>CP141128.1:68036353-69407353 GCA_035236585.1 Warburgia ugandensis
TCCTATGTTCATTTTCTGCAGCATGCATATTTGACAAAACTAAGTAATTGTTGTGATTATCTGGGTCCAGTTTGACCATCTGGGTAGCACCAGATTGGGCTAGCTTGAGAATTACATAAAGCCTACCAGAATTAGGAACATCTACCCAAACTCCAACATTTTGTTTCATATGCATGTTTTTGATAAATTGAAGACCTTGATCCAAGCACCGACTTTGGCATAGATGATAACCATACAGGCATACTTCTATGGTACAGCCATAAACGTAACCTAATCAGGCTAACCATTCAACTGTTTCATACGTTAAAATATCTGCAATGACTCTTTTACATGCCCATGTTTTCCAAATGTAGAGATCATGAGTTCAGAAACAAATTGAGATGAATCAAATTTTTTTATTGATATTCATTGATATTGGAACCCAAAAAATGAATCTTTTATATACTAATGAATCCTTTACAACAAAAAGTTTATAGGCATTAGTATGCCTCTTTGACATACTAATGAATCTTTTACAGAAGCGTTCTGAGTTTTTGATATTATAAAAAAAAAAAGAAAAAAAAAAAGAATAAATAGCCAAACAAAAATTAAATGGTGCATTGTTTCATCTTGACAAATGGATTCTTTTATAGAATGGTTCATTGGTACAAAAGGCCTCTTGTCGAGTTGCCTCTCTCATGTCTCTGGCCTTTGCATTGGTGCATCCTAGGAGATGGATTCTGCATGCATTGGGCATGGAAATGAGAAATGCTCATTTGTTGGATCAGGTGTGGGCATTGCTGAATAAATAACCGAGGCTGCTCGGTGCCCCCATAAGTGAGTAATCCTAGAAATATCTATTGTGGAATCCTGGGCTCAAATAAGTAACCGAGATCCATGGCTCTTAGGTCTTCCTCTTCTAGGCTAGCTGCATAATAGGCAAATTTTGCAAAAAAAAAAAAATGTTAGCAAAGCAGATGGACAATAATGGAAGGAAGCAATGGAAACTAGTTTAATGTTTTGCCGGGCTTACTACTAAATAGGAAAATTTTCCAAAAACTTAGCAAACCAGATGGAGAATAATGGAAAGGAACCAATGGAACTGGTTTCATGCTCTTTCGGGCTAACTACACAAGAGCCAACAGTTTCAACAAATTAGCAAACCAGATGGAGAACAATGGCAAGGAAGCAATAGAAACTGGGGTAATGCTCTTCCAGGCTAACCGCACAGCAGCCAATGATGCAAAAACTTAGCAAACCATATGGACAACAATGATAAGGAACCAATGTAACTGGTTTACTACTGTTCTAGGCTAACTGAACACAAGGCAAAATTTGCAAAAAATTAGCAATCTAGGTGGAGACTAATGGCAAGGAAGCAATGGAGCTAGTTTAATGCACTTTCGGACTAACTACAAAACAAGCAAATTTTCCAAAAACTTAGCAAATTAGATGGAGAATAATGGTAATGAACCAATGGAACTGATTTCATGCTCTACCGGGCTAACTGCATGAGCCAATAGTTGTAAAAAATTAGCAAAACCAGGTGGAGAATAATGGCAAGGAACCAAATTTGCAAAAATGTTAGCAAAGCAGATGGAGAATAATGGCAATGAACCGATGGAACTGGTGCAATGCTCTTCCAAGCTAACTATACAACAGTCACATTTTGCAAAAATATTAGCAAAGCAGATGGAGAATAAGCTCAAGAAACCAAATTTGCAAAAAATGTCAGTAATGCAAATGGAGAATAATGGCAAGGAACCAATGGAACTCTTTTAATGCTTTTTGGAGCTAACTGCACAACAGGCAAATGAAAATGGAAACATTAGTATCCATTGTATACAAACAAATGAAATTGGGAAGCACTGAATCTGAATTGCAGTTTACAAAACATAGTATACTTATCTTTTGTAGAATCCAGCGTATTTTTTTAAATATGCAATTGACTACTGCTCTTCCACCTCTATTTAATCTCACCCAGACCTTCATTGCTCTCTACCAAGTTGTCCTTATGAAACAATTAAGTAATTAAAGAATTATCATCAAAACATATGCATATTTGAGTGGTGTAGGAAGTACTTACCATGATAATTAAATAATTGTCATCAAAACATATGCATACCTTCTGTGGGCATGTCCTACTGTTGTGTCCCAAATTGCCACAATTACCACACTGTTGCAGCTTCTTATTCTGTCTATCTATGGAATCTTGCATTACTTGTGGTTGTGCCACTTCAACTTGGAATGTAGCTATCACTTCTATTACATGTGTGGTCAATGCAGTCTCCTTGCTGCATGATCTGAGGTTATGTCCTTGTTTGCCACAAGCACCACAAGTGCGTTGCTGCCTTTTGCATGTCTATAATGGGCCTTTAAACCTCTTACTATGATTTCCTTTTGTAGAAGCCAACAAAGGGTCTCGCAATACAACAGGGTGGACATCTAGACTTTTACCTTCATCTACGTCCAAAGGATCCTCTCTGTACATCACATCACCTATGTCAGAGTCCTCTATTACATCTTGAGGACGAGCTGCTGCACCTACCTCAGATCTCAAACACCCCTCACCTGCTACATCCTCAATAGCCTCTACTGTGGATCCTCCTACATGATCATCTAACTTCTGCTCAATGACATCCAGCGCCTCGTATAACAATCTCACTCCTTCCTTAGACAATGTGGCTTTGCCAAATATAGGAAGGGCTCTATAGTAAAGAAACTTTGAGCTATCTGTTGGACTATCGAATACACTGTCTTCCTCCTTGTTCATACGATTCAAACTATGTCTCATTTTCAACTCCTTTGTCCAACACTTCAAGGCATACTAGGATGGGATAGATGAACAACCATTGAGTTGGAGAACAAACATGGCATGCCCACAAAGGTATCCTTTAAACTCAAAGCATCGACATATACATGAGACTTCATTTGTAGTTGCATCCCATGTAACTTTAAAAATCTTCCACGGTTCCCTTACCTTATCCTTATCATGCACAACTTCTTTCACTGTGTATGTTTTGAGTAGCTCGTTACCAACTACTTCATTTACCAAACACCCACCCATCCTAGCAACTTCATTTTGAAACTTCCAAAACATGTTCCTTGTAAATACTTGACGTACTTGAAACTTGAATGGGCTACTTGTCTTGAAGGGTTGCATCTCATTAAAGCATCTAAAGTTTTCTTGACTCTCTACATAGTATCTACTCTCGAGTGCCAAGTCATATTTCTTTACAAACTCCATTAGTGTTGTTTTCTTATGCACATACTTGTCAAAGAATGAATTTATAATTTTGCTTCTTTGAGTAGTGTTCATGCCTGCAAAGAATGTATTCTTTAAGAAAACAGGAACCCATTGTTTACGTTTGTCATAAATACTATTAATCCACCCATTACTTTATAGTTCATACTCCATTACTAATTGTTGCCATTTCTCTTCAAACTCTTCAATTGTAAATGGAGAGTAGATACATGACTTGAACCTACTTAGAAATTGTTCATTTGAACCTAAATGAGAAAGCCTAACTGCAAACTTTTGTAAAATATGCCAAAGACAAAATCAATGGGTGGTATTGGGAAAGACTTCCCTAACAGCTGCCTTCATAGCTAGATCTTGGTATGTTATAATTGCAGCAGCCCATACACGTAAACCATGTCCTAAACAACCAAACATAAGATTCTTGTTTCTCATCTGAAATTAGTCTACATCCTAGGAGACACGTTTGCCTATGGTGATTTACCTCAACAAAAGGGGCAAAAGGCATGTGATATGTGTTAGTCACATAAGTACTATCAAATGAGATTACATCTCCAAAGTATGCATAGTCAATCCTACACTTTGAATCCGCCCAAAAGATAGACCTAAGTCTTTGTTCACTGTCATAGTCAACGGAGAAGAAGAATTGAGAGTCTTTCTTTTGCATCTCCATAAAGTGGCAGTACATAGTATTTGCATCTCCTAATCCCATTTTTGCTAGTCTTCTTTCTCAGTTGATGTCATTACGACATGCTTGTGTTGTGTATGGCATATTTACTAACCCTTGGCTTTCAACTACTCTTATTTGATGAACTTGTTGAGCACTAAGGCCACATTGAGACAATTGCAAGTTTCGTTGCCTCTTAGCTTCTCATATACATATGTGAGACCTAAAAAAATGAGATGATTCAGGTTGTAGATTATGATTGTGGCCCAAATGCAACTCATGTATAGACCACATTTGGGTGGTTAAGTCTCTCCTCAATTTCATGAAGGTATGACATCCACACTTGGTTTTCCCCTTTAGGTTTCTAACTGATGCAGACGTCTTACTGTTTTCATGCTTAGAACATCTAATTATGCATGTCATGGGTTTTCTATCTGCCTTGGCCTTATATAATGAATCTTTAGCAATGGAAAATCTTTCTAACTTAGCATGCGAATTGTAGAATGCATAACCAGCATCTAAGCTCAAAAATTGCATACTTACCTTTGGTACTAACTCTACAGGTATAGTCGGATTTACTCCAACTACATCTAAAGGCATAGAAAAATATACTTCGGCTTCATGTAAAGGTATACTAGAATCTAATCCTACATTTTTTAATTGCAGTACTTCCCACTTCAGACCTTACAATTTCTATTTCATACAAATCCATGTCAATGCTTCAATTCCTGTAATGGTAATGAAAGAGGAAAATCAAGTATATTCATCAATGTCAAGTTAATAATTCCAAAAGGAAAAAGCACACATGTTAGATCAACAAAGTTGATATACTATTCCATGTGAGTTTAATGAGAGTCATTCAATGATTCACGGTTGGAGTGATTAAGCGAGCATTAGATTAGAGTGACTACAACTTGTTTATAAAAGAAATACATGTTCTTCATTTATTTATTTTTCCACATTCTTTGCTAAAGAAATAGTATTTTTTTAATGTTTTTCTGATGGTTATGTGATTTCTAAGCTGAAATTTTGTTGCACCTAGGTTTCTTGTGCGAGTTTAGTATTTGGGTTTACATTAAGCTAGTTATTTACATTTGAGATCTTTTTAGGTTTCTTGTTCAAGTTTAGTATTTGGATTTTTATATGGAGATTTACAATGAATATTTATCATTTACCTAAAGCTTAATCCTTTCTTAGCTCATATTATATTCAATGATTCACGGTTCGAGTGATTGAACGAGCACCTAGCTTATCTTTTTTATACAATATGAAAATGCTTATTTGTAAGTGATGTCTTTCAATAAATTCTTATTCTTTTCTAGTTTTAATTCTGGAATAATTAGTAAATCCATATTCTGCCTACTTCAATCATTCAATTGGTGCAAACAATCTAGCAGAATAAGGTCAAATTGCTAACTAAGAAATTAAGTTGTGGGAGATAGAGAGAGCTATCATACCTGAGAACTTTCTGTTGCTAATCAAAATGTGTCAAAACCTGCTGCGTCCCTTGCCCTCAGAGAGAAATTAGTGACAGAGAGAGATCAACAACAAAGATCCTTGCGTTGATGAGCAAAATGAGGGAAACCCTCTATCGTGAAGATATTTGAGGGAAAAAACCCTCGTTTGCCCTGATCCGAGAAATGAGTGAGTTTGAGTGAAAGAGAGATTGCAGAAAATGAGATATGCTTTCAAAATGTAAAACCAGATTGAGAAAGAGACTGCCGTAAGAGGCTTGAGAGAGAGAGAGAGAATGGAGAAAATAAGAATGGTTGTTGGGCACACTGGCAGAAGGGGAAAATGAGAACCGCAGAGAGCAAGGGAAAAAAAACTACGCAAACCCCCTTTGCTAATCGTTGGCTTCTGAGAGAGAGAGAGAGAGAGAGAGAGAGAGAGAGAGAGAGAGAGAGAGAGAGAGAGAGAGAGAGAATGGAGAAAATGAGAATGGTTGTTGGGCACACTGGCAGAAGGGGAAAATGAGAAAACCGCAGAGAGCAAGGGAAAAAAAACTACGAAAAACCCCCTTTGCTAATCTTTGGCTTCTGAGAGAGAGAGAGAGAGAGAGAGAGAGAGAGAGAGAGAGAGAGAGAGAGAGAGAGAGATTGGAAGCACCTGGTTTCAACGATGGTAGCTGAAGCACAAAAACGAGAGAAGAAAAAAAGAAAAAATTTCATATGCTTTCAAATAGTAAGACCCTCTAACGGGAGCTTTCAACAGCGCCGTGAGGGCTTTGTAACGGCTACGGTAAGACTAGATCGAGAAAAAAAAAAAAGAAGGCTAAAAACCCCCTTTGCTAATCGTTGGCTTCTGTGTGTGTGGTAGCTGAAGCACCGGACAAAAATGGGAGAAGAAAAAAAGGAAAGCTTTCAACGGCGCTGTTAGGGCTCTATAATGGCTGTGGTAAAACTAGATCGAGAAAAACAAAAAAAAAAAAAACGGCTGAAAACCCCCTTTGCTAATCGTTGGCTTCTGAGAGAGAGAGATTGGAAGAACCTGGTTTCAACGATGGTAGCTGAAGCACTGGAAAAATGGAAAGGGAGAACCATAGAGAAACAATGGTAGGTTTCAACGATGGTAGCTGAAGCAGCGGCCGCAAAATGGGAGAAGAAATAGTGAAAAATTTTCATCTGCTTTCAAATAGTAAAGCTCTCTAACAAGAGTCTTCAACGGCGCCATAAGGGCGGGCTCCGTAACAGTTGCGGAAAGAACATAATGAGAAAGAGCCTGTCGTAAGAGGGAGCTGAATGAGAATATTAACTTAATATTTTATTTCTGCTCAACCAATGAAAAGGTAGCTGCATTTTGTAGCTACCGATATCTACGGTAATTACTACTCCCCTAACAGATATATTAAAAAAAAAAAAATATCTTTAAAAAGGAAAGTTCTTAACCAAAATCATGCAAAAATTCTTTAAACATATACATATATATGAGACAAATAAAGAGATACTAAACAACACTCAAAAATTGATATTGACTATGAATATGTGAATGTAGTTCCAATTTTAAATGCCATAGTTTTAAAGTCGTTTACCCTAAAACTTCAAAAGTCATAGTTTTTAAAGTTGTTTTTTCATAAGTACACTATGAAACTGATTTTTTTATGATAGCGAGCATTGATTCATGCATTCTTTGCACGCACACACACTTAAATAAACACATGAACAAGAAATTCAAAATATTTTTTAGAATAACTCCTCATTTATCATCTTTTAATTACATATATAGAATGTTAAATTTTATTATATCTTATTAATACAAGATCATGAACTAAGAGCTAATCTAAAATGAATTCATAAAAATCTGCCCCTCTAATATTCAGTTGATACCACTCTAAGGGAAGAGAGGGTAAAGCTTTAAGCTGCAACTTTTGGCCAACTTGATGGTATCATTTCTCTTCATTAAATCCTAATTTTAGATGAAAATGGCAAATCATAATGTTCTACCTTTCTTCAATAATTAGGGTTAGAGAAGTAGTTATTGTTTGTAATAAAATCATATGATTTTTGTAGAAATTACAATAATTTAACACGCTTCTTAACCCCATCATCAGTAGTAACAAAACCCCACTTGATCTAAAAAATGCAAATAGAGAGAGTTTGTAACAAGAAAATCATGCATGATAAAAAGACATTTTGCTTTACTTACGGTATTTTCAATGCCACAAACAATCAAAATATCTAAAATGAAAAGCAAGAAGGGAAACAAGATCGAGAGAGACATAAGGAATAGAAGAGGATGCCATCATGCCACCTATGAGATGGAGAACATGAATAGGGGATACAGGAAAAAATGAGAGGACTTCAGCCTTTTATAAACAAAGGACTTTTAAAGTTGTTTTTAGAAAATGATTTTAAAATTGGAAACTTTTGAAGCCATTTCATGGAAAAAAAAAACTTTAAAAGTCCTTAAAAAGTCATTTTTTATGACTTTAAATTCATTATTTAATGTGATAAAAAATAATTTTTCTCACAAATTAGTATTGAATCACTCATTGTATACATAATAAATAAAAAATAAGTAAAAGACCTACCATGCAAAAATTCTTCAAAGATGAACACACACACATAATATGAGACAAACAAAAGAAATATTAACCAAGAGTCAAAAATTGATATTGACCAAGAATATATAAATATAATTCCAATTCACAATTAGGATTTGGGCCTCCCACAATGAAAATCAACCTATATATATATGAACTTCTATTTGTGTATAGATGAAGATAATAGAAAAAAACTGAAAGTCGATGAAAAAATTATTAAAAAAGTATTACTCTTACGACAATAAACTTTTAAAGTCATTTACAAGAAAATGACTTCAAAATTTTTAACTTTTAAAGTCATTTAGAAGGAAACAACTTTAAAATTTAAAATTTTTTAAAGTCATTTGCTTCAAACAACTTTAAAAGTCTATACTTCAGAAATCATTTAATAGAAAAACGACTTCTTTAGTTTAGTGCGAAGAGAAAATTTTATGTAGGAAAGGACATTTAAAGTCATTTTGATTCAAATGACTTTAAAAGTCTTCACTTTTGAAGTTGTTTGATTTAAATAATTTTAAAAGTCTAAAACTTTTGAAGACATTTGAGCCAAATGACTTCAACAGTGAAGACATTTCAAGTTGTTTATTTATAAATGATGTTAAAAATCTAGGCTTTTGAAGTCGTTTGATTCAAACGACATTAAAAGTCCTTTTTCACATAAAATTTTCTCTTTGTGCCAGACTAAAGAAGTTGTTTTTCTACTAAATGTGTTCTTAAGTGTAGACTTTTAAAATATATATTTTTCTAAACAACTTGTCAAAGATTTATGAAGTTGGTAGCCGAAATAGCAACTACCTTATACCGACCTTAAAAGCCTCATGTATAGTAGTGCTTCCTATTCAACTGTAGGGTAAACCTTGATGAAGGAAATGACCTTCTCCCTCTTTTTTGGAGTGGTATAGGGAGCAATGTAAACCTATTTTGGGGAATCAATTATTGCTTTCTTTTGCAAGTCTTTTGATGACTCAACATGTGATTGAGTATTTTTAGCTTGAATCTCTTTTAATTTTCTTATTTTATTGAGGAAATTCTCTTTGGCCCTTTGTTTGATATTATTATAGGTTGTTAAGGTAGTATTAATTTTCCTCTTCAAAGTCTTTAGGCCCTATTTGTATAAGTGATTGGACCTCGTTTGGTAGGTGTAATTGATGAACAACTTTGGGGGACAATTGGATTGTTCTCCCTTTCCATCAATAAAGAGCACGTTGGAGAACAAAATATGGGCTTATTTATTTGAGTTTTGAAAGAGAATTTGGCCTCCTTCATGGGAGTGGTTATCTTATTCAAGTTCATCAGGGGTTTAGATACCCTGAGTGTAGTTGATCAAGATGCCCTTACACCTATTTTGGTCCTCATCTCTCATAGAGGGTGGAGGTGGACTGTTCTTGGCATCTCAAAATTGTGACCCCTTGCACCTTGAAATGGTGCTTCCTTTGGAGTGGATTTTATGCTACTACCTTACAATACCCATTCTATTGGTATCATGTATGATTGCACCATTGAATGGTGTACCCTTAATAAGGTGCATTCATAACAGAGTAGACATATTTCTTACCCTGAAGAGAGGAGCATGTAGCCTTAGCCTTGGTTATGGCATGTACATTGATTGCATTAGTAGGTTGACTGGTGATTCCATTGAGAAGGCAAAGATAGATGATTGTGATTTCAAGATAAAAAAGAAAAGAGCAATGTCACATCAGGCATGCTAGAAAACTTGCACAAGCAAAAATACTCATTCCACGCATTTGCATATGGAAAAAAGCATAAAGTGGAAGTGACTACATATTTGCAACCCTTTGGATTGTTAATTACATATCAACATTAAAAGACAAAACCTTTGTGATAAGTGTTCAATTATGTATAAAAAATACCCAATTAGTAGCCATGTGTTATAAAATATATTGTTATTTCTAGGGTATTTTCAAAATTTTATAACACAATCATTTTAGACCTAATAATACAAAAGTTTAACATTTTGCAGATTTAGAAACAAATCCAAAGTATGCGAATCATCATAATTTTCTAGGATTTAATTAGGTTTTTACTCTTTTGTAGGAAGTGAGAAGATGATCCAACAACCTATATTGTGCTTTGCAGAGTTTTTAGTTGATCAAGTTACACAGTTAGCTCACTGGAGGTGTACGGGGCTGAGCCCCCACAAGCAATTGGAATAAATAAAAGGTGATTAACATGATCCATGTAAAAAATCATGCATTTTCACCACTTTGCATAAGAATTGGAACCATGCATGAGGTTTTGTAGTCTAACTTGGAAACCTAAGGAAGCTATAGCCATTCAATCTTTGAAGCCAAAGGATTTAGCCATTTAAGCCATCAAATTGAGCCATCAATCTATATGGAGTCACACTATTGGAGGAAACTTTTCAAGCAATTATCCTATGCTAAAAGGTATGATTTTCAAGGGACAATTGAAAGGTCTTGAGAGATATTTGTAAAAGGTAAGATGATCATGCATAGGTGGACCAATCTAGAGGGAAATCCCACTTTCTACTTTCCATCCACCTACTTTAGGGTTCCACCATTTTGGCTTGAGGAGGAATCCACCTTCCTAGAAAGTGATGCCTCCCCTTGCTTAGTTGGTAATTTAAGTGTTTTTCTGAATAGAAAACCCATAGATCTTTCAGAATCTTTCCTACCATTTCCTTTCTATTTTTTCTCTTTCCAACAACCAAAATACCATTCAATTAGAAGTAAGAGCTCCAAGCCACTTTCCTAAGAAGGTGATGCCTCTCTCATTTCTAATTACATGGTAGCCACCATGATCTCATTTTATTACATCACTTGCTCACCTCACTCTCCACCTAACTTGTACTCATTGAAACCCTGGATTTAGATCCACTTTACCTTCATAGAATATGCTCCATTCAATTGGAAACCCAATTCTATATAAATCCCATGAAATTCCACATTTTTTTTTTCTAAGTAGAGGTTGGTGACAAACCTTAAAACATAGCACTCTTCCTTTAGTGATCTTTGGAATTGGACTTTGGTTTTCTTTTGGATTGTTCTTTCTTTGGTTTTCTTAATTATTTTTCTTGTTATTTGCACTTCAATTCCAGGTTAGTAGTTTAGTTTCATTGCTGTTTTGCTTATGTTTTAGTTCTTTAATTCCACATGCCTCCTTTCACTTTGTTTTTCCTCTTTTCTTTGCTTCATCTTCCTAGTTTCTATTGGTCATTCTCTCAAGATTCAAGTTAACTCTTCTTCGTAGTGACATCCAAGAGAAGAAATAGCTTGGGTCCGTTCTTTTCCCCTTAAGAATTTTACATTTTTCTCCCTTGATGGCACTAAGTTTTAGGCATCTTTTTCATAGTTAGTTCATCCATCTTGTCTCTTGAATTCATTTATAGGTTTACTTTGTGTGTTATCTTAATTTAGATTTGAGAATTATATTGTGTTTTAATTGTTGTTTAGATATATTTTATTGCTCAATTTTGTGCACAAATTTTGGATTATATACATGTTATATGTGCACAGTTTTTTGTGTGTTTAGGTAGGGGTTTAGGGTTTTTATCTTACAAAGATTTTTTTTTTTTTTTTATTCCAATTGTTTTATATGCTTGATTTGATTTGAAGTTCTTAAATGCCTAAATCTAGAAATTTCTCCCTTTAATTTTCATGCTTTGTTTCCCGCCTTCAATACATTTTATTTGCTTGAATCCTTAGAAATTCATTTAGATTTCTAGGTTGTTTGTTAAGTGTATCGATTTGGTTGCATATTAGTTTACTTTTGAATCATTAAATCTAGGCATCTTTGAACCCATAAACCATGCACCCCATTCGTGGATCATGTGCGTGGAACTTGGGTTAATTTCCTTTGATTCTTGATTAGTTTAGTTTCTTAATCATGTTTTGGTAGTTGTTAATTAGTTCTTTGCATCTTAGTTTAGGTTGAGAAAGTTTCTAATTATAGTTTAGGAAAGTCTCAATTTTAGCAAGTTCCCTTTTATTTAATTTTCTTAGCTTCATTCATTGTAGTTTTATATTAGTTTCCTTTGGTTGAATGTGCATTAGTTAGGTAAGTTTCTTATTCTATTGCTTAGTTTTAATTTTAGGTGAAGTTAAGAACTTTAAATAAGATCCATCCAACATACAAATTTATGAGATTCCTCATGTGTTTGACCTGTCTTACATACTAATACTACATTGATTTGTGCATTGTGAGCAATATCAAAGCTACACCAAGTTTTTGGTGCCATTGCTAAAGAATTGCAATGAATTTGTGGATGGTTCTTTATTTAGATTATTTATCTTTAGCCATAGTTTTAGGTTGTATTAGATTAGGATTTTTGCATCACTCTTGCATATTTTGTCTAATTCCTTAAAAAAATTGACATATTTTATTTATTTTGTGGGAGGGGAATTTGGCAAAGGAGTGGCGACGATCTCGTGGGCCAAAGCTTCATCAAATTTTATTGCCTTCCTATATTAGGGTTTTCCCTTTTGAGTGAACTTGTAGTGAGGTCCCATTGTAACTTGCAATTTCTTTATTCAATTTTAAATGGGTTGTAATAAAACAAGACAAGTGTGGGATATGGTGGCCCATACTCGATCTTCATTAGAAATCCCATCATAAGTTTCCCTCACATTATTTTATTTGCTTATTGTAATTGCATTTGGTATAGTTTGCACATTAGTTGGTAGTGTAATTCATATAGATTAGGATAATTCATTAAACTTGTTGCATCTTATTAGGGTTGTTGCATTAGTTCTACACTAGTCTAACCCTTAGTTATATAGCATATAGAAATCATTAGTTTACTTTCCCTGTAATTGCATTGCACGTTTGCTACTTTATGGTTGATGTACACATTGATAGTAAGGGTCCCATAGGAACCCTCATAAGATAAGGACCGGATTTCATCACCAGATCCTTGGCCCATCTAGGTAATTAAATTGATCATTGTATGTTTACGATCCCAGTTGTTAATCTTAATATAAAATCAAGTAGTAAGAGACCTAGGGTTTTGAGTTCATAGTACCCTTTTTGAAAGAGGTATATATTGTCACTCCAGTGGCTTTTGAACTTTGTGGTTATAGGGGGTATCCAAAATCTAAGTGATTTTCCCATGCCTTTTGTTGATGGTTGTTGAGGACTAAATGTCTTCTTCCATGATAATTGTATTAAGCTCCTTGGGTAGGACCTACTTAGTAAGCAATAGTCAAGTTTGGATTGAAGGAGGAGATATTTAGCTTTAGGTATAAAAGTTATAATCTCACTGATTAACAAAGATCATTAAATCAAGCTCGCTAGCATTAGGGATTGTTTATTTGCATATCACTTAGAGTTAGGAGTCATGTTTAGAGTTAGTTTGAATCATTTACATAGGTTTGCATCATAGTGCATGCAAGGTTGTTGATCTCAGAACACTGAATTAATACCTTTAGATCCCAAGGTTGAACATACTCATAGGCACGGGGTGAGAAACCAAGTTCCTAACCCCATGATTGAACCACCGATGGAAATTGAGCACAAGGCTATTAGAGATTTCTATATGCCATTGCAATTAAATACTCCATCATGTATTACATGGCCACCCACAAATGCAGATCACTTTGAACTTAAACCTGGAGTCATACAGTTACTCTCAACATTCTATGGTTGTGATAAAGAGGATCCATGCATATTAAGGAATTCTTTGATATTTACACTACATTCAAATTCTAAATTTTCTTAGATGATTTTATTAGACTTAGGTTGTTCCCTTTCTCATTGAAAGATAAGGCCAAATCATGGCTAAATGCTTTAGAGGTTAGTTCCATTGCCACATGAGATTAGTTATTTAAAATGTTCCTGAACAAGTTCTTTCGTGTCCATAAGACTAATGCCCTTCGTAAGAAGATCATCAATTTTTAGCAAAGAGATGATGAGCAATACTATGAATCGTGGAAGGAATTTCTACAAAAGTGTCCCCACAATGGATTTGAAAAATGGAAGAAAGTTTAGTACTTCCATGAGGCACTAACACCTTAGAATAGAAAAATGACAGATGCAACTAGTGGAGGGCCATCATGTTGAAAATTGGGATAGATGCTCAAGAATTTTTCAAGACCTTAGTTGAGAACTCCTAGCAATGGGATTACTTAAATAGGAGAGAAAGAACTACTTAACCTCAAAAGAAAGGGAGCCTTTATGAAATAGGAGTGATCATAGATATATCCTATAAACTTAACTTTGGGATTAAAAGAATAGTCAAGATTAACTATGTGGTTGAAGGAGTGGGCAAGCTTGACAATATGTTTCAGGCTTTTATGGCTACCAATGCATCTACTAAACCTTCACAAGAGTTTTGTGATGCTTTTTCTAGCCTAGCACATTTAACCTCAACTTGTCCATCCAATATTGTGTACATTGAAAATGTTTTAGAATGCATATTGCAACCATAACAACAATCTATACTCTGAGACCTATAATCCAAGATTGGCAAGGCAACCTAACTTTTCATGGTCGAAGAACAATTGCTAGGGAGGTTCATCTATGAAACCCCTACACAAAACTTTCTTAGAATTTTAGCTTTTAAAGCCTTTATACCAAACACAGAATGAGAGTCGATAGAATATAAATAAGAATTCTCAAGCTATTGTCAAGATAGAAATGAAAATAAGCTAGATGGAAGCTAACCTAAATGAAAGAGGAAAAGGACAATTTCCTCGTCAGCCAATTCCAAACCTTAAGGGCCAATTTGAAAAAGGGTCATCTTTGAATCTATAATGACCCCTTGAGCAAGCAAAGTCCATAACCATCCTTAGGAGTTTTCATCAGATTGATAATAAAGTAGGCACACTAAGAAAACTATAGAGGAGAATGAACTAGTTAAAACACAGGAAAACGAGAAAAGACAGAAATCTTTTACTCCTTATGACCCTATAGTGGAGCCACCCTATGTGTTTAAAACCCCTTTCTCTCAATTACTCAACAAGGCAAAGAAAGAAACAAATTTCAATGAGATAATGGAAGTGTTTAAACATGTGCAAATTAATATCTCATTACTTAATGCCATTAAAGACATTCTTGCTCATGCCAAATTTCATAAAGAGCTATGTATACAAAAGTGAAAGCTTAATGTGTGAAAAAAAATCCTTCCTCACCAAGTAGGTAAGCTCTTTAATCTAGCACCATACCCCACCTATGTTTAGAGACCCAAATTATCCTATCATCTCTTGTGTTATTGGAAACCATGACATTGATAAATTACTATTAGATTTAGGGGCTAGTGTAAATCTATTGCCATTTTCTCTCTATAAGCAACTAGGGCTCGGTAATCTTAAGCCAACCAACATCACTTTGCAGCTCACAAATAAATTAGTCAAGATTCAACATGGTATAGTGGAAGATGTTCTAATACAGGCGAACTAGTTTTACTTCCCTGTAGATTTTATTATCCTGGATACCCAACCTGAATTAGACCTTGGTAATTAGATCTGGGTAATTCTTGGGCTTCTATTTTTGGCAATGTGAAAGTCAAGCTCAATGTTTTTAATACCAATCATTAGTATCTATACCTAAATGATTCTTAAGTAGTGAATTTAATTGAAGGTCTACTTTAAGATGTTAATACACCATCATCTATGTTAGACCCACTTGAAGCACATGTAGTGCACTTTAATTATGTTTTTCATATAGACAGGCCCATAGAAGAGATAAATAATCTTTAGATGCTGCACCTATAATGGATATGTAACACCTGTATATTTTTTACATATTTATGTAATATTATTTGAGAATTTCATGAAAATTTAAATTTTGAGTTTACAAAAAATTGATATTTATAAAGGCCAAATTGAGAGTTGAAACATATATGACTGCTTAGTACTCATAAAATGAAATCTAACGATACCAAGAATGCCTAAAACATAATCTAAATGAAAAAGCTATGAGTGTTTGAAGTAGAGGGGCATTTTGATAATTTTCTAAGTAGGGCCCATTTATCTAATTTTAAAACAGAAAGTGTGAAAAATGCATGGGGTATTTTGATAATGACACCCCTTATCTCATCATGTCTATTATAGGCAAAGGACTGCATAGCCTTGCTGTTGCTGTTCTATCTTCCCCCCCCCTCTCTCTCTCTCTCTCTCTCTCTCTCTCTCTCTCTCTCTCTCTCTCTCTCTCTCTCTCTCTCTCTCTCTCTCTCTCTCTCTCTCTCTCTCTCTATTGCCGTCCCTGTTTCTCCGATCACTGTCATCCTACATGCTCGTTGCACTGGCATCGACCGCACTGAGCACCGTGCCCAATGTAGTCCAAAACACCTCATGAACAGAGGACACCACTAACCACTCTCCCTTCTCTGGCAACCACCCCCTACCAGGTAAGCCTTTGTCCCCTTATTTCCCAACATTTTTCTCCTCCCCATGCTTGTCTAACTAGTTTTTTTGGACAATGGATGTTCATTGAGGAAAACCCCATTTCATTGTAAAAACCCAGTTCAAGGACAACTTAGATGGATGATTTGAGTGATCCATTGGCTTTTAGACCCTCAAAACCTTAAGACATTAAAATCATCTAGATCTGAAACTGCAGATCTAAAAGGAAAAAAAAAATGGACGGTTTGGGTGCGGTATCCCTAATGGACATTGCACCCAGGAGGACGCTTGTCAAAATGCATGCACTTAGAGAGACTGCATGTGTGTGGAAGTCGTGCGCACCATTCATTGGTAGAGCAAGATGCAGGTATGTCTTGGTGACCAAGAGGCACCCCTGTGCATCTTGGTAATTGAGATGCGCCCCTATGCATCATGATGACTAAGACGCACCCTCAATGCATTCTAGTGACCATGACATGTCCAGGTGCATCCCAGATGCCTGTCACGAACCCAATGCATCCTGGTGACATTGTTTTGTCTCATTTGATCCAGATTTTGATCTAAAAGTGAAAATCTTCAATTTTGGAGGCTACATATACCTGATTATTTATCTGAGACATCAATTAGATTTGTCTCGATGACATGGACCTAATTTTGTGATGAAAACTTAGATTTGACCACATTTTGACTTGTTTAAAACCTTAAACTCATTAAATGACCTATATTAGCTAGATCAAAAGATGATCAGGCTTAGAAATTGATCAATTAGATGATCTAATTAGTAAATTAATCGATTTAATAGTTAGATCACACAATTTGACCTAGACTATGATCCAAACCATTGAATGAGATATGGACTATAGATCTAATTGATCAGAGGATGATCTGACCATTATATCAATAAATTGATTATTGATATGCATATGGACCTTACAAAACACTATGAAAATGATGGATTGAGGTGTATGAGGATGTTTAGAATGATTCAATGGTTGTATCATCCTAGAAAATATGTATTAAGTAAGATTGGACTTAGAAGTTATCAAAACTATTGATCTGATCGATCAAGGTTAGATCTAACCATCTGATTACTGGATTGTCTATGGGAATGGGAGAAAGACTAGTAATAAGATATTGATCACTATGGATTGTGAAAAATTGAATGATTTGGATAGTTGATTTGCAACCTATGGCCAAGATCAAAGATTAGACAAAAGATTAAGGGAAATCATGTTTTAATTATTGATGAATGAACACTAAATCACCTAGATCAAGAAGGAGTTAGAGTGATTTGAGTAGAAATACTGAATTTTGAGTGATAAGTGATGGATTAAGTTATGTGTGATTTGGGTAGGTACATCAGATCTTGCTAATTTGTGAGGTGGCAAGCTTGAGAGAGTTGACTTTTATTGAGGTAGGTGGTGAGATTCAATATTGATATATTTTGTATAAAGCCATGGATGTTCATTTAGAGATGTCATGTATATGGATGATTTGATGCATGTCTATTTGGCTTCATAATCTTGAAACCATTATTCACCATGTATAGTTTGTACCAATGCATGATCATTTTGATTTATATGTTTTTCATGGATTCATGTTATTTCTATATCCTAATACTTTGATTCATTCATTTTATTAGAATTTTTTATCTGTGGATTTACAGAGAAGGCTTGGTGGATGGTCTTTAAGAGACTGACCTTGTGGTGAGGGTAGTGTCCGAGGATGGCTAGCCATAGGTACTCCTATATTTTGTGCATCACACATGACTTATTATCCCTTGTTTTGGGATGTTGAGTGAATTTTGTATTTTTTAAAAATTTATGATGGGTGTTTCTGCCTGGTGGATGCCGTGCCAGGAGGGTTGGAGTGTTAGCCACTTGCCCTCTAACTTGGTGAGATGATTTGGCACCCACCCAAAAGGGGGAAAATTCTTAGGGAATGGTATCATGGGTAGTCCACACTATGGGGTCGATTCCCCACCATGCTTGACGGACATTTAGCTTCCCATTTTGATGTCAATGAAGAGCATCAGTTGGTAAACCCAGGAGTTGATTATCATTGCAGCATGATAATTCATATGTTTGTTTGACATTTATGCAGTGTTATAAGCATACTTAGGTTTATGTATCCTGATGTACTCATGGTGTGACGACACATGGAAGATTGGTATGAGTACTCATGACAAAATGTGAGAGTGTGTTGTACACTTGCAGGACAAGAGGGGATTGTGTACCCTTCTATTTATGATATGCATTTGTATTTTGATGTGAAAGATTTTCTTGTATTTGCACTGTTAGATTTATGAGCTGTGATTTATTCCATGTCATGCATGTCATGTTGTTTTGACATGCTGTGCCGTACTAGATTTTGGTTTTGACATGGATCATATGTGAATGCTATTATTGTTTATGAGACTTGACTATTTAGTTTTCATACCATTATTACATCCATGAGTTTATTATGAGATTTTGTATTTTATCCGTCACACTATTGGTATCTATTTGTTAAATATTAAATATTTGTGCACCTACATGAGCGATAGCTTGCTAAGGCATTGCTGTTTTTCTTTCAATGCCTCAGATATAGAGTAGGACATTAAGAAGGACAAATAGGAGAAGGATCACTAAAGGTGGCGGGGAGCACCAAAGCATTTTGGGATGATAATACAGATGTACGTAGTTGATTTGATATAATTTTGGACTGGTATATGGATTGTATTTAGATGTTCCCATACACATATTTTAGACTCGTGGACTTGGTCTTATGAATGGATGTTGACTCATGATGGACAGACCCTAGTTTTTGACGTTTTTAGTATTTATAGTATTATTACTTATGATTTTCAATGCAACTTTCATGCATCTAGACATGACATGTCATATGTTAAGTGTTGATATTATTTCTTCATATTCTTAATTAGATTTTAATATTATTGAAAATTTTTAATTTATTGATATTTGCAATAAGGGATCTCACCTATTTTATATTTATAATAAATATTGACTATTTGAAACAGATGGGACATCATAGGATACCTCTAAATGGGCCCCCCTTGTGGAACTGCTTCCTCCATTAAAATCTATACTAGTAGTTTTAGTAGAAAACCCACCTACCTTAGTTCAAAGCCACTCCCTGAAAATTTCAAATATTCTTATTTAGGACCAAATGAATCCTTGCCTATAATCATATCCACATATCTAGATTAGAAGTAGGAAGGAATGATTCTTGATATTCTTAGAGATTATATGACAGCTTTAAGGTGGATTGAATTATCCCTGCTGTGTGTATTCATAGAATCCATCTAAAGGAAAATGCTAAACCATCTAGGGAAACACAGAGGAGACTAATAGTGAGAAATGAAGTTATTAAACTTTTAGATGTTGGTGTCATATATCCCATATTTGATAGCACTTGGGTCACCCCAGTTTACGTAGTCTTCACGAAGTCCAAAGTCATAGTAATCCAAAATAAGGATAATGAAATAGTCCTCACTCGCATTACCACCTAATGGAGATTTTGTATAGATTACTGAAAACTGAACTCAGGCACGAGGAAAGACCAATTTTCTCTTCCATTTATTAATCAAATGTAAGAGAGGTTAGCTGGTCATATGCCTTATTGTTTTCTTGATGGATACTCTAGCTATAACAAAATTCCCATAACACTTGAGGACCAAGACAAGACTACCTTCACCTGTCCCAACTACTTTTCAAAGGTGTATGGTAAGCATATTTTCTGATATGGTAGAGTGATTCTTAGAAGTGTTTATGGATGATTTCTTAGTGCTTAGTTCTTCATTTGAAGAATGCCTTCACCACTTAAAACTCGTCTGCACAAGTTGTCAGGAAAAGCATTTAGTATTAAATTGGGAAAAATGTCATTTTATATCTAAAAACGGCATTATTTTAGGCCACTAGAAGTAAACAAAGCCAAAGTGGACTTAATCTCTAACTTTCCTCCTCTAAGTACGATCAAGAAAATTATATCATTTTTATGCCATGCTGGTTTTTATATAAGATTCATTAAAGATTTTAGTAAAATTGCTAAGACCCTATGTAATTTACTTACAAAGGAGGCATCTTTTGACTTTGATGATGACTGCATGAAAGCATTTGAGAATTAATGGCTAAGTAAACTTTTGCACCTATTATTTGACCACTAAACTGAACTGCACCATTTGAAATAATGGGTGATGCTTCAGACTACGTGATCAAGGCTGTTTTGGGGTAGTGCATTGATAAACTTTCTCATGTGATATATTATGCTACTAAGACACTCAATGATGCCCAACTCAATAATTCTACCATAGAAAAAGAGTTGTTGGCAGTTGTATTTGCATTGGATAAATTTTGATCTTACATGTTAGGATTAAGGTTATATTACACTCGGACCATGTAGCTTTGAAATGCCTACTTTCTAAAAAGGATGCAAAACCTAGGTTGATCCGATGGATACTATTGCTAAATGAATTTGAATTAGAAATTTGAGATAAGAAAGGCTTCAAAAATAATGTAGCAGACTACTTATCCAGGCTAGTTGTGGGGTTTACTAATGAGAATGTGCCTATAATAGAAACTTTTCCAAATGAACAATTGTTGTACATTTCCCAGTTGGCTTGGTATACAAATATTGTTAATTATCTCATCATGGGTCACTTAAGAGCATAATATTTGTATCTCCACATGGAATATAGGGACATTGACAAGTAAGAGTTTGGAGTTAGCAAATGCGATGAAATGTAAGAGAGTCAACATCGCTTGTTGTACATTTCCCAGTTGGCTTGCTATACAAATATTGTTAATTATCTCATCATGGGTCACTTAAGAGCATAATATTTGTATCTCCACATGGAATATAGGGACATTGACAAGTAAGAGTTTGGAGTTAGCAAATGCGATGAAATATAAGAGAGTCAACATCGCTTGTATCCAAGAAACCAAGTGGAAAGGGGCTAAAACTAGAGAAATCGATGGGTATAAAATCTAGTACGTAGGAAAGGATAGTACATAAATGGGGTATGAATAATAGTGGATAAAGAATTAAATGATAAAGTTGTAGACATTAAAAGAATCAATGATAGATTTATAATAATATAACTTATTCTGGTAGAGCAGATCATAAATGTTATAAGTGCATCACAAGTAGGGTTAGAAGATATAATCAGGAGATAGTTTTGGGTAGATATGGAGGGAGTCATACAAGGAATTCCCAACACTAAGGGGATAGTTATAGGAGCAGACTTAAATGGCCATGTAAGAAAAGAAAAGGAAGGATATGATACGATACATGGAGGGTATGGTATGAGAGAACGAAATGAGATGGGGGAAACTATCCTCAGTTTTGCATTGTCATATAACTTAGCCATTCCAAATACATTCTTTGAGAAGAGGGATGAACACTTAATAACTTTTAAAAGTAAACTCCATAAAAGCCAAATAGACTTTTTTCTACATCGGAATATTGAAAGATCAATGTGTAAGGATTGTAAGGTGATACTAAGTGAGAGTTTAACCTCATAACATAGGTTAATGATTATGGATATCTATATTAACAAAACATCTGCACGAGGAGATTCCATGTTGCATGCTATTTGCATATGATATAGTCTTAATTGATGAGACAAGGGAGGGCGTAAACACAAATCTAGAGTTATGGAGAGAATCATTAGAATTTAAAGGATTTAAAATTAGTCGAACTAAGATAGAATATATGGCATGCAATTTTAGCATGGAGAGTAGGAGTGGAATACCAATTAAGATTGATAACCAAGAAGTCCCTATAAAAGACCACTTTAGGTACTTAGGATTAATGATTCATGAGAGTGGAGAGATTGAGAGGGAGGTTACCCCGAGAATCCAAGTGATTTGGAACAAATGAAGATGTGCATTTGGAGTTTTGTGTTATTAGCGGGTGCCACTCAAACTAAAATGGAAAATTCTATAGGATGGCCATCAGGCTGGCAATGATCTATGGATCAGAGTGTTGGGCAATTAAGGAACATCATGTCCATAGGATGAATGTCACAAAGATGTGGATGTTGGATTAGTGGCAAGACAAGAAAGGATAGAATTAGGAATAAAAACATTAAAGAAAATTTAGGGGTAGCACAAATAGGTAACAAGATGAGGGAGATTAGACTTAGATGATTTGGATATATCCAAAGGATACCCAAAACGGCACCGGTTAGTAGGAGTGAGGCAATGCAAGTAGGTCAAATGCCTAGTTATTCTCTAATCAACATAGGAAATGATTTATTACTGAGGTAAACCACTTCACATGGGACAATCCTTACTTGTTTAAGTACTGTCCTTACCGGGTCATTATGAGATGTATACCAAATAATGAATATCATAGAATTATTTTCTTTTGTCATGACCATGCATGTGGGGACCATTTTAGTTCCAGAAAGATAGCTGTAAAGATTTTACATTATGATTTTTATTAACCCACTATTTTTAGGGATTCACATGCTCACTACTTAGATGTCAATAGTTAGGGAACATAGGAAAAAGAAACATGATGCCCTTGAACCCCATTCTTATCATTGAACCTTTCAATGTGTGGGGCATTGATTTTATGGGAGCTTTTCCTAATTCCTTTAGTTATTTGTACATCCTTGTTGGAGTGGATTATGTGTAAAAATGGGTGAAAGCCATACCTTGTAAAACCAATGACCATAAGATGGTGGTCAAGTTCTTAAAAGAAAATATATTTGCACACTGGTTGTGATGTCTCAGGTTTTTATTGCACTTTTACACAAAATCTTTTATGAATGTGGGGCCTTGATTTTGAAAATTATTTAGAAAACAAATAGCAGAAACATTTTTCATGAGAATACTTTTAAAAATCTCGAGTGCCATTTTCCTTTTATAAAAACAAGGATTTTAATGAAATGAGAGCTACATTTCTACTAAAAATCTGGTAGAGTTTCCTCTGTATTTTAGACCTCTTGCATTTTTTGCATACGACATGGGTTCCTTGATAAACACAATAGAATAAAACAAAGTAATAAGGGAGACTTCATCTCCATCCCATCACATTTACATCCATGACCATTTGTGTTTTGAGAATCAAAGTTAAATCAAAACAAAAGAAACATTCATAATTGAAAATGTATCTTGCCAGGATCAATCTAATCACAACATCACCACCAAGGTTTAATATTACATTTCCACTTGTCCAATAAACAAAATCACAATAATTAACTCAATTATCTCAACTGTAAGGTAAACCCAATAAGGTTGTACACTTATTTGACATTACATTTACTAATCTCTCTTATGACTTCTAGAATAGTCTTTTGCTCCCTTTTTCTTATTTTATTTCTTCAAACTTGAGACATTGTAAATAATTTACAATGTCTTGCAAGCTTGCGCTTGTGTAGATAATTTCACATCTATTATACCACATTTTGAAATCCAACTCTAAACAATATTTTAAATAATTTTCACATAGTACTAAAGAATATAATGATCAAATAAGAGACAAGAAACATAATTGAAACCGCATGTCAATCTCAATTCACAGTTTCATGCTAATGCATTTCAAATAGTATCAATATGAAATATGCATGGCTTTAAATATATTTTTTTTTTAAATGATTGAATCATCATGGTAATCTCACGTAAATTGTAATATATAACATATCACAAAATTGCATGTAAGCATAACTTGTGAACTATAGAAAAGATCCATCATCTAACTTGATAAATTAAATGTCATAAGATCCTCAAAGTATTAAAGTAGTAATCGGTTAAACTATGAACGTCGGCAATCCCAAACTGATAACATCATCATCATGTGCACATATGCACCTTAACAAACACATCATCTAGTTGGTAATGAGTACTCATCTAAAGACCATCATTAAGCCCATCTACATGGGATCACAAAACAGAAATCCCATGGTACACTATGCTCATGACTGGATTATTGAATCGCGTGTCTCTAGTATCTAGAGATCATCCACCATAGCCTTCATGGTGACTACGGATATGTCTCAAAAGGGTTTCATGACCACTTTTAATGGTTTTTCCTACCACTACAATGGAGAAAAATATATGCCTCTTTGGGCATAGATACCTACCAACCTTAGTGGTTAGAGGTTAGGAGGCCAAACCATACAACCTCTTAGTATAGTACCCACTATGTTTATTAGCCTAAGCAAACATATATCTCAATCCAAATGTCCTTAAATCATACAACGTATTTCTCATATAAAACCATGCATCTATTTAACTCATGTCAAAGCACAGGATTAATGCAATTTCAAGTATAATTATTTCTTTCAAAAATACATAACTGCATATAATAGAATGGGTAACATCATTTTCATTTTCCATATAAAATTTTGCATCATGGTTATAAATATACACATATATATGTATATGTGTGTGTGTGTGTGTGTGTGTGTAACTCACATGCCCCATTTGCAAACACGAGAAGATATAAATTTCATGATAGTCAAGTAGTCTCAAATAATAACATGATAATCAAATGATTTGATTATTTTAATCCCATTGATGAATGATTTAAATCTAATAGTTCAATTCAATAGGTTACGGTGGTCTAACTTAGTGTTTCAAGGTCTGATCCCATGTTCTCAGTAATGTATGATGGGACGGCTAAGATAATCAAATCAATTTTCATCCAAATTCTACAATTTGTCATATGTTAGTCAATTCAAGGTTTAGGAATTCCTCTGTTGCATCTGATCATTGATCAAACATCACACAGTCTCTGTTTGAATAGTGATAGGTTAGATGGTCTACATCGTCTATTTTGTTTCACCTTTAGATCATAAAATTTTGACTCATTCTATCAATTTAAGGATGAGAAGCTTACTAGTAACATCTGATCACAGATGTTGCCAAACACTATTTACAAAGGAATAGATTGGATGGATGAGACTGTCTGATCGATTTTCCAATTTTTATAATTTTTGTCATATCACATTCAATTTAAGGTCAAAGAAGTCATTTATGGTGCCTAATCATTGATCAAACATCACCAAGTTACTATGTCAATAGTACTTGCTTGGACGGTTGAGATTATTCGATTGATTTATAGTCTAGATCGACAATCTTAGTTAGATCCAAGCTTTACCTGGTATGTATTTACCTATTTCTAATCACTAGTTAGAAAATCAATGGTTGGGTTGTCATAAAAACCTAGATCTAGCCTAGATCATATAGATCTAGCTAAAACTCTCAAGTCAAGAATAGGGTTTTGTAGATCTTACCTTTAAGGTGTGTTTCCAACCTCCAATCATTGCTAGAGGAGAAAACTTGCCGTCGATTTTTTCATTGCAGGAAAATCACAGACACTTGCTATTGTTTTCCCCTTTTTTTCTTGCCAAATATTGTCTTATTGATGAGCAACCACAAGGGATTTACTTGTGGTGGCTAGGAGATGATGGTGAATGGATCCGATTATCGACAAGTGCTACTATTCACTCTATCTTTCTCGGCAATTGGCGCATGTTCCCCCTTGCCGATCTATGTTTCACATCTTTGATGAAGCAAACAGATGGTGGAGGATGAGTCGTGTCCTCCTCTTTTCTTTCCCTTCTCCTTCTCCTTCTCCTCTTGTCTCTCTGATTCTTCCCCTTCTTTCTCTTCCTTCCTTCCTTCCCTCTCTCTCTCTCTCTTTCTCCCTCCCACCCTCCTCCCTCTCTCTCTCGGGTTGATAATAGATCAAATGGCATGGCCGTAACTCTCTTAAGGGGAGGGTTGCTGATATCAAATTGGACCCCCTTTCCTTAAGTAATGTTTTTTTTAAACGTATTTATTTATTAAAATGTCCAGTGCATTAATAAATTCATAATTTTTTTGTTCGATCTATGATTTCAGTGTTCTTTGTGTCTTTGGATTCATTTTCTCAAGTACAATCCAAATTTTAAAGTTTTGGGGTTAAATTTGATGTCTCTCAAAAGGTCAATTATGTGCAACCTAAACATGAAGATTTTCTTTTTTCAACTTGTATGTATCAAAATTAATATATAATAATTTGAAATGGAATTTAAAAATTAGGGTTATTACATTGGTACACTTAGGGCCATAATTAGTGATGGGGGTAAACATTTTTGTAATAAAGAATTTGAGAATCTAGTGAAGAAATATGGTGTTACCCATAGAATAGGTATCCCATATCATCCTCAGATCAATGGATAGGTAGAGGTATCTAATAGGGAGACTAAGCAAATTTCCAAAATAACAATCAATCCAAATAGGAAAGACTAGTCTTTAACACTTGGTGACACTTTATAGGCCTACCATACTACATTTAAGAACCTTATAATGATGTCACCCCACTTTGTTGTCTATGGAAAGGCCTACCACTTACCAGTTGAACTTGAGCATAAAGCATATTGGCCATCAAAAAGTTTAATTGTAACTTAGATGCTGTTGGAACCTACAAAAAACTCCAATTCAATGAGTTGGATGAGTTAAGGAAAGATACATATGAGTTTGCAAAGCTATACATAGACCACATGAATAACAATCATAATGGATATATCTTAAGAAAGACCTTCACCTTAGGATAGAAGGTCCTTTTGTATAATTCTAGATTTCATCTTTTCTGGCAAAATTTAGATCTCAATGGAGTGGACTTTACATAGTACGTACTATATATCCTTATGGGGCCATCTAAATAGAAAAGGATGGAGAGATCTCCAAAGTTAATGGACAAAGATAGAAGCCCTACTTAAGGTTGGTAAACCTTGAAGTGGAAGAAACATTACATGAGGAACTAATATTGGCATCTGCACCAATCATAAGCTACATTCATCATTATCCTTACATAGCATGTCTAGTTGAAGAGAAGACATTAAACTTGGTGCTCACAAGGAGACAATCTAGGATTTTAGAGTGTCATTGTCCTACATTACCCATTCATCATTTAGTGTCCTATGTTTCCAAACATTGAGGACAATCTTTTGTTTAGGTTGTTGGGCATAGAAATGCATGAGATGTAGAGTTTTCTTCTTATTAAAAAGAAATTCAAATTTTTCTAAGATTTCAAAGTTTTTAGGTCAAAGTTCTTTTACTATGATGAGAATTGGATTGTCTAAAGTTTAGTATTTCCACTACTTTAACTTCTCAATAGAAATACATATAGTTGATTTTGCACTTTATTCATATCTGCTTTAGAGATTATCATCTATCTGAGGGTTATATATATATATATATATATATATATATATATATATATAATTCCATACTTTTTTCAATGTACATAAATTTGAAAGATCCTAATATATTTGTTTTGGTGAAAATACTAAGAACTAATAGGAGTACTAACTTTCATTCCTAAATATTTATTGATTGTAATAGCTTTTAAGAAACCTAAGAAATAATATAGGCCATCCTTGTTTTAGTCTAGAGACATAAAGCCTACCCAGATACTATACCATTAGTTGGACCCTTTGAGCCTCTTGGTAAGACTTTTCCTTTTAAAACCTTATCTACCCTAACTTAAAGAAACCCTAGTAAGAATATCCACTACCTATATTTAAAGAATGAGTAGGGATGATAGAAAAAGGACAAAAGTCAAAGAAGTGAAAAATATCAAAGGTAAGAGAGAAAAGTGTTCCTTCTTAGAAATCCAAGGAAAGGTGAAAAAGTCAAGGAAAGAAAAGTTGAGAAAATATAAGGAAAAATCAGAAAAGATATTCACTTCAGTGCAGTGTTCCTTCATTGAAGACCTCTACTGAGATTTGAAACTTTGAATCGTTATACCGATCCTTTCATAACCTATCCTAAGCCTACATTTCGTCCTATCCAAAGACCTGTTGATCTTAAGGTAGAAAATAGCCTTAATGAGGATATAAAAGAAAAGGAATTAGGTGAACTACCCTTACTAGTCTTGGAAATTGCATCTATTTTTCAAGATCATTTCTTTATCTCATTTGTGCTTAAAAAAATTATGTGAGCCTTTATCATCTTTGGATTCAATCACATAGTGAGTGAAAGTTGTTTGACCTTTCTTTAAGAGCTTCATTTTTTAGTGTATACTAGTAAGAATTTGAGGTGAAGACATTTTTGCAATGAAGTAATAAGCATTACTCTTTAGAAGTCCTAACTTGTGTAGCATGTACACATACTACACTCCAAGATGAAACTGGTGTTGTGATTTTAAAGTTAACTCGTAAGCACACCAATCAGTTGTAGTATTTTCATTTGAGCAAGGTCGATCCCATGAGAAGTCTCACAAATTTGCAATGGATTGGATCTTTTTCAAATTATTAGCTTCAACCACAAGAGAAGGGTTTGGATTCAATTACGAGATTAAAGTACTCTAATTAGAAACATAAATGGAATTAGAAACTAAAACTAAAAACAAAACTTGCCTGAATTAGTACTAAACAATGAAAGAGGAAACTTAACTAACTAACATGCACTTAACTAAAGGAAACTGCAGCAATTTAGAAAGATTCAAACTAATCAATGAAACTTAAGGAAGCTACTAAATTAGAAAGTTTCATAAATTAAAACTTACCTAACCTAAAACCTACTAAAAAGGAATCTTTGTAAAATGCCAAAAGGAAACTTTATAAACCTAAAAAAATATGAAAACAGCTAATTAACAATTTCTAAAACAAGATAATGCAACTAACTTATCCAAAAATCAACTAGGCAAGTGGTTTAGTACCACACACATGGTCCATGTGTTGTGCATATTGATCTATGGCCCACAAGATGACTATTTTTTCCTGATTTAACAATAAACTAACATGCAAATTACTATAAAATCTAATAAACAACTAGAAAATCTAAAGGGTACCTAAGGATTGAAGCAAAAACAATGTTTAGATGGCTGTAACTAAAGCACAAAGTTAAGGGAAAAATAATTTCTAGATTTCAGTACTTAAGAACATTCAACAAATCTCACATTAGAAAGCTATTGAAACAAAAAATTCTATGCAAGGACACATCTTGGATCTCAATTAATCTAATGAAATAACTAACCCACAATAAGAATTCTGAAATAATTTTATTGCATCACATTCAAATTATTCTAAAAAATTAGATGCATAAAGCTGTCAACAACATATGTTAAATGTCCACTATCCTTACTTGCAAAAGCAATTGTAAACAACAACAAAACTTCAATATAAAAATCCTAACGTAAATTAGAATGACATGCAAAGAAAATTCATGATGTAATTTAAGAGAAACAAGGTTTAAGTGGATGAACTAACTAAGGAAAAACTTCCCAAAACTAAGATCCAAAACAAGGAGAAAAATGTGTAGAACTAAGTGGAAACTCAAGGTTCTAAGCTATCTCCTCTCTTGGCTATCACTACCAGTGGGAATTTAACTTAGATCTTGAAGGAAGAGATTGGAAGAAAGAAAGAATGGGAACAAGGGTGAAACTAAGCGTGGAATTCAAAGAAGTAAAAACAACATGGAACAACTATAAACTTAAGCTATGAAAGTAAATTACTAACTTGGAATTGGAGAGCAAATAACCAAGGGAATAATTAGAAAAACAAAAGAAAAAAAAAAAAAACACCATCAAAGTTTCAAAATTCAGCAACAACTTAAGCACCAAAGGAAAGTTAGAATTCAAGGTTGTGTCACTCAACCTCTACTTTGAAAATTCAAATGGAACATGGGGCTATATATAGATGAGTGGTTTCATGACTTAGAAAGGGGTGAAAACATGAGGAAAGTGGCCCTACTGTTAGGGTATTGAGTGATGAAGGTTAGATGGGAAATGAATTAGCAAGATGATATTAGAAAGAGAAGTGGAAAGATGGCATAAGAGAGACATGATGGATAGTTTCTAAATTTTAACAAGGGGCATCCTTTTCATGGATGGAAAGTGGAGCTCTTTCCATCCAAGTTAGATGATATTTGATGGATAGAAAGTCATGAAAGTGGAAATGGAATGGTGTTTAGGAAAGATGTGTAATGATCTAGGGATTCAAAGTTGTATGGATTGAAGTAGATCTAGGATTTTCTATTTAGGAAACCCTTGATCACCAAATAGGAAAATGGGGGACATTTTCTTCATAATGATGTGCCTCCCTCCTTTAACTTGTAACCCTAGGAAATAGAGTGGAAAAAGAGTGGGAGATGTAGTTAGAAAATAGGGTTTGTCTCTTGATTAGTCCGCCAATGCATAATCATCTTACTTTTTACATAATTCTTTTAGACCTTCTAATTAAACCTTAAAAATCCAAATTTGGAAAGTGGGTCATTGCTTGAATTCTCCTCGAATTGTATGACTCCATGTGGCATTTGGCTTAGTTGATTTTTGTGGCTCACATTGAGGGATTATTTGGCTTGCTTTGATGGCTCACACCGTAGGCTTTAATGGCTAGAATGGCTTGGCTTTAATTCCTTAGCTTGTCACCTTCTCTCATAGCTTATATGGCCAAGGTGGCTTGAATGGCTCTCATACAAAGGTAGTGGAAATGCATGGCTTACTTTATGGGCCCATTTTAGTCACCTTTAGCTCCTCCAATTGCCTTCTTGCATGCCCTAAGGCTATTTTGAACCTTCATCACACTTTGGATTGATTACATTTAGGCTTTGGCTCATGTAGATTTTCTAGTTTGACTAGGGAACCTCATGAATGACCCCAATTCTTATCTCAATCAATCTCTACCTTTGGATTACCTTCTTAACACCCATGAAATCAGAAAAATCCTAATTAAATTATAGCAAATTATGATCAATCACATATTTACTCTAGATTAGCCTTTGAACCTGTAGAATATCAAACTTTTGAATTATTAGGTTAGAAATGCTTGTGTTATAAATTTTGGCCAAAAACCCTAATTTAACACTATAACTTATAACACATAGGCTACTAATTGGGTGCTTTTTGTACAAAAATTGAGCACTTATCACACTTGCTAGCCGACATTTTTCATCTAGAGAAAAACATATGAAAAATCATGAAAACAAAATGATTGCCATTTTTGTAGGTACTCACGATTAGATTTAGTATATGCAATAATCCCTTAAATTGTTAGGTTACCCCTAGTGGATGATTTATGCCTTATGAGAGTTTGCATTGAATATATCCACACAATTCTATAAGGTTTAGTTCCATATTTTATCTCAAAGAATCCTCATTCATTAGCACCTACTAATTTTTCACAACTTAATGGATAGGATTGACAGTTCTACAAATTATACATACATTAAAGACATCTTATTCTAGTTATTTATCTGGGTGCATGTGAGTGTACAACCACATAAGTCATAATTTTTAATTAAATATGCTCAAATTCTATTGGAAATATACTTTGACCTCAAATCCTCTTAGGCATACTCTCAGAAATGAAGCTCTCAAATAAGGGTGAACATATTTCTCTCATTATGTGATTGGATTCAACAAGCGAATGGTTCACACATATTTTTAAATGCTAAATAGACAAAGGAAAGTGATCCCTAAGAGTGGATATTATTACCAAGGATAGTAGGGGTCTTTTATCTTAATTCCTTCTTTTTATATCCTCTTCAAGGCTATGTTCTACTTAAGACCCATAGGTCTTTAACTAGTATGAAACGTAGGCTTGGGACAAGTTCAAAAAGAAGGCCATAAGGACTTTGAAGGTTCAAAATTGAGTAGAGGTCTTCTTTTTTATTGTTGGATAATTGATCCTTGACTATACTGAAGTGAATTATTTTTATTTTAATACTCTTGTCTTTTCTTTCAGTTCTTCTCATCTTTGTCTGTTATCTCTTTCTTTTGGTTTCCCTTTTTGTTTTGACTGCTTTGAAAGAAAGATTTTTGTTTTCACTTCTTTAACTTTTTGTCCTCTTTTGAATTTTTTCTACTAACTCTACTCATTTTGAAAGTGAATAATGGTTTTTTATTTTTTTGGTTTATTCTAGGTTAAGGTAAATGGGGTTAAGGAAGAAAAGGCTTAATAATAGGCTGAAGGGGTTAACTTTTGATATACCATATTGGGTATGTTTTATTTCTTTGGGCTAAACAAGGATGGCCTATATCATTCCTTAGGTTTCCTAAAGCCTTTCAGATTTAATAAAATTTTTGTAAAGAAAGCTATTAGTCTTATTTATTCTTGATAACTAACCAAAACAAGGATAACAGGATCATAATAAAATATGCATGCTAAAGAAACTTTGAACTTACTTATACTCTTCTGAAAGAAGATAGCCTTTAAGGCCCATTGGGTTTTAGGTCTCCATAGATTTTTCTCAAGGTCTCTAAGTCACATCTTTTATTAGTCTTGACTATGTGTTGTGTGTAAATATCTTTAGAAAAGTAACCTTCATAAAATTCTTCAACACATGAGTAATATGCAAAGCTGGCCATATACGCTTCCATTAAGAGTTGAAAACAATAGAATTACTAAGTTTGAAAAATCTAGTTCTCATCATAGTTAGGAAACTATACCTAAAAAAAAAAAAACCTTTTTTTCTTTTCTTTTATTTATTTTTTTAGAAAATTCAAAAAAACCATAACCTCTATGCATATCTACACCCCTAACTTGAATGAAACATTGTCCCCAATGTTTGAAAACATAGGACTCTATATGAAAAATAGAAAGATGTAGAAAACTAGCTTTTGAAAAATACCTAGGTTACCAAAAACTTATTGATTGTTTTATTGCAAGTGCATGAGCTATTGTAGTGTAGCTGATGGAAGTACCAATCGATCCCACTATGACTCTACTTAAAAGGATGGAGTTTAAATAAAATTTAAAATTAACTAACAATGAATTATAAATAAATCTGTTTAACTAATAAAAATTACAAAAAACCAAATTCACAAGTACAAAAATTTAACTAGAAAACAATTAAAATCTACTTTCTTCAAAATTCTTCAAATCTAATATAAAAAACTTCAACTAGCTTTCATCAATCTCTCACTGATAGCTTTAATTAAAGATCTAAAGACTAGATTGACTAGATTTCCCAAAATTTAGATGATCTAGGCTAAAGAGTGATTTTGGATTTTGGACAGCTTAGATCTAATTTTTGGATTTTCGATTGATAAGAGTTGATTGATAAGCCAAGAGATGTCCTAAGAACAAAATCTGAAGATTAATTAAAAATATAATGTGAAATAGATAAGAAAATAGAGAAATCTTGTTTGTTAAGACTAAATCATTGATTAGATTAAGCCTTAGTCAAACTGGATCTGGATTATGAAATTCTTGGATAAGTATAACAAAGATAAAGAAGAACTGAAATAAGAAAAGGATACATATGTAATTAGAATAGGGGCACAGAAGGAATTTTACTTAAAGGGTAGAGGGTAAAAATGAAATTTCTATGTTTTTTTATTTTAATAAAAAAAATAGAGGGATGTTGGAGAAGGAAGGGAAGATGGTGAAACAGAGGTGAGAGAGAAGCAGGGAATGAGGACCAAAGGAGAAAATGGAGAAAAAGAGGGAAACCTTGCATTGGGTTTTCTTTAGTGGTGATGTAGATGCCAGCCGGCAAAGAGCGAGTGCGAGACAGATGCTAGTCGATGTTGTTGAAGAGAGGAAGAGGGAATTGTGATGGTGGTCAAATAGACTGCATGAGAAATAGAATCAGAGTAAAGAGAAAGAGCTGGGGATGAGAGAGGGAGAAGTGGGGAAGCAGATGCTGGCACCACATGGTGCTGCCAGTCAATGCATGTGTGAAGGTGGGTGGAAAAGAGAGAATGAGAGAGAGAAAGAGAGAGAAAGAGAGGGAGAGTGAGAGGCATAGAGAAGAGGGAAAAGTGGGGGGGAGAGAGGGGTTGAGTGATGATTAGAGTAGGTGGAGAAGGGAAGAGGCGGAGTGAAATAGAGAGGGAAAAGAGGTGAAGCCGAGGAAGAGGAAGGAAGTGCTGGTGTCTGGAAAATAGAGAAAGAGGGTAGTGACATGGATGTATTCTAGCTAGCAAAGAGGAGAAAGAGGGAAGGAAAAGGGGTGGTGGTGCCAGTAACAGAGGAGAAGAGCAGAGACTAGGGGTTCAATGCTAGTGTTGGTCGAGTGGAATAGGAGAAGGTGCAGCTGGTGTTACCATCTTGGGTTAATCGAAGATGGGAGGAGCGAGTAGACAGAGGGAGAAAGAAGAGATGGGACAGGCTGTGGCCAATAGATAGAGGGAACAAAGAATTGGATGTGGAGCAGAGATGGAAAGAAGGAAGTAGGGAGTTGGTGCGGTAATGCTAAGAAAGAATGAGGGAGATGAGGGAGAAATAGCGGGAAAGTGTAAGAGAAAGAGAGAGAGAAACAGAGAGGAGGAGAGGTGTAGGTGAGAGAGGGAGAAGTGGGAGAGAGAGATAGAAGAGGGAGAGATTCCACCAACCTCTAACCTTTTTTTCTTCTTCAAACTTTTACCCCTTTTATAGATCTTTCAGAGTAGTTTGATTTTAATTCAAACTCTTCTTCTTTCATATCCAACTTTATTTCTTAATTATCTCCAACTTCTTTTCTTTTTAAGAAATTTCTCCTTTTTTATCTGACTTTTTGATCTAATTTTAATTTGATTAATCTACAAAATATAAGACTAGATTAGAATAATCTAACTGTAAATTACACCTCTGATTAGCTTTGATGATCATCTGATTGTTAAATTTAGTAAATCAATAGTTGGATGGTCAATTAGAGCTAAAATGCAAAATTTTATGCAAAATTTCAAAATTGATTGATTAGATTATGTAAGTAGATGCTATATTAAAGGTAATTTGGCTGGAATTGAACACTTAACAGTTTTACGTCTTCAACAAGACGTAATGATGAGTGCAAGGATAATGATCTGCAAGGGTTCCTAGAAAAGTCTAAGGCGGGTCACGAAATGAGGAGTCTTTAAAAGTGTCTCTTCAATTTCTGGGTTAGGCAATTCTAAGAAACCTTTGGCCATTGACTTTTTGGATCTCACCATCCTTCTCAATCTTGATGGTCCCATGAGGATAGACTGTGCATACGATGTAAGGTCAAATCCATCGAGATCTTAGTTTTCCCAAGAATAGATGCCATTGTGAATTGTATAATAAGACATTTTGTACAAGGGAGAAGGATTTCCTTAAAATTTGTCTATCATGGGTAACCTTCATTCAATCTTTATATATACAAGTAGAGTAATATGCATCTTTCCTCAATTCTTCCAACTCATTGAGTTGGAGTTTTTTGTGGGTCCCAACAACATTTAAGTTGAAATTGAGCTTATTGATAGACTAATATGCTTCGTGTTCTTACTCTATTGATAGTGGCATGCCTTTCTATAGACTAGGCGGTAGGGTGACATGCCTACTGGAGTTTTCTAGGATGTAGGATAGGCCCATAAAGTACCATTAAGTTGCATAGACCAATCTTTCCTACTTGGATTGATTGTCTTTTCTAGGATACACTTGATCTCCCTATTGGACACCTATACTTAACCACTAGTCCAAGGGTGGTATGGGGCATCTACCCGGTGGTTGACACTATACTTTTTTCATTAAATTCTCAAATATGTTATTACAAAAGTGTTTTCCACTATCACTTACTATAGCTCTTGGAGTAGCAAACAATGCAAAAAAAGATTCCTTTAAGAATCATACCACTACCTTGTGGTCATAGGTTTTGCATGGTACAACCTCCAATGACTTAGAGATATAGTCCATTCTCACTAGGATAAATAAGTTCTCAAAAGAATCAGGAAAGGATCCCATGAAATCTATGCTCAAACATTGAATGGTTCTACGACAAGTGTTGGATTTAAAGGCATCATGTGACTCCTTCATAGACTTCCTAACCGTTGACACCTTACACATGTTGTGCAGTATGCATGTGCATCCTTAAATATGGCGAGTCAATAAAAACCATACTGTAAAATTTTTGTAGTTATCATTCTCAAGCTAAAATGGCCCCCACATGTGTGATCATGACAGAAGGAGATGATATTATTATGCTCACTATCCAGTATGCATCTCATTATCATTTGATCCAGACACTACTTGAACAAGTGCTGGTCATCCTAAGTATTTAACCTAGGTCAAAAATCTTTTCTTGCCTTGTTTGGTCTAATGATGTGGCATTTGTCTTGTGATAAGATAATTCACAATATCACTTTGCCAATGCAACTGGAAAATGTGTAGTAACAACTCGTCTGAAAAGGATTCAGTTATAGGCACATTATTGCTAGTGTGCTCTACAACCAATCTGGATTAGTGGTCTACTATGACATTTTTAGAACCTTTCTTATCTCAAATTTCTAAGTCAAACTCTTGTAGCAGGAGAATTGAATGGATTAACCTAGGTTTGTATCCTTTTTAAAAAGAAGGTACTTTAAAGCCATGTGATCTAAGTACATTATAACTTTAGACCCTCACAAGTGCAAATACTATAGCTAATATCTCTTTTATGGTGGACAAATAATCTATTTGCGTAGTATATGACATGAGGGAGTTTATCTATGTGCTTTCCAAAAACAGCTCCAATTGTATAATCTGATGCATCACACATAATCTCAAATGATGTGCTCCAATCAAGTGGTCGAACAATAGGTGTAGAGGTCAACTTGGCCTTGGGTGACTCAAATGCTTACTAACAGTTCTCATCAAAGTCAAAGATAGTCTTCTTTGTAAGTAAATTATAAAGGGGCTTGGCAATTTTACTAAAGTCATTGATGAATCTTTTGTAAAAGCTAGCATGTCCTAAAATAGAGCAGATTTCTTTCATTGTCCTTGGTGCAGAAAGGTTGGCTATTAAATCCACTTTAGCCTTATCTACCTCTATCCCATTGCCTGATATTATATGAGCTAAAACATCCCACTTTATACCATAAAATGACACTTTTCGCAGTTTAATACTAGATTCTTTTCGCTACACCTTGCGAAGAACTATCTTTAAGTGGTGCAAGCACTCATCAAAAGATGACCCAAATACTGAGAAATCATGCATGAGCACCTCAAGAAGCCTTTCTACCATATCAGAAAAGATGCTCAACATACAACTTTGGAATGTATCATTTTTTGCTATTGTGACTCCAAATTTCTTGGGAAAAACCTGAAAGGGGCTGACCCAAGTGCTATTAGAGATAGGGTATATGACGGTAACATCTAGAAGCTTATGGACTTCATCTCTGACCATGTCCTTCATGTGGGAATTCAGTCGTCTTTGGGTTTCCCTAAATGGTTTAGCATTTTCTTCCAGGTGTATCCTATGCACATGACAGGACTAATCCCTTTTAATTCTGCTATGGTCCACCCTAGAGCAGTCTTATGTTTCTTATGAACATTAAAAAATTTTCCTTCATGTTCCTTGTCTATGTTTGATGCTATTATAATAGGTAAGGTTTCATCTGGGCCTAGATATGAATGTTTGAAATTGTCAGGAAAGGAATTTTGGGCCTGAGAAGGTGGTTGCTCTCTAGAGGGTGTGGGGATAGACTCGGAAGGAGGAAGTGGCTCCACATAAAGGCCCCGTTTGGAGGTATCCGTAATTGGAGTAGCATCTAAAAGGTTGTTTACCTCCCCAATAGACTTGTCTAAATCAAAATCTCCATTAAATTGCATGAGATAACCCTCTTTTGAACATTTTCCTTTCTATTGTTACCTCTTTCCAACAACTAAAATATCATGCAATTAGAAGGGAAGGAGCTCCAAGCCACCTTCCTGAAAAGATGACTCCTCCCCCCTTTCTAATTAGATGACATCTACCCTGATGTTACATCACTTGCTCACCTCACTCTCAACTAACTAGCCATCATTGAAACCCTAGATCTAGATCCACTTTTCCATCTTACAATAAGCTCCATTCAATTGGAAACCCAACTCTTTATAAATCCCATGAAATTCTACAATTTTTTTCTAAGTAAGGGTTGGAGGCAAACCTTAAACATAGCACTCTTCCTTTGGTGATCATTAGAGCTAGATTTTGGCTTTCTCTTGGGTTGTTCTTCTTTTGAATTTCTTAGTTATTCCTCTTATTATTTGTACTTTAATTCTAGGTTAGTAATTTAGTTTCATTGCTTTGATTTCGCAGTTGTTTTTCTTGTGTTTTAATTCTCTAATTCTACCCATCTCCTTCCACTTTATTTTTTCTCATTCCTTTGCTTTGTCTTCTTAGTTTCTCTTGCTTATTCTCTCAAGTTTCAAGTTAGTTCTTCTCTAGCACTTGCATCCAAGATAGAAATAGCTTTCATCCTTACTCTTCTCCATAAGAATTTCACGTTTTTCTCCCTTGATAGCACTTAGTTTTAGGCATCTTTTTCCATAGTTCATCCATTCATCCATCTGCTCTCTTAAATTCCTATCTAATGTTTCTTTGCATATTATGTTACTTTATATTGTGAGCATTACATTTTGTTTTCATTTTTTTTAAGATTAAGTTTTGATGCTCAATTTTGACCGCAAATTGTAGATTATATACAAGTTATATGCACATAGATTTTGGTGTAATTTGGCATCAATTTAATAAAAATATTTAAGGATTATTGTTCTTCATTGTTTCTAATTTCAAATTAATTTAGGTCTAGGTTTGTTATCTTATAGAGAAATTGTTGTTTTAGTTGCTTTATATGCTTGATTTGATTTGAAGCTCTTAAGTGCTTAAAATTTTAAAATATCTCCCTTCAATCTTTATGCTTTATTTCCAGCTATTAAAACATCTTATTTGCTTGAATCCTTAGAAACCCTATTTAAATATTTAGGTTATTTATTAGGTGTATAGCTTAGGTTGCATGTTAGTTTATATTTGAATCATTAAATCTGGCCATTTTTTATTCCATGAACCATGAGTACCATTCATGTATCATGTGCATGGAACTTGGGTTAATTTCCTTTGATTCTTGATTAGTTTAGTTTTTTAATTACATTTTAGAAGTTTTTAATTAGTTTTTTGCATCTTAGTTTAGGTTTAGAAGGTTTCCTTTTTGAGTTTTAGAAAGTTCTATTTTTAGAATGTTTCTAATTCTAGTTTAGAAAAGTGGTAATATAGAAAAGTCTCATATTTTAGCAAGTTTCCTTTGATTTAATTTTCTTATTTTTAATCATTCTAGTTTTGCATTAGTTTCCTTTTGTTTAATGCATGTTAGTTGGGTAATTTTCTAATTACATTGCATAGTTTTAATTTTAGAAAGGCGCTTTTAATTGTAGTTTTTATTATCATGCATGTTTCCAATTCCATGTCATTTATTTTTCTATTTTGAATTCAAATTCAATTCAATCTCCCTCTTTGGATAAAGTTAAACACCTTAAATAAGATCCATCTAATATAAAATTTGTGAGATTCCTCATGGTTTGACCTTTCTCGCACACTAATATTACATTGATTTGTGTGCTTGTGAGTAATATTAAAGCTACACCACTTTGATTATCCTTCACATTCTTTGGTTACATGCCATAGGCTTAAGGGTAGACTAAGTTTTGTAAAGGAGTTGTGGAAACCATAGAGTTGATTAGGGAACATAGCAACATATAACTAGCCATAAAAAGTCTAGGTGACAATATATCACAAGGCTCCTAAGATGGCTAAGTATATAAGATAGTGTGATGAAGATCATCACATACCCCAACCATGGCTTGTTTAGGGAACCATAACTTATTCCTAACGAGGTATGAGGCCCTACTCCTAAACTTGATTATGTAAACAATATGCCAACGTGTACTGTGGATTAGTGCTTATCCAATGGTTAGCTTAGACTTGGATGATGAAAGCTTTGCTAGCCAATCCCTTAAGTGACAGTATTATGGCTAAGACTAGAGTAGTTTAGTACTCATGACGATTATCTATGGGCATCAATATAATTAGACAAAGACTAGGATGGTTTAAGATAGGGCCATGTGGAGCATAGACAATAGAAGTGAAAGCTTTTTCCCTAAGGGAGCAAAGACAATAGTGATCATGGCTAAGACTCCTAAGAGATAGGACAAGGAAGAACTTGTGCTCATATCTCTCATAAAAAAACTTGAATTATTAAGAAAATGAGGATTTCTCTCCATTTGGGCAAGGATAGAGAGAACTTCTTGATATAATGAACTTTCTTAAGAATTCTAGTTTTAATATTCTATAATAGAGGGGAGCACCCTTGTTTATAGTTTGGAGTGCTAAGTAGTTATTTTAGGAAGCCAATGGGACTGGGACATCAAATATATAACCAACATAACTGTAGCATTGAACCAAAGTATCCATATAACTAACTATCTTTACAGAGTGGTACCAAATAGGGGTATAATAGTGAAACTTCCTAATGTAGTTATGCAAGCATTACTAGGGGAAAGGCGTTGGATGATCTCATTAGTTAATCTTAATTATAGGTTGAAGCAAGGCAATCCAAAGCCACTTTAGTGTCAAGACCCTTAATTGCCACCCTGAGATGAAGAACTTATCTGATGCCACTTGGAAGCATGCAAAGAGTATCTAGTGCTGGTTATGTTGGACTCTCTCTTAAGATGAGATTGTTTGACACCACTATTATTGAGCTCTTTTCTAAAGATAACATAAAATGTTTTGGCACCTTCCTAAGGCAACTTGAGAGCATGCTACACAACTAGTAATGAACTTTTTCTTAAGGCTATTCAAGAGCATCTAATGCCACTGATGCTTGACTCCTTAAGGTAGTCCAAGAGTATAAGGTTTCAGTGGTGCTAGACTCCTTTATAAGGAAGTCTAAGAGCATTTAGTTTTTATGGTGCTATACCACCTCTTGAAGCACAATTGAGAGTAAGAGGTGCCACTTTAAAGTGCAAAAGGGTGATTGACACCACCTTGATCGGTGCCAACTGGGTGTGCACTAATGTCCATGTTGTGAAATGACACAGTAAATGTTCTTATTATTTAATTCATTTACATAAGACATTACAATGTAAATAAGGAAATATCCCCATTTAAATTTAATAAAAAACCATAAGACCTAATTCTTAAAGGAGAAAAAGTTAACTCCTTGATCCAAGTGTAAAATCATATTTTTGAGGGTTTTTTTTTTTTTTTTTAAATACTGAGGTTTTTCTTTACTGTTAAAAGCTCAAATATTCAAAAATTTAATATTAATGCTAAAATACAAATATTTAGTAAGAAAATTAGAGTCTAGTGTCCTCTAAAAACTAATTCTGTCAGCCAATGGCATTTTTATAATTCTTCAATAACATTGACTGCGAGACATTGTGTTTAATTCTTGTATTTTCCTACCAAACCTTTCATACTAGCTTAAAGCACTTAGAATTCAAGTTTAGTATTGGCAATCCTCAGAGGACATCCTTGAATTAATTATGCTCATAAACTTGGAATAGCCTATATATGCTAAATTTGTCCCTTCTTGGGTCTTGATCTTCTAGGATTACTTTTTTTGTTTAAACTGCCACTAATGACTAAAAAATGTAATTGCAACCCTTGATGTAACTAGAGAAATATACTCACATAACTTGTTATGTAGTAAAATATAAATTTTAACCCCCTTCTTCCAAAGAAATTGGCCCATATGTTTCCTTTGTATGATTGTTTCTATCCATCACACAAAATGCAAAATATTGTGTGCCTCCATTTCTAAAGTATACATTAGTTTCTTCAAAGTGTGTCTGCAATTACAAATGAGATGCACTCCTCCATCTCTAAAGTATAGACTAAATTCTTTGTACACTTTAATATCCTTAGAATACAACTGTGTCATTGGTTACATCACTAAGATAAGGTGTGTATCTTTTGCCTAGATAAGCTCCTCCTAAAACCTCAACCTTAGACTGGGTAGGGGCACCTAGACAAACTAATCAAGCATTGAGAAAGAATGATAGGCTACTGCAGCCCATCTCTCATAAGTGTATATGATGCATTGATGATGTCGCAAGAGCTTAGGAAAGCTCTAGTGCATATACTAAATCATTTAGAAGAGTATCATGTCAAAATACACTAGGTTGAAAAGATAGAAGTAGTTGACATGGGTATAGATGATGAAGATAGTGAGGTCCTTCAAGGTCCAAGTTCTAAACCATTCACTTCTATAAAGAAATACTTCTTGTATGGGGCAAATAATCATAATCGCCACCTGTCCCACTCCAAGAGACTTAGATCAACAACATACTGATAAAGAGAGTGATGATAGATTTGGGTATGTGGTAAACTTACTCCCAATTTGAATGCGTAGTACTCTTGGCTCTAGAACCAAGGATTTGAGCTTCAATGGTTTGATAATTCAAGGGTTCAACTAAAGTAGTTAAAAGGCTATTGGGGTAGATTGTTTGATGCTACAAGTTTCAAAACTAAACTTGTTGACTAACTTCCATGTTATCGATGTGCCAACCTCTATAACACCTTACTTGGTCGATCTTGGCTTCATGACAACCTAATGGTACCATCTACACTCCACTAGTGCAACAAGAATCTTAAGAATAGGACAACATAGAAGATTTGGGCCAATTTGTCTTCTTTTATAGAGTCAAAGTCTCACTTAGCTGATGTATGCTTCTACTTAACCAATAACAACAATGTCAAGTCTAAGCCACCAAGTCATAGCGATGATACAATGGAGCTCATGAAAGTCATCAAGCCTATGGTACACCTCACCATTAATGGTTGCACACAGATGGAAAATAAGGGTAGAGAACTACTGAGAGAAATTATTAAGCCATCACCACCATTGGGGTAAACTAAAGTTGCCAATTACTAGGTCAACTTTCATTGTTCTAAGAGATATTATTAACCATGACTTTGACACCTCAAAAGCTAAGCATGATGGTACAATCCATATTTCATTATGATGATGTGAAAGATAAGAGTGGATCTGAATGTAGTGGTTGTACTGTCACATTTTGAAAGCGATTCTCAACTAAAGAACACTTTAGATGGAAATGGAAAAATTGGGGATTCCAAGGTTGGTGTAGGATATCCTCATGTGATGTTGAGTCAAGACATGTCTACTTTGCTAATGAACACAGTTACTATGGGTAAAAAGGAAGACAATAAAGAGATTCATCCCACCTACATTGGAGGAAATAGATTTGATAGGCAAGCAACCATTGATGAATTGGTTAAGATGAATCTAAGGAACAAATATGACCCTCATCTAGAATTTGTTAGTATGATGCTCACTCTACAAGAGAGGGAACAATACTAAGAACTTTCTAATGGAGCATAAAGATGTGTTTCCATGGATAAAAGAAGATAGCAAGACTCAACCCAAGAGTTGCCACTCATCATCAATTGACCCATCCAAGAAACCTATTATGTAGTAGCAATGAAGCTTTTGGGAAGAATTGATTCCTCATATTGAATCCTAAGTAAATACTCTCATTGAAGCTGGATTTATATGAGAGGTAAAATATCAAAGATGGATCTCCAACATTATACTAGTGAAGAAGAAAAACAAACAAATTCATGTCTGCATTGACTTCAATGACTTGAATGTGGCTTATCCTATGGACCATTTCACAGTTCCCATAACAAAGATCCTAATTGATGCGACCATATGTTATGAGGCCTTCTTCTTCATGGATGGATCATCAAATTATAATCAAATATGAACAAGTCCCAAGGACGAGGAATGTACCACTTTTTGCACTTCAACATAGTTCTTTTGTTATAAAGTTATGCCTCTTAGCTTAAAAAATGTAGAGGCCAGTTATCAACATACCATGACACAAATCTTTTATGGAATATTGCATGATAAAGTAGAGTGGTACATGGATGACCATGAAGTAAAGACTCAATTCTTGAGTGTCGCACCAATTGGCCTATCCCACATGTTCGAAAGGCTTTGTGATCACCAACCTAAAATGAACCTATTGAAATGAGCATTTAGATTCATTTCTAGGAAGTTTCTCGATTTCAATGTACAACAATGAGGGATCGAGATGGACACATCCAAATCATAAGACACTCCACATCTAAGGAACCTGTACAAATTAATGAGCTTGTAAGAAAAATTGGCATATATCAATGGATTTATTTCTAATCTTTTAGGGAAATGTCAACCTTTCTCCCATTTCATGAAAAAATGTGTTTTGTTCAAATGGGATGAAGCCTGTTAAAACACCTCTGAAGTGTTAAAATTTATCTCCTCAATCCACCAATCTTAGTAGCAATAATTAAAGGTATACTGCTAATTCCATATATCCCAGCTATCAATGATTCCCTTGGTGCCCTACTGGCTCAAAACAATGACGATGATAAGGAAATGCATTGTATGACCTTATTTGGACCTTGCTACAATAGAAACCAGATGTTGTCCTATTGAGAAAACATGCCTAGGCTTAGCCTTCACAATTTAGAAACTAAGAAATTATCTATATCTCACTCAGTTATCCTCATCTCCAAAGCTAATCCATTAAAATACCTTATGAAGGAAAAATAGTTCTATTTAGATGCCTCCACAAATGGGCATTACTACTCACCAAATTTGGAAACATACATGTACCACAAAAAGCCATAAAAGGACAAGCTTTAGTAGAGTTTTTGGTAGCTCCCTTTACTTATTGATTCACCACTAGCCTTAGATTTTCCTTAAGAAATTGTAATGTTGATAGCACTTTGAACCATAGGAGAAGTCTTTTGAAGGAGTCGCTAGATTGGTAAGTTTAGGAGTAGGTGTTGATGCACAGTGGACTAAGAACTTATCCATGTATCTTGTAGATTATTTAAGTCATGTTTAAATAATGAACTAGAGTATGAATCTCTAATTTTAGATCTAGAAATGGTTAGAAATATGGGAGTTAGGGTTTTGTAAGTTTGTGGTGATCCATAGATGGTAATCAAATAGGTATCTAAGATGTACGAAGTTTAAAAAAAAGCTTAAAGAAATTGATGGATACTATTGCTACAAGAATTTTCTTTATTGAATCTAGAGATAAGAAATGTGATGAAAATATAGTAGCTGATCACTTATCAAGGCTTATTATTGATTTCATTGATGAGTCAATTCTTATTACTTAGTCTTTTCCAGATGAGCAATTGATGCAAGTCTCTCAATTACCTTAGTTTGGTGACATTGTGAACTATCTTATTACTAATTAGATGCCCCTACTTTGGAGAAAACAATATAGGTCTCAAATTTTAGCTGATGTGAAGTATTTCTTTTGGGATGATCAATTTTGTTAAGGTTCCATCCATATCAAGACATTAGGAGATGTGTTCTAGATAGTGATCATTAGAGTGTTATCCTCTTTTTCCATGACCATGCATGTGGTGGCCATGTTAGTGCAAAAAAGAATGTTGCAAAGATTTTGTAGTGTGGAATCTATTGGCCTACAATTTTAAGAGATTCTCATAGCTATTGCACTATATGTGACCACATATATAAATTAGGGAGCATAGGACATAAAGACATGATGGCCTTAAATAATATTTTAATTGTTGAACTTTTGGATATGTGGGGCATTAATATCAAGGGACCTTTTCATAATTATTTTGGTAACTTATATATATTCTTGTGGGAGTAGATTGTGTATTCAAACAATTAGAGGCACCAACGTACAAAACTAATGACCACAAGGTAGTGTTCCCATTTTTAAAAGAAAATATTTTTTCATGCTTTGGTCTTCCATGCACTGTTATTAGTGATGGTGGATAATCTTTTTGCAACCAGGTTCTTAAAGCATTAATGCGTAAATATGATATTACACATAGAGTTGCAACCCCCTACCATCCACAAACTAACTAATAAGTAAAGGTATCCAATAGGGAGATTAGGCACATCCTAGAAAAGATGTTAAATCCTAATATGAAAGATTGGTCTCTATGACTTAGTGATTCATTATGGGCTTATAATACACCATATAAGACTCCCAATAGAATTCCACCCGATTACCTAGTTTATGTAAAAAATTTTTAATTGATAAGTGTCCAAAATTGTACAAAAATCACCCAATTAGTTGCCCATATGTTTTAACTTATAGGGGTAAAATAGGGTTTTTGGCCAAAAATTACAACACATGTATTTTTTACCTAATGACTCAAAATTTTGGTATTTTATAGGTTCAAAGGCTAATACAAGATAAGTATTTGATTAATCTTATTTTTAGTATTTAATTAGAAAATTTGACATTTTGTAGGAAGCGAGACAATGATCCGATAGTCGAGATTGATCAAGATGAAAATTGACAATGAAGATCAAAAGATTAGGTCAAAACTATAAAGTAATCAATCCAACATGAGATCAAAAGTCTAAATCACCTTAAGATCACTTGAAGATGGAATGGATGAGTCAAATGTGGCCAAAGTGGGCCCGTGTACAACTCATGCAATGTTCACCACCTTTGCATGGGATTCCCTTAATCCACTTAGCCATGTTCATGTGATGACCCGGGTTTTTGTAACATATTTTGTAATACATTTTTCAAATTTAGGGCCCCTCAGTAAAAAAAATTTGCAAAACAAAATAGCAAAAATTCTTTTCTTTAAAACTTGTTTTGAAAAACCAAAGTCATCACTTCATATATAACATAAGTATAATTTTTTGTACAAGATAGAATTCCATTAAAGGAATATATTTTTATTAAATTTTAGAATCCATCCAATGGTTCATAATACAACCCGGTATCAATACAATATTTTTCCAAATTACATAATCCAAATTTCAATCCTCATCATACATTAAAAACTCTCAATACAATACAGTACTCTCAAATAAAAATACATGTCTTCAAGGGATATACCCTAATTGATTATTCTTCCAAATCTTCTTTAGTCTTGAGCTCCTAATTCTCCTTCTTTATATCTGAGATATTGTAAATATTGAAACATTTACAATATCTCAGCAAGCTATTGAAACATTCCATCATGGTTATCTACTCATGAGTTATCTCAACATAGAGTATATATGTTATTTATATAGTATAGGATAAATTAGTTAAAATAGTGAAGGTTGCTCAACATTTGTCCCGTCCCTTGGCTATACTACCACTTAGGAGATCAATATTCAGCCAATTCTCATACGAGGATTTTCTTTCCAAGAACTCATGTAGTGGCATCTCATCATGCCATGGCATTACACTATGCCTATCATACATGCATCATAATGCAAAATACATTGGATTACTATGCCATAGTCTCAATCCGTATAGCATGCCCGGATAACTATATAATGATCCACTAATACCAACTGTGGAAATAACAAATCCAGGTTTGCATGGGGGAACCCTGGCTATCACAGTGGCAGCCTTCCCATAATTGCCCCACTCGACTTTTAGCCTCTCTTTGGGCATGGTATCCATCATATAAGTTTCAAGAAGCGGGTGGCCAAACCCTCGCATAGAATCCCAAGTCCTAACACTGTGTAAAACAAAATCACAAAGTCATAATGCTTGTATGTAAAATACATTGTACATATCAGACGATGTGTTTGTTTAACTAAGGCTGGAATATTTTCTATGCCCTATTCTTAGGGTTTCCTTAGTCTACACATCTCATTACTTTCACCTCATTTAATTAGGCCATTAGATAGTTGAAGTGGATCATGGGGTTGGTTTACTTAGTTGGCTTATGTGATTGGATCATGATTATGCTAAGGTACTAAGCATACTTATATCATGAAGGTCTATAATTCTAGACAGAAGATCATGTATGTATACACATGAATCCTTAATACATTCTTGTGCATCCACCTACCTCAAAATGGTATCATGGTCTTGATTAATACATCTCAAGTAGTATTAACTCCATATTGTCCATCATGGTTTGGATTCATACATTTGTCAAACCATATGTATAAAGTTATTCATCTATACAAGTATTCTTTCTACATGTATTTGCGTTATCCTATGAGGGTTGCCCTAAGTTTCCTTGCATCATGTTTGATCCAGGATTTGGGTTCTCTATCTATGTTTTTCTAAACATATATACTGAATAAAATATGATATTAATATTCTTATTAATTTTTATCATTCAAGATCCTCTGGATCTTGTTTGATCATCCTTATCTTACTTACTATTTTTATTAGGATTAGATGATTTACTAACCTTTTATGCTCTTATCATTATTACTCAACCAGTTAATGTTTTACTGGTTGAGGATAATTTATTCCATCCTAAGTCTATATAGCTCCTCTTATGTCAAATTGGTTAAGGCTTACTAGTTGAATGACTGAACACAAAATGATTATTTCAATCCTCATGTAAGGAGGCATTTAGACCTCACAAATGTTAATGGAAGGTGGAAGAAGAGGGAGGCTTTATTAGATAACCCCCATAACTACCATGTTCAACATCCACTAGGGTGACCTTAACTCAACCTTTCATAAGGTTCCAATGAGCATTTAACCCTAAGTATTCTTTCTAATGGATTTTAATTAAATCCATGAACATTTAAATGTCATTCATGGAGTTTCATTATTCTCGTAATTTGGTCAAAGGAAATGATATTCCTTATATTATCCTACTAACTATAGCCCTTACTATCATTAAGTCCATGTCATTCATTCTATGTAAATGTCCTTCAATTCTAATTTCATTTAATTACATTTTCAATGTAATTTTCATAACATAAACATTAAAGCATAAATAAATAAATCTACAATTAAATCTACTGAGCAATAAATGAAAATAATAACATTTAACAATTCAAATAAAAATCTAACATGCAATAACTATTCATCATGATCCAATGGTCATTATTCATTTTTCATCTCTTTTTAGGTTTAGATCTTGATCTTTTCATTTTCCTTTATATCTAATACATCTTCTTGATGTGATTCCATTATTAGATAATTAATGCACCTCATCAAATGATCGGATCCTTCTTGATCCATCAGATTAAGAAGATCTTAAGTCCTTTTATCCAATTTGAGAGCATAGATCTTAATCTATCCCAAATCATCATCATCCAGTCCATAAATCCATATAATATTAACTTCATATCTTCATCCAAACATATCCATACTATCCAATCATCTTTAATCAACTTGATCAAGGAGATTTCCATTCATTTTTATGGTTTTTACTACTTTTAGGGCTGTCACTTATAACCATTGATCCCATGTCTCATAGTCACAAGATTATCAATGGATCATAATTATATAGTTTGATCATTCCAAATTTTGCTAATCATAAGACTAGTAACACTTTTCTTTATTAACAGAATTTTACATGCATCAAAATATAAATTTTCTAAGTTTAGTAGGTTCTACTCATCACAAGGAATCCATCCTAACTTTTCAATCTCAATTTGGAGTTAAATTGAGATCAAAATTGAGATTTGAAGATTTCAGCCTATTTTAAGGGCTAAATTTTGATCTTATTGTTTTTGTTTATTTAATTATTCTAAAAACCCAGAAATTTTATTGTGATCATGGTCCTTAAGGTTTTGGGACCTCCTGAACCCATCCATTGGTTCAGATCTTAAATTTGAGATCATCTTGATCACAATCTACTACTATTACTATGGATTTTTGTAATTATAATCAATAAATACAATTTAAGGCATACATTTTATGAGTTCAGTACCTAAAGCAAGTAATAAGGAATCTATAGAAACTTTTTGATCTAAAATCAGAGCTATGTTGAGCTCTTAATTGAAGATGTAAGATCTTAGTTCAAAATTGAATGGCTGAGATCAAATCTGGGCGTACTAGGCTCATATCTAATCAATTCACGCTACCTGGAAGCTTATATGAGGACGCACATGTGGGGATGCGCCCACAAGAAGTCTCCAACATGTTGGAATCCGATTTGTGGAGATTGGTTGAGACAGTCCGATCTGGACCATCGATCAACCTTTCTCCAGATCTCCTAAATTAGACAACATCAAGGGCTAAGATTTCTTGCACTAAATTTGTATCTGAGCCAGAAAAAGAGGAGATCTCAACCCTCCATGCCGGATCCATCTTTCTCGACAGATCAATGGCCAGGGAGATCTCCAGGTGACTACAAAACTTAAGGGAATTGCTAGAATGAAGTTACGAAGGAGGGGGAGTACTTACCTAGGCTGGCCAATGAAGAAAACTTCACCAAAGATTAAGAATAATACTGAAAACCCTAGCTTTGTCAGAAACATATATAGACGAAGTTTTCTCCATCGCCATTGCTGGAAAATGTACAGAACCATGGGGCAATTGTAGATCTCAATGTTCAGAATCTATCCAACGATTTAAGATTAGGATTATCTAGTTTGATTAGCTAGAATTAGATGGAGAACTTTCCAAATATGGTGATTTATTGGTGCTTGTTCTTCATTTTGAAATCCCTGGCGATCCAGATGGTGGATCATCAAAATTTCTTAGGGCTTTTGTAGATCTCCTTAGTCTAAACACATCTGACAGTAAAGATTGAAAATCAATGGCTGGAAGTGGATGGATAATTCAATTAGGGTTTCTAAGAGAAAACCTTGGTTCATCGGGGATGACGTATCCTCGGATGCGCCCAATGTCTCCAATGAGTCTGGAGTGCTGGGTGTGTCTACAGATGCTCTTACAGAGAAAAAAAAAAAAAAGAGGAGAAGAAGAGAGAATTGGGGGAGATCGGGAAGGGTCTAGATCTAGAATTTTGGGGTACTCTAGGAGACCTTGTGAAAAACACTAGGAGATTTTTTGGGAATTTTATAAGTTATTTATAGGGGTTTTTGGAATTTTCCATGATTACTTGTAATTATCATGTTTAATTCTTTTGATTATTAAATTGTCTTTGGATTCCCACTATCACATCCTTCTCTACTAATAGGTGGTAGTGGTTTGACTCATGATGACTTTTTTATTGGCCGTTGGATCCCTTTGTGGGTCCCTTGTGGGCCCCATAGAGGTGTGAAAAGACCATTTTGGCCTTTTATGGAGAAAAATTAGTTTTATTCTCCTGGACTCAGAATTGAGAGTACTTAGTGGTGTCGGTTTTGTATTTCTTAGAACATTCTAAATTTTGATGTCTTAGGTCTTGATTATTTATAAAAATACCATTTTACCCTTTTTTATAAAAATGTAAAAAAATTAAGGATCTTTCATCCGAATTCAAAATTTGGCATGCTTACATTCATTCTAAAGGGTTCGTCGAGTATGTTTTCAATTATACATGTCTTATATCTTGATTCAACTTCTATAAGAAGTGCATTTTTAATAACCCTAATATTCCAGCCTAGTTTGCCTTGAAATTTTTAATTTCATTATTTATTTATTCAATCACCTTACAAAAGTTAGGGGTGTTACAGTTTAAGCCATGAAGAAGGTGACAAGCTAAGGAGCCTATCCAACTACCAAATGCAAGGATTTGAACCACCAAGCTAATTAAGAAAGCCATCAAATTCAGTCATGAAGCCAAGCTAATGGAGCTCTCAAAGTTATCCATCAAGCTACATAAGCCAAGCTACATGGAAGGCCATGATTGGAGGAGAATCCAAAGAATTATCCTTAGGGTTTCTAGGGCTATTTTGAAGATAATTGAGAAAAAATCCACTAGGATAAGGTAGCATGTGGAGCAACAGGAAGATACCTCTCCATTTTTATTATTATTTCATATTTTTCCACTTTTTTCTCACTTTTCAATTCACCACTAAGGGACATTACGAATTTCACTTTCCACCTAAGAGTCCTATCTTTCTAAACTCTCCCCCCTTCCTAAACTTTCATTTCAGCTAGCCAACCAATCCTAGTGTCCTACCCAACCTATCCAATCAATCCCTACTTCTTAGGAAACTACCTAGCCAATCAATTTTCCCCACTTCACTTCCTTTTCTCATCTTTTTTGTATCCCTCTCTTTCCTCCCACCTTCCATTCCCATAGAATTCCATGTGAAAAACTTCAAGGAAGGGAGTTCCATGTCAAACTCCTACAAAGTAGGAGCTTCCTTCCCTCCTTGTCTCACCCACTCCACCACTCTCCTAATTTCCCTCAAGCCTAACCAGTTACCATGCTTTGTACTCTCCACCTAACACACACACACACACACACACACACACACACACACACACACACTCTCTCTCTCTCTCTCTCTCTCTCTCTCTCTCTCTCTCTCTCTTACATCATCTCTCGAACCACCTTTCTAATTTCAAAAAGAGTATTCATGATTTTTACAAAGGGGAGACACTGCCTCCTAAAAAAGAGGTGCCTCCCACCTTATCTCCCACCAAAACCTTCCACTTGTTTCCTTCTTGATAAATCCTAGCAAGCCCTCTATATCTTAATCCTACCGATCTAATCCTCTTTCTTTCTTGTTATTTTGTTCATTGTTCGATCTTGCTTAAGTTTTTGATTCCTTTGCTCTCTAGCTTATTTTCCTTAGTATATTGCTTAAGATTTATCTTGGCTTTCTATTAAATCTTTCTTTGATCTTCATGTTTTCTAGATTAGGGGGTACTAGAGGATTATAAATTTGGGTTTTATATGATACAAGAATGGTGAGCATCATCCTTGTAAGTTTTAACTCTAATAAATCCTCTTTGAACTTAATTGTGTGCTTAGTTGAGAGCCTTTCCATTCCTTAACTATTCTTGCTTAGATCTAAGGTTATTTTTCCTTGACGTGATAGCCAAGGGATATTCACCTTGAATATATTGATCATGCTCTCTTTTCTTTGCTTTTCATTACCATTTGATCTCCCCTTGATTCCATTGATCTCCTACTTGATTTCCTTAGTGTTGCGCAAGGTTTGGCTTTACTTTCTACTAAAATTTTCATTGATCTCAATGCATGCTTACTTACGATTGATGTAGATGATTGAAGAAGGTTTTAGCATGTAATTTTTGGGTTGATTAAGATCAAGTCTCATTCATTGTAATAGGACACAATTTTCATATTTGGAATACATGTACTATGTGCACTATGTTGATGGATTTTTTTTTATTCAATGAAGTTATTTGGAGTTTCTGATTCATATTTATTTCTAAAAGTTAAATATCTCAATTCCTGAAAGTTTGGTTGCATGATAAGTACTCAATTCAATGTTTTCTATGTCTCATTGATTGGATGTTAAAAAATACCATGCTTCTATAAATTTTCAATGGAATGTTTATGTTTAATTTCCAGCACCTTATACTTCATGTTGGCTTGATTCTTTAAGGATCAAATTAGAGTGTTAAATTGTTTAGTCAATGATTAAATTAGATTGCATGTGATAGGTTTTTAAATTAAGTACTTAGGCCAATTCTTAACACATGAATTATGTGCACCATTTCATGGTCATGCTCATGATACTTGGGTAGTTCTCTTTTACTTACTTGATTAGGTGTTGTTTCCTTTAGTTTTCGTATTTAGTTGTAGTCGATCTTAGCTTAGATTTTATTACTTACTAGTATTCTTCTTGGTTTAGTTTGTAATTCTAGTTTAGGAAAGTGATGGATTTGTTTCCTCACAATAGTTGCTAAATTTCATGTTTAGAAAGTTTGATTTAGGAAAGTTGCTAAAGTTCATTTTTAGGAAGTTCTCAATTTAGGAAAGTTGCAATTTTAGAAAGCTTTTAATTTAAGGAAGTTTTAATTTTAGAAAGTGCATTTTTAGGAAAGTTGTTAAGTTTAGCATGTTTTAGTTTTAGCATATTTCAAGTGTTAATTTTCTATTATTAATTTAGGATAAAATATTAGTATAATCAGCTAGGTTAAATAATCTAAGCAAGGATCCAATAATTACACAAATCATTTGATTCCTCATGGGATTGACCTCCATTGTGTGAATTATTACAACTAATTTGTGTACTTGCAAGTTAAGACTTAAAATCACAACATCAAGAACTAGTTGAGTTAGAGCATGAACTCTATTGGGCCATTAACAAGCTCAGCTTTGATTTAAAAAAGCAAGCACCCATAAAAAACTCCCACTGAATGAGTTGGAGGAGATTAGGAGAGATGCATACAAGAGCATAGAAAAGTATGAGGACTGAATGAAGGTGGCTCATGATGGACATATTTTGAAAAAATCTTTTACAATTGGTCAGAAAGTTCTTTCTAACTCTCAAATACATTTGTTTCTAGGAAAGTTAGGATCTTGATGACCTGACCCTTACATAGTTTGTATGGGCTATTGAAATTGAGAAACATACGAAACTTTTCTAAGTAAATGGTCAGTAGTTAAAGCCATTCTTAGAATTGAGGAACCCTAAATTGGTGGAAATTGTCCTAGAGGATCACGTCTATTAGGATTGATACCTATATGTTTTGTAGTATTAGTCGAGGTTTAGGGTCTAGTTGAGTTAGTAGTGAGTCTTACATATGCATTCATGCATTCATCATTTGTTATTTTGCATTATGGTTTATTTGCACTAGAATTTCCACAAAGAGAGATTTGAGCACCATATTTCACATACACATCATTCAAGTAAACTTCTTTCAACCTTTGCCTTCTAGATTTATTATAATAGTTGTCCATTATGTCTAGATCTAAACATTAAAGATAATGTTTGACTTAAGTCTGGGGATGGGGTATTTCAAAATTTGACGCTTTCATTGTAGATTTTTATTAGATATTGAGTCAAAATTTTTAATTCCCTTTAGTTTTTGTTATTAGTTTGTTTACAAGGATGAGACTTGAAATTATCAAACTTTTGGAAAATTTAGTTTTATCTTATATTTTAGCTTATTAATAGATTTTCACATATTAAGTTCATCTTATTACACTTTTTCTTGAGTTTTCTTTTCCATGAAAATTGAACTCAGAAAACTTATTGCACATTAGCTACATATACATAATTTAGGTCAAAGAGTGAGTATAAATTAGAGATCCTAAAGAAAATTAGTGGTGACTTATATCCTAGATGTGAATATAGTCATTCCTTTTTTATGAGGGTTATAAATATATTCAAATTTTCTTTAGTAGATATTAATTTATAGTAGGTCCCGTTATCCTTTATTTTGGCCAACTATTGAGAATAATCATTAAGATTATACATATATCTCTTGATTTTATGGATACAATTAAGTTGTTGAAACCAAGAAAATGATAGAGGTCATTCTTTCCTAACCCAGAGGCCATAACCCACCCTAATTTATTTTCCATTAGCTAACACTTTGAGCCTTTATTATGGTCTTTTCTTGTGAACCGATTAACCATTACTCATATTAACCTTATAATATATCCATTAATGGTTGGAAAAATATCTTGATTAGTATAAATTGTATAAATTCAGAGATGAAGATCAAAATGGTTTAAAGAGGAATTCTTCAAAAGTGAACAAAAGGATGTTTTCAAATTCAAGAAATAAAAAAAATGGAAATCCAATGAAAAGAAGAATGTTCACTCTCATGTGTGAAAAGAATATAAGCCCTTCACTTATTATTCAAAACATTTTTCTTACCCTTGTACTACTTTCTTTAATAACCTTGTCCTACTCACGTTTTGTCCTAATTAAAGACATACTATGCTCTTAAGAGTAGTATGTCTTGGATGTGGAAATGAATAAGTAGGGATTATAGTGGAGTGTAACATTATTAATAGTTGGTGTCCTTTTCATGAGATCATTTATTAGTTCTTTTAAGTTACCATTCTTTCTTATGAAATATGTGCCATAATTTGCCTTTGATATACATTATTTTGCTCATATATTGATGAGAGCTATCATTACCCACTTTAGAGGGACTTCTTTTTAAGTTTTGACTATATCTTTTGACATTTGAAGTCAAAGCATATTTTTAGATGATAATTTAGGTTATAGCTTACCTAAAGACTCAAAAATTCTCTCTCTCTCTCTCTCTCTCTCTCTCTCTCTCTCTCTCTCTCTCTCTCTCTCTCTCTCTCTCTCTCTCTCTCTCTCTCTCTCTCTCTCCATATATATATGCTGGCTACTCACACACACATACACAAATTTCAAGGTTTAAGTATTGATGGAACGTTTCTAGCATAAGGGTCTTTTGAAATATTATTCATCTTCATTAACATGTTAAAGTTGAATATTTAATGTACACCATATGGAAGAAAATTCTCTAAGAGAAATGAAGGAATTACTATAGCAGTTCTTTGTTCTTTGTTTTAATGTTTATGGGTATCATTTCTAAAAGTACTTACAAAACTATAACTCATCCACTAGGAGTAGCTTAGGAGTTCAAAGGCTTTTTGTATATGTTAAAAGCATATGACAACACCTTCAAAAGTGGTTAGGATTAGGATTTCTTGATTTCATCTTTCTTTTCTCTCTTGTATTTTTGCTTGAGAACTAGCAAAATGTAAGTCTAAGGCTATTTGATATAAACTTAATCATTACAATTAATGAGCTTAAAAATTACATTTTAAGCCCTAGAATCACTTAATTTATAATTAATCAGAGTTTATTTCGTATGTTTTGTGGGATTATGGTTATACTGAGCAAATTATGCATTTTTGGTGTTTTGAAACCCCGAAAAGAAGCTAGTCATCATCCAAGAAATTCTTCAAGCCCACATTCTGATAGCTAAGAGTAGAAGACTTGAAAGTGCATTAGGGATGTCCATGCCACTTTCAAACTAGTCAGAAACCCAATGCATATGACCACCCTTATCCATGCAAGATGGGCTACAAATATCACATGCAAAGGTGGAAAAATTCTAATGCATGCACCCATACACTCACAACCTTATGAAGCTTCTAAATGAAGTCGTATAAAGCCCAAAAGAAGCCATATGTTTTTTCTACTTTTCTAATTTCAGAAAGGCTATGCAAATGGGGTCCACATGTAGAATCTCTCTCTCTCTCTCTCTCTCTCTCTCTCTCTCTCTCTCTCTCTCTCTCTCTCTCTCTCTCTCTCTCTCTCTCTCTCTCTCATATGTACAAGGGGTCTATCAAATGGAAAAATGTGTTTCCACTTAAAATTTGAAAAGAAAAAAGTTTTTTCATGAAGTGTTTTAACTTGTTTCTAATAAATGTTCAAGTGTAAGACTTAGGAAAGGGGGGATTTCAATATGTTTTTAAGGGGGGTGTATTGACATCTTTTTTTAATTAGGAGGAGAGAGTAGGGACATTTTTCACTTAGGAAAGTTAGGACATATTTTAGAAATAGGATATAACCTTCTTCACTTGGCTTGGTTGGCTAGTTTTGGGGGAGTATAAGAAGGTGGGAAATGGGTTCATTTTATAGATTTCTACTTTGGATAATAATGTTTCTCATACATGTAAGGGGATGTTATTCAATTGAGGAGACTTAATGTGTCATATTTTTGGAAGGGAGTGCAAGTAAGAGGAGAAATAGTTTTCCTTTTGGAGTAGACATTTACTTAATTAGCAAGAAGGTTGTTTCTATTTGGAAAGTGTGAAATTGTTCCTATAAGAAGTTTTTCCAACTAGGGAAGAATGTTGGATTGCTTGGGATTTGTCTCCAAAGGAGAAGAAATAATATGTTTCTAAAGAGAAGTTTTAGGTGAGAAAAACTTAGAGAAAAAGATATCTTCCTTTAGAGAGGTCTCATTGGTGGAACATGTTGGGCAGCTTTGGAAGGAGTTTCGTAAGAGGAAATAACATACTTTATTAAAGTAAGGGATTGAACATGTTTGAAAGGTACATTCCTAGAATATAGAGTGAGAGAGCTCTTTCGAATATAGAAAGAGGGATGGGCATTTTCTTTAGAAGGGGTGATGTATTGTATTAAAAGGGGAGGAATATAAGAAGGGGATGTTATCTTTTGAAGGAGGCCACTTCACATGTGCTTTTGGGATTTTAACATGTTTTACATAAGAAGAAAGAATATCAAGGCTAGGATGTTCTATACATTGGCATGTAGCACTCCCTCTATCTCTTTGGAACATTTTCTCTCTTGAGGTGGCTAGTTCTTAGTTTTCTTTCCCATAGTGAGTGACACACCAAAGAAGTAAGATTATGTATTAGTTGACGACCAGTAGATCCAAAAGACTGTAACTACTTGATGTGTGACTCATCGAGGAGAAAATCTTAGGTGTCCACTTCCAATTCAGGGAAGTTTTGTTTCCTTGTGGCTCTCTTAGTAGTTTCATCAAGTTCAAGCTTAATTTGAATAAAATTTCATTTGCTTTTTGCTTAATTTTGATGTTTAAATGTTATGTCTTTGGAGTTTTACTCTTGCTTTTATAAGTAGATTTGTTTTCATGTTTTAGCCATAGTATATATGTTTCATTTTCAAATAGTTTAAGAGTTAACTGTATTCTAAGATTAATGTAGAATTAAGCTAAGACTCTAGGTACCTTATGATGGTTTTTCACCATTCCTAAGCATGGTTAGAAACCTATGTGTCTTAATAATTATCATAAGTGTGTGGTTCTATTGAAATACATAATTGGTAAATATGGGTTGATCCCATAGGGACTCTTTAATAAATGGAGTTAATTAAAATTTAAGTCATCTTACTTTAACCTATCCCAGCATTCAAGAGGAGTAAAGAAGTAAACATTAGCTAAGAACTAACTAAGAAGGAAACAACTACTAACAAGTAACCATTAAACTAAATAACTTAGCTAACCAACTAGAAACTAACCCTAATTAAGAAAGAAAGCAATTAAGTAAACTAAGAAACTATATAAAATAGTACTAAATAAGAATTAAAGTAAGGAAATAAATTCTCACGGCCGGGGGTCCCATAGCAACGATATTGTCTACTTTGGCTGCCCATACAACCTCATGGTTTTGTTCTTCCATTATGGGAAAAGTCCTCGTTGCTAAGAGAGTTCCCCAAACTCTTATAAACTACCTAGTTTCCTCTCCCTAGGTGATGTGGGACTAACTCTCAGTACCTCACCCGTCCTGCAATTCATCCCTTAAGGCTTCACCTCTTCCCCTCTTAGGAAACATGTGTCCCCACGTGATAGTCACGATCAGATGCCCACATGAGGCTAGCCATCATACCATGAGGGAAACCATCTCTGATAGCATTTGTAATAGCTGGGGGATCTACAGGAACCTTGGCTGCCCATACAGTCTCATGGTTTTGTTCCTCCCTTATGAAAAAGGGCCTCATTTGTGTCTATCAGAGTGCACAACAGATGATATTATCCTCTTTGGGCCCAGCCCTTAAGGTTTTGTTCCCTTTAGATCCCTCACACTACTTAGGTCCCTAAGCCATCTCCCATCTATGAGGTCCTTAGGCCATCTCATTGTAGTAGAACAAATATATCAATCCCTATAGAAGAGTTTGGTATTGATGGGAATCAGGCACCTGCAATTGCACTTATGGAGGTTCAATAGGATGTACCAGAACTATCGGTACAAGCATAACCGAGTGTTGGTGCGCTAGTAGATTTAGCTAGTGAAGTGATGCAATTGATATTTCAACAAATGAAATAGAAGCTACAAGCATCATTAGAAGAGGGTTCTTTTGTAGGGGAAGAGTGATGACTTGCTAGAACGATTCAAGAAGATTGCAATGAAGTTTTCTGGTGTTGAGGGGGCCGATGAAGCTGAGACCTGGCTCTATGAGGTTAAGAGATTATTTAAGGGGATGATGGTATTAGAAGAGAGACAAGTCAGTGTTGCTACCGTTGCATTGAGAGGTGAAGCCGCACATCGGTGGCCAACTGCAGAGCGAACATATTTCTTAGACGTTGAAGTCATGATGAGGGATGAGTTTCAAAGAGTTTTTGAACAAAAATATTATCTTCCTCATAGTGGAGGCAAAAAAGAGAGAGTTTATGAACCTGGTTCAAGGTTCTATGACTATGGGAGAATACGAGACATGTTTCACTAAACTGAAGAGTTTCTCCATAGTGGTATGTCCCACTGAGTTCAAAGCTACTAAGAAGTTTGTCCACGAGTTGAGCACGGCTATTCGAAGTAGTATTTTCATGTCACAACAGACTACTTTGGCAAAGGATGTTGAGTTAGCCTCTCTATGAGAGAGAGCGAGAGAGAGAGTTAAGGGAGATGAGAGCATAAAATTTTCTTGCTAGAGGAAATAGGCATAACTAGAAAGGGAAGTGCTGATCATTCCTAAACAACCACCGAAAGCAATGGTTTCACTTCATTTGATACCACCACAGAGGCCAAATTTCAAAGGGAGGGAAGTTGATTGAAACATTTACAAACATTATGGAAAGAAGCATCTAGGGAAGCCGGGCTATGTCCAAGGGAGGAGGTGCTTTGGGTGTGGAGAGAAAGGTCATTTTCCAAACAATTGTCTTAAGAGAAGGAAAGAAAATTAGACTCAAAAACTGGAAAGTGTACCACATGGTCAAGGATGGGTTTTTGCCCTAACTACTAAGTAAGCCAGAGCTTCAAATGTAGTCGTCGAAGGTACTTTACCCATCCTTGGTCAGCTTGTTAAAATACTAATAGATGTAGGTGCTACACATACTTTCATGTCAGGGCACTTTGCATCAACTTTGAATTGTACTGTATTACCTTTGGGGTTTAGTTTAGTGATTAATAAACCACATGGAGGACCTATTATTTAGGATAAGTATATCGTGATATAAGGATTCAGATGGGAGATAGAAAATTCCTAGCTAACCTAATCATATTCGATATGATGGACTTTGATGTCATATTGGGTATGGATTGGTTGTCAAGATATGGAGCTACGATCGACTATCAAAAGAAGAGGGTACGATTGAAGGAGATAGATGGTAGCACTTACACTTTTCAAGGTAGATTTGACACATTAGGAATTCATGTTATATCTACTATGAAGGCCAAAATGCCCGTTGCAAAGGACCATAGAGCATACTTAGTGAGCTTGGTGGGGACTCAAGAGTCTACACAGAAGCTAGAAGGCATAGATGTTGTACAAGATTTTGGAGGAGTGTTTCTAAGAGATGGATTTTACCATAGAGTTAATACCAGACATCTTCCATCTCAAAGGCACCCTAGAGTATGGCACTTGCAGAGTTGAAGGAACTCAAAGAACAACTACAAGAATTATTGGATCTGGGTTTCATCTAACTAAGTGTATCGCCATGGGGAGCTTTAGTACTATTTGTAAAGAAGAAGGATGGATCTATGCAATTATTTATTGACTACTGAATGCTAAACAGAGTTATGTTTAAGAATAAGTATCCCTTACCATGTATAGATGACCTCTTTGATTAGTTGCAGTTTGCAAGGGTATTCTCAAAGATTGATTTTTTCCCTTCTTCTCCCTCATTTTCACCCCTCTTCTACTCCTTGTCTTTTTCATATGGCTAGATATCCTAGCCTAAGTTTCAAATAAGAATTTTTTTTTTTTACTAGTGTTATTTTCCATGGGGTGAAAATGGAGAGGTACCTTGGTGGGGTCGGCTAGCTGCCATGGGGAGACTAATCCATTTCAATTGATTCCAATTGAATCCCTAGTTTCACGTAAATTTCTCAATTGCACCCTGGTCAGTGATTTCACCTGAATTTCTCAATTGCACCTTGGTCAAGATCAATTTTACAATTATACTCTAGCCAACAACAAAATTGACTTTTCATTTCCAGTTGATTTTCTTAGAATTTCTCCTTGGGCGTTGAGTTGGAACCATGCTAGGACTTTCCTTGCCTAATTAATCTAATAATTTCTCATTTCAATGATATTCTTAATTAAAATTAACCTTCAAAATATAACTTAAATTACTTGATAATTATTCAATGTTATATTTAACCTCTCCTTCTATCCTCGAAAATTATTTCTAATTTTTCAAATTACCATAGGAATCATTTCTTGGTAGGTATCCTAACCCAATTCCTCAATGCACTTGGTCAATTCTTCTCCATTATCCCTAAAACATACACTTCATAAATAAAATAAAATAAAACTTATCCTATTTTTTATAAATGCATATATTTACTTATCAGAATTGTGTATTTACAGGTATTACAATACATGACCATACTAACACATCCAACCTAGTTAATTATTTTTTGCAAGTGCATAAGCTATTGTAGTATAGCTGATGCAAGTACGAGTCCATCCAACAAGGACTCGACATAAAAAGATGGAGTTTAAATAAAATTTAATAATCCAATAATGAAATAAATAACAAAAATTAAATAAAAATGAATTGTAAACTCAAATCTATTCAACTAATGAAAATTAACTAAAAAACAAATAAAACTCACTTCCCTAGCTTGAATATGACAACTTTCTTCAAATCTAATTTCATCAAAGTTGATCAACTTTTGTTAATCTCTCACTGATATCTCTGTAAAAGGATCCAATGGCTGGATTAAACTAATTCTCCAAAATTTTGATGATCTAGACTAAGGAAGGATTTTGGATTTTAAGCAACTTAGATCAAAATTTTAGTTTTTAGATTCAAGATTAGAACTGATGGATCAACTAAGAATTGTCCTAAAAACAAGATCTAAGAATTTATATTAATTTAGACAAGAAAAGGCTAAAGAAAGAGAGTGATTCTATTCATTAAAGGTAAACCATTGAATCAATTATGCTTAGTCAAACAGGGCTTGGATTACTAAGTTGCTAGATTAATTTGAGAATAGTATAGAAACTAGATGAGACAAACTAGAATAAGGAAAAACTGGGATAAGAATAGGGATACAGATGGAATTACAATTAGGGACACAAATGGAATTACAATTAAAGTCTAAGTGGCAAAAATAGAATTTCTTTTATTTTTTTGGTTTTTTAATAGAAACGAATAGGAAACCTATGGAGGAGGAACATAACTGTAGGGAAGGGAGAAAAAGTGGGAAAGAAGGGATTTGGGAAAATCTAAGTTGGGTTTTGCTCCAAAGTCATGATGAAGTGCAACGAAAGCAAACAGAGTGAAAAAAATGGTGGAAAAGGGAAAATAAAACCTATGGTAAGCAAGGAGAGAAAAATGATGAATAGAATGAGACATTGAGATAATGAAGAAGAACAGGGATGGTGTTGGTGGAAACAAGAGAGGTGTAGGCCGATGGAGAACGAGAGGGTGTTTGATGATGAGCCAGGGTTTGATTCTATTTTATGGAGAAGGAAGTCTAAAAAGGGAGAGAGTTGAGGTCTGGGCTGGTGACAAAGAGAGAAGAAGGTAGGAATGGGTGAGTGGGTAGCTTCCATGCAGTTGCTGATGACAAAGTAAAGAGGGAAAGAGAGGGATGCAGGTGGCTGATTTTAGTCAGAGAAGGCCTACGGTGGAGATAACTAGAAGAACATGGGTAAACCTAAGGTTCAAATCTTCCAAACAGAGAAGGGACAGTGAGAGAATGAGAAAGAGAGGATACGAGAGAGAAAGACCAGGTTGGCTGGTCTATTTTCAGTTTGGTCTAGATCTCTCTCCTTAGTGGAGATAGTCTGAGAGAGGAAGAAGGTGCCAACCGATGAAGGAGGTCGTGCATCTTCCTTCTTGCAAAATTTATTCTACTAGGATGAGGGATTGGAGAGGAGATGGTGGACGTGGTAATTGGGGAAGGGTGGCTGCGGATGAGAAGAAGAGAGATAACGAGCTAGGGTGATGATAGAGGGAGCAAGAAATAGAGTAGAGAATGAGAGGGATAAGGAGAGAAAAAAAGAAAAGAAAAAGAGTTGAGGAGTGAGGGAAATAGAGAGAGTGTGGGAAAGAGAAAGAGAAAGAGATGGGAGAGTGTAGCACAGACAAAGAAAATTGAGAAGAGACTAGTGAGAGAGAGAGAGAGAGAGAGAGAGAGAGAGAGAGAGAGAGAGAGAGAGAGAGAGAGAGAGAGAGAGAGAGAGAGAGAGAGAGAGAGAGAGAGGTATTGTAATGCTGAGTTCTCTTTCTTGTTTTCCTTCTTTGGCCCTCTTTTTATAATACCCACCAGCCTACTCTCTTTCTAAAACCGAAAGATATCTTTCCCAAAATATTCACTTCTTTACAAAATCTTTCCTACTCCAACTAACTAACTGCCCACCTTTTTCTTTGATTCCTCTTTTCTCTAGGGTTTCCTCTTTCTACTTCTTAGAAAGCAAATATGCAAGACAAGCTACAATATTTTCTTTCTTATTTCTTTAGGCATCTCCATCTTGTATCATGGGGTCCATCTAACCCTTTGATGATCTGGTACCAATCAGTTCAATCTGAGCTTTTCAAGTTTACTTTGGTTGATTTACAAAACATAATACTAGATTAGAATAATCTAAACCATACATTACACATCTTATTAGTTGTAATGATCATCTGACCATTAAATTTTACAAATCAATAATTGAATGATCAATTAGAGGTAAAATTCACATTTTATCTAAAAATTACAAAGTTAATCAATTAATTGATCTAAATAAATGCTAAACTAGGGGTATTTTGACTAAAATTAAACACTTAACACACCCCCAACCAATATTTTGCTAATCCCGAGCTAAAAGGCAAAAAACCAATTTACAAAATTTCAAAAAATTATTTCCAAGTCAACTCCCACTTTTTCTTCTAAGAATTAACTTCAATAAATCTATTAACTATAGCATACTAATAAAAATAAATGAAGAATTCAAAACCCTACCCATATGCTAAATATATTCTATTTAAGCTCAGATCTCAGTGTGTGTGTGCACGCGTAATCTACATATAGAACAATCTTTATCTCTAACTAGACTTCTAGGTTTTGAACTTCATTTGAAATGTGTTTTGACCTCAATCCTCAATAATAGAAGTACACTCAAAAGGATAAGATGCCATTTCCTTTGAATATTTTGAAATACTATTCTTTAAATCTTATCTTTTCATATCCTTCTCAAGATTATATTCGTCCTAAAATCAAAAAGTCTTCAACTTGAACAAAACCTAGGCTTGGGACTAGGTACAAAAGAAAGGAAATAAAGGATTCAAAATTCTTTAAAAATAAGTCGAGGTCTTCTAGTGAAGTTAACAATTCTTTCTTTATTTTGTTTGCCTAAAGTGAATATTTCTTTTTTACTGTTTTTACGTTCTTCAAACTTTTTTTTCAATACTTTTGAATCTCATGGAAGAACATTTCTTTTCTTGATATTCACTTTACTACTTTTATTACAATTAAAAAGTATTACTTCATTCATCTCTAACTAATCTTTTGAAGAAAATAGGTAATGGATAAATTATATTGGGTTAATTTGGGTGAGAAAAGAAAAGGCTTAAATTGTCTAACTAGTGGTAAGAATACTTTTGGGGTAGGCTTTATGTTTCTAGGTTAATAACAAGGATGGCTTAAATCATTTTCTAGGTGTCATATAATCTATTAGATTCAATGAACTTCTAGAATTTTAAAGGTAATATTCTAATAATTCAGGTAATTAGCCAAATTTAAAAATTGGTGAGATCAAATTTACTTTAAGCATGCTGAAGAAAATTTTGAAACATTTATAAGCTCTCAAAAAGAATGAATGGCTCTAAAACTCAGTTAGGTTATAGGTCTCCACTAAATTTCTTCAGGATCTCTAAGTTATAACTACTTATCAATTTAGACTATGTATATACAACTGTGTATACATATGTGATCTGAGATTTTTCTTTCATACAATACTTTAGAAAATGAGTAAAATGATAAATTAGTTATGTACAATTGCATTAATAAGCTAAAGTTATCTAGACTATACTTCAGAAAATCCAATTCACATCATAATGTACGAATTGACCTAAAATTTTTAAAAATTTTAATTAAGAAAATTAAAACTAGCAAAAATTAGAATTTTTTCAAATTCTACACCCCCAACCTGAAAGAAATATTGTCCTTAATATTTAAAAGTAGGACCTAAAATGAATATGGGTGATCTAGAAAACAATGAAAAAAATACAAAAGGCGTTACAGAAGGATCAGATCGTGGACTCGACTTTTGGATTCTCATATTCTAGAAAAGGCTTTAAATGTTAACCATTCACTTTAAAATTATTTCCACTCCTAGCATCATCAATCTTGATGATCCCATATGAAGAAACTTCTTTAATTATATATGGACTGGTCCATCGAGATCTAAGCTTAGTTGGAAATAGGTGGAGCTTAGAATTATAAAGTAGAACTTTCTAGTTTGGAGTAATGGATTTTCTCATTATATTTTTATCATGAAAAGCTTTCATCTTTTCTTTATATATCCTATTACTCTCATATGCTTCTTGCCTAATCTATTCCAACTCATTAAGTTGGAGTTTTCTATGTGAGCCTGTTTTATCCATGTTGAAATTAAAGGTTTTTATTGACTAGTAAAATCAATGTTCCAATTCCAAAGGCAAATGACAAGCCTTACTATATACAATATGACAGGGAGAAATACCGACTAGGATTCCATGTGCAATCTTGTAAGCCTAGCGTGCATTGGTCAGTTGAAGAGGCCAATCCTTATGATTCATAATAACATTTTTTTAAAGAATTTGTTTTATGGCTCAATTAGATACTTCAACTTGTCAACTAGTTTGTGGGTGATATAATGTTTCAACTCTATGTGTAATGTTATACTTTTTCATGAGTGCTTCAAATGGCTTCTTGCAAAAATGTGTACCCTTATCACTTATAATGGATCAAGGGGTCCCAAGTCAAGAAATATTATTTTCTTTTAAGAATTTAACAACTATTTTGTGATCATTATGCCTACATGGGATAGCCTCAAACCATTTTGAAACATAATCTATAGCCAATAAGATATACATGTCACCAAAAGAAGGTGGGAATGGCCCCATGAAATCTATGCCCTAGTAATTAAACACTTTTATGGCATGAATAAGGTTCAGAGGCATCATATTGCTACAATTTATTCCTCCTAACTTTTAACATCACTCACAAGCTTTATATAATACATGTGTGTCTTTAAATAATGAAGGCCAGTAAAAACCACACTATAAAATCTTTGTAGTTGTTTTTTGTGCAAAAAATGTCCACCATATGTTTCTAATTGACAAAAGGAGATGACACTGTTTTTCTCTAATATAGGTACACATGTCCTAATTATTTGATCTAGGAAATACTTAAACAAGTATGGATCATCCCAAAAGTAATGCTTAACATTGGAAAAGATTTTTTGCTTTTCTTATTTATTCCAATGTTTAAGAATCTTTTCTATGACTAAATAATTTGCAATATTAGGAAATTGAGGATAGGAAACATAAAAATGTTTCTCATCAAGGAAAGTATCCTTACTTGGAAACTCATTTAAAGATTTTGTTAGGAATAAGCAAGAAAAGTGGTCAGCTACAACATTCTCTACTCCTTTCTTATTTTTTATTTTGATGTCAAACTCTTAGAGTAGAAGAATCCATCTAATTAATCTAGTCTTAACATCTTTCTTGGAAAGAAGATATTTAATGGCCGAATGATCAATGATTATAACTATTTTAGATCCAACCAAGCAAGACATTAACTTATCCAAGGTGAAGACAACCAGTAAGAGTTCTTTCTCTGTAGTTGAATAATTCATTTGGGTGCTATTTAGGGTCCTACTGGCATAGTAAATGACATATGGCCTTTTCTCTTTATTTTGACCTAACACAACTCTTCTAGTATAATAACTAGTATCACAAGGGATTTCAAAGGGTAGACCCCAATAAGGTGGTTGCGTGATAGGTGTAGTGGTTAATTTGTCTTTCAGCTTTGTAAAAGCCTCAATTATTAGTCCACCCTAAAGGGGTATTCTTTGTAAGAAGGTGACACAATGGTTTGGATATTGCACTAAAATCTTTAATAAATTTCCTATATAATCCTACATGACCTAGGAAAGAGAGAATATCCTTAATAGATTTTGGGATGGATAGATTGGTAATTAGGTCAATTTTGGCTCTAACTACCTCTATACGTTTGGATGACAGTAGGAGGACCATGAAAATTCCCTTAGGAACCATGAAATGACACTTTTCCCAACTAAACACTAGGTTCTTTTCTTTATAGTGATGACTTTTCTTAGATTTTCAAGACATGTTTAAAATGAATTACTAAAAATAGAAATGTTGTCCATGAAAACATCTAAGATTCTCTCTATTATATCACTAAATATACTCAACATTCAACATGGAAATGTGGTAGGAGCGTTACATAATCCAAATGACATTCTTTTGTAAGAAAAAGTGCCAAAAGGACATGTAAAGGTGATCTCTTCCTGATCCACGGGTGCAATTTCTATCTGGTTATATATAGAATAACCATATAAAAACTAATAGTATTGATGTCTTGTAACCCTTTTTAACATCTGATCAACAATGGTTAAAGAAAAATGGTCCTTTCTCGTGACAACATTCAACTTTCTATAGTCATTGCGCATAAGCTAACTAGTGGTAACTCTAGAAGAGATTAATTCATTACTAGCATTAGTGATCACTGTCACTCCAAAATTCTTTGGAACTACCTGAGTTGGACTTACCCATTTGCTATTGCTTATGGGATAGATGATTCCTACATCAAGCAATTTAGGGACTTCTGCTCTAACCAAATCTTTCATATTAGGATTTAACCTTCTTAGCATTTGACAACATGGTTTAGCATCATCCTCTAGAAATATCCTATGAGTACAGATTAATTGGTTAATACCCTTTATATCAGTAATAGTCCATTCTATAACACCTTTGTGTTCTTTTAAAGTGCCTATTTACTATTCCTCCTAGGATGTTTCTAATTGTGGGAAAATTATCATAGGAAAAGTCTCTTTTTCTCCTAAATAGGCATATTTTAAATTTGATTATAGAGATTTCATTTCAAGCTTAGGAGGTTGTACTGATGATGGAAGGGGAGTAGATTCCCTTAGAGGAAATTTCTCAAAATGAGGTTTTCATTTTTTTGTATCTATGATAGGAATACAATCATGGAGGGCATTAACTTCCTGTACTAATGAATCCTCATTAAACTCATTAAAGTGAGTCAAACAGGCCTCAAGTGAGTCCAACAAGGAAGATGATTGAAAATGATCTTGCACAACTGAATTTATCATATTAACCCAGTGCAAGTCATCAGTGAGTTCACCAGGTCACTTACAAATGTTGACAATGTTCAACTATAATGTCATAATGCTAAAGACAATTTCATGACACCATTTCTTTAGTTAATTAAGGCATTGCATGTAGCTAGAAATGGTTGTCCTAGGATGACTGGTATTTCGTTCTTCTCATTCACCACTAGTTGTGTACTCAGAATTAGAAAATCTATAGGGAAGCAAAACTATTCTACCTAGACAAGGACATCTTCTATTACCCCTCTTGGTATCTTCACAAAATGATCAGCTAGTTGGAGTATAGTAGAAGTAGGTTTTAGCCCACCTAGACCTAACTGTTCATATACCGAGTACAATAGTAGGTTCACACTCAATCCCAAATCTAACAAAGATTGATTAATCTTATAGTTGTGAATAATGCAAGTAAGAGTGGGGCAACTAAGATCTTTGAATTTTGGTGGTGTATGGTGTTGAAGAATGGAACAAACTTGTTCAATCAAAAATGCCTTATTCTGAACATTTAATCTTCTTTTAATGGTGCAAAGGTCTTTTAAGAATTTAACATATGATGGGATTTGTTTTATTGTGTCCAAGATTAACATGTTGATCTTCACTTGCTTGAAAATCTTTAAAATCTCATCATTAGAGGCAAACTTTGGAGCTTGACACAACCTCTGAGGAAATGAAGTACGGATAGGACATGGGTGAATAGGCGAAGTGGGGTTCATCTATTTAGATTTTTCTTTAACTTTAGTGGAATTTTCTACTTGATCAGTCTTTTGTGGCTCATCCTTCTCAATTCTTTTGCCACTCCCATGGTAAGCTTGATGATGCATTAGACTTATTATTACTAACCACATGTACTCTCTTAGGGTTTGCTTGTGGTTGACCTAGAAACTTTTCTTTTTCCATATTTTGCATCTATTGACTCATCATATTTTTTATTTCATTAACAGATTGATTGGTTTGTTTTAATTGAAGTCTAATTGAGCAATTTTTCTCCCTTGATTTTGAATGATTTGATGAATATTATCATCTACAGGCCCTTTAAGTGGGGGCAAGTAAAGTCCAGAAGTAGGAGGTTGATGAGTTTGGTATGAGGGCAAGTAAGAAGTCCTTAGTTTTGTTGGTGAGGCTAGTATGGGTCCGGTTGTGAGACATTGGTAGTAGGTCCATTTCTCTAACTAAAATTTGGATTGTTTCTCTAGTTGGGATTATAAGTCTCTAAGTATGGCAAGAAAGGTCTTTTATGTGTTAAGTGCATTTGCTTGATCCTAAAGTACCTCTTGAAATGCAGGAATGGTAGGATATTCCTCAGTAAGATGTGTAGTACTTTCACAAATGCTACATGCGTTCATCTTTATTTGAGTTTTTCTTTCCCATTTCTATAGCTTCTACTTTTCTAGCTAGGGATGCTACTCTGACATTTTTTTTCATCCTTATTAAACATGGCATACATGCCTCCCCTAGTATGGGTAGTAGTGGGTGGGGGCTTATCTTGATGTTCTACTCTTTTTGAGTCAACCCAGGTATATGCACTCTCAGCTAGCCATTCCAAATACTCTTTTGCCTCATTTTCTTGTTTGTTCGAAAAGTTTCCATTGGACATCATGTCTACAAACTGGTGCATGTCAAAATTAAGTCCTTCATAAAAGAATACTTAAACCTTTCCCATCATTGATAGAATGACTCTTTATCCTTCTAAGTAAAGTTCATGATCTTTTAATGGAGTGTATTTGTTTTATGCATAGGGAAAAACTTTTTCAAGAATTCCCTAGTCATTTGATTCCAGCTTCTTGTGAAACCTGTTGACAATGCTTTAAACCATCTATTAGCTTTTTCCTTTAAAGAGAAAGGAAAAATTTTAAGTCTAATAGTATCTAGACCAATGTTTTGTGTTCATTGGGTACTACATACCTCATCAAACTCTTTAAGCTGCAAGTAAGGACTTTTGCTATCTAACCCATGGAATTTGAGAAGTAATTGTATTAATCTAGTTTTTAATTCTAAAGGATTAGCATTCTAAGGAAGAATGACCTACGATGTGATACTCATGTGTGTAGGGTGAAGGTAGTCTTTTAAATTTTTTCCATGAAATTTTTTATAACCATCATTATTATCCCTATGTTCACTCTATTGGTCCCACTCCCTATTGTTATTTCTTCTTCAATCTCTATTTGGTAGATGATTATAACTCCATGGTAGATGTTGCTATTCGTCATCCATTAGAGGTGGTGGGTCCTCATCCATGATAAGTGGGGGGTGTTGACTACCACAGGGCAAGTTACTCAATCGTTGATTAGTCATTGATGATGACTAATTTGGTTGTATGTCATTTTTGACGTACTTAATTAACCTTCAAGTTTTGTTGAGTCCCCAAAAGTGCATACAATGAGTCTTTTTTTTTTTTTTTGGTGGGAAGAAACTGCCCTAAATTATGCAACCTAAATTCCTAGATGGATGCATAAACAAAGGGCCCAATCAAATAATACTTGAGGCTAACAAGAAAAAATATTTTGATTTTCTTGAATTTGTGTGTGGGAGATGCTTTTAGATTAGCCTAGTCTAATGCTCCTCCTCTCTTTTAGGTTTAACTATTGTTTACTAGTTAGGTTCGTCTCTAAAGTGGTTAATATAATCCTTGTGTTAGGAGGTGTTTAGACCTCAACCAACATCAATGGAAGGTGTGGAAAATTTATTTAGATTTTAATACACCCACTATAACCATAGTGCTCAGAAGACATTGGAGTGACAATAGATTAAGTCCTTTTAAGAGGGTCTTACAAGCATGTGATAGCCTCTATAGGTCTCTTTTAATTAATTTTAAATTAATTTGGAAGGTTGAGTTGCATGCTTGTGGTGATTATTCTATGTGGGCGAAGAGGTGGTGATTAAATCCACACTTGATTTTGTGAGGTTTGGTGCCCTTACTAATTAATTTCTACACTCCATGGCAGTTTGATCAACATATAAATCACCTTAACGTTATAAATGTGCCCTAAGAATGTAATTAAAAATAATAAACCAATGCAAATCATAAAAGTGCAACAATTATCAAATATAATATCTATATGCATTTACACTACTAAACAATGCAAAATTATTCTCAATGCAACTAAACTAAGAAAACAAAAAGAGAGTAGGGAAAACTTATAATGGGATTTCTGATGAAGATTAAGTGTGGGCCACTATACCCCATACTTAACTTGTTTTAATACGACTCATCTAAAATTGAAATTGAATTTGCAAGTTACAATGTGTCTCACTACAAGATTCACTCAAAAAATAAAAATAAAAAGTCCTTTTTAAGAAAGCAAGGAAATTTTCTTTATTTGATGAAGCTCTATTTTCCAATTTCCTCATTTTCAATTTTTTGAAAATTAAAAATAGCAATAAGTACCAAATTCTAAATAGAGTGATTATGAGCTAAAATTTTTTTTAAAATGCACCGAAAAATGCTAAAATAATGCAATTCTTAAAATTTTTTATTTTTTCTATTTTTAAAATTTTATGAAAACTCTATTCTTGGTCCTTGACAATGGTGCCAAAAACTTATTGATTAATTTTACAAGTGCATGGGTTATTATAGTATAGTTGATGCAAGTACGAGTTGATTCCACAGGGACTCAAGTTAAAAAGATGGATTTTAAATAAAATTTAATTATCCACTAATTGAAACAAATAACAAAAATTCAATAAAAATTAACTTGTAAACTCAAATCTATTCAACTAATGAAAGGTACAGCAATTCAAGTTCCAAAAGATAGAAAATTAACTAAAACACAAATAAATTGGCTTCCCTAGCTTAAATATGACAAATGTCTTCAAATATGATGCAAATAAAGTTGATCAGCCTTTGTCATTCTCTCACTGATATCTCTAATTAAGGATCCAATAACTGGATTAAACTAATTCCCCAAAATATTGATGATTTGGACTAAGAAAAGATTTTGGGTTTTGGATGGCTTAGATCAAAATTTTGGTTTTTAGATTGAAGATCAGAACCAATAGATAGGCTAAGAATTGTCCTAAAAACAAGATATAAGAATTGATTTCAATTCTAACAAGCAAAGGCTCAAGAAATTGAGTGATCCTATTTGTTAAAGCTAAATTGTTGAATCAGTTTTGCTTAATCAAACAAGGCCTGGATAATTTAAATCTTAGATTAATTTGAGACCAACATAGAACTCGAATAGGGCAAATTGGAATAAGGAAAATTTGGGATAAGAACAGGGATACAGATGGAATTATAATTAAAGTCCAAAGGGCAAAAACATTATTTTATTTTATTTTTTGGTTTTTTAACAGAAATGAATAGGAAACATGGGGGAGGAGGAAGATGACTGTAGGGAAGGAAGAAAAAAATGAGAAAGAAGGGATTTTTGGGAAAACCCAAGTTGGGTTTTGCTCCAAAGTGATGTGAAATGCAATGAAATCAAACAGAGTAAAAAAAAATGGTGGAAAAAGGAAAGTAAAACCTACGAGAAGCAAGGAGAGAAAATTGGTGAATATAACGAGAGATTGATGGAATGAAGAAAAATAGAGAGAATAGGGACAGTGCTGGTGGAAACAAGAAAGGTGCAGGTCGATGGAGAAGGGGAGGGTTTCTGATGATGAGACATGGTTCAGTTCTATTTTATGGAGAAGGAAGTTTGAACAGAGAGAGGGTTTAGGTCGAGCCTAGTTGGAAAGAGAGAAGTAGGTAGGAGCTGATGAGGGCTGACTACTGTGCAGTTACTAATGTCAAAGTATAGAGGGAAGGAGAGGGATGCAGGGAATTGATTTTTGTTAGAGAAGGCCCATAGTAGAGATAATTGGAAGGAGATGGGTGAACTTACGGTTTAGATCTTCCCAACGGAGAAGAGAGAGAGAGAGAGAGAGAGAGAGAGAGAGAGAGAGAGAGAGAGAGAGAGAGAGAGAGAGAGAGAGAGAGAGAGAGAGAGAGAGAGAGAGAGAGAGAGAGAGAGAGAGAGAAGCAGGCTGGGCTGGTCAAGTTTTGGTTTGGTGTAGGTCTCTCTCCTTAGTGCAAACAGTCAGAGAGAGGAATAAAGTGATGGACGATGTAGGAGGTTGCAGTTATTCTTTCTTGCAAAACTTATCCTACAGTGACAAGGGGGTGGAGAGGAGATGGGTGATGTGGTGGTTGGAAGCAGGTGGCTATGGGTGAGAAGAAGAGAGCTAATGGGCTAAGACAGTGACAGAGGGAGCTGGAAGCAATGCAGAGAACGAGAGGATAAGGAGATAAAAAAACAAAGAAAGAGATGAGGAGTGCAAGAAAGAGAAAGAGATGGTATAATGAGGGAAAGACAGAGAAATATGAGAAGAGATGGATGAGAGAGAGAAGGGAGAGAGAGGTGCGAGTAAGCGAGATAGGTGTTGCAATGTTGAATCCTCTTCCGTGTTTTCCTTCTTCAGCCCTCTTTTTATAATACCCACCAACCTACTCTCTTTCTAAAACCAAAAGATATCTTTCCCAAAATCTTACCTTTTCCAACTAACTAACAGCCCACCTTTTTCTTCTATTCCTCTTTTCTGTTACGGGTTTTCTCTTTCCACTTCTTAGAAACCAAATATAAAAGACAATCTACAAGATTTTCTTTCTTATTCCTTTAGGCATCTCCAAGATCATCTAAATCATACATTACTCAACTATTTATCTTTAATGATCATTTGACCATTAATTTTTACAGATCAATGTTGGGTGATCAATTGGAGATAAATTCATATTATATTTAAAAATTAATTAGTTAGATGATCTAATTAAATGTTAAACTTGGGATATTTTGACCAAAATTGAACCCTTAACAGGTAAATAACTAAAAGGTACTGCATGTTTTCTTTTTCACCTTGTTCTTTTTAACTCGACAATGAGTTCAAACAACAATTTAATTTTGACTTGGCTATTTCATTTGCTACAAATGTTGAAAAGTGTTGAGCATGCATAAGTCTAGTATCTATCATGGACCAAAGATCTATGTCATATGTCTTCTTGCACTGGTGCGAATCTTTATAGGTTGGGGTATGAAAATGCTTAAAAGGTTGAAAAACAAGGATAGTACAATTTCAATAACAAAGTTAGCTTCTTCCCCACACTCATTTAAACTGAAATATTTCAGGTCTAAGTGCAACCAAAGAAAGGTCATATGGCTACTAGTTATAGTCTATCTATCCTAAGCCAACTAACCACAACACACTAAAGGTATATCATTAATATGTAACCCTTTGTTATTCACTATCTAGAGGCACCTAGCTTTGTTTGGGATATGCAGCCTTTAACATCTAAGTGGTGAAGTGGAAAATAAGAATAGTTAGCTACTTAGGTCATTTTCCAAGACTTCATAGGTTCATATATCCTTAGCCTTGTAGTCTAAACATAAAAGAAGTGTATCAAAGAAAAGATCAAAAGCTAGACCTCACATGGTATAGGATATTCTTCATATTCCAACATGCAGACTACTTGACCCATCTTTGGTCTCTTGTTTGAATCAGAACTACTAGTTAAGGGCTCTCATTGAGGGTCATATCTCAATTTTGGGGTCTACTACTCCCAAATGATTACTGCCAACCATCATTTTGAGCTAGTCAACAAGATTTACTTGTAAGCATCACCAAATGAAATATGCATAAGGAGTAATAGTATAGAAATGGCAATTGTGGTAACCCAATTGATATATATATATATATATATATATGATGATGATGATGATGATGATGATGATGATGATGATGATGATGATGATGATGATGAATATAAATTAGTTAAGAGAAAATAGAAGTGTAGGGAAATTTGTATATGCTTGAACGGTGGTTGAGTAACCATGGTATACCATTAGATAGGAAATCCAAAAACAATGGACTGAATGCTACAAGAATTCAAGTCAGAATAAATGATAGTGAGAATGTTCAACTATTTGCTAATTCATTAACTAATAGCTAAATGAGGATATGTCATTCACATTCTAACAATATGATCCATGTCTCATCTAAAACTACAATTGTATCTTTTACATAGAGTCGAATCAATAAAAAATATATCTCTATCATGACGTCAACTTTCATCAAACAACATTTCCAATCCTACTAATGGATCAGAAAGTTCAAGAAGCTAGGAAAAGATGGAAAAGTGAATGGAATAGTTCATTTAATAGCTAGGTCTAAGCAGCAGCATGTCAATGCGAATGTGAAAATGAGATGGAGCAAGACTGAGAACAGCTATCCATAGAATATTTATGTTCATACTTCAGCAAACATACCATAGCAATATAGCGTTGAAGCTCTCAATAGAAAACTTGTGTAACTTGAAGGTTGAAGGGCTAAAAATTGTAAAAAATAAATGGAAGGCAGTTATAATCGAGATAGATAAAAGTCACCCCATGATAAAAAGCAATGGTAACTCCAAAGTGAACTTGAGTGAAAGAGTGTACATGATAAGTAGGAATAAAAATGCTCGCAGAATGTGACACTTCACGTGGGAACAATCTTAGGGGTATAGGTAGTGTATTCTAATGGATCTTTAAAAGGCATGTAAGGGAAGCTATTATACACATCCCCCTAGACCAATTACATATTTGGTCTTAATGTATTCATATTCTTAGTATTAATAGTAAAGCAACTCAAATTGGTTGGAGTTCCTGTTAGTAATAGTTGGTTACGTGTTTATCTATTTAAGTAATTATTTAACAACAGAAAACTTTACATCATTTTGTTTCCCTCACTAAATACATCATTTATTATAGTGATCTAAAACATGGAGAAGAAATTAGCACATAAGGGTTAGAAGGGATTGCAAAAGGTCATCCAAAAAGTTATTCTTTTGGTTGAAAAAGCTTACTAACTTTTGATATAAGACCCTTCTCATATGACTACCAAAGATCATAAAATATATGATGTAGGACTTATTAAATAGTTTGAGGAAGAGGATCAAACCAAACTTAAGTGTTGATATGACGGAGGAAGATCAAAATTGAGAAGATGGAAAAAAGGCAATTTCCTATGGTAAAATTTCTTATACAGGAAAAGTTTACAACTAATAGTAAATGTTCGTTCCAATTTTCTTCAATTTAATACATAGGCTCTTTCATATTTCTTCCAAAATCTAAATAGCTCTTTCTGATTGATTTGTGGTTTGGGTGAGATACATTATTCTTAAGCTATACGGTATAATTCATTCCATTTATATACTTTTACAACATTAGGAAATAATTCTACTATTTCTATACAAAATAATGAATAACAATATTTTGTGAAGATGTACAATTTTCTTCTCATAAAATTTGGCTAGATTATCAATTAATTGATTCTATCTAATTGGAAAGGAATATCCTGGCATTTGTCAATCTATCTACCATCATCTGAATCATATCATGGTTATCATGTGTCTTAAATAATTCTACCATGAAATCTATAGTGACTCAATTCCATTTCCATTCAATGTGTGTACCATTCCTGAAGATATTTCATATACTATTTTCACTTATTGACCAATCAAGCATTTAGTCACCAACGTTCTTTAGAGGATTAGAAAAAATCGACCCATGGGCTACCTATAATAATTCTTCTTTCAATTATTCATTGAATGGGACTATTAGTCTCTCCAGTAAACGAATGCTTCCATCTTGACTTTTGTCAAAATTACTCCTTTTTGCACAATCCCTAGGTCATTGCATCATTTTCTCAATATCTGATCTATAAAACTGATGTAATGATGACATTTACAATTATTCCATCGTATAAGTAGTATTGTGAACTCTTCAAAGTAAACATTACTACCATAAGTTCTAGATCATGATCATAAGTAATGGCTGTATCAAATTGCTTTAATACTCTTTCCAAACCCTTGTCTAAATTGTCATAGTAATTTTCACATAAACCTCTACTTCCTAATACAAGAATCAAACCAATATCATAGCCAACCTTCTTCTTTAACTCATATATTCTCAGTCAATCTTCCAAGTGAACTGTACATCTTCTTGACCTAATGTAGTCAAATGCAGTGTTATGTAAGAAAATCCTTATAGTGATATCCTATAAGATCAAGAAATCAATAAATTTCTATGACTGTCTTATTCTTCTTCCCAATTCATCGTTACCTCCACTTTTGTTAAATCTACTATTATACCATCCTTAAAATTTCCTTAATCCAATAATTTCCTTTAACCAATAATAATTCTCACTAATTTTGGCAATTAGTTTATGGATCCTAAAACTGTTCAACAAAATTTTGTAATTTCCTTATCATTCCTCAATATTGATGAAATAATTCCATGTATCATCAATAAGAAAGTTTGAATGATTCTGTTCATCAAATTCACTAACATCCTATGTGCAATCATCAATTGGCATATCTAAAACTTGATAGTGTCTATAAATTATCTTTGATATATTCTCATCTCTGATTGGTAATTAATGTTAACTGATTAATGTTAATCCAAAGAAATCATCAATACATAAATCGATCTTGTCTTTTTCTTTGTAACTAGGATGGGTGTTCTCTAAAGTGAATTACTTGGCCAAATAAATTCTCTATCAAATAATTCTTGTAATTGACTTTTCAATTCTTTCTATTAGGCTAATATCATCTTATAATGTATCTTAAGGATTTGAGCCACATAAGTTAATCACCCAATCTTTCTTTAGATAAGTAATTCCATCAAAATATCCCGAGATCCTTTAAATCCATCTTTCTTCTCAATTTTACATCATTCATCATCTATAATAACCATAATTGTTAGAAATATATGGTAGTCTCTAGAGATGTGTTTAACCACCTTTACAACTGATATAATGTATGATCTTACAAAAATAAAAAGACTATTTTATCATCAAATATACAAAATATTATTTTCTCTTTCTAGAATAATTCGTATTTTGCTAATCAATTCATTCTTAAGATAATATCTACATCCATTGTATGAAGGAAGGTTAGCATCTATTGTTCTTTTCAAATAACCTTAATAAATATTTCTTTGACTAAATTCTTGCGCTATTGACTGATCCACCAACTAGAATTATCACATCAATCAAATTTTGAACTTTCCACCAATAATTTCATACTTTTTGTAATTACACAAAATAAAGGAATATACAAATCCTGATTTCTTTATGGTATACATATGGATCACTTATTTCTTAAAGATCTGGGATTGACATTTTCTATCTGACTATGCTTCATGATCAAATTTTTCCTTAAATTTAGACATCATTTCACACTCTGCTATTGTAATGAGTTTCCTCAAATTAGGATATAATTCTTCCAAAAATCAATCCACTATTTGATTATTTAAACTTATTCTTGTACTTTATCAAGGTGAGATTTCCTTACTATAAACTCAAATTTTGTTCTCCTTTATAAATTATATTTAGAGAAGAAAATACTTATTATTTCCTAATTATTTATGAGTAGTATTTTTTCTACAGATTCGTATGATTTATTGTCCTAAAATGCTTATTCTAGTTTCAAGATATATGGTAGCTCTAACCTTCATCACACAGAAGTCTGAAATCCTTCACAATTTTCTCTTCTTCAATCTATCACTCAATTGTTTCTATTTTGCCCTTTCTTATACAAGTTGGGACCATCTTCTGACATATCTCCCCTATCTTTTCCAATTTATCCTTTGTCCCTTTAGAATTTCTCTCTATTACCTTCACTATAAGTGGATGATGATTGCATACTTATGTTAGTTATCCTATCTTGGAGTAATTGCATAGGTCATAACTTCTGATTAAACATGAGCTAGAATATTATATACCATTATAGGTCATTGTAGTTTGAATTATAGCACTTACCTAACTACTCCTTGTCCTTGAATCCTTTGTTCACTAATCTTAACATTGGAATAAATAGTTTCCTTGAGCTGTCCTCCTAGTTGTCTTACTAGGTGGCATCTACTCATACTTTATCATTCCTATATGAGCTATCTACACTAACTCATACTATTCTAATACTTAACTACTTCTATCTTAACCTAACTAATTCTATCCTAACATGTATCAACTCACTATATCATCACCTATATTTGGATTGTCATCTTTTGATGGACATATAGGGTTGAAAGTGACTAGATGAACCGCTCTAATAATAAGTGTGACACCCTGCGTTTTTAAAACACTTTTTCACATTTATTTTCAAAAGATGGCTTGCCACAATTTTAAAAATTCAAAATAGTGGGAAATGTTTTCTTTGAAATTCATTTATGAAAAGCTCATATGTCATTTTTAATCTCATACTATATATTATATAACATGTTTATAAAATAGAACTTCATTTATTAAAAAAAAGACCCATCTAGTGGTTCACTTACATAGCCCCTATAAATATTATATTAAATGTCCAAAGTCCACAATCCAAATAACTAAATATACAATACAATATTTGAAATGAAAATGCATACTTGACAGTAGTATGGTTGCTAGTATCCTTATGTTGTATCCATCTTCTCCTGTCTATCTATATCTTCGATATTGTAAACATTCAAACATTTATGATATCTCAACAAGCCATGTTTGGTAGGAGATTTTAAGAAGCATATGAAATTTAAATTTAATGATATAATCCAATAATTCTTTGACAATTCAAAATCATCAATTTCCATATGCATGAAATAGTTTGATTTCCATGAATCACATTATATAGAATGAGTGTATCAAGTACTTATCCATATTGAAACTTCTATAAAATTTTCCCCAAAGTAACTCATATATGATTATTCTATATGTTTTTAAATTGTTAAAATCATACAATTATGAAGATCATTTACCATAGATCATTATATCCAATCTCAAACTCATCCGAGGTTCACATCCATACCCCATACCATATGGGGATCATAACAATCCAACCTCTACAAGTATATACATCCAGCCTTTGCTGGTATCATACTCATCCAACCTTTGCTGGGAAATAACAACATATCCATCACTCCACTAGCCCACCTTAGGGAGTGACCTCCACTAGCCCATCAATCTGTAGGCCTACCTTAGGAAGTGACCTCCACTAGCCCATCATCCTCTCAGGCCCACCTCAAGGAGTTATCCCCACTAGCCCTTCAGCTCGTAAGTGCGCCTTAGGGAGTGACATCCCGTAGCCCGCCAGCCTCTCAGGCCTACCTCAGGGAGTTATCTCTACTAGCCTGTCAGCCCATAGGCCCACCTCAGGGAGTGACCTCCACTAGCCCATCAGCCCCTCAGGCCTGCCTTAGGGAGTTATCTCTACTAGACCGTCAGCCCATAGGCCCACCTCAGGGAGTGACCTCCACTAGCCTGTCAGTTTCTCAGGCTCACCTCAAGGAGTTATCTCCACTAACCTGTCAGCCTGTTGGCCCACCTCAGGGAGTGACCTCCACTAGACCATCAACCTCTCAGGCCCACCTCAAAGAGTTATTTTCATGCCAAGATCTAAAATAATAATCATATCAGGCTATTCACCACACACACACACACACACACACACAAATTCACCACAAAATCATCATCCTTGCTTAATTGTGTACCAAGGATGAAATTTAATCATTCCAATTTCAAGAATAGACAATTTAGATACATGGTACTCGTACACCCTAAATACATTTTCAAGTACATATAGATAAGGGGAATTCATATCATGCTTAATAATTGCATAATGATAAGCATAGAAACATCTCATAATTACACATCTTAGATTATTAATTTACAATCATTCTATTTGATGAATAGAATAACTTATCTAATTTCACAATATTAAATAAGATCATGTATAGAATACTGATCTTGACAAGTAAAGAAAACATACACTATTAAAATTCTACTTACCTCGTGATGAATGCTTAGTCTCTTTAAGGCCATATTCCTCATTGTCTATGTAATAGAGTGTATCTATCAAATTTCATGTCCAAAAGATGGTTATTTTCCTATCTTTTAATAATATTTTGATCTATCTTATTATTGATCATTATAATTTAAATGATCTTGCATCTAATCTTTTGTGATTATAGTAATATCTCTCCAAGGTATGTTTTATCAACTTTAATTAGTCAGATTTAGTGTTTTTGAACATTATCTATGTCAATTCTAGTCTATCTTAATGCCCAAGGTAGATCTGACCATTAAATTTGTTAAATTATTCAATCTATAACTTATTTAGACATAATCACCCTAAAATTTCTGTACCTCACCTGATTTGATTTCTCATCTATGGTTTATGTAATGATCCAATGATCATATCTAACTTTGATCTATTAGATCTACAATCTTGATCTAAATCAATGTCTTATATTATAATTTTTTTATGTATTTGTGTGATTAGATAATATAATTAATCTTAATATTATACCAAATCATCTAATTAATTACTTTTCAGGGTCTAATCATCTTTGATCTTATAGATCTATACTATTTGTATAGTTTTTATGTCATAATCCTTTATATGATGACTAATCCTAAATTTGCTTACATTATTTGATCAGCGTTGTCAAGATGAATCCAACGGACCCTTTCGATCTTAAATCAGAGTTGTATATCTCTCTGAATTAAGGATTTTGTGTTTTAGATTAATTAAATAGTCAGGATTAACCTGATCTAAATAAAATAGAAATCACTTATCACCAAGACACACCACACTAGAACGTGCATTCCAAAATGCACGCATACATCTTGGTGACTGTGACGCACAGGCGACGTCTTTGTTCCCAGGATGCACTAATGCCACAATTGAACTGCGACAACCTTGCATACATTGCACACGCACAGAGGCATGTTGGGATCGTGCATCTGCAAGATGCATTCTAGGTTGTGTCTTGGTTGCAGATCAGATTCATTGAGATGAGATAGCACGATTTAGACCATTCGATTATCTCCATTCCCGATCAATGCCTAGGATCACTTAAAAATTTACTATTTTTACACTTTTTAGGGTTTTGGGGTTCCAAAACCTCATCTAACTGCTTAGATCTTCCATCTGAGCTATGCTTGAGTGGGCACCAAATCTAATCCAATGGATCTGTTTTCACTGGTGAATGAACGGCCAGTGAGAGTAGATCCATCTAGGATCAGAGGAACAAATGCTAGAAAAGAAAAGGAAGAAAAGAAATGAGTAGGGGGTTACCTGATGTTGTCAGAGGAGGGTGGATCTAGGCTTTTCGATGGGTGCAATTGTTCTATGCCCGCTATAAGCCGAGGTCACTAGAAAAATAGAGGGCAAAGGGAAGAGTCGAAGAGGGAAGGAGAGGCAAGGAGAGGGAGAAAAGAAAGAAGGGAAAACGGGGGAGAAGGAAGAGAAACGAAGGAAAGGGGGGCCTAGCTGGTGCTGGAAGAGGAAAGGCAAAACCAGTGACCTACTGTTTGCCAGAGGAGGAAATGAAACATAGGGGGAACTAAAGGGAGATGGACGAGAAGAGGGAAAAAAGGGTTTTATCATGGTAATGCGCCTTCCCCGCGGTAGCATGATTGTCGCTGACCCTTTTCTCAACATTGCAGAAGGAGACCCGAGGGGAACAACATGACCACCTGCCACTTTTCCCATTGCAAATGACGGAGACAGGGGTATCGTTATCAAAATGATGTCTGATTTTGATGATGTTTTTTTCTTTTAATTACCAAAAGACCCTCATACTTAAAACTTCTGAAACTTTCTCATCCAAACTTCATTTTCAGTGTTCTTTGTGTCGTTGGATTCTATTTTTCGAGTAGAATCCAAATATTCATGTTTCAACTCTTAATTCTAATTCCATTAAAAGTTAAGTTTCTTGGAATTTCACATTCCAGCTCTATTTTCACATTTTTAATTTACACATTTAATAATAAAATCTTGGGGTTGTTACAAAGACACCTTTTGTGGATGGATTTATCAATACTAATCTTGTATATAATAATGGTGAAGGTCATGCAAATTACATGTGGCCAAACTGATTTGAGTTGTCATTACTAGACAAGAAGGTTTTAAGTTAGGTTAAAACACTAATAGAATTCAGGAACCAAAGTGACTTCTATCAAGCCAACATTGAAAATTGATAAGAAAAGAAGTAAAAAAGAAATGACTTTAAAATTCTAACTTTTGAAGCCAATTAACATAACTGACTTTGATAGTATGAAACTTTTCAAGTCACTTTACAATTTTCAACTTCAAAAGTCCTTAACTATGGATATCCTTTAAAGTTGGAATAGAAAAATTAACTTTAAAAATTAGAATTTAAATTCCAACTTTAAAAGTTCTAATATTCCAGAATTTTAATGTTGAAATTCCAATTTTCAACTTTGAAAGTCTGTAATTTTGGAACTTTTAAAGTCAGAATTTACAATTCTAGCTTCAAAAGTCTAGAACATTTAAAGTAAGTTTTCAAAATTGTGACTTCAAAGTTATGTAAAAAAAAAATTCATTTCTTACATTTCAATTATAACCTGCATTCCAACATATATTCAATGTACTTCCTACTATATATTATCCTTCCATTCTTTAAAACATTAAAATGAAAATCTACATTCACTTCCACATTTGGTAGAACCTCCAAATTCATCGTCTATCCACATTTATGTAAAAATATATTTAGCCTTCTATTTCTTGAAAGACTTGAAAAAAAGAAACTAAATACCTTTACTTCATTGACTACAACATCTACATTCACTTCCAACATATATAGCACATTAAAAAATATGATAGAAAAGTTCACTAGTATACTCTTCCATACACACTTATTTATTTCCACACTCCTTTTTTTCCTCATTCATCCTATATATATACTTTAATGAAAATAATGAAAACTAGAGGAACATATGCACATAAATGAAGAAGATTGTCATTGTCTTAATGTATAAGGTAGTTCATATTAATGTAATTACTCCAAATGTTCTATTCACTATTACATAGAAGGGTTCTAAAGTTGGTTAGATATTTCTATCAAGCCAACTTAAAAAATTCGTAAGAAAAGAAGTTAGGAAAAATTTGACTTTAAAGTCTAACTTTTCAAGTCAACATTCTAAATTCCAACTTGAAAAGTCCTTAATTGTGGATAACTTTTAAAGATAGAATGGAATAATTAACTTTAAAAGTCCAAAACTTTTGAAATCAAAATTTCAAAATTTGACTTTAAAAGTATGTAAAAAAAATTTCATTGGTTTTCACTACAATCATAACATGCATTCTTGCATACATTCAATGAAGTGCCTACTATATTATTCTTACAGTCTTTAAATATATGAAAAATAAATATAAATTTACTTCCATATTTGGTCAAACATCCAAATTCATCATCTATCCACATTTATATAAAAAATATATATATGTAGGATTTCTCTGTCTCGAAAAGACTTAAAAAAAGAAACTACAACACCTTCACTTTATTCAATCAACCTTCACTTCTAACATATATATAACACATTCTAATACATGATTTAAAATAAATTCATGAGTACACTTCTCCATAAACACCTATTTACTTACACACTCTAACTTCGCATCATTCATCACAAAAATATGCATGCATGCATGCATGCATGCATACATACATACATACATACATATATACACACACACACCTACATATAAAGATATATACTTCAATGAAAATAATAAGAACTAGAATAACACATGCATATAAATGAACAAGATTATTATTGTATTAATGTATAAGGTAGTTAATTTACATTAATGTAATAACTTCAAATATTCTAATTAAAACTCATTACATACTTGACTCATTCTATTTGTACTTCATTAAGGTTTGCATTGAAATAACTCTTCCTGTTTGTATGTTCATAAAGTGTAGTAGCCTGCAATACGACATATTTAATATAATTAACACATTCTCTTGTGATGTAATTATTGACTATTTTCCACAACTTTATGAGCTATTGTAGTACAGCTTATACAAGTACGAGTTGATCCTACGGGGACTTGACTTAAAAAGATGGAGTTTAAATAAAATTTAGTTAATCAAAATTTTAAAAATAATAGAAATTAAATAACAATGAATTCAAAATTCAAATCTATTCCATTAATCAAAAGTACAAAAAAATTAAACTAAAAAGATAGCAAAATTAAATTATATAACAATTAAAATCTACTTTCCTATATTGATCATAGCAAAATTCTTCAAATTTGGTGGTATCAAAGTCAATTACCTTCATCAATATCTCACTCATAGCTCTAATTAATGATTTAATGGCTGGATTGTTTAGATTTTTCACAATTTTGACGATTAAGACTAAGGAAAGATTTTGAGTTTTTGACAACTTAGATCAAATTTTTGAATTTTAGATTGAAGATTAGGATTGATATATTCACTAAGAATTGTCCTAAGAATAAGATCTAGGAATTAATTTGACTTCTGATGAGAAAAATATCAGGAAAATAAGGAGATCCTATTAGTTAAATCCAAACTGTTGATTCCTCTAGGCCTTAATCAAATAAGATATAGATTAACTAATTCCTAGATTAATATGAGAATAGAAAAGAACTTGGATAGGACAAATCTTGATAAAATAGAACTAGGATAAGACAAGAAAAGGATGAAAATGGAATTAAAATTAATGTCCAATGGGTAAAACTAAAATTTTCCAATTTCTAATTTTAATCAAAAAATAAAACATGCAGCCCAAGAAAGATAATGAAACAGGGAAGATGGGGGAGGAGATTTGGGAGAAAGACCCAATTTGGGTTTTCTGTGAAAGACTAAAAAGTTGCAAAAATAACAAATTTTGGTGACAATCTATGAATAATTGAAGATTAAATGAATGAAAATTGTGGCGAGAAAAAATGACTAGAAGAGGAAGAAAGGAAAGAGGTGAATGGAGAAGAAGACCTGATGGGAAGGTGATGAAGTTGAGAGATGGTTGAGGGAGAGTGGAATCAAGGGAGAGATGGGTAAGGGGGGTGCAACAATGCTGAGAGAAAAAGCAAGGATGGTAGTTAGGAGCTGGGAGCAGGTAAGAAGAAGCAAGGTGCTAACCAGAGGACTCTATAGTGTAGAGACTAGGAAGGATATGATTGGGAGATCAGATCTCCCTACTATGGTGTCTGACTCAAATCTTTCCGACGGTGAAGATAATCGAGAAAGAGAGGGAAAGAAGAGGACAAGATGAGGGGTATAAGTGGGAGAGGGTAGGCAGCTGGTAGCCATGCAACTACTGACGAAAAGCCGAGGGAAAGAGATGAGGGATGCAAGTGATTCGGTTTCTATTGGAAGCAAAGAGCGGGTGATAAAGAAGATGTTGCAGGGAACTAGGGAAGAAGAAGAGATGGTTCTATGTTTCTTACAAGAAGCAAAGAGATAGGGAGAAAGGGAAACAGAGATGGACACTCGAATACGGGAAGAGATGGGACTGCGCGAGCGAGCTAGGTAATAGGGGTGCTATAGGTCTTCCTCGCGGTTGCCCTCGTTCGGGTGCCTTTTGCTATCTTGTGTCATTTTTTAAAACCACCATAAAGAGCTCCCTTTTATAAGCTTCTCTCCTTCTAATTTCAAAGCTATGCTACAATAATGCTTTCCTATTTGGGTGTCTTCTTTTCATGACTTTATTATTCTTTTAAAATAGTAAGAGATTAACCCGTTCCTCCTTCTCATTCCTTCTTAGTCTTCAATAAAGAATTATTTTCTTTTGTTTTGTAATGCACTTTAGGATGATCTAGAACTGTTGAATTCAATCTAAGCTATCCACTTCTCAATTTGGTTGATTTGCAAAATATAAGACTAGATTAGAATCATCTAAACCATTAGATTACACATCTCATTAGCTCTGATGATCATTTGGCTATTAAATTTTACAAATCAATGGTTGGATAATCAATTGAACCTAAAATTCATATTTTATCTAAAAATTACAAAATTGATTGGTTAGATGATCCAATAAAATGCTAATTTTAGGATATTTTGGCCAAAATTAAACACTTAACATGCCTCACAACCAGAATTTTGCTAGTCTCGTGCAAAATATGAAAAAAAACCAATTTACAAAAATTGAAAAAGTTATTTTCAAGTCAACTCCAATTTTTCCTCGGAGAATTATCTTTAATAAATCTATCAACCTTAGTAAACTAATAAGAATAAATGAAAATTTTAAAACTCTATCCATATGATAAATACATTCCATTTGAGCTCAGAGTGAGTGAGTGAGTATGTGTGTGTATAGTCTACATATACAATAATCCTTATCTCAAAGTAGACTTCTAACTTTTGAACTCCATTTGATATATGTTTTAACCTCAATCCTCACTAATGACATACACTTAGAAATAAAATCTCTCAGATAAAGGGTCAACTCATATCTCCCTTTTAAATATGTGAGTAGAGTTAATAAAAATAACTTTATCTCACATCTACTCATGAAGAATGGGAATTATTAAAGAATCTAATTTTGATCTTTAAAAAGGATAAGATGCCATTACCTTCAAACTTTTTAGGCATAATACTCTTTAAATCCTATCTATTCATATCCTCATCAAGATTATATTCATCCTAGAATCACTAGGTCTTTAATTGGGATGAAATATAAGCTTAGGACAATTCTTCTTTACTTTGCCCTGAAGTGAATATTTCTTTTTTCACTTTTATACATTCTTCAAACTCTTTTTTTTTTTTAGTACTTTTTCTTTCTTTTCAACACTTCTTGAATCTCTTTGAAGAACATTTCTTGATATTCACTTGTCTACTTTTATGCAACTAAAAAGTATATCTTCATTCATCTCTAACTTATCTTTCGAAGAAAATAGGTAATGGATTATTATACTAGATAATTGTGGGTAAATGCTAATTTGGGTAAGAAAATAAAAGGCTTACACAAAAGGAACAAATTGGTTAACTAATGGTAAAAATATTTATTTTGGGTAGGCTTTATATCTCTAGTTTAAATAATGAGGATGGCCTAGATCATTTCCTAGGTTTCATATAATCAATCAGATTAAATGAACTTTTAGAATTTTAAAGCTAATACTCCTATAATTTAGATAATTAGCCAAATTTAAAAATTGATAGGATCAAATTTTAGTTTAAGCATGTTAAAAAAATATTTAGAGCACATTTATAGCCTCTTAAAAAGAATGAATGGCTCTAAAACTCACTTAGGTTATAGGTCCCTACTGAATTTCTTTTGGATCTCTAAATTATAATTATTTATCAGTTTAGACTATGTATATACAACTCAATTAGATTAGAAAATTCAATTCAAATCACAATGAAGAAATTAACCTTTTTTTTTTTAATTTAGCTATTTTTTCAATTTCTTTTTTTTTAATTAAGAAAATTAACAAAAATTAGAATTTGCCAGAATTCTACACTTGCGACCTATCAAAAACATTTTCCCCAATGTTTATAAAGTAGGTCCCAAAATGAATATGGGTGATGCAGAAAACAATGAAAAATTATAAAACATGATATAGAGGGATTAGATCCATTCAATACTAATAAACAAGATCCTCAGGAATTGTCGACTCAACTTCTGAAGTCTCTTAATTTAGGAAAGGCTTTAAACATTGATCATTCACTTTAAAAGTATGGCCAATCCTAGCATCCTCAATCTTGAAGATCTCATATGGATAAACTTCTTTGACTATATATAGACCTATCCATCGAGATCTAAGCTTACCTAGAAATAGGTGCCATTAAGAATTGTAAAGAAAAACCTTTTGGTCTGGAGAAAAAGATTTTCTCATTATGTTTTTATCACGAAAAGATTTCATCTTTTCCTTATATATCCTATTACTCTCACATGTTTCTTGCCTAATCTCTTCTAACTCATTAAGTTGGAGTTTTCTACATGAGTCTGCTTTATTGATATTGAAATTAAATGCCTTTACTGCCTTGTCAGCTCTATGTCTCTTCTAACTCATTAATGGTATTTTCTATGTGAGTATGCTTTATCAATATTGATATTAAAGGCCTTTACTGCCTAGTCGACTCTATGTTCCAATTCCACGAGTAAATGGTAAGCATTACCATATACAATATGATAAGGAGACATACTAATTGGGGTTCGATGTGTAGTCCTGTAATCCCAGAGTACAATAGTCAGTTGAAGAGACCAATCCTTGTGATCTGAATTAACAGTCTTATGAAGAATTTGTTTTATGGCTCGATTAGATACTTTTAACTTGTCCACTTGTTTGTAGGTGATACAGTGTTGCAACTTTATGTATGATGTTATACATTTTCATGAGTGCTTCAAATGGCTTTTTGCAAAAATGTGTATTGTTACTTATAATGGTTTGAGGGCTCCCAAATCTAGAAAAAATATTTTCTTTTATGAATTTAACAACTATTTTGTGATTATTATGCATAGGATAGCCTCAATCCACTTCAAAACATAGTGTATGGCCAATAACATGTACAAGCAGCCAAAAAAAGGTAGGAATGATTTCTCTGACAAGGATAAGGTTGAGAGGTACCATATTCCTACAATTTATTCCTCCTAACTTTTGACATTATTCATATGATTTACAAAACACGTGTCTCTTTAAAAAATGAGGGCCAATGGAAACCACACTACAAAATCTTTACAGCTATTTTTTGTGCAAAGAAATGTCCATTACATACTTCTAAGTGACAAAAGGAGATAACACTATATTGCTCTAAGTTAAGTACACATTTCCTAATTATTTGATCTAGACCATACATAAAAAGGTATGGATCATCCTAGAAGTAGTGCTTAACATTGAAAAAGAACTTTTTATATTCTTGTTTATTCCAATGCTTAGGAATTTTCTCTGCGACTAAATAATTTGTAAAATCAGCAAACTAAGGAGGATGAGAAATATGAAAAAGTTTCTTATTAGGATAGTATCCTTAATTGGAAACTCATCCAAAGATTTTATTAGGACTAGGTGACACAACTAATCAGCTACAACATTCTCTACTCTCTTCTTATATTTTATTCCAATGTCAAACTCTTGAAGTAGAAGAATCCATCTAATTAGTCTAGGCTTAGCATCTTTCTTAGAAAGAAGATACTTAAGGGCCGAATGATCAGTGAATATGACTATTTTAAATCCAACCAAGTAAGACTTGAATTTATCCATGGTGAAAACAACTACTAAGAGTTCTTTCTATGTAGTGGAATAGTTCATCTGAGTGCTATTTAGGGTCCTACAGGCATAGTAGATGACAAATGGCTTTTCTCTTTTCTCTGCCCCAACACAGCTCATACAACATAAGCAGAAGCATCACACATGATGTCAAATGGTAAACTCTAATCAGGTGGCTACATGGTAAATGCAATGGTCAATTTATCTTTCAACTTGGTAAAAGCTTCCTAACAATCATCAATCTACTCAAAAAGGGTATCCTTTGTAAGCAGGTGACACAATGGTTTTGATATTGCACTAAAATCTTTAATAAACTTCCTATAGAATCCTGCATGACCTTGAAAATAGAAAATGTCCCTAATAGATTTTGGGATGGGTAGATTGGTAATGTGGTTAAGGAAAATTCCCCTAGGAACCATGAAATAACACTTTTCTCAATGAAGCACTATGTTCTTTTCTTTACAAAGACAAGACTTTTCTTAGATTTTCAAGACACGTTTCAAATGAATCACTATAAACAAAAAGGTAATCCATGAAAGCCTCTAAGATTCTCTATACCATATCACCAAAGATATTCAACATGCAATATTGAAATGTGTTAGGAGCATTACATAATCCAAATGACATTATTTTGTTAGCAAAAGTTCCAAAAGAACATGTAAAAATGATATTTTCTTGATCCTCATGTGCAATTTCTATCTGGTTATACCCTAAATAACTATCTAAAAAATAATAAAATTGATGTCTTGCAACCCTTTCTAACATTTGATCAACAAAGGGTAAAGGAAAATGGTCCTTCCTAGTGACAGCATTCAATTTTCTATAGTCAATGCACATATGCCAATCAATGGTGACTCTAGTGGGGATTAATTCATTGTTAGAATTAGTGATCATTGTCACTCTAGACTTCTTTGGAAATACTTGAGTTAACTTACCCATTTGTTATCACATATGGGATAGATGATTCACACATCAAGCAACATAAGGACTTCTGCTCTAACAACATCCTTCATATTGGGATTTAACCTTCTTTGCATTTGACATGGTTTAGTATCATCCTCTAGATATATCCTATGAAGTGCTCTATTTAGACTAGCACATGTTCTGTTATGCTCCTAGGTAATACCACTGATCTATCAACTAATTAGAGTGTAGTGGATGTTGGCTTGAGATCTCGTAATCCTAATTGAACACAGACTATGTATGGTAAAAGATTGACACTAGATCCTAAATCTAAGAGAGCTTGGTTAATCTTGTGGTTGTCGATGACATAAGTAAGAGTGGGCAACTAGGATCCTTGTATTTTTTTGTAATGGTGCTGAAGAATTGAACTTACCTATTCAATCACAAATGCCTTCTTTTTCACATTCAATTTCCTTTTGATTGTATATAAAAATTTTAAAATTTTGGCATATGATGGGAATTGTTTTATTGCTTCTAAGATCAGTATGTTGATCTTGATTTGCTGGAATATCTTCATAATCTCATCATTGGTGGTACTCTTTATGACTTGACGCAACCTTTAGGAAAATGAAGGATAGGAAATGGATCAATAGATCTTTAGGTCTTTCGTTATCTTTAGTGGACTTGTTTACCTTAGTAATCTTTGGTGGCTCATCTTTCTCAATTCTTTTACTACTTATAAGAATAGTGATAGCCTTAGTCTGTTACACGGTAGAGGTTGATGATGCATTAGATGTATTATTGCTAACTGCATGCACTCCCTTAGGGTTTACTTGTGGTTGAGTTAGAAACTTTCCTTTTTCCATATTTTCCATATTTTGCATCATTTGACTCATCATATTTTTATATTTCATTCACATACGGGTTGGTTTGTTTTAGTTGGACTTCTAATTGAGAAGTTTTCCTCACCTGCTTTTGGGTATGTTGATGTAAATTATCATCTATTGGCCTTTTGGATGGGGATAAGTAAGGTCCAAAAGCAAGAGGTTGATGAGTTTGGTATGGGGCCACAAAGAGAAGTCTTTGATTTTATTAGTGAGGCTGATATGGACTAGGTTGTAAGACATTGGCATTTGGTACATTTCTCCTATTGAAATATATATGCTTTCTCTAATTAGGGTTATATGTCTTTGAGTATGGGGAGAAAGGTCTTTTATAAGCATTAAGTACATCAACATGATCATGAAGTACGTCTTGAAATGCTGGAATGGTAGGACATTCCTAAGTAAGATGAGTGATACTTTTGTAAATGTTGCACACTTGTTCATCCTTATTTGAGTTTTTCTTTCCCATTTCTATAACATCTACTTTTCTAGCTAGGGATGCTACTTTGACATTAAGTTCATCTTCATTAGACATGGAATACAAGCCTCCCCTAGCATAGGTGGTAGTGTGCTTGAGTCTCCTTCGATGTTCTAGTTTTTTTGCGTCATCTTAGGTTTATGAACTTTTAACTAGTTATTCCAAATACTCTTCTGCCTCATCTAATTCTTTGTTTAGAAAATTTCCCTTGCACATCATCTCTATGAACTGACGCATGTCAAAATTAAATCATTCATAAAAGAAGTTGATGATGAGCTATGGTTCATAGCCATGATGTGGGCATGTGATTAAAGGATCCTTAAACCTTTCCCAGCATTGATAGAATGATTCTTTATCCTTATGAATAAAGTTCATGATCTTACGATAGAGTGTATTTGTTTTATGTGTAGGATTTTTCTTTTTCAAGAATTCCCTAGTAATTTCATTCCAGGTCCTTATGGAACCTACTAGCAGTGCATAAACCCACATTTTATGTTTTCCTTTAATGAGAAAGAAAATAGCTTAAGCCTAACAACATCTAGACTAATGTTTTGTGTTCATTAGGTACTACATACCTCATCAAATTCTTTAAGGTGCAAGTAAGGACTTTCAATGTCTAACCCATGGAATTTGGAAAGTAATTGGATTGCTCCCATTTTTAATTCTAATGCACCAACATTCTAAGAAAGAATGACACAAGATGGGGTACTAGTTTGTGTAGGCTGAATGTAGTCTTTTAGAGTTCTATCATGGAAGTTTCGATACACATAGTTATCCCCATGTTCACTCTATTGGTCCCACTCCCTATTGTTATTTCTTCTCCAATCTCTATTGGGAAGATGATTATTCCTCATTGGTGAAGGTTGATATTCATCATCCAACATCCATTAAAGGTGGTTGGTCCTCATCCATGATGAGTGGAGGGCCTTGACTACCACAGAGTGAGTTACCCCTTGATCGTTGATCAGTCATTGATAATGATTTATTTGGTTGTATGCTGTTTTGGTTGTATTTGACTAACCTTTCAATTTTGTTGCATCTCCAAAAGTGCATAAAATGAAAGCTTCTTCTTCTTCTTTTTAAATTGGGAAAAACTACCCTAAATGATACAACCTAAATTACTAGAATAATTCACAAACAATGGACAGAATTAAATAATCCTTAAGACTAACAAGTAGAAATATTTTGATTTTCTTAAATTTGTGTGGGGGAGATGCATTTAGATTAACCTAATCTAATGCTTCTCCTCTCTTTTAGATTTGACTATTGTTTGCCAGTTGGTTCTACTCTAAAGCAATTAATACAATCCTCATGTCAAGAGGCGTTTAGACCTCAACCGACATCAATGGAAGGTGTAGGTAAATCACTTGGATTTTAAAACACCCGCTATAACCAAAATGCTTAGAAGCCATTGGAGTAATAATAGATTGCATCCTTTTAAGAGGGTCTACGAGCATGTGATGGCCTCTATAGTTCGCTTCTAATTAATTTTAAATTAATTAGGAAGCTTGGTAATGCACTTATGGTAATTATCTTGAGTGGGCCAATAAGTGGTGATTAAATACACCATTGATCTTGTGGGGTCGGGTGCCCTTACTAATTAATTTTCAAACTCCATCGCAATTTGATCAACATTTAAATAACCTTAAAATGATAAACATGTCATAAAATGCAATAAAAAATAATAAACTAATGCAAATACTAAAGTGCAATAGTTATCTAATATTCTATTTATATGCAATTGCACTACCAAACAATGCAAAATTGTTCTAAATGCAACTAATACTAAAAAATGTAAAAAAAGTGAGGAAAACTTACAATGGAGTTTTTTATGAAGATTGAGTGTGGGCATTGTACCCACATTTACCTATTTTAATGTAACCCATTTAAAACTAAAATTGAAATAAATTGCAAGTTATAATGGAGCCCCACCATAAGTTTTTCTTAGAGAAAAAAAAAACTAATATAGATATTAAGTGTTTAATTTTGGTCAAAATACCCCTAATTTAGCATTTAATTAGATCTTCTAATGGGTCAAATTTGTCATTTTTAGCTTGATATTGCATTTACGTTCTAACTAATCATCCAACCATTGATTTGTAAAATTTAACAATTAGATGATCATTAGGAGCTAATTTGTGAATTAAAGAATGATCAAGATGAATCTAATTGAGTTTTGTATGGTGTAGATCAACCAAATTGAATATTGAAGGGCATGGATTGACTCAATAGACTAGATCACTATCAAGGAACAAAAGGCTATGTGGAGCCCATGATATAAGATGGAGATGCCTAAAGGAATTAGAAAGAAAATCCTACAGGTATGACATATGGAGGAAATTGTCTTGGATATTTGCATTCTAAGAAGAAAAAGAGGAAACCAAGGAGAGAAGGAAATAACCAAAATAAGGAAAGGGGAGAAACTAAGCTGCTTGAAGAAAAGTAGGGGGTGGAAACAAAATTAGAAGGATCTGAACTTTAAAAATATTAAAAAAGAACAACCCGAAGGAGGCCTCTCAACCATAGAGAGAGAACACAGTCCCATCACCCCCCATTACAGTCCCTTCACTCCCTTCTCCTTCCACTCATCCTTCTCTACCTTCACCTCTCTTCTCTATTCATCTCTCTATCTCCCCCTAACCAAACCAGCCCCATCACATCATTCTCACTTCTCCCTTCTCTCTTTGATTCTCCCTCTCTATTAACTCTCTCTCCATCACTGCAACCCCCTTCTCTTCTCTGTCTCTTTCTCTATTTCTCTGCTCCTGCAACTCTTCTCCTCTTCTCTATCTCACTTTCTCTCTCTCTCTGCTATTTCCCTCTATTTGTCTTCCTTTTCTTCATCACCACTGCCTTTCCACTATAGTATGCAACTAGCCACTCACCTGCTCCTCAGTCACCCATCTCCTTCCCATTCTTTGCACTATAGAGATCATTAACCTATACTAATGAAGAAATTCAGAACTAGTTCTTCCCCTCTTTACTGCACCACCTCCCATCTTTCTCTCTCATTTTCTCTCTACCTCTACAACATAGCTGTAAGAAGCAAATGACCACATCCCCCTCTCTTCTCCTTCTCTCTCCCTCGCTCCCTTCCTTATGCGATTTCTCTTTCCCATCGAATTGCTCACCCTCTCTACCTCATCTCCTCTGTCACCGTTGGCAAGACACCATGGATAGTCAAAGGAAGATAACCATCATCCTTTCTCTTTCACTCCCCCTTCTCTCTATCTCACCACCCCAACTTGCTTAAGCAAGTTGGGCACACCAACTGCACCATCCCTCTATCACTAGCCAAAACTTTTCTCCATCCTCTCTTTCTTATTTTCTCTCTATCTTCACCTCTAGCGCCTTCTCTCTTCTTCATAGGAGGTTTTCCTCCTCTTCTTCCCACCTCAATCTCCTCTGCATCATCTTCTTCCTCAAGCATATTTCTTTATTTTACGTTTAATACCCAAAATCTGAAAATTTCAAGATTTGCGCTTGAGAGAATAACTAAAATTCCATTGTCATCCTTTTCAGCTTACTCCAGCTTTGCTTCATCCCTATTTTGCTTATCCAGGAACTATGTAATCTAAGCCTGTTTTATTTAAGCTTAACCTAATCAATAGTTAACTTTAATAAATAGATTATTTTTTATTTCTTGATATGTTTCTCATCAAAATTTCAATTAATCTTCAAATATTATTTTTAGGACAATTTCTAGTTGATTAATTAGCCCTAATTTTCATTCTAAAAACCAGAGATTTAATATAAGTTGTCCAAAATCCTTCTTTTGTCTAGATCATTAAAAATTTTGGGAATCTGTTTAATCCAGCCACTGGATCCTTAATTAGGAGTATCAATGTGAGATTGATGAAGGCTTATCGACTTTGATATTATTAGATTTGTAGAAATTTGTCATAATCAAGATAGGGAAGTAGATTTTATTTGTTTTTTAGTTATTTTTCTATCTTTTTGAACTTGGATTTCTGTAATTTTCACTGATTACATAGATTTGAGTTTACAATTCCTTGTTATTTAATTTCTATTATTTTTTTAAATTTTGGACAATTAAATTTTATTTAAACTCCATCTTTTTAAGTAAAGTCCCCATGAGATCGATCCATTCTTGCTTCAACTTCATTACAATAGCCCATGCACTTACGATAAAACAATCAATAAGTTTTTGGCATTGCTACTAAGGACCCACAACGAAGTTTTTAGAAAATTTAATAAAAATAAAAAGTTTTAGGAATTGAGTTGCTTTAGCATTCTAGACATTTTTAGGTGCATTTTTCAATTTTTCTTAGTACATAATCACTCTATTTCTTGAAATTGGTGCTTATTGATATTTTTAGTTTTTAGGAAATTGGAAAGTGGGAAAATTGGCAAGTGGAGCTTCATCAAATAAATAGAATTTCCTTGCTTTCCTAAAGTGGGACTTTTTCTTTTTTAAGTATATCTTATAGTAAGGTACATTGTAACTTGCAGTTTTAATTTCAATTTTAAAAGGGTTGAATTAAAACATGGCAAGTATGGGATAAGGTGTGCCACACTCGCTCTTCACGAAAAACCCCATGTAAGTTTCCCTCACTCTTTTTATTTTTAGTATAGTTGCATTTAGAATAATTTTGCATTCTTTGGTAGTATAATTGCTCATAAATAGCATATTTGATAATTGTTGCATTTTTAGGATTTGCATTGGTTTATTATTTTTTATTACATTCTTATGATACATTTATCACTTTAAGGTGATTCACATGTTGATTGAACTACCATGGAGTGTGAAAATTAATTAGTAAGGGTACTTGACCCCACAAGATCAAGGGTGGATTTAATCACCACATCTTAGCCCACCTAGGATAATCATCACAAGTGTGCAACTCAGCCATTCAAATTAATTTAAAATTAATTAGAAGAGGCCAATAGAGGCCATCACATGCTTGTAGGACCCTCATAATAGGACACAATTTATTGTCACTCCAATGGCTTTTGAGCACTATGGCTATAATGAGTGCCTTAAAATCTAAGTGATTTTTCTACGCCTTCTATTGACATCGATTGAGTTCTAAATTCCTCCTAACATGAGAATTGTATTAACCACTTTAGAGTAGAACTCAACTGGTAAGTAGTAGTTAAATGTGAAAGAGAGAAGGAACATTAGATTAGGCTAATCTAAAAGCATTCTGCCACACAAATGCAAGAAAATCAAAATATTTCTATGTGTTAGCATCAAGGATTATTTGATTGTACCCTTTGTTTGTGAATTATTCTAGGAACTTAGGTTGTATCATTTAGGGTAGTTTTTCCCAAAAAAAAAAAAAAACCTTTCATTGTATGCACTTTTGGAGACGCTACAAAATCAGAAGGTTAGTCAAGTACAACCAAAATGACATACAATCAGACAAATCATTATCAATGGCTGATCAATGATCAAAGGATAACTCACCACATGGTAGTCAATGCCCTTCACTCATCATGGACGAGGACCCACCACCTCTAGTAGATGATGAATATAAACCTCCACCGAGGATGAATACTTATTTACTCAATAGGGATAGGAGAAGAAATAATAATATTGAGTGGGACCAACAGAGTGAATAGGGAGATAATAATGATTATCAAAACTCTCTTGGTAGAACTTTAAAAGAGTACCTTCAGCCTATATCTCCAGTACTCCATCTTATGTCATTCTTCCTTAGAATACTAGTACTTTAGAATTAAAAATGAGAGTAATATAATTACTTCCTAAATTCCATGGGTTAGACAGTGAAAGTCCTTATTTACACTTTAAAGTGTTTGATGAGGTAATGTAGTACCCAAAGAACACAAAACATTGGTCTAAATATAGTTAAGCTTAAACGTTTTTCCTTTCTCTTTAAAAGAAAAAGGTAAAATCTGGTTTAATGCATGTTTTATAATTTGATTTCTTACATGTTTTTCTCAAAACTAGCAAAATATTGGTTGGGGTGTGTGTAAAGTGTTTAATTTTGGTCAAAATACCCCTAATTTATCATTTAATTAGATCATACAACTGATCAAATTTGTAATTTTTAGTGTAATTTTGCATTTTAGTTCTAATTAATCATCCAACTATTGATTTACAAAATTTAATGGTCAAATGATCATTAGGAGATAATCTATGGATTAAAGTATGATCAAGATAAATCTAATTGAGTTTTGTATGGTGAAATCAACCAAATTGAACATTGAATGGCTTAGATTGAATTGATGGACTAGATCACCATCAAGGAACAAAAGGCTATGTGGGTCCCACAATACAAGATGCAGATGCCTAAAGGAATAAGAATAAAAATCTTGCACATATGACTTATGGAGGAAAGATTGATGGATATTTTCTTACTAAGAAGAAAAAGAGGAAACCAAGGAGAGAAGGAAACAACCAAAATTGAGAAGGGGGACAAAGTAAAATAAAAAGCTGCTTAAAGGGAAGTAGGGGTGGAAAAAAATTTAGAAGGATCTTAACTTTAAAAAGGCTAAAGAAGGACAACACAAAGGAGGCCTCTCAATTGTAGAGAGAGAGAGAGAGAGAGAGAGAGAGAGAGAGAGAGAGAGAGAGAGAGAGAGAGAGAGGGAGCAACACCACCCCCACCACAATCCCTTCTCTTCCTTCTCCTTCCACTCATCCTTCTTTGCCTTCACCTCTTTTCTCTATTTATTTCTCTATCTCCTCCTAACCTCCCCACACCCATCATTACACTCTCTCTTCTCCCTTCTCTCTTTCATTCTCCTTATCTATTAATTATCTCTTCATCACTGTAGCCCCCTCTCTTCTTCGTCTCTTTCTTTATTTCTCTACTCCCATAACTCTTCTCCTCTTCTCTCTCTCACTTTCCCTCTCTTTGCTATCTCGCCTTGTCTTCCCATTCTTCATCATCACACCTATCCCAGCTCCTCCTCAATCAATGGCTCCCTCTGTTACCCTCTCTCGCTATCACCAACTCAGTCTCTTTGTCTCGTTCCTTCTACCTTTCCACTATAGTATGCAACCGACCTCTCACCCACTCCTCAGTCACCCATCTCCTTCCCACTTTTTGCACTACAAAGACCACTAGTCTACTTTGATGAAGAAATTTAGAACCCAATTCTTCCCCTCTTTGCCCACCACCTCCCATCTCTCTCTCTCTCTCTCTCTCTCTCTCTCTCTCTCTCTCTCTCTCTCTCTCTCTCTCTCTCTCTCTCCTGAGTAAGTTGGGTGAACCAACTATACCATCCCTCTATCACTGGCTGGCACTTTTCTCCCTTCTCTCTTTCTCATTTTCCCTTTGTCTTCACCTCTAACACCTTCTCTCTTCTTTGTAGGAGAAAACCCAAGTCAAATTTTCTCTATTTTCCTCCTCTTATTCCCACCTCAATCTCCTCTGTATCATCTACTTCCTCAGGCAGATTTCTCTGTTTTACATTCAACACTAGAAATCTAAACATTTCCACATGTTCCCTTTAAACAATAACTAAAATTTCACTTTCATCCTTTTCAGCTTATTCCAATTTTACTTTATCCCTCTTTTTCCTATCCAAGAACCATGTAATCCAAGCTTCTTCTTTTTTTAACCTTAACCTAATCAAAGGTTAGCTTTAATAAACAAGATTTCATTATTTCTTAATATGTTTCTCATCAAAATTTCAATTAATCTATACATCTTGTTTTTAGGACAATTCTTACTTGATTCATCATTGTTGATATTCAATTTGGAAACTAGGGATTCGATCTAAGTCGTCCAAAACCCAAAATCCTTCTTTAGTCTAAATCATCAAAATTTTAGGGAATCTGCTTATTCCAACTGTTAGATCCCTAATTAGAATCATCAAAGAGAGATTAATAAAGGTGGATTGACTTTGAATATTATTATATTTGAAGAAATTTGTCATAGTCAAGCTAGGAAAATAGATTTTATTTGTTTTTTAGTTAATTTTCTATCTTTTTGAACTTGGATTTATATAATTTTTATTGGTTAAATAGATTTGAGTTTATAATTATTTTTATTTAATTTATATCATTTATTTTAATTTTTGGATAATTAAATTTTATTTAAACTCTATCTTTTTAAGTCGAGTCCCCATGGGATCCAACCGAACTTGCATCACCTACACTACAATAGCCCTTGCACTTAAGGTAAAACAATCAATACTAGAAAAGAAAATAAATCCTATTTGGAGAAGCTCTGGCTCACAAGATCACTACCATTACTCCTCTACCAAATTTCTTTAAAAATTAAAAATAGGATTAAGTACATAAATTCATGAAATCAAGTAATTATGCATTGAGAAATTTTGAAAAATACTTAAAATAAAATAGAGTGATTATGCACTAAGAAAAATAAAAATATGGCTAAAAATTCTTACAATGCTAAAACAATGCAATTCCTAAAATTTTCTTTTTTTCAAAACTTTTATTTTTTTTAAATTTTATGAAAACTTTGTTGCGTGTCTACGACAATGGTAGTAAAAACTTGTTGATTGTTTTTTGCAAGTGCATAGACTATTATAGTATAGCTAATGCAAGTACAAGTCGATCTCATGTGGACTCAACTTAAAAGGATGGAGTTTAAATAAAATTTATTTGATCAAAAATTTAAAATAATAATTAAATGACAATTAATTCAAATTTTAGATTTATTATATTAATCAAAAGTACAAAATTTTTGAACTAAAAAGACAGCAGAATAAATGAAATAATAACTAAAATCTACTTCTCTAGTTTGATCATAATAAAATTCATCAAATCTGGTGTCATCAAAGTTGAGCAATCTTCATCAATATCTTACTTATAGGTCTGATTAATAATTCAATGGCTGGATTGTTTAGATTTCTCAAAATTTTGATGATCTACACTAAGGAAAGATTTTTTATTTTGGACAGCTTAGATCAAATTTTTAAATTTCATATTAATGATCAAGACTGATGGATTCACTAGGAATTGTCCTAAGAACAAGATCTAGGAATTGATTTGAATTATAATGAGAAAAAGATCAAGAAATAAGGAGATCTTGTTGGTTAAAGCTAAATTGTTGATTCGGTTAGGCCTTAATCAAATAGGGTCTGGATTAACTAATTCCTAGATTAATCTAAGAAAAGAACATAACCTGGATAGGACAAACCTTGATAAAGCAGAATGGGATAAGATGAAAATGGAATTAAAATTAAAGTTCAAAGGGTAAAATTGGAATTTTGTAATTTTTTATTTTAATAAAAAAATAGAAGATGCAACTCAAGGAAGACAATGAAGCAGGGAAGGTGGGGAAGGAGGAGATTTGGGAGAAAAACCCAATTTAGGTTTTTAATGAAATACTAAAAATTTGCAAAAAGAACAAAATTTGGTGAAAATCTATGAATGATTGAAGATTAAACAAATAAAAATTTTGGAGAGGAAACAATGAAAACTATGACTGGAGGAAGAACAGGGATGAAGAAGACTAGGAAAGAGGTGATGGGTAATGGGGGTGCGGCAGTGATGAGACAGAAAGTAAGGATGAAGCTAGGAGTGGGTGAGAAAAAGAGTGGTTCCGACAAGAGAACTCTGTAGTGTAGAGTGTAGGAAGGAGATAGCTAGGAGATCAGGCCCCCCTAGTATGGTGTCTAACTTAGTTCTTTTCGATAGTGAAGATAACTAAGAAAGAGAGGGAAACAGAGATGGATAGTGGATTGGGGAAGAGATGATAGTGCGGGAGCGAGCTAGGTAATGGGGTTTTTGCAGGTCTTCCTTACGGCTGCCCTCGTTTAGGTTCCTTCTCCTGCCTTGTGTCATCTTTTTGCTACCATCATAAAGAGCTCCCTTTTCTAAACTCCTCTCCTTTTAATTTCAAAACTATGCTACAGTAATGCTTTCCTTTTTGGGTGTCTTCTTTTTATGGCTTTATTATTCCTTTAAAATAGTAAGAGACCAACCCATTCCTCTTTCCCATTCCTTCTTAGTCTTCAATTAGGAATTATTCTCTTTTGTTTGTAATGCTCTTTAGAATGATCTGTCACTGTTAAATTTGATCTGAGCTATCCACTTATCAATTTAGTTGATCTGCAATACATAAGACTAGATTAGAATCTTCTAAACCTTACATTACATATTTCATTAGCTTTGAAGATCATTTGACCATTAAATTTTACAAATCAATGGTTGGATGATGAATTGAAGCCAAAATTCATGTTTTATCTTACAACATTGATTGTTAGATGATCTAATTAAATGTTAAATTGAAGGTATTTTGGCCAAAATTAAATGCTTAATAGTAATCCATAAAAAATTATGAAAAAATATAAGATCATGACCAATAAAAAGTATCTTACCTTTTTAATTATAAGACACCAACAGCATCAAGTACTGGGGTCTCATATATCTCAGTACATAATACCCACACTCCCAATTAGAATATTTTCTAGGGCACTCTACAGCAAGGAAAACAAAAAATAAATACCATGTACAACATTGTAAGTTTAGTTTATAAAATAGAGTAATTAAAAATTCTTCTAAGTGAGTTTTAGTAGTTACAGTCTCTATTATATTAGCACATATTAACCATAAACTACAAATTTATAATTCAAATACATTAAACACAAATAAAAAATTACTTATCGGCTATGTATAATACATACTGTAAGACTACAATTTTTGAAGAATTTTCTATTATACTCTTTTTGTAGGCCATGACCTAGCAATGAATAGATTTTCCATAGAAATTTACCTCTAATAAGTCAAAGAGAATACACAGGGCCCTATTAGAACATAACCAAAGTACTCGAAGTGTTGCAATATGGAAGCCTAAGGTAAAAGGCATGCTATCAACAAATAAAAAAGAAATGATTCACCAATTATATCATCATAGAACACATGACATACCATGTTCACTTGTCCATAAGCAAGGCTAGTATGAGAAAGTCTAGGAGGCAGTTGAAAATGCCAGCACCTATAAGACAAAGCTCAATGAGTAGCTTCCAACATATTGTAATAATGAAAGATTTGATGTAAAGAATCTTAGCAATATACAACACACCTATTCACTCAAGATTCTTCAATGCTGATACAACATACAACATAAGCAATCTTGCTGATCGATTCATCCTCCATCTAATTCCATTAACTGCTTATTATAAAAACTGATTCAGAATCACTAATTCTAATTTACCTTTTCTTTTCATTTGTCAGCAATCAATTCAAGAATTCAACAGCTAGCTCTTCTCTATGTAAAGAAAGATCTAACATGATGTTCCCCAAATAACTTTAAATAACTACATAAAATAATAATCATTGTCTTTTAATAGAAAGATTGCAAAATTGTGGCTTGAATCAGTACTTTCTTTGCACTATAACTACATATTTTATTTCCAAATACAGAATGAACAAGCTCATGCGAAGGAAGAGAAATGGAAACATATTGAAACATTAGACATAAATGATATAATTAACACAAAATTCTAGAAAAAATAGATGCTTCATTCATAAGCTCTGATAGTAAAAATCACAAAAGGCAATTTAGAGGAGTAATAAAAGGTTGATTTTTCATTTCAATGGTGAGCTTTAGAATTTTCAAGAATGACATAAATTCGATTATAATAAAATCCATATAGATAAAAATATTGTACAATAAAAGAAACAGTAAAGATGACAAAGATGGATAAGAAAAGATAGAAAGAAAATCATATAGTAGATTGGGATTGAAGCTTTCTCTTCAAAATCTGATGAATGGTTCTTCCAAAAAATGAGAAATCCCTTTCTAGACTTGGTAAATAATAAATCAAAACCATAAGATAAATATGTTAAGCTTAAAATCAATAGAATAAAATGAGAGAATATATTAAAGGATCCAAATGGAGGGAAAACCTTATCCATGCATCCAAAAAGAAATGCTAAATATAGTCTTGTAAATGAAAATAAATGAAGAATGAACACAAATCTAACCATACATGTATAACCTCACTCAAATAGCTGTAAATTTCAATCTTCTATAGATATGTAGATTAAATTGACAAAAGCCCTCAAGCTAAATCATCACAAGATAGTCATGGAATTGAAAAGATTAAGCAAAAATGAAGAAAAAATTAGAACAATGAGAATGGGATTGTAAGCCACTGAAATAGCAATTAAAGAACTAGATACAAAATCTACATATCAAAATGATAAGCACAATCAGAAAACAAAAATAAAAACACACAAATAACCCAAATAAAAGTTCCAAATGAGGGAAGTACATAAATTGAAGTTCAAACTTGTTCTTAAACAAGAAAAGATTAGCGAACTCGATTATGCATTTTGCCAAATATTGGTATACAAGAATTATAAATGTTTTAATAAAACTAAAATACATGCTTGCACACATTTAAAAAATTTCTAATTCACAATGAAGATCAATGCAAAACATGAAAGATCCATTCACAGTGAAATTTAACATCAAAAAAGGAATTTTTTTAACCATAATCATGAAAAATATATAAAACATGCGTGAGATTAACAAAGAAGATACTAACCAGTACTCAAATCTATATCGACTGCAAATATATATACACACATATATATAATTCTAATTAGACAGTTGTGATTTAGTTGAAGCAAGCTAGAGCAAAAATGCACCTAAATGATCTTCAGTTTGTGTATAGATGAAGACAGTTGAGAACAAAAAATTAAAAACTTAATAATGTAGTTGTTAAAATTCATATAAGAGAGTCATACTTGAAAAGTTAGTTTTGAGAAACGACTTTAAAAATCCCCACTTTTAAAGCTATTGGCACAAAAAAAAGTCTTTCCTATCACACTAAAGTAGGGCTTTTAAAGTTGGTTCTGACTTTAAAAGTGGGGACTTTTCAAGTCTATTTTGAAAAATCGAATTGAAAAGTCTCCCCACTTTATAAGTCGTTTTCAAAAACCAACTTCTAAAGCTATTTCTGTGAAAAAAGTGTTTTCTGCCATACTTAAGAAGTCGGTTCATGATGAACTATCTTCTAAAGTAAGATTTTTAAAGTCATTTTTCTGAAATTGACTTGTATTATTTTTACTTAGTTTTATAAGCATGCAACCAATGAAGTTGTAACACAGCATTTGTTCATAACAAGTCTTTATCTAAAGTCCATGTATGTATTACCTAGTGAACGACAGGTGGCATGCACTCAATGGTTCACGTTTTGCAGTTTAATGCCACCAAAACTTCTACCTTAGTGGTATAAGGAGAGGTCTCTCACCCGTTCAAGGCTTTGCATGGGTATTTGTGACGACTCTAACTTTCCAAGAAAAAAAATTGCAGTTTGAAGGATCCAATTTGGATTACATAATGAATTAGATGATTTTACCAGCCCCATGGTTCTGGGGATCGACACCACTCATCTTCTTAGTATTGTCTTATAAGGCCACATGCCACGGTTTTTAGGAAAACCCTAGGACTACATAGCGTATACCTTAGGATTTACAAGTGCAGCCATCATACAATGGTCTCAATTCGAGCTGGGCTTAGAGCTTGACCCAACTGACATGCATGATAATTTAAGATAGAAAGGGATTGTTCCAAGTCTCAACTCAAGCAATATGCACAACAAAATAATAGCATTTATCCAAGGGCTGCATCTATTTTTTGCAAAAATATACGGATAAAGGTTAGGATATGGATGGTGGTTGTAGCTGTTAGCGAATGAAAATGACTTAAATGTTAAACTGACTTGGGAATAACAAGACCCCGCCCTTGAGTTTTCTCTATAAATAAGAGCATGTTACTTGTGCTTCCAACACACCAAGAAACACTTGAAATCCCTATTCTTATCTTTGAATTAAGAAATCAAAGGTGGCTTCTTCTATCTTTGTAGTTTTAATTTCTTCTTCCTGGCTTCTTCTCTTTCCATTGCCCATGATCTGAGTGCATTACAGGATTTTTGTGTGGCCAACAACATGTCCAAGAGTACTAAATTCTTTCTTAATCACAATTTTCATTTTTGCACTGTTTGGCACAAGAATGGCTATCCATGGATAAGCTTTTTGATGAATTGGCTTATCAGGGGATACTCTTTTCACACAATCATAGTTTTCATGTTTTAAAATATTCAATAGCGAGAGTAGATTGCCAACCGTGGATGGCTGTTTCCATGCCAAAGAGGCCTTTATTTATCTTTATGTTGATATGGCACATTATCGATTAAGTTGGTACTTACTCTTTGATGATCTTGTTTGCTATTTTTGTTAACAGCGAGGTTTGCAAGGACCCAAAGCTCACTAAAGCTAAGGATTTCTTCTTCTCACGGCTTGACAAGCCTGGCAACGCAGGGAACAAGGTTGGATCCAATGTGACATAAGTGAATGTGACCCAAATAGCAGGAGTCAACACTCTTGGCATCTCTATGGCTTGCATAGACTATGCACCCTATGGTTTCAACCCTCCCCACACACACCCACGAGGCACTGAAATCTTGGTAATCTTCGAGGGTTCCTTGTACGTTGGTATTGTCACCTCCAACCCTAATAATCGCCTCGTAACTAAGGTCCTCTAGAATGGTGACATCTTTGTGTTCCCTATCGGCCTCATTCACTTCCAATTCAATGTTGGTCACAGCAATGCCATTGCCATCTTTGATGATGTTCTTGCCAAGGCCTTCCAAGTGGACAAGAATGTAGTGGATTGTCTCCAGGTGCAGTTCTGGACAGACAACTAGAAAACTATCCACAAGTATATGAGTCTTCATTCATGACCATAATGTCTACCTAAATAAGAAAAGTTGTGTGCCTTCTTCTTAAATTTGAGATTGATAATAGTAATAAAAAATTCGTTTTTGATTCTTCTTTCCCCCACCTTTTTTTTTCGCGTGACAAATAAAAGAAGCTGAACACGTATGTACACAACTCGAACTGATCATCTTCAGCTAATTACAATAAACTAAAGGTATATCATTAAATTTGGAACCCTTTCTTATTCACTATCTAGAGGCACCTTGCCTTGTTTGGGAAATGAAGCCTTCAACATCTAAGTGGTCAAGTGCAAAACAGGAATAGTTAGCAATATGGGTCATTTACCAAGACTGCAAAGGTTTATACATCCTTAGCCTTGTAGTCTAAACATAAAAGAAGTGTTTGAAAGGAAAGATCACAAGCCAAACCTCACGTGGTCTCTTGTTTAAATTAGGAAGAGCGCACTAAACTGTCAAAACTGCTGGTTAAGGACTCTTATTGCGGGTCTTGTCACAATTTTGGAGTCTACTACTTCTTTCGAACATCTACTATCCACCATCATTTTGAGCCAATCAACAAGATTTACTTGTAAGCATCAGCTAATGCATTATATATAAAGAGTATGGAAATGACAAGTACGGTAACCCACTTGATATATATGATGAATAGAAATAAATAGGCAGAAAATAGAAGTTTTGAGAAAGTTTTATATCTTTGAACAATGGCTGAGTGTAACAACCCTTAATTTTGAGTTCTTTTTTGTACAATATATTATATTTTAATTGAGATGAAAATAAAAAATTGAATTCAATAAAATTGAGTTTTATGAAAGTGGCCCCTTTGAAAATTGAAAACTTGGACATGGAACTATCAAAAATGAAAGTACACATTAATTCGATTCTAATAACACAAAGAACACTGAAATCGAAGTTTGAATGGAGGAGATATAATGATTTAAAATATGAAGGGAATTTTTGAGAAAAATCTAATATATTACTAAAGGAGGGGACTAAATTGATATTGGCACCCCCTCCCACTTAAATCGAATGAACAGATCGTTCTATCTATTCTCAACATGACAGAGATAGAGAAAGTGAATCGAGGGAAGAAGAAGAAGAAGAGGGAGAGAAGAAAAGAAAAGAAAGAAAATGAAGGAGTGAGGAAGAGAGAGAGAGAGAGAGAGAGAGAGAGAGAGAGAGGAGGGGAAGCGACTGTGCACCAGAGAAACCTGATATGCTGACAAAGGAGAAAAAATAGGGTCTTCAGGTTGCTTGTGATGCAGCTGTCGTCGAAGAAGATGATAGCTCGTATTGACGATCTAAGCCAATCATTTCACTAAATGCAAAGAGACAATCAAAACCCCTAGGGTTATTGAAGAATCTAAGATTATCTTGACTATTGATCAGAGAGCTAAAAAGTGCACAATGTGATCTGAGGGTTTTGCCCAAAAACGAAGTCAATCTAGCTCATCCAAGTGTGGAGGAAGCACAAAGACATGCTTTGAAGGTAAGATCCGCAAAACCCAAGTCTTGATTTAAAATTTTTACACTAAATCTATACGATTTATTCTATATGTAAATTTTTGAGATGATCCAACTGTCCCTTTCTTAATCCAAACCTAGGAATAGGTCAATAAGTACTTGATATACTCGGATCTAACTAAGATGGTTAATCATGGGTAGAAATTGTTCAAAAGATCTTAGTCGTCCAATCAGTATTGTGAAAATGATATTAAATGTCATTTGATCGATAATCAGACATGATCAATGAGTTTATTAACCTCAAATTCATGTAGAATGGATCAAATATGTTGATCCAGAGGTGAAATAAAGTAGACGATCTATGCTGTCTGATCTATTACTATTTAAGTAGTGACTTCTTTATGTCTAATCAATGATCAAATACCACAAATTGAGTTATGGAACATTGAATTAACTTGTATATGAGAGAAATTGAAGATCTAGATGAAAATTGATCCAATAATCTTAACTATCTAATCTGACAATAAAGGAATAAGGACCTGGCGACGACTGATTTGTGATCAAATGTCACCATTATATTCCCTGATATTAAATTGGTAAAGATGCTCAAATTTGGTAATCAATGACTAAAGTCGGATTAGTGAACCATAGATGGAAAAATAGATCAACAGCCTAAATGGCTAAGATCGTGTGATTCTGGTAGTTGATTAGCAATGAATCACAAAATCCTAACAATTCCACTATTAGTAGATTTTCTAGACTATCAAATTAGGGCTAGAATAGATTCTTTTTTGTAATTGTAATTTAACTTGACATTGATAAGGAATCTAGAATATCAACATGTTGATCAATGAAGTGATTGGAGGAATATAATTAAATCGTGAAGCATGGCGAGGGAGGTAGTTAGTTTTGACATCGATATGCTTTTGTGAAATATGGAGACTATTGATAACTAATTGGTCATATTTGAAAATGCTTAAGATTTGAGATTATGATATTTCTTATTTATGTAGTTAGCATATTTGTATTTCATGCAACTTACTAGTTCGTAATGCCATGTTGTTTTACTATCAAATTGAAGCTTGTTTCATGAATTATGAAGGTTGCTTTTGCATGGCTACATTGTATCATGAGGTTTGAATTTGCATGATTTCATTAATGTTTGGATTTTTATGATTTTATCAACTATATTGACATGTGATAATGCCTAGTATTATTATGCTATGACAGACATATTGAAGCCTATGGACGTTGTACTAGGAAGGTTGACTAATCATCCTCCTTCCAAAATTATATGTGTTAGGTACCTGGCTCAGAAAGGTCAAATTCAAGTCGATGAAATCATGGGCAAGTCATGGCTTGCATACCATGTATCCCATGCTCACGATGTAGGGAGTCTATCCGTCTCGATATCGGCATGATACCTACAGATTTGATTGGTTCTTGTCCATCACATTGAGGGTCCATTATTTTGAGATGTGTATTTATAGCGCCATAGTGCAGGTAGGTGGTACCTTAATATTTTAGGTCTATAATGAGTACTCATGACCAATGGCAGGTGGCTAAATTACAAGTGTTTCTACACTTGCAAGACCTCGAGGAGGTTTAGATGGCATTATATATATATATATATATATTGAGATACATTAATTATATTTAAGTATTTCATGGCTTAAATGCTTTTCATTTATTGATTGTTTACAATGTTTCACTATTTAGTTTGGATGAGTATATTTATGAGGTGATGCACAATATTAGTTGTGGCAATCTTTAATATATGTAAAATACCTTGCAAAGGTTACTATTGTCTTTAAAACAATATGCATGGATATTGAAACTAATAATTTGAATTAGTCTACCATTACATTGATTAGTAAAGCATGACTGAGAGTTTAGAGTTTTATTATACTACTTATTATGCATCATATTTCACTCAATTTCATAACATCTGATTATATATCGTTTATGGGTTTGAAACTACACAAACTTGATATTTTCATGATGAAACTACCTACACAAGAGCAATCTTGCTGAGACATTGTAAATTGTTTACAATCTCTCATGTTTGAAGAAATGAAACATAGGAGCAGAAGATTGTGATAGAGATCTAAAGAGACGATCATGAAAGGTATAACAAACAGATTTGCAATATAGTTGATGATCTTGTAAATTGATGTAATGTTGACTTAATATGACTTTACTTTATTTACATGTGGGCATGTAAATTGGAGTTATAGTGATATGGCTATGACTGGAGTGGTCGTGGGGATGTTGGTTCAATTCTTAGCCTTTTGGCACTACAAAATGTTTCTTTTTATTTAAATGTGAATAGATATGCTTATGCATCACAAGAGTGAAATGTGCTCTATCCAAAATACATGGGAGACTTCGCTGGATTTTCGGTTGAAATGTGGCATTCATTTCTCTAAAAATCCTTATTTTTGAAAAGAAAATATGACATTTCGGATTTTTTCTAAAGTCTTGTCATGAAACTTGTTTTCCACTGTTTGGTTTCTAAATAGTTTTTCAAACTCAAGGCCCCACAATTGTAAAATATTTTGTGAATTTTTTAAAGAAAAACCCAAGATGTCACACTGGGTAATCATGGTATTCTAAAATGAGTTGCCTTTTTATAGCAAATCAAGAAACAAAGGACTTTGTTTCAAAACACATGAAGTAATGCAATACTCTTATTCCACACAAGATTCTAAAATAATTCACCTAGAAATAAATGGTTGTGAGAATGGTCCACTATTTTCAAATTCATTAACTAATAGTTGAATGTGGATATGTCGTTCACATAAAAACAATGTGATCCATGTCTCATCTAAAACTACAATTGTAGTTTTTATGAAGAGTCAAGACAACAAAAATTATATCTTTATCGTGACCTGAACTTTCATCAAATAGCATTTTCAAGCCTATTAATGGATTAAAAAGTTTGGGAAGTTAGGAAAAGATGGTAAAAAGAATCAAATAGTTCATTTGATAGTTAGGTTTGGGCAACATTTAACATCCTAGTGTTTCCAAAGAGTTGCCTACTTTTAAGTTAGAAAGCAAGGGAAATTTCCTTGTTTTGGCAAAACATGATCATAGTGATAATGTAGAAGTAGATTTTGATATACATCCCCGACATATCGGGATTCACTATCAAACTCCACATACATGGTAAAGTAAAATTTTCTAACCTAAAGGTAGTTAGAGGATCATGCCTCAAGGTCACATACTATCACAAGTAGAATCATATAGGTTAATTTAGATGATTAAATAGTCCATATTTAAAGTTTTACCATCATCCCATGTGTCAATGTGAAATCAAGTTAATATATACATACAACTCAAAAGAAGTTATGTTTACTGAGCTTAAATCCAGTAATATCACAATAAATGTCTAATCTTACATCTACACTGACCTGGGTATCTTAGCCTTCTTAGTGTCCCTTCTACTAGAGCTACTTCGAGTGTCTCCTAAAATGCCAATATATATATATATATATATATATTGAGAAAAATGCAATAAAATAGGCCTTGGACTAGCAAGGCTTAGTTCTTGATTTGAAATCCCCTAAAATCAATTATGAAGGTCAAAATCATGACATGTGGCGTGGAATTCCATGAGAAAAACTAATAATCTTATGTCATGTGTAGTTTCCCAAAGAAGCTAGTAAGCCAAATCAGTCCCCTGACACTGGATATGGCTAAAACTGAAAATCTAAGTCCATACCCCCAATCTAGGATACAAAATCCAAGCCCACATCATTGTGAAAAACTGATCACTATGAACCATGATCGCATAGTGTCCCACCTTTAAGGACTTGTCTAGACTCTCTAAAAATGACCAGCATGCTAAAATAATTCAAACACATGCTTGTAGAGCACTTCCATCACCCAATGGCAACTATCGTGGCCTCTACATGGGCACATGGATATCGTACTACCCAAAAATCATCGGACCTTATGGGGGCTACCCAACTACAACTCAAAGCACTTCTTCATGAGAAGCCACTCCTACTACCTGTTGCCTCCATCATAGGGCTAGTATCAATGTCATCTTAGAGGTTGGTGGCCAACTGCACCTCCTAGCATAAGGTCTTTAGACTTATGTCATCGTCATATAATGCACCCATCAATAGCAATCTAAGACTTAAGACACTCTGGGGGTGACTACCTAAAACCCTCCATAAAAATCCATAACTTAAGGCTCACCACTATGAAGTGACATTTGCCCAAGTGTCAATGAAAATATAATGTCAAAATCCTTGGGTAAATAAAATCTATGGTGCAAGGGTGTAACTCATGAAGTGGTTTCCTTTTTATGAGATGGTTCTGCCATTCAAGTGTGTTGGTGTTAAATAACATGAGATTTCTATTGTTATCATTTAATGGTTCCTAGTGGGTGACATCACCTTTATAAAGTTTTAAAAGTTAGATATCTATAGAGAATGAATGCAAGATTTTCTATTGTTATCATTTAATGTTTCTTAGTGGGTGACACCACCTTTATAAGGTTTTAAAAGTTAGATATTTGTAGAGAATGAACATGAATCATTATTTTCAATTTTATGTAATTGCATTTAGCATTTTAATAATCCATCCTTAATTAGTAGCCTACTTACTTCAATCTAGGTTATAGATTTCATTTGTTAATCCTTCATATTATTTTGAGTTTGCTTACTTGGTTATGTCCTCAAGAAACGAAGTGTCTTTAGTTTAAATCTTAGTTAATCTACTAGAAGTATGAACCCCTAAGTGTCACATTCTTAGATTTAGTGGAGAATGATCTTCTCTATAGTTTCCTAAGGCTATGGTGCCACCTTATTAGTGATATACTTCATTTAGTTTTGCTTACTATTTTGTTATTATGGCACCAATTCATGGAGATTATGGTATTTAATAATTTCCAGTAACTTAGAAACACAGTTTCACTCCAGATATAAGGTTCATAGTCTTAAAATCTGATCTTTTATTTGGTCACTTTGCCATAGACTTTCAAGTGGGTTGAAAATGTGGCCAAAAATATGGGAGTAACTAAGTAAACTAGGAGTGATGAGGAAAAAGAGGGTCTTTCCTCACCATTACCCCTCATCAATTACTTTTCCAATTTGTATTACCCATCTAAGTTCTAAACTTAAAATAATTATGTTAGTATGTCCCTTAGCATGGGTGTATTTAAATGGACTCCTTTAAAACATGCTTCAAGATGAAAAGTTATTAGGCTAATTCTATCTCAACCTCTAGGCTAAGTTTTAGAATCTTACCAACTTCATGTCACAAACCACTACTTCTCACCATAAGGATCTAGATACATGTATAGTTAGTGATGAATGTTACTTGGTTATCAATAACTTAATGATTATTTGCCAATTGGATCCTATTAAGTACATAGGTAACCTTCTTAAATAAGTGTGTTCTACCTTAAGTGCTTAGTCTCTATGTAGTGATTTTCATAGCTAGTATCATCTTAGCTCAAAGTATGACTAAGGGAGTGCCTAACATTAGCTAGGTTCATGGAGTTGTGCACCTAAGTCACTAAGGAGTTAGGGAATGTACCCTTGTTCTCCACTAACTTTTCCAAAGCAATCCCAAGGTAGAATAGTATTGATTATTGGTTTGTAATTTAGGGACTTTTAGTTTAAATTGTTCATAAAGAATCTAGTTTAATAGATTAAATTTCACAATTCTAGCACAAAAGAAACCTAGCAATTCTAGACTTTCAGTATATGTATAAATCTGCCAGAATTCCAGTATATGTATAAATCTAGGCATTCGTGAAATCTAAATAATAGATTTTCAAGCATTCCATAATTCTAGTACAAGGGAAGACTTTGAAATGTTCCCATTTTCATGTATAAATGTGATGAAATGTTTCACAATTCAACATACAGTAATGTCCATCCAAATTTCCAACATTTGAATACATTCGTCAAGTTAAAACTACAGCCTTCAGTAGCCATCACCATTTTCTTGCATAACATGAGCAAGAAGAATGGATGTTGACCAGCAAACCCCTAAATCCTTGTAATTAGGCTTGAGGAGAAGAAACTTGTTTACTTATTTCATTAGGAATTCATTAGGCCTTTACAACCTACCTCAAGGACGACCCAGCAAGTAGAGAAAAAACTTCACTTTCTTGTAGGTAACATGTAGAAAATGAACTTCTTTTATCTTGGCTTTAGCGAACCCCAACCCCCAACCCCCAAAAAAATAAAAAATAAAATTCAATAATTAAAAGTTTGAATTTCATGGGGCAATTCAATATGAATTTAAAGGTAGATCTCTCAACATTAATACTCATGTTTTAGTTTTTCAATTTAGCATTTCAATTAGGTGTTTTAGGCTAGGATTTTGGGCACTATTACTTATGTTTGTATGCAATAAACCTAGCAATTCTAGAGTTTCAGTATATGTATAAATCTGCCAAAATTCCAATATATGTATAAATCTGGGCATTCGTGAAATCTAAATAATAGATTTTCAAGCATTCCATAATTCCAGTACAAGGGAAGACTTCGAAACCTTCCCATTTTCATGTATAAATGTGATGAAATCTTTCACAATTCAACATACAGTAATTTCCATCCAAATTTCCAACATTTGAATACATTCGTCAAGTTAAAACTATAACCTTTAGTAGCCCTCACCATTTTCTTGCATAACATGAGCAAGAAGAATGGATGTTGACTAGCAAACCCCTAAATCCTTGTAATTAGGCTTGAGGAGAAGAAACTTGTTTACTTATTTCATTAGGAATTCATCAGGCCTTTACAACCTACCTCAAGGACGACCTAGCAAGTAAAGAAAAAACTTCACTTTCTTGTAGGTAACTTGTAGAAAATGAACTTGTTTTATCTTGGCTTTAGCGAACCCCAACCCCCACCCCTAAAAAAAATAAAAAATAAAATTCAATAATTAAAAGTTTGAATTTCATGGGGCAATTCAATATGAATTTATATGTAGATCTCCCAACATTAATACTCATGCTTTAGTTTTTCAATTTAGCATTTCAATTAGGAGTTTTAGGCTAGGATTTTGGGCACTATTACCTACATTTGTATGCAAGAAACAAGGTGCACACAGTTCATATTTCCACGCACACCAATAGAATGAGGTGATATAAGATAGAAAGTGCCATCTTTTGGGCATTAATTCAACGTTTAACATATCCACAAGAAAACCTAGTAGTCCTTCCCCAACAACAAAGGATTTATGAGGCTTCTACAAGTAGAATGTCATTGCATGTTTTCTTATTGGATGTAGTATGAAAACCGAGCCTTCTTCCTATAAAAATTTGCCTAAAATTCCCAAGTAAACCATGCTTTCTTGCAATGCTTCTAATCTACTAATCATGGATATGCACCACAAACAAGTAAAATAGTTAGAACCAACAATTTACAAGCTTAGAAGGATAAAACATGAGATTTCTATGTATGATGGTTTTTGATGTAGGAGCTTCAATTCAATAACAAAATGAAGTAATTTGTCAATAGATTTTTGTTTTGTCCTAAGCTAATGAGCATTGGTAACTTTCCATGAAGATCACTACCTATTTAGAGCATTGAATTTCAAAATTTTCCATTGGTTTTTTCCTAAGATGCGTACTCCCTCTTCATTGCATGAAGAACCAACCTAAGTAAAGCTCTAACTTCCAACTAGCCTAGGACTCCTTCCTAGACTCTTCCTTTAGGTTAGAGGCACTACACTGATCTCCCCCCTTCTCTTGGATCAATTTCCTCTCAAAAATCCTCCTGTTTTCATCCTCCACTGCTTGAATAGTTTCTTCTTCCTTAGTTTATAAGGGGGCTGGAAATGTTTTCCCCCACCTAGGTTTTAAATGGGTCTTTATACATAGGGGGAAAATGCATATGGGGAAAGACGTGTGGTGAGGTGGAGAAAGCCAGCTGCCCATGGAGTGGGAACCGCGTGGTAGTCTAAGATTTGTACCCTTTCTTTATTTGGTCATTTTGATTGTTTTCAATAAAACCCTCCTATTTCACACACAAGTTTTAATTATATCTTGGTCAGGGTTAATTTTGTAGCTGTACCCTAACTAGTAATATGTTAAATCCTTTACTCTTAGCCAAGTCTTTGGAATTTCTCCATGTCTTTTGAGTTGGGCTTAGGCTAGGACTTTCCCTTTCAAGCAATCTATTTATTTTTACTATCTAATATCATTCTTATTCTTTTAATTTCAAATTTTTTTTTAGAAAGTCACTTAATAACTACTTAATGTGATTCTTAAATTCCTCCTTTATCTTGAAAATTTGTTTTATAAATCTTCGGATCAACCCAACAATCATTCCTTACTAGTTATTCTAAAATAATTTCCTAATGTTCTCATTCAAATCTTCACCTTTATCGATTAAGATATACACTTAATAAATAAAATTTTCCTATTTTTTGAAAATACATTGATTTATTTATTGCAATTATATATTTACATATATTACACAACAATATGTCAATGCAAATGTCAAAAAGAGTTAGAGCAAGACTGTGAACAACTATCCATTGAATATTTATGTTTATGGCTCAACAAATATACCATAGCAATATAGCATTAAAGCTCTCCATAAACAACCTCTGTAACCTGATCTTTGAAGAGCCAAAAATTGTCAAAAGTGAATGACAGGCAGGTATAATTAAGAGAAAATAAAACTAAGTCTCTCCATGATGAATAGGAATGGTCCAAAGTGAAGTCAAGCAAAATAGCATACACAATAGAGTAGGAATAAAAAAATTTATAGACTATGAAACTTCACATGGAAACAATCTTAGGGGCAAAGTAGTAAATTCCACTAGAGCTTTAAAAGGCATAAAAGGGAAACTATTATATACATTCCCCTAGACCTAATTACATGTTTGGTCTTAATGTATTCATATTCTTAGTATTAAATGTGAAGAAACTCAAAGTGGTTGGAGTTCCTGTTCAATTATGTGGTAATGTGTTTATCTATTTAAGCAATTCTTTACCAACATAACATTGCATCATTTTGTTGCCCTCACTAAATACATCATTTATTGTACTGATCTGAAACATGGAGAAGAAGATAGCAAAAAAGGGTCAAAAGGGGTTGTAAAAGGTCACCCTAAAATCTTTGCAAAAGCTTACTAAATTTTGATATAAGAACCTTCCCATATGACTGTCAAAAGTCATAAAAGATATGATGCAGGACTTGTCAAATAGTTTGAGGCAGAGGATGGAATCAAGATTAAGTGTTGAGAAGATGGAGGAGGAGAAAAATTGATAAGGTGGAAGAAAAGCAATTTCCAGTGGCAAAAATTTTGATACAGAGAAAGCTTACAAGGATTAATAAAAAATTTATAGGAGGAAAACAAGAAACTAGACAAACTGCTTTGCTAATTTAAGAACAATGCATAGGAAGACACTTTTTGTGGATGAATCTATCAATGCTAATTATGTATCTCACAATGGTGAAGGTCATAGGAATTATGTGTGGCCAAACTACTTTGAGTCATCATCATAAATTGCTGAGCAATACACTTATTGTTGAATTATCAAAGTTAAAAATTTGTCTCTAGAGGAAACTAACTAATACATAGTGGAAAATAAGTTAAGTATCTAATCTATTAATATAAAAATGCAGTAGTAAATCAAACTCTTAATAAGAACTAATCAATGCATACCTCATCAATAGGGTTTTAGTAAGAGCTTATGTTATTGATCAATATTATTTTATCTTCCAACTTATCATCACTGTTTTTTTTTTCCCCCTTATGAATAGTATCAACATGGATCATTTTTATACCAATATATCAATCTACATGATACAAGCTACAACTAAAGCAGGTTAAGATCATCACCAAGTCAATCAAAAGGAATAATTAACCTTCATCAATATCTTTGATTGCTTATGAGTATGGTTCGTCATCTTTTCTAAGATGGATTAAGTTTCAAATTTGTTCTTAAATGATCCCCAACTAGACATGCATAGTTACAATAATCTTTTGCACGCAGCACTAGGCTTTGAGATCCATCCCCTGATGATTAACTTCAAGGCCCGACACAAGATGTGTACTAAAAACATATATTGTTTGTCATAACGTTAGATTATTTAGAATGTCCTACAAGACATGGCTCATGTACCATGTTGAATGGATATCCCATTCAGTTTAATTTTCACAAGCTGAACCTAAGTGAGTTTCTAACTAATTAAGGGGCTAGAATCCTCAGATGAAGAGAAAATCTAATAGAAATGGGATGAAATAGTGATCACTATCAGATCAACAATATTTCAGCATCCTTTTCCTGGTTCGGAAAATGGACTGCTGCGAAAAGCTTAGTGACCATCTTATTTTAGTGCTTTTAAAGACCACTTTGCCTTCTGTTTGCACATCACAACCACCAGTCACTTGACTTGGTGTCTTCTAGGTAAAATTATCAGGGTTGTTATGGCATGCAAAGCACATAGGGAACATGAGATTTTGAAAGTTCTTGCTGTTGGTTATTATATATTGTCGACTTGGAGGTCACTAACTTATGATCATAGTCTAACGTTAGTAACATAATCAAGTCTTTAATACATTATTTACTTAGGGTTATAAGCATGCTACCAATGAAGCTATAACACAGAATTTGTTCATAACAAATCACCTATCTGAACTCCATATATGTATTACCTAGTAAGCAGCATGGTTCAAGTTTTGTAGTATAATGCCACTAAAGACTTCTAGGCTAGTGGTGCAAGGAGTGAGTCTCTCAGCCATTCAAGACTTTGCATGGGTGTCTGTGATGAGTCTAATTTTCCACACAAAAAAATAAAATTACAGCTTGAAGGTTGCAATTTGGGTTATTTAATGAATTAGATAATTTTACCGGCCCCATGGTTCTGGTGATCCATACCACCCATCTTCTTAGGACCTCAACTATTAGATCATAGCATGTACCATTAGGATTTACATGTGCAGCCATCATATAATGGTCTACTAATGTAATAGCATGGAGGCAATTTTTGAAATGCAATAGGAGTGTTTTAGGAATACAATGACATAGATAGGGCCAAAAACATGGCTTGAAGCTCGAATCAACTGACTTGCATGATAATTTAAGAGAGAAAGGGATTGTTCAAAGTCTCAATTCAAGCAATATACACATTAGAAAATAATAGCTTTTAATTTCCAGAAATGTATGGACAAAGGTTAGAATATAGATGGTGATTATAGTAGTTACAGAATGAAAATGGCTTAAATGTTAAACTTGGGATTAACAAGAACCCGTCCTTGAGTTTTCTCTATAAATAAGAGCATCTTATTTGTGCTTCCAACACACCAAGAAGCACTTGAATTCCCTATTCTTATATATGAATTATGAGATCAAAGATGGCTTCTTCTATCTATACAGTTTTGTTTTTCTTCTTCATGGCTTCTTCTCTTTCCATTGCCTATGATTCGAGTCCATCACAGGATTTTTGTGTCACCAACAACATGTCCAAGAGTACTAAATTCTTTTAGAAAGAGAGTGAGAGTCCCATAATAGGATGGCTAATGGCTCCTTGGGTTTCCTCTCCTGTGGAGAAATAGAGAAGAAAAAAAATGTTTTCTATCTACGTTATCCTTACCTCTTGTTAAAAGGAAGGGAATATCAGTATCCTCTTGGTAGAGCAAGAGCATAATAATTAAAATCTCATTGGCATCAAGAGAAGAATGGTGATGTCTTGAGAGAACAAGAGAGTATGGTTGGTAATAGGAGAGAATCATCCTCTCCCACAAATCAAGACAATCAAATGTCATATAATAGGGGAAATCACCCTCTCCCACAAATTGAGGAAATCCACAAATCAAGGCAATCAGATGTCAAGACTAAAGTCTAGGAGTAATCTATGTGATCTCTCATCAATGCAATCCTATAGTCCTAGTTGTTGGTTACTTGTTTCCTTTCGTGGTTTTAAGGACTTGTATATAAATAAAGCATGGTTGTACGACAACAAATATAATTCTTCTACCATTAATTTGGTGTCTCTATATGGCATCAGAGCATCTTTGCTTACACAAGTCATAGATCCTAGGCCATCCTTCCTTTTTTTTGTCATTGTGTCTCTATCCCAGCCACACAACTTGGTCGATGAAAGGTTAACTACTTCTTTAGTTATTAAAATTGAAATAACCTCATTGCAACAAATGTAGCTCATCAACTTCCACTCAAGCTTATCCCATCAAATTATTCTTTGTGGAAAATGCAATTTGATGCACTTCTCTTTGGGTATGATTTTCTTGTCTGTATTGATGGATCAAATCCATGTTCACCATCAGAAATTATGACCAATAGCAACAAAGTCTCAAATCCAAATAATACTCTTTGGAGGAGAAAAGACAAACTTCTTCTTCTCGACATCATTAATTCTCTAAGCCCAATAGTAGTTCCTGTGATCCACTCATGCAATATGGTCATTGAAGCTTGTAATCATTAGCAAAAAGTTTATGCTAATCCTTCTTCATATAGAACCATGGGATTGGTAGAACAACTCACACTCAAATAGTCACAGCTCATAGCTGATAGCTGAATATCTTGCCATAACAATCAACATTATAGATGAACTTACTTTAGTTGGGATACAGTTCCAAATCAATATCTCATCACTCACACCCTTAATGGTGCAGTTTCAAAATTCAAAGACCTTGTGTTAAGTGTTCAATTTTGGTCAAAATACCCCTAATTTAGCATTTAATTAGATCATCTAACCGTTCAAATTTGAAAAAATTAGCTTGATTTTGAATTTAAATCCAATTGACCATCTAAATCTTAAATTTTCAAAATCAACGATCAAGTGATCACTAGAGCTCATTAGATGACTAATGTATGGTTCAGATGATTCTAATTTAGTCTTTTCTTTTGCAGATTAACCAACGGATGCACAGACGGCTACGATTAAAAGTTAACAATGCAAATCATTTTTAAAAGGATTGATGGACCAGGATCACCCATGAAGTTGTATGGGATAGTTTCCTAGAAGACAATGGAGCTAAATTTGGAATCATGGACAAAAGAAAACCCAAATTAGCAAGGATGATATAAAGGGCAACTCCTTCCCCCACTTCTTTTTCCTTTTTTCTCCTCTTTCCCTTCCTCTTCTCTTTCCCTCCTTATTTTTCTCCTTTTTCTTCCTTATTTCTTATCTTTCCTTTCCCTCTCTCACATTTCTTTCTTATTTCCCCCTCTCTTCTTCCCTCCTCTTCTATTTCTATTCTCTCTTCTCCTTCATCCCTGGGCTGGGCTGTACGAGGCAAACCCACCTTATTCTCCTCTCCCCCTCCTTCTTCCCCTCTATTCTCTCTTCTCTTCCCATTTTCTTCTTCTTCTTCTCCTCTCTCCATTCTCTCCTCTTTCTCACGTCTTCTTCCCTCTCTTCTCCTATCTCTCACCAACCTCTTCTCCCTCTCCTTCTCTACTCTCTTTCCCACTACTCACTCTGCATTCTTCTCTCCTTCCCATCTCTCTTCTCCCTCAGCTTTCCTCCGTCAGCTGCCCCTGCTCTGTTTGATTGGGCACCGGACTGCCTCCATCGCACCTCCATCTTTTTCTCTATTTCTTCCTCTCTCTCGCTCTCTCTCTCTCTCTCTCTCTCTCTCTCTCTCTCTCTCTCTCTCTCTCTCTCTCTCTCTCGCTCTCTCTCTCTCTCTCTCTGCTTCGTCTTCAATCCATCACGCCTCTTCCCCTTGCCCAGCACCTTTGCTTCTTCCCGGCTAGTCGACGTATTCCACACACCACCGGACATGCTACGCCCTACGTTTCTCTGCTCCTCTCTCCATCGTTTCACTACCCAGATTTCATCTACCCAGTTTAGTGTCCCCGCTTCCTGTTGGCCCAGGCGTTGTCGTCGGACATCCCGGGGAAGGAAACCAGAAACGAGTTTGTCCTCCCGCGTCCCCATCCTCTTTCCTCTTCTTCCCTTCTTCCTATCTTCCTCCTTCGTTTCTCTTCCTTCTTCTGATTTTTTCTTAAAAACCAGATTTTCATGAAATTCCAATTTTGCCCCTCCTCTTTAAAAGAAATTGCATTTCTATTCTTTTCCATTAATTCTATTTGTGTCCCTAGTTTAATTCCATCTATGTCCCGTAGCATTCCGGTTTTGTTCTATCTCCGTTTTTCTTATCCAGGAACAAACTAATTCTAGACAAATCAATTAAGGACTAACCCATCAACGGGTTAGCCTTAATCAAAATAAAAACCACCATTTCTCCTATGTTTAATCTCGGATTTCAAATAAATTTTACAGAGTCATTCTTAGGACATCCCTAGACATAATCAATGCCTCTGATCTTATATCTGAAATCCATCAATCAATCTGAACCGTCCAAATCTTGGAAAGACAAATTAGACCAGATCTCTTTAATTTTAATGAATCTGACAAATCCGACCGGTGGATCACTAATCAAGGACATGAGGAAGATAATATGAAGGCTAATCATCTCTCAAGACATCATAGTTGAAGATTTTGATAGCGTTTGATCTAGGGAAGTAGTTTTTTCTCATTATTTGATTTTGTTTGTTTTCTTTAGGAACTAAAAATTCTGTATTTTTGAGAAGTTGATTAGATCTGAACATTGATTCTCATTTCAATAATTCTAGTAATTTTGAGTGATTTTTTTTTAAGTTTAGATAATTAAATTTTATTGAAATTCCTACTTTTTAAATCAAGTCCTCATGGGATCGACCCGTACTTGCATATGCTACACTACAATAGCCCGTACACTTGCGGTTAAACATCAACAAGTTTTTGGTGCCGTTGTCGAGGACTTGGAAAGGAGTTTTCATAAAATTTAATTAAAAATCCAAAAAATTAGAATAGTATAAAAATAATAAAAATAATAAGAATTGCAATTTTTAGTATTTTAGGAAATTCTAGGTGCATTTTTCAACTTTTTTTTAGGGCATAAGCATCTCATTTCCTGAATTTAGTTCTAATTTCTAATTTTATTTTTCAGGAAATTGGAAAGTGGAGGAATTTGGCAAGTGGATCTTCACCAAAATGGAAATTTTCCTGCTTTCCTAGAATAGGACTTTCTTTTTTTCTTTTAGTGAATCTTGTAGTGAGGATCCTTGTAATTTGCAATTTCCATTTTAAATTTTAAAGGGTTGTATATACAGGGCAAGTGTGGGATAAGGTGGCCCACACTTGATCTTCATCAAAAACCCCACTATAAGTTTCCTCACTCATTTATTTCCTAGATTAGGATTTGCATTTAAAATAATTTGCATTGTTTGATAGTGTAATTCATATAGAAAGCATTTTTTAATAATTGTTTCATTTTAAGATTTTGCATTAGTTTACTGCTTTTAATTGCATTCTTAGGGCATGTTTAATGTTTTAAGGTGCTTTATATGCTGATCGAATTGCCATGGTGTGTGAAAATTAATTAGTAAGGGCACCCTACTCCCATAAGATCAAGGGTGGATTTCATCACCACCTCTTAGCCCATTTAGGATAATCACCTTAAGCGCGCAACTCTTCCTTTCATATTAATTTAAAATCAATCAGAAGAGCCCTATAGGGCCATCAGTTGCTCGTAGGACCCTCTTAATAGGACACGATTTACTATCACTCTAGTGGCTTTTGATCACTGTGGTTATTGGGGGTTATCTAATAGAGCCTCGCTCTTCCCCCACCTCCTATTGAAGTTTATTGAGGTCTAAACGCCTCCTTACACGAGGGTTGTATTAACTGCTTTGGTTAGAACCTAATTGGTAAGCAGTAATCAACTCCTAAAGAGAGGAGGAGTGTTAGATTAGGCTAATTAAAAGCATTGTCCCCACAAAAAATCAAGAAAATCAAAATATTGCTGCTTATTAGCCTTAGAATTATTTGAGTGTGCCCTTTTGTTTACGCATCATTCTAAAAGTTAGGTTACATCATTTAGGTTAGTTTTCTCAAAAACAAAACAAAAAAGAAAAAAGGAAAAGAAGCTTCCCTTGTATGCACTTTTGGAGACGCGACAAAACCAGAAGGTTAGTCAAGTACAACAAAAAAGACATACAACAAGATCAGGCCACATCTATGACTAATCAATGCTCAAGGGGTAATTCACCCCATGAAAGTCAAGAGCCTCCACTCATCATGAATGAGGACCCATCACCCCTGATGGATGATGAATATCAACCTCCACCAAGGAGGAATAATTATCAACCAAATAAAGATTGGAGAAGAAACAATAGGGAGTGGGACCAACAGAGTGAACATGGGAATGATAATATTGAGGGTTATCAAAACTTTCATGGTAGAACTTTAAAAGACTACCTTCAGCCTACATGCACCAGCACACCATCTTGTGTAATTCTTCCTCAGAATGCTGGTGCATTAGAATTAAAAGCTGGAGTAATCCAATTACTACCCAAATTCCATGGTTTAGATGGTGAGAGTCCTTACTTGCACCTTAAAGAATTTGATGAGGTATGTAGTACCCAACGAACACAAAATGTAGGTCTAGATACTGTCAGGCTTAAGTTATTTCCTTTTTCTTTAAAGGAAAAAGCAAAAATGTGGTTTAATGCACTGCCACCAGGTTCCATAAGGACTTGGAATGAAATGACTAGGGAATTCTTGAAAAAGTTTTTCCCTACCATAAAACAAATACACTCCGTCATAAGATAATGAACTTTACCCAAAAGGATAAAGAATCATTCTATCAATGTTGGGAAAGGTTCAAAGAATTACAACTCACTTGCCTACATCATGGCTATGAACCATGGTGCATCATCAACTTCTTTTATGAAGGACTAAATTCTGACATGGGCTAGTTTGTAGAGATGATGTGTAATGGTAACTTTCTCAACAAACAACCAAATGAGGCGGAGGAGTATTTGGAATGGCAAGCTAAAAGTGCACAGACCTGGGCTGACTCAAAAAGAATAGAACTTGTAGATAGACCTAAGCCCAATAACACCCATGCTAGGGGAGGCATGTATGCTATGTCTGAAAAAGATGATATCAATGCCAAAGTAGCATCCCTAGCGAGAAAAGTAGAAGCCACAGAAATGGGAAAGAAAAACTCAAATAAAGAAGAACAAGTGTGTAGCATTTGTGAGAGTACCACCCATCTTACTCAGGAATGTCCTACCATTCCAGCATTCCAAGAGGTACTTCATGATCAGGCTAATGCACTTAACACATATAAAAGACCTTTCTCCCCATATTCAGAGACTTATAATCCCAAGTGGAGAAACCATCCAAACTTTAGTTGGAAAAATAGACCTATTGCTAATGTTCCATAACCAGGACAATATCAACCTCATCAACAAAACCAAGGACTTCTTACTTTACCTTATCAAAATCACCAAACTCCTTCTGGACCTTACTTGCCCCCACCTAAAAGGCATGTTGAGGATAATCAAAACGTTCAAAACTAGGAAAGGAAAATTTCTCAATTAGAATGTCAAATAAAACAAACCAACTAGTTCATGAATGAATTAAAAAACATGATAAGTCAAATGATGCAAAGTATGGAAAAAGGAAAGTTCCCAGCTCAAGCACAAGCAAACCCTAAGGGAGTGCATGCGGTTAGCACTAATGCATCTGATGAAACATCTAGCTCTACCATGGAACAGACTAAGGCTATTACCATTCTTAGGAGTGGTAAAAGAATTGAGAAAGATGAGCCTCAAAAGACTAAAAAGGTATAAATATCCACGAAAGTTAAAGAAAACTCTACACAAAAGGACCCTGTTTCACCTGTTGATCCATGTCCTATACCTGCTCCATTTCCTCAAAGGTTGCATCAAGCCCCAAAGTCTGCCTCTAATGATGAGATTTTAGAGATTTTCAAGCAAGTCAACATCAACATACCAATCTTAGATGATATAAAACAAATCCCATCATATGCCAAATTCTTAAAAGACTTATGCACCATAAAGAGAAAATTGAATGTCCAGAAGAAGACATTTTTGGTAGAATGTGTTAGTTCTATTCTTCAACACCATACACCACCAAAGTACAAAGATCTTGGTTGCCCCACTCTTACTTGCATTATTGGCAACTACAAGATTAACCAAGCTCTTCTTGATTTAGGATCTAATGTAAACCTATTACCATACTCGATATACAAACAGTTAGGTCTGGGTGAACTGAAACCTACATCTACTATGCTCCAGCTAGCTAATCGTTCTGTAAAAATACCAAGAGGGGTAATAGAGGATGTGTTAGTCCAGATCGAACAATTTTGCTTCCCTGTAGATTTTCTAATTCTAGATACACAACAGGTGGTGAATGAGAAGAATGAAATACCAGTCATCTTGGGACGACCATTTTTGGCTACGTCCAACGCCTTAATCAACTGTAGAAATGGTGTCATGAAACTGTCCTTTGGCAATATGACATTAGAGGAAAACATCTTTAACATTTGTAACCAACTTGGTGAAACTTGTGGTGATTTGCACAGTGTTAACATGATCAATTCAACTATGCAAGATCAGTTTCAATCATCTTCCTTGTCGGACCCACTAGAGGCCTATATGGCCCATTTTAATGAGTTTAATGAGGATGCATTAATAGAGGAAGTTAATGCCCTCCTTGATTCTATTCCTATCATGGATATAGAAAAATGGAAACCTCCTTTCGAGGACCTTCCACCAAGTGACTTCATTCCCCTCCCATCATTAGTAGAACCCCTTATAGAGCCTAAAATTCCAAATAAGCCTTTTAATGTAGAATATGTACCTGATTGGGACCTACAGACCTTATTTGAACAACCATTAGATATGAATTTAGGCCCACCTAAAGTGTTGCATGTGCTAATAGAACAGGAAAAGAAAGAGTCTATTGATATACTGTCCATACATCAACCAACTCTAAGGTACACACTAGACGATAATCAGGATGTAAGCAAAACCATGCTCCCCCCTCTATTAACACAAGAACAATCTTTTAAGGAAGGGCATAGTCGGCTTATACATCAATTTTAGGAAACTGTAAAGGAAAAGGAGGACCATCCATATCTATATGGTCCAAAAGAATTTAAATTCACTGCAGTTCACATAGTTCTAGAGATTCCACCACCCAAATTTTCAAGGTGGAGTTATATTGATTACCGTGAAATTTTGAAGATAGGAGATCATCAGAGTGGTCCCACTCAATTTACATTCGTGGTAGTCTACTGTGCCATAATACTACCATCACAAAAATTTTCAAGGGGGAGGAAAAATATTGACTATCGCGAGATTTTGAAGTGGCGTGAGAAATCTTGCCATTTCATTATTGGGATCAGGAAAATTCAATACCAATTGGGTGTTGTTTAGGATATATTAGGACATGTCTAGCTGAAGACGTTAAACTTAGCTCTCACTGGGAGGCAACCCAAAGTTTTTCATTTTTGTTGTTTTCTACATCACCCATATTCATTTTAGGTCCTACTTTTTAAACATTGAAGACAATTTTTTGTCAGGTTAGGGGTGTAGAATTCTAGTAAATTTTAGTTTTTTTAGGATTTTAGGTAATTTTCTTGTTTTAAAAAAAAAAAGAAGGGGGGAGAAATTTTTTTGAAAATTTTTATGTCATCTCGATTACTATGATGAGAATTGGATTTTCTGAAGTATAATCTAGATAACTTTAGCTTATTAATGGAATTGAATATGATTAATTCATCTTTTTACTCATTTTCTAAAGCATTCTATGAAAGTAAAGTCTCAGATCACATCTGTACGCACAATTGCGTATAAATAGTCTAGATTGATAAGTGGCTATAACTTAGAGATTCTGAAGAAATTCAGTGGAGACCTATAACCTAAGTGAGTTTTAGAGTCATTCATCCTTTTGAGAGGTTATAAATATTCTTAATTTTCTTCAGCGTGCTTTAAGAAAATTGATCCAAATTTCTTAATTTTGGCTAATTACCTAAATAATTAGAATATTATCTTTAAAATTCTAGAAGTTCATTGAATTTGATGGATAATAGGAAACCTAGAAAATGATTTAGGCCATCCTTGTTATAACCTAGAGACATAAAGCCTACCCAAAAGTATTGTTACCACTAGTTAGCCAACTTGAGCCTTTTATATAAAGCCATTTCTTTTGTCACCCATATTATCCCTTACCCGTATTAACCCAGTATAAATTATCCATTACCCATTTTCTTTGAAAAATAAGTTAGAGAGGAATGAAGAAATACCTTTTAGTTGCAATAGAAAAGTGGATATCAATACAAGAAATATTCTTCAAAGTGATTCAAAAGTGTGAAAGAGAGAGAGAAGAGAGAGAGAGAGAGAGAGAGAGAGAGAGAGAGAGAGAGAGAGAGAGAGAGAGAGAGAGAGAGAGAGAGAGAGAGAAAAGAAGAAGAAAAAGTTTGGAGAATACAAAGAAAAGTGGAAAAAAAAGAAATATTCACTTCATCAAAGAAAAAAAGAGTTATCAACTTTAGAAGACCTCTACTTATTTTTGAAGAAACTTTGAATATCCTTATACCCTTTCTTTGGTACCCTGTCCTAAGCTTATGTTTCATCCCAGTTAAAGACCTATTGATTCTAGGATGAATATAGTCTTGATGAGGAAATGAATGGATAGGATCTAAAAGAATGGTATTTCTAAATATTCAAAGGTAATGGCATCCATTCTAAAGGGATCAAAACAATGAAATTTTTATTAACTCCCGTTTTTTATGAGTATATGTGAGATAATTTTGCCTTTATTGACTCTTCTCATATAATTAAAAGAGATATATGATTTGAAGCTTCTATTTGAGAGATGTTGTTTATGAGCGTATGTCATTAGTGAGGATTGAGGTCAAAACATATTTCGGATGGAGTTCAAAAGTTAGAAGTCTACTTAGAGATAAAGATTATTCTATATGTAAACTGTATAAGCACACACTCACTCTAAGATCTGAGCTTAAGTGAAATGACTTTGGCATAAGGGTAAGGTTTTGAATTCTTCAATCATTTTTATTAGCATGCTAAAGTTGATGTGATTTATTAAAGATAATTGTCTGAGAAAAAAAGAGGAGCTGACTTAAAAATAATTTTTGAAATCTTAAAATTTGATTTTTCACACGTTTTGCTCGAAACTAGCAAAATGCTGGTTGGGGCTGTGTTGAGTGTTCAATTTTGGTCAAAATACCCCTAATTTAGCATTTAATTAGATCATCTAACCATTCAAATTTGAAAAAATTAGCTTGATTTTGAATTTAAATCCAATTGACCATCCAAATCTTAATTTTTCAAAATCAACAATCAGATGATCACTAGAGCTCATTAGATGACTAATGTATGGTTCAGATGATTCTAATTTAGTCTTTTCTTTTGCAGATCAACCAAAGGACGCACGGGCGGCTACGATTAAAAGTTAATGGTGCAGATCATTTTTAAAAGGATTGATGGACCAGATCACCCATGAAGTTGTATGGGATAGTTTCCTAGAAGACAATGGAGCTAAATTTGGAATCATGGATAAAAGGAAACCCAGATTAGCAAGGATGATGTAAAGGGCAACTCCTTCCCCCACTTCTCTTTCCTTTTTTCTCCTCTTTCCCTTCCTCTTCTCTTTCCCTCCTTATTTTTCTCCTTTTTCTTCCTTGTTTCTTATCTTTCCTTTCCCTCTCTCACGTTTCTTTCTTATTTCCCCCTCTCTCTTCTTCCCTCCTCTTCTATTTCTATTCTCTCTTCTCCTTCATCCCTAGGCTAGGCTGTACGAGGCAGACCCACCTTATTCTCCTCTCTCCCTCCTTCTTCCCCTCCATTCTCTCTTCTCTTCCCATTTTCTTCTTCTTCTTCTTCTTCTTCTTCTTCTTCTTCTTCTTCTTCTTCTTCTTCTTCTTCTTCTTCTCCTCTCTCCATTCTCTCCTCTTTCTCACGTCTTCTTCCCTCTCTTCTCCTATCTCTCACCAACCTCTTCTCCCTCTCCTTCTCTACTCTCTTTCCCACTGCTCCCTCTGCATTCTTCTCTCCTTCCCATCTCTCTTCTCCCTCGGCTTTCCTCCGTCAGCTGCCCCTGCTCTGTTTGATAGCGCACCAGACTGCCTCCATCGCACCTCCATCTTTTTCTCTATTTTTCCTCTCTCTCTCTCTCTCTCTCTCTCTCTCTCTCTCTCTCTCTCTCTCTCTCTCTCTCTCTCTCTCTCTCTCTCTCTACGTCGTCAGTCCATCACGCCTCTTCCCCTTGCCCAAGACCTTTGCTTCTTCCCGGCCAGTCGACGTATTCCACAAATCACTGGACAGACTATGCCCAAGTTTCTCTACTCCTCTCTCCATCGTTTCACTACCCAGATTTCATCTGCCCAGTTCAGCGTCCCTGCTTTCGGTTGGCCTAGGCGTCGTCGACGAACATCCCGAGGAAGGAAACTCGAAACGGGTTTGTCCTCCCGCACCCCTATCCTCTTTCCTCTTCTTCCCTTTTTCCTATCTTCTTCCTCCTCCGTTTCTCTTCCTTCATCTGGTTTTTTCTTAAAAACAAGATTTTCACAAAATTCCAATTTTGCCCCTCCTCTTTAAAAGAAATTGCATTTTTGTTCTTTTTCATTAATTCCATCTATGTCCCCATTTTAATTCCATATGTGTCCTGTAGCATTCCAATTTTGTTCTATCTACGTTTTTCTTATCCAGGAACAAACTAATTCCAAACAGATCAATTAAGGACTAACCCATCAATAGGTTAGCCTTAATCAAAATAAAAACCACCATTTCTCCTTTGTTTCTTCTCGGATTTCAAATAAATTTTACAGAGTCATTCTTAGGACATCCCTAGACATAATCAAGACCTCTGATCTTCTATCTGAAATCCATCAATCAATCTGAACCGTCCAAATCTTGAAACGACAAATTAAACCAGATCTCTTTAATTTTAATGAATGTGACAAATCTGACCGATGGATCACTAATCAAGGATGTGAGGAAGACATATATGAAGGCTGATCATCTCTCAAGACATCAGAGTTGAAGATTTTGATAGTGTTTGATCTAGGGAAGTAGTTTTTTCTCATTATTTGATTTTGTTTGTTTTCTTTAGGAACTGAAATTTTTTTATTTTTTGAGAAGTTGATTAGATCTGAATATTGATTCTCATTTCAATAATTCCAGTAATTTTGAGTAATTTTTTTTTAAAGTTTAGATAATTAAATTTTATTGAAATTCCTACTTTTTAAATCAAGTTCTCGTGGGATCAATCCGTACTTGCCTAAAAAAAAACTTTTAAATCACGAAAAAGATCTACCATCCAACTTGATAAATCAAATGTTATAAGATCCTCAGAAGATTAAAGTAGTAATTGGTTAAACTGTGATGTCGGCAATTCCAAACTGACATTATCATTATTTGAAAATATTCACCTTAGCAAGCACATCAGCTGATTGGTTGTAAGTACTTATCTAAAGACCATCAACAGTCTCATCTTACATAGTATCACAAAAATAGAAATCTCATGAAGTACTATGTTCATGACCAGCTCACTGAATCATGTTCTCTAGTATCTAGAGACCAGCCACTACAATCTCCACGATGACTATGGATATGTATAAAAAAGGGTTCCATGAACACCTCTAGTTGTCATTCTCTACCACAACAATATAGAAGAATATGCACTTCTTTAGGCATAGATACCTAGCACCTTTGGTTGTTAGAGGCCAAGAGGCCAAATTCGTACAACCTCTTAGCATAATGGCCATCATATTTATTAGCTTGAATAAACATATATCTTAACAAAATGTCATTTTATCATAAAATATATTCTTCATGCAAAATCATGCATTTTTGTAATTCATTTCAAAACATGGGATTGATACATTTTACAAATCTTTTCTTTCTCGTGAATTATAAATAATATGCATAACTTTGAACAATATCATCTTTCTTTGAAGAACAAAGTTTGCATTATGAATTCAAAATCATACATCAACTTTCATGCCTCATTTATATGTAACTTTAAAAGAAAAAAATAACATAACCTGACAAGATATCAATTTTATGTGTCATATAATTTCAAATCAAATGCATAATAATCAAATAATTAGTATGGTTTAACTATTTAAAATCCACATGTTTTAATAAAACTAATGGCATGTTTGAAAATCCACATGGTAAATAAATGTTAAAATTACCTACCTCGAATATGGACTATTCCAATTCTCAAAATACTCGATAGGCTTAACTCATATCAATTAGAATTTCTGTTAAACCATATATTCATTATAATGTTATTTTCTTACTCACAATTTCTCATTCATAACTCATTTAGTCTTTGATCATCATTAACATGACGATCTTGCCTTTATTGCTCTATGATCATAGGTATCTTTGTTTTTTTCCATAATGTCAAATCTAAGTCTTCGATTAAAGATCAACAGTTAAGATCATCTAATTGTTCTCAATTCTTATTGATCTTTAACTTACAAATAGCCTATTCACATTTCAATATTTAATCTATCGATCCAACTATCAAATTGAATTCTGATTAGTTAGATCAACAATTCCAAATCTTCCTAGCTTCCAATTTTCTAATGAAAGGTCATTGAAATAATTCAACTATTAAATTTAGTCTAATTAATAATTTAAATAACTTAATTTCTCTTTCTAAAGTTTAATCCATCATAATCATGCATATTTTCTAAGTTTTCTATAATTTACTAGGTAAAATATATATATAAATAAATTTTAAATAATATTTGATGGTGATCTTACTTTTGATCACTTAAATCCAAGTATAATGTAGTGTTTTAAGTGGTCTGATCAGATCTAATTACCTCTGATTAGGTTGATCCAAACCATACCAAGTCTTCTAACTTAGATCAATGCTCAAGATGTACTTAGATCCTTCATTTCTTCCAAAAATATTGTTTGTGACATGAAGATGGTTCTAATGGATATATCATATTTGAAATTGGGTTTGTATTGGTTGTTGGATTTGTAAATTAAGTTTTCAAGTACTTTTCAATGGTTTAGATCAAAGGAATTGAATGTCTTAGGGACTGGATGCACCCACATGCACCACGGTCACCAGGATTCATCGACATCCAATTTCTCTTGTGGCTAACAATGCATTGGAACATATGCATACGTCGACATGCTAGATGTGTGCATCTCCAGTCTCTTGCGACTAGTGTGTCTTAGATGCATGGTGATTGGGCGGCAACGATGTTAGTTAGTCGAAATGCCTTTTCTGTTGATTTCTTTATTTAAACTTGGTCGGGATTTGAGCTATCCTTAAGGGATTTTACTCATCTCATGATGAAGAACGCAATGAACAGTTTGGATCTCCAAAATAGGTTTTTGTTTCACCATTTATCATCAGTTCTCTATCTTTTTGGAGGTTTCTTGTGAAACTGTGACGACCTGGGTTTTTACATGCATTTTTAAATGCAAACCTAATTTCTAATCCAGGATCGATCCCTATTTGAAAAACAATTTTATAAAAACAATGCAATGCAGTGAAAAAATTGTTTATTTTAAATTCATTTTCCCCGAGTGTCATTTGCTTTTAAGACAAACAAGTAGTTTTGAAAATTACAGTAATCATAAATGTATTCCCAAGTCTATCCAATCACATCTCGTAATCCAACTATAGTAATTATAAATACATGTCCAAAGGGTAAATCATATACTTACATTTATACTTGTCTTCTCTTCATTCACTTGATTATAGCACTAACATTTTCTGATGCTTCTTCTAATCCTGTGTGGAGCTAATCTATAAAAATAATATATTTGGGTGAGTATTCCTCATACTCATTAGGTGATCTGATACCACTAGTTTGAAAACACAACATACAACATGCATGGTTCCAAAAGAAGCTTTCCATGTAAAACATCATGCAATTCCCTGTTGTGTAAACATACATTTTTATGCATAAATCATAAGCTTGTTTGCACATTTTCAATCATGGAAGCTTTTATCGAAAATCCAGAAATCAACAATATAAATATCACAAAAATCATAGAGTAGTGATCACATAATGAATCATAAACTAATCATAATTATGAAATTCTTAAAATAGTAATTGGTTAAAGCAGATGATAGCATCACCATAGATATCATGCACATGGGTCTCTCAGCGAACACATCAAGCCAACTAGTCACGAGTACTCGTATACGACCATCTCAATGCTATATGCATATCGATAAAACTGAAATTATAGGGTCAACTATGCTCACGATCACCATATAACTGGAATCGTGTATCTCTGGTATCTAGAGACCAACCCCCCATAGCCTCCACGGTGACTATGGCTGTCCTCAAAGAGGGTGTCGTGAACACCTCTAGTGGTCTTCCTTGTTTACCACAATAGTCGAGGAAGGGACAATGCCATTTTGGCAACGATACTATCCACTTTTTGTAGTAAAGGCTGGGAGGCCAACCTTGTACATAAACAACCTCTTAGTATAGTGTCCACCAGGCTCAATAGCCCAAAAAGCATATATAAATAATCCAAATCTCAATCATCGTAAATCAGGCAATTTATGCAATTATTTTCAAAACATGAGAGCAATGCATAAAATCTGTTCATGCTAGTAATCGCATTCAAGGCCATAAATCATGAAGATAATTCCACATGCTTGTATAAGAACATCATATCTCAAAAAGCATACTAAATACAGTAATAAAGTCAAGTAAATCACTTATGGTTTGGAATGCATTTGAAAACTTAGTAGTATTAGACTACCTACCTCGATGTCTCTTGAATCGCGTTCTTCATTACTCGACTCTAAGTCACCTTTGTGAAACCCTGGATATTAATTGATAACAATGATTCAAGTATCATTTTCCATCCTTTATAGATTATAAATTAGATTTATAGATTAAGGGCTAGATCTTCCTTTTAGGATCATAGATCCTTGCTTAATGCATTTCCATGGTTAGATTCTCAAGATCGTGTAATGGAATGGTCAGATCGCATAGATCACCTATCCTAATGCTCAGAATGGGTTTGTAGTTGATTGAATGGCCAGATCTACAATTCAAGGGTTGATACATGTAATTTAGGGTTGATTCTAAGCTATTAATCTCCTATCACCTCTAATGGATCAATTTATGAGATCTGATCATCTTTGACATTGTCAATTTACTAGATTTTTATAGTTTTTAGGCTATAGTCATAGTAAATAGTCCTCTAATCCTAACTTTTATAGTTTCATTAGGTCCACATTGTCAATACGAACACAACAATTTTTTCAGATCGTCGATCGGAGTTATATAGCCTCCTTAATTTCATTTTTAGTGTCGCAAATCAAAGGATCAACCAGATTTGTCCATACAGGGCCCACGTCATAGTTCCCAGGATGCGTGTTCATCCTGGCCAAACCAAGACCATGCTTGCACGCTTGTGCATGCCCAAATGACGCTCCAAGGCGTGCATCCAAGACAATGTCATGCCGGTGCATCTTCGGCGCAGGTAGTGGACGTCACGGTTCCCAAGACGCTCGCATGTCCCAGTTGAACTAGGACTATGCCTGCACGCCGCGCATGCCCGAAGGCCGTCCCAAGGGGTGCGTTTCAGGCACGCGCTATGCACTGCGTCTTCGGGATGCATTTGGTTCGAGGGTTCTAGATCTGAACCCGGTTTTCTCCAACGATTTTCAGTGGGGAAATACCAGATCTGGCATGGATCTGACTTGGAAGGGAAGAAAATTAGAGAGAGGGGAGAAAAGGGTCTTACTTGGGCAGCCTAAGATGGTGCCCTTGCTAGTGGATGCGATTTCTCCACGTTCGCCAGGGGAGAGGGCTTTTTTTAGCTAGCAAAGGCAGTGCCGCCATTCTTTGCAGCACTACACTACTGCCTGAGAAAGGTGCTACAGGCGTCGTGAGGTAGGGGACAACCGGGGGGGTGTTGTTATCAAAACGACCCCCTGCTTTTTTAGTCCTTATTGTTTTTAAATTTAATTTACAAAAACACCCTTCATCTTCAAAAGCCCATAACTTGGTCATACAAACTCCGTTTTCAGTATTCTTTGAGGCGTTGGATTCCATTTCGAGCGTAGAATCTAATTATGTGGGTATTTCTCATAGATTCTTTCATTTCATATTTTAATTAAAATAGAACATTTAATGTAGTTAATTACATATATTGATTTTCAAAATAAATAATCTTTATCAATTTAGTAAATGACAAACATATAGTTGGTAAAGTGATACAAAAGAGCTCAAAATTTTTGAGTCATTATAGAAACATTATTGGATTAAAGAGAGACTAAAAGGTTTTGTTCTTAACGATGAGGGGAACATGATGATTGGCTTGGATCTTCGATTTGAGCCATCATTGCCTCTACACCATATGGGATCTAATAGCTTTACTTTCATGGTTATTGAGCTTACCACTGGTGACAAGAGAGAGAGAGAGAGAGAGAGAGAGAGAGAGAGAGAGAGAGAGAGAGAGAGAGAGAGAGAGAGAGAGAGAGAGAGAGAGAGAGAGAGTGTGTGTGTGTGTGTGTGTGTGTGTGTGTGTGTGACGACCCAGGTTTTTCCATGCATTTTTAAATGCAATATCTAATTCCTAAGGTGGGATGCATCCCTATTTGAAAACAATTTTATAAAAACAATGCAATGTCGCAGAAAAATCTTTTGTTTGAAATTCATTTTGAAAATCCTAAGTGTCATTTTCTTTCAAGATGAATAAGGAAATTTTGAAAAATAAAGACAAATCATAAATGTCTTCCTATGTCTATCCAGTCATAGTTCACAGACCAACTGTAATAATTACAAATACATGCCCAAAAGGTAGAGAGTTTACTTACATTCATACTTGTCTCTTCTTCTTTTATTTGATTGTGACAACAACATGTCCTGAAGTTTTCTTCTAATCCTTTTTGGACTAATCTGAAAAAATAATATATTTGGGTGAATATTCCTCATACTCAGTAGGTGATCTGATGCTACTATTTTGAAAACACGGCATGCAACATGTATAAATTCAAGGAGATTTCCATGTAAAACATTAGTAATTCCTTTTTGTTTAAACATGCATATTTGTACATAAAATGTAAGCTCATTGATGCAATTTCAACCATGGAATCCTTTAATGAAATCTAGTATTCAATGATATAAATAAGACTAAAATCATAAAGTAGAAATCAATAGATTCATGTAAGAAGATTTTGGCAAATATATCAAACCAATGAGTCAAATATAATAATCATGAAACTCTTAAAATAGTCATCATTCAAAGCAGATGCTGGCATCACTATAAGTGTCATGCATATGGTCTTTCGGCGAACACATCAAGCCAATTGGTCATGAGTACTTGTATACGTCCATCTCAATGCTATATGCATATCGATAAAACTAAAATCATAGGGTCAACTATGCTCCTTCGCAGGCTGCCTCATTTGGCGATCTGCCCACTTGGAACTCAAGGGTTTTGTTCCCACTGTAGGCTACCTCATTCGACGATCTGCCCACTTGGAATTCCATGTTTTGTTCCCACCGCAGGCTACCTCATTCCACGATCTGCCCACTTGGAACTCAATATTTTGTTCCCACTGCAAGCTACCTCATTCGGTGATCTGCCCACTTGGAACTCAAGATTTTGTTCCTACTGTAGGTTGCCTCATTTGGCGATCTACCTACTTAGCATAGTGCCCACCAAGCTTAATAGCCCAAAAATTATAGACACATGTAATTCAAATAGCAATCATTGTAAATTATGTAATTTATGCAATTATTTTCAAAACATGTGAGCAATGCATAAAATCTGTTTATGCCAATAATCGTATTCAAGGTCATAATATATGAGAACATCATATCTCAAAAGCATGCTAAAAACAATAATAAAGGCAAGATCAATCTTAAGATGCATTTAAAAACTTAGTAGTATCAGACTACCTACCTCGATCGTTGTCACTAAGCTCATGTCCTTTCTCAATACAAGCCCTAGAGTACCTTAGTGAGGTCCTAGATGTTATTTGGACATAAAAGTCAATTATCATTTTCTAGATTTACGGATCAAAGGCTAGATCTATATGATTTGGGGTTTCTAGGGGTTGATCTACATAATTCTTGGGTCGATCTTGAACCAAGAATGTCTAAGGCCTCGACTAGATCAATTCATGAGGTTTGATCACAGTTGATCTTGTGGGTTCATGAGATCTCTATGGTCTTTAGGCTATAATCACCTTAAATGGTCTCTTGATTCTAAATGTTATTGTATAATTAGGTCCACGTTGTAATTTCGAACGCAACAGCTCTTTTGGATCATCGATCGGAGTTATATAGTCTACTTAATTGGGCTTTTAGTGTCGCAAATCAATCGAAAGAACCATAATCATCCATTTAGGGCCCGCGCGTCATGGTTCCCGAGACGGTTGGGCATCCCGGTCGAACTAGGACCTCTTTCGCATGCGTGCACACTCCTGAGTGGCGCACTAGGGGGCGCATCCTGGACGGCGTCACGCGGACGCGTCTTCAGCACTGGTGCGCGCGTGTCATGGCTCCGGGGCGCTTGTGTGTCATGGTCGAACCAAGACCGCGCCCGCACATGGTACGGACCAGAAGTTCGTCCCAAGGGCACATCTCGGCTGCTCGTTACGCACTGTGTCCCTAGGACCCCTGGTTCGAATGGAGCCGGATGGAACCCGGCTTTCCCCTGTGCGTTCTCTGACTGGAAAGACAACAAATCTAGCATGGATCTAGGCCAGAAGAGAGGAAAAAAACCAAAGAAGGGATGGGTTCTTACCTGGGCAGCCTGAGATGGCTCTCCCTTTTCGCCGGTATGTGATTTTCCCATGTTTTCTTCCCCGGAACCCTTGCTTGAGTAGCCGGAAGAGAAGGAGAAGAAGATGATCGAGGAAGAGGGGGAAGGGCTTTTTAAAGTTGGTGAAGGCAGTGCTGCCCAATGGTGGTGTCGCCATTTCTTCCGACGTCGCCTTGTAGAGGTAGTGTTGGAAGTCGATGGGAGGTAGGGGGTGACCTGGGGGGTGTCGTTATCAAAACTACTTCCTGTGCTTTTCAATCTTTCTCATTTTTAAGTTCAAATTACCAAACTGCCCTCCACCTTTCAATGCTTATAACTTCTTCATACGAACTCCGTTTTCAGTGTTCTTTAAGGTGTTGGATTCCATTTCGAGCGTAGAATCTAATGATACTAATTTTTCTTACAAATTCCTTTGTTTTGTATTTTAATTAAAATTAAACATCTAACCATCTATTAATATGATTAATTATCTATTAATCTCCAAAATTGTCCAAAATAAACAAGCTATAGCTAACTAGCCCATGGAGACCAACATGATTGATTGTGGTTATAAGAGTGATATACTAATATTGAAAATTTTGAGTCATTACACACACAGAGAGAGAGAGAGAGAGAGAGAGAGAGAGAGAGAGAGAGAGAGAGAGAGAGAGAGAGAGAATGTCATTGACAGAAAGAGGGAGGGAATCGTGGGGGTAGTTATGCATGATAGGACTCTTGGTGGGGGTACTGTTATAAAAAATGGCCCCTCCATTTCTGGCCCTTTTGTTAAAAATATGTGAATGAGGCCTATTGGAAAAATTACCAACTGCCCTTTTAGTTCATGACTTTCTAACTTCTTCATTGGAACTTAGATTTCAGCATTCTTAGTGCTATTAGATTCGTTTTACTGAGTATAATCCAAATATTGAGTTTTTAACACTTCATTTAGCTTCTAAAAATCCTCAAGAATCTAGCCATGGAGGCACCTCTCACGATGGGACGGCACAGGAATAATGTCTATAAGTTGTCAACAAGAGATGATTCTGTATCTTGAATGAACAAGCTTATGTAGGTATCAAAACATCTCTTGACAACTGGCATGATAGACTTGTTCATCCCTTATAAAAAACTCTTCATCAAGTTGTCTCCAATAATAGTCTTCCACTCTTTCTAATATGCCGCAATCATCGTTTTGTGACTCATGTCATTGTAATAAAACTCATAAGCTACCTTTTAGCACTTCTAGCTTAAAGATACAAGTCCTCTAGAACTTATCTATATAGATGTCTGAGGACCTTCTCTAATTCGATCTAATGATGGTTCTTATTTGTTGACCACTTTACAAAATATTCTTAGATATTTCTTATATTTTTCAAGTATGATGTTTTTGTTCTCTTTCCAAAAGTTAAGACCATGATTGAAAAATATTTTCAATCCTCAATCGTCACCATTTACTTTGACGATGACAAAGAATATCAAGGATTAAAATCTTTGTTTAACCATCATGGGATCTAACATTTAATTTCCCTTACATATATACCTAAAACACATTGCCTCGGCTGAATGTCATCATCGACACATTATCGAAACCGGTCTCACACCTCTCCATCGAGTATCATTGCCACTTTCTCTTTGGTCCTTTGCCTTTAAAAACTGCTGTTTATTCCATTAATCAACTATCTACGTTTATTCTTAAATCACCTTTTGAATGCCTCTTTCATTCTCCACCCAATTATTCTAAGTTACGAACTTTTGGGTGTTTGTGTTATCCTTGGCTTCGTCCTTACAATACTCATAAGCTTGAATAATTCTCAAAAGCTCATTTATTTCTCGAGTATTCCAATGTTCATAATCCCTGCATTTGTTTTGAACCCATCGATCACTAGTTTTACTATTCCAGACATGCAAAATTTGTTGAAGCTTCTTTTCCTTCTTCATCTGCATTCACTGGCAATGACAAAATCAATGCACACTCTCTCTCATTGGTGTTCTAAGTCAAACTCTTTGAATTCATAGCAGACAGATCTCTCTCTCCTTCTAATTTAACTTCATCAAATTCGATGACTACACCAAGTTCACCATATGACCGGCCACTAATAATTCCTACTCCCACCCATTCTACTTGCCAAGCTAATCCTCCGTCAATCAACCAAGCCGACTCCATCCCTCCTGAGTCTTCATTGTCTAACATCGTTAATGAGTCAATCACCAACACATGTTATCCAACTCCTCTATTAGCGACTTGTCCTCTGATAATGATCTTTCTCCTCTTCAAGAGCAACTTCCTAAGCCACTTCTTCACATCCCATGCAAATTTGCTCAAGGAACAATAGCTTTTGTCCCAAAACCCTTTTCACACTTACAGGTACTGAGCATCCCATATCCCCATCTCCTAAACCCACCTCTATCCCCCAAGCTCTTAAACACAGAACGGAAAGATGCCATGACTGAAAAACTTCATGCTCTTGCAAAGAATAGAACATGGGATTTAGTGCCTCATGAGCCTTCCCGATGGTAGCACTGCAGGGGACAAGGCTTGTCGTGTCGCCAAGGGTTTTCATCTTGCCCTGGTCTTGATTATCACGAGACATTCAACTCACTAATTAGGCCTAGCACTGTTCGAGTTATCCTCTCCATTGCTCTCTCTCATGCGTGGGTGGTTAACCAACTCAACGTGAACAAGGTATTTCTCTACGGCCATTTCAACAAAGAAGTCTTTATGTCTCAACCTTCTGGATTCATTGATTCCTCATGGCCCGTCATGCGTGTCACTTACACAAGTTCCTTTATGGACTAAAGCAAGTTTTTCGGGTGTGGTTCACCACATTCAAGAGCTTTATTTTATCTCTTATTTTTGTGAACTCTCGTTCTGACTCTTCCCTACTTATTATTGCTAACAACTCTCTTATTATCTATATTTTAGTTTATATGGGTGACTTATTAATCACAGGAAATTATCCAACATTCATCCGACATTGCATTGCAGCTGTCTGTCACAAATTATCTATAAAAGATCTTGGGTCTCTAAATTTTTTTCTTGGGGTGGAGGTTATTCCTACAGAACACGGATTATTTCTTTCTCAACAAATACATTCATGATCTACTTGCACATTTCAAAATGGAAGGAATCAAAGAAGTTGTTACTCCTCTTAGCTCTAACACCTGACTTCTTCTCAATGATAGCTCATCAGCAGTCAATGCCTCCCAATACAGGAGTCTGATTGGCGTCATGCAATAGCTCTCCATCACTCATCCTGAAGTTGCTTGCGCTGTCAACAAGTTAGCCCTGTACATGCACTCACTGAATCAAACTCAATGGACTGTGGCAAAAAGGCCTCTTCGTTAAAATCTCAAACACACCCTTGTCTATGGTCTTTTCTTTCGATGTTCCCGACTACTTACCTTGATGGCCTACTTGGATACTAATGGGCAGGAACTGTGATTATTACACATCTATTTTAGCACGTATTATCCTTTTTGGTGGCAATCCAGTCTCTTGGTGTTCGGAAAAAGCAACTTACCATTGCTCGCTCCTCTATCAAAGCTGAATGTCACTTTGTTGCTTTTGTGGCTGTTGAAGTCACTTGGATCACTAATCTTCTTAGTAAGTTGCATCTCTCTCTTGTAAAACTTCTTCATCTTCTATGTGACAACATTGGTGCAACATACCTGTGTGCTAAGCCCATCTTTCGCTCTTGGATGAACCATGTCGCACTAGAATATTATTTTGTGAGAGAAAAAGTTTCTAATAGTTCTCTTCATGTTCCTTATGTCTCCATTCATGCTCAACTCGTGGAAGTGCTCGGCAAGCCATTGGCCAAATCTCAATTTGCCTTGGTACGATCCGATTCATGTTACCAATGGGACCACCATCTTGCAGGGTCATAATAGTAGAGAATCATCCTCTCCCAAAAATCACCGCAATCAAATGTCATATAATAAGAAAGAATCATCATCTCCCACAAATGAAGACAATCAAATGTCAACCCTAAAGTCTAGCAGTAATATATGTGATCTCTCATCAATGTAATCACATAGTCGTAGGTGTTAGTTACTTGTTTCTGTTCGTAGTTTCATGCACTTGTGTATAAGAATGGTTATCAGGCAGTGAATACAATTCTTCTAACATTCAATTTCTTGTCTCTAGTTAGCCTCTTGTTGGAAACAGTGAAAGAATGGGTGACTCTTCTTGTTGGAGAAGAAGAGAAGTTGTCTCTTGGGTTATCTTCGTAGTTGAAAAGAAGAGGAGTGTCTCTTGGGCGAATTATGTAATCCTACCTTTCAAAGTGGAATATTTAATAAGAATTTAGCATGTGGTTTTTCCTTCTTGGAGATTTTCCATGTAAATCTTGTGTTCTCATGAGGTATGTTATTAGTTGCTTACTGTCCATATTAGTCATTTGACTTATTGCCTACACAATTAAAAGACCGAAGTTTCCCATTCATTGTAAGTTGTATCCTAGGTATTTACTAAAATTTCCAAGTGATTCACATAGGGAGGATTTCCGTTCTGTGTCTATACCTAGGAATTGGAATCAAATTAAGTACACAATATTAAAGACAAAAAAAGTCATTTTGAAATGGGCGTCCACCATCTCATGGGTATTGCAGCTTTGCTTTAATGGAGCATCGGTCAATAACCCTGGACGTCCTGGCTCAATTCAAACCTTTTCTGATGTCACAGAGGCGGGATTCCTTAGCAGGATGCTCTTGTTACATTGTACACAAAACAAATAACGGAGCTGAAAGATAAACACCACTTATGGGCTTGAAATCGGCAAAGGAACTATAACTTTGCTCATTTGCAGTTGTGCGGCGACTCACAAATCGTCATCGACAGACTCAAGCCACCTACACGAGAAAGGAAAGGAACCTATTACGGTCTATAATTGAGAGGAGAAGTGAATGTTACAAGCTTCTTGAATGTTTTGAAGCCGTGTCTTTTGTGCATGTTTTGAGGAGCCCCGTAGTTTTGGTAAAATGTAGTGTTTTTCATTAGTATATATTTCGTTGACCCAAAAAAAAAAAAAAGATGGTTTTTGCAAAATAAAAATAAAAATTGCATCTGACAGTTCTGGGCATCCGATTAGTGGAGGGTCTTCTCGGAAGTGTAGATCATTACCTTCTTATTCCTTAGGTCCATTCAAAGCTGCTGCGTCCGATGGATGTGGATCCACGTGAATAGTCGCTACCCTAACGATGAATGGTTTCGGTCATTTTAGTTGGAGCAAGAAAACCCATAATATGATGAGGATAAGTCAAGTTGCTGAATGTACAAACAGGGCAGCAATCTCACAATTTATGAATTCGAACCCCACTTAAGTAGCCACCATTGACCGTGCACACCCTTATAAGCCATAATCAGGAAGGACTATTAATTTGAATGAATCATCATTTGGATTATTAAAAAACAAAGAGCAGCAGGGTATGACTAAGAGCCTATGTTGTTGATCGATATTGTTTGATCTTAGCAGTTATCGTCATGCATCTTTTCTTTTTCATTTTTTGTCCTTTTGAACGGTATCATCATGGATCATTTTATAGCGAGATTTCAATCTAAATGGTATGAACTACACCTAGAGCTGGTTAAGGTCATGTCCTACTCAATCGAAGTGAATAATTAACCTTCATCAATGTCTTTGATTGCTCAAAGCATGAGTCATTCATTATCTTTTCAGGGATGGATGAAGTTTTCAAATTTGTTCTTAAATGATCTCCACATGGACATGCAATAGTTCCGAGAATCTTTTGCACCTAACGCTGGGCAATGAGATCTAACCCTGATAATTATTTTCAAGGCCCGGCATGGGATATGTAGTACAAACTTAGATTGGTTTTCACCACGGTAGATTATCTAGATCCGCCTATAAGGATATGGCTCAAGTACCATGTTCAACGGACATCCCATTAAGCCGAAGCAGGGTTCTGACCGATTAAGAGGCTAGAACAATGATCCGATCAAGATAGCATCTAATGAGTGATCACCATCAGATCAGCAGAACTGAATATTTAAGCATGCTATGCCCGGTTCAAAAATGGCCACTGTTATTTTAGTGTTTTTCAGTTATCAATGTCTTCGCAGAGACTACTTGCTTCCGTTCCACGTTACATTCACCAGCCACTTGAAACTCCAGCGTCTTCTAGGCAAAACAATCAGGGTGGTTATCGAACGTAAAGCACATGGGAAATATTAGGTTTTGAAACTCATGGTGTTAGTACATAAAGCAAATAAGAAATATTAGGTTTCCAAAGTTCTTGGTGTTAGTCATTATTGTTGACTTGGAGGTCACATAATACGCCCATAGTCTAGCGTTAGTTACAGAATCGAGTCGTTAGTACATTATTTGTTTAGGTTTATAAGCTTGCAAACAATGCAGCAGTCACTCTCTCAAGTCATCGGTACGTATTACCTAGTAAACCGCGCTTGACATGGACGCCTAGTGCACGTGATGAAGAAATGGTAGAGATATGGCTAGCTCCAAATTTTGCAGCTTATGACACCAAAGACTTCTCTTTTAGTGGCGTAAAGAGGAGTCGCTTGCACACTTTCGAGACTCTGCATGGGTGTTTATGTTGAGTTTAACTTTCTTTCGAAATAAAAAAGAAAAAAAAGGATTGCAGCTCAACGGGTCCAATTTGGCTAATCTAATGAATTAGATGCTTTTGCCGCCCCATGGTTCTGGTGATCGATGCCATTCATCTTCTTGGTCTTGTCTTAGAAGGCCGCGCTCAACAATTTCGAGTAAAAACCATGGGCCTATTCCACTATTAAATCATAGGATGGGCAGTTAGGGCTGACCTTGTGCGGCCATCATATAGTTGGCTAGTAATATAATAGCGTGGAGTCAATTCCTGAAATGGAGTAGGTCGAGTGTTTCGAATACAATGGCATAGATAGGATCATGGCTAGAAGTTTGGACCCAACTAATTAATGATAATTTAAGAGAGAGTGATTGATCTAAGTCTCAACTCAAGCAATATACATTTTAGAAAAATAACAGTATTTTTACCCAACTAACTTGCATCTAACCCGATTAACATGCATCTATACTATTTATTAAGCAAATTCTCCCTCCTACTTTAAAGAGTGATTAAAAACTAAACTTGTTATAGCTTTACTAAGTATTTTTGGTGCGGAGCTCTGCCCTAAGTATCTAGATTTACTATTTATTAGACAAGTTCTGTTCCAATTTTTAAGGGTGATTAAAAAATTTGTTAAATCATGACAGCTTTCCTTTATCTTCTCCAATTTTTCTTATACTTATAGTTTTATCTTTAAATCAAAACAAAAATCACACACAGTCTCTCTCTTCCTATTTTTGACTTATAAAAACGAGCTATTAGAATTTTATTTTCACTGATCCTAAATCCTCTTTCCCTCGCTTAGTTGTGTGTGTGTTTCTAGTAATAATCTAAGATAGAAAGGGAACGTTCCAAGTCTCAATTCAATACATACTAGAAAATAATAGTATTTAACCGAGGACTGAGTCTATTCTTCGCAAACATGCATGGATACAGGTTAGAGAATAATAGGTGGGTGGTTGTAGTGGTTAGGAAATGAAAATGGCTTAGACCCTAGACTAATTTGGTAATAACAAGACGCTACCCATGACTTCTCTCTATAAATAAATGCATCTTGTATGTGCTTCCACCACACAAAGATGGCTTCTTCTATCCTTGTAGTTTTATGCTTCTTTTTCATGGCTTCTTCTCTTTCCTTTGCATTTGATCCGAGTCCATTACAGGATTTCTGTGTCGCCGACAACATGTCCAAGAGTACTAAATTCTTTCACTCTTAGTTTTCCTTTTTGCCTTTATCCATGGATAAGTTTTTCCATGAATTGGCTTATCAAGGAGATAATCTTTCACGGAATCATAGTTTTCATGTTAGATCCTTTTTTAAAATATTCAATAGGCAGGGTAGAACTGCCGTCCATGGCTGGACACCTCCATGCCAATTAAAGAGGCCTTTATTTGTGTTTATGTTGATATTGCATATTTTCAATTAATTTGATAGTTACTCTTTGATGATCTTGTTTGCAGTTTTTGTTAATGGCAAGGTTTGCAAGGACCCAAAGCTCGTTAAAGCTGAGGATTTCCTTTTCTCAGGGCTTGACAAGCCTGGCAACACAGCAAATAGGTTTGGATCCAATGTGACCACGGTTTTTGTGGACCAGCTAGCGGGACTTAACACTCTTGGCATCTCTATGGTTCGCATAGACTATGCACCCTATGGTCTCAACCCTCCCCACACGCACCCACGAGCCGCTGAAATCTTGGTAGTCTTGGAGGGTACCTTATATGCTGGTTTTGTCACCTCCAACCCTGATAATCGCCTCATATCTAAGGTCCTCCAAAAAGGTGACGTCTTTGTGTTCCCCTTCAGCCTCATTCACTTCCAATACAACGTTGGTCACACCAATGCCGTTGCCTTTGCCGCTTTGAGCAGCCAGAATCCAGGTGTCATTACCATTGCCAATGCTACCTTTGCATCGAAACCGCCAATCTCCGATGATATTCTTGCCAAGGCCTTCCAAGTGGACAAGAAGGTAGTGGACTATATCCGGGCGCAGTTACAGACCAGCAACTAGAAGACTATCGACAAGCATATGAGACTTCATTCACTATAATGTCTATCTAAATAAGGAAATTGTGTGCCTCTTCATGTTTGATTTGAGAATAATAATATTATTATTAATAAAAGAATTCATGTATGAGTATGAGTTTGTCAGAAACTCTCCCACCTTTTTCTTCTTCCCTTGCTTATTTTAGCTACAATAAAACGAAGCACCTTTCAAGTAGCATTTGTCACAAGTTTGATGTCTTCTACGTCAAATGTTGTATCCAGAAGACTGATTCATAAAAAATAACCTACTTATAGCCAGCTACGAGGATTTTAGTAACCAGCAAAGGGAAGTGGTCCATGGGACACATGACATCTAGATCACTAAAATCTATGCACATGCAGACTTACTCATTTTGCTTTTGGGTCAGTACAATATTAGCAATCCACTTAGAATATTTGACTTTTCTGATAAAAGCCAACGTTTATGAGCTTTGCAACTTCGGCCTTGATTTGTTATTTTAATTTAGGCTTGAACAACTTTAGAGTTATTTTAGGGGACATTTCTAGGAATTGATAACTAATTTGTGCATAGCTACTCGAGTGTCTAAGCTAGACATCTCGTTTTACGTCTAACCAAAGACATCTTTATTAACTTTAAGAAAATATACATAGTCTTACTTCTCTTGTTTAGAAAAGGAAGCACTTACAAAAGCAGGCCTCAAATTTCTAGGATGCCTAGATTAACTTCTTGCAAGTCATCTAGAGTGACTTGTCCACCATCTTCAATGCCTTTAGAAAAGGAAGGGAAGCCTGACTTCGTCTTTCCACGAGAAGGCATCATCGTTGAGCATGTCATTGAAGGGAAAGTATCGTCAACCTTTCAAATGATGACATAATGTATTAGTGATTTCAAGACTCATGGCTAACTTGGGCTTCAGATAAATGGTACCTTCTTAGAGGGTTGGAGTCTCATCCCTTAATGTGGAGTAGATTTCTAGCTCTTTGTGAGCATAGCTTTATAGCTGGCGCTCTTGTATAATCTAGACCAACATCCATTTTTTGCATCATGCACCATGATTCTTTACTATAGCATGCTAAGGTGGAGTCCTGAAAAATTTCTATATTGGTGGTGCATTGACTTATTTTTTAGGGTCATTGATGTTTGAACCATTGAAGGGAGGTAATGGCCCAATAATGTTGCTAAGCCAGCATACACCAGAGTTGTCAAGTTCTAGTTGCTAAGCTTCAAATGTCTTAGTTACGTAAAATCTAACACTAGCTAGATGAGATTCTATAGCACTGAAAGGACAATTCAGCCAAAAACATAATTATCTATACCATCTTTAATGTATCTAAAACATTAGTGCAGGGTTGATAGCACTATTTCATTGTAATGTAACCATGGACATCCTAATAGCACATTGTATGATGCATCAATGTCAATAACAAGGATTAGGACTTCAAAGTCAATATCCACAACTTTATCTTTTAGGTAAGATATTCTAAATAGCATTTTAACTACTTTGGTGGAAACTTTGGATCATAAGGTTACTGTTCTCTAGTTCTTTTTTGCTCAAGCCACAAAGGGATAGAGTTTGTAAGGGAAGTAGATTAACTACAAACCTTGAGTTAATCATGATTTAAATAAGAATCTACTATGGCACTTCATACAAACTAGAAATCACTATCATTGAAATGATGGATGCAAATCTATTTAGATAAACATATGCAACTGCATACAGTTGGTAAACTTCATCAGTATTCAAGATAAGACCACTTAGATTATTAATGAGTGTGTGTCACAATTTAGTTGACATCACAAGTACTTCATATATGGTCATAGAAGCTGAAACTTTATTTAAATGTGCAGCAATATTGTACTTAGGGGATTTAGTACTTACCCTTATTTCCTAGAGTGCATTGCCCCAAATTGGCTACTATTGGCACTGCTACTAAGATCTTGGTGGAGATGCCACTCTAGTTGGTAGTTGCCATCCTGAGTTAATATTCCTGGGAGGTGTTAGGATAAAAAATTTGAGTAATAAAATATGATGCAGTATTTTCCCATGTCTGAAAGAATGGGGCTAAGCTACATTGAACAAAGGTGAATACATATCCATCTTGTGTGGTCTCGCTAATGATCTTACAAATCTTAAACCCCGTGAGCATCATATGCCCAAAAGCCTTTTCAAGTAACTAAGGTAAGGGTCAAATAGATAGCAATTTATACATTGAAGGAGCCTCATCCTGCTCTAGTGGGAGGTCTGTCACTTCAAAGGTGACAGAGCTAGCATTTTGAATTCTAAAATTTAGACTTGTAAGAGATTTTGGTTGGTGGTTCTCAAACTCCAAGGGCGTCAAATTTTCTAATGTGTAGGGTGATGAAGTAGCTCGAGTATACACTAGTATGGTTGTGTACATATTGGCGACACCAATGTGCATTATGGGGAAGTTGAGTGTATTATGGTGACATGAACAATGATAACTACCTTTATAGATTTTGATCATATTGTTAATTTGTGAGTTGTCGATGTTCACGTGGAGTGTTACCCTAGGCTGATCTAGATAAACTAGATGGAGACAGCTATCCATATACGGTCTCTTTATGTTTCTTTTTGTATATGGCAATCTACCATCCTTTACTAATGTCTTTTGCAGCATGCCTTCAAGTTAGTTTCCTCGAAGAACACATTTTTGGTACATGGTCAATTTTCATGGTGTTTTTCAGCCTTTCATTTAAGGAACGTACTTATATAGGGTCTTTCTGCTTGGATCCAAAGTATGAGTCCTACATAATAAGCTTTCTTGGTTGATAGCTAAACTATTACCAACATTGAACCAACATGGGGAATGTTTTGTGCCACCATGCACACCAAACAAGCCTTTGTTTCTTTCACTCTCCTACTCCTTGAAGGACATTGTTTCTAATATCTATATGTGGGGAATACAATTCATAAGGTGAAACCTCATTGTCGTCTTCTAACTCATATTTGGACTCTATTACCTCATGGCAAGTGGGCCATGTCTTATTTGGCTTTATAGGCATGTTGAGCTTCTAATGGAAAGGTGAGGCTTCTAATGATGGATTTGAGGCTTTCTCTATAGCTTCAGGTAATTGGATGGTGATAGATGTTTTTTGGGGTTTTAGTTTCTAGATTTGGAATGGAAATTATAGCAATCATATTGGAAGAGGATTTTTATTAATTTTCCCTCTTCATCTCCAGGGTTCTATCATTGATCATGTCTTGAATTTTATTCTTAAGGATGCAACAGCCCTCAAGTGAGTGACCAATGGCCTCTGTATGGACAATATAGTGGGCCATCAAAGTTATTAGCTTCCTCAAGTCTACTGGACTTTGGTAACTCCAGACACTTTGTCTCCAAGAGTTCCTTGAAAATGTATGGAATGTCCTGGTATGAGAAGCCTTAAATGCATATCCAATTATTGGGTCTTGTGTCCCCTACTGGGTTTGGAAAGAATTAATTTTGACTGATATAAAGATAGCACTATAGTAGGGTCATGTCATTATTCTTTACTCCTCCTTTGTTGTGATTGTGATATTATGGTATTGTACAAGATTTACGGTACCTCCTTGGACATTGTTGGGATGCCTTTTAAGAAAATTTTCAATCATTTTGCCCTAGGACAGTAGGTTTCAAAAGTTATCATGCACATTATTAAGTAATAAAAACTCCACATGGCTATTCAAATTTTCAGCACATGCTTGCACTACTTTCTACATGAGTTCCTAAAGGCATAGGAGACTCAAGTTTCCTATGCCTTTTTGAGATGAAGTCCACCACCATCTCATTTGGTAGTTGTTCTAGATCACTGAGTCAAACAGACATTCTACATCATCCTATAAAAATGGGTGAGGACTTTTTGTATGTGCTTCCAATTAGACATGAAATTGGGGCCTAGATTGCTAAACCAAATGAAGGCCCTTGCTATCAAGGTTTTAATGAACTATCTCAGTAGTAACATGCCATTCATGATTGTGTCTCAATGCTTAGCAATGAAGCAGGCCAAGTGTTCCTTAGGGTATGCATTTTGTTGTACATGTGAAAATCGAGCCTCTTGTACCTTGGTGGGAATGGTACATCATACACCCTAGGTAGGTGTGGCTTCTAGGAAGAGAAATTTTCAAATGACTTCATGACATTTAGCTTGTAAAGACTTTCATTGATTATCCTTTATTTTGTGTATGGATTCATGGATGATGCTCTCTCTCTAGTAGTTGAATTAGATGGAGACAAGTTATTGGCCTTTAGATTTTCTATTTTTACATTTTTTTGCCATCTTTTGTTAGATCTTGTAGAGTTGCCCATCAAGGATCCTTGTCCTAGTGAACATGATAGCATTTGGTTAGGGTATTAGTGTGTGAAATCCTCTTTACAAAGTGTGAAGGGTTCTGTTTTCATGACATGGGCATGTTTGCAAGAAGAAGCCAAATTTCTTCTTTCACGGGCCTTTAATTGATGCCTTTAGACTTGACATTGTTAATCTATGTGTTTTATAAAGGCTTCACTATTACATAGGAGGCTTTTAAAGTCAGTAAAAAATGCTAATAGAAGTTGATCAAAAAATGACTTCTATCAAGCTGACTTCAAAATTTGATAAGTTTTAAAGTCGTTTAACTAAATGGCTTCAAAATTATTGACTTTTAAAATCATTTATCTAAATGACTATACTTTTAAAATCATTTATCTAAACAACTCCAAAAGTCTACACTTAAGAAGTCGTTTAGATAAATGACTTAAAAAGTCCCAATTTTTATTTTTTTTCACATTGTAGTCACTACTTGTATTTGCTAATTCAATGTAACACTTGATATAATTTTCTTATAATCTTTATACACAGGAAAAACAAACATTCATTCATTTCTACATTGGGTGCAAAACATCCCAATTCATCATTATCCATCCACATCTATCTTGAAAATACTTCATAAAAGAAACCAAGACACATGCATTCACTAAAACATCCACATTCACTTCATTTGTAAGTCTATACACATTCGCATTTACTTTCACACTCTAAGTTCCCCTCATTCATCATCCCATAAAAGTTATATAATTCAATGAATATAATGAAAACCAACCCCCATATTCACTTTATTCATGAGCTCTAAATTCACTTTATCCATACTTACTGATTTACTACCACCTCCAAGTTTTCAGTCGTTAATTTCTTAATATATATATAGTATTTCAATAATAATAAAAACTAGAAGAACACATTTACTCTTCCCATCTTCATATTTATTTTTTGAGCCTTACAAAAACTAACATATTCATAATAGAGCATGTTAGATCAAAGTGGTTTGGCATGAAGAAGGTGGTGAAAAGATAAATTACCGCACTAGTGGCTAGACTTGAAGGTGGGCTAAAACAATTCATCATTGTAGAAGCAAAATACAATGGGCGAAACAAATAATCAAGGTTTGGGTATCAACAGCCTTTTATTCCTATATTCTTTGGAGAAAATTATGACTTTTGGAGTATGAAGATGAAAAGTCTCTTTCTATCACAAGATTTATGGGATTTATTTGAAATTGGTTATGTGAAACTTGAGCAATCAGCAACTCTTACAAATATTCAAAGAGAAGATTTGAAGGAGACCAAAAAGAGAGATGAAAAATCCTTGTTCTTCATTCAACAAATAATTTCAAATAATTTATTTATGAGAATCATGAGAGCTTCAAAGGCTAAGGAAGCATGGAGCATTATATAAGAGTAGTTTCAAGGAAGCACAAAGGTGAGAATTATTACACTAAAATCTCTTAGAAGAAAGTTCAAGAATATCCAGATGAAAGAATCTAAAACTTTAAAAGAATATTTTTCTAGAATATTGAAGTAGTAAATCAAATGGTGATATATGGTGAAGTTATAATTGATAAGAAAGTTGTCAAAAATATTTGATTAGTTTGCTAGAAAAATATGAATCCATGTTCTTAGTTACTGAAGAAATAAAAGAAATCTCCAATTTAAGTTTTCAAGAGTTGATGGCATCACTACAAACTCATGAGCAAAGGTTGTCGAGGCACTCTAAAAAATCTGTAGAAAGTGCTATTCAATTTAAGCTAATTTTCATTAAAAACCAAATATGTCATCATCTTAAGAACACTAAAATAGAGAATCATATAAAAGAGGTAGTCATGAAAGAGAAAGTGGCCTAAGGAAAAGAGGAAGAAGCAATTATAACAAAAATATAACAGTAGAAAATTTTGAATAGAAGTGCAGGTATTTCCCGTATGCAATGAATATAATGAAAACTAAGCCCCATATTCACTATTTACAAGCTCCAAAATCACTTCATCCATACTTAATCATTTATTCCCACACTCCAAGTTTCTACTCATTCATTGCTTAAATATATATATATATATATATTTCAAAGAAAATAATGAAAACCATATAAGTGAATGAAAAAATATGTAATTATGTATTTTACATTCATATAATTACTCCATGTGTTCTAATTGAAACTTATTAAATACTTAGCCCATTCGCTTTGTATTTCATTGAGGTTTAATCTGAAATAACTCTTCTTGTTTGCCCACTCAACTAGCATAGTAGCCTGTAATACAACATAGTTAATTCATGTCACATTCTTTTAGCTAGATTCATAAAAAATTGTGAAAAATATAAGATTATGAAAAGTAAAAATTATTTTACCTTTCTTAATTAAGAGACATTAACACCATTGAATATGAGGATCTTTATATATATATATATATATATCACATAATACCCCCCCTCAATCAGACTATTATTTAGGGCACTGTACAATAATGACATCAACACAAATCCATAAATATCATTTGTAATATTCTAATTTTAATTAAAAGTAAAATAGAGTAATTAACTATTCTCTACATCTTGACATTCTTTTAAGTGAGTTTTAGTAGTTCTATAGTCTCGATTAGATTATCTCATGTTAACCATGCTCTACAAATTTAAAATTTAAATACATTATAGATGAATAATAAATTATTTATCTACACATAATACATGAAAATAATAAAAACTTCCTTATTCATAATTTCTATGAGGGCGGGATGAATATGTGATCCACAAGAATAAATAAAAGATAGTGTACCCACATATAAAAAATGAGTAGCATCCAATGAGCCCTATATAGATAGTTATATGAATTGTAATTAAAGATGACAATCCTTAAGTATAGAATAAGTTGAAAAAAAAAATAAGAAAATTAAAACTTACCTACTATTATAGGGAATCATTAAGCCTTGCCCCCTAGAGTACTGGAACAAGACTAGTAAAATACCATCAACATGCCTCTTTATCAACCATTGCTTTGTTGCTCCACAAATGATGCTACTAGGGTCAAGAAATTGGTAAAGTATTCACTCAACCTCAAAAAGGCTAGTAGCATCATTCAAGAATTTACATAAAAGAAATAATTATTACATATACCACGAAAATATAACATGTAACATCAAATATTTTATAAACAAATATGTGTATATCCATGTAGGAGACAATGTGAGGGTGCTCGAGTTGATTCCATAGGCAAACTCATAATAGGTCCTCTTCATAAGTGGCACTTCAACAACATCATTAGCAAGCACTCCCTTCTTGATTCATATGGGATTGATTTCCCTATCTTCATTGATGAGACTGCAGATTAACCTTGGGGATCGAGGCATATTAGGTGGGACTTCCACATGATCTTTAGACGACTGTTGTAAAAGATGTGAAAATTTTTAGCTAAATAATATTAATTAATGAAGAGGATCTAATTTATGATGAAAAGAACAACCATTTATGCAAGTATTTGCTCCATTGGTGCAAAAAGAGGTGATGGTGCACTGGCGAGTGACCTCAATATGCATGTTATTGTTGATTAACTGTATAAAGTTAATAAGCAGTTAAATTGAGGTCTCTAGCTAAAAATTATTGAGGAAGGTAGGATAGGATACATATTATGGACTCTATGGGAATGACAATTACCTCCAGCCAAGCAATGTGATATGCAATTACCTACTCAACAGTTATAATATTTTTCATTTTTAAAGGGAATGATAGGCTGACATTAGCATCGAAAGCCATGTTACTAGATGCTCGCTTAGTATGTGGTGGCATACTAATTCCATGCAAAAGAGTTAATTGATACTCATAGCATAAACCAACTGCCACAATGTTTTGATAGGAATCCAGGGCCAATAGGCATTGACCCACCTACAAATCAGATATATAATAGAGAGGTTAAGATAGAGAATTATTACAGAAGCATGGTGAAATTTTTTAGTTTTATCTACATACATACATACATACATACATACATACATACATACATACATACATACATATACACACCTCCTTGGCTGGAATTTCTTTTTCTAGGGGCACCAATTGTCCTTCATGAACTTCTTTAGTTGGATAATTGATAGACAAGTGAAACTACTTACAACACAAGAAGCAATTTGTGCAGTAGTTTCATCTAAGAATGTTTAGCTAGTAGAACCCATCGAATGCTCCATCTTCCAAAGGATGAAGTGATCAATGGGTTTCGTAGTCCTAGCTTTCTTTTTCTATTAAGCAAGACACTATAGTTAGAGAATAGAACATATATAACTATAGTAGCATTAATTGAAAGGAATAAATTATCACAGATGCTTACTTCATACTCTTTTAAATGAGCATAGCCCAACCTAAATAGGTGATGCTACATATTAGTTTCATGCACCTTTCTTCCTCTTGCATTCTTTTCTTGCACATTTGTACATATGTAATCAAGTGCAATAATTGGATGTTACATGTAATTAATTAAATGAAACATTATTTCCACACATACCTCAAATTTAACGAATGTGCAGTTCTATACAAATGCATTTCACATGTCCTAGTCAATGATGTCAAAATAAGTAGCAGGCACTGTGTACAGCCTTGATGGATCATTGACATATGAAACTATGTATTTGTGAATAAGATAGTCCTTCCATTTTCTCCATTGCTCACCAACTCCTTGTAAAGCATGTGTCTTCGTCTGCTCAAGTATGTCAAAGCAGTTTGCAAATCACACACCAAATTACGATGTTTGAAAATAAGGTATGTTATAAATTATATAATACATGTTATTAGTGTTTACCTACCTTCATCATTTCCCATATTGAATCTTTTGTCAAGGATGTCACTAGTCTCCAACCATCAATTGTGATAGGAACCATGCTCATTCTCACCTATCTCTTGACCCCTACTAATGTATTTGATAGTTTCTTTAATTCCTTTTAACTTACTCTTGACAACCTTTTCCATTGTTGTTTGCCTTCTACCCTTTCTCTTTTGAGTAGTGCTCATGTTGGCCTCTTCTTCATGCTCTTCATTTTGCCTATATTCTTCATTTTGATACTGTTCTTGTTCCATCTTTACTGCAAATAAAAACATATTGATATTAGAACAATGAAATAAAAAAAAGGCCATGTAATCCATAGAAGCATAACAATATGAAGATAGAAGCAAAAATGTCAATCCAGAAGTGTGTGAGAGGTTCGAGGTTGGTATGCTCTATCTCATTTGAGGATGGATAGATCTAAGAGAGTGTGTGAGTAGTTTCATTTGTAATTCCTTGCTTGTATCAAAAGAAAAAGACAAAATTCTGCCAGTGCTTGAGGATTGTAAATTAATATATTTTGATCTTTGGGGTAAGCTGACCCAAAATTCCAAGTTTGGGATAACCTAAAGAAAAGAGAACCTAGACTTAAGTTTCAAAGTACAATAACTAGTAAACTTGTATCACAACATCAACAAATTGGGCAACAAAGAGTTTATGAATTGCAAGCAATATACTATAACATGTCACTCCAAAATATTTGGAGTAACAAAATTCCTAAACTTTTTATGACTTGCAAGTTGCAACGTATGAAAAGGAATAGTATTGAAAAAAGTTTGATACATAAGCACAAATTTGCACGTGAATATGGATTTGAAAAGATTTTATTTTATTTATTTTATTTTATTTTTATGACATTGATGGTTGTATACAACAGTTGAATAAACAAACATTAGTTGTATTTCTATGTCATCATATGACTTAATCAAAGGCAAGTTACTTCAATAGATGATTACAAACTAGAGGAATAAATATTGGGTAGCAATTTTTTTTATTTTTTTTAAACTCTGAAAACAAGATTAGTTATGTAGATCATGTTATGAGATTGGTATAAAGGAATATTTGAATATTTTCCTATTTATTTTAAATATGTCTGATGATATACATTTGTTATATGTGGTAAACTATTTATAAAATGCTTTAGAAATTCTATATCATTGACTTATTGGGCCTTTATGAATAGACTATATACAAAGATCATCACCAGTAAGAAGATTCTAGGCATTTGATCAAATGTGGCTTTATTGAGGATTTGAACCTCTATTTATTTATTTTATACCATTGTCCATAGCTACAAATTGGATAGCTAGAATGATCCTATTGAATTGATTTTGATGTAGTGCTGTTTTGTAGCACATCCAAGTAGAAAATGGGTTAGATTATTGAAGTAGCATTTAATCTACTAGAAATGTGCACCCCTAAGTGTCCCATTCTTTAGTGGAGAATGATCTTCTCTATAGTTTCCAAAGTTTATGATGCAACCTTATTAGTGATATATCTCATTTAGTTTAGTTTAACTTTTTGTTATTATGGCACCAATTCATGGAGCTTATGGTATTTAGCAACTTCCCATAACTTAGAGACATGGTTTCACTCTAGATTTAAGGTTCAATAGATCCTATTAAGTACATAGGTAACCTTCTTAAATGAGAGTGTTCTACCTTAAGTACTTAGTTTCTAGGTAGTGATTCATAGCTAGTATCATCTTAGCTCAAAGTATGGATAAGGGAGTGTCTACATTAGCTACGTTCATGGAGTTGTGAACCTAAGTCACTAAGGAATTAGGGAATGTACCCTTCCTTGCTCTCCACTGACTAGTCCAAAGCAATCCCAAGGTAGAATAGTACTGATTATTAGTTTGTCATTTAGGGACTTTTAGTTTAAATTCTTTATAAAGAATATAGCTTAATAGATCAAACTTTCACAATTCCAGCACAAAAGCAGCCTAAGAATTCCAGAATTTTAGTATGTCTATAAATCAGCCTGAATTTCAGTATATGTATAAATCTAGGCAAACATGAAATCTTGACAATAGATGTTCAAGCATTTCATAATTCCAATACAAGAGAAGATTTGAAACCTTCCAATTTTTTAGTAACAATGTAATGAAATCTTTCACATTTCAACATATAGTAATTTCTATACGAATTTCCAACATTTGAATACATTGATCAAGCTAAATATAGGGTCTCCAATAGCCATCACGATTTTCCTGCATAACATATGCAAAAAAACTGGGCATTATTAGTTCAACTAGTAGATCCCCAAATCCTTGTATTTAGGCTTGAGGAGAAGAAACTTGTTTCCTTGATTTCATTAGGAATTCATTAGGCCTTCACATCCTAGTTTCAGGAAGGCCTAGCAAGTAGAGAAAAAACTTCTTTCTTATAGGTAACATGCAGAAAATGAAGTTGTATTCTCCTTGCTTTAGCATCCCCCAAAATTCAATAGTTAAAAGTTTGAATTTCGTGGGGCAATTTAATGTGAATTTAAATTAAACATCATGTTTTAGTTTTCCAATTTAGCATTTCAGTTAGGTGTTTTAGGATGGGATTTTGGGCACCATTACGTGCATTTGTATGCATGAAACAGGGTGTGCCTAGTCCCTATTTCCACTTGCATTAATAAAATGAGGTGATATAAGATGGACAGTACCAGCTTCTAGGCATTAATTCAATGTTCAACATCCCCCCAAGAAAATCGAGAAGTCCTTCCCCAGCAACAACGGATTTATGGGGCTTCTAAAAGTAGGAAATCATCCATTGTTCTTGTCATGCAGTCTGAAAATAGGGCCTTCTGGCTATAAAAATTTGCACAAAATTCCCAAGTAAACCATGCTTTTCTTGCAATGCTTTTAATCTACTGATCATGGATATGCACCACGCAAACAAGTGCATTAGTTAGATCCAACAATTTACAAGCTTAGAAGGATAAATCATGAGATTTCTATTTATGCTGGTTTTTGTTACAAGAGCTTCAATTTGTTAATAGATTTTCGTTATTGGCCAAGCTAACCAACATTAGTAACCTTGCTATGAAGATCCATACCAATTTAGAGCTTTGAATTTTCATGTTTTCCACTGGTTTTTCGCTGAGATGTGTTCTCCCTCTTCATTGCATGAAGAACCAACTCTAGCAAAAGTAGTAAATTCCACAATAGAGCAGGAATAAAAAATTTTATAGACTGTGAAACTTCACTTGGAAACAATCTTAGGGGCAGAAGTAGTAAATTCCACTGGAGCTTTAAAACGTAAAGGAAATTATTATACACAGCCCCCTAGACCCAATTACCTGTTTGGTCGGCAAAGCAGCTAAAAGTGGTTGGAGTTTCTATTCGCATAGGTGGTAATGTGTTTATCCGTTTAAGCAATTCTTTACCAACATAACGCTACATCATTTTCTTCCCCTCACTAAATACATCATTTGATGTACTGATCTGAAACATGGAGAAGCAGATAGCAAATAAGGGTCAAAAGGGTTGCAAAAAGTCGTCCTGAAAGTTATACTTTTGAGTTGTAAGGTTGCAAAAGCTTACTAAATTTTGATATAAGAGCCTTCCCATATGACTATTAAAAATCATAAAAGATATGATGCAGGACTTGTTAAACAGTTTGATGGAGAGGATGGAACCAAACTCCATTGTTGAGAGGATTGAGGAAGAGCAAAACTGTGAAGATGGGAAAAAGGCAATTTCCTATGGCAAAAATTCTGATACAGAGAAAGCTTAAAGGAATTAATGAAAATTTTTTCGGAGGAAAAGACGAAAATAAACAAATTGTTTGGTAATCTGAGAACAACCCACAAGAAGACACTTTTTGTGGATAGATCTGTCAATGTTGATTATGCATCTCACAATGGTGAAGGTCATAGGAATTACATGTGGCCAAATTGCTTTGATTCGTCATCGGAAATTGTTAAGCAATACACTTATCGCTGAATTATCAAAGTGAAATTCTGTCTACTGAGGAAACTAACTAATACATTGTGGAAAAGAAGTGAAGCATCTGATCTATTGATATAAAAATGGAGCAGTCGCATCAAACTCTTAATAAGAACAAATCAATGCATACCTCATCAGCAGGGTTTGACTAAGAGCTTATGTTAGTGATCAATTATATTTTATCTTGCCAGCTTATCATCACTGATCCTTTTTTTTTTATTTCGTCATTCTTACGAATAGTATCCACATGGGTCATTTTTATACGAATATCAATCTGAATGGTAGGAGCTACAACTAAAGTAGGTTAAGATCATCACCAAGTCAATCTAAAGGAATAATTAACCTTCATCAACATATTTGATTGCTTGTAAGCATGGATCGTCATCTTTTTTGGGATGGATTAAGTTTCAAATTAGTTCTAAAATGATCCCCACCTGAACATGCGTAGTTACGAGAATCTTTCGCACCTAACACTGGGCATTGAGATCCATCCCCTGATGATTAACTTCAAGGCCCGGCTCGGGATGTGTACTAAAAACATAGATTATTTGTCGTAACGTTAGATTAATTAGACCGTCCTACAAGGACATGGCTCACGTACCATGTTGAATGGGCATCCAGTTCAGTTTAATTTCCACGATTTGAACCTATGCAAGTTTCTGATTGATTAAGGACCTTGAATCTTCAGATGAACAGAAAATCTAACAGAAATGGGATGAAATAGTGATCACTATCAGATCAGCAATATTTCAGCATGTGCCTGGTCCGGAACGTGGACTGTTGCGAAAAGTTTGATGACCACTGTTACTTTAGTGTTTTTCAGTTGTCAATGTCTTCCCAAAGACCACCTTGCCTTCCTTTTGCACGTCACGACCACCAGCCACTTGACTCGATGTCTTCTAGGTAAAATAATCAGGGTTGTTATGGCATGCAAAGCACACAGGAAATATTAGATTTTGAAAGTTCTTGGTGCTGGTTATTATATATTGTCGACTTGGAGGTCACTAACATATGCTCATAGTCTAACGTTAGTAGCATAATCAAGTCTTTAAAACATTATTTACTTAGGTTTATAATCATGCAACCAGTGAAGCTGTAACACATAGCATTTGTTCGTAACAAAACACTATCTGAAGTCCATGTATAATTTATCTAGTAAACGGCAGGTGACATGGACTCGGCGCTTCAAGTTTTGCAGTTCAGTGCCACCAAAGACTTCTAGCTTTGTGGTACAAGGAGGAGTTTCTCACCCGTTCAAGTCTTTGCATGGGTATTTGTGACGAGTCCAACTTTCCAAGAAAAAAAAAAAATCAGCTTGAAGAGTCCAATCTGGGTTATCTGATGAATTAGATGATTTTACCGGCCCCGTGGTTCTGGTGATCGATGCCACTATCTTCTTGGTATTGTCTTATGAGGCCATGCACCACGGTTTTGAGTAAAACCCTGGGACTTCAACTATTAGATCATAGCATGTGCCCTTAGGATTTACATGTGCAGCATCATATAATGGTCTAGTAATGTAATAGCGCTGAGGAAATTTTCGAAATGCCTTAGGAGTGTTTTAGGAATACACATTGACATAGATAGGGCCAAAAGCATGGCTTAAAGCTCGAGCCAACTGACATGCACGATAATATAAGAGACAGGAATTGTTCCAAGTCTCAATTCAAGCAATATACAAACAAGAAAATAATAGCATTTATCCGAGGGCTGCGTCTATTCTTTGCAGAAATGTACGGATAAAGGTTAGGATATAGATGGTGTAGTTGTTAGCGAATGAAAATGGCTTAAATGTTAGACTTGGGAATAACAAGACCCCGTCCATGAATTTTCTCTATAAATAAGAGTATCTTATTTGTGCTTCCAACACACCAAGAAACACTTGAACTCCCTATTCTTATCTTTGAATTAAGAGATCAAAGATGGCTACTTCTATCTGTATAGTTTTGTATTTCTTCTTCATGGCTTCTTCTCTTTCCATTGCCTATTATCCGAGTCCATTACAGGATTTCTGTGTTGCCGACAACATGTCCAAGAGTACTAAATTCTTTCTTAATCTCAGTTTTCCTTTTTGCATTGTTTGGCCCAAGAATGGCTATCCATAGACAAGTTTTTCGATGAATTGGCTTATCAAGGGATAATCTTTTCACAAAGTCACAGTTTTTGTGGGTTAAAATATACAATAGCGAGAGTAGATTGCCGACCGAGGATGGCTATTTCCATGCAAAGAGGCCTTTATTTGTCTTTATGTTGATATGGCACATTATTGATTAAGTCGGTACTTACTCCTTGATGATCTTTTCTGCAGTTTTTGTTAACGGTGGGGTTTGCAAGGACCCAAAGCTGGTTAAAGCTGAGGATTTTCTTCTTCTCAGGGCTTGACAAGCCTGGCAACACAGGGAACAATGTTGGATCCAACGTGACTCAAGTGACTGGGGCCCGGATAGCAGGACTCAACACTCTTGGCATCTCTATGGCTCGCATAGACTATGCACCCTGTGGTCTCAACCCTCCCCACACGCACCCACGAGGCACTGAAATCTTGCTAGTCTTGGAGGGTTCCTTGTATGTTGCTTTTGTCACCTCCAACCCTGATAATCGCCTCATAACTAAGGTCCTCCAGAAGGGTGACATCTTTATTTTCCCTATCGGCCTCATTCACTTCCAATTCAATGTTGGTCACAGCAATGCCATTGCCATCTCGGGCTTGAGCAGTCAAAATCCAGGTGTCATTACCATTGCCAATGCTGTCTTTGTATCGAAACCGCCAATCTCCGATGATGTTCTTGCTAGGGCCTTCCAAGTGGACAAGAATGTAGTGGACTATCTGCAGGCGCAGTTCTAGACCGACAACTATAAAACTGTCCACAAGCATACGAGACTCCTTTACGACTAGAATGTCTACCTAAATAAGCAAATTGTGTGCCTTCTTGTTAAATTTGAGATTGATAATAGTAATAAAAAATTCATGTTTGATAGTCTTTTTTTCTTCTTCTTCTTCCTCCTTTTTTTTTTTTCTTTATTTTTTTTTTTTTTTTTTGTGACTACTGCAAGAAGTTGAACACGTACGTACACAACTCGAACCGAAGCACCTTCATTGTCAAATGATTCAAACCTTCGATGGATATGGACTATCAACCTTCAGCTGCTATCCATCCAAATGGAGTTGAATTTGATGGCTCGTCCTCATCAAAGCCTTTCGAATACTGAACATGTGTTTTATTTTTGGGTAAAAGATAACATCGCTGAACAAGTTAATTTTGCATGTCCGCAGTTTTTTTTATTTGTTTACTTCCAAAAATTATTTGCTGAATCGTATTTACTTCCCAAAGGAAAAATGTAGGCACCCATCACATAAACCTCTTCTAAACTTTGGAGAAGTTTCCACTTCTTATTCTTTCTTCTCTTTTTTCTTGTTAGCAGGAAATGAATGGAAGATTGCTGGGATTGGAATCAATGTCAGGGTTCTATAGTTTCCACTATATGGTTTGACATGGAAATCTAGCTCTAGTTGAAAATCCTATTCCATATGGAACTAGACCTCATTTTTGGGAAAATTCAGTTCTCCTTTTAAACATGAAGACTCATTTTCAACATTGAAAAGAATAAAAAGTCAACTCTCATTTTCATGGAAAGGAGGTATTATAAAGCAGAGGAAATAGGAATGACTTTCCTAAGAAATCTATTTTCAGCAAAAACCTCGTTGTTGCTAAACGAATGGGCCCTTGGTGCATCAACGATATTTCCTCCATGCAGGTAACACTATGATGGAACATTTATCTCTTGCATCAATTTCAAAACAGCTTCATTTCAATGCAATGCATTTAGTTTTGTTTGACTAGAATAAAAAAATCGTCTCCTATTCATAGAAAAGAATTACAATGAGTAAGTGCTGCAAACTTGTACATACAATGTCTATCTTATTTTGTAAACAACATACATGCACATAAGCAATCTCGTTTCTCTCACAAAAAAAAATTGAAAACATCAAGATCTTCCCCCATGCCCTTGACTTCATGTCCAAGTTGCCTTATGTAAGCAACCTTACTGGCAAACCCAAGCAAGCAAAAGGTCAAAAGAACATAAGTAATACCCTTTAACTAATCCCCATGCTTAGGCTCTCCAATCCTAAATCAAGATTGTTGCTATTATTAGTATAATTCTCCTTCTGAGATTCAATATCCATGCTACCTGCCTATTTCCTTCTATGTCTTCTATCATGTGTTATTTCAAAAGCTTACTCAAATGGCTCCATAAAAATAAGCTTCAAGAGTGTATATAGACGAGCATGCAAACATATTAGACCTAGGTAAATAACTAAAAGGTAGTGAATGTGTACTTTTTCACCTTGTGCTCTTGGACTCGACAATGAGCTCATACAGTACTTTAATTTTTACTTGGCTATTTCATTTGTTACAAATGTTCTAGAGTGTTGAGCATGTGTATGTCTAGTATATATAATGAACCAAAGCTAAATGTCTTACCGTTTCTTGCACTAATACGAGTCTTTGCAAGTTGGGGTTTGAAAATGGTTAAAAGTTTGAAAAACAAGGATACTACAATTTCAATCACAAATTTAGCTTCTTCTCCAAACTCATTTCAACTAAAACATTACAGGTCTGAGTGCAATCAAAGAAAGGTCATATGACTATGGACTGTAGTCTATCTATCCTGAACCAACTAATTACAATAAATTAATGGTATATCATTAATATGGAACCCTTTATTATTCACTATCTAGAGGCACCTTGCCTTGTTTGGGATAAGTAGCCTTTAACATCTAAGTGGTGAAGTGCAAAATCAGAATAGTGCCACCTGGGTCATTTACCAAGATTGCGTAGGTTCATATATCCTTAGCCTTGTAGTCTAAACACAAAAGAAGTGCTTGAAAGGAAAGATCACAAGCAAAACATCCTGTGATATAGGATATTCCTCAGATTCTAGCATGTGCACTACTTGCCCCATCTTTGGTCTCTTGTCTAAATCAGGATCAACACATCGTAAAGCAGTTTGAACTGCTGGATAAGGACTCTTATTGAGGGCCTTGTCACAATTTTGGAGTCTACTGCTTCCGAATGTCTACTGTCAAGCATCATTTTGAGCCAGTCAACAAGATTTACTTGTAAGCATCACCAAATGAATTATACATAAAGTGTATGGAAATGACAAGTGTGGTAACCCACTTCATATATATATATATATATATATATATATATATATATATATATATATATATATATATATATATGATGAACAGAAATAGATAAGAAGCAGAATAGAAGTTTTGAGAAAGCTTTTTATCTTTGAAAGATGGCTGAGTAATCATGGTATTCTGAAACAGGTTGCTTTTTTATAGCGAATCCATTAACAAAGGACTTTGTTTCAAAATACATAAAGTAATGCAATACTCTTGTTCCACACAAGATTCCAAAATAATTCACTCGGAACAAGTGGTTGTAAGACTATTCCACTATTTACTAATTCATTAACTGATAGTTGAATGTGGATATGTCATTCACATTAAAACAATGTGATCCATGTCTCATCTAAAACTACAATTGTATTTTTCATGTAGAATCAAGACAACAAAAATTATATCACCATCTAACCTCAACTTTTATCAAATAGCATTTTCAAGCCTATTATAGGATTAGAAAGTTGGGAACTAGGAAAAAGATAGTAAAAAGTATCACATAGTTCCTTTAATAGCCAAGTTTGGTAGTGTTTAACATCCTAGTTTTTACAAAGAGTGGTCTACTTTTAAGTTAGAAAGTAGTGAAAATTTCCTTGTTTTGGCAAAACATAATCATAGTGATAATGTAGAAGTAGATATTGAAATACATCCCCCAACATATTGGGATTCACTATCAAACTTCACATACATGGTAAAGTAAAATTTTCTAAACTAAAGGCAGTTAGAGGATCATGCCTTAATATCTCATACTATCAGAAGTAGAAACATACAAGATGATTAAACAGCCCATATTTAAAGTTTTACATTCATCCCAATTGTCAATGTGAAATCAAGTTAATATATACATACAACTCAAGAGAAGTTATGTTTACTGAGCTCAAATTTAGTAATATCACAATAAGTGACTAGCCTTATATCTACTCTGACCTAGGTATCTTCACCTTCCTAGTGTCCCTTGTGCTAGAGCTACTAAGAGTGTCTCCAGATATGTTGGTTATAGGGGGTGAGCAAAATAACAACTCATAGTTGGAAGGGAACATATATAAATTTGCAAGACAAAAATAGGTCAATCAATACACAAATAAACATCTGTGTGTGTGTGTGTGTGTGTGTGTGTGTGTGTGTGTGTGTGTGTGTGTGTGTGTGTGTGTGATAAAAGAGTCCTTGGACAAGCAGGGCTTAGTGCCTGATTCAAATTCCCCTGAAATCTCACATGAAGTTCAAAATCATGACATGTGGGGTGGAAATCCATGAGGAAAACTAATAATCTCAAGTCATGTGCAGTTTTCAAAAGAAGCTAGTAAGCCAAATCAATCCCTAACACTGGATACAAAATCCTAACCCACATCATTGTGAAAAAATGATCACTATGAACCATGATTGTAAGACTTTGAAACCTTCCAATTTTCGTGTAAAAATATGATGAAATCTTTCACATTTCAACATACAGTAATTTCCATCTAAATTACCAACATTTGAATACATTCATCAAGCTAAAACTAAGGTCTTCAATAGCCATCACCATTTTCTTGCATAACTTGTGCAGGAAGAATGGACATTACTAGTTCAACTAGCAGACCCCTAAATCCTTGTAATTAGGCTTGACGAGAAGAAACTTATTTACTTGATTTTGTTAAGAATTCATAAGTCCTTTATATCCTAGCTTGAGGAAGCCTAGCAAGTAGAGAAAAAACTTCACTTTCTTATAGGTAACATGCAAAAAATGTTGTTTTGTCCTTGCTTCAAAAAAAACTAATAGTTAAAAGTTTGAATTTCATGGGGCAATTCAATATGAATTTGAAGGTATATGTCCTAACATTAAGACACATGTTTTAGTTTTTCAATTTAGCATTTCAGTTAGGTGTTTCAAGTTGGGATTTTGCATACCATTACCTGTGTTTGTATACAAGGAAACAAGGTGTGCCTGATCCTTATTTCCACTTGCATCAATAGAAAGAGATGATATACGATAGAAAGTGCTGGCTTTAGGGCATTAATTCGAAGTTTAACATCCTTGCAAGAAAACCTAATAGTCCTTCCGCAACAACAATGGATTTACGGGCTACTAAAAGTAGAAAGTCATCACCTATTTTCTTTCTGCATGTAGTTTGAAAATTGGGCTTTTGCCTATAAAAATTAGCTTGAAATTCCCAGGTAAACCATGCATTTCTTATAATGCTTCTGATCCACTGATCATGGATATGCACCACACAAACAAGTGAAATAGTTAGATCCAACAATTGACAAGCTTAGAAGGATAAATCATGAGACTTCTTTGTATACTGGGTTTTGATGTAGGAACTTCAATTCAATAACAAAATGAAGTAATTTGTTAATAGATTTTTGTTTTGGGCTAAGCTAACGAACATTAATAACCTTCCTATGAAGATCCCTACCTATTTAAAGCTTTGAATTTTCAAATTTTCCACTGGTTTTTTCTTGAGATGCGTACTCCCTCTTCACTGTATGAAGAACCAACCCAAGCAGCCCTCCAACTTCTAGCACACCTACAACTCTTTCCTAGACTCTTCCTCTAGGTTAGAGGCACTACACTGATCTACCCCCTCCTCTTGGATCAATTTTCTCCCACAAATCCTCCATTTTTCCTCCTCCTTTACTGCCTAAATAGTGTATTCTCCCTCAGTTCATAAGGTGGTTGGAAATGTTTGCCAACACCTATGTTTTAAATGGTTTTTTATACATATGGGAAAAATGCATATGGGGAAAGACATGTAGTGCAGAGGGGAAAGCCAACTGCCCATGGAGTGGGACCCCACGTGGTAGTCTAGAATATGCACCCTTTTTTTATTTGTTAATTTTGATTGTTTTCAATAAAGTCACAAATTTCAATTATATCCTACTCATGGTCAATTTTGCAACTAGACCCTAACTGGCAATATATTGAATCCTTTATTCTTAGTCAATTCTTTGAATTTGTCCATTTACTTTGGGTGAGGCTTAGGCTAGGACTTTCCCTTTCAAGCGGCCTATTTATTTTTTCTACCTAATACCATTTTTATAATTTTTAATTTCAATTTTCTTTCAAAAAGTCACTTAATAACTACTTAATGTCATTCTTAAATTCCTTCTCTATCTTGAAAATTTGTTTTCTAAATATCCAAATCAACCCAACAATCATTCCTTACATGAAGTTTACTTGAAGTTTGAAGGGCCAAAAATTGTCAAAAGTGAACAGAAGGCGGCTATAATTAAGAGATAAATAAAAGTAAGTCTCTCCATGATGAAAAGAAATGGTAACTCCAAAGTGAACTCGAGCAAAAGAGTGCACACAATAGGGTAGGAATAAAAATGTTTGTAGAATCTAAAACTTCACATTGAGAAAATCTTGGGGCAGAAGTACTAAATTCCAATGGAGCTTTAAAAGGCATATAAGGGAAGCCATTATACACATTCCCCTGGACCCAATTACCTGTTTGGTCTTAATATATTCATATTCTTAGTATTAATTGCAAAGCAATGTAGAGTGATTGGAGTTCCTGTTCGATTAGGTGGTAAAGTGTTTATCTGTTTAAGCAATTCTTTTCCAATATAACACTACATCTTTTTGTTCTGCCCCCTAAATACATTATTTATTATACTGACCTAAAACATGAAGAAGAAGTTAGCAAATAAGGGTCAAAAGTGGTTGCAAAAGGTTCTAGAAAGTTATTCTTTTGAGTTGTAAGGTTTCAAAAGCTTATTAAATTTTGATATAAGAACCTTCCCAAACGACTATCAAAAGTCACAAAAAATATGATGCAAGACTTTTTAAACAGTTCGAGGGAGAGGATGGAACCAAACTTGAGTTTTGATGTGATAGAGTAAGAGAAAATTTTAGAATATAGAAAAAAAGCAATTTCCTGAGGCAGATTTCTGATTTAGAGAAAGCTTACAAGAATTAATGAAAATTTTATAGGATGAAAAGAAGAAAATGAACAAACTGCTTGGCTAATTTGAGAACAACCCACAGGACGACACTTTTTGTGGATGAATCTGTCAATGCTGATTATGTGTCTCCAAATGGTGAAGGTTATAGGAATTACATCTGGCCAAGCTGCTTTAAGTCGTCATTAGAAATTGCTGAGCAATACACTTATTGCAAAATTTTCAAAATGAAATTTTGTCTCGCGAGGAAACTAACTTATACGTAGTGGAAAAGAAGTGAAGCATCTGATCTACTGATATAAAAATGCAGCAGCTGCATCAAACTCCTAACAAGAACTAATGAGTGCATACCTCATCACTGATCTTCTTCTCTTTTTTTTTTTGCTCTCACAAAAGGTATCAACATGGATCATTTTCTGTACCAAAATCTCAATCTAAATGATACGAGCTACAACAAAAGAAGGTTAAGATCATCTCCAAGTCAATCAAAAGGAATAATTAATCTTCATCAATATCTTTGGTTGCTTTCAAATTGGTTATTAAATGATCCCTACCTCGAAATGCGCAGTTACGAAAATCTCTTGCACCTAACACTGGGCATTGAGATCCAGGGCCCGGAACGGGACTACGACATGGCTCATGTAACATGCCGAATTGACATCCCATTCAGTTTAATTTTCACGAGGTGAATCTAAGCAAGTTTGTGACTGATTAAGGGGCGAAAATCATCAGATGAAGAGAAAATGTAACCGAAATGGGATGAAATAGTGATCACTATCAGATCAACAATATCTCATCATGCTATGCCAGGTCCGGAACATGGATTGTTGCAAAAAGCTTAGCGATCACTGTGTTTTTCAGTTGTCAATGTCTTCGCAAAGACCACTTTGCCTTCCCTTTGCACGTCACAACCACCAGCTGCTTGACTCGGTGTCTTCTATGTAAAATTATCATGGTTGTTATGGCATGCAAAGCACATAGGAAACATTAGATTTTGAAAGTTCTTGCTGCTGGTTATTATATATTGTCGACTTGGAGGTCACTAACATATGCTCATAGTCTAACGTTAGTAACATAAGTCTTTAATACATTATTTACTTTGTTTTATAAGCATGCAACTAATGAAGCTGTAACACATAGCATTTGTTCATAACAAATCACTATCTGAAGTCCATGCATGTATTACCTAGTAAGCAGCACGTTACATGGACTCAGCGGTTCAGGTTTTGCTACTTAATGCTACCAAAGACTTCTAGCTTAGTGGTGCAAGGAGTCGTCTCTCACCCATTCGAGGCTTTGCATGGGTGTTTGCAACGAGTCTAACTTTCCAAGAAAAAAAAAATTCAGCTTGAAGGGGCCAATTTGGGTTATCTAATGAATTAGATGATTTTAACGGCCACATGCTTCTAGGGATCGATGCCACTCATCTTCTTGGTATTGTCTTATAAGGCCATGCGCCCCGGTGTTGAGTAAAACCCTGGGACCTCAACTATTATATCATAGCCGTACCCTTAGGATTTACAATGACATAGATAGGGCTAAAAGCATGGCTTAAAGTTCGACCCAACCGACTTGCATGATAAATTTAAGAGAGAGAGGGATTATTCCAAGTCCGAAATCAAGTAATATACACACTAGAGAATAATGGCATCTATCCGAGGCCAGAAATGTACGAATAAGGTTTAAGGACGGTGGTTGTAGTTGTTATAGAATGAAAATGGCTTAAATGTTAAACTGACATGGGATTAACAAGACCTCGTCCTTGAGTTTTCTCTATAAATAGGTGCATCTTATTTGTGCTTCCAACACACCATGAAACACTTGAAGTCCCTGTTCTTATCTTTGAATTAAGAGATAAAAAATGGCTACTTTTATCTGTATAGTTTTGTATTTCTTCTTCATGGCTTCTTCTCTTGCCATGGCCTATGATCCGAGTCCATTACAGGATTTCTGTGTCGCAGACAACCTGTCCAAGAGTAATAAATTCTTTCTTAATCTCAGTTATCCTTTTTGCACTGTTTGGCACAAGAATGACTATCCATAGATAAGTTTTTCGATGAATTGGCATATCAAGGGATAATCAGTTATTGTGGTTTAAAATATCCCATAGCGAAAGTAGATTGCCGACCGAGGATGGCTATTTCCATGCCAAAGAGGCCTTTATTTATCTTTATGTTGATATGGCACATTATTGATTAAGTTGGTACTTACTCTTTGATGATCTTGTCTGCAGTTTTTGTTAACGGCGAGGTTTGCAAGGACCCAAAGCTCGTAAAGCTGAGGATTTCTTCTTCTCAGGGCTTGACAAGCCTGGCAACACAGGGAACAAGGTTGGATCCAATGTGACCCAAGTGAATGTGGCCCAGATAGCAGGACTCAACACTCTTGGCATCTCTATGGCTCGCATAGACTATGCACCCTACGGTTTCAACCCTCCCCACACGCACCCACGAGGCACTGAAATCTTGCTAGTCTTGGAGGGTTCCTTGTACGTTGGTTTTGTCACCTCCAACCCTGATAATCACCTCATAACTAAGGTCCTTCAAAAGGGTGACGTCTTTGTGTTCCCTATCGGCCTCATTCACTTCCAATTCAATGTTGGTCGCAGCAATGCCGTTGCCATCTCTGGTTTGAGCAGTCAGAATCCAGGTGTCATTACCATTGCCAATGCCGTCTTTGGATCGAAACCGCCAATCTCCGATGATGTTCTTGCCAAGGCCTTCCAAGTGGACAAGAATGACGTGGACTATCTCCAGGCGCAGTTTTGGACCGACAACTAGAAAACTGTCCGCAAGCATACGAGACTTGATTCATGACTATAATATCTACCTAAATAAGCAAAATTGTGTTCCTTCTTGTTAAATTTGAGATTGGTAAAAGTAATAAAAAAATTCAGATTTGATTATTTTTTACCCCGAATAAATGCGTTTCCTGTCACTAGTCGTGATATAAAACTTTGCTGAACAATAGAAAAAGCATAATTTGGATGGCTAGAACTGTCCAGTTGCCCTAATTTTGGAGCTATTAGGTATCTAGTGTTGAAAAACCATGCAAGGCTTTTTCCTACTTAGCATTTTTAGCTAGAAATTCTGTTGGATATGATTTAAAAGCAATAAAGGGCATGGCTCAAATCATCCAGTTTGATAGCTAGACATCGAAGACAGGAAGAACATGATCCAAAAGGACGGCTCCAGGTAGGTAGCGTCCTTTTCCGGCGTTTCCTTCTACAAAAGTGCCATGCCTTAAACATCAAAGATCTCCACCGTCAGCTTATTCAAAACTGCGATGGATCTGGACTATCCCCATTCATTTGCGGACCATCCGGATGGAGTTGAATTTGATGGGTCGTCCGCATCAAAGCCTTTGGAACACTGAACATGTTGATGTTGGAGGTCCGCATTTTTTTTTTATTCATTTACTTCTGAGAATTAATTGCCCATCCATATTTATTTGTCTCAAGGAAAATGTAGGCACCCATTGCAGATTCATCTTCTAAACTTCAGAGAAGTTGCCACTTTCCGTTCTTCTATTTTTATTTTTTATTTTTGGTTAGCTGGAAATGCATGGAAGATTGATGGAATTGGAACGTTCTACTGGTTTCCAATGTTTGGTTTGACATATAAATCTATCTCCAGTTGAAAATCCTGTTCCATATGAACTAATCCTTATTTTAGGGAAAATTCATTTCTCCTTTAAAATATGAATTCCCGTTTCCAACTTTCAAAAGAAAAAAATGAACTCTCATTTCCATGGAAAGTACTGTAAAGTAGTGGAAATGGAAACGGCTTTCCTGAGAAATATATTTTCAGCAGAAAGCTTTGTTGCTAATTGAATGGTCCCCTGGTGCACCACAGGTATTTCCTCCAGGCACGTGGGGGTACGAGGGAACATTTATCTGACGCATCAATTTCAAGGCAATGCATTCAGTTTTCTTTGATTTGAATCAGAAGTCTCCTTTTCATAGCAAAGCATTACAATCAGCAAGTGCTATAGACCTGTACACACAATGTTTGTCTTACTTCATAAACACCACACATGCACATAAAAAAAAATCTCCTCTCTCTACACCAACAAAAAAAAAAAAAAAATGGAAAACATTGATATCTTTCCCCTGCCCTTGACTTTGGGTCTAACTTGCCTTATGTGAGCAACCCTACTGGCAGACCCAATAAAGTAAAAGGTCCAAAGAATGTAAGTAATACCCTTTAACTAATGTCCCACACTTGGCAATGCTCACTTGTTTGATGATCTTATGTACCTTCGGCTCTCCAATCTTGAATCAGGATTGTCGCTTTTGTCAGTGTCAGAGTTCTCCTGATGAGATTCTATGTCCATGCTGCCTGCCTTATTCCGTCTGCGTCTTCTATCCTGTGATAAATTCAAAAGCTTACTCAAATGGCTGCGTGAAAATTAGCTTTGAGAGTATAGAGACGAGCATGCAAACATAACGGAGCTAGGTAAATATCTAAAAGGTTTTGCATGTGTTCTTTTTTACACTGTGCTTTTGGACCCGACAATGAGGTGAGACAATGCTTTAATTCTGACTTTGCTATTTCCCTTTGCTACAGAAATTGAAGAGTGTCAAACACATGTATGGCTGGTATATAAGATCAACCACAGATATATGTCGTACAGCTTCTTGCACTAATTCTAGTCTTTGCAGGTTGAGGTGTGAGATGCTTAAAAGGTTGAAAAACATTGATACTACAATTTCAATAACAAAAGCAGCTTCTTCGACAAACTCATTTCAGTTGAAACATTACGGGTGTCAGTGCAGCCAAAGAAAGGTCTAATAGCTACAGACTATAGCCTGTCTTCGGCCAACTAACTCCAACACACCAAAGGTATATCATTAATATGGAACCCTTTGCTATTCACTATCTAGAGGCAGTTAATTCTTTATGAACTAATAATGCGCACCTTGCTTTGTTTGGGATATGCATCCTTTAACGTTTAAGTAGAGTAAATACAAAATAAGAACAGTTAGCAACTTGGGTCATTTACCAACACTTCACAGGTTTACATATCCCTAGCCATGTAGTCTAAACATAATGAAGTATTTCAGAGAAAGGTTCAGAAGCCAAACCTCACGTGGTATGGGATACTCCTCAGATTCGAGCATGCGGACAACTTGACCCATCTTTGGTCTCTTGTCTGAATCAGGATCGACACATCTTAAAGCGGTCAGAAGAGCTCGTTTAAGGGCTCTTGTTGAGGGTCTTGTCTCAATGTTGGGGTCCACTACATCTTCTGAACGTCTACTACCAACCATCATTTTGAGCCAGTCAACAAGATTTACCTGTAAGCATCACCAAAAGAAATATACATAAAGAGTAAGCATATGGAAATGACGCATGGAAACCCACTTGATATATATGACGAACAGAAACTAGATGAGAAGCAAAAGAGAAGTCTGAGAAAGTTTTATATATTTGACAGTGGCTGAGTAGCCATGGTATTCTGAAACAGGTTGCTTTTAGATAGCCAATCCAAAAACAAAGGACTTTGTTTCAAAACACATGGAGTAACGGAATACTCGTCTTCACAGAATGCTAGAAGACTTTGGCTTGGAATAAATGGATATGGACACTTCACTATTTGCGAATTCATTAACTAATAGTTGAATGTGGATGTGTCATTCACATTATAACAATATGATCCGAATGTAATCTAAAACTACAATTGATCTTTTATGCAGAGCCAAGACAATCGAAGAAGACTTCGGCTTGGAATAAATGGATATGGACACTTCACTATTGCTAATTCATTAACTAATAGTTGAATATGGATGTGTCATTCACATTATAACAATATGATCCGAATGTCATCTAAAACTACAATTGATCTTTTATGCAGAGCCAAGACAATCGAAATGGAATTTCTACTGTGACCTCAACTTACATCAAACAGCATTTTCAAGACTACTAATGGATCAGAAAGTTTGGGAAGTGGGGAAAAGATGGTAAAAAAATGATATAGTTAGTTTAATAGCCAGGTATGGGCAGCAGTATGTCAATGCAAATGTGGACAAGGGTTGAAGCAAGACAGAGAACACCTACCAATTGAATATTTATTTTCATGGTTCAGCAAACATACCATAGCAATATGGCATTGAAACTCTCCAAAATTGTAAAAAGCACATGAAAGGCAGCTACAATCAAGGGACAGATAAAAGAAAAGTCTCTCCATGATGAAAAGGAATGGTAACTCCAAAGCGAACTCAAGCAAAAGAGCGCAGACAATAGAGTGGGAATAAAAAAGTTTATGGTCTGTGAAACACGTGGAAAGCTATTATACACATTCACCTGGACCTAATTACCTGTTTGGTCTTAATATATTCATATTCCTAGTATTAACAGCAAAGCAACTCAAAGTGGTTGGAGTTCCTGTTTGAAATAGGTTGTTAGTATTTATCTATTTAAGCAATTCTTTGCCAACTTAGCACTTTGCATCTTTCTGCTTCCCTCATTAAATACATTATTTATTGTGCTGATCTTAAACATGAAGAAGAAGAAAGCAAATAAGATTCAGAAGGTGTTGCACAAGGTCACCTCAAAAGTTAAGGGTCAGAAGGGGTTGCAAAAGGTCATCTCAAAAGTTATTCCTTTGAGTACCAAGGTCGCAAAAGCTTACTGAATTGTGATACAAAACCTTCCCATATGACCATCAAAAATCATAAAAGATATAAAGCAGGACTTGTTAAACAGTCTACAAGAGAGGATGGAACCAACTTTAAGTTGTTGAGAAGACAGAAGGGCACAATTGAGAAGATGGAAGAAAAACAATTTCCTGTGGCAGAAATTCTGATACAGGGAAACTTACAAGAATTACAGAAAATTTTATAGATGAAAGGAAAAGAACAAAATAAACAAACTGCTAGGCAAATCTGAGAATGACCCATGGGAAGACACTTTCTGTCGATGTATATGCGAATGCTGATTATGTATCTCATAATGGTGAAGGTCATCAGAATTACTTGTGGCCAAAACTGCTTTGAGTTCTCATCAGAGTTTGCAGAGCAATATAGTTATTGCGGAATTTTCAAAGTGAAATTTCGTCTCCCTGGAAAAGAAGTGAAGCATCTAATCTATTGATATAAAAATGCAGCAGTCTCATCACATTAAACTCTTAATAAGAACTATTTGGTACATACCTCATGAGCAGGGCGACTATAGTCCACAGGATCTCTTCCGGTGATTGCCTCCAATAGAACAACACCAAAGCTGTAAATGTCACTCTTCTCATTCAAAAGGCCAGTGTTTGCATATTCTGGTGCCACATATCTGCACAATAGAAGAAAACAAAGAAAAGGTGAAACTAATGTTATTATTCAACTTTCATTGACAATGTCTTAGTTTAGTCCATCTTCCAACCACCAGTTGCACTATAGCGTAGTGAATTTACTGCAGGATGTGGTTACAAGGATTACCCAAAGGTACCCATAACTCGAGTAGTGATATGGCTCTTCCCAGCACCTAGCAGCTTGGCCAGCCCAAAATCGGACACCTTGGCATTGAAATCATCGTCTATCAATATATTACTGGATTTAATATCACGGTGCACCACCTTTGGCTCAATTGCTTCATGCAAGTAGGCAAGGCTGAAAAGCATTTAGCATATTTTAAATCAACAACCAGTGAAAAGCAGAAGTTAAAGTTTGGAGGACCTATGAATTTGACCAATGAAGCAGAATAGCAAAAGATAAATGGGCTTGCTAAATAGTTACATGGAAAGACAATATAGTATTTCCGTCAACTACAATCACCGTAATCATAAGATGATAACCAAGGAACATTATTTGAAAAGACTGCAATTCAAAAATTCAGAGTCAAAGAAAAACTTACGCCTTAGCAGTGCCAAGCAGAACCTTGATACGAGCCTCCCAAGTAAGAAATCCATGCAGACGCATAGCTCCATGAAGCCACTGCTCTAGATTTCCATTGTTGACGTACTCATAGACCAGCATCCTGCAAGTATTTGTTATACAGTCAATCCAAAGGAAAAGGAACCTAGCAGTTTGCCTTCATCTTAAAATTGAGAACCCACAATCAATTGATTTTGTTAAGGAGGCTCTGTCTTGTAGCTTCAAATGGATAACTGATCATCGATGGAAGATGCATCTTCCCATGCACTGATGGAATCAGGTGATGCACAGTACACTAGTCCCAATTGAAGCAATGTATTTGACAATGTTCAAATGAAAAAAACCAGAAAGATCATCTGCAAAAGACTCCAACCTGTTGGTGCCTTCCACACAGTAACCAAGGAGTCGGACTAAATTTTTGTGGCGAACATGACCTATGGCTTCAACTTCCACTCTGAATTCCTTTTCAGCTTGGCCTCTGGCAAAAAGCAGTTAAAGGTTCACAAGCATAAAAGACAAATTAACAGAACCAAGAAGGAACATGAAGCCAAACGACAGCACTGAGGAGAGAAGCATATGCAGCATATAAACCCAGAAAAATGAGCAAATGCAGCAGTAATAATGATCTGAAATAAGCTCAGCAAACTTACAGATTGTTGAGGAGTTTCTTGACAGCCACTGGAGTTCCATTGATCAGATGGCCACGGTAAACAACCCCATAGCCACCTTCCCCAAGGACATTTTCCTTTGAAAAACGATTGGTTGCAAGTTCCAAGTCCCTCAATGTAAACCAGTGACCCCAACCAAGGTGAGAGAATTCTGGCAGGCCCGTCAGTGGCGAAGGAGCATTTACAGGATGGGAAGAAGATGGTTTATACACAGTAACCTTCCCAGAACTTCCTTCTTCACCTGATTGAGAACCTCCATCTTTCTCCACACGATGAAATGAACCTGACTGAGTGCTATTGTCTCCATTCTTCGTTTTGCTCATGCCCAAATGGACCATTACCTTGTCGGAGTCTCTGTCACTGGACTTTTCATGAATTTTCAGGAGAATCCCATCACGTGCAACCAAATCACCAGATGAAACTTGCTCCACTCTAACCTCTTTGATTTCCTTGGAGACCGGTGGGATCCGGGTGAGAGGCAACTTCTCAATAGATCTTTTTGATTTCCTCCGACTGGTAAGGCATATTGATAGCATACAAAGAATACATACAATGAAGACTCCAACACCTATCCCAATTAAAACCCAGACCTTAAGGCCAAAAAGCTCTGTTTTCTTGGATAGATGAGCATTAAGAGTGCTTTCATGCGACATATTTCCAACGTTGAGATACCTAAAACAGATGCAAAAATGAGTTAAAATATGTCTTAGGTAAACAGGTAAAATTATTACCAATAAATCACCAGATAAATATACCTCAAAGAAATACAACATGTTTTGTTGAATATAAATTTTGCAATAAACCATTTAGAAGTAGGTAGATCCAATAAATGGAAAGGATTACACAGTTTTAAGTATTGAACTACAGAATCTTGCCAGATTCAGTAAGCAGAAACTTGAATGAAATACAATACATCACGGATGTTTCTTCTAAATATTTCCAGTAAACTTTGCTACAAGCTCGACTTCACTATGATTTTGTATCATCTTCTGATATTACCACAGTCAGCTTCTAATTCTCAGCCTACGAGACCCACATCTATGGCCAACCAAAATCAACTTCTCTCTCAACAAAATAGTCTTTGTGCACCCTAAATACTGAGAGTTGCCTCCAGAAATAGGACACCACACTATCATAGCCGGATGAAATAAAAGCATTCCCGACTTTCCACATCAAATCCATCAAGATAAGAACATTAACAACAACAGGAAAAACACAATAAAACATATTACATTGAAATGTAAGCACAACAGAGACACAAGCAGAATATGAACAGGTAACTGTTGCACTCCACAAATAAACTCCCCAAATTTTTATCTGATGGAGAAGGTCCAGAATATACTAGAAAAGCGGAAACGAATAACAGAGAAACGGTCAAAATTCTCAGTTTCTTCTCCTGCACCAACAAAAACAGAATGCCCAGTTCCAAACTCGGCAAGAAGAACAAAATAAGAAGATATTTGAATTTTGGATCACGAAAAAAAATGTTCAATGTGGAGAATCCCTGCGCACACCAACATACACAGGAAGACAGATTCCAAATCTAGAGAAAAAAAAGATAGAAAATGTCCGGTATTTTTCATTTTATGGCCAACATATACCCATTTGCCATCTCCACTAAAACAGCAAAAAGCAGGTTCCCGGCAAATGCACCAATCCTTTCCTAATAAGTTTATGAGTTCTTCCTTTCTCATACCTGTGAAACGTATTCCCAACAGCCTCCGAGCCCCAGATCTCTAGAAAGCTTTCACCTCAGCTCAAGAACAGGAAAGAAGAAACCCTAACCCCTAGATCTCTGATCAAGCAGAACCGACCCATGTCGAGATAAATCCAACCCAACGAAACCAAATCAACCCCATTCTGAAAACACCACAAAACCCAGGTAGTTGGGTTTGATCTCTTACTGGGTTGTTCCTAAATCTAAGCTGAGCAACAACCTTCTCTAAAAACCCTAATCCCAGAAAATCCTCTCCCGTTTGTGAAGGGATTTTCAGGGAGAAATGGGACATGGAAATTCCAAGTTTGGAGAGGAGGAATAAGAAGGGATGGAGTTATCAGTGGTAGGTGATTAGATGTCTCACAAATAGTAAAAGAGAAGCATGGAATTGGAAGGTCTACTGGGTTTTTCTTGATTTCTTTAAATGGGTTTTGAAGGTGACTGTTTATCAGAAAAATGCAATTTGTTTTCGGTTATGGGTTTTTCTGGAACTTTATTTTTCACATTTTTGGGTCAAACATCAAAGAAAACCAATGATGAGGAGGCAGATGAAGGGCAGTAATGGGTGATTCAGGAGAATGTAATCTCACTCGTGGAGTTGGATAGTCAAAGAACAGACTGGATACCAGGTACTGACAAATTTACTCGCAGGGACTTTTGCCTGGATGAATTTTACAGGAATCGCCACCGCTATTGCTGTAAATTGACGTTGGAATGAAGGGCATTGAGTTGAGCGGGGCGTAGAATTGCAATCTAGAAAGTCAGACGGTAAAAGTGGACTGCATATACCAGATACTCCGAAGAAGAACTACAACTGGAAATGCCCTTGTTTCTTCACGGAACTACAGTGATGGTCCTTTCCTTGCTGTGAAGTGAAAAACTGCCTTTGTGTATAAAAGGGTGGATCCAGCAAACCAAGAGGTGGAGTAGCCGTTGAGTCTCTCAGTGTTTCCCGCGTGCAAAATGATACTTGCACCCCTTTTACGATACGAGAGTTGTTGTCAGAGATGCTATCCAGTACTGTGTACAGGAACGTTTGCTTACAGCAGGACGCCCCATGGGACTCACCTTGGGTTAATCGAGTCCGCCCATTTGCGTCCTTCCTTACAAATCTAGTAGCCGAGAAAACATGAGGGAGCGGTTAGAAATTCCGAACAGTCCAACGGCCCACAATTCACGTCGATCCACTGAATGTTCCAAGGGCTCTAATCCTAGCATCTGAAAACATACGGTTTTGGTTCTTGAATTAGCCAAAGTTTCCAGTAAGCCAGAAAACGGTGTGGATCAACCACACGTAGGTCCCACTATGTAAAAGTGGGGTCCCTCAGTGTAAATTAGTTGCCATAAAGTCTTGCCCTACTAGAGCCATCTTCCATAGAGAAAGTCCAGAAAGGAAATGTACGTCGGAAAATCTTAACAGATGGGAGGTTAACATCATCCATCGTCAGATATATTGAATCCAGCGGAAACAAAGCTTTTTCTATTTTACTAAATATTATATATATATATATATATATATGGGTGATAATTTCAGTACATACATATTGTGGGTGCATTGGCACGATGTCAAAGTTGTCGTGCGTGTGACTTTAAGGTTACAAGTTCAAGACGTGAAAGTAATTTCTTGCAAAAATGCAAGGTAAAGTTACATGCTATTCACTCTTGTGGTCTGCCCTTTCTCTAGGCTCTGCATATACAAAAGAAGACTCCATGAAAAACACAGACTTCTCATATGGTTGATTTACTTTTCATTTTTTTTAGATCTAAGCCACTCATCTTGATCAAGGAAGAATAGTATTGCTTACAGAGATGATATTTAAAGACGCCCATAACGAGTATATACCCACTGGAGACGGCGGTTTAGAATTTTTCCTTTCTATTACATATATTACAAAGTTGTCCCAACAAGAGTTCATATTTTAAAGGAAAATTTATTTGCCATGAATGACGATATGGAATTCTTTTTTGATTGATTTTTATGTATATTTTGCTAACTAAACAAGCTCTAAGTAGAGGAACGTGTATTTCTAATATAAGCAAAGAATTACAAAGCAAATTACTTGTGCACATTCCAAAAACTAATCTCAGCAAAAGGGGAAAATAGTAACTTTGAACTTACAATCAAGTGTGTTCTAGGAAAAATGTTAAATTGTTTGCAACCAACTGTGCTTGACATTTTATGCCGATCAATGATAGATTACTTAACCTCACTCACAATGTCTAGTGAAAAATTTAAAACAAAAGAAATGAAGACAAAACTGCGCAGAATCATTGCCTTGTGTCCAAGTATATGGTTCGCCAACCGTACAGGGAAGGTCACGCGTGCAAATACTGCTTTCCATGTGCTTGAAGGCAAGAAATTATATTGCTTTGTTTTCTTCTTCCAAGTAGTAGAAGCTCCTCCTGTGCTTAGGGCACGTGAGTTATGTGTTATCCATGAGACACAGCTGGCCTGTGAAAAAAGGAAAAGTATGTACTCTTTTTCTTTAGAAAGTGATATTCCCATACCCTACATAACCTAAGAGTAGTGGGAGAAGGGCCCTCTCCCATGGTTAAGTCGCGAGTTTGAGGCAGCCAGCTTTGCTTGCCCAAAAATAAAAAATTCAGTATTTTTCCTTTCCTGCCTTAAAATAATTTCATGGAAAACTTATATTATTTAAGACATCGGATCGATGTTGATTAGACTATGATCTTGGTTAGACCCACTGTAGAAACCGAAAATCACTCTCATGGGACAATGTTTCTCATTTTTGTCCAGCGGCCTGGCAAAAAATACGATGCAAATAAAGATTAAAGAGACGAGCGTAGCCTTTTAAAATATTTTTATCGATCCCAAATTGTTTATTTGCTGTCCCCAAGTCCTCCAAACCCGATATAAGCAAGTCTGAAGGGTGTGAGAAAATTCATTCCCCTATATCTCAAGATTTGAGCTGACAAAATGGCCGTTAACTCTCTTAGATCCGTAAGAATTAGATAGGTACTAGAAGTTAAGTGTTTAATGCTTTAATTCTTTGGTTATATTTTTTTCGTAAGAGAAGAATTAAAATCACTCGCACACACTGTAAATCTAAACCCCACCTAAAGAAAAATGGCAACTCAACCAATTATGGCAACTAATTGTACTAGACATTTATTAACTTTGAGTCGGAGAGTCTCTCGCTGAGCTGACTGGGTCCTGGGATGTGCACGTGTGCCTAAGTTTTAATAAAAAACTAAAGAAAGTTGAGCTCTGGGAAAATATTTGCCAGTGAATCTCTTATACTATTATATCTCTTTGACTCTGTTTTTATTTTTATTTTTTTATTTCTTATTATTATTTAGTATTATTGTTTTGTGGTAAATTGCATCTTTCCTTGTAAGTACTCCGTACTACTACCAAGAGAATACCTGTCACCCATGAAGGAAACAGATAAAGAAGAAGGGTGATAATGTCAGTCTGAAACGGTGAAGACCCAGTGCATGGTCCGCGCCGACTGTCAGCCAGCGGCTAAGCCCCACCGGAATAGCTATGGTTGTTGAGTAAACCGTAGGCACCGAGCGAATTGGCACGGCTCAGCCCGTGGAATTAACTTCAAGTAAGAAGGAAATGATAGGGCATCTGGCTGGGCCACATATGCTGTACATCTCAGCCATTGAAGAATCTCAACCATTAGAGACAATGAGAATTTCCATCAAAACTTCCTTAACTGCGTTTGCAAGGAAGCACTCTCTTACAGCAACACATGGCAGGCACAAACTCAAGTGTGGTTAGTCTCTTGAATGATAAAATATTCCGCGTTTACGAGGAGGCACTCTGTTAGAGCAACACGTAGTAGGCACTAAATCAAGTGTGGTTAGTCTTTTGAAAGATAAAATGTCCCGCGAGCCACTCTCTTTGAGCAACACGGAGAAGGCACTAACCCAAGTATGGTTAGCCTTTTGAAAGATAAAATGCGGAAGAGCAATTTCATATACATGTTGTTTGTTGTGGGAGCGGCATCTCTATTTATCACTATTAATAGACTATTTATTTAGAGAAGATTTAAAAGATAAATAATTCTAAAAGAAAAGTATTTGATAAAACTAGAGTAAATCTAATAATTAGTTATCCTTAAAAATATGATAGGGAATTTATTTATTAAATATATATAGACTAAAATTATGTGAATTTTGGATTATGTTCAGGTTGGTCTATTAGGTGGCTCATTTTATCTAGGCGATTTTGCCTGCGAGTCGGGTTCTGCTACAATGATCCGAACCGCTCATCTCAAAATGGATGAGTGAAGTTATTTTATAATAGAAAAAGTACAGAAATCTCAATAAATCAGAAAGTCAAACCTAATCAGATGGGAAAGATTCACGGGGTACGCGGATCTAAGATTTGACCCAGAAGATGAACGTGTCTTGATAACCAACCACCGTGGGCCCCATAACACCTAATTTGTCTTTCTCCTTGTCATCATGAGGCACGAAAAAGAGAAGATCGGACGAACAAGAGAAGATTAGGCGAGCTCCTAGAGAACTGTTACTGTAATTTATTACGATCCATGAGGGCTTTTCAGTCACATCACAAAAACGTCCGCGTCTTTCTGTTGGGTACGCGGCTACGCCATATGTCGGATTTAGTGTAGCTTTCGCTATGGGGAGGACGTCAAATTGTCCAGCAAAACACTACTTTGTTTTAAACCTAAACTACCCTCTTCTTTTCCATATATTATCTGAAATACCTAGAAGGTTTCGAATTGCCACTCCATTCTACTTGTCCCATTTGTCTTACTTTGGATAACTTCGAGGGTGGCATTCCTGATTTTTGGGTGGGCCTCATGTTGAAAGGAAGAATACCCGGACGATCCTAGGCGTCCAAATTGGAGGAGGCTGAGGCTATAACTAGATAATTATGAATACTTGATCCGTGATCTACAATCAATTTTCAATCCGGTGCGTGAAATTATCCTACAAATGTGTCCATGACGGTACTCTTCTAAACTTTAGATGGCAAACGGATTTGGAGATTTCTATGGATCGTATGAAAGTGCCTATCCAATTAATAAATGCGTCAATTTTAGATGGATGCATGACTATGGCATGGGGTCCATAGTCATGACATTTTAGACTTTTCCGCCGCAAGTCTAGCCATTGTCCCTGGACCCACCTTGATTAAGCACCATCCCTTCCTTTGCTAGATTATTAGTTGATCTATAGGATCCAATTCCTAATACAATAAATTGACATCGTTCTCATACAATCATATGATTAGTGAGTCCATTTTCATTACAACCAATTAGTACTAGCACAGGATGTTGGAGTGTCTTGTCAACATAGTAATTTTCTTCTTTTCATTGAAAAACGATTACTGTATTGTATTTTTTAAAGAGACTGTTTTCATACCTCAAGCTTATGGTAGTCAACAGCGACAACTCAATAGTTGTGCCAGGGCTCTCTTTTCCAAAAGGAGTTACTAAGCATAAAGGGCAATTCTGGTGTACAAAGCTCCTGCCCATGCAGGCTTCGAGAAAGGGTCGGATCACAAGAGTAAATAGTACATAATCTTATCTTATATTTTTCAAGAGATTGTTTCTACTCCTCGGGCCTGTGATCCAATGAATCCTATCTTTTTATTTCAACAAAGAGTCAGGAAGCAAACTACCTAAAACTTGTTATCTTAATTCCTAAATATACTTGAGATCTTCGATTGAAAAGGAAGTGCCACCTAAACCCTCCAACCAAGCTTAATGAAGAAATTGCCATGTTATCTGTGATCAACTGTACAGTTAGATTGGCTTTTGGCTAATAAATCATGTTTTTAAAATTGCATATTTTATATACTTTTTTTTTTTGAGATTTGTTTTTGCTTTCAGGTATTGATATTTCCACCCATTTGTTCATGGTGCATTATTATATTTGCTATTCCTTGGAATGGTAGGTCATGGTGCATTTCCAACTGTTTCTTTATATTTTTGTTTGTACTGTGGTCGGACGTGCATGTCATTGCGCCAATTAACTGCGATACTTAAACATGGATGGCTTCCCCATTTTTAGTTTGTTTAGGAATTTTATTTTGACACGTCAAATGCCAATAAGGCATGCTTACGCTCTTTGGGGCCCACATGGGTTCCGTAAGCATTGATCAAATTGGTTACTTATCTGACAACTGGACACAAGTCCATCTAACTGTCTTGATCAGATGATCAGAGTCCTTGATCCAGAAAGCCCGGTTCAAGTTTCCCGCCGTAAGCTAGCTGCTTAATTTGTGGTGTCTTGCTCTTTACCCCACAACCATTTCCTAGTCTCGCTCTCAGCTTATCAAGATAAATGTAAAAAGAAATTGGGAAAAAATAAAAAATCTAAATCTGTATGCAATACTAAAACTAGTAAAATTCTCTTAAGTTATATTGAATAAATTAATTATCCTGCTAAACTATTACAAAGCGGTGATGCTTTCTGCAACCGACTGTACTGGACTAGTAGATAACCCACTCTAACAATTGAATAAGTGTGTAATCTTGGTTGCTCTCATGTATTTGCTTCCAAACAACTTGATTTCTAGGCCCTATTCTTCTATCTTCTTAGGCTAAACTGTATGGAACATGGGTTCTTTTCAGAGCTGAATATATTTCAAGCCACTTGATCTCCAGGTCCCACCATAAATTGCAGCATGTTAGAAGAAAGAAAAACTAAAACAAAGAAAAGAAACAGAAATGTTTGTGCCTGAATATGATCTTCTCAAAAAAATTTAGGGAGAATGGACAGAGAAGATAGTTTTTTTTTTTTTTTTCCCCTTTTTTGGTGAAGGGAACTTCAAATAGTATTTATCATGATAACGTGCTAGTATAATCTCTTCCTTCATGGGAAGTTGAAATATGAAATATTAAAAAAAAATAAAAAAAAATGAGAGGATACACCATTAACCAATGCAACTTGACAAAGAAAGCTAGTATTTTAGTACAAATTAAGAGAAAATACAGTAAATTGTAGAAATATTGCTTAATCAACTTTCTTTTTCATTTTTTGAGAAGATACAAGCGCACTTAATTTTAATAGTGTTGAGAGTTAGAGACACACACCATGGACAATTTCGATCCCTAGTGAGCCATTGCACCAAGAGCCTTTGGTGCAATTTCAGTAGTTACAGGCTAGATTTTGCAATTTCTCTGTTGTGGAAGGAGGCTTTATAGCAGATTTCTTAGTATGCATGGTAGAGACTTGAAATAGCTGACACGTTTATAATTTCTTAAAAGTGCCCATCTTTTTATCTTGATTTTTGGAATTAAAAAACCCAAATTTCCCCTTTTTCTTTTGTTTTTTGAGCAAAAAATTTCCGCTTTTTCCGCCAATAATTTACAGCTGAAACGGTGATTTCATGATGCCGAGTGCGCATCTTATTAGATTAGGACTACGGCCCTAATTTCTAAAATCAGTAACCAAGTATTTATATTAACATGGATGTTTAAGATCTCCAAACAGTCTACATTTAAATGAAATGTAGAGTAATTTTCTAAAAAAGACAGCCATGCGCGGTCCGGAGAAGGGGCAAACTACAAGGGTCTAGTATGTAGTTAGACGGAGCTACATCTCAAATGAATTTTACCTTGAACAATAAAGTTTTGTCCTTCCATTCCAATCCAATAAAAAACATGTTCACGACTAACAAAGAAGAGGCTTAAATTTTGAATCTCTCTGATCCAACTGCTCCTGAGCTACACTGACTTTCCCGGAAGTTCGCCGTGCCGGCCGGGGCCTCGGCATCCTCTACAAACAATGCTTAGAATCACATTATCTTTTTGCTTTCGCAAGTTTCACAGAAGTGATTTAAGAATTACAATTTTAGATTGGATGCTGGGATTTGTGTCTTCTCCGTTGCTGTTTTTGAAGGAATTTTTGTTGAAAGAAAGGACATAGAATAAATTAATGTCGATTATGCAAATTGGCCTTTGTCCAAGGAGTTAAAGGATAGGTTAGTTAGGTTGGTCGGCATTTACATAAGAAATCATTTGGGATTATAAATAATAAACCATAACAAACCATGGTCAAAATCAAATGCAGACACTTGCATTTGTTATTAACAAGTGTAGGATTAGATTAACTTAAATAGAAGGGGAGCCTTGGAGCAATGGTAAAAGTTGTCGTCGTGTGACCTTGAGGTCACAGGTTCAAGTTATGAAAACAGCCTCTTGCAAATAAAAGGTAAAGCTGTGTACGTTAGGCCCTTGTGGTCCACCCCTTCCCAAGATCTTGCATAGGTGGGAACTTCGTGCAGTGGGGCTACCCTTTAGGATTAAATAAAATAAACACCTTTCAATCAACTTAATTAAAATAATGCCCTCCATCTTGCCGGCAAAACCAAGGTGGGTCCCTCATCAAATGAAAGAAAAACACCAAAAGCTTGCATATGAAAATGCTGTCTTAGCTTCCTCGTCTCTCCATGGTGGTTCCAGCCCCTGACACATTCATCAAATTCGATTTGATTCTAACGAATAGATTTCTTTCTCTTTATTTTGTTGTGTCCAATGTCTGTAATCCAACCCATCCATTTATTTGTTCATTTTGCTAAATTGGAATCTTGAATGTCGGAAATGAGGGGAATGCATTCTCCAACCATGAATAAGCTCTCAACTCCTTCCCATTTTAATTCATTTTTCGGTGGATATAATTCTTCCTGGTGGAGATCTTTACCAGTTAACATGAATGTGCCCGTGCAACTCTGTTGGCATGCTTACCCAACCGAGTGGTGGATCTTTTGTTGACAGTGATGAACAAAATGATTAAATCTCTGTTAACACCATTTAAAATTCTCCCAAAGCAAATATTTTAAACTTTAAAGTCTATGAAAAGGGTAGTACCCATAAGGGTCAATAGTACGCATTCTTACCTTGCATTTTTGCAAGAGGCCCTTTTCACACCTTAAACCCATAACCTCAAGGTCACACAATGACAATTTTTACGTTGCCCCAAGACTCACTTTAAAGTCTATAATAATTCAAAATATTTTACCCCCTTTGTAAAGGATCCATTTTACAAGGTTCATCTTTAAGCTCTAATCTTCACACTACATGAGGAAGTAGACGTTAAACTAACTACCCAAATAGGAAAACAAGTAATATGTTCAATACAAAACACTTACTGCAGTAAACCGAAAACAGATTGGTTTTCTTCTGATTTTTCCAAAGCCTTACAAAATGCTTCACTGCAAACCTATTGTGGTTAAGATCCTTGTTTTTGTTCCATCTCTTTCTTTGCCTGCAATGTATTGTATGAGGGGATAATGTGCCACCGAAAAACCCTAGCAATGGGAGATTTGGTCAGTCAAGCATTTTAGATGTTTATTTTACTCTTCGGTTAGGCTTGATTCTGATTCGACTTTGATTATGTTGTCCTCGATCATGGTTGCCTTATATATTTAGTATATTTTTTAATGGAATACATGCGATTTTATGGGTTTAAGGAAAGATTATATATATGAAACATGATTACATGAGAAACCCATAACTGTGTGATCATTTTTCTGTTAGGTTGGCATGGTTTTGTTATATTTGTTTTTGTTTGAGATATACAAATCTTACCATCCCATGTGATGCTCCTATCTCTAGAAAGAGATTTGGGGACTTCCATGAAGTCAGATAGTTGGTAAACCTTTTCTTTGTTTGAAGACTCTCCCATTAGCCTAACAGAGAGTTTGGAAGCTATTGGGGTGGCTTTAGTAAAGGACTACTAAGTAGGAGAGGTGATTGAAACATATGGATAGCATAGATAGGGAATTTAATAACGTTAAACAAAACCACACGGTACTAGTTGCTTACTTGAAGGGACGACAAACCCAAGTGTCATTGGTCCAATGGCAAGGTGATTTGAAGGCCTAGATTAGAATATTCTTTGAAAGGGATGGACCATCTTACGAGAGAGAGACAGATTGATTTTGTTTTAGTCATTTGATTTACTCCAAAGAAAATAAACTGTCCACTTCTATTTAGATGGATCAATGAGACTGAACAAATCACTTTCTTTTAATGGTAGTCAATCACTTTGTTAAGCTCTCTTCACAAACGTTTTAAGTTTTAAACCATCTATAGCTTAATTATCAAGATCACAATACATTTATCTTAATAAAAAAAATTATTTGCTTAAGTACAAAAGAACAAGTACTATAAACCCTTCGTGGTCTCGGGACCCTGCACATGTGGGAGCTCGTGCACCAATTTGCCCTTTTTATAAAGGAATAGGAATATTACCAACACTTGATCGAGGACAACATAATGCCTCTCTTTGGTAGACTTGGTCAGAGGTTCAAGGTGACACTTTTCCCTTGTTGGATAGATTTGAAGTATATTTAGAAACTAAATTAATAGGTTCTAGGTAGTTTGATTCTCTTCACTAGAAGAAGACGAAGAAAGAATCTTGCAAGGAAGACGACCATAGTGAGATCTCTAATGGCCAGCATTTTAATTATGTACAATAAACAATTAGTATCAGCTACTGCATAACAAAATTTTCAATCCTTTCCAAGGATGTGTCTTTAGTTTTGCATATGTAGCAAGTTTAATCATTTTTGAATGATCAATAGATTCTAAACTCCTTTCTAGAACTATTGAGAATGACTATAATAGGGTATGTACGTACTCCTAGATTTATGTAGACTTCAGTTATTTCATCTACTATCTTTTAACAAAAAGGAAACCTAATTTTTCATTAATTTATTAATGTATCTAACCTGATTCTAAACTTTAGTTCACGTTCATATTGTGAAATAAATCAAGGCGAGTGGCTCAAACCTGCAAGCTAGATGGTGAGGAACATCATATTTTTCAATTGGGAGAGAGGCTCGTGCCCAAAATTACCATATTGATTAAGTTTAAAGCATTGCTCTTGCTGAAAGTCGTTTAGCATAATTGGTTGCAGACATCATGGTGGCTCTCCTTGTTAAGCTTGGTCAGAGGTTCAAGGTGGCACTTTTCCTATATTGTGGAGATATGAAGTAGATTTAGGAACTAGGATATGCTTCTACTTAGTTTTCTTTATAACTCTTCGTCATTAAAAACAAAAAAACAAGATGAAGGATAAAACCATATTTCTCTTAATAGACTTTATTTGAATTATAATTACCAAAAGTTGTACTGAGGAACAATAAGTGTTACTAGTTCTTAAGATGGAGCTGAATTAAGATGAGATGAGATGAGATGAGATGAGATGAGATGGGCTACATCATTGTTAGTTGTACTTGTGTGGAATTGAGATGAGATGAGGTGGGCTATATCATTGTTAGTTGTGCTTGAGTGGCATTGAGATGAAGTAATATCTTAGCATCTTATTGTTAGTGTTCCGTGAGATGAGTTAAGACAAAAATCATCTTAGTTTTTAAGTCTTGCTTCCAGCCATCCCACTTTATCTTGTGACAAATTCAAGTCATCTCAACTTAGATCAACTCATCTTCTAGCCAAATCTTGTCTCTCATCAAAAGCTAGCTCACTCCATCTCAAGCACCACTTAAAGAGTTTTGACACGGAACCATGGGGCCATCTCCTAAATTTGGAGAGGAATATTGGAGGACATCAATACAACATTTATTAGAGAATGCCCAACTCTTTGCATGAAGAGGCCCACATTTGGATGATCCTTACTCATTCATAAGATTGATTTGCATTTGAATATCTTAATATATATATATATATATATATATAAAACAAATTACGATGATTGTATCATTCTAAAAGCTATATGGGCCCAAGATGTAGCTGAGAATGGATTTGATCACCAAGTATATGGGCCCACGATGAACTTGCAGTGGATTAATTCTTGGAGCGATCTACACACATCTCAAAAAATGAGCAACTTTTATCCTATTAAATGAGTACAATCACACACACAACTAATCAAACTTGTTACTAATGTAATTTTGGATTTGTTATCATAAAAACTAGAGAGAGAGAGAGAGAGAGAGAGAGAGAGAGAGAGAGAGAGAGAGAGAGAGAGAGAGAGAGAGTCAACATAAGATTTGGATAGGTTGCTATATATAGGTCGAGTCATCTCTAATTCGAATTGACTCAAAGTGCAAAACATGAGATGAGTCTACTTTATACTTCCTTAGCATTGACATATGGAAAGCATTATGCATTGATGACAATTTTGGAGGTAAGGCTACTTTGTGTGCTACTTCTCCCATCCTTTCTAAAATTTTAAAAGTCTAGGATTAGGTTTTCTTTTTTTTTTTTTCTAACCTCATGAAACTCTTAGAAGGATATACTTTGAAAAATACAAGATAACTCACTTCAAATTCAAGATTTCTTCGATAATTGTCTACATAACTTTTTTGTCTACTTTGGGCATCTTGAATCCACTTATGAATGAACTTGGTTTTGTCATTTGCCTACTATACTATCTCTAATCTAAGCAATTTTTTGTACCCCACTTCGTCCCAACACATTGGAGATCTACATTTTCTTCCATATAACGCCTCATGAGAAGCCATTTGAATGCTAGATTGATAATTATTGTTGAAAGCAAATTCTATCAGCAATAAGCTATCATGCTGATTTCCTTTCAAGCCCACAACATAAGCCCTATCATATAATCAAATTTTGAATCATTCTTTCTGATTGCTCTTTAGTTTGGGGATGGAAAGATGTATAGAACTTCAATTTTGTGTCCCACAACTTCTTGCAAGCTTTTTCAGAAACAAGAAGTGAACCACAAATCTCTATCTTACAAATTTCATGTCATCTTACAATTTCTTAAATATAAAGTCTTGCCAAATTATGTAGTGAGCTTGTCACTCAATGGCCAAAAGTTAAGAGGACTTCATCAATCTATCACAACTACCTAGATAATGTGATGGTTACTTTTGGTTCTAAGTAATATAGTAACAAAATCCATCCTGGTGTGTTCTCATATCCTCTTAGGAGACAAGGACTCTAACATACCAGTAGGCCTCTAATATTCTGCCTTAGACACATACTCTGCAATTTCTTTTTTCATGTTGTTCTGGTAGTAATGGTTTCTTAAATTTTGATACATCTTGCTTCTACTAGTATGCATAATGTATCTAGATCAGTATGCCTCTTCCAATCAATCTCTCTTCAACTGCGATTCATTTGGATCACAAAACCTTCTCTTGAATCTCTATACACCATCCCTTCCGATGTTAAATTCTAGTTTAAGCACTTTTTCTACTTATACCTTAATGGTTACAAGTTGAGAAGCTTTTTGTTGTGTCTCCTTAATTCACTAAATTTAAGTAGGTGCTGCTCTTAAGTTGGAAACAATGATGCTTGCCTTTTCTTCTTCAATATTTCAATTTCACTCTTCAAACTCTTCTCGTAGTTGCTATTCTCTCATCATTAGATGTAATATCAGGCCGTTGGACTTCCTACTCAAACCATCTATGACCACATTAGCCTTGTTTGCATGATAATAGATGGAAAAATAGTAGTCTTTCAAGAAGTCCACCAATCCCTTTTGCCTCACGGTAACTCCTTTTGAGAAAACAAATATTTTAAGCTTTTGTGATTAGTATACACTTTGAAGCGCTTGCAAATAATGTCTCCAAATCGTTAACACAAAATGATAAGCATGTCACTTATCAAGGAAGATTCAAATGCTAAACAAAAGTGTAATACAATGGAACTGAAGATGGAAATAATTTTGATTCAAGCACAGATAGATCTACTACAAGTTAGCTACTTCAATCAGCTTGAACAATGAAGAAGATGGATGCAATAAGGGTAGAGGATGATTCTTCACTTTGAGTGGAAGATAACTCTAATTGCAGCTATTGCTAAATGGTTTACAAGTTCATTCATATCTTTTCGTATCAGTGTAATGTCAATTTATAGCTAGTTACATGACTGCTGGCTAGTGCTAGTTAACTTCCAACTACTTCAACTAACGACCAAGTGTGGGATACTTGTTATACCATAATTTAGCCCAAGGTAGTAGATTAAACCAAGTCTTAAGATTGTCATGGGCTAGTTCTCTATGTACTACTAAAGACATTATTCACCACCTCTAGTTGACCATGAGTTTGAGGGTGATAAGATGTATTGTGCTTCAACTGAGTTCCACTAAGAGTAAACAATTCCTTCCAAAATCTACTAATCAAAATATTATCTCTATCTAAAATGATTGACCTTGGAAATCCTTGATGTTTGATTATTATATCAGTAAAAATCTTAGCCACTAATGTTGCATTGTAGTTGGTTGTGAGAGCTCCAAAGTATGCAGCTTTGGATAGTCTATCCACTACTACTAAGATGACTTTATATCCCATGAGGGTTTGGTACGTTTGTAATGAAATCCATAGTTAGACTGAGATCTTGCCAAATTTCTTTGAGAATAGGTAATGGTTGCAGAAGATAAGTGGTTTTGATGTGCTACCTTTCACTTGTTGATAAACTATGTCTTTCTATGCAATCTATGATGTCTACTCTCATACGTAGCCAGTAGAAAGTAGTTGTAACTTTCATGAATGTCTTTAGAGTACCTAAATGTCCTTCGAATGTAGAGTTATGAAATTCCTCTATTTTTTTTTCTCGAAGGAGAGTTAGATGCAAGTTTGAGCCTATCTTTGTAGTACAATAGTCCATCTTTGCATGAGATATTGATATTTGACAACATACATTCTTTGAGCTGCTTGTGTAGCAAAAATTCAAAGTGCCCTTGATGTGCTTGAATTGATCTGATGATAGCTAGCTCTGAGATTCAATTTGGAAAACCATACTATTCCATGCAACTCATCCAACATTTCATCAATAGTAGGAATTGCAAACTTGTCTTTGATTGTAGCTTCATTGAGTTCTCTATAATCTATGCAAAACACCCATGTGTCATCTTTCTTCTTTACCAATAGAATATGAGAAGAAAATGGACTTGTGTTGTGGTTGATGATTCCATTGTTGAGCATCTCATTCACTACTTACTCCATCTTTGATTTTTTATAATTAGGATATTTGTAAGGTATCACATTCACTAGTTTTGAGGTAGGCAATAAGTGAATGTGATGGTCACAATTTCTTCTAGGAGGTAAGTTCTTAGGCTCCTAAAACATTGAAGAGAACTGATTCAATAGCTCTTGAACTAGTTCAAGGTGATTAAAAATAAATTTATCATATGGGGAGTGAGAGTATAGTGCAATAAGCTAATACAATGAAACTATGCCATCAGCTACTTGTAGACTCTTCAATTGCTTAGCAAGTGAAGGTCCTTCATTTAGTAATGATTCACCTTTCAAATACACTAGCTAGTCATCCAATTGAAATTTCATAGTAGAGAGTTTGTAACCAGTCAAGATAGGTCCCAATTATTGTAGACACTAAATGCCCAAGGTAATAGTAGCTACTCTAATTAGCAAAATATAGAGGTCCATGTTGAATGTATAGCCTTGTAAACTGAATTGGACATTCATATATCTCATAGAGCATACTAGAGATTCTCCACTTCTTATCAAAACTTTGAATTCTTTGATGGGAATTATTGGTAGCTTCAAGTGGTTCCCTACTCTTTCCTGAAAGATGTTATGGGTACTACTCTCATCAATAAGAATATGAACTTTTTGAGTACTGTAATGGCATGATAATCCAATTGTCCTGGGATTCATCTGGCCATCTAGAAGGGGAGCCTTGGCGGAACAGTAAAAGTTGTCATCATGTGACCTTGAGGTCATGGGTTCAAGGCGTGGAATTAGCCTCTTGCAAAATACAAGGTAAGGCTGCCTACTATAGGCCCTTGTGGTCCGCCCCTTCCCCAGACCCCGCATAGGCTGGAGCTTTGTGTACCGGGGCTGCCCTTTATTCATCTGGCCATCCAATCATGAATACTAATTGCGGGTGGAAGTTTAGGTTTCGTTACTTCATCCATCTCATTGAATTCTCTTTCCATTAGAAGCTCCTCTATCTCTTCATCGGCCATTGATAGTTCATATTTAGCTTTAAAGTGATGGCCTTCGCCGAACTTTTCATTAGAATAATAACATGGGTCGTAATCTTTTGTGAATTTGAGTTCTACGGCAAATGACCTCTTAAAGGGTGGTTTAGTGTTTTGAGATGGACCAAGTAATGGAGTTATGGATGCAAGAGGTACTAGTTAGGGAATTGTAGCAACAAGGGGTGAACTGATATGTTAAAGGGATGTGTTGGAATAGGAGGATGAACTAAACTATTTACATTAAGATGGTCTGAACAGTTACTTGAGGGTGTTTAGTCTTACCTCTTGTTTCTTTGCTACAATCATTGCTTTGATCAAGGTGGGAGACTCAAGATTCATCACTTCTTCCCTTAGTGCAGGTTTTAATCAAGACACAGAGATAGAAATGAGAAGAGATTCAGGAATTCCAGTTACCTTGTTAGAGAGTGCTTGGAATTCCACCGTGTAATCAATTACACTGGTGATCTGCTTTCAATCTCACTAGCTTACTCTTGAGCTCTTCTGAATTGAAGTACCAAAGAATGTCCAGAGATCCTTTAAGAACTATTTCCAAGTTCTAGAATCGTTATACAGTACTGGCATTACTGTTGATCTCTATGTAACAAAAATGAAACCGGAAACATCCAAAATTAGGAAGCTTTGCCCAACATTACTAACATTATAGTTAGCAGTGGATCAGCAGCAAATGAGCTACTTTGCTTTCGCACGACCTAAACTTGACCCATTTAACCCTGAAAAGTTTTAACATAGATAATTAAGTCAAGATCTCCACTTTTCTCAAGGTCCACGTTAGAGGATTTGGCTATGAATTGCCAGAAAACTCTATATAGGATCATCAATTTTATCCAGAAATGTGAATCTTAAATCTTTGTAGAGACTGCTTTAGACGGGCAATTGAGCTTTGGCGATCAGTTTGTTCAATTGCTCAGGTAAAAGCTTCATTTGCAGCTAGCATTTTTCCATGTAGTAATATTCCGATGGTTTTGAATGATTCGAGTTATTATGTTCCTAGTGAAGTAGAACCAGCCCAATTCACTGAGAAAATGAGGACATCCATAGAAAACCATGATCAGATTACTGGTAAACTTGGTCATATATTTGCTGAAATCTATCCAATGCAAAAAACTAGGCAGAAAGAGCTGCATTGGAAAGAAAAACAGATATTTCCTTCTTCCCACAGAGAAGAACTCAGTAAGTACAAACCTGTGTCACTAACCAAAACAACCGTACATTATACCATTGACCCACCAACTATATTCAACCCTACAACCCTCATAACCAATCCTGTGACAACACCCCGTCACCATTCCTTCTGCGAGTCCCACAATAACAATTGTCACTGTTTCCTCCACCACGCCCGGTGGTGTTTTTCCAACGAATTCTGTAACAACACCCATTACTAGCCCAGTCGCAGTTCCATTTAAATATCCAGTATCTCCATCCCCAGTGCCAATAACAAATCCAGCCAGGACACCTTCAGTCCCTATAACACCTCCAGTGACCAATCTTGTTCGACCACAGGCAGCATACCGATGACTCCAGCAGACATAACACCACCTACACTTCGGTCACAATACGAACCCCGACTCCACCAATGACAGTTTCCCCGGTAGTTTCAGGGCAAGGTTGGTGTGTGGCCAAGTCAGGTGCATTGGACTCTGCACTTCAATTTCTGGATTATGCGTGTGGAATTGAAGGTGCCTGACTGTGCAGCAATTCAACAGTCAGGGCCCTCTTATAATCCAAACATCCTTCATGATCATGCTTCGTATGCATTTAACAGTTACTACCAGAAGAATCCAACCAACAAGCTGCGATTTTGGAGGAACAGCCACGATTGTCGGTACCAATCCGAGTAAGAGAAGGCTCAATTGCTTATTCATAATATTGGTTTCTTTTTGTTTTTACTGAACATTAGAACTCTTTACAGAATTACTTTACCCAAAGAAAACACTAAGGTCTACTGATGACCTTCTGGGTCTGTTTGGTTACAGGGATTACGAAATTTATCCACTGATTGTGAACTCGTCTCGCTGCTGTTGGCAGCCCCAGAACGTCCATACAAAATTATTTAAACATAGCCAAAGTAGCCCCATAATTCTAGACTATGTTCTTAATAAGTCTTGTGTTTTAGGCTGCAGATAGTAAGAGGTGAGATCACTATTCATTGATAATATGTCCTGGATTTCTTATCCTTGTCCAAAAATCGTCGGTTTCAATTTGACACTCAATTTGTATCCATGTGAAGCTGGTATGGTAGGATAAAGAGGATGACTGTTTGCTCCATATCATAAAGGTTTAGTGAAACTCACCACTACAAGTAGTGTGTGTTTAGTAAACTTGCTTTTATTGTTTGTTTTTCTTCTATTTCGTAGTACAAACTCAGTCATGTTTTCAACTCAGAAGTAGAACGAATACAACGAAAACAAGGTTCCAAACACCCACTAAGGGTGCAAAACAAGTCATTACCTGAGGCTGATATCCTACCATTGTAAACCGACTAAAACTATCTAGTTCTCCCAATCTTTTCATTGATATGCATATTCACCTGTTATTTACTTCCAACAGGTTCTGTGTCGTGGGTCTATCCATCATCATGGTACAAGCATTGATTCATATGCCTAGACAGTTCTCTTGATAGCATCTTAACAATCCTTTTATTAACGAATTCCCTTTTCTTATTTTGGATTTCATCTCTGGTTTTTCGACCACATCTTCTTCATCATTGTCATCATCGTCGTCGTCGGAATTAAATACGAGCATCATGCAAGTTCAACTGCCACCACTGTTTTCGGTATCCAACCACCTTCTGGTGCTACTATCAGTTCAGCTTCAATCTCAGTTGATTTTCAGACGTTGATCATACTTGTAGCATTTGTAACAGCTTTCTTTGCCAGTGTATGACGACAGATAGGATAATTCCATTTTACAGTAATTTGATCAATCCACCACCGATTGATCAAGGACTTTCGCAGGTAGACCAATGTACACTTTCGTATGTACATAAAGGAACGGAAGCTGCCTGCTGTATCCCAGATTTGCTATTACTAATTAGATACTACAATGTCCCCATGGGCAATAGAGGCCATGTCTAGGAGTTTTGTTCTTGACTTCAACAAATTTAAGGAACGTCTCAATCATGAGCTTTCCCTCATCCTCATGCCCCAAATGTCTCACTTTCCATTATACGCCCTACCAGAAGAGTGATCTTGCTTGTACTTTAGCCTCCCGCAAGCAAAGATATGCAGATACAACATATAAAGCTCTATTTTGTGTGGGTATGGTTGAGGGAGGGATTTGTGTCCATTTCATAACAAGACATGAAAAACTCGATTTCTAACGCCTAGGAGGCTTAATTTCCTTACAGCAATCTTTTCTTGCACTTAGCTACTCGCATTTGTCAAGAAATTGAGAAAGCAATGACCTCACAAGATCTCGAGGTTGGACCCTGTGGCGTTCTGGGGCTTTCATCCACCATGTCGTTCTCCAGTGAGTGAGAATTAAATTTGATTGGATTCCTTTAATACACATCAAGCATTGATCCCAGCAAATCGGCACTTCAGACCCATCGAATGCTATTTCATATTGAGCATTCCCTACTGTGCTCGACCAAAGTCGTACCCATGCATTTACTCCAAACGTATCACTCAATGTGGAATAACTGGAGATATGGCAGCTCCACTTTAATAGAAAATTTTGGGTAACCATTGAAAGGCCAACTAAAAATTGTGCTAAGTTTCATGATCTCATAAAGAAAATGCAATCCAGATATTTGTGCACTGAATATTTGCTTGGCACGAGACCAAAACATGTGGTTTGACTGCGTGCAAGTTGGTGGGAATGGCACACGGATTTCCATGAAGGTATACATCTTCCTGGATCGCCCTTTCTTAGTAGTCGGACTACCGTCTAATTTGTATGGTTTTATATATGTTTTGCATACGCAATTGATGACTGGCTTTCTACATATCCGCACATTTTAGACCACAAGTTTGAGATTTTAAACATATAAAAAAGGCCTGGAGAATATTTGAAGGCAAACTCAGAAAACCCAACAATTCTAGTGACAACAATCTAAGCCATCCATGAAACAAGAAAATCTCAAATTACCGAGCACTCGAATCGCACAGCAGATTATCTGATGATAACTGACGCTGCCGTACAATTTACAGTGGACAAAATGAGATGCAATGATATATAAAAGGAAAAAACTGCTCTATAAGACAGCCTATGGACTAAATGTGAAGTAAATTACCCCAGAAGATGTCGTCTGCTTATCTCATCGGAGGATGACCTACCTGACATCTACATTGGTATTATCTGCAAAACCAGTCTCGCCTGCTTTTGATAAATAAAACAGCTCTACTGTACCTTTCCAAGTGTATGCATGGACAGCTTAAGGAGGATGGATTTTACCGCTTCGAGAATACTACCAAGATCAACATGGACATGGTTGCCACAAACTTGAAACCAGAGCTCTCCCAGAAGTTCTGTTTCTTGATACTCTCACTATCACTCTGTTTCTTCATAACCAGCTGATCTTGTAGTTCCTTTATAGCTTTGTCTCTTCTTTCTCCCATCTGTATTTCAAAAGCAGCATTCGATCAGATCATGGTAGAAAGAAAGCCAAGAAAAATAATATCCTCACTCAAAACTTCATTCCAATTCCCGTCAGATCAATGTAGAAAGAGCCAAAAAAAGGAAAATCCTTTGAGAACTTCAGTAATATTTCATAGTGAAAAGGTTGTGTATTTGGAAATTGAGTACCAGAAAGATTCCAATAAATAGTATCGGCATAAAGTCATCTCCTTGTTTACTTATTAGTTACATCGTTCTGCCTTCTAGCTAAATATGCCATGAATTTACATGCATGGATGAAAGCACATGCAGGGTTCTGCCAGGTCATCTTAGATAGAGCATGACTGACGATTTTCTCTATTGAATTGCCTTAACCGATCCTATTGTGGAATAGAGAATGGATGGTTTGGGTACAATTTAACTTACGGACAACGATACAAAATCTTGCAAATCGAGGAATAAAATAACTAAACCTTGCATATACTTTGGCCATTCACCTCAAGGTTCCACTTTAAAATATCTGAGATCATAGTGCATGACACCAGTACAAATATGCTAAATAATGAACAAATGTTTATGTCATAAACATATCCAACATTATAATCACATAATTGCATGGACATGTTAGCATGTGATATTTCATAATGTAACCTTGTCCAAGGTCTTAATGAGAAAAGAAAGACCAAAATCAAGATACAAAATAATAGGAGCAAATTTCATGGATACTAGGCACTAGAAGTAACAAAGTCAGTTATTGCAACAAAGAATCTACCTGAAACTACTCATAGCTAGATGTGAAAGAAAATCAAAACAATATCAGATTGAATGACCAATACCCTTTGAAGCTTCCTTGTTTGGGAGCGAGCTTCCTGAAGACAGAACTCCAACTTCAATACTCTCTTCTTCAGCTCCTGATCAGTTCTCCGATATTTCTCTATCTGTGTGAACATGAAACAATACATCAATGAACTTACCAAGGTTTTGAAAAACTTAAAAGCTCAATTGGAGAGAATTAGAAATTAAAGACCAAGTTGAGTAATGATTCGGAAAAATTGAATCAAGCAACACTCAGGTTTGGCTTTATGAAGCTAAACTTAAAACAAGAACAGGATGGATCCAACAACAAAAAAACAAAATAGGAGGCAACCACAAGTTGAATTTTCTGAAGAGGAAAATAGAGACAATGATGGAATAACCACAATCACAGGTCCATATTGGCTAACAAAAGGGTCCAACTACCAGGCAAGGCACTTTACCGATTAAAAGATTGAATCATGCCAAATTGGCACAGTCAGGCCCCAAAAACTGTGTTTCTTCCTTTTGCAAGCAAGTCTGCTTAGCAAAAGCATTTTTCTAACAAAAATATGACCAACAATACTTTGAATGCAGAAAGTCAGCTTATACAGGGACCAAGTTCCTGATATCATGAGTTCATTATGTTTGGCTCGACTTGATCCTAATAAATGTCATAATTAGAAGCATGCTTCTCTAGGAACATTTAGCACAAGCAGAGTGTAGTAATAAGGGAATGGAAGGTTGCCTTCTCAAGATATGTAAAAGAACAGGGTATCACTAGCATTTATTAATTTTTACATGAGATAAATAAGAACATAATATGCTGTGAATGAACTACGAAGGAAAGATAAAACCAACAGAAAATTGAGCACATTCCTTCACAATGATAGAGGAATAAATTGCTTGAGTACTAACAAAATGGAAAATTGTTCTTACTGAATGCAAAGGACTATCCAAGGAAACATTTGATTCAGAGTTTTTGTAGACATGGAAAAATACAGAATAATTGGAATAAAATTGGACTGCAACCCATTAAATTTCAGACATTCGGCAAGTTGAACTGGAAAAAGAGAATCTTATTTGCAGAATTAACTAGTCTTTTGTATAAAAAGAAAAGGTAACTGTACCTGTTCAAAAGAGTGACTGAATCTCTACAAATGCTTGTAGGTATTATTTCTTTATTTTCAAAATTATAGAGTTATATCTAAGGTTATGTTTGAATATGCAAGTCAATTGCATATTGGGGGTAGTCTCGCTTAAATTTACAATCTAGAAAGTACAACTAGACTGTAAGTACATGAAAAATCTGCATAAAAAGAACATCAGGTTGCAGGATAAAACAAGACACATAACTCAAACAAAAATCGTCACGAGTTCATTCACCAAGTCCTGGAGGATTGGATCAAAATAGTAGCTGTGCAACAGGCAAGGAACACCATTAATGGAAGAATGTTCAGTCTGAGTAGTAGCTAGCTTACACAAAGAGCAACAAAAACAGTTATGTTAGTGGAACTTAACAAACCTGTGATTCCAATTCTTTAGTTTTATGTTTCCAATGAGCAGACATGATCTTGATCTCGTCTCTCAGTCTTCCTATCTCTTCATCCTTCACATTTAGATGCTTATTAATTCTCTCCATGTTCTTCAGAGATACGTCCTCTACAATCCTTCTCAGTTCACAATCCTTAGGAGTTCCAGCTCTGCCAACTGCATGCATAATCTCTTGTTCAATCCTCAAAACTTCATCTTTTATTTGTTTTTGATAAGCTTCCCTTGCTTGAAGGCCCTTTGTCAAAAGGTCTACCTGCTCTCCTAGCCTGTTCACTCGATCCCCATGTTCTTTCAATGAATTGTTCTTCTCATCTAATTCCCGCAACAATGACGAGCACTGCTGCTGGGCTGACTGAGCTGAAGCGGCACTGGCATCTGCAGTTGCTTCAGTGATTGAAATCTGTGATCGTAGATTATCTAACTCTTTGAGATACTGTGTCATATAAGAAAGAATTTAGACAAAAGGATACAGGAGTCAATTTAAACCGGAAAAGGCAATGACTAAAAATATTGCTAAGATACCCAAAAGCCAAACAACAACAACAGCACAACTCCATAATGACAAAGGTTTATAATATTTGGGGTACCTAACCAACTACTTACTCAAACAGCTAAGAGAACACATTGGTAATCATAGTACACAAGGACGAGATGAGCCAGTGGAGAAATGTAAGCAAGAAGAAGAAGAATAGCCTATTAAAGATTATACCCCACATTTCCAGGTTGCAGAAAGGACAGCAAGAAACTATTTATCAATTCAGAATCAAATAGTGAGCACCCAAAATGGTTGAATCACATGCCAGGTGAGACACAACATCCTTGGGAACATCTCCACAATTAGCACCCTTCTAGGAAGATCAACATAATTGCAGCTTCAGCTGGAAAATTCTTTGAGCTGCACATCATCTGAAGTTACCAATATCCCAATTGCTCAGTAGTAGAGCTCTTCAAATGGTTCTCAAAAAACGCCAGATGTATCTGAATTTTAGAATTCTTGTGAGTCGATTCCAAAAGGAAGAATCAAAGATTCAGTGGCAACAATGCTTTTGTCACTTGATCCAATAGCCTTCTGTGAGATAAGATGAGATTTGATAAACACTGATACCCAATATGTCTCTCTAATGATCAGATGATCATTTTCTAATTCCAAGAATCATCTCAAAGAAAGGCTTTTTGCTCGGCCCATTACCAATACCTTCCTTTTGTCCTGTACCCTTTATGTTATACAGAAGAATTTTTATTCAATACATCCTATTTTCATCAGATCCAGGAAGTGAAAGTATTGAACATTCAAACCCTCAAGAATGGATGAGATAAATCAAATGGCAGAAGGAAACCAAAATCAGGGTTGGAGAAGTTTATTTGAAGTCAGAATGAGGCACAATGCAGTCCCTTCCAATTGATCTCCGTAATCATATGAGCATAGATGGTAAGGATCTTTTTGTTGAGGAGAATTCTTCAATGCACCTGCTATATGGGATTCATTGGGACCTTACAGTCTGCAGCTTATTTGGATGAGATTGATGATTTAAGTAAGATGTTAAGAATTGATGATTCCCTAACCAGTAGAGGATCAAGAAGCAAGTCATGTAACTAATGCCAAATATTATACAGAATCCATACTATTCAGCAAAAGAAGAGAAAACTGGGGTACATTAATTGGTAGTTAAAGATGGTGAGGTTTCACACATACCCAAATTGGGATGTGGGTTACAGAATGTGAAGGTGGATCACCATTTGTTCGTTTGCTGGCATCACCAGACCCAGCTCTGAAAGATCAAAGGGTCAAAAGCTTTACGTACAAATTGTTTGATCCAGACCAAGGGTTGCGATTTAAAATATGAGAAAACGGATGGATCAGGCAGTGTCGTCTAGGACTAGTCGTAGTAGGGTTTTAAGCAGCGATTCAACACTCGGGGGCACTACAACAGATACAGCAACCCAGAAAAAGGTGGTGGAAAAGCAGGCCTAATGGGGACCGGATCATACACAGGCAGAAAAGCACAAGAAGTCCCACAAACAAAATAAAGATAAAATAGAAATGAAAAGGGACAAAGATAACAAGAGAAAAGCTTCGCTTCCCAGATATCAGCCACGAAAACACCAAATCAACAGAAACAAACAGCCCCACAGGTCCTAACCTGTTCTGCAGTAAATGCTGACGCCTGCAACATTCCGTTCCTCTCGTCTAAGTTTCTCTGCATTCGATGGATCTCCTCCTCCATGCTCCTTGCCTTTGTTTCCGACTTCTGCAACACACCCACCAATCTTTATACAATTATCAAACTTACAAACTTGCTAAAACCCCAAAAAATTCGAAATCCATGCCTGTCTAGTTAGAGATTCTCGAACATACGACTCTTCCTGGAAGGCCAGACGGCTGCGGACATCCTTGAGCTCTGCTGCCAGGGAAGCAACATTGCGTCGAAAGATTTGTTTCTTTTCAGAAAGATCCTTCAATAGAGGATCTAATTCTTGCATAGGAGCAGAAGATGAAGCCTTGTCTGAATCCGACATCAGTAACAAGAATATCCTTAGAACGAAATCTCCGGAAATCCCAATTCAACAGGCAAGCGTGCTTCCAAACCTCTCTTTTCAGCAACTACTTCCGGCTAACATGCACTGAATTGCAAACGAACTAATACTACACCCTTACAGCAAATTTTTCCTATTGATTTCTTTTCTCAGCCGAATCAGAGTGGTTCGTGTTCAGTGAATGAAATTTCTCATAGCCACTTGCGAGCCTGCCTGCCTGCATGCGCATTTATTTCATATCAGGCAAAAGAAGCGATAACTTTCACGGTAAAATGGCGAATCCTGCTCTAACTGAGATGGTAGTGGGATGGATTGCAAAACCTCATGCAAGTCACCAGGAACTTCAAACTTAACAACCATCAACCACCAACCACCAACAATTTTCGATTTGCCACTTCTCATGGAGATAGCAGAAGCTTCTATCAGCTTCTAACACCAAAACTAAAATAACTCTAGTAGAGATAAAGGTGAAAGAAAGAAGAAAAATTAGGTCTTCTCGTTTTCTTACACATGCAAGCGCAACTTCCACCTGTTTACAGCCACATGCTTCTTTCCATCCCCTTACAGCCTGCAGCAAAACCGCAGAAATTTAGACAGCTTCATGAGGAAAGGTGTCCTTGCCAAACGGCAACAGGTAGGAGACGGCGAAGAATCAGGCTCTCACTAAGAGATTTATCTAAACCACACACGCCTGGAATCGTCTCTCTATTTCCTTGATAAAGAGATATGACTAACTTTCAACTGCTACCAGCAGCAGATTTTCGCAACTCGCATGCTTCTGACCAGAATCAGAAGCGAACTGGTTCCACAACTTAGATCTTTCCGATTCTCATCGACTTTCCTCGAATAGATACTGAACAACCTAGCAATCTCTTCAGAACCAACTTTTTCCGTCAAAACTCAGCCGATTTATACCTAAATATGTTCTCCTTCGCACGCAAAAGAAGCCAATCACAATTCCTTTTCTATAACCAATTTTCTCCAGACCCAGAAGGAGAACAACTCTCGGCGGTACTTCAAGAATCCTCTGCCATAATAGTAACATCCTAGTCAACAGAGCATGAATACTTCAAGAAAAGCTTTGTCACTGCCAGAACGCTTCAGCACCGTAAAACCATGAAAGAACACGGAAAGCAGCAAAGCTCTTCACCAGAAACCTATCATCTTTCTAAGTTTCCTTGAACGGTCCCACGTAGAGATATCGTTTCACTCCCAGAGTCAGAAACCTAACAGCTCTACTCAAACGAGTTCTCCTTGGCATGCAACCATCTCAAATCACATCTCGCTCTTCACCGAACACCTCTCCAAGACAACAGAAGAAAAAGCCGCAATTACATCAAGGAATTTCAAGTCAAAGCCGCAATATCTTCCATTTCCAGATCATAACTATTCCAACCACATTTTTATCGCAGTTAGATCGCTTTCAGCACCGTAAATCCGTGACAGCACACAACACATCGATACATTTCTTCACCACAACCATTCTTAATCCATCTCTATCTTCCCTAACAAACGTCAACGATATTGCTTGGCTTCTTCACCATTTCTGCAAAGCTCAAAGCTTACACTGAAAAACACCGCTTCGATCGTTTACCAAGCATTCAAACAATAGAAAAATGCGAAAACAATATCAGATCTTCAGCAGAATCTAACAAATCGAAACAAGCACATTCAAACCTCTTCGGAGGAAGAAAGTCCAAATCAAAACCTTAAAAAACTAGGGTTTCAAATGCTTCGCGTATAAAATCATACTCTTCCTACCCTTTTCTTTCATTTTTACGGAGACTCCTCTTGCGCGCTGTGCACAGTAGACTCGGAGGGAAGAATTATGTAAGAGGACGTGGTTCGGATGTTTTCGAGCCTTAGGTTTGGAACCGAAGTGGACTAGCGAGGTTCGGCACGAGCTAAGCGCGGCAAACCCAAAATTTAACTGGCTGAATTGTTTGTCCATGAGGCAAGTGGGGCCTGTTTAGATTTTGTCTGGAAGGAAGAATTGGCAGATCGTGCTGAAATGACAAAAACACCCACTTGAGTTCTGCTCAGCCCGTTGAACACCGGAGGCTCAGATAGTCATTTCGGTGAAGGGGAACTTTCCGCTCTGTAACCGTACTGTAAATAACTTTTCTAACGTCATTTAATGTTGCCTATCAGAGGTGACTTGGACGATAGTCGGCGGGCAGTATTTTGTTCAGTTTTGCGTTTTAAACGGTTGTGATTTTTACACTTCGAATGATAGGTTAAGATCATCCAATCAACATGATTTTTTGTGGGTGGCTAATTCAGAAGATCCGAAACAAAATAAACGGATTCGATCTTTGAAAACTTACTCCTAACCCATAAATTGAAAGTATATTCATGGCAACCCTTCCACGTCTCTCGCTGTCATTTCCTTAAACAAAACAACTTGGAATATATTGGAAAGAAAGTCCATCACTCTGGAATTGGTCACGGGCCAAATCTTCTATGGCCCCATGCTCCGAATAAGTTGATGTTAGTGCACACCAGCAGCTGCTAAAGGCTCACATAGCAAAGTAATCCACATCCTTCATTTCGGTAAAAGCACATTGTAGCCGGACTAAAGTTGTCCCTTCAAGTTCGCTCATTAATGGTGCTTTAGGTGAGGTGATTTACCATGATATGGACCATATTACTATTAGTAGTGCTTAGCTAATAAGAGATATTTTAGCTCATAATTAGCGGTGTTTAATTAAGATGAGCATAGATGAAAATTATTTCGTTTTAATTCACAGTTAAGTTGAATTTTCAGTTATCTCATGTCAAATTAGGAAGCCAGCTTAAGTTATTTCAACATCTCATTTCAGCTTATTTTATCTCAATAGCCACTAACACCATGCAAAAAGAATCTCGTACACTAGGCAATACTAACCCTAGAATTACTTTCTAAACCACCAATTTTACAACTCGAAATGAATGGAGGGCTAGGATTGTCTGGTGAGGAAAATGAATGATTTCCATCAACTGGCCTTCTGCTTGTAGAATTTAGCCTTTGATATAAGCTCTTGGGGGACTAATCGGTTGGTCACCATCTAAGAGGAAAAACTTCTATGAGATCACCTATCCAACATAAACTAGAGAATTGATGGCCATTTAGCCATCGTATAACTACCTGGGGCATGGTTGGCAGATCATTGTCTAAAAGTGCACCAGTCAAATGAGCAGGTTGGGTGAGTAGCAGGCAGGTCATTAGAGGTGGCAGATCAAACAGGTGTGATTCCCATTTTACCTGTGGTCATAAAATGTCTATCAGCACTTGTGACGGGGCAGGTTAGCAAGTGAAATGAGTAAAATTCAGCGATAGACATTGGCTTTTTGCTCGTAGAATTTAGCCTTTGGTATAAGCCCTCGAGGACTAGTAGATCGATTGCCATACAAAAGGAAAACTTCTGTTAGATCACCTACAAGAGAGGCTGGTGGATTGATGGCCATTTAGTCATTGTCTAAACACTTGGGGCATGGTAGACCAATCACCATCTAAATGTTTTACTGGTGGATCATAAAATCCCTACCTGCACCTATGACAGGCAAGTTAGTAGGTACTACGAGTAGCGCTCATCAAGTTGAATTGTTGTTAAAAATGCCTTGCACACGTTGTGACTTAAACCCCAAACCTTAAACACAACATAAGAGCAACTATCCAACTAGGTTACCTTTGATTTGTGCATATAAATGAAAATTTTATGAACAAATGACACATCCAGGCTTTGCTCAAGCTTTTTTTTTTTTTTCTAGATGTAGTTATGTGGGCCGGTCTTTGCCATGAATGGTGCTGGACTGCCTTTTTTACTTGCCTTGTTTGCCCGTGCTTTTATTTTTTCAATATGTTTGGTGTCCAATATATGTCACACAGCAAGAACCCGCATCTGGATGACTTTAGATACGCTATTTTTGTTTTTAAATCATGACCACGGTTGAATAATTCAATCGTCGTGAATTTTGTGGGTATATATGCAAGATGCAAATATAGTATTTAAAGAACAACTCAACTAAGGGCATTCTAGGCGAAAACCATATCTGCATAGTGATCTATCAACAATCAAGGCAAAGACCAGTTAACATATATATGTTGGTATAAAAAAATCTTGGACAAAGCTGAGATGGGTCATCTTTCTAATTAGGAATACTGAAAGATCAATATCTAAGGATTGTAAGGTGATACCCGATGAGAGTTTAATCTCACAACATAGGTTAATGGTTATGGATATCCATATTAAAAGATGGAAGAAAGGAAATGAACTTGATATGTATCCAAAAACTAAGTGGTGGAACTTAAAAGGAGAGAAAATGACCCCATTCACAAATAAGTTGATGGTAGAAAGAAACTGGAAATATGAAATAGAAGTAAACACCATGTGGACTAATATGGCTAAGTCAATTAAGAAAGTGGCAAAAGATGTCTTAGAATTATCTAAAGGTAAAAGGCAATTAGTAAAGGAAACATGGCAATGGAGTGAAACAGCGCAAAAATTTATTAAAGAAAAACGAGTGTGTTTTAAAGCATAGTAGAAGAATAGAAATAATGAAAATTATAAATAGTATAAGAATGCTAAAAAGGTTGCTAAGAAAATAGTAAGTGAGGCTAAACTTAAGGCGTATGATGATCACTATAATAGACTAGGAATAAGAGAAGGTGAGAAAGATATGTTTAAACTTACAAAAATAAGAGAATAGAAGGGAAAGGACTTAGATCATGTTAGATGCATTAGAAGTGATGATCAAAGGATACTAGTTAAAGATAACGAGATCAAATAAAGGTACAAATCTTACTTTCAAAAATTGTTGAATGACAATGGCTCTAAGAATATAGGGATTGAAAATAATGTAAACCCAAATAACACTAGAGATTATAGATATAAACATAGGATTAAAATACCTAAAGTGAAAGAGGCCTTCAAAAAGATGAAATCAGGAAAGCCCATGGGCCCCAATAGTATACCAATAGATATTTGGAAGCATATGAGAGATACTAGAGTAATTTGGTTGACCAAGTTGTTTAACGAGATTATAAAATTAAAGAAAATGTCGGATGAATGGAGGAAAAGCTCTATTGTACAAATTTATAAGAATAAAGGAAACATACAAAGTTGCACTAATTGTTGGGGAATCAAACTTATGAGGCATAATATGAAAATTATTGAAAGAGTGATTGAGAAGAGGCTATGGCATGAGACAAGTATATTGAAGAACCAGTTTGGTTTCATGCCATGAGGTCTACCATTGAAGCTATTTTCTTATTAAAACAATTGATAGAGAAATATTGGGAGAGGAGGAAAGACCTCCACATGATCTTTATCTACTTAGAAAAAGCTTATGATAGGGTCCCTAGAGAGTTAATGTGGAGGCTATTAGGTGAAAAAGGAGTTTCATGGGGGTATATAGACACAATTAAATATATGTATGAGGGAGTGATAACAAATGTCAAAACCACTAATCTTTATCTACTTAGAGAAAGCTTATGATAGAGTCCCTAGAGAGTTAATGTGGAGGCTATTAGGTGAAAAAGGGGTTTCATGGGGGTATATAGACATAATTAAATATATGTATGAGGGAGTGATAACAAATGTCAAGACCACTAATGGCGAGACCAGTGATTTTCCTATCACTATAGGATTGCACCAAGGATCAACTTTAAGCTTATACCTTTTCACATTGGTTATGAATGAGTTAACAAAATATCTACACGAGGAGATTCCATGGTGCATGCTATTTGCAGAAGATATAGTCTTACTTGATGAGACAAGGGAGGGCATAAACACAAAGCTAGAGTTATGGAGAGAAGCATTAGAATATAAAGGATTTAAAATTGGCCAAACTAAGACAGAATATATGAAATGCAATTTTAGCAAGGAGACGAGTAGGAGTGGAACACTAGTTAAGATTGATAACCAAGAAGCCCTCATCAAAGGTCACTTTTGATACCTAGAATCAATTATTCATGAGAGTGAAGAGATTGAGAAGGAGGTTGCTAGAGAATACAAGTGAGTTGGAATAAATGGTGATGTGCATATGAAGTTTTGTGTGATAGGCGGATGCCACTCAAACTAAAAAGAAAATTCTATAGGATGGCCATAAGGCAAGCTATGCTCTATGGATCAGTGTTGGGCAGTTAAGGAACATCATGTTCATAGGATGAATATTACAAAAATGAGGATGTTGAGATGAATGAGTAGCAAGATAAGAAAGGATAGAATTAGGAATGAAAACATTAGAGGAAACTTAGGGGTAGTACCAATAGGTAACAAGATGAGGGTGATTAGACTTAAATGGTTTGGACATGTCCAAACGAGACCGAAAATGGCACCAGTTAGAAGGAGTTAGGCAATGCTAGTAGAAGGTTCTAAAAGGGCACAGAGAGCCCAAAAGAATGTGGATAGAAGTGGTGAGAAAAGATTTTAAAACTTTGGGACTAAATGAAGCCATGGTACTTAATAGAGAGGAATGGAGAAATAAGATTCATGTGGCCAACCCCTAATTGGGATAAGGTCTTGATGATGAAGATGATGAAATTAAATAGTTTCAAACCCTCCTAGGCATCCTAAAGAGTATGCAGCACCTAGAGCATTTGTCTTGAAGATCTAAACCATTCATCATATAGAAGATACAGAAATTAGGTAATCCACGGGAAATCATTGCATTTGGACAATCCTAGCCACTTGGTTTGCTTTTTTGAAAAATTGTATGTAAATGAATGGTCTTGATTTCTAATCCAAAGAAACATATGTTAAAATCATTAAGTGATCATGAAATTTGATTTCTAACCTATTTAAGTCATTGTAAAGATGATGAATGGCTTAGATATATAAAACATGATCACCACAATTAAGGAATGACTTAGATTTTTTGGATTAGTTGTGTGAGTATCTCGATGTACTAATTGATCTTCCTCGGCTCCTTAAATTTTAAGTTCTATATTGGCACATAATAATATAATTTCTATAGTTTAAAACCTAGAAAACTCAACTTGATTTGAAAGTGAGGCAAGTTGGATTATATATAAAAGAGTCCTAATAAGAGTTGACACACTAAGGTGTGCAAAGAAATCGCCCCTCAATTTTATGATAGATGGTGATTTTCTTCTGACAATCTAAGCCATTTATCTCATTAAGAATGGCTTGTATATGCTAAATACCAAATTTGAAGATCATTGGATGCCTATATCCTATTTTATGTGCACTTGAAATCAAAGACACTGGTGTTTTTTGCTTTTCAAAGACGAAAAACAAAGGTTAGGATCATCTAAATGTATCTAAAATTTATGGATGACTTGAATAGGATGGATACCAAATTTCAAGATCATTTAATGCTCATAACCTATTTTACATGCATTTGAAATTACAGCCACTGATTTTTTACTCTTTTCAATAATCATCAAAATATATCTATGTTCCATGGACCCACTAATTTTGATAATCTGAACAAGATGAAGGACTTATATCTTCCAAAATAATTCACCTTCAATCACAAAATAGAGGGCTAACATCTTTACTAGTGCATGGACTTCACAAAATATAAATGTTTCACATTATAGCCTTCTTGTCAAGGTCTTGGGTTCAAGACTAATTATAAGAATTTTTTTTATATGAGTTAAGTCAACTCAGCTAACACATGTCAACTTATGGGCCCCAAGTACAAGTAAACCCGCTTGCAAATTAAAGAAGCGCTACTAACGAGTACTGAGTTAAACACATGCACGTAATGGGTCTAAGGGGTAATGTTCAAACTTATACCTCTATTTGAAAGGGAAGACTTGATGAAGATCACCAATCAACACATGGCTAGCAAATGAATAGTTTGGATCACAAAGTCTGGAGGCCCAATAACTAGTAGTCGTTGGTGTAAAAGACTTGCTATTGTAACTTTTGACAATTCAACGCTATAAAATGAATGCTTGAGCAAACTATAAAGGAAGAAAAGAAAGCACGTGATATGGAGGGACTATTGAGCAAGAAACAGTTGAGAGAGAAGGAATAGGGCAAGCTGATGGAAACAAAGTATAAGGACATTAAAAGGTACCCAAAATGTCTAGTCCTTTTAAAACCTAAATTTAACCGCATATCTTGGGCGTTTTTGTTAGCATTTCTTCTATGCTATTTCTTGTTTTATCTTATTTGATATGTGAGATATGTGTCATATATTCTGTGATATCCAAGATATGTGAGATATGTTCTCTGATATCTTCTATGATATTTTTGGTGATTTATGAGATATGTTTTGAGAGATATTTTGATATTTTTTAATAAAAAAACAATGCATCAACCAACCAAACTTCAATAATGCTGCTATTGTTTGACATGATACCTTATGATAGATGAACATAGATTGTTGCCTTTTGTTTCTTTGTCCATCCTTTGGAGCTAGGCCATGAATCAAAGGCTTAAAATAAACAGACATAATTGAATTTAGTGATAGATGGTTCTATTATTGGTAAGTCCTGGCCTTACTAAAATTCTAAAGGAAATGTGGGGCCCTCCTGAGTATGTGTGTGGAGCTAGGTGATTCCAATTGCTAAGCTTTGAATTGCCCACATCGATCTCTCCAATTGGAGAATCTTTGGCTTTCAAAAGGGGTTTAGTTTGGGAGTCCACCAAGAGGGGGATGTAATGGTAAGGTTGCATTATTCCTTAGATGTCTACTTTGAGAATATTGCATGGTGGAGATTAGCGAGGAGATGGAAGATTTTGGGGGTGATTGTGATTGGTGGAATGATGGAAACGTAGCTAAGTTGGGACCAAATGAACGGAAGGCTTGTGTACAGTTGCGATCTAGATAGATAGTCTGGTTCCAATCTTACAATAAATTGACTAAGAGTAATGACAATATGGAAGCAAAATTGAGAGAGATAGAGAGAGGGGCTCGACTATATGAAAACAAAATTGAATGTCTATTTTCATCTAAGAAAGGGAATAGCTAGGATTATCAAATGAATGAGATTTTGGGTCATTATTTATCTAAACACAGGCTTAGAAGATGAAATGGTTGGATAACTTGGATTGTGGGCCTTGCTTATCATTCAACAATCCATATCACATGGTGAGATATGAGAGAGATGACCCAGAAGATGAATGGTTGAGATGACCTAAAACTTGCAGTCTATCTACATCTTTATCATCGAGAGAGAGAGAGAGAGAGAGAGAGAGAGAGAGAGAGAGAGAGAGAGAGAGAGAGAGAGAGAGAGAGAGAGAGAGAGAGGTTGATTTTTCTTTCTCTAGAAACAAGCAGATTTTACACTATAAAGAAGGGTTGGCATATCTCTGATAATACCAAGCATATCAACTATGATAATGTTAAATAACATTGATATCTCACATATGCCCAAGATATCACAGTTAAATAAACCTAATATCTCACATATGCCCAAGATATCACAATTAAATAAACTTGATATTTCACATATTCCCAAGATATCACAGTTAAATAAACCTTCTATCTCACATATGGCCAAGATATCATTGTTAAATAAGCTGCACATTTGATATATGCCATGACATTCAAAAATGCCCAAGAAATGTAGTTAAATAAACCCCCCTAAAGCAATTCCTCATCTTGTGTCCCCCACAATACAGGCAAAAGATTGAAAACTGCAGCCAAATCCTTTCACTTTTAAGAAACATTAATCCAGCAACTCTCCATTGTTTAATGCTGATGAGTGGAAGAATACTACAAGATGCATGGCCCACTATAGTAGTACATATTATTTAATGAGCAAGGCCCATCATTTGGTTGACACAAGGTCATAGTCCCTTCATTCGGTCCTTGCCCTTGTAGCTCTTGGTTGAGAATTTTTGTGAAGATTCAAAAGGTAAGGACATGCATGTGGGGTTCTACTATTTTGTGTAACTTAGATTATTTATCCGATGAACCCCATTTTAGAAAGGAAACCATAAAAGATCCTGCTTGATGTAAAGTGGATGGCTTAAAAAGTTCTGACATTGATTTAAAAATATTCCCCAATCAAAAGGTATTTATGAATTATGATGTATGAGATTTTTGGGGCATATGCTATTTTTGAGACAAGACCAAACATAGGAATGGTTTATATCAACACATAATTAGGGTCTCAGGTTTTCATTATAAAAGTATTTCCCTTCATTCTTTTTTTTTAGTACAAGAGAAGAATTACAAAATAAATCACTTGCCCACTCTCACTCAAACATACTCTTAAATCTAATCCTTAGCCAAATGAAAAAGTAGAGACTCAAACATGGCACAAGTATATTCCAAGGGAGATCCAAGTATGCATAAGAGATTCTAATGAATAACTTTTTCTTTTCTTTTTCATATTGTACATAGTTGTAGGTTTGTGGGGTGTGAAAGGGGGTATAAAACACACAATTGTTTGGTGCTATTATTTTTTCACTAAAGATAAAAGATAGGGGTTTGTAAAGTCATAACATATGTCTTTTTCCTGAATTAAATGCTAAGCTATGCTCACAAGGTTCTCAAATTAATTCTAAGCCCTACTTAACTATTTTGGTCATGGGGGTACCACTTTACCACTTGCCTGTGGTTAGATTCCTCCAGTCATGTTGGTATAGCAATAACCACCATCTAAGATCACACACTCCTGAGACCTTTTTTTCTAATTAATGTTCTTAAAGGACATGTCCTTAACTTGGTGCTCCGAATTGACCATCATTTCAAAGTTATTGTAGCCTTAAATTGGCTTTTGAAGTTTTTTTTTACTGAATTTTTGTCACTTTTTTTCTTCACTTCTACCCATGGCATCCTAATGATCTTCTATGACATCTTCAACTATTGGATCATCTTCTACTTTGAATCTCAACTTAGTATCCCCTACCATCACCAATAGCATTCATTATATTTCCACAAAGTTGGATCCTCAATACTACACTCTATTGGTCAAATGTGACAGGTTTTCACCTATTAAGATTCATTATATTTCATCAATGGTACTACACCTACACCATCCAAATATGTAATAAGTACTGATCCACCTCAACTCTCTCCCACAATTATATTCTATGGGAATGTAGATTAAACTAATTCAGAACTTAACACACTAAGGTGGTGTTGGTCAGCCTTTGACAACTTAGAGTGGCACCAATCATTCTCAATTTGTTTCAACAAGTAGTCTGGTAACAGTGATGATAAACACTCTCGAGTTGCCTTGAGAAGGAGTCCAATGCCACTGATGCCAGTTACATTGCATGATCTTAAGAAAAGAGTCTAGCATAAGTGGTGACAAGCAATCTCATTTTGCTTCAAGACATGTCTGGGACTAATGGCACTAAACACTTTACATGTTCCTAGGTAGTGCCAGATGAGTGGCTCCAAACAAGCTTCAAGGTGACATCAAACACCCATTTGTACTCACAAGTGGCACCAAATGGTCTTAATACCAAAGGTGGCACCAGATAGTCTCATTTTCAACTCAAAAATTTAAAGTCAACAAATGAGATTGTTTGACACCTTTCACCCTCTCTGACAATTGCATAAATGTATTGGACAATATACTACCGACCCATGTTCAGTATGAGTTCATATGACTACTGGCTCGTGTTAGTTACAAGGGTACTTTGTCTCAGTGTCATGATTAATGTAGTTACAAACTTAGTGTTCCAATCTCATTGGCTGCCCAAAACAATTTATGGGCACTGCAAACTATAGGGGTAACTCCCCTCTATTTCACAAATGGAATTTAGAAGCAAGATCAAATTCTATCAAGTTATTGAAGAATTCTCTCTCTCTAGTTTTCTTGATAATTCAAGGTGTTTAAGAGAGATATGAGCCTTAGTCCAGTCCTTTCTTATTTCCTAGGGGTCTGAGCTATGACTGCTATTATATATGCTCCCTAGTTTATACATGGACTTAGCTTTGATCTTCTGGGACAAAGCTATTGCTGCTATTATCTATGCTCCCCATGACCCCACCTTGGACCACCCTAGTACTTGTCCACTTAGGATTATGCCTATGGCTAACCATCATGAATCCTAGACCATTTTGGTCTTAGCTATAATGTTGTACCTAAGGGATTAATCAACTAGGCTTAGGCCATTTAAGCTAAGCTAACTATTGACCAAACATGAAATCGCTGTTCATGCAAACATATGTCAAGTTTAGGACGAAGCCCTCATACCTTATTAGGTATATTCCATGGTCCTTAACAACCTATGGCCATGGTACATGTTAATCTTCACCACACAGGCTTATGGCATAGCCATCTTAGGAACCTTGTGACATATTGTCACCTGGACCTCTTTATGGCTAGTCATATCTTACCTATCCCTTGTTATCACTCATGGCTACCATAATACCTTTACAATGCTCAATCAATATTGTGATAGATAATTAAAGGTCTTATCTTTCATTATTGACATTATATGTACTCATTTTTGTTTGGTTAATAAAAACTCATTAGTGGAAATATTTGTAATATAAGGAGCAATTTAGCTCATACACTCAACTTGTAGCTAAGGATCTCCATCAAAAGCATGGCCTTGATTTTGATGATATGTTTAGTCTAGTGGTCAAGTTCCCCACTACTCATCTTGTACTTTCCTCCACATGATATTGCTATTGTTTGTTTTATCACATGATGCCAACAATGCCTTCTTATATTGTAACAGCCCGAGAGCCCACACATGCAACGATATTGTCCGCTTTGGAAGATTGGCTGCCCATACAACTAGCTCACTGCACAGTTTTGTTCTTCCCTCTTTAGGGGAAACTAGGTTGTTGCAAGGAAAGTCCTCACCACTCTTATCAATAGCTCAGTGTCTTTCCTCTTAGCGATGTGGGACTAACTCTTAAGGTCTCTTGCCTCACAACTGCCTATCCAGCGTCTCTTGGCTCACCCCTGTGACGACCTGGGTTTTCCCATGCATTTTTAAATGCAATATCTAATTCCTAAGGAGGAATGCATCCCTATTTGAAAACCATTTTATAAAAACCATGCAATGCAGTGGAAAATCTTTAGTTTTAAACTCATTTTGAAAACCCCGAGTGTCATTTGCTTTCACAACAACCAAGTAGTTTTTGAAAAACTTTAGAAATCATAAATGTTTTCCCAGGTCTATCCAGTCACAGTTCACAGCCCAACTGTAATTAAATACAAATACATGTCCAAAGGGTAGAGAGTTTACTTACATGTATCATTGTCTCCTATTTGATTCACTTGCTCGTAGCACTAATATCTCCTGAGGCGTCTTCTATTTGTGAGTGGAGCTATCGCTACTAGTTTTACAATGCATGCTATGTTAAAAATCATATGCTCTTTAAAACATGTGCATGTTTGAACACTTATGTTCAATATCGATATCAAAAACCATTGTCAAATTTGAATACTAACGACTTAAAGAATCGCACTAACCAAGTTGAAAGTATCATATATATATCATAAACATAATGATATGCATAAGATGCTCCACTAAATCCAACTCATGGATATATGGTATGGTTGACCAACCCCATGTCATGCCATATGCAATGTAAGTAAATCCTCAAACCATAGGGTCCAACTATGCCCACAACCTCGCCGCCGTGTGGTCCCCGGGTACTTAGGGAGACAAGGTCATATACCTCCATGGGGCATATGACACTTTGACCCAGTGCCATGACACCAGTAGGAGTCCCCTGTACCACATGCAGTTGAAGCAGGGACATGCCCTTTTTGGGCGTGGTACCCATCCACCTAATAGTGGTAGAGGCTGGGAGGCCACCCTAGACCTCTCGGCATAGCGCCCACGAGCGTATTAGCCCAAATCATATACGATCAAACAAGCCAAAAACCTCTTTTTCAAAACCTGTCCTCTTTGGGTCCCTCACAATTGCCTGGCCCTCACAACTGCCTACCCAGCGTCTTTTGGGCACTCCAGCGTCTTTTGGAAACCCTCAAGGATATGCAATTTTCCAAGAACTCAATGCTCACAAATCATGCAATAAATGCAATTATTTGCAAAACATGTATATGCATAATGTATTTATCATATGCATGCTGAATTCATTTATATGCTAAACAAGTCATAAAATAAGTCATGTTAAACAAGTCATATACATATACTTAAAACATGCAGTTTCAAAACAATCATGGCTCTTTTTAAAAGTCTAGTAGCGATAGAGCACCTACCTCATAGTCTCCTGGAGTCGCATCCTTTATCACTTCAACTCGTCCTTGGGTCTTATTTATAAACTCCTGGGTATGAATGGATACAAGGAGTCCTTATCAATTTCAATCTATTAAATTGCTAGATCTGCCTTTTAGGGTCCATGGGTCCTTGCCTAATTTATTGTTAGGCTAGATCCTATGATGTGGATCTACTATTCAATAGTTAAACTGCCTAATTCATTGTCAGGCTAGATCCTATGATCTGGATCTACTATTCAATAGTTAAACTCTGTAATTTGTCCTTTGATCTAAACTTTAAAGTCTCATTAGGTCCGCATGTCCCAGTTCCCAGGACACCCGTTCATCCTGGTTGAACCGCGACCGCCTCACGTGCGTGCACGCCCAAAGGCCGTGCTAGGGACTGCGTTTTGCATGCACACATGCATGCTCAAGCGATGCGCTATGATGCGCATCCTGGATGGCATTGCACGGACACACCTTTGGTGTAGCATGGCGCGTCTCAGCTCCCAGGGCACCCCATGCACCCTGGTCGAGCCAGGACTTGTACCCCACGTCGCGCGCGCACCCGAAGGTCACACCTGGGACAGTGTATGCATTGTCGTACACCTGGAACCCGTGCCAGGGACCCAGTCCCAGGCGCAAGTGGAGCATGGCGTCCCTGGGACGCCTGGTTCATGCAAAGCCAGTTGGAACCGGCTGGGTTGTTTTCTAGCCAGGAAATTCGGCTGGAAATGCTAGGTTCAGCACGATTCTAGCCTGAAAGGGGAAGAACCAAGAGAGAGGGAGGAATAGGCTTACCTGGGCAGCTTGGGGATGCCCATAGCCGGTGGTGGAACCCCATTTCACTCTGAACCTCCTGCTCGCGAAAAACTCGAAGAAAGGGGAAAAACCCCAATGCCCATATTGGAAAAGAGAAGAGAGGGGAAATGGGGAGACGAGAACAGGATGGCTAGCTTGACTTGGGCCTGGCCGTTGCCGAAAAAACTCAGGGGAGCTGGGTTGAGACAGGTTTCCAATTTTGCAGGAAACCCCAGTCTCAAAACGACCGAAAAATCATGTTTTGGAGAGGGGGGAGATGGGGCTTTTTATAGGGGAAAGAAGGCGGTGCCCTTAAATGGCAGTGCCGCCATTTCCTTGGTGTTTTCTGGAGAAATCGTGAAAGGAGGTTTTCTGGAGAAATTTGGAGGTGGAAGACGACAGGGGGTGCTGTTATCAAAACGGCCCTTGCGTTTTTCGTCTTTTTCGTTTTTCTGTTTAATTTACAAAACTGCCCCTGATCTTTAAATGACCATAACTTCTTCATACGAACTCCGTTTTTGGCGTTCTTTGAGGCGTTGGATTCCATTTTTCGAGTAGAATCTAATGGTATCAAGTTTCCTCACAAATTCCTTCGTTTACTATTTTAAAGAAGGCAAAATATTTAACACAGTTCATGTCCTATAAGATGTCCAATTTTTTGTTAAAAATTAGCGTAAATTGCTCGGGCATTACATTATTACCCCCTTAAAAGAATTTCGTCCTCGAAATTTCATAAATTATCATCTTCAAGGTATTTTGTCTCTTAGATAACTTCTTGGTGAATGCATTCTCCCCTTAGGAATCAAATCTAGGCTCAACCTCAATTTATTATTTTTATTGTTCCTTCTACAAGGCCTTACCTATAAGGGCCGCTTTCGCTGCATACTCTGATGCGTGCTCCCATACGTGCCAGTTTAACAATACTAGTTTCTAGCTGTAATTCATCTATCTCAAAATCCTTAGATGCCTATACTTTTCTCATCGTATATAGGATAGTCTCCTCGTAGGATCATGCTTCTTTATTCATGTATAAATTACTCCATATTTCTTTGAGATCATACGATCTTATTTCTCCTATTTCATTTTGAATATCATAGGATAATCCCTTTCTTCTTGTCTTTCATCTAGTGATCTCTTCATCATCCATATCTCCTTCTAAGGGTTGGTTATATGTCATTAGTAAGAGCCCAAAAGATTACCTTCTTTCTATTGTGTCTAACTTTGCTTCTTATCTTTTATATTTGTCCCAAAGATACTTCAATAATTGACATGGTATCATGTGCTCTAAAGCCAAACCCTTGATTAACTTCGAATTTCAACTGTCTGTCGTTTTTCATATATAAACTTATGAAAGCCAATTAGTAGCTTCTTCCATTGAGGACCTTATCATATACTGAAAGTAAAATATCCTAATTCCATATCCAGTTTCATAATTATTCAATTCATTAGACGCTTTTCTCCGTGAAGATTTTATCCAAACTCATGTCAAATGTTAATGGTCGATTCATCATCATGGGTCAAATGTTCTATCTCACTATTTTCATCAATTTGTCATTAGGATTTTCAATAATGTTCCTATTTATGCAAAGCAAAAGGTCTCTTATTCATAATCGAGTACCCTTACTAGGTCATGGTTGAATATTTTGTCATCATCCTCTTTGTCCCTTCTTTGCTTAATGGTTTTCTTTGTAACCTTTCAGTCCAAAAGTTCTATACTCAATCCAGTAGGGTTAGTCCTTAGGAAATTCCTTCAATTGATTTTTGTACTTGGTATATGCACATAACAACTATCTTTTTATCTAAAGGCAATGTAACATTAAATCTTCACCTTATAGTGTGCTAGCCATCTCACCTTTTCTCCTTCCATCCCCTATGTCAATATATTGTTTAATCTTTTATCAAGGCTTTATAGTCAACCATGCAGTTTGTATTGTCAGGAGGTATCCTCATAAGTAGTGATTTTCTCAATTCCTCAAATTTTATCCTTCAAGTGCCTCCTCATACTTAGCTTATAATAGCAGTTCTCATTCAATCACAACTACATCAAGTTATGCTGAAGCTATTAAATCATCAAATTTGAAAAACACTCAGGTAAGCATAGAACATTTTCGTAGATACATAGAAAGAGAATTTACTCGATTACCTGTTGATCTCTGTCCAGATATATCTTTGTCATAAGCTCAAGGGTCTCTAAAGTGATCAGTACTTATCTATCTTTCTTTTCAATCCAAGTCAGTAGTATTTTTCAGACCCACAGTTAATTCTATGGTTTGTCATTGTATCTATTCAGGTTTGGAAAAATCTGCCTCATTGGTGGAGATTGCTCATTATTTTTGCTTCTGTCTTAGTTGCAATTGTTCTCATCAACTGACCTCATACCCTTAAATGACTTAATCCAATCAAGTAATCTTCTTTTAGGTAAAACTCATGTCCAAATACTTATAATATCCCTCTGAGTATATACTTTCGACTACTAACTCATAGATACTAACATACTTGATTAATTATGGTGGGATACCCTTATTTTAGTCAACAGTACTCTAAAGGTAATGACTAAATAATGGTTTTAAGATATTTGCTCTTCCAATCTATGATAGCAAGGCCTCAATTTGATCATTGATGGTACCCTATTGCTAAATGGACAAGTTATTGTCCCGGCTTAATTCCTTTATTTGCTCATGTAGTGGCAAGGTAGGATGTCACCAAATTTTCCTTTTTATGGACTATATCCATTGGTGTTTCTCATAAGCTAATGGATCCGATAAGGCTCTTATTGCAATATTTGATATCAAACCATTTATAGAATTTAATTTCTAGTTGGTCGTCATTCTTCTTTGAAAATTTCTTGTCACATAATGTCCTTAAATTCATTACTCTACTCAAAGTCTTAAACCCCATATGCTTTCTTTCTATTATACGCATTTACAATAACATCATCGCCAACTCAACTATTATTATTCCTTCGAATTTGATTAGTTTATCTTCCCAGATGATTCAAGATGAAAGATTTTTATGGATCTATTCTTTCCTCAATAAAGTCATGACCTTCTTCTTTTGAATATTCAATATTCATTGAATACTGGTGGTTACATCTCTATCTCTTTCTTTCTTTTCTTCAAAATCCTCATTTGGTCTACCTGGATCAATGTCTTCATGTGCTTTGTTGCATATAATCAATATTGCATCTACTCCTTTACTTAACAGATATGATAAACTGAATGCTTCTCAGAAATTCTAAACTGTCTTAAGATCATTGAAATCCTCAATTGCCTATAGCCTCAAAAAATTCATACAATGTCTTAATAATGGCATTGCTGTTTTGATCGTGCTACACTTCTCTTACATGTTCACGTTAGGATCAATCTATTATCATCCTTAGTATTATCATCAAAATCTTTTGATAACTCGGTCGAATTCATTTCCCTATCATATTCGTGTTATGTTTCTCTTAATCACATAATATGTCAATTGCACACATCTTCTTATCTGCTCCATTATACTCAGGTTGTTATTATTCAATAGCATTTCACTCTTCATAAGACTCCAATTAAGGTATCCAAAATTGAGCTAAGTCCTTCAGGATCCATACCTTTGTAATCTAGTCACAGTTATCCCCTAGTATCATCTTGCATTCTCATCCTTCTTAGATTATCATCAAAATCCTCTCAAAGTCTGTCTTTTACATCCCTTATCATACTCATATCATATCCCTTGTGATAGTGTGCTCATATTCTGATATTCTTTATGATGGTAAGATAGCCATCTAGGTTTTTCGATGTCCTTATCTTTAGTGAGATTAATCTATTACATATCAGAACTATCTACTAGCATCTTCATTCATCATTCTCATCATAATATGGTCCATATATGAGTTTCCCTGTTTGCACCACTGCATAACAATCCTTATTGATAAGATTTAAGCCATCTAATATCTAAGTATTTGCTAGACCCATCTCCTTTTTCTCCTATTGGTTTATGGTGAAATGCCTTGAGCATTAATATTGTAATCTTCAAATAGAAGTAGTCATCTCTACTACTCCTATTTATACTACTTCTTGATTTTCTCTATTGTCTATGACCCTTGGACATGCTGGACTGGCTATGAAAGGATAAAACTTGGGCTCTGATACCAACTGTGATGACCCGGGTTTTTCCATGCATTTTTAAATGCAATATCTAATTCCTAAGGCGGGATGCATCCCTATTTGAAAACCATTTTATAAAAACCATGCAATGCAGTGGAAAATCTTTAGTTTTAAACTCACTTTGAAAACCCTGAGTGTCATTTGCTTTCACAACAACCAAGTAGTTTTTGAAAAACTTTAGAAATCATAAATGTTTTCCCAGGTCTATCCAGTCACAGCTCACAGCCCAACTGTAATTAAATACAAATACATGTCCAAAGGGTAGAGAGTTTACTTACATGTTTCATTGTCTCCTATTTGATTCACTTGCTCGTAGCACTAATATCTCCTGAGGCGTCTTCTATTTGTGAGTGGAGCTATCTTGAAAAATGTTAAGGATAGGGTGAGTATATACTATACTCAGTAGGAGTCTATCACTACTAGTTTTATAATGCATGCTATGTTAAAAATCATATGCTCTTTAAAACATGTGCATGTTTGAACACTTATGTTCAATATCGATATCAAAAACCATTGTCAAATTTGAATACTAACGACTTAAAGAATCACACAAACCAAGTCGAAAGTATCATATATATATATATATATCATAAACATAATGATATGCATAAGATGCTCCACTTAATCCAACTCATGGATATATGGTATGGTCGACCAACCCCATGTCATGCCATATGCAATGTACGTAAATCCTCAAACCATAGGGTCCAACTATGCCCACGACCTCGCCGCCATGTGGTCCCCGGGTACTTAGGGAGACAAGGTCATATACCTCCATGGGGCATATGACACTTCGCGCGCGCACCCGAAGGTCGCACCTGGGATAGTGTACGCACTGTCGTACACCTGGAACCCGTGCCAGGGATCCAGTCCTAAGCGCAGGTGGAGCATGGCGTCACTGGGACGCCTGGTTCGTGCAAAGCCGGTTGGAACCGGCTGGGTTGTTTTCCAGCCAAGAAATTTGGCTGGAAAAACCGCTGGAAATGCTAGGTTCAGCACGGTTCTAGCCTGAAAGGGGAAGAACCAAGAGAGAGGGAAGAACAGGTTTACCTGGGCAGCTTGGGGACGCCCATCACCGGTGGTGGAACCCCATTTCACTATGAACCTCCTGCTTGCTGAAAAACTCGAAGAAAGGGGAAAAACCCCAATGCCCAGATCGGAAAAGAGAAGAGAGGGGAAATGGGGAGACGGGAACGGGATGGCCAGCCTGACTTGGGCTTGGCCGTTGCCGAAAAAACTCAGGGGAGCTGGGTTGAGAAGGGTTTTCGATTTTATCAGAAACCCCAGTCTCAAAACGACCGAAAAATCACATTTTGGAGAGGGGGAGAAGGCGGTGCCCCTCAATGGCGGTGCCACCATTTCCCTGGTGTTTTTTAGAGAAATCATGAAAGGAGGGTTTTCTGGAGAAATCTGGAGGCGGAAGCCGACAGGGGGTGCCGTTATCAAAACAGCCCCCTATGTTTTTTGTCTTTTTCGTTTTTTTGTTTAATTTACAAAACTGCCCTTGATCTTTAAACGACCGTAACGTCTTCATACGAACTTCGTTTTCGGCATTCTTTGAGGCGTTGGATTCCATTTTTCAAATAGAATCTAATGGTACCAAGTTTCCTCACAAATTCCTTCATTTACTATTTTAAATAAGGTAAAACATTTAACACAGTTCATGTCCTATAAGATGTCCAATTTTTTGTTAAAAATTAGCATAAATTGCTCGGGCATTACAGCCCCTCACCCGCTTTAGGAAACAGACATCCACGTCTACCGGCCAACTACACACCGAGTCAGGCGTTGGCTCTGATACCACTGTAATAGCCCGAAGGCCCACACATGCAATGATATTGTCCGCTTTGGTAGACTGGCTGCCCAAACAACCAGCCCACCACATAGTTTTGTGCTTCCTCCTTTAGGGGAAAACTGGTTGTTGCAAGGAAATTCCTCACTAGTCTTATCAATAGCCCAATTTATTTTCCTATAGGTGATCTAAGAGATGCTGGGTAGGCAATTGTGAGGCAATAGACCTTAAGAGTTAGTCCCACATCGCTAAGGGGAAAGTGACTGGACTAATTATACTGGTTCAAGGAACTCTACCTGTCAAGATGGGTTTTCCGTGGGAACTTGGTTTCTAGGGGGAACAAAGTCGTGACTGTTGTTGGTGTATGGGCATTGTCAGTGGAAAGCGGATAATATCTTGATAGTTGAACCCTGGGGCTGAATAAATGGTATAAGAGCTGACCCCTGACCATGTGTGTGGCTGGCCGGCAGACGAGGACATTGGTTCCCTAGTGGGGGTGAGAGGTGAGCCAAGAGACGCTAGGTAGGCAGTTGTGAGGCAAGAGACCTTAAGAGTTAGTCACACATCGCTAAGGGGAAAGCGACTAGGCTGGTTATAAGGGTTCAAGGAACTCTACCTATCAAGACGTGTTTTCTGTGGGAACTTGGTTTCCAGGGGGGAACAAAGCCATGACTGCTGTTGGTGTATGGGCACCGTCAGTGGAAAGCGGACAATATCTTGATAGTTGGACCCTTGGGGTGTTATATATATATATATATATATATATATATATATATATATATATATATATATATACCACTCTCCGAGGTTATCTATATGCAACAAGTGCATAGTTTTATAGATCTTACCAAGCCTACTCATGTGTATTAGGTTAGTGATGTTATTTATGGGCTTTTATAGGCTTGCGTACATGGTTCAATCATTTTAGCTTAGTTATTCACACTCATGGAATGATAGCTACTCAACATGATTGCTCTCTCTCTCTCTCTCTCTCTCTCTCTCTCTCTCTCTCTCTCTCTCTCTCTCTCTCTCTCTCTCTCTCTCTCTCTCTCTCTCTCATTTACATAATAACAAAATTTAACTTATGTTACTTATATTTTTGAATGGTTGTGTCTATTATTTTTAGATAAACTCATCAACCTCAACCACTAAGAAGTTCACCTTGCTTGATTTTGATTTTTGCAAATGAATGTCAGCAAAAAGAACTTGTTTCAAAATCATGAATTCAATGGTTTTAATTAAAAAGTTAGTTTTTGGAATACTTAAGGGAATGATTGTAAGCCTTAAATTTTAGTTATGTAGCTTTTCAAGCATCAATAACTCAAAAACTAACTTTCATGAGCTAATCCCTATGTAAGGATCCACCCTATTGAGGTAGGGGGAGTCAACTACTCTAAAAGGATGATGGTTTGGGGGAGCCCACCACTTAGCAAGAAGTTGACTCCATCCAAGGAGTGACATTCCATGCATGCTTGGGTGGAGGAACCATCCCCTCTTGCAAGAGTAAACTCTTGCTTGAACAAACACAAAGTGGAGGAGTCGACCTCTTGCTTGAAATGCACACAAAGTGCCTGCAAAGTGTGTGAGCTTACTCCCACTCCAAAGATCACCCCCACATTATATTTTGCCCAAAATGTTTATTTCAAATTTCACAAACTTTTGAAACTTAAATTTCACGAGCTTATTTCCATGTGAACCCTCTTCATTAGTTGTAAAACTTCATTTTCAACAACCCACTCTCCAATTAAATTGTTCTTTAATGGATTTTAGATTGCCAACCATTCTTGGGATACTCAAATCAATTGTAAGAGTTCTCTAGCAGCTCTTTCTTCAACTAATAGAGTGGAGACACTTCTCCTACAGTTATATCTCCATCCAATCACAAGAAAGTAAGTCTCCAACGACTATATTGGAAGAAATATATACCTATACTTAGGAAAAAGAGGAGCAGAACAACTACAACAAGAAGAGGAATGGACAAGCATTGAAGCGCAACTTTAAGCATTTAAAAAGATTATCAACATTTATTAAAGGATCAAATTCTTTCTATCTCTATGTATTATTATCTCATTCATTTGCAAGTGCACTTATTGTTTTTTTAGAGGAACACATCATTTATTTAATTGATTCTTTATGCTGGAGAAGGGTTTTTGTCTAGGAATTTTGTTTGTAAAAGAGATTGAGAATTTGTAAATACTCAATCTTGAGTGTTCAAGTACTGTATCAACTTAGGCTATGAATCTCACAAGGATTAGTGTAGACTCAAGATGTGAAGTACCTTGATAAACTCAAGGAGGGGATATCCTTGAGTGAGGAGTAGAAGCCAGGTAGGCAGGCCAACCTCTATAAATCCTTGTATTTTGCATTACTTATTTGATTTGTTGCTTGGATCCTTCTTGATTTGATTGCCCAACCATTTTGCTTGACTTTCATATTTTTTTCATATACATCCACCAAGTGTTTGTTGAAATAAATTTGTAAATATTTTATGCAAAAGTTCTTAATCTTTTCAACACATTATTTTGCATCTTCTTTGTGTTTGACAATAAGTTTGTCAGAAATTTTTTATTTATTTATCATGCTTCTCATAATATTTTCTATCTCTATTTGTTTGCTTGCCATGAATTTGACAAATTGCCTCAAAGAGTTTTGTAACCAAAGCTCCTTAAACTTCAAAGTTGCCTTAGGGTGGATTTGTTATCAAAATCCTTAGGTTTTTTATTTGGGACCAATTCAGATCCCCCTTGTTCCCTCAATTGGTATCAAAGCTACTTGACCTTTACTATTCATAAGGCCAAATTATCTATCGAAACTCTGGCTTATAACGTATCACTGAAGTAGGACTCTCCCCCCATAAGTGTAGTGCATCAATAGCGATGATGGTCAGCTAGTTTGATAGGTACCATTGATTGGTGACGTAGGTGGGTATATCATATGGTCATAATCAATTGGTATTAGAGCTTATCTCTTGCATTTTTAGAGTTTAAGATTATTTATTTTTCAAAATGTCTCACATTCCTCGCATTATTGGCATAAACATACATGAAGGTCAATCCATCTGTAAGCCTCCCTACTTCAATGTAACCAACTACAATTATTGGAAGGCTATGATGATGATTTACATCCAATCCATCCATTTTGAGCTATAAAAGACTGTAGTAAAAGAAGCATACAAGCCATTCATTCATATTGATAGAGTTCCAAACCAACATGGAATAGTGGAATGAATAAGAGAATGAAACATCTTTTGGATTGTGCTCTAGATCCCAATGAGTTCAACCATTTCTCCATGTGCACATACGCAAAATAAATTTGGGACAAGTTTGAGGTGACACATGAAGGAACAAAGCAAGTGAAGAACACTTGCATTAGCATGCTAGTTGTGAACGTGAACTATTCAAATATCATCAATGGGTTGAAGTCTCTTAGGAATCTATTCACTAATGTGTCATTTGTTGCACAAGATTCTTCAATCACCTTCAATGTCATGGGATGCTAAATACATAGCAAATTAAGAGGCTAAGGATTTGGATAATTTGGAACTAGATGAGACAATGGGATCTCTCATGATGTATGAGATCTCACATAAGCTCAAGAAGGGCAAAGATGAGGTGCAAGTTATTAATCTTGCTTTCTATAGTATCAAGAATGGAAGTAAAGCATAAGTAAAAGGTAAGTAAAGGAACACATATATGTATACCTAATCAATAGTTTGCCTTCTTCCTTGGTGACCTTCTTGGGAGATGTTAGGACTCTCTACACTACACCAAGTAAACATATAAAAAAATTGACATCCTTCTTTTAGTGTATTTCTTTCTTACCCAAGAAAACAACACGTTGATTCCTCTTTGAGTCTAATAGTAACTAAGATAAAGAATCATTCTGGCATGATATCACGTAGCATGGATGGGCTTATACCTGATCAGTAGTGTTGAACTTTTTAGGTGACCTTCTACAGATAGTCTGTAAAACGCCACCTTACAAGAAGGGAACAACATGTCTTATTTCTGTTCTTACTATTAATAAAGATACGTGAGACCCAAAGTTCTAGGATTGAAACTTAATTTGTATTTGTCTTAGATTTTCTTTTGGATCTACTCTGAATATTAATGGCACATAATGCCATTAATATTGGTTTTAGTGAACTACACACAAAGTTAGAAGATTCTAATTGTGTCAGATATACCCTGCATTAACCAAATGGTTTCAATTGCACTTAGCAAGATGGAGGTGTCATGTTGTTTGAACTTTCTAATGTTGACAGCTTAGGTGGCCAATGACCATGCTAGGTTGGTTGGGCCTGCCATGTTAGAAAATTATAGACCATTAGAAACAAATCAAATTATAAAATGGAAATGAAATTGAGGGATGAATCTTATGTGTTTTTCCCCTTTTCTTTTTTGGTTCCATAACCCTTCTATTTTCCTCATTAAAGCAATAGACAAACTAATATGGGTAAGAATCATTGATTTGCCCACTATCTCTCTCCTTTCATCTTCAAATCCCCATATCCCTATTGTGTATCTTTGTCATGCAGAACAATGAAGAGTTCATGGATCTCCTTTCGCAGCACTTCATCATCACTTTATAACATGGGATTTAGTCATTTAGCAAAGTTTATTAGCTCAATTTTTCATTGTTTTTGTTTTTTCTTTTGTGCGAGGTTATTAATAAATGAATTAGCTCCTCCTCCAATGATGTGTCCTAATGGTTGTGGGTTGTTGCAAGTTTTCAAATCAAGCACCCTAAAGAATATCAAGAAAAGGTTTTAGAAATGTTTTAATTAGGATGGGGAATGTGGTTATGGCTTCTTTAGATGGGTTGACAAAATTGCTATTAAAGGTGGACTTGGCAATGTAGTTGTTAATAGAGATAGTAGAGGAACTATTGGTTGTGGACTTGAAAAGAGTTGCGAGAGATCTTGTCCTAGGAGGACCTTCCCATGCAAACATTAGTCAAGTTTTGAACAATACCATGAATGCAGTTTATTTGGTGGCTATTGTATTAGTAGTGCCAATGTTGAAGTGTTTGTTGTTGGTACCACTAAAGTGGAGATAAGACTTATATGTAAAGTTATTTTTTTGAAGAAGTAATGAACTTGTTATGGCTCTTTTTATGTTTTGGCTCTCTCGTCATGCAATGAAAAGTGGTTTGTAGTAGAGAAGGCCTTTGAATGAACGTTGAAAATGGATTTGATGTCTACCTTTGTAAATAAAAGTTCAGGGAAATGTAATACTTTGTCCAGTTTTTGAGGGGGAATTAGTTTGAATTTAATTGCCATTAGTTAAAGGCTTGCTCTATGTGAACTTATCACGTGTAGCATCAAATATGGTAGCAGGTTAAGGTTGATTTTTTTATTTTTTTTAAAGAACTATTGAGAGTGTTGAGACTTTTTTGAAACATATAGGAACCTATTTTTAGTCGGTTTACTTGCACTAGATTAAATGAGATTATTGTGCAAGTAATTTCCTAATAGAAGAACAAAACTAAAGTATATGCTGATACAGAGAAAAAACATTAAGGGAGTCTATGAGAGAATGCTCAAATAATGAGATTATTGTGAAACTTGGCTCAAATAATGGCATTTCTATAAAATATTTTATCTGTAACAAGATGGAGTCTTATTATTTATCTTCATCATTAATTAGTATTTATGTGAAAAGATATTCAACATCTCCCTGTTAACTGATGTTAAAGTTATGAAAAACCAAAGCTAATGGATAACTGTATCCTTAAAACAAAAAATAATAAGAGATAAAAATAGAGTTTTTTTAAAAAAACAAGATCTCCTCCATCAAGTTGTAGGATTGGAATCAATTTTCTCTAAATATTTGCATCCAGTTATCGATCTTTGATTCCAAGCTATAGTACCTTGAGTCAATCTTGTCCATCTTAGAATTCATGACATCCATCCTAGTCTTGAATGTCAATTCAAGGTTATCAAGTCTAGCCATTATTCTATCAAAGCCTACTATGGTAGTCAAATTGTTCCCTATGATCGAGAGGATTCACCAATTTCTCATACTGTCTCTAGATTTTGACCTTCAAATTTGTTGTCATTGGCATATGCTTCAACTCTTATAGGAGGAGTTACTTCTTATTCTCCATTTTCTTCTCTAACCCATTGAGCATTGCATAGCTTGAATCCCATGTTCTAATTTTTTTAATTGAATTAATGATATTTAGGATTTTTTTTTTCTTTCTCTCCTTCAAAGTCAACATTTGATTCTTGTAATAATTGAGTGATGGCCATGGGATAAATGGGTTCTCTATACTCCTTGTTGTGTATTTTCACATTCTTAATGAATAGTTTTGTCATATTGAAGCCTTTCTTTCCCAAAAAAAAATTCGCATTTATTTTGGAAAGGTGGTGCACCAGTATATTTAGGAATTCAAAAATAGTGGAAAACATGTTCTTTGAAATTCTTTTTTTTTTTCCAAAAACTCGGATGTCACCTCAACTCCCATACTATACATAATATAGTTTTTATAGAAGATAGACATGCATTTTATGAAACAATAGGACCCATCCAGTGGTTCACATACATAGCCCCTATAATCATTATACTAAATGTCCAAGCAGCATAATCCAAATAACTAATTACACAATACAAAAACTTTAACAAAACATATACCTGAGTGTAGAGGTATGGCTATTGAACTCCTCTTACTTGTGTATGTCTTCTCCTGTCTGTCTGTATCTGAGATATTGTAAATATAAAATATTTACAATATCTCAGCAAGCTATGCTTGGTAGGGGAGAGTTAAGAAAACATGTTAATTACATATGAATTAATCATTTTACATCAATTAAAATATTCAATTTCATCATGATGCTTATATGGGATGGAGTTTACAACATAGTTCATAATTCAATAATTTCATTAATAATTCAATTATCTGCAAGTCATTGATAAAATAGCTATGTATAATTCTTCTTCTTCATAACCATACTCTGCGTAATAGATCTACACATTCACTTTCCCATATGAAAACTTTTATGAAACTATGCCCTCCAACATATACATATAGGACTATATCATATATATTAAAATCGTTAAAATCATACAAAGTTATGAACATAGTCCTAGGTTTTATAACCCACATTCCTAGACTATACTAGGTCTTATACATATACCCCTTACCATACGGGGTTTATAAAACTCCAGCCACTACTGGTAACATCATAAAAGGCATCTCATCATGCCATCATATACGCATGTCATCATGCTACCATTTACGTGCCATAATGCATCACGTACAAGGACTACTATGCCACAATCTAAATCCGTACAGCATGCCTGGACAACTGCATAATAATCCAGTGATATCGAGGTGAAAATAACAAAATCCATGTCCTCATAGGCAAGGACCATGGCTATCACAATGGCAGCCTTCCCATGATTGCCCCACCCAACTTTTAGCCTCCCTTTCGGGCTTGGTATCCATATCATCACAATTTCGAAGAGCGAGTAGCCAAACTCTCATAACTCTCCTAGCATAGTACCCCAAGCCTATGCCCATCTAAAACAAAACTCTTAGGCCACCACGCTTGGATGTAAAATAATAATATACAGGCATCTTGCCTGTCCATAATATATATGAATATCTCATCATAATCATAAAATCCTCACTTATTAGGTGATTGCCACCAAGGATGTATTGTAAAATCCTAGACTCATACATCACATATGATGTAATGGTACCCATGTACCATAAATGCCTTTTTATCACAATAATAACTATGTTATTTTTAAGAACAGATCATGTGTATCCTTTAATATCATTTAGTAGGCTTCAATTATAAGCATGTCATTCATGTAGCATTTCAAATCACAATTTTTCATCATTCACAAATAAACATTTTTCATCATCATATATCATATGAAATGCACAATTTAAATGACATAATATCTATCATAAGAATAAGATCAAGTTTAAAACATGCATCTTACTATTAAGACATGCTTTCTTAATTCTCCCCTTACCTCGTGTGGCAAGTTTTTCCATTTTCCACTAGCTAATCGACAACGCTTGCAAAGTCTCAAAGATCCATATTGATCTAGTGACAGGGAAACACATGGGACAATGGCAAGGATGGTGGTGGTTGGGTGGCTTCCAATTCCTGGCCACCACCTGATCTGGTCAGGGGGAATAGAGCACACTAGCTGGCCTAAAAGCCTGGCAGTGCTAGCGCCTAGGGAAGACGAAGAAAAGGGGAAAGCTTGGGTGGCCGGTGTGGCTTCAGCACATTGACCTTCTCAGGCCTGGCCATCCTGATGTCCGAGGAGCATACAAGGTAATGGTGGTGACGGTGGTGACGGTGGTGGCTGTCAGCCACCTGTTGGGTCACTGCCCAACCACAACAAGGAAATAGATCAGGGCAAAAGGGGTTAGACATGCCGAAATTTGGGTTTGCCAGAGATCTGGTGACTTCTAATCATTGTTTGGTACAAATCCATTGGAAAATCGAGAGGAAATGGGGTTTTCCAGGTCGATCTAGCATGCAGGCTTGATAGAGAAACCCAATCTGGGTATCTTGTTGGTTGCCGAAAAAATTGGAGAAGGGAAACCTTGCTTGACTGAGAAATCCGATCTGGGTATCCCTTTGTCGCACGGAAAAGCATAGATCCACTAGGGATCTGCTTGGGGAAGAGGAGAAGCAAAGGGAAACTACTAGGGCTTTGTCAAGAATGAAAAACTCAAAGAGGGCTCGGCACGCCGGCCTACTCAAGGGATGGTTGTGCTTGGATACCCGTCTGGTGATTGTTGAAAATAAGGGAGAGCTAGGGTTTGGGGTTGTCAGTGTCGGTGTCGATGTCGGGTTTTGGAACAAGACCCGACATTACATCGGGTTTCCCATGTGAGGGGGGTGCCAATATCAATTTGGCCCCCTCCGTTGAGTTATGTTTTTTTTATCTTTTAATTACTGTATAGCCCCTTACTTCAAAGTCCCATAACTTCTTCATCTAAACTCTATTTTTAGCATTCTTTGGATCGTTAGATTCCATTTTTTGAGTAATATCTAATGGTTTTTAGTTTCATTTCAAATTATTATCTTATTAAAAGATATACTTCTTGAAAACTCATAACCTAATCATGAAATAGTAAAATTTTGGGGTGAAATTCATCCAAACTCTAATTTCAGTATTCTTTATGTCATTGAACTTGATTTTTCTAGTACACTCTAAAAATTCATATTTCCACTCCAAATTTCATTTCTATATAAAAAATTATTTTCTCTGGGTCAAAAATTCTAATTATATTCTAAAATTCCAATTTCACATAATAATGCCCAGAATAGTATTTACAAAATTTGAGGTTGTTACATTCTTCACTTTTATCCTCTACACCAATGGAATTTTAGTCTCTTGACTTTAGACATAGTTTGTATGATCATTAGATGTAGTAAACTTGATTCGATGGACATTCTTTTGACAGTCGTGACTCTTGAAGTTACATCATTTGGATCATCATAGATGATTTTGAATGCCACTTCCCTAGACATATTACTAGTAACGTGAGTTCTTGTGGATGGTATACCACAAACTCTACCTATATGAGCTACATTCTAGCTTACTCTCTTTCCATTGACGTAAGAAACTAGCTTTGGATCCTTCTATCCTATGCAAAATTTTCATAGAAGTATTTGACATATGTAGCATAATAGGGTATGTTGGTGAAAACAAAATTTCTAGGTCCAACACTACTAAAGGCATCCTCAAAATTGAATCATTTAGAGAAGGGTCAGAGTTAAACTATCTTCCTTCATTTGGTTCCTTCATGTTAAGAACCTAATTTCATTTTCCCTAAAAGTGAAAAATTGCTCATCGAAGTTTCATTGCTTTTGGGTTCTGTTGAGTCCTTAATTTTGCCTAAAATAACCTTAGATTACTATTTTATTAGATCATTTAACAAGGTAATTTTGTAATTTTAAATCAATTTTAGCTATAATCGACTATCCAACCGTTAATTTGAAAAGTTAAATGATCGGATGATCATTATAGCTAATTATCCACATAAGATAATTCTAATCTTGTATTTTGATTTTGCAAATAAGCCAAAGTACGGTGGACGGTTCAGATCAGCTTATTTCGATGGGTCCCACGCCACAAAACATGTGCAAATCTGACTAATTATGGGCAGATTTGACCAAATCTGACCAATCATGGCAAATTTGACCAACACCCTTACTTCTCTTCTTTTTCACTCTTGAAGGACTATTCCTTTCCACCTCTATCTTGTTCTCCTCTCACTCCTATGCTCACCTCTTCTCTTCTTCTCGTTTTTTTCGTTTTCTCCTCTTGACGGAGGAGAGGTGGGGAGGACTATTCCTCACCTATCTCTCTCAATCTTGTTCTCTCTTCTCTTCTCAGTTCCCCACTGGTCGGCACCTCCTCTGTATCTCTGCTCACCCTAGCCTTTCCCGGCCTTCTCCACCAAACCTAACACCAGGCAAACCATCATCACACCCAGCTCCAGGTCGCACCTCCACTTCCAGAACCGCACCCTTCTCTCTCTCTCTCTCTCTCTCTCTCTCTCTCTCTCTCTCTCTCTCTCTCTCTCTCTCTCTCTCTCTCTCTCTCTCTCTCTCTCTCTCTCTCTCTCTCTCTCTCTCTCTCTCTCTCTCTCTCTCTCTCTCTCTCTCTCTCTCTCTCTCTCTCTCTCTCTCTCTCTCTCTCTCTCTCTCTCTCTCTCTCTCTCTCTTGCACTGCTCGAACTGCCCCTCAACCCATATCATCCTCCAGCTTCTTCTACTCTAATCCGGCTAGCCAAAGGAGAAAACCCAAATCGGGTTTTCCCCTCTATCTTCCATTCTCCCCATCTCTTTCTCTGTTTCCACACCGGACGACGCCCCACCCGACTTAGCAAACCCATCTCTCTTTGCTCTCTACCCTCTCCTCCGGCGACATCACCGCACCTTTTCCTCTCTCTTCTCTTCCTGCTTTTCCCTCTCCAGTCTCCCCCTTTAACTCCTGTTTCTCTCTCCAGTTCCGGCTCCTTCACCGAACAGCTTCGAGGAGAAAACCCAGATCGGGTTTTCCCCTCTGCTTTTCCTCCCTTCTCCTCTCTTCTTCTTCTCGCCCATCTCTTCCCTCTCCTTCTCTTCTTCCCCATCTTCTTCTCTGCTTCGATTTCACCTTCGTTCGTCTGTTACTGTTCATGAACAGTAACTTCAGTTACTGTTCATGAACAGTACTTACCATTCCTTTTTTCATCAAATTTCATTTTTTCCCATAGGCCTTTAATTTTAATTTCAGATGTATCTTGTTTTGTCTTTTATCCTATTTTGTCTTTATGTATATGCATGTTTTAATTTATCTAGGATAGTCTTGTTCTTGGATTAGTTTCTAAAAGATGGTTTTTCAGTTCTGATTAGTTGTGAAATCTGTACTTGGATTATTATTGTATTTAATTTCATTTACATTTAGAACAGTGTATTCAACGGTTAATCAATTTGAAAGTTCTTTTTTTGGCAATTTATGATTAAATTTTGTGTAAACTCCAACATTTAAGTCAAGTCCCCATGAAAATTGACCCGTATTTGTATAGCTATACTATAACAGCCGTGCACTTGCAAAAAATATCAACAAGTTTTTGGTGCTGTTGCCAGAGACCCGCAATGGTGTTTTCATAAATTTTAATTTAAATTTTCAAAAAACTTCATAAAAATTCAAAATTTCAAAAATTTTAGGACTTGCATTGTTTTAACATTTTAGGTGCATTTTAAAATTTTTGTTAGTGCATAAATTTAATTTCTCCTAATTTTTGGTGCTTATTGATAATTTCTTATTTTGCAAGAAAATTGAAAAAGAAAGGAGAAATTCAAGGAGTTTAATTAGGATAAATGCAATTTATTTTGAGTGAATTATAGTGAGGATTTTATGTAATTATTTTATTTTCACAATTCATTTAAAAGGTTATAATAATACATGTTAAGGGTGGGCCATTGTAACTTGGAAGTGGAGGTGGAATGTAAATGGCCCCACCCTTGTACGAGAAGACATTTTCCAGGACCCCACTGTGAGAAAGTCCTGAACTCCGTAAAAGTTCTAGTTTAAATGGTATTATTAGATTAAAACTGCATTGGTTGTTAGTACAAAAGCATGTAAAACACATTTGATACATGTTGCATTTTGTAGGGTTTGCATTCGTTTGCTAATTTTTTCTTGCATTTTTAGGGCATGTTTAATTGCTTTAAGGTGATTATATGTTAACCGAATTTCCATGGAATGGAAAAATTAATTAGTAAGGGCACCTGACCCCACAAGATCAAGGGTGGATTTCATCACCACCTCTTGGCCCACCTAGGATAATCACCACAAGCACTTATCCCAACCTTCCAATTTAATTTAAAATCAATTAGAAGAGACCTATAAGGCCCACCACATGCTCATAGGACCCTCTTGGAAGGAGGCGACCTGTTGCCACTCTAGTGGCCCCTATTTAATCAACTATGCTGGTTTTTAAACTACTAGCTCTGCCAACACATTCTATGACTCAGACTACTTATGGCTAGTTGAGGAGGGTGTGAAGTGGTTGGTTAAGTAGGATCTAACTGGTAAGCAGTAGGGCAAGTTTGAAAGAGAGGAGAAGCATTAGATTAGGCTAATACAAAAGCTTCTCCCCCACACTATTCTAAGATAATCAAATTGTCTACTTGCTAGCCTTAAGGGTGTTTGAATTTTTGTGCCCTATCATTAGTATTTAGGTAGCATTAGTTGGATAGTAAAAAAAGAAAAAGAAAAAAGAAAAAAGAAAAAGAATAATAAAGAAGCATGGTCATTTTCATTCAAAATATGCACACTAACCAAAATGATAATCGGTACCCCAACAGTAATAGAGAAGATATTTTCCCATGGAGAAATAATCACCTCTTTATTAATGACGAACCACCTCACGTCATGAATAATGAAGATGTTTCTTTATGGATGAATAATCCTCTCTTTAATGTTGATGATCCTCTACCTCTATTCAATGATAATATACATCAATTGAAGAATCATTCTCAACCACATGGAAATAGGAGAAGGAATTATAACAAGTAGTGGGACCAAAATAGATCATAGGAGAATAATTGGCACAATCAAAATTCTCCTAGAAGAACATTAAAAGACTATTTACAACCAAACTATACCAGCATACCTACATGTATAAATTTACCTCCAAATGCTGGTATGATTAAAATAAAGGTTGGAGTAATTCAATTACTTCCAAAATTTTATGGGTTCGATAGTGAGAGTCCTTTCACACATTTACAAGAATTCGATGAAGTATGCATGTTTCAACACACACAAAACATTGAATTAGATGTTGTAAGACTCAAACTATTTCCTTTGTCTTTAAAGGAAAAAGCTAAGATGTGGTTTCATTCACTACCAGCAGATTCCATACGAACATGGCAAGAAATGACTAGGAAGTTCTTAAATAAGTTCTTTCCTATACATAAGACTAATGCTTTCCTCCAAAAACCCAAAAGGATAAAGAAACTTTCTTTCAATGCTGGGAAAGATTTAAGGAATTGTTGTTAACTTGTCCTCATCATGGATACGAACTTTGGCATATCATTAGCTTCTTTTATGAAGGACTCCATTTTGATATGCACCAATTTGTTGAAATGATGTATAATGGAAATTTCTTAAATAAACAACCAAAAGAGGCAGAAGAGTATTTGGAATGGCTGACAAAGAGTGCACAAACTTTGGCTCATTCAGAAAAAGTAGGTTACTCAAGTGAACCTAAGTTCACCACCACATTCGCTAAGGGAGACATTTATGTTATGGTTGAAAAAGATGATATGAAAATAGCATCCGTAGCTAGAATAGAGGCCATGGAAATGGGAAGTTTTTCCTCTAAGAAAGTTGAGCAAGTGTGTAATACTTGTGAAAGTATTACGCACCCAACTCAGGAATGTCCTATCGCTCTTGCATTTCAAGATGCTCTTTATGTATAGACACATTCTTATGAGAAACAATTTTCCCCATCTTCAGAGACATATAGTCCTAATTTGAGTAATCCTCGAAATGAACATAATGTTAATGTCTCACACAAGGCCCAATACCAACCCTATCACCAAAAACAAGGACCACTTGCTCCTAGACATTATCTTCCTCCACATAAGAGGAATTTCGATGATAAATTCCATCAACACATGCAAAACCAGGAGAAGAAAATTGCTCAAATTCAAGCCCAACTGAAAGAGAACACAGATTCCATGATTGAATTGAAGGATATGATGTCCCAAATGATGCAAACTACCGATCAAGGTCAATGTCCTATTCCACCTAACGAAAACCTTTATGATACTGATGTGGTAGGTAAGATTAATTCCTCACTTACAAGCATGGAACAAACAAAGGCAATTACCATTATTCCTAGTGGTAACAAAATTGAGAAATTTGGTCCTAAAAAGGTTGAAATAGTGTTCAAACCTGTTAGAAAAAGAGATAAATTTGCCACACCCACTGAAGAATATGAAATCCTTGCTCCATTTTCAAAAAGGCTACATTGAGGCCCTACAAGTGTCTTTAGTTATGAAAAGTAGCCTGAAGAAAAACTTATCTTGCATGGTGATAAAATAAAAAAATTTAAATTACAAGATAAATTCACTAATCGGTCATTTTTAGAGGTCTGTCCATCTAACTTTGTATGGGACCCAGGGAAGTTTCGAACTCAGTAATATGTTTTTCCTCTGAAAATTTTTTCCTTTGTAAATAATTGTGTAACTTATTTTTTTCTTTTTTTAGATATTCTTTTTATCCATCTCCTAATTAATTTCAAATTTCTCAATGCATTATCATCATCCTACTTTTTAAACATTGAGGACAATGTTTCTTTTAGGTTGGGGGGTGTAGAATTCTAGTAAATTCTAAATTTTAGGTTTTTAGGTGATTTTCTTGATTTAAAAAAAATCAAATTTTAGGTCAATTCCTACACCATAATAACTTTGGCTTATTAATGGACCTTAAAATGACTAATGCATCATTTTACTCATTTTCTAATATATTCCAGTAAAGCTAGGTCTCAGATCACATATGTACACACAATTGCATATAGATAGCCTAAATTGATGAGTAGCAACGACTGAGAAATCCTGAAGCAATTCAGTGGAGACCTATAACCTAAGTAAGTTTTAAAGCCATTCATTCTTTCTGAGAGGTTATAAATATTTCTAATTTTCTTCAGTGTGCTTAAAGAAACTTGATCCCATCAACTTTTAAATTTGGCTAATTACCTGAATTGTTAGAGTATTAACTTTGAAATTCTGGAAGTTCATTGAATCTGATAGATTATAGAAAACTTAGAAAATAATTTAGGTCATCTTTGTTAACCTAGAGACATAAAGTCTACCCAAAAATATTTTTACCACTAGTCAGCCAATTTGAGCCTTTTATATAAGCCTTTTCTTTTTCTCACCCAACTAACCTTAACCCATATTACCCACTGTAATATATCCATTACCTATTTCTTCAAAAGATAAGTTAGAGATGAATGTAAATATACTTTTAAGTTGCAATCAAAGCAGGAAAGTGAATATTCAGAAAAGAAATTTTCTTCAAAAGAGATTCAAGTGAAAAAAAAAAAAAAAAGTTTGGAGAATGTAAAGGAAAGTGAAAAAAGAAGAAGAAATATTCACTTTAGTACAAGCAATGTAAAAAAAGAATTGTCAACTTTAGAAGACATCTACTTCTTATTGAAGAAACTTTGAACACCCTTTTACCTCTTCTTTTGTACCCCATCCTAAGCTTTCATGTTGTCCTAGTTAAAGACCTAATGATTTTAGGATGAATATAGTCTTGATGAGGATATGAAAATATAGGATTTAGAGAATAATACTTCTAAAAGTTCAAAGGAAATGGCATCTTTCTAAAGGGATCAAAACTACATTCCATAGTATCTCCTGTTCTTTTATGAGCGTATGTGAGATAAAATTTGCTTTTATTGACTCTGCTCATATATTTAAGAGAGATATTATTTGAACCTTTATCTGAGAGACTTTATTTCTGAGTGTATGTTATTAATGAGGATTGAGGTCAAAACATGTTTCACATGGAGTTGAAAGTTGTTGTCTATTCAGATATAAAGATTATTTTATATGTATACTGCATTTATCCCCACACTCTAAGAACTAAGCTAAATTGGAATGTTTATAGCATATGGGTAGAGTTGTGAATTTTTCATTCACATGCTAAAGTGATAGATTTATTTGAGAAAAGTGAGAATTGACTTGAAAATGATATTTTGGAATTTTGTGGGTATATTCACTGCAAACCCTCACGAGGCCTAACTCATCCATTAGGGGTAACCTAGGGGTTTAAGAGCTTATTGCATATGCTAAATGCAATCGTGAGTACCTATGAAAATGACGATCATTTTGTCTTCAATAATTTTTTGCAAGTTTTGCTAGGGACTAGCAAAATGCTTATTGGGGGGTGTGTTGAGTCCTTAATTTTGCCTAAAATAACCTTAGAGTACTATTTTATTAGATCATTTAACAAGGAAATTTTGTGATTTTAAATCAATTTTAACTATAATCGACTATCCAACCGTTAATTTGAAAAGTTAAATGATCGGATCATCATTATAGCTAATTATCCACATAAGATAATTATAATCTTGTATTTTGTTTTTGCAGATAAGCCAAAGTATGTTGGACGGTCCCACGCCACAAAACATGTGCAAATCTAACCAATCATGGGCAGATCTGACCAATCATGGCAAATTTGACCAACACCCTTACATAGGAAGGAGGGGTCGGATTGGGCTCTCTCTCTTGTTTTTCTTCCTTCAAGGGTAGGAGCAAGCTGCTCCTCCCTTCTCTTCTTTTTCACTCTTCCTCCTTGAGGAGAGAGGTGGAAGGACTGTTCCTCTCCACCTCTCTCTTGTTCTCCTCTCACTCTCGTGCTCACCTCTTCTCTTCCTCTCATTTTTTTCGTTTTCTCCTCTTGACGGAGGAGAGGTGGGGAGGACTATTCCTCACCCATCTCTCTCAATCCCGTTCTCTCTTCTCTTCCCAATTTCCCACTGGCCGGCACCAAGCAACCCATCATCGCACCCAGCTCCAGGTCATACCTCCACTTCCAGAACCACACCTCTCTCTCTCTCTCTCTCTCTCTCTCTCTCTCTCTCTCTCTCTCTTGCAGTGCCCCTCAACCCAGATCATCCTTCGGTTTCTTCTACCCTAATTTGGCCGGCCAAAGGAGAAAACCCAAATCGGGTTTTCCCCTTTATCTTCCATTCTCCCATCTCTTCCTCTATTTCCACATCGGACAATGCCCCAGCCGACCTAGCAAACCCATCTCTCTCTCTTCTCTACCCTCTCCTCCAGCGACATCACCAGAGAAAACCCAACACCGGACATTTTCCCCTCTCTTCTCTTCCTACTTTTCCCTCTCCGGTCTCCCCCTCTAACTCCCATTTCTCTCTCCAGTTCCGGCTCCTTCACTGAATGTTCTTTTTTTGGCAATTTATGATTAAAATTTGTGTAAAGTCCAACATTTAAGTCGAGTCCCCATGAAAATCGACTCGTATTTTCATAGCTATACTATAACAGCCGTGCATGTGCAGAAAACATCAACAGGTTCCTCACCTTGTTCACTCTTGTTTGCTTGTTCTAGAGTGGTTTTTCTTCTAGGAGGAATGTTGTGTCAAAATCAGGTTACATGAATGAGAAAAACTTAGTTAGGGACTTTTATAGATAGATTGGAGATCGTGAGCTAAAACTCAATGAGATTCCTCTAATCTCTTATGAAATTGATAATAAAGTGGAGAAAGTGAGAAAAGATGGGAAAAGCAAGTTTTAGTGAAAATGACTTAGGAAAAATGGGTTTGGAAAATTGGGCGTGAATGTTCTTGGGTGCCAGAGGTCTGGTATATGAGTAAAAAGGAGAGACTGGTCAAATTTTGAAGTTTACAGAGGAGGTAGAGTATGAAATACCAAAAATGCCAGTCATTTTTTTAATTAAAAATGTTACCTAGCTGTTGATGCATTATTTGTGTCTGTGCATGGCTTGGACAAAGTCCTTTTTTTGTGTCAAGGTATAGTATGTGTTGACAGCTATGGTAGCCTAGGTGCTATGCATCAATGGGTACTATGCATGGATGCTTTGTTTTCTTAGGGGTTCTTGTGTGAGTCAGTGCATGTCATGCTTCAACTCCTAGTGTGTGTGTGTGTGTGTGTGTGTGTGTGTGTGTGTGTGTGTGTGTGTGTAATATTAAAATTTAAACTTCAATAATTGTATTTTTAACAAAGTTTTGGTTGGATTTTTGCAAATTCTTTTTAGAAATACAGAATTAGATATTTGAGTGTTCAAAAGATTTGTGATTAGATGGGTGCTCATCAAGATACTTTCTTTCAAGCACCCTGTAAGAAAGCACCATTTCTTTCAAGATACCAACTTTCTTTAACTATACTTTTGCCTTTAAATTTTGACTTTCTGTGTCTACATATGTATTTTACAAGACTTTAAATTTCATAGCAGAAGCTTTTGATGTATCTTGTCAACTACAATAAAATCAATCTAATTTTGAATTTCATTTTTGTGGTATTGAAAACTACAACACAATGTTGGACAAATATCCAACTTCAATTGCAAAAGGACATTGATATTGCATGCAAACCATTAGTCTTGGAAGGCTCTTAAAATTCACCAATTAAGTCCATCAATCATTGCACTGATGACATTGAAACTACAATTAAGTGGACACATGACATTGATATCACATACAACTAAGTGGACAAAGAACTATAATCATTGTATGATGACATTCAAACTTCAAATACATAAATCTGAGTTATAATTTCAAGTTTCTACGATATCCAGTAGTTTAACCCACTTCCAAAAGCTCTAATCTATATGATCTTCATTGAGCTGAGGCTTGGCTTTCTTGGGTTCCAACTGGGACTTTTGTTGATGTGCCTTGGCCACTCCTTTCTTTAGCAGTAACTTGAATTCCATCGAGCCTTTATATTGGCCTTTGGTCTGGCCTCTATCCTTGCATATATAGGCATAGAGTATCATCCATAGTATCTTTGAAAGTCATCAACAATGGATGGTGATAGCTTAGTTTGTAGAATCGTACCTCGTGTACTTGTGAACCATCTATAAGGAAAGTGTATACCCCATATCCAACTAATGGCCTATATCTTCTGTCAGCCACTAAGATGGCATGGATAGTGCTTTGACTTCCTTTGGCTCTATCACCTCTACTATTGATAGGTGGTTTGTCCCTAGGTGTTGTTGCTCTTGGGATGTCTAAATCCTACATTATGCATATACAAATCCAATTTTTGAACAATTACAACTACCGATAATACAATCTGTAATGAAATTAGTCAACTTGATAGTAAACTCACCTGCTCTTTCCTTGTCAACCTCTAGGTCCCTTTAGAGGCTAGACTGGGGGTTGGAAGTCAAGGTTGTCCTTGTGAGGGCATCCTCTCCTATTATGCACATCTTCATAACACAACTTGCAAGTTACCACTCTCCCATGTCGACGCAACATACTCACAATCACTCGCCTTTTGATTTTATTTTTTCCAACATCTCTATGACTGGGTTCTTTCTAGCATCTAAGATGTGGCCGTTGAAAGTTTTTAATATGTTATTATCAATTGACTTGTAGCCACTCCATGTTGGGAAGAATGCATTATAGAATGTTTCTATCTCCTACTCTCTAAATTGCCTAATAGCCACCTCACTATGCCCCTTCATCTCCACCAATACCTCCTCAAGGGCTTCTCTTATAGTGCATTTGGTAGTCTCATAGAAGCATTGTTCAAGATCACTACTTGGATTGCCTTTCTTCCAATTTACATAGATGTGGTTGCACATTCTATGTTTTGCTCAAGGAAGTAAGTTCTTTATGGCATGAATCAAACCCTACATAATACAACAATACAAAATTCATACAATATGTATAAATAAGTTTTGATATTAGAATGAGAAAAGGTGCAAAAGACAATACATACCTTTTGTTTTGCACTGATAATGGTGAGACCAAATCCCTCACCACTCAACCCCATGTTGATGTTTTCTGCAAGTGCACGGGCTATTGTAGTATAGGTATGGAAATACGGGTGAATCCCAAAAGAACTCGCTTAAGAATTTTGGAGTTTTACATAAAATTCAATTAATAAAAATATATATAACTAACAAATATAACAGAAATAAAATGATAATAAAATAAAATTTCAAATTTATTCAACTGCTGCAATTTACAGAATTTCCAAATCCAAGAAAACATAAAATAAAACTAAACAAGCAGCCTCAGATATCACTGTGCTTGGATAGGCAGAATAGGGATAAGGTAAAACCAAAATATTCAAGGACACATCTGTAAATAAAACAGGGATGCAGACAGGATTAAAACAGGGATACAAACGTAATTAAAATGAGGATGCAGATGTAATTAACAAAAAAGAATAGAAATGTAATTGCATTTAAAGAGGAAGGGCAAAAATAGAATTTTATTAAAAAACTGGCTTTTAACAAAAACCAGACAAAACCCAACGAAGACGAAGACCGAAGAAGGGAGGAGATGGAGGAGAAAGGAAGAAGAAAGTGTTGATGTTTTCCGCAAGTGCACGGGCTATTGTAGTATAGCTACGCAAATACGGGTCGAACCCACAGGGACTCGCTTTAATTGGAGTTTTTAATAAAATTTAATTACTTGAAATTTGATGAGAAGAACTAAACTAGCATAATCATTCAGATTTATTCAATTAGGATTCTTCCTCTTGTAATTCAATTAGGATTCTTCCTTGATTCTCTACTTGATCCACACCATAGAGATTAAATCCGAGCCATCCAATTTCTTTTAGTTGATCTGCAAAATAAAACGCTAAATTAGAATAATCAAATCGTACATTAATCCTTTAATAAGCTCGAATGATCATCTAACCGTTGATTAAGGTCTAGATGGTTAATCAAGCTAAATTTTGAGATTTGGACAATAGATGATCTAATTAAATGCTAAACTAGGGGTCTTTTAGCCAAAATTAAGCAATTAACACACCCCCAACCAGCATTTTGCTAGTCCCAAGCAAAACATACAGACAACTATTTTATACAAAACTGGTACAAGGTGCCACTTTCGTAGGTACTCACGATTGCATTTAGCATATGCAACAAGCCCTTGAACCTCTAGGTTACCCTTAGTGGACGAATAATGCCTCGTGAGGGTTTACAGTAAATATACCCACAAAATTCAATAAAGTCGGGTTCCCTATTTTATCTCAGAGAATCCTCATTCATTAGCAAATTGACTAGTTTTTCACAACTTAATGAGGAGGATTTGACAATTTTACACATCATACACATATTAAAGACATTTTATTTGAGCTATTTCTCAGAGTGCATATGTGTGTGTACAATCACATAATTCTTGACTTCTAATTGGATATGCTTACATTCCATTGGAAATATGCCTTGACCTCAAATCCTCACAGGTATATGCTCAGAAATAACTCTCAGATAAGGGTTTTAACATATTCCTCTCATTATGTGACCGAATCCAACAAACTGATGATTCACATAATTCTTTTTAACGCTCATGAGACAAAGGAAAGTGATCCCTAGGAGTGGATGTTAACATCAAGAATATGAGGGGTCTTTCACTTTAATTCTTTCTTTTTATCTCCTCTTTAAGGCTATATCCACCTAAGATCAATAGGTCTTTAACTAGGACGAAATGTAGGCTTAGGACAGGTTTAGAAAAGAGAGGTATAAAGATTTCAAAGGTTCAAAATTGAGTAGATGTCTTCAATGAATATCTGGTAAGACAACTTTTCTTTTGGCTTTGTTCTTGAAGTGAATTTCTCCTTCAGACTTTGGTCTTTCTTTTCTTTTCTTTTTTCTTTTTTTTCTTTTTTCTTTGGAAGAAAGACATTTAATTCTTTTTCTCACTTCTTTGACTTTTTTTCCCTATTTTTGAATTTTTTTTTTCTACTCTACTCATTTTTAAGATGGGTAATGGTTATTTATTTTAATGGGTTATTCTGGGTTAAGGTGAATGGATTTAAAAAAGAAAAGGCTTAATAACAAGATCAAAAGGTTAACTAGTGGTATATTATATTGGGTAGGCTTTATGTCTCTGGGCTAAGCAAGGATGGCCTATATCATTTCCTAGGTTTCTTAAAGCCTATCAGAGTCAATAAATTTATGGAATTAAAGCTATTACTCCTCTTTATTCTTGATGGTTAATCAAAACAAAGATAACATGATCACACTAATGTATGTACGCTGAAGAAATCAGGGAATTACTTATAACTCTCTAAAAGAAGATAGTCTCAAGTCTCACTAGGTTATAGGTCTCCACTGATTTTCCTCAGGGTCTCTAAGTCATACCTCTATATTAGTCTTGATTATGTGCTGTGTGTAAATGGTTTCTGAGAAGTAGCTTTTATAAAATGCTTCAACTCATGAATGACATGAAAAACTAATCATATGCATTCCCATTAAGAGGTGAAAATAGTATATTTACTAAATCTTAAACATTCAATTCTCATCACAGTAAGGGAACTCTAAGTAAAAAGACTTTTTGTTTTTTTCAAAAATTTTCATTTTTTTTTTTTTTCAAGAAAACTCAAAAATCTCTAGTGCATCTACACCCCCCAACCTAAATGAAACATTGTCCCTAATGTTTGAAAACATAGGATTCTATATGAAAGTTGAGAGATGTAAACTCTAAACGCTTGGGTTGCCTCCCAAAAAGCGCTAAGTTTAACGTCTTCAGCCAGACGTAATGATGAGTGCAATGATGATATGTTGTAAGGCTCCTGGAGTGGTACTTTAAGGTGGATCATGATACTCGGGTACCTGCAAAAGTGTCTCATCAATTTCAAGACAAGGCAGTTCGATGAAAGGTTTTAACCTTTGACCATTGACCTTTTGGATGTCTCCATCCTTTTTGATCTCGATGGCCCCATGAGGATAGATTGTGCGTATTACATATGGTCCAGTCCATCGAGATCGAAGTTTTCCTGGGAACAAATGCAATCTAGAATTATACAGTAAGACCTTTTGACCTTGTGTGAAGGATTTTCTTAGAATGTGTCTATCATGTATAGCCTTCATTCGGTCTTTGGACAAATGTGCAAACTCATATGCATCTTTCCTCAATTGCTCCAACTCATTGAGTTGGAGTTTTCTGTGAGTTCCAGCAGAATCTAAGTCAAAATTTAGCTTTTTGACTGCCCAATATGCCTTGTACTCTAATTCTACTAGTAAGTGGCAGGCCTTTCCATAGACCAAGCGGTAAGGTGACATTCCTATAGGGGTTTTATATGCTGTGCGATAAGCCCATAAAGCGTCAATAAGTCTTAGAAACTAGTCTTTCCTATTTGGATTGACTGTCTTTTCTAGAATTTGCTTTATTTTCCTATTGGATACCTCTACTTGACCACTAGTCTGAGGATGGTACGGGGTAGCTATCCTATGGTTAACACCATACTTTTTCATTAAATTCTCAAACTCCTTATTACAAAAGTGTTTTCCTCCATCACTTATTATGGCTCTTGGAGTACCAAACCTTGCAAAAAGATTTTCTTTTAAAACCTTTACCACAACCTTGTGGTCATTGGTTTTGCATGGTATAGCCTCCACCCACTTGGACACATAGTCCACTCCCACTAGGATGTACAGATTTTCAAAAGAATTAGGAAAAGGTACCATAAAATCTATGCCCCAAGCATCAAAAGGTTCTATAACAAGGATTGGGTTTAAGGGCATCATATGTCTCCTTCCTAAACTTCCTAACCTTTGACACCGTGCACATGCTTTGCAGTAAGCATGGGCATCCTTAAATATGGTAGGTCAATAAAATCCACACTGCAAAATTTTTGCAGCTGTCTTTTTAGAGCTGAAATGGCCCCCACATGCATGATCATGACAAAAGGAGATGATTTGATTATGTTCACTATCGGGTATGCATCTCCTAATTACTTGGTTAGGATAGTACTTGAATAAGTACGGGTCATCCCATGTAAAATATCTAACCTCGGTTAAAAACCTCTTTTTATCTTGTGTGGTCCAATGATTAGGCATTTGTCCTGTAACAAGATAATTAACAATATCTCCATACCAAGGTAATTAGGAAACATGCAATAACTGTTCATCTGGGAATGACTCAGTTATAAGCCCTTGATCGCTAGAGTGCTCCACTACTAATCTGGATAAGTGATCTACTACGACATTTTTTGAACCTTTCTTGTCTCGAATTTCTAAGTCAAATTCTTGTAGCAGTAGTATCCAACAGATCAACCTAGGTTTGGCATCCTTTTTAGAAAGGAGGTATTTTAAAGCTGCATGATCCGAGTATACTATAACTTTAAACCCTAATAGGTAAGATCTAAACTTATCCAAAGCAAACACTACAGCTAACAACTCTTTCTCAGTGGTGGAATAGTTGAGTTGCGCATCATTTAGTGTTTTACTAGCATAATATATCACATGGGAAAGTTTATCAATGCGCTGTCCCAAAACAGCTCCAATGGCATAATCTGACGAATCACACATTATTTCAAATGGTGTGTTCCAATCTGGTGGTCGAATAATAGGTGCAAAAGTCAATTCAGCCTTGAGTCGCTCAAGTGCCTTCTTACAGTCAGAATCAAAGTCAAAAGTGGCCTCCTTTGTAAGTAAATTACAAAGGGGCTTTGCAATTTTGCTAAAATCTTTGATGAATCGCCTGTAAAAGCCAACATGTCCTAAAAAGGAGCAAATTTATTTGACCGTCCTTGGTGGAGGAAGGTTAGCTATTAAATCCACTTTTTCCTTATCCACTTCTATCCCATTGGGTGATATTATGTGGCCTAATACTATCCCACTCCGTACCATAAAATGACACTTTTCCTAATTTAAAACCAAATTCTTCTCCTAACACCTTACAAGGACTAACTTCAAGTGGTGCAAGCACTCATCAAATGATGACCCAAATACTGAGAAGTCATCCATGAACACCTCAAGGAATCTTTCTACCATGTCTGAGAAAATGCTCAACATACACCTTTGAAATGTAGCAGGAGCGTTACAAAGCCCAAAAGGCATACGTCTATAGGCGAAAGCTCCAAAAGGGCAGGTGAAGGTGGTCTTCTCCTAATCCTCTAGTGCTATAGGAATTTGGTTATAGCCGGAATATCCATCCAGAAAACAATAATAGGTATGTCTGGCTAACCTTTCAAGCATTTGGTCAATGAATGGTAGAGGAAAATGATCTTTCCTCGTGACCACGTTCAACTTTCGATAGTCAATACAAACTCTCCACCCAGTGGTCATGCGGGTGGGGACTAGCTTGTTATCCTCATTTTTGACTACCGTGATCCCAGATTTCTTAGGTACAACCTGAACGGGGCTTACCCAAGTACTATCAGAGATAGGATATATGATGCCAACGTCTAAGAGTTTTAGGACTTCATCTCTAACCACGTCCTTCATGTGCGGGTTAAGTCGCCTTTGAGTCTCCCTAGAAGGTTTTGCAGTTTCTTCTAGATGTATCCTATGCATGCATAAGGCTGGACTTATCCCTTTTATGTCTGCTATTATCACAAGTAAGGTTTCATCTGGACCTAAATATGAATATTTCAAGTTATCAGGCAAGGGTTTTAGGTCCAGTGATGGTGCGTGCTCTATTGAGGGTATGGGAACAGATTTAGACGATGGGAGTGGTTCCACATAAGGACCCCACTTAGAGGTATCCATGAGTGGTGCAACATCTAAAAGATTGTTCACCTCCTCAATAGACTTGTCTATATCAAATTCTCCATTAAAGTGCATGAGACAAGCCTCTAGTGGGTCTGAGATGGACAATGGTGAATGACTCTCATTAATTAGACTCTCAATTAAGTTGACATCACAGGGATCATCGAGGTCTAAATGTGTTGATCAGCATTAAAAATATTAAGCTTAACCTTCATGTTGCCGAATGAGAGTTTCATTACACCATTCCTACAATTAATAATGGCGTTGGACGTTGCCAAGAATGGATGCCCAGGGATGACTGGGATTTGACAACCAGGGTCTGATACAGGTTGGGTGTCTAGCATGATGAAATCAACAGGGTAATAAAACTTATCCACCTGTATCAAGACATCTTCAACCAAACCACGAGGTATCTTGATAGATCTATCAGCTAATTGCAGCGTGGTAGTGGTTGGTTTCAACTCACCGAGTTTTAGTTGCTCATAAACAGAGTATGGCAACAAATTTACACTGCCCCCTAAGTCAAGAAGTGGCCTGTCTATCACATGATCTCCAATGACACAACTGATTGTAGGACATCCTGGGTCTCTAAACTTTGGTGGGGTCTTGTGTTGAATCAAAGAGCTCGCTTGTTCGGTGAGGAAGGCTTTCTTTTGCACATTAAGTTTTCGCTTCGTTGTGCAAAGCTCTTTTAAGAATTTGGCATAGGCCGGGATGTCTTTAATTGCATTGAGCAATGGTATATTGATTTGTACATGTTTAAATACTTCCATTAACTCATTGAAGTTTGATCCCTTCCTAGCTTTATTCAATAATTGGGGAAAAGGGGCCTTAGGCACATATGGTGCCTCCACTATAGGTTCTACAGGGTTGTTTTGTATTTTCTCTTTTTCCTGTATTTTTGTTGCTTCTTTTTCCTCTACATTTTTCGTAGCCTACCCTTCTTTGTTATCAATTTGACGACCATTCCTAAGGGTGATTATGGACTTGGCATGCTCATGAGGGTTATGGTTTTGAGAACTTGACCCTAGCTCGAATTGACCCTTAGGGTTAGGAATGAGTTGACTAGGAAACTGACCCTTGCCTCTATTATGTAATTCAGCACACAATTGGCTTATTTGCGCCTCTAACTTAGCAATGGCTTGAGAGTTGACATTTGCTGACTGTCTACTTTCATTTTGCAATTGGTGTAAGGCTTTTCTAATGTAATCATTATCTTTTGCACATTGATCCATCCTGGTGTGGATGTTTTCCTCTAAATATGGTTTCTTTTGTTGTAGAGGTTGTTGAAAGCCAGGTGGCAGATGGGGAACTATAGTTCTAAGAGGAAAGTCTTGAACAGGGGGATTCCCAGATGGTCCCCCTTTTTGGTGATTCTTTGACCAAGATAAATTGGGATGCCTAGCCCATCCAGGGTTGTAGGTCTCAGAATATGAGTTGTCGCTAGGTTGGCGATATGCATTCAATGCATTCGCTTGGTCTACAAGATATTCATGGAATGCTTTATTAGATGGACACTCAGAGGTTAAATGGGTTGAACTAGAACAAGTAGCGCATACCTCTTGTGGGGGTTTTTGAGATAATGTAACAGCTATGAAAGATTGAAACATTGTTTCAAGCTTGTCCATTCTTCCATCTAATTTTTGAGGGACAGAGTCGAGCTTATCAGATAGATCAGTATGTGCTCCTATCTCGTAGATCCCTCCTTTCTTAGTGGGTTGGTTAGTTCTTTCTCTCCTATTTGAATAATCCCATTGCTGAGAATTATCTGCTACAGTTTGAAAGAATTCCCAAGCCTCACTTTCATCTTTTAACATGAGGGTCCCTCCACTCGCTGCATCTATCATTTGTCTATTTTGAGGTGTTAATGCCTCATAGAAGTATTGAACTTGTTGCCATTTCTTAAATCCATGGTGAGGGCATTTCTGCAGCAGTTCAATCCACCGTTCCCAACATTCATAATATTGTTCATCATCCTTTTGTTGGAAATTTATAATTTCACGACGCAGGGCATTTGTTTTGTGAACGGGGAAGAACTTGTTCAAGAACTTCTTAGACAATTGGTCCCATTTATGTATAGAACCTACCTCCAAGGAATTAAGCCATGACTTGGCTTTGTCCTTAAGTGAGAACGGGAATAACCTTAACCTAATTGAATCATCCAAAATATTTTGGAACCTAAATGTGGCGCAAATATCAAGGAACTCCTTGATATGTAGGTACGGGTCTTCTCGGTCTCGACCATAAAAAGTGGGGAGTAACTGAATTACTCGTGGCTTTAACTCAAAGTGGTCAGCATCAGTTGGAGGTAATGCTATGCAGGAGGGGGTATTAAGTTGGAGCAGCGCATAAAAATCTCTAATAGTTTTGCGCTCAATCTCTATTGGTGGTTCAGCCATAGGGATAGGAACTAGGTTTCTTTCCCCTTGGTTTTGGATGCGTTGAATCTCTGGGTTTAACGGTAGTAGCTCAGGGTTCTGAGATCGACGCCCTTGCATGAACTATTCCTAATCTAAAATGTCCTACTTCTAAATGCTAACTCTAACTCTATGTGATGCAAGCAGAAAGGCACAGTCAAACACCTTAGGCTAATAAGAAATATATTGATTTTCTTGAATATGTGTGGGGACAATGCTTTTAATTAGCCTAATCTAGTGCTCCTCCTCTCCTTCAGACTTGATTATTGTTGACCAGTTGGGTTCTTCGCAAGGTGGTTAATACAACCCTCGTGTAAGGAGGCGTTTAAACCTCACGAACGTCCATAGGAGGTGAGGGAAGAGCGAGGCTCTATTAGACAACCCTCAATAACCACAGTGCTCCAAAGCTACTAGAGTGACAATAAATCGAGTCTTAGTAAGAGGGTCCTACGAGCATGTGACAGCCCTATAGGTCTCTTCTGATTTATTTTAATTTGAATTGAAGGCTAGGGTAGCGCGCTTAAGGTGATTATCCTAGGTGGGCCAAGGAATGGTGATGAAATCCACCCTTGATCTTATGAGGGTAGGGTGCCCTTACTAATTAATTCCACACTTCATGGCAATTCGATCAGCAAATATATCACCTTAAAGCATTAACCATGTCCTAAGATGCAAATAAAAGCAATAAACTAATGCAACCTAAAAATGCACAATTTATAAGAGGATGTTGTCTATATGATTTATACTACCCAACAATGCAAATTTACTCTAAATGAAAACCCTAATCTAGGAATTTAAATGAGTGGGGAGACTTACAGTGGGGTTTCTGATGAAGATCAAGTGTGGGCCACCTTATCCCACACTTGCCCTGTATTATACAACCCTTTAAAATGAAAATAGAAAATGCAGTTTACAAGGGTCCTCACTACAAGCTTCACTCAAAAGAAAAAAAAAATCCTAATCTAGGAAAGCAGGGAAAATTTCATGTTGATGAAGATTTACTTGCCAATTTCCTCTCCTTTCCTGTTTTCCTGAAAAAGAAAAATAGAAATAAGTACCAGTTTCAGGAAATTAGGTGGTCATGCACTAAAACAAAATTGAAAAATGCACCTAAAATGCAATTCCTAATATTTTTTTTTTTTTGGATTTTTTAATTAAACTTTATAAAAACTCCTTTGCATGTCCCCGGCAACGGCGCCAAAAACTTGTTGATGTTTTCCGCAAGTGCACGGGCTATTGTAGTATAGCTATGCAAATACGGGTCGAACCCACAGGGACTCGCTTTAATTAGAGATTTTAATAAAATTTAATTACTTGAAATTTGATGAGAAGAACTAAACTAGCATAATCATTCAGATTTATTCAATTGATGCACTTTAAATAACTTTCAATTTCAGAGAACAACATAAAAGTAATCAAAACGTCCTTGAATCACACTGTCCTTGGATGACATTATCCCTGGATAACACTATCAAAAGATGGATAAAATAAAGCTTAAATAGAACAGGGACACAGATGTAAATAAAATGGGGATACAGATGTCATTAAACAAGGGACGCAGATGTCATTACTGGATTTGAACAGAATTGTCATTTCATTTAAAGATGAAGGGCAAAACCGTCATTCTGTTCAAACTCTGGTTTTAACAAAAACCAGGAAAACCCAACGAAGGAGATGGCCTGTGGAGAAAATGGATTCAGAGGAGAAAGGGGGAAAAAGGGCAGCAACGCGGGAGGAAACCCAGTTCGGGTTTCCTTCTCCGAGACGTCCGGAGTAGATGTTTGGGCCTTCGGAAGCAGTGCTGGACTTGATCTGGACTGTGGCTTGCTCCTGGCCGGTGGAAATCTGGTAGCAGATGCGCCTAGACGTCGTCTGCTTGGAGATGAGTGTAGCACAGTCAGGCTAGACTCCCGCGACTTGATCCTAGGTTGGGGAGGCTCTTCCGGTGAGAGGAAAACGACGCCCCTTCTGGGCGTCATCTTGTTCTGACTTGGAGAAAAGAGGGAGAGAGGAACCTGGGCAGTGAAGATTTCAAGAAGCAATGGCCGATGATCAGATGGTGCGTGGGGATTATGAAGAAAGTAGAGGAAGGAGGAGGGCTCTCTGGCTCAGAAAGTGGCCGTTGGGTTCTGGAGTATAATGGGCGTAAGAAGAATAACGAGAAGAAAAACGAAGGGAAGAGTGGGCAGCCTATATTGGCTGATACAGATGGGCTAGTGCAGTAACCACAAAGAAGAGAGACGCAATGGAGGTGTATCAACTAGGTCGGGCTCTCGTGTGCCTGTGGAAAGCAGATGCCGGTGGGGTTGATGCGTTTGGATAAAAAATGATGAATGGAGATTGAAAGGAAAGTATAACAAAGGAAAGAAAATTGAACAACAAAGACCAAAGAAAAACCAACCACCTCTCCCCCATACGGCTTCCTCTTTATAGCCTTTCCCTTCCTTGTTTTTCTCCATTTCCTTCCTTATCTTCTATCCTTGAAGAGTTAGAATTCTATGGCCTTTTCCAATTAGAACTCCATCCCTTTTTGGAATCCTCTTCAAACTAGAACTCTTTCACTTAGGACTCCTTGTTGATTAGGACTCTTACTTTTTTTATTCAATTAGGATTCTTCCTCTTGTAATTCAATTAGGATTCTTCCTTGATTCTCTACTTGATCCACACCATAGAGATTAAATCCGAGCCATCCAATTTCTTTTAGTTGATCTGCAAAATAAAACGCTAAATTAGAATAATCAAACCGTACATTAATCCTTTAATAAGCTCGAATGATCATCTAATCGTTGATTAAGGTCTAGATGGTTAATCAAGCTAAAATTTGAGATTTGGACAATAGATGATCTAATTGAATGCTAAACTAGGGGTCTTTTAGCCAAAATTAAGCAATTAACAAAAAGGAGGAAGGAAAAAGAAAAGGTGGGAAAACCCATTTCAGGTTTCCGTTTATAGGATGTCCAGAGGCAAGAAAAATGCCCGACAACTGTGACTAATGCCGGAATGGAGGTTTTGGGGCAGACGACTAGAGCGGTGAAGATGGCTGGACTAGGTCCTGGTTTGGTGCAATCCGGCCTGTGAAAAACTCCGGTGCAGAGATGCTCTTGTGCGGAGCCGTACGGTGGAAACAAGGCTGCTGGCTACAATGATTGGAGGAGGGCCTGCCTGGGTCAGTGGTGAAGACGACACACGATCAAGTTGGAATCGCCTAGCCTGGGTGGAGGGCTATGGAAAAGGAGGTGCAATCCAGCCTAGCTAAGGAGGTCTGGCCATGCTGGTTTGGGGAGAGAGAGAGAGAGAGAGAGAGAGAGAGAGAGAGAGAGAGAGAGAGAGAGAGAGAGAGAGAGAGAGAGAGAGAGAGAGAGAGAGAGAGAGAGAGAGAGAGAGAGAGAGAGAGAGTGTGTGTGTGTGTGTGTGTGTGTGTGGGGTTAAGAAAGATTAGATGGAAAGTGGGAGAGAGAAGAGGTGGGTTGTGCGTGAGATGGGGATGATAAGGCTGAGAGGAGAGAATGGAGAGAGATGTGAGATAGGAAGATAAGTAAGAGCATGGAAGAGAGTATGAGAGAATTGGAAGGGCAGTAACAAAGAAATTCAAACCAGTGTTGGTGCTTGAAACGAAAAAAAAGATATGGGCAAAGGAAAAGAATGAACACAAGATAACTAGGAAAAGACAATAGCAAACAAGTAAAGTCAAAACTCAAAACTCCCAAAACAACTCTCCCTCCCCCATATGGGTTCCCTCTTTATAGCCTTTGCACTTCCTTATTTGTCTCAAACTCTTTCCTTGAAGAGGTTCCTATGAGGAAACTTTATCCTCTCCCAAATTAGCACTTTTTCATTAGGAATCCTTTTCCAATTAGGACTCTTTTCTTATTGATCTTCACTTGATCTGCACCGTTGATCATAGATCTAAGCCATCCAACGTCTTTTAGTTTATCAGCAAAATAAAAGACTAAATTAGAATAATCAAAACCGCATATTAATCCTCTAATTAGCTCTAAAGATCATCTTACCATTGATTTTGAAAATTTTAAAGTTTGGATGGTCAATTTGAGCTAAATTAAAAATCAAGCTAAATTTTGCAATTTTGACCTGTTAGATGATCTAATTGAATGCTAAACGAGGGATCTTTTAGTCAAAATTAAACACTTAACACCCCAAGTCTATAATCAAATGTTATAACCAAGACCAAGAATATAAGTTCTCAACCTCTTAACTGCCATGACAATGGGAAGATCTAATCATTCGCATGCTTCCCTACTATAAGAGCTCTCCTTTGCAGAATCATCTAACAAAAACCCATCTAGCCCTATAATTGGCATGCATCCCTATTCCAAACTATGAAAACATACATATAATTTGTGAAATACTTGTGGCCCTCTAAGCACTGGCCCCTACAACATTAACTCAATAATAGAAGAGGGATTCTTGTTCCTAACTCCATAGACATAATCCCATAGTCTTTCAAAGTGATTCATTGAAGAAACATGGATGAACCTCAAAGCCTTTGCCTCAGCCGTCCAACACTGAAGTATTGAAACGTTAAATTCAAACTTCTCTATTATCTCATCTCTTAACTCCCAGCTCTTGATATTTGGTTTCTCCCTTATATTGTCCACATATTCTTTTTCCCAAAAAGGTAGAGGTCAATTGCTTGTTGTTGAGAGACCTTACAAAAGTATGATGGGGATGCAAGAGTAAACCTAGAACATATTAAAAGCAGCATAGACTCTTCATAGACACTCATTAGTAGTGCATCTAAACTAGATCTATGTGCTTCAGAATTGGTAAATCTAATGTCTCTACTTTCTTGAATTGAATATCTCTTGATAGTTTCTCTAAGTTTTTCTTTGTTATTGAAATGCATGCCAACAAAGAAGGTAGAGGGTCCATGTTCTTCTTTAAAATCATATTTCAGAAATGTTATTTTCTTTTTCCCTCTAACCACTGATCTTCATACTATGACTCATAGTCTAATGAGACTAAATAGTCTGAATGAGGACTGCCATCTTCCACTACATTTGGCCATGCTTTCTTATTGGCTCCAATCTTCCACCTACCTTTTGATAATGTTCTAAGTGCTCTTGGAAGTTCTTGCTTGTTGAAATTCTTCCCATCCAATTTCTTTAACTTTGTAATCGTGGCCCTAACCTCACCATTTCTTCATCATTTGTATGTGACTCCTCATTCTCACTTGAAATGGTAGGCTAATAATCTTTATCTATATCACCTTCATAAGATGTACTATTTACATCTCTTATTCCACCACTTTCATAATGCTTGTCTTCTTTAATTTCAACATTAGTGCACAGCTTCTTCCTGGCATTATCTGTCATGTAGTGCTAGGTATATTGACAAAATACCCCATCAAGAACACCTCATGCAACATCATACACCACTTTGTCCTCTTCCAAATACATGAACTACCTGGCAACTTGCAGTATAGGTCTTGTAAATGTTCCACATTAGCTTGGCACCCCCAAAAAGTTATATGCTAGACATACAATCTGCCCAGTAGCTATCAAACATATCCTCTTGTCCTCTCTCATACTAGACCTTCTTCTCATAATTAAACTTCCACCATGATGAAATTTAATGGTGAAAGCTCCCATCCTACATCTTAACCAATACAAGTGTTAACATCAAAGATGCAAGCATAATCACAAGTATCAAGCACAGAGTCCAAGCATAATGATAAGCATATAAGTGTATGGACCAAGCATCACCAAAAGCTTTAACCAATACATGTTGGACTCTTTTTTGAGACATAAAGTATAAACGATGATTAAAGTAGCATAGTTATTAATTTAGTGATTAAATTATAGGTGGTCCAAACATGTCTCCAACTTAAAGATTAAATTACCATAAGGTGGTCCCGATATATCTCCACTTTGGAGAGACTAGCCTAATCACAATTACAATAACATGGAGTAAAGCACCCATTATAATACTCACATGTTGGCTACGTAGATCACTTGTTGACAACTAACCATAGTACAATAAAAAATTCACTTTCTTCTTTCTAAATCATGCAAGCCATAAACCCCAAAATTTTAACCATAGTACTGTAGAAATTCACGCTTTTCTTCACATATTGACACTAATATTGCAATGAACAAAAAACTAAAAAGGGAAGCAAAGTCAACCCACTAACATTTGCAAATTCAATTCCACTACATTGCTTGCACCAAAAACATTTAAAAAAAAGGAACCCCTTACCTTATCTTATGAATTTGATCAATTAGGACCTTTTCCCAATCCCACCCTCACATGTACTTCATGGAAAATCCAAGCCCTCAATTCTTATGGTTTTTATAGACTCAATGAAGCTAAGGCTTTTCTCTTCTTTGTTATCATATGCTAGGATTTTTTTCATTCAAGTTAAGAAAGAAAGTGGTTTTCTCCTTTCTTTTGAATATCACAACCCCAAATCTAAAAACTCTTGAGTTTGTCCTGGCCATGTTAGATTTAAGTCTAAGCCACTTGGCATGGTCAACAACCATCTAAGTTTTCTATGTTAGAAATTCCAGACAGTGTGTGACCTTCATCTGTTTGCTAAGTGCAATTGAAACCACTTTGTTCACCAACTTATATTTAATATAATTATAAAACGAGGATATAAATTTTAAAAAATGAAAACTAAAGTGTTTTTTTAAGCAATGTTTCCAAAGAGAAAAAACTTACCAATGTTTTAAGTGTGACACATCTTTTCCTTTCAATCTTTCAAGACTTGTAAATTGACTTGTGTCACTGGTCATGTATCTTCAACATCTGCTATTCATGTACCACAATCTCTTTGGTGTAATGAATAGACCTACAAGACAAAACAATTGAGTCTTTGTTTTTGGCACCTAAACTTGTAATTTGGGCCCGTGAGAGTGAGTAGCAAAAATTATTGAAAATAAACTAGAATTATTTGATTGAATATTTCCTTCTACGATAGTAACGAGAATTTGAATATGAAGTATGCACTCTAGATGACCTCTGATTTTGAAAAAGAAAAAGTAAAAAGAACTTTGTTTTCTGATAGGACCTAATTAGAAATTTATTTATCTATTTAATATTATTAGGAGAAGTTGCTAAAAAGGAGTCCAAGTTCTTGGATTCAAGTTAGTACTTATTAGGATAGTTTCTTATTAGTTGTTTTAGTTTCCTATTGGAGAACAGATTTAAGAAAATGGATTTCTTTGTGCTTAATATTTGCAATTATAATTTCTAAGAATGTAAGCATCATATAGATAAATTCACAAGAAATATTTATTTGGTTCCATTGTGAGTTAGGGGATCCTAGTTTGTCTTGTAGGTCTGCCTCTTTGCTTTCCACGCTCTTTCTCTTACTCACTATCTCTGCTTGTCCACCTTATTCGACCAATCTTCACTCATTGTAGTAGGCCTCCTTCTCTTTCTTCTCATCTTTCTCTCTTTCTCATTTTCTCCCTCTTTCTTTTCTTCACCACATGGTAGCACCCAGCCTAAACCGCAACGGACTTCCTAGCCCCGGTCACCGGTTTTTTTGTTCTGTTCCACCTAATCTCCGCCAGTCGCCCAGCCAATATCCTCTTCTTCCCCTCTCCTCCTCCACTTTCCCTCGGCCCCTCTCTTTCTCAATCGCCCTTTGTCATCTTCCCCCATCAATTTTCTTCCTCAGTCACCGCTACTAGCGGCACCACCAGCACCGGCGTAGTCACTAGCCGGCCAAGAGGAGGAAACCCTCGGATTTCCTCTTTCCTCCCTCTGCCCGGGCTGCGTCCACCTCCACTAGCATCACTGCCCAAACCAACCCAAGCCACCATTCCACCTACGTACCAACCACCTTCGCCATCTCCCTCCTCTGCTCTAAACGCAGGCAGTGCGTTGTCTCCACATAAGAACCACCACTGGATTCCCCGCCTCTAGCCGACCTAGAGGAGAAAACCCAAATCGGGTTTTCCCCATTGGCTTCCTTTTCCCCTTCTTTTCTTCTTTCCTCCTCCTCTTCTTCCCTCTTCTTCTTCCTTTTCTTCCACCATCTTCCTCACTCCATTAGGTTTCTGGTTTTTTTTGTTTAAAACCACAAATTTGAAAATTTTCCAGATTTTCCCATAGGACTTTAATTTAAATACCTTTAATGTCCCTATTTTGTCTTGTCTTTATTTTGTCTTATTCATTTCCTTGGATAGTGTTGTTCTCAAATTGTGTTATCTACATTTTATTTCAAGAACAATAAGAGCTTAATTCAAGGCTGATTCCTTTTTAGCTTATGTTGCTCGTTAATTAACTAGTACTTATTGTAGTCGCTGCATAACACAGTAGACAAGATAGGGAAGTAGCGGTTAGACTATATTTATATTTACTTTATATTGAAGTTCAATTGTTATTCATCAGCACCTATTGTAATTTGCTGCCTAACACAGCAATCAAAACAGGAAAGTTCTTGTAAAATTGTTATTCTCTCTCATTTCTTGTTTAATTAGTTTTAGAACTGTTTACTCATGGATTGGTTAAAGACTGTGAACTTTATTTTGGTTAATTTGACAGTTAAAGTTTATGTAAACTCCAACTTTTAAGTCGAGTCTCCTTGGAATCAACCCAGACTTGCACCAACTAGACTACAACAATCGTGCACTGGGGAAAAACTCATCAAGTTTTTGTCATCATTGCTGAGACCCACAACGGTGCTTTCATAAATTTTAATTAAAAATTCAAAAAAATCAAAAATTTTAGGAGTTGCATTGTTTTAACATTTTAGGTGCATTTTAAAATTTGTTAGTGCTTAAATTCAATTTCTCCTAATTTTTGGTACTTACTAGTAATTTTTGTTTTGCAAGGAGAAATTCAAGGAGTTTAATTACGATAATTGCAGTTTAATTTTGAGTGAATTGTAGTGAGGATTTCATATAATTATTTTATTTCTACAATTCATTTAAAAGGCTATAATAATACAGGTCAAGGGTGGGTCATCGTAACTTGGAAGTGGAGGTGAAATGTAAATGGTCCCACCCTTGTATGAGAAGACATTTTCCAGGACCCTGCTGTGAGAATTTCTAAACTCCTTAAAAGTTCTAGTTTAGGATATGCATTATAGATTAAATTTGCAATGGTTGTTAGTGTAGCATATAGAATACATTCGATATATGTTGCATTTTTACAATTTGCATTAGTTGTTAATTTTTATTGCATTTTTAGGGCATGTTTAATTGCTTTAAGGTGATTATATGTTGACCAATTTTCCATGGAATGGAAAATTTAATTTGTAAAGGGGCACCTAACCCCATAAGATCAAGGGTGGATTTCATTACCACCTCTTAGCCCACCTAGGATAATCACCACAAGCACGTATCCCAACCTTCCAATTTAATTTAAAATCAATTAGAAGAGACATATAGGGCCCACCATATGCTCATAGGACCCTCTTAGAAGGAGACGACCTATTGCCACTCCAGTGGCCCCTATTTAACTGACAACACTGGTTTTTAAACGACTAGCTTTGCCAGCACATTCTATGACTCAGACTACCTACGGCTAGTTGAGGAGGGTGTGTGAAGTTGTTAGTTAGGTAGGATCTAACTGGTAAGTAGTGAGACAGGTCTGAAAGAGAGGAGGAGCGTTAGATTAGGTTAATCTGAAAGCTTCTCTCCCACATAATTTCAAGACAAACAAATTTTATGCTTGCTAGCCTTAGGGTTGTTTGATTTTTTTGTGCCCTATCATTAGCATTTAGGTTGCATTAGTTAGGTAGTTAAAAGATAATAAAAAGAAAAAGGAAAAAAAGAGAGACATGGTCAATTTCATTCAAAATCTATACACTGACTAAAATGATAATTGGTGCCCTATCATTAATAGAGAAGATATTTTTCCATGGAGAAATAATTCCCTCTTTAATAATGATGAACCACCTCACGTCATGAATAACGATGATGTTTTTTCATGGATGAATAATCCCCTATTTGATGCTGATGATCCTCCACCTCTATTCAATGATAATATACATCAATGGAGGAATCATTGTCAACCACATGGAAATAGGAGAAGGAATTATAATAGGTAGTGGGACCAACGTAGATCATAGGATGTTAATTGGCATCACCAAAATTCTCTTAGGAAAACATTAAGAGACTATTTACAACCTAACTATACCAGCATATCTTCATGTATCAATTTACCTCCAAATGCTGGTATGATTAAAATAAAGGTAGGAGTCATTCAAGTACTTCCAAAATTTTATGGGTTGGATAGTGAGAGTCTTTACAGTCATTTAAAAGAATTTGATGAAGTGTGCATGTTCCAACATACACAAAACATTGAATTAGATACTGTAAGACTCAAACTATTTCCTTTGTCTTTAAAGGAAAAAAGCTAAGATGTCTTTTCCTTCACTACCAGCAGATTCCATACGAACATGGCAAGAAATGACTAAGAAGTTCTTAAATAAGTTTTTCTTATACATAAGACGAATGCTCTCCTCCGAAACATAATGAATTTTACCTAGAAGGATAAAGAAACATTCTATCAATGCTGGTAAAGATTTAAAGAATTATTGTCAACTTGTCCACATCATGGATACGAACTTTGGTGTATCATTAGCTTCTTTTATGAAGGATTTAATTCTAATATGTGCCCATTTGTTGAAGTTATGTGTAATGGTAATTTCTTAAAAAAACAACCGAAGGAGGCAGAAGATTATTTGGAATGGTTGGCAAAGAGTGCACAAACTTGGGCTCATTCAGAAATAGTAGGTTACCCAAACAAGCCTAAGTCCACCATCACATCTGTCATGGGAGACATATTTGCTATGACTGAAAAAGATGATATGAAAATAGCATCTCTAGCTAGAACAGAGGACATGGAAATAGAAAAATTTTCCTCTAAGAAAGTCGAACAAGTGTGTGACAGTTGTGAAAGTAATACACACACCACTCAGGAATATCCTATCACTTCTGCATTTTAGGATATGCTCAATGAACTTACACATTCTTATGAGCAACATTTTTTCCCGTCTTCAGAGACATATAGTCCCAACTTGAGTAATCATCGAAATGAACATAATGTTAATGTCTCACACAAGGCCTAATACCAACCCTATCCCCAAAAATAAGGACCACTTGCTCTTGGACCTTACCTTCCTCCACATAGAGGAAAGTCAAGGATAATTTCCATCAACACAGGCAATACCAGGAGAAGAAAATTGCTCAAATTCAAGCCTAATTAAAAGAGAAGACATATTCCATGATTGAGTTGAAGGATATGATGTCTCAAATGCTACATACCACCGATCAAGGTCAATGTCCTATTCCACCCAATGAAAACCTTGATGATATGAATGTGGTAGGTGAGATTAATTCTTCACTTACAAGCATGGAACAAACAAAGGTAATTGCCATTATTCATAGTGGCAACACAATTGAGAAATTAAGTCCTAAAAAGGTTGAAATAGTGATAAAACCTATTAAAAAAAGATACAAATTTGTTACACCCACTGAGGAATATGACATCCTTGCTCCATTTCCAAAAACATTGCATCCTACAAGTGTCTTTGGTTATGAAAAGCAACTTGAACATAAATTTATCTTGCATGGTGATAAAATGAAAAATTGTAAATTGCAAGATAAATTCAGTAATCAGTCCTTTTCAGAGGCTTGTCCATCTCACTTTGTATGAGACCCACGGAAGTTTCGAACTCAGTAATATTTTTTTCCTCTGAAATTTTTTCTTCTGTACCTTATTTTTTTCTTCTTCTTTCTTTCCTTTTTCTTTTTATACATCTCCTAACTAATTTTGCATTTCTCAATGCATTATCATCATCCTACTTTTTAAACATTGAGGACAATGTTTCTTTCACGTTAGGGGTGTAGAATTCCAGTAAATTCTAATTTTTTTTAAGTTTTTAGGTGATTTCCTTGATTTTTTTTTTTTAAATCAAATTTTAGTTCAATTCCTACACTATGATAACTTTAGCCTATTAATGGAATTGAACATGACTAATTCATCATTTTGCTCATTTTCTAATGTATTCTATTAAAGTTAGGTCTCATATCACATCTGTCCATGCAATTGTATATAGATAGTCTAAATTGATGAGTGGCAATGACTTAGAAATCCTGAAGAGATTCAGTGGAGACCTATAACCTAAGAGAGTTTTAGAGCCATTCATTCTTTTTGAGAGGTTATAAATATTTCTAATTTTCTTTAGCATGCTTAAATAAACTTGATCCCATCAACTTTCAAATTTGAGCAATTACCTGAATAATTAGAGTATTATCTTTAAGGTTTTAAAAGTTCAATGAATCTAATAAATTATTAAAAACCTAAAAAATTATTTAGGCCATCTTTGTTAACTTAGAGACATAAAGCCTACCCAAAAATATTTTTACCACTAGTCAGCCAATTTGAGCCTTTATATAAACCTTTTTCTTTTCTCACCCAACTAACCTTAACTCATATTAACCCACTATTATATATCCATTACCTATTTCTTCAAAAGATAGTTAGAGATGAATAAAAATATACTTTTTAGTTGCAATCAAAGCAGGAAAGTGAATATTGACAAAAGAAATTTTCTTCAAAAGAGATTCAAGTGTAAATAGAGGGGAAAAAATGAATAAAAGAAAAGTTTGAAGAATGCAAAGAAAATTGGAAAAAGAAATATTCACTTTAGTACAAGTAAAGTAAAGAAAGAATTATCAACTTTAGAAGACTTCTACTTATTTTTGAAGAAACTTTGAATACCCATATATCTCTTCTTTTATACCCTATCCTAAGCCTTCATATAGTCCCAGTTAAAGACCTAATGATTTTAGGGTGAATATAGTCTTGATGAGGATATGAAAATATAGGATTTAGAGAATAATACTTCTAAAAGTTCAAAGGTAATGGCATCTTATTCTTTCTAAGGGGATCAAAATTACATTCTGCAGTAACTCCTGTTCATTTGTGAGCATATGTGAGATAAATTTGTTTTTGTTGACTCTGCTCACATATTTAAGAGAGATATGATTTGTACCTTTATCTAGGAGATGTTATTTCTAAATGTATGTCACTATTGAGGATTGAGGTCAAAACGTGTTCCAAATGGAGTTGAAAGTTGTAGTCTATTCAAAAATAAAGATTATTTTATATGTAGACTGCACCCACACACACACTCTGAGAATTATGCTAAATCGAAATGTCTTTAGCATAGGGATAGAGTTGTGAATTTTTTATTCACATGCTAAAGTTGATATATTCATTTACGAAAAAAGTGAAAATTGACTTGGTTGATATTTTGTAAGTATATTTACTGCAAACCCTCATGAGGCCTAACTCGTTCACTAGGGGTAACCTAAGGGTTTAAGCTTGTTGCATATCTAAATGCAATTATAAGTACCTATAAAAATGGTAATTTGCATCACTTTCAATAATTAGTTTTTCGCATGTTTTTGCTAGGGACTAGCAAAATGTTGGTTGGAGGGTGTGTTAAGTGTTCAATTTTGCCTAAAATAACCCTAAATTATCATTTGATTAGATCATTCAACTAACTAATTTTATAATTTTAAATTAATTTTAGCTCTAAATGAGCATCCAACCTTTATTTGGAAATTTAATGGTTAGATGATCATTAAGCTAATTAAATAGGTAATTAATGGTATGAATGATTCTAAGTTAGTCTTTTATTTTTGCAGGTAGATCAAAATAAACTTCGGATGACTCAAATTGACTTGATCGGACCAGATCATCAAAGGCTTGATGGACCCCACTCTATAAGGATCTACATTGGAAGCATGTCAACCATTATATAGCAGTCTTCGCATGCAGCCATCGCATGGCTGACATCGAATGGTTGCATGCACGACATCGCATGGCAGACCACAACTCGTGGGCATAAACAAATATGGGCAGGCATGAGCAAGCATGGGGAACCCAAAAAGGAACCTTTTCGGGTCCCCCTTATAAAGAAAACACATCCACCAACGAGGGGCTTCTTCTTCATTCCTCCTCTTCATGGAGGAGAGGCAGGAGGATTGCTCCTCACTCGCCTCTCATGTTCTCCCTCTATCCTTCTCCTTCCCTCTGTCTCAACATACCATTCTCCCTCTTGACTACCCCTTCTCATCTCTGTGCCCATCATTCACTAGCAAGATCTCCCTTTTTATCTCCTCACCGGCGTCATCTACCTAGCACTACTAAACAGACCGCACCAGCTCCCACTCCTACCTAGTTGGGAACCCATCATCTCCTCTAGCCCACCTTTGTTCACCTCTCCATTCTCTGCCCCGTCAGTCTTCACTGCTCAGGTTGTCTGCCTCTTTGCTTTCCATGCATCTCTACCCCCTCTTTCTCCTACTCCCTATCTCTGCTTCTCCACCTTATTTGATCAATCTTCACTCACCGTAGCAAGCCTCCTTCACTTTCCTGTCATCTTTCTCGTTTTCTCCCTCTTTCTTTTCTTCACCGCATGGTAACGCCCAGCCTAAACTGCAACGGACTTCCCAACCCCGGTCACCCTTTTTTTGTTCTGTTCCACTTGATCTCTGCCAGTCGCCCAGCCAATATCCTCTTCTTCCCCTTTCTCCTCTTCCACTTTCCCTCAGTCCCTCTCTTTCTCAATCGCCCTTTGTCATCTTCAACCATCAATTTTCCTCCTCAGTCACCGCTTCTAGCCGCACCACCAACACCGGCGTAGTCACTAGCCGACCAAGAGGAGGAAACTCTCAAGTTTCCTCTTTCCTCCCTCTGCCTAGGCTGTACCCACCTCCACTGGAATCACCGCCGAGACCAACCCAAGCCGCCTATTCCACCTACGTACCAACCATCTTCATCATCTCCCTCTTCTGCTCTAGATGCAAGCAACGCGTCATCTCCATGCGGGAACCACCAACGAATTCCCCACCTCTGACCAGCCTAGAGGAGAAAACCCAAATCGGGTTTTCCCCACTGGCTTCATTTTCCCCTTCTTTTCTTCTTTCCTCCTTTTCTTCCCTCTTCTTCTTCCTTTTCTTCCATTGTGTTCCTCACTCCATCGGGTTTCTGGTTTTTTCATTTAAAACCACAAATTTGAAAATTTTCCAGATTTGCCCATAGGACTTTAATTCAAATGCCTTTCATGTCCCTATTTTGTCTTTTCTTTATTTTGTCTTATCTTTATTTTGTCTTATTCATTTCCTTTGATAGTGTTGTTCTCGGAGTGTGTTATCTACATTTTATTTCAAGAATAATAAGAGCTTAATTCAAGGCTGATTCCTTTTTAACTTATATTGCTCATTAATTAACTAGTACCTATTGTAGTCATTGCATGACACAGTGGAAAAGATAGGGAAGTAGCGGTTAGACTATATTTGTATTTACTTTATATTGAAGTTCAATTGTTATTCATTAGCAACTGTTGTAATTTGCTGCGTGACACAGCAGTTAGAATAAGAAAGTTCTTGTAAAATTGCTATTCTCTCTCATTTCTTGTTTACTTAGTTTTAGAACTGTTTACTCATGGATTGGTTAAAGACTTTGAACTTTATTTTGGTTAATTTGACAGTTAAAGTTTATGTAAACTCCAACTTTTAAGTTAAGTCCCCATGGAATCGACCTAAACTTCCACCAACTAGACTACAACAATCATGCATTTGAAAAAATCTCAACAAGTTTTCGTCACCATTGTCGGGGAACCGCAATGGTGCTTTCATAAATTTTAATTAAAAATTCAAAAAAATCAAAAAATTTAGGAGTTGCATTGTTTTAACATTTTAGGTGCACTTTAAAATTTTGTTAGTGCATAAATTCAATTTCTCCTAATTTTTGGTACTTACTAATAATTTTTGTTTTGCAAGGAAAAAAAAAGGAGAAGGAGAAGGAGAAATTCAATGAGTTTAATTACGATAATTGCAGTTTAATTACAATCAGAATTCAAAGAATTTCTTTTAGAAATTAAACGACTAAGCTCACTAGAAATTTTACAAAGACGTTTTCTAAGAAGTTTGTTTTTCAAGTTAGGCTTCTCACATGCATGCAACAGTTCATCAAAGACAACTTTCAATTTATCACATGTAAATTATGTTACGCCATTTCCCTCTTCTTTCAACTTCTCTCACCGTGAAACAGAAATTGTTGATGTCACCTCCTTCATCCTTGGATGTGGAACATTCATAGATAGTCACTCTCCAACTTTTTCCCATATCTCTTGGAAAATTGTGTCTTGAAATTCAAATGAGACGTCGATTAGGTGGTAAAAATAACTACCAAGGAGAAAGTGTGCTTGGAGAAAATGATGCAACTTGTAAGAGTCGCTCAGTGTCATCAACTATTTGTAGGTGAAGGACCAAGTCTTTCAAATATTGTACAGAGGCAGTTAAATATGGAAATATGGAAGTCATCTTTGGAAAGCAGCAGTTACATATTGAAATGGTCAAGAGACAACTACACCACAGATGTATGGTCATCTTTTTGCCATATTCTCCCGGATTTGTCTGTAATAGTTTCTAAGAAAATTATTGATCGTCCAACTAAATCTGAGTATTGAATTATTATGAGCTTCTTGAATTAGTTGTAGTTTATATTCTGCAGCAGATCTTACCTTCATTAAAGTCGCTCTTCCTTGGAGTGTGAAGCACCTTGCCCTTGAAATCATTTCCCTGCTTCCCCAACAACTTGAGACATCACCCGAATCTGCAAAGAAGCAAGAAAGGGGGAAGGACACGACTATGCTTGTAGGTTTATTGCAATGGCTGCCGGGGCTGAAGACGTTAATGATCGCTCCAGTCCATTATCTGTGATCAAGTTATTTTACTAAAAGCTTACAAGAAAAACTTTATCAAGTCAAGACTGATTAAAGAGGAATGTAGGGCTCGACCACACAGTAAGTTGCCTTATGCTGGCCAATTTTAAATGAAGGGGCACAGTTTTGGTTTATCCTAACCATCCATTTGGTCTCTGCTACTTTGGGTGTCTACTTTCCATAAAAAAACCACGATTAGATGATTATACAACATATCCAGTAAAGACTGATTTTTGTCGTGGACTGCTGGTTATACTAAGTTTCTACTCGTCTTTCTTGTGATAGAAAGTACATTTCCTCTAGGTCCCGTGTGAAGATTTGTCTGAGGGTTCTACAGATATATACAGGAACGTCTATAGTTTCCTTCTGTCCTTGAAGGGGCTAATACACGGTGGACGGATAATATGCCACACAACCCCGTTTTCCATTTCTTGAGTGATTTATCTCGTACGTCAGATTTGCCTTTCCGAAGATGAGAGGCCCCAAAATCTTATCCAATGGATACCCTGAATTATGGGCGGTGTCGACATAACATGGAATCCTTGTTAAATACTACCCACGTAAAAGTTCCGCCCTTTCCTGAACCCTGCATATGCGGGACCTTCTCCTTTTTTTGGGCAGTTTGCTTCTAACTCTTCAGTGTACCAAAAAACCAAGCTAACTAGAACCTATTATTCTAATTGCTAAATATACTTCAAATCTCTCCAACAAAGAAAAAGTACCACTTGAACCTCTAACCAAAGCATAATGGGCAGAACCAAAAATGCAAATTTTCTCAGACGCGAGTTTATCCAATCCCTAGTTGGAGAGATCAGATGAATGTAAAAGATCAGCTTCTGCCTGGAACCTTCACGTAAAAGTTCCGCAGCAGCACGCTGGCCCAAATTCCCCGTGTTATTCTCATAACTGTCAAATTATAGGCACTAAAACCTGTAAGAAAGTAGACTACGGACACCACATACGACAAGATCCTTCCGCATCATTGTCTTAATTTTCTATTCAACCACTATTATCTTCCACAGCAAAATATCTAAACCTCTTAATAGCTTTCGTTGAGCGCCTTCTGCCATCTAGTTTTTCCTTCAAATTTTTTTATTTTTGCCTACACAGTTAAAATGAATGAAGACTGAACCCCAAATTCCTGGATCCCGGATTCTAGGCAGCTTAGGTCATAGTTTCGTAAGAATCCTCTGACACCCAAATGAGAGCCATCTTTTATCCTGTCTTATCACCCTTGATCAGTACCTAGGTCAATTGGAGCAGTGGAACATGTGGCCTAATAACATTACATCCATGAATCTTCTCAGTTCAGAGTGGCTACTGGTTTGGGTCATCTGACAAAGGCGGCAATAATATTGATGCAAGTAAATGTTATAATATTGTCTGATAAGTACACCTTTCAGCGCTAAACAGTCTTCAAAGACTTACAATGACAATCTTTTAAGCGACTGAAGAAATATAAAACGCACAAGCCCCAAAATATGATTTACATGGATAAAGAATCACGATCAGGAATATGCACAACTCTGAAAGAACAAATACACAAAACCAGTGTAATGCATGCATCGGCTCGCCCACCGCATTCCTTGTACCTCTGACTGATCAAGACACGTAAAACACATGAATCCCCACAACTGCGTAGGGAAATATCAAGCTCCTGGATCAGGAAGTTTTTTCTTTTTCTTTTTCCTTTTTCTTGTTTTTGTTGGGCAAGCTGGGAGAGTCAGGAAGACAAGTGGAAAGCTTCCATTGATTTTACTGCCAATAACCTTCTTGATGTTGGAGCTGGTGGTGCCAAACCAGGAATGTCTCTAATGTCTTTGTTGTTTGGGTTAACAATCTAAAAAGTGCAGACAGCCATAAGAGTAGAGCAAAGATATGTAAGAAGCTTGTAATACAAAACATTTGTATAAATATATGCAATAAAGACGTCAATGATATTGCTCAAAAAAAAAAGACGTCAGAGATAACCACCATGGTTATACTCATGGTTGTGACAGCCTGAAGACATCACAAAGCTTGGAAAGGTCAAGTAGATTAGCTGTTCAGGTAGTTAGAAAAGAAGGCACATGGGCGTGTATATTTCTGCATATGCATGTATCACAAACATTTCTACGCAATACTCTGGTTTATGTATATGCAATAAAGACGACAGTGATAATGACCATGGTGGCCCTCATGGTTGTGACGGCCGGAAAACATCACATGGCTTTGAAAATGTCAAGTAGATGTTCAAGTTATTAAGAAAAGCACATGGGTGTGAGTTTGCGTGTGCGCATGCACAGGGGGGCATGTGTGTGTGTGTGTGTGTGTGTGTGTGTGTGTGTGAGAGAGAGAGAGAGAGAGAGAGAGAGAGAGAGAGAGAGAGAGAGAGAGAGAGTACCTTCACAATTATAATAGCAATTACACCACAAACAATGAGAAATAGAAAAAGCATGATGCACTTATCAGTAGCAACCTGAAATAAAAGTAATTTTTATATGTCAGATCAGAAATAAGAGGATTTTGTTATACCAGTCAGATGAAAGTTGGGTTAATAAACAACCTGCCTACCGATCTCCTTCACCAACTGAGAAGCCTTCTTGATTGAGAACTGAATTGTGTCTAGCTCATTGACAATACGGCCCATTTGGTCAGTCTGCATATTTCATAATTCATAAATCAATGAGTAAACCAAGAGACTAAAATTCCTCAAAAAAGGGAGAAGGAACCACTACTATGGCATTGTTAGTTTTTATTCACTACTCACTTGGCCTTTCAAGCTTGCAGCCGTTTGAGCTCCCACTTCAACTGTTTGTCCAACAACCTGTACAAGGAAACTTTCAAGGTGAGAGACACTGGTAAAAGTCGCATAGACAATCAAATACTGTAATATCAATCATGCACCTGTTTGGAGCGTTCAATAGCCAGATCAGTTTCATCCATCTTTTTCATCCCGGCACTGACAAGTTCTTGATTAGACATATCTACAGATTGACAGAATTCAACAGCCTTGAGCGCTCAGCTGAGAAGATTATTTTTGAATAACCAGGAAAGGAAGTAGGAAAATGGTTGAATAATTGGTCGTGATTGCATTGAAGGAACTTTGTAAGTTTGTAGAATACAAAAATGACATCAATCAGTTAGGTTGCCATCTCAGAAATCAAGCATGGTCTGAAACAGATTCCATTGCCAGGGAACCCAGAAAGAACTTAAAGAGAGAATATAGAAAATTAGAGATATAATCAAACATCATCATGGTCCTGATAATGCATTCCAAGGAAAACGAAATTCAAGAGCCTTGGATACATTATAAACAAGATTGCTTTGGCAGAATGAAGCTAGATCAAGCAAATTATGTGTGGAAAATCTGCAGATACACTGAAGGTAGTTCCAGTATTTTATGAACTGCAAACAGGACAACAGATAAGGAGTCTAGCATACAGAAGCCTCAAATTTGACAAATGGCATATTTCATTGCTAATGAAACGAAAGGAGTTCAGAGAAAAAAGTGGTAAACTAGAGTATTGAACATAAGCACAAAGTCTTTTCTGCTCAATTTAGAAGATCAAGGGAAGCTCTGAAAGGCAGGAGGCAATCATCAGCATGCCCCATAACAGAACATTCTGAGTGCGTCCTAAACAAGTCCATCCTGCCTTGCCAATGCATGTGCTACACCAAGGCAGCTCATATTTGAGTTGATAAACCCAAGGTGAGACTAGTGCTGTTCTTGTTTAATTGGGCTGCTGCTTAGAATTTTTTAGTTATTACCTGTATCTGATACTTGAAAAAGCAGAGAAAGGCCAGAGGAAAAAAAGGGATTGGATGGTAGATTTTGAAGCTCTTCTCTGTCCACTTGGCTGGAGCAGGTTTCTTCTGTATGCTCATGTTCATCAAGAATGTACACCCTACCTCAAAACTAGTAACTATGCCTTCTCAGAAAACTATCGCCCTTTATTGACAATCAAGACTAATATGGAATGGGGAGGAGCCATCCCCTCTCCCTTCTCATATCTTGATTCTCGTGTGAGCTCATGTAAGTAAAGGATCTACTTCTCATTGTTCAACAAAATCTATAACTACTCTAAAAGCCAAAATGTCTTCTTTTGGTCGAGCATATTTTGCCACCCTTGAGTATTTTGCCCTAATCAATTGAAATTTTTTAATTCTTTTGTCCTATAAGACTACAGGACTCCCAACTAAATGACAAACTCAGTACCTTTCTTTCTTGCCTTTACTTCTATACCAAGCAAAAATCATCATCATCATCAAGACCTTATCCAATTAGGGGTCGGCCACATGAATCTTATTCCTCCATTCCACTCTATTAAATACCATGGCTTCATTTAGTCCCAAAGTTTTTAAATCTTTCCTCACCACTTCTATCCACGTTCTTTTGGGCCTTCCCCTTGCCCTTTTAGAACCTTCAACTTGTATTGCCTCACTCCTTCTAACTGGTGCCGTTGTTGGCCTCCTTTGAACATGTCCAAACCATCTAAGTCTAATCTCTCTCATCTTGTTACCTATTGGTGTTATCCCTAAATTTCTTCTAATATTTTCATTTCTAATTCTATCCTTTCTTGTCTTACCACTCATCCATCTCAACATCCTCATTTCTGCAACACTCAGCCTATGAGTATGATATTCCTTAACTGCCCAACACTCTGATCCATAGAGCATGGCCGGCCTTATAGCCATCTTATAGAATTTTCCCTTTAGTTTGAATGGCACCCGCCGATCACATAAAACACCCGATGCACATCTCCATTTGTTCCAACCCGCTTGGATTCTCTGGGTAACCTCCCTCTCAATCTCTCCACTCTCATGGATCAATGATCCTAAGTATCGGAAGTGGTCTCTCATGGGGACCTCTTAGTTATCAATCTTGACTGGTGCTCCACTCCTACTCTCCTTGCTAAAATTACATTCCATATATTCTATCTTAGTTCGGCTAATTTTAAATCCTTTCGATTCTAATGCTTCTCTCCATAGCTCTAGCTTTATGTTGACACCCTCCCTTGTCTCATCAAGTAGGACTATATCGTCTACAAATAGCATGCACCAGGGTTTTGTGGTAGAGGTACAACTGAGCCCATCCTTTTAAATCTGAACCATTCATCTTAACCATCTTCTCATAGATGGCGCATGTCCTGTCATCCATATACTGTATATGATTACGCCTTTGAATTTTCCCTACTGTTTCGAATTCTAAAAGTGCTAATAGTCAAATTAACAGTATTCAACACATGTTAGAAAAATTAAATGCTAGGGTCATCTAGTGTATATGATTTCTCGTACATGGCCCGTCTACAGAATGATGGTTAAAACAAACAGTTCTGATCATTCATAAGATGAGACCCAATTATCTTTTATAGCAAAATTCCAAGTGAGAATCGTGGCAATAATTATAAATGAGTGCGTGAATATCATTTTTTTTCCCCTTATGGCAGCCTTCTCTGAATTTCTCCTTTTTCATTTCTTAATAACCCATTTAAAAGCCACATATAACCAATTTTAATGGGATCTGCTTGGTGTATTACTCATCTGTAGCACGGCCTACAAGTTGAGTGATTTGAACCAAAGAAAAAGTATGAACCAACTGTATATTTGAGAATGACAGTCCAATTTTTATATCATGTGGATGGATATTGAAAAGCTCTAAAAGGCTTGTCGGACCTCGATGGTTGATGATCAAAACCATCTCTGGGCACATCTTGCCAAAGTTATGTCCCATAGCCTTTCTCCAGTAAATCATATCAATCCTTCTCTTATGTCTGTTTTTTTTTCTGTATTTCTATGTCATACATTTCTTTCTTGAATAATAAGAGTTGGCAGCTAGAATAATTAAAGGTAAATATTTTTCTGATGGAAAGCCTAGGAGAGATGTGGTTAAAAAAATGAGCATTTTGAATTACCAAAGATAATTGTCCCAGACATGCCTTAAGGTACAACAGTAGGACCAAATGCAACACTTAATAACTGACTGTGGGTGATCTAAATCGTTCATTGTATGGGGCATATCTTAGACATGCGATACCCCAAATTTCTGGCCTTTAGAATGTTTCACCCTCAGGTTTGTCAAGATAATTTATAACACAAACCAGATGTTTTATAACATAGCTTGATCAGTTTAAACTGTCCATTTTACCTATACAATAATCATAAAAAATCTAAGCATATGTTATTGACACGACTAAAACACTCCTTAATGGCTTTTACTTGATTTTACAATTCTGCATTTCTTTGTGATTAGATAATCACATAAAGTCATTACAACATCACGTGGTTTCGAATTTTAGATGAGTGCCTTGGTTTTACTCTCTTAAATAGAATGATAATAATCAAGAAGAAAGCTTCTTGCACCAATAGTTTTAAAAAAGATTTGCTCCACTAGAAACTTGAGTTTTCATCATTTTATAACACGAAGGTTCACACCAATAAAAGCCTGACTTTGTATTATTAAACTGAGTATGGCCACTTAGGTTATTTACTTGACTTCAACATCTTTTCTTTTTCTTTCTGAATGTTGGACCCAAGCACCCATGAGCTGCCTCAAGGCCCTCAACCAGTGGACCAATTGGGAAGGCATCTCCCTACCAGTGCACTGTAAGGTTTTTGCTCCACTTGACTTGAACTTTTATCATTATAAGTTTGAAGACATTGCAATAAACTTATAACAAAATCCTATCACACCATGTAAGTCAATAATGTTATGATCTGGTTGAATATGGTTGGATAAGATCACATATATTCTTAGTATATGATTTAGAGCTTTGATTAGTCAAACAAATCAAAATACTTAATATTAAGTGCTTTATTGCCTCTTAAAATGGTTTTAGTTTCTTTTCTTAGCTAATTTCACTTACCACAACAAAAAGAAAGAAGAAGCTAACTAAACTTGTTCATGCTCATCATGTATGAAGCACATGCACAAAACTAGTAATTATTGAAGAGACAGCAAAGGGAAGCCATCCATCAAAAGGGCCACAGATATCAACTCATTAACATATAGCTTCCTTTATATAGTCACAAATGCCATAGAAGCTATTCACAAGTCATTTCTTGTGACGTGACACTGTAGACCTGGCTTTCCATCAGAATGATAGACATTCAACCAAGGACTGGTATCTTTATCAGAATAGAAATTTCCATCACTATCTTCCTATCCATACTTGTGCAGCTCGACTCAGCTTGTAGAGCTTTAAAATGCATTAACTTGGTTCAAGTTGATTCTGTCTCTCTTCGTGATTAATGTCTACTGGAATAAACATAATTGAGGCTGACATGGCTATCAAACAAGCCCCATTCCACAATTAAATAATTACAAACTGACAGTTAAAACATCTCAATGGAATCGATTATTCTGTAAAAAGCGTAAGTATTGGGAATAATCATATATAATAACCAGAAATATCATGGCAATCAAGGTACACTTGTTTGCAAATTCGCATAGATGATACCATTCAAAAAAATAAAAAGAATAAGCTACATATCTAGAGGATAACATAATAACAAGAAGTCTTCTCTTCTCCTGACAGCACATCATTCCAGTTTTATCAACTGAAGTTGGTAGGACTAGAAGGCCATGTTGCATAATATAAAGAGAGATAAATGAAGAAACCCATTGTTTGCATTTAGATTTTGGATTCTGTTGTATAATATGCTCTCAACTGAAGTTGGTAGGAACTAGAAGGCCATGCTGCATAATATAAAGAGAGATAAATGAAGAAACCCATTGTTTGGATTTAGATTTTGAATTCTGTTGTATAATATGCTCTCATATACACATCCAAATCTTATGCAGCTATCATATCTAAATGACCTCTGTAGCATCTCAAATGACTAGAAGAAGAAGAGTTGGGGCCAACGGTTCAAAATCAATGGTGTATGGGAAGTAGTGACAATATGACTTACTTGATGCCATTTGAACGGTGCTCTCAGCTGCAGGTTCACTACCTCCAGTTCCCATATCAAAGAGTTCTACTCTTTTATTACCAAGACTACTAGTATACCTGTACCACATCATAGTATCATTGATTAAAAGAAGAAGATCACAAAGTTTGCAATTAGACAGTGAAGTGTCATTACCAACATTAATGCCAAACACATAATAAACAGTGCATATAAAATACAAAGCCAATGTATTCATGATGAAAATGTAATTTTGTGTACAACCATAGCAATGCATCATATTAGCTTAAGGTCACAGGTTCAAGGGGTGGAAACAGCCTCTTGCAAAATGCAAGGTATGGCTGCGTACTATTGACCCTTGTGGTCCGCCCCTTCCGCGGATCCCACATAAGCAGGAGCTTCGTGCACCGGGGCTGCCGCTTTTCATAGCAATGCACCATATTAGGTTCAAAACTGAATCATACCTTCAGCTTCAACTAGAACAACCATGTCTCATGCTTCTTTGACATTTATAGTCTTAAAATGTATCCACTCAACGGTTGTATCTCAACCAATGGTGAAGAAAAGAAGTTTAAAACATAGACATAACAAAACAAAACAAAAGAGAGTAGGGCGGCGTATAAAGAAAAAAATTACTTCGCAACTCTAGTAAAAAAATTTCTTTTTATTGCAACCTGCATATAAGATTCAAATGTACAATGTTGCTGAAAATATGCCTACAGACATATAAGGTGCCTGATATTGCCACCAGAAAGTCTAGCAACTCTGTCAAGGTTACTTGTCATCTCACATATAACGAGCTGGTAGCAGTACAAGACTACAAGTGCAAGATTTTCTTCAAGAAAGGCCTCTCTCCCTTTGTCACCGTGTTTTGGCGAAGGCAAGAAAGAAGACACTAGGCCAACCCCATCCATTAAAGAATTGTGTACAATGTTGGTCCATATGCAGTGACAGTAGCTGAACCTCCATAAAGGAAATCACCAACTATCTCCTAATTAGGAATGACTGGCTGTGGACAAAGAGCCATCAGCAGGGAGATCTTCTCAATGAAATTGCTCCTTAGACTGACTTGTAAACCACAGACAAAAGACAGAAGAAGCTGATGTCCCCACTACAATCTCAAGGCTAAGGATCAGTCCTAGCAGTTAAATATAAGGATTTGAGGTTTTAAAGGATGAAAGTCTTCACTGTTAGATTTTACAAAAATAAGAGCCTAAACTCAACACCAGTTCTCACAGGTTCACAGAAATTATAAGAGATCATGGTTTAGGGTTCAAGTGGAAGTGTTAAGAGTTTTAGAAACTAGGTTGAGGCTTAAGAAATTAAGGGTGTAGAATACCACAGTCCCAACTTCGACACTTCCAGAAAGTAACAGATGGTACTTTATAGCAACATCCACAAGGTTTTTGTCTTTAAGCAAATTCCAACATTCTAAAACCAGCAGCACACGATCAACACAGACAGCATGCTTTAACCAATCAGTTTATAATGAAAAGTCTGCTGGGAAGTTGATAAACAACTGATAAGTATAGATGTACCAACAAATGCCACGATTACTGCTTCCATCAAATTGAAGTCAGATACTACTTGAATCTAGTCCCTTGAATGGGAATGAAGCAAGGATACCTAAATCTAACAAAGTTGATCAAAGGAATTGACTAGCAAAAGCTCTAATTGGTTGGAAGTGCAGGTATGAATATGAGCTAAATGTTCTGGTATTTTGTCAAGAGATACTGCCAAGCTGCAAACTATTGAGGAAAGGGACAAGACAGATGGTGGTGGAGAATAACCTTTAGCCGGTGAGGCTGTTAAGAAGGTGAAGGAATTGTTTAGGTCCTGGTTCATGAGAAAACTGAAAAGAGGGGACAGAGTTGCGGGAGAGGAGAGGACCAGAGTTCACAGAAGTACTTTTTCTTTCTCTTATACTGTCACATACAATTGTATCTGAAAAGGGTGGTTATTCAAGTGGAAATATCAGCAAGCACAATTTATACATAAGACAGATGCATGTACGGATACATAAATGCAGCAAAAAACATACATGCACAACTATCACGGTGTGTATATACACTTATTTATATGTATACATGCATATGTACGTAAACATGTATTACCTATTGTAAGAGGCAGACAGAGTTGAACATGTGTTGCCTTTCTGGTACCAATGAAAGAACTTACAGAAATAACTGAAAATTCATGATGGGATGCTATGGGAAATAGTTAAGAGACTTTATGAACTTTCGGGCATAAAATGGAATGCAAGAAGTGGATGAAAATGCCTATGCTGATATTGGTTCTCCTTGCTCCCCTTATGTTAACTAAGCAACAATGTGTAATTCACTTTGGCTTCAACTTTTTAACCACTAATCAGCTCATTGTACAGTTTAAAATGGAAGAAGAACCACAACCATATACAGACCCACTGCGCGAAAACTTGATGGTGGATAAGCTAAAAGCCTAAGAGAGCATATCTGTGGGCACAAATATTATGTATGCTTCACATGGAAGTTCTTGTCTTCACATGAAAATTTCTTGTCTTTGCCCACCAAATGTACCATGTGCACAAATATAACATCAGAAAAGCACAGAGCTAGTTTTGCATGAATAGTGCAAAGGAAGATATCCCAAAATAAATTTGGTGCAAGCTTCTAGCCTGTGAAGTGTGATAGAAGTAAACAGAGAAGGCAAACTTACGTTTTCCTCAAGGCCACAAAAGAATTTAGCTCTTTGATCTGCATGAAGTGTGTTTAGTTACAATAGTTAAGCAAATGCATGTACTAACAAGTTACAAAGGTAAACCTAAAAAAACATGCAACTAACCATGGATTGCTTCTTCTCATTGAGTTGCTTATTAAAGTCAGGAGGCTTTCTACTCTCCTCATCCTTAATTTCGAGGTCAAATTCTTTGATCAACCTGAAAGAGGAAATATTGGCCCAGTGAATCTCATAATGTCACTGATTCTGAACAGAGCATCGAGATAGAAAGAAACAACTATTAAAAAAAAGGGCAGAGGGCAGCCCCGGTGCACGAAGCTCCCACCTATGCGGGGTCCGGGGAATGGGCGAACCACAAGGGCCTATAGTAAGCAGCCTTACCCTGTATTATACAAGAGGCTGGCTGCTTACTATAGGCCCTTGTGGTCCGCCCCTTCCCCCGACCCAGCATAGAAAGAAACAACTATTAAGTTATGCAAATTATTCAGTTCGGAAGTAATCAAGGACTATAGATGAGAGTTATTTCTATTGTACAGTATAAATAGAAGGGAGCAACGTGTGCTAAATATATAATGGTACATGAGACTGTTTAGCCAGAACAAATCTATGAAGCAAAATAAACAAGCAGAGAGAACTAAATGATTGATGTAACATACCGCTTACACTCCCTCATCTTCCCAGTAAGTTCCTCCAATTGCTTGGTTTGTCTATTAGGGTCTTTGATCTTATCCAGCTTCTGGAAGCCATTTCTGCAAAGAGAGGTGATCTTCATTATTTTCACATGAATCATAGAGAAATACCAACTGTGGTACTATATTGAGATTGACTACGAAAGAATTGGAGGCAACCAGTCTTAAGCAAACAATAATGGACAATGCAAACAAGTTTCTATGAAATAGATAAAAAGTTCTTGTATACACACTCAATTCATGGAATGTAACAACAGACAATGAAGAATACATAACATATTACTCATAATCATAAATCTCTACATTAACTGACATAATGGGTCTGGTCTCCTTCCAATCATGCAATGAGTGGATTAGTATAAAGCATTACATAACTGAGTCTATAGCAAAAGTCAATACGTTATGACAGTTCTATTCTGTAACTAGTGAAAAAGAGGGAAGCTAAGATAAGCAGCAAACACCAGATGGAAGCCAAATGAAAATCAGTGTTATAAAACTCATAGTTGTACAACAAGTTAGCTGTGGTAAACCTGAACCAAGGCAGGCAACACATGATTGGGGCAATCAGGGTTTCACTGACTCCAGCATTGACACAATCTCTTTTCCATAACCACTGCATTGAAGTGGTAATTTTAATTTTTTAACTTGGACAAGCCATGGAAATTCCTATCCACTCAGTATGCTGAAACCAGATAGATTATTTCCAGTCTGTGATTGAAAAGGAGAATTCTTAAACAGTGTTGATATATTTACATACCTAGATATGAGCTGAAATGTAAGCTAGAGCAAGAAAAGTAAGAAGCCAGGAGGATAGTGACAGGATCTAAAATTTTGAAGAAGTGATAGTGCCTACACAATATTCACGTCTAGTATGACACAAATAAAATTAAAATGGGTAATTATTCTTAACAGGTCTGGAAAAATAATACTAGAAGTAATAAAATAAGGAAGTCTAGATTTTCCCTTTTTGGTAACAAGCAATTTATAATAAATCACTAAACAAAACGAGGCTTTAAAAATGCTGTTGCAATCGTTCTTTAAAATGTCCAACAAAAAAGGAAGGTGAGAAAAGAAACCAAATTCAATTTCTTTTTTGCTCAATGCAACTGTCAAATCGTATTAAGTCTATATAACAAAAGCAAGAATAATAATTGAATCAAGAAAACTACATTGCAGTTTGGATCTCAATGAAACAATACATCAATGAGAGGTCATAATGAAAAAATGTAAAAGGTCTCGAGAAGAAAATGATCCTATTTGACCGCTGTACATTGCTAACATCAGGAAATGAAACAATTACGAATCTCTCATAACTGGCCTAGCCACTAAAGTAGTGATGAATCCTATCAGTGATTTTTATCTCCTTTTTTAGATTCAAGAATAGTAACCGATTCAATCAATCTATGGAGTTCCAAAAGTCACTGACTTGACTTATCTTATTATTAATCAATAATTTCTTATATAGCTAGAACGACCCTTCACAAATTGCAAATACTAAATTTTTAAGAATCAATTGGATTGAAGCTATAGCATCATAGTTGGCTCCAATCGAAATATTTGCAAGATCCGGGTCACAATTTGTATTGTTAAACAAATCATTGGAATTCCCAAAGTGATGCATTCTCAAAGAGCCGTATATTTCTTTTAAAAGAAATTTTGTGATATCAAAGGAAAAGGTAATGGAATTGTACGCTGATCATTTTTACCATAACATTACGTAAGACAAGCCAAGCTTGCCATTGGATGCTTCTGGAAAACCAGTGTGTCGAGAATGCTAAAAGAGGACAGTTATGGGTTTCTACTGTTGGAATGAAAATAGAAGAAGAATGAAGAGAACCATACAACTCTATGTAACTACATAATATACTAAAAGAACATCAAAGGGATCCATACCTGAAAGGATGATTATAAATGTAATTCCACTGAACCACTTTAATAGTTACCGCCAGAATCCATCATTTTGTTGAAGGACAAGTGCGTGACAGAACACAATGCACTTGACGAATATTTGGAAGCAATTACTTCTTTCTTTTCTCAGAGGAACCAAAAAATGATACCTAGATGAGTCAACATGAGATAACTCCACATTTGGGGGGACAAGCTATATGTTTGATGTTTCAATTTGCAGTCATGCATGGACTCAAGCACCCAAGTGAGGACACCTTGTGATTAATCAGTTCTCTTATTGTGGCAGTTCTTTACAAAATTAAAAGTGTTAAAAGAAAGAGATGGAACTTTCTGTTTTTGTCACAAAATAGGAAAATGAAGACAGAGTGAAAATATATTACTAAGTCTAGATGTTCATTTGTTTGTGTACCATTTATTAAAAACATGGAATTGCTGACCCATCAACTCAGTTAGTGAAAACCTGAAGTCACATGTCAGGTGTGTGAAATGCATACAATTGTGTTTTGTGATTTCTAGAACTCTAAATATGAAAAACTCTGACATCTAGTTCTTTGTTATGAAGCTATCCATTCATCTAAATGCACACTCAGATAATTCGTGTGCATTTTTGTCCAAATGCCAACATTTTCAGAACCAAACCATTTCCCTCCTTCAACAAACCCAAGATCACCTACCTTCTTGATTTGGGGTTCTTCTCTTCTTGGAGCTGAGGACAGGAGTGACCCTGAAAGATGAAGCAAAGGAGTGATGAGGGTAGGGCGGGAATAATGTTGAAAAGGTAGCAAAGGTTTGATACAGGTAGTGTTTGGGCATTTCAAGAAAATCCTAGCAGTGGGAGAGTAAAGTTGAAGGATGCAATTGCTGAAAATCCAGCCCAAGTCGCCATGGCTTCAAAGAGGTTGCATTAGTTTCCATCTTCGCCTAGTTCTTTTACACATATCCCATGTTAATGCTGGTTGTAGAAATGAAAGGGTTTGGATCTCTATCTGCTTAAGGCCTCCTTGCGTATCTCATTAGTGTGCTGGGGAACTTATTTTCTTTTACCTTAAGATGCTGATACTATAGAATCTTTCTGGCTGCCAAAGTGATAAACAATGCCAATAATATATAGCCCTCTTTTGGACAACCAAGTTTCTTTGTAGGCAAGATGCCTTCCATATTTCATCCTGATAATGGGTGGATGAAAATCCTTCTCAAGTAGACAATTCTTGTGCATCCATTTTAAGCACAACTAATGCCAGAATGAAATTCACTCTTCTAAATACTTAAACGTCGCAATCAATTTTCCTACTTCATACACGAATAGGGCTTTTGTATACTTCAAATACTCAGAGAATCCAACAGCGAGCTGCTTCAGTTGGCTGACATTAATAATCCTACTGCTTGAGTGCTGCAGCTCTATTTTGCTAACATCAAAATAGCTACTGCTATTATCTGCATAATTCCCTATATTTCACATAATTATCAAGGTCGCTACTCATTCCAATGACACCCTGCGCTGCTGAAATCCTTCGCCAGTTCGCCCCTGCTGATTCATGTTTCCAAAATGAATAAACAAACAAAATCTACTAAAATAAATGACCGCAAGTTACATCCTCATTACTAGACTGAAAATCCAATCAGTGAAAAACATTAGTCAGAATACGTAACCTAATATCAAGAATACGGAAGGTTTATCCAAACTCATAATAAATGCCATCTTTCTGGCTTATAGTCTACAATTCTCGTATTTGCAACCGACTCCTCATAAAGCTTAGCAAATTCTAATCATAGCCCAACAGATCAAATGCAAAAGATACAACATAATCGATACGAGAAGGTACGAACTGGAGAAGATGACAGAAAACAGAGGCTGTAAAGAGAATCATATTTCTTACGCAAGAGCTCGGAAATGATCCCGGATTTCGCCTTCGATCTGCTCCAGCTGCGCGCTCATCTCCATTTCCGAAGCCATTTCACCGGAACTTAAAATTCCGTCCAAACAACCCTAATTTTTAGACCTCAAACCATCATAAAAGGGGGAATAGAAAGATTCAACTGGAAGCCGTTATGCATGCAGAGATTTCTTGCAACATTCCAAATCCATCAAAAGAGAGAAATGGAATTAGAAACCCTAAACCTAATTATCTAAGCAGGAATGGTGGGAAAGTGAGGAAAACCTGAAACCGAAATTATTTTTCTATTTATTCCTGGGGTTTGAAAAACAGGAGAAAAAAGAAAGAAAACTGCAGCTGTCTGTCTGAAAACTTCTCAATATCTCTTTTCTGGATTTATTTTGTTTATTATTATTTTTCCCTTCGTCGGGGTGGTGCTAAGGTGAGCAGCTGGGACATTGCAGCTGTTGAATTTATCGCGAGATATTATTATGTACTTCTCTTTTCGGGATATGAACAAAACCTTGTTTGATCAATCGTGGGCGCGGTCATCAGTAAGCTTAATTAGTGATAAAAATTGTTAAATAGGAGACAAGAAGAGAACAAAGTGGGACGATAAAAAAAATGTTGGTGAACGGATAGATTTCTCTTCTAAATATTTCTTTAATAAAATGATCAAGCTTTTGCAAGCGAGAGCCATTTGAACAAGCCCAAAGCTACTAATCAATGATTCTGTTGTTTAATCGTAGTATGGCTAGCTCTACTTAGATTATACACAAGCCAAGTATTGTCTAGCACAGTCGGTCACAAACAACATGGTGTGCCTCTTCTTGTTATGCTTGATCAAAAGTTCAAGGTGGCACTTTCCTCTTGTTAGGGAGATTTCGAGTATATTTGGTAATTAAGATAGTATAGTAATCAATGTGCATCAGGTTGTTCCTCGTGAGTCCCTTATTAGATAATATGAACAATTAGAATTTTGAAGATCCAAACCATTCACAATCTTGCCCTTTTCTCACCGACTAGATGATCCCAGCCACTATCTTTCTTTAGTTGTAAAATTGATGGGGAAGCCATTCTCTGTCCATCTTATACCTAAAAGAAATAGGTGATAGGATTATACAATGGATGTTAATTTTCGAATGCAGGCCCATGTAAGTCAAGATAAAAAAATGTACACGGTTGAAATCTTTAGAATTTTGGGCCCATTTGAAGTTACAGCCATTAATGTCATTTAGCGAGGGACTCATGAAATAAAGTAAAGGATTGCATACTTCTCTATACTTCAGATAATAGGTTCTAGTAGTTTGCTTCATAATTTTTTGGTAAACAAAGGCCATGCTCTAATGTCTCGTAATGTCGTAGTGGACTACGGTATAAATTATCAGGCAGAGATCTAACAAGCAAATTACTAGGACACTCTCACTAAAAGGACAGCCCTCGTGCATGAAGCTCTCACCTTTGCGGGATCCTAGGAACTACAACTTTTACCATTGCCAGGGCTCTCCTTCACTCTCATCACTCCCACTACTAAAATATAATTTTTAAGGAAAAGAGGAGTGTCCACACGGTACCAAGCCTTCTTACCTCTTACCATGTCATCTCACTAATGACTTAATTTTCGTTCCTTGAAACTAATTATAAAGTAGCCTGAGAAATTAGCATTCCGAGAAATTCCTCCGGCGTAATTTAGCATGGACCGGCATGAACAAAATGATTGGCTTTGGGGAGAGCGTGGGATGGAATGCGCTGTATCCAAATCCAACCCCGATGACCATGGGAACAGTGCACCCCACTTGGAGACAACGATGACTGGGATTTCCACTTTAGCATTTTCTTCTCCGCGGAAAGAACATTCAAATGTCTTTCACTTCTGCACGTTTTTATAAAAAATTAAATGAGCCTGGAAAGGTGGAACTGCTTTCAACGGTACAACCTGTTCCCTAGTGGTCCCAATAAGTCATCTCTAAATGGATGGGCAGATGAAGCCAATCCTTATGATCAGGATTTAGATTACTGATTATCGAGCCTGATTATAAGATATTAATAATAGAAAACAGCAATTTGACTTTTGCATGACGGAATTGACTGATCTAGTTTGTTCATCTAATTTCTCTAACTATAGATAGTAACCAAAAAATCATGATAATTAGATAATTCTACCAGTCCAAAATAATGTTTTCGATCATTGACTATTAGTTGTATCAAGTTCTAACCGTCCTTCAATGATGAAAGTAGATATTTTTTTAATGCAAGAATTATCTAAATGTTTAGTAGATATCCAAAGTCAGATAGATCAAATGAACGGATGAGATCAACAAAGGTGAGATCTATCAGGTGAAATTCATTTTAAGTATAAAATGGTGAACAATCATTGGCAAAACAATAATTGAAGAAGAAAACCAATTAATAAATGAACAACGATGGATTTGTTAGATAGGGACTTGAAAATGATGATGTTTGTTGTTACTAATCATTTACCAACTAGGATTCTTTAGGTTTAAGTTAGAACTTATAAATATATAATAAAAAAAAGGCAATCTTTAGTTCAACTTCACTTTGATTCAACCTTTAAAAGATGGGCGGCTCGGATCAATGAGTGATGCAAGAAATTCCCCTTCATTTTATATACATTCAAAATTTAAAGCAAAGATCTTACGACAAAACAAATAAAAGTCCAATAAAAGAACTAGAACTATATTTTGGGGAAGAACTTCTATCTATATTTTTTCCAGACTCATGGCCTCAATTTTTGTTTTGTATGTCGAGACTCCCTTGCAGTGGTCGCACAATCGCATTCATACTTTTGTAGTCTGTTGCTATTTACCTTCTATTCATGGCCACATTCTATCATATAAGAACTCTTTTTGTGGAAGAGTTTGTATATGGTGCATGTGCATAATATCCTCATATATCATAAGCTAGGTACTTTTGGCATGCTAGCCATTTGCCTCTTTTTTTGGGCGATCCATTATATTCCTTGGTTGGCCATCTACCAAAGATGGGGCAATACAAAAAATTTCCTCGTTAAGTAGTACACAAAACTGAGTACTCATTGTGTCGCACACCAAAATCAAAATTACTTTAAGGTTCAAGGCGAGATAATTTCTAAGTGAAGTCGATTATAAGATTAAACATATGATTCTATATATCATTGAATCTCTAAAAGCATTTATTATAATCTTCCAAACCATAGAGAGGTTATACGCAAGATATATAGTCCACAACTCCATACTTAAAGTAGCTTAATCATCTTTTAATGCCAAAAACCATTTACAGTACATAAAACCCAAAAACTTATCACATGACTCTTAAACTGAAATCAAAGTATTTCCTTATACATAAAGTATACCTTAGATATAGGTGGTGATCAAATAAAAAGGTACACTTCTAATATTGATCAGCTTCAACAAGTAATTCCAGACACAAACTATTTTTTTCTAAAATGTCTTCTTTTCTTTGCTAGCTCCTTTATTTTTATCAATATCTCAATGAACTCACACTATCACAAGTCACTAGATTTCACATACTTTAAAAAGAAATATGTAAATAGTAATAGTATGACTAAATACAATGGTACTTGACACACTTTAGTAGAATAAAGACTTCAAAAATACTATAACACATTTGAAATCACTAAAATAAGTAACTACTTCAAATACCACAGATTCCAATTTTGCATTTTAATCAAAACATTGTGAGAAATTGAAGTAAAATTTATAGTTATTGTAAATAATAGCAAATGAAAAATCTTTTAAAATAAAGTTATTATTCAATTCAGTGAGATTATACAAATCTTAATAGTTTCATTAATTGATTCACAAAATTTTATTAAATCCAGTTCATGTATCCAAACACAATTAATTGCATGTAGTCCTCATTACCAAATCGATAGAGGTCACTACACCATTGATTAGATGGTTGCCACATATACTACCCATTCGAAGGTCCACATATTCCTCTCTTATGAATCAGTAGAGGCTAGGACCTAATACAATCAATGTTCATACAAACATATATGAGTCAATAGTCCATACATATCCTCATTGACATCTCCATTGAGATCATAAAACAACATTGATCAGGCAATGAAAATAATATATCCACCAACATCTTAAATGGATCAATTTACTCAAATGACGTCTCATTAGGGTCCAAAATATAGGACATTGTCTGACTAGATTTCACTAAAAAATTGTAGAGGAATTGATACTTTGAAATTTAGGTTCATTTTTATCTCTATATTCATAAATGCAAAATATTTCACTTGAAACATAGAATATGCATTAAAAAAATCACAAAAATTCAATCAGTTCAGTAATTCGTTCAATTTCATTCTAAAATAGGAAAAAAATTTAGTAATAGGTCATAATACCTCAAGTGAGATTTGCAAGTAAAACTAGTAGGAGTAACATAAGTGCAAAATCCACACTACATACCTTCACCGATAATAGAAAATCAAAACAACTTTCTAATAAAACTCCTATGCATGAGTTTACTAATCATCCAACCAAATCTCCATCCAAAATTTATATGAATTCACTTCCCTTCTTTCAAGTTCCTCCTAACATGTCTATTCAATTCATATCTCATGTATAATTTATCTGGCCAACAACATCTCAAGAAGAGTTTCACATCTAAAACCATGTTGGATAAAGAATTTGTTGAAAACAGAGGTTAGAACGCACATGATCTAAACTAACAAATATAAAACTTTCTACTAAAACTCCTATATATGAGTTTTTATTTTGACCATTCATATGCAACAGTAATCCATGCTCACGATAAGAAAATAACTAAGTATATGATCCAATGTATTCCTAACATCACACTTGATTGGTCCTTAATTAGATCCATTACTCCAATCACAATCCAACCTTAATAACCAACAAAATTAGCAATGTACAATTCTAACATAATTGAGTAAATTCATGACTAACTTCTAACAGTATTGTAAGAATATACTCATTACAAGAGTAAAACAATATACTAACTTCCACAAATCCAATGCTTGAATAGTAGTAACCCAAGCATTTCCCAATTCATTTCATGAACAACAAAATGCAATACATGATAGGAATCTATTGCTAATAGAAACCAGAATTTATTTACTTATAGTAAGAAAATCAAACCTAATTAGTGCCTATAAAATGATTAAAATGAACAAGTTATAAGGATCTTGTTATAAATAGAAATCCAACAAAAATTACTCTAAGAGGAAAATCGAATCTAGATTCCAAAAGCTACATGATCTGAAACTCTCAGTTGTGAGAAAACTAAAAATCCAACGAAAATAGACGTCCATATAGGGTCTCTTTAAATGTGTCCTCAAATTAAGATCAATAAGAGTTACTTGAAATCCAATCCTTGAATCAAATGATGCCTTCTCACTTTACTTTACTAGCAATCCAAAACAACACCCTTGAATTTGTTCCTAAAGTTACTATTGCTTCTTGCTTGCTATGTGTTCAAGATGTGAAAATTCCAAATGTTAACACCTTAATTGTTAGATTTGGGTCGTCCCTTGCAAATCTAGAAGAAGAAGAAGGTGGGAATGTGAGAGAATAAATGAGATGAGAGAAAGAGACAAAAGAGGGAGATGGGCACAAATTGTAGAAATGATAACCACCGGGGAGACTCTTTTCACACCTTCAAATTCAAATGTTGGCAAGTCTGGCAAGTTAAATGAGATTATTTTCTTGAAATAATCAACACTTGCACAACTTCTCAATGTTCACCTGAAGTCTTTTTCTCTCATCAATTCCTTGTTCTAGTCTCTTTTATAGATTTGTAATAGGTTTAACTCTATTCTTTTAATATTTCATTCTCTAAAAATCTTCACAATCTTTATATATATATATATATATATATATATATATATATATATATATATAATTTGAGCCATATCCACTACTTTACTGAATATCTTTAGCTTAAGTCTTGAAATTCTACTTTTTATAATTGGTCAAAGACCTCACTCAAGCTTCCTTGCTTTTCTAACTTCATCTACACTCATATGTAGTGCAAACCATGATAATTATGCAAATTACGTCTCATATTGAGCTACTGTCCAATTTCCTTTTATTAATTCCATGAACTTTACTTCTTAATGATCTTTCACACTTTTCGGGATGTATTTATCATAGAGCAAATCAATGAACTTCTCCTAATTGGTTCAACTACTCTCTTGTACAAATGTCCTCTTTGTCATCCTCCATGAATGCTCAGCCTCTCCTTTGAGCATAAATGCTACCAAAACCACTTAGTGTTCATTAGAACAACCGATTGCGTCAAATATCTTCTCTAATTACATGATCCACTTCTCTATTTCTAGAGGATCTGGAACACCTTTAAATGACCGTGGATTTAGTCTCTTAAATTCTTTAAGGATACAACTACAATGATTAGATGCTATCTCCTTGGACCCATTTTCTTCATTCTACACTTGTTATATTAGATATATAGTTATGCCTTATAGGGCTTTATACACTCCATTTAGAGTAGCATTAGAATTGTGCAATATTGATATTTCACTTGTGAATCATAGCATAAAAGCATCCATTGGAGCTGCTTAATAAATGAAGAAGATTCATGCTACAATTCTCTACCATAAAAACCAAAACTAAGCCCTTCAAGGCTCACAATCTTATGATAGACCTTTACTCTGATGCCATGCCTATCACACACCAAAATTAGAATTACTTAAAGGTTTGAAGAATGATAGTTTCCTAGGATAGTCAATCATGAGATTAAGCATTATATATCACTAAATCCCAAAATATTTCTTTTAATATTGTAGAGCATAGAGAAGTTGCATGCTAGATACATATTACTTATAGCTTATCATCTTTTATTGTTAAAAACCATTTACACTACATGTGGCCCAAAAACTTATTATGTAACTATTAAACTGAACTCAAAGCATTCCTTTTTATCCATACAATATACCTTAGATATAGACTGTGGTCAGATATAGATTGTGGTCAAATCATAAGGTACACTTCTAGTCCTTATCAGCTTCAATAAATACTTCTGGAAACCAACTCTTTTTCTGTAAAAAAAGTCATCTTTCCTTTGCCATCTCCTGTGATCTAAGATATATTATCAATATCCCATGAAATCATAGTTCAATAAGTACACTAATCACTAGTAACTGGATTTCATATACTTTGGAAATGCAAATAGTAATAGTATGAATCAATATAATTGTATTTGACACACTTTAGTAGAATAAAGATTTTGATAAGACTATAAAACATTTGAAATCACTATCAATGATTATTCATTGAAATTCCACACGATTCTAGTTTTGCATTCTACTCAAAATATTGTAGGAATTTGAATAATGTTTATAATTACTAAAATAATAGCAAATAAAAATCTTTGAAAATAGATTTGTTATTCAATACACATGAGACAATATAAGTATGGTCTAGTTTCTTTATTTGATTCATAAAAAATCAATAAATCTAATTTGTTTATTCAAACATGATCAATTACATATAATCCTCACTAAGGAATCGGAAGAGGCCACTACACTAATGATCAGATTGAGGTCACATATACCCAGTTGGAGGTCCACATACTCCTCTCTTATCAATGAGTAGAGGCCATAAACCAATGTAATCAATGCTCATCCAAACATATAATTTGAGATAATAGTCCATACATATTCTCATTGATGTCTCAATTGAGACCACATAACACCATTGATTAGATGATGTCCAAAAATAATATCTCCATTGATGTTTTGAATAGAGGTACTTACCTAATGACATCTCATCATGGTCCAAAAATAAGATATTGTCTGACCAAATTTCACTCAAAAACTATAAATAAATCAAGATTTTGAAATTGAGGTTTATTTTTATCTTTCTGTTTGCAAATGTAAAACATTTCACGTGAAATATAGAATATGCATAAAAAATCACTTTTGAATTCAATCAATTCAATAATTCATTCGCTTTCATTCTAAAATAGAAAAATCTTAGTAATAGGTCATAAAACCACAAGTGAGATTTGGAAGTAAAACTAGTAGGAGTAACATAAGTGCAAAATGCACAATAACTATCTTCACACATAATAGAAAATCAAAACAATTTTCTACTGAAACTCGTGTGTATGGATTTACTAATCAACCAACCAAATCTCCATCAAGAATTTGTATGACTTCACATCCCTTTCGCAAGTTCATGCTACCATGTCTATTCAATATATATCTCATGTATATGTTACTTGGCCAACAACATCTCAAGAAGGGTTTCACTTCCATAACCATGTTAGACAAAGAATTTGTTAAAAACAGAGGTCAAAATGCACATGAACTAAACTAAACAATATACAAAACTATTGCCCCATTTGTTATGACCATTCATATCCAATAGTAATCCATACTCATGACCAAGAAAATAACTATGTATATGATTCAATCTATTCCTAACATCACACTTGAGTGTTTCTCAATTTGGTCCATTATTTCTGTCATAATTCAACCTTAATAACCAACAAAATTAGCAAAGTACAGTCCTAACATAATTGAGTAAAGTCATGATTAGCGCATAGAAGTATCATAAGAATACACTCATTACAAGAGTCAAACAAATATACTAACTTCTGCACATCCAATACTTAGATAGTAGTAAATCAAGCAATTCCTAATTCAATTCATGAACAACAAAATGCATTTCACAATAGGAATCTATTGCTAATAGAAATCAGAATTTGTTTACTTATTATTAGAAAATTGAAAATGATTTACCTCTAAAATGACTCAAATGAATGGGTTATAAGGATCTTACTATAAATTGAGATCCAATAGAAGTTACTCCAAGAGTAAACTCAAATCTAGATGCCAAAGCTATACGATCTGAAACTCTCATCCGTAGGAAACTAAAAATCCAAAAAAAATATATGTCAATATAAGGTCTCTTTAAATGTAATGTCAAATCAATTAGTGAGATTTACTTGAAATCCTCACCTTCTTGAATTATATGATGCCTTCTCACAGCTAGGAATAAAAAAACATCACCCTTAAATTCGTTTTTAAAGTTATTGTTGCATCTTGCTCTCTATTTGTTCAAGATGTGAAAATTCCAAGTGTCAAAAGCTTAATTATTAGATCTAGTTCATCCCTTGCATATTTAGAAGAAACATAAGATAAGAATGGGAGAGAAGAAATTGTATGAGAGAAAGAGACAAAAGAGGGAAATAGAAGCGAGGAGAGATGGGGGGAAAGGCTAATCTATGTTGGTCGGTTTTCTTCTTCTCCTTCCTTTAAAACCAATCAACTCTTATTAATATCATGTAACTAATAGTATTTAATATGAAATGGGTGTAACCTACTAATTAATATAAAATGGATATAGCACATATGATTAATATGCACTGGATGTAATGTACATCATGAAGGCCCATCATTTCGTATGGTGGGCCCTAGGGCATTTATCAAATGAGACTAGTGGGAAAAATGATAGAAATGCCCCTATTCCATTAGTGAGGGTTTTTTTAATCAATTTTGAGCCCTGATTCTTTTTTTCTTTTTGAAAATATGTTATTCAAATTTTATTCATATTTGGTTTCAAAATCAATTCCAAAGAATATTTAACTATGAGAAGAATAAAATGCCTCAAGCTAATGCTTAAAATGTTTTCAGGTAGTTATACATTACATTTCACTACCCTCTCTGTAACACCCCGGATTTTTAAGACATTTTTTTTTTTTTTTTTTTGCAATTTAAATAAGAGCATTTGGGATCCCATGAGAAAAGATTTATTTAACATTTTACTAAACCTATCTCAAAACTCCGGGTGTTAATTTTTCCTTTCTCAAAATGGCGTACATGTAATTTAAACACAAATAAATGATCCGCGTATAAATCAACGTCAAATAAATAGGCGCCTTTATTTTAAATCAAATAAACATCCAAAAGACAATAATAATATGGCCCAGGGTCTATCCATCATAACATCCCATATAAATGTCCAATATATGTCCAAAGATCTAAATCACATCCAAATATAAAGTATGCGTACCATAATAAAATTCAAATGATAATCCACTCTAATGACTCACATTACTTTCTAAAACTATAGGGAAACTAGTCTTCAAGAAATTTCTCAAGGTTTATCAACCGCTTTTCCTTTCCCCGTGTCGCTACTGAGATCTAAGGCATTGCAAAACAAAGCAATGCCTCAAAGAAGCTATCGTCAGGTAGGTACATAGACAATTAATGTAATAAATGCAAGAAATAATGAACAATACTAATGAAAAATCTAACATTTATGAAGATAGTGATATCATAATGCCATGTTCAATAAATGCCAATTTATTCCATATGCTAAAACATGAAATTCACGGAGTTAAAACATGACATAAATCAATAACATGGAGCATACAACAAGAATAAGGGCACCCTAAGGTAATGGGTCCCACCACATCGCACTAACATCCCCCGATCAGAGTACACATAGTCAACCTCTCCGAGTGTCGTCACACCTGTGCATACCATCTATAACCATGCTCATCATACATGCACACATAACAAGAATATGGGCCATCATGCTGCAGTGGCAACCCTCCATGGGTATCAACCACCGCCGCTCCCCGTCGACACCGTAACGGGAGACTTAACGTCTGTCCCCATGGAAAGGCTCAGACCGGTAGTGTGGGCTATCCATGTTACCAAACCCCTACCGAATGCCATCTATGGGCGTGTGTCTATCATATCACAAACTCATCACATCATAATCTCTAAGGTGGGTGGCCGGCCCTATCCCTCCTAGCATGACGCCCACCGGGCGAGAGCACCCGTCATCAAATATAAAACACGGAAATCATATGTATATGCTAAAACTCAAGAGCACTTATAGCTTGAAATCCCCAAGACATGCCCCTCATCCCTGGTTAGCCTATAAAAGGACCACCATTAAGCCTCTATTCTCATTTTCATGTAATCCATGCATTTTCTATATATATAATAAGAAATAAGTCTCTAACTAAGCATAACTAATTAACATCATACTGGTAAAAACATTTTAAATAAGTTTATTCAGTAAAAGATTTCAATTTGGAATAACCATACTGTACGCAATGTCGCATGAAATCCACGGTAAATAATAATTGCATTTTAAAACACAATCACACATGATGCTATGTTTAAACATGGTTTAAAAATCAAGGCAAAATATTAGTTGTCGTCACCTACCTCAGTGTGAGACCACTAGCTTGCTAATAACTCCCTTTAATTGGTATATTCAAGTGCACCTGGACATGTCACATCACTATTTTAAAAATTTTCTAAATAAAAAGTGGTCATTTCTAAGTTTTTAAGTTAAAACTAGGTCCGCGTCATCAATACGGTCACAACGCCTCTTCCGGATCGTGATTTGGACCTCTCTAGCTCCCAAAAATCAAGTTTTAGTGAAAACTACCCTCAAATGGGCTCACGCCTGACCACCATAAGGTGGTTTAAACCGGCGGCGCCCTTTTTCCGCCGGTTTATACCGACGTATACGGCGCACGAAGACGCACGGCGGCCGCAGACGCCGCACGGACGCGCCGCGTCCCGGCCCCACCGCGGCAGCCAACCACGCACGTTTCCGCACGCGCGCGGCGCCCGCGCACGCGTGCGCGGCGACGACCGCCATGTGACGTCGTCCCTCGGCGTGCAGGTGCAGGCGTTTTGGCGTCGGCCAGGCGCCGACGCTGCTGACGACGCCGAGAAGACGACGGATTCCTGTCGCCCCGGCGAGCTGCTGCAGAGCTCCGTTTGCGTGATTTTGCGCCATTTTCTTCGAATTCTCTCTAGAATCCATTTATGCCCTCCTTTGCACTAATTTTCTCAAAACCATGGTTTTTAAACGATTTTTCCCAAGTTCCTAAAAAACCTCCTCAGTACCGGTTTTTGAGTTTTCCGGGCAATTCCACCGCTGGGATCACTCCCAAATTTAAAGAGTTTGTTTGGGTGTCTTTTGCACTAGTTGGACGGTGCGATTTCCAAACGGACAACGTTTGGTCTATGAAATCACGTCTCCAACAAGTAGCGTGCACAAAGCCCCCAAAAATCCGATTTTTTCCTAATTTTTAAATGGTTTTCTAATTAATTTTCTAATTAATAAATACAGTAAAAACATAGGTTTTGAGGCTTACCTTACACCTGGCCATTGGAGTTGCTCGTGTTGCCGGGGCTCCACTCGCCGGAAAATTCAAGTTTTTTGCATCTAGGGTTTTGCGTATCATTCATGGAAAACGCTCAAAGTGGAGCGTTTTGGCTCCTAGAGGAGCATAGATATAGGGTTTTAGAGTCTTGGGGAAGAGAAACTCTTCCCCACACGTCTCTTCCCACGTCTCTCCGGCGATTTCGCCGGACTGGTAGAGACGTGTGTAGACAGGGGTGCCGGTATCAATTTGGACCCCTGTGTAACACGTTTCTGTCAAAAGACCATTTTGCCCTTACAACTTTGACGGCTCATAACTCCCTCGTTTGAGCTCCGTTTCTCGCGTTCTTGGTGGCGTTGGATTCGTATCGACGAGCACTTTCTAATTATTATGTTTTCAGGAAATAATTTCATCCATAAATTTTTATTTTAATTTATTTAATAATTTCCTATTTTTATCTTAAAAATTAAGGATATTACACTCTCTTACCTTGCAATAGATCTTGCTAATTTCAAGGCCGTAAAGTCCAACCATGGCCATTGTAGTTGAAGCAACATTTTGCTCCATAAGGTTTTTATTTTTTGTACACTATGAACATACTTGGCAATGAACTACCTAATGGCATAGCTTCTCTTCTCTCATACATAGATACGTGTTGGCTCCTCTGATAGTAGTTTTCCTTTAAGAAGCCAAGGTGGTGGTTCGCAATGTTGTAGGCTTGCAGTAGTTGGTCATTGTTGAAGTTTCATCTTTAGGCCTTTTTCCATTATACGTCTAGACCGGAAATGGAAACAACCGCAAGCTCTAAATTTATGGATCAATTCAAATGGCAGCTAGTGTTTGGGTGGACCCACATGTGGTCCATACCCATGTGCATAGGAAATATTATATATATGTAATGTTAGGGTTGGTGTATATGAGTAAGTGGGAGATTAAGCATAAAGAGGGTTGGAGGAGGCTTTGAGCCACCTCCTCCTCCTCTCCCATGTAATCTAATTAGATAGTGAAATCTCCTCTCCGATGGACGTAGGCCGAATTTAGCCGAACCATGTAACTTCTTGTCTCTTTTATTGTGTATGTTGTCGATCCTGATTATTAGATTTGTCAATCTATGATAGATCTAGCACAACAAAGTAGAATTAGAGCTATGGTTGAAGATCTAATAAATCTCAGAAGCCCACCTTCATGAAGAAGATCATGGAAGCAACAAGGAGCATCTGAACATGCTCGTATCCCAGATTAGTGATAAGACCTTTAGATCTAACCCCTCAGATTTGTCTAGCAGATCCACAATAACAGACCTAGATCTAAGTTTGAAGAGATGGAGACGCATGGGAGATCATGGCTGCCTTGAAGATCAGCAAAATCGGGCAGCTGTCTATTGCCGGTGAGAGAGATCAGGAAGCTTATTGCAGTGACCCAAATTTACTTGTGGAAGGAAGGCAGCGGTCAAGCAGCTGACAGCGGACAGAGAAGCCAACATCATTGATAGTGAAGAAGAAAACTAGAGACCGGCAAATAACAGAGATCACAATTGGCTAATCTGAGATTGGAACCCAAAGACGCTAGACCTAGGAATGCAGAAACATGCAGATATGTTCGATAGAGGAGTTGACATTATCCATGGTGAAGAAAGAAGAGCAGAAAGAGGGACGGAGAGTAACCCACTAATAGCACGATCTGTTGATCATCAATGGTAGAAGGAGATCATCAGGGAGAGACCAGAGACTCACTGGACATAGGAGAGTGAAGTTGAAGATTGCGAGCCTCAGTGATTGGAGCAGCTTCTTGGAACCAGTAGACGTTTGGCCAAGGCAATGCCTACAATGAAGAGGGCGGCCATTGATAGAGGAACTAAGATTGACATAGGAGCAGCCGGTAAAGTGAGATGCTGAGATCCATGTAATCACCGGTGAGAAAAGGAGATCGTTCTGATTGAATCGAAACTAAAAAAGGAGATCGATCGGCAAGGCTTTGAAGAAGTAGCAGCTATGGATGGGTTGAGCTGTTGCGGCCAATCAGCGATGTGAAGCAAATCACTAGCGGCCAATCAAAGATGATAACAAAAAAAAATCAAGAAAAAAAAAGGTTAGTCGATCCCTTGATCACAGGCAATGGAAGGAGATCGCTAGAATGGAGGCACTGATTGTGGAATCGAGCAAAGAATGTGTTGGCCAATTGCGAGTCGACGATGAGGATGACAGTGGCCATGCACCAGTGGAGCAAAGATAGAAAGCTGAGCTATTTGTACCCAGTAGTCGGCGACGAAGCTGACGAGCGTCGATGATAGACAGAGATGTGCTGGGAAGTGAAAGGAAAGAAGAAAAGAAAAAGGAGAGAGAGAGAGAGAGAGAGAGAGAGAGAGAGAGAGAGAGAGGAAAGAAAAATAAATGAAAAGGGGAGAGCTCTGTCGTTGGAGACAGTTGAAAAAAATTTAAACACCCTTAATAATTGTTATGGGCAACCCTATTTTCCAGGAAAAATTTTACAACCCCAAATTTTTTATAAGGACACTCCTTGGAAACAAAATCAGCATCCCATGAAATTGATAAGGATACCCTTGTTCAAAAAAATCCATATTGGTGAGTAGATTCAATGACAGCTGGAGTGAACTCAGTGACAACTAGAAGATGACTCAATGATAGCTAGGAGTAAATGACTCAGTGATAGTTGGTGAGTGGACTCGTGACAACTAGGAGTGAACTTGATAATAGCTAGTGAGTGGACTCGGTGAACAAGTGTAGAAAGTAGACTTAGTGATCGTGAATGAGGTTGACTCGGGAACAGTAATGAGATGACTCAGAATAGTAGTAGGATGACTCGATGAATAATGATGGGATGGCTCAACAAATGGCGCGATTTTGCATGAACTTGGTGACCATTCTGAGTAATATTTGTGAGCAACTTACAAGGGCGACTGATGAGGGCAGGTGCGAGAGGCACTTACAATGTGACACCTTGGGTTTTACCAACAATAAAATGACAATTTATAAAATGACTTGGGATCCATGTTGTAAAAACTTTGATTTTTAAGGTGACCAAAAACAAAACTTGAATGAAAGTATTTATTTCAAAGTCCTAGGAGTCACACAACCATAAAACCACAGATTTGACAGTAAAATAAAATCTCATTCCTACCGAAAATCCGACAGAGTCTCTTTTGTATTTTGGACCATTACGCATAACACATGCAATACAAAATCACATGATAATGCAGTATAAGACATGACACATAGGAGACTTAGTCTTCATGCCCATCCATCCGAATCAAATACTATTTTCAATAAAAATATGTACTCCAATAGTTGATAAGAAAATCAAGTCATGAAAAATACCCAGTATCCCTCCATATAGCCATCACATCCAACATGAATTCATATCCTCACATCTAGGTCACATTACAATTTATATTAAATTACAGTCCATAAATAATGACTAAAGCAAGGTCCTGAACAAACCTTGTCATCTATGTGTAATATCCTTAATTTTTGGATAAATTGATAATTTATTAAATCAATTAAATAAAAAATTTATAGATAGAATTTGATCATGGAAACTTAATAATTTGAAAGTGCTCGTCAATAGGATTCTCACGCCATAAAGAATGTGAAAAACGGAGCTCAAACGAGGGATTTATGAGCCGTTGAAGTTATAGGGGTATTTTGGTAATTTGGCAAAACATAAAACACAGGGGCCCGAATTGATAACGGCACCCCCCTTCTTCTACATGTCTCTACCGGATCCGGCGAAATCGCCGAAGAAACCAGCGGCAAGAGACGTGAAGGGAAGAGTTTCTCTTTCCCTTAAACTCTACAGCCTATATCTCCCTCATCAGTCGCCAAATCACATTACCTTCTTCCGTTTTCACTGAGCTTTTCATCAAAACCCTAGCTCTGAAAATATTAAGTTTTTCGGCCAGTAGAGCTCCAGCAAAGTCCAGCAATGCCCAGCCAGACGAGGTAAGTCTTAATCCCTTAAATTTTTATTTATTAAATAGGTATATATAAAATAGAAATACATTAAAAATCAGGAAAAACTACGTTTTTCTTAGGAACCCTGTGCATGCTACTGTTGGGGAGTGATTTCATGGATGAAACCCAATTTGTTTGCAAATCGGATCGTCCATCTAGTGCATGATAGACCCAACAATGAACCCTTTAAATTTGGGAGAGATCCAACGGTTGGTTCTCCAAAAAAAGTGAAAACCAGTACTTAAGGAAGTTTTTAGGAACTTGGTAAAAATCACATTAAAAACATAGTTTTTGGAAAAATCAATGCAAAAGGAGGGTAGAAATGAAATCTAGGCAAAATTCTGAGAAAAAACGGAGCAAAAATCACAAGAATTGGACGCTTGTAGGCTTGCCGAAGGAGACTGGAATACGGTCGTCTTCTCCAGCGGCTGCGACCGCGTCGGCGCCCTAATGTTGACGTCAAGATGCCTAGCATAATGCCCCAACAAAGACGCCACACCGGCGCTCGACATCACACGCAGGGGAGACTGCGTGCGATGTCTCGGTGGGTCAGGACGTGCGGCGTTCTGGCGATTGTAATGCACGTGGTGGTGCGTCACAGTACCGAAGACGCACACGGCGCGTCCCCGCTGCGTTTCTCGAAGGCGAGCATCTTCGTGACGCCGGTTTACGTCGGTATAAACCGGCATAAACCAGCACCGTTGGTGCAAACCACTTATGGTGATCGGTCATGCCCTATTTTATGTATATATGCACTTAAAACTTGATTTTTGGGAGCTATAGGAGTCCAAATCACAATTCGAAAGAGGCGTTGTGACTGTATTGACGATGCAAACCCAGTTTTAGCTTAAAAACTTATAAATGACCACTTTTAATTTAGAAATTTTTTAAAATAGTGATGTGACATGGACAAGTGCACTTGAACATACTAGTTAAGGGGATTTATTAGCAAGCTAAGTGGTCTCACATTGAGGTAGGTGATGACAATTAATGCTTTGCCTTGATTTTAAAACCATGCATAAACATAGCATCATGAGTGATTGTGTTTTAAATTGTATTTATTATTAGCCGTTGATTTCATGAGACTTAGAGTACATTATGATTATTACAAATTGAAATATTTTATTAAATAAACCCATGACAAATGTTTTTATGAGCATGATATTAATTAATTATACTTAAATAGAGACTTCTTTCTTATTATATATTGGAAATGCATGGATTTGCATGGAAATAAGAATAGAGGCTTATTAGATGGTCCTTTTATAGGCTAACCCCAGGATGAGGGGCGTGCCTTGTGGATTGCGAGCTACGAGTACTCTTGAGTTTTAGCATATACATATGATTTCTGTGTTTTTATATTTGATGACGGGTACTCTCACCCGGTGGGTGTCATGCTATGAGGGATAGGGCCGGCCACCCACCCTCCGAGATTGTGATGTGATGATATTGTGATATGATAGACACCTGCCCATAGATGACATTTGGTAGGGGTTTGGTAACATGGATAGTCCACACTACCAGTCTGGGCATTTCCATGGGGACAAACGTTAAGTCTTCCATTATGGTGTCGACGGAGAGTGGAGGTGGTTGAGACCCATAGAGGGTTGCCACTGCAGCATGACGACCCATATTCTTATTATGTGTGCGTGTATGATGAGCATGGTTATGGATGGTATGCCTGGGTGTAATGACACTCAGAGGTTGGCTATGAGTACTCATGCTCAGTGATATTAGTGCGATGTTGTGGGACCCATTACCTTAGGGTGCCCTTATTCTTATTGTATACTCATTTACATTGATTCATGTCATGTTTTAACTCCGTGAAATGCATGTTTTAGCATATGGAATAAATTGGCATTATATTGGCGTGACTTATGATACTTTTATCTACATAGATGATAGAAATTTTATTTTATCAGTACTGTTATTCGTTTATTTCATTTTATTACATTAATTGTCTATGTACCTACATAAGCGATAGCTTGCTGAGGCATTGCTTTGTTTTGCAATGCCTTAGATCTTAAGTGCGATAACAGGAAAGGCAAGGCTGTTAAGAAACCGTGATAGTTGCAGGAGATCCTTTTACCATAATTTTAGACAGTGACGTGAGTTAATAAACAGGACTACCATCTGAATTTAATTATGGACTATATACTTTTATTTTATGGATTTGATTGAGATGTTTAGACATATGTTGGACATTTATATGGGATGTTTTGATGGATAGACCCTAGGCCATATTATTATTGTGCTTTGGATATTTATTTGATTCAAAATAAAGGTGCCAATTCATTTGACATTGATTGATACGAGTATTGTTTTAAATCTATTATCATAAAAATTTATTTATGTTTTAAATTATATATGTGCCATTTTGAGAAAGGAAAAATAACACCCGGAGTTTTTAAGAGATGTTTTAGTAAAGTGATAAATAAAACTTTTCTCACGGGATCCCGAATGCTCTTATTAAAAATGCTATTATTATAATAAAAAAATGTCTTAAAAACCTAGGGTGTTACACTATGAAATGTCTTCAATACTTTATTAGGAACCATCATCACTTTTGCTTACTCTATCAGCACATTCACCTATTGCAACTCTCTATATCTGAGGCATTGCAAACAAAGCAATGCCTCAGTAAGCTATATTTGTGTAGGTGATTCACATTCAATAACAAATGCGATAAAATTATATGGTATAGAGTATCAAGATCATGGTAAATCTCATAAAATGAATATATACAGAGCCCACAAAACATCATACCTACATGATGAATAATACAGGAGAATCATGATCTAAACAAATCGATATCAATCATGAGCATCATGGCGTACAAAGCATGAGAAAAATATGTGGATATACATCCATCGAAGTAATGAAATGTGTCCACAGAATGATATAATGTATGTCAAAACCAACAGAACATCATGCATAGTCAAGCCCTATGAGTGTCTCAAGTACACTCATGCAACGTGAGCTAACTCTCAGTACTTTCTGCTTTCACCCTTTCACCCAGGACGGGGCACTCAGGCACTCACAAAAAGACATGTTCCAATCTTGCTTTCATCCTTTCACCCACACGTGGCACTCAGGCACTCACAGAAAGACAAATTTCAATCTTGCTTTTACCCTTTCACCCACAGGGGGCACTCAGGGACTCACAGGGGGATGCATCCCATCACAACCTCAATTATTCCAATCGACAAAGCAGAAAAACTCCCATGTGTAACCATCTCCATAAGATCCAGACTAGAACAATGGTAATGCAATATCAGTCATATAGTAAAATATAGGGCTAAATCATGTAAATCAAGATATCGTAATATCAACCATGTAAGATAAAGAAATTTTACAGGCAAACATGAAGATGTGTAAAACTCATGCTTGAAAATTTCCAAATAATATGTTATGATCCATGAAATCATGGAAATTACAAAATACAATCACCTACCTTAGATGACATACTACTTGTCTGTACCTCATAGTTCAGTCGGACACATCTCTAGCACAGTCCACCACGATTCCATTCATCTGAATACATATCATATCCAATCATACTCAGAATTCAATTTATGTAACTTGGATTCTTGATTACACGACATTTCACTTTCATATTCATTACATCGCATTCATGACAGTTCAATGATTCCCAACCCTATAATCTCAAGATGGGGCCCATCCTAATTGGCTAATAATTCAAATCATACTTAATCGGGCCCATTCATAGCCTTTTAGTTCTTTTTCTTAATTACATTGATGCCTATTTAGAGCTATTAGGCTCAAATCATATCAATTTCAAGCAATTATCATTTAAATCAATTAATCGAGCATTACTATATGACTCTCATGCTCAATTGTATCTAATCACAATCAAATCAATCAATCAAATGGCTAAGATAATAATCTTACCTCGTACCAGTCACTTTGAATAACATCCAACTGTTTGCTTGGTTGGATTGTCCATCGATTGCCTTAATTATGCCTGATCATTAGATATCCATGCTGATCTCATCAAATTTCTTCACTTGATCACCCCAGTTAGCATAACACTTTAGTAATTCAAGTTAATTAATCTAATTAAGAATTCTAAACTGTTCACATCATCAAATTGGATCCAATTTTATACCTGGATCTTTAGTTGATTAGATTAGCTAAATCCTCTCCATAAATGCTTTAGATCCAAAATTATTGTATAGATCCTTATTCTACACTTCTTGAGGATCACTATGGACTACTTGGATCAGAAAAATGAAGTCAGATCATCACAGATCAAACAATCTGACCTCTAATCAAAGGTATTAAAATCAGGGGTCAGATCTTCCCTGATCAAGAAATGGGAAGATGGGTATTGTTCCTCATGTTGCCAGGATCGCAAGGGTACTCTTGAATCTTCAAGATCCTTCCTAGATTATCCAAAATAGAGCATTGAAGTCCAAAGTAAAATAAGGGGTTTTGGGTCAACTCAGTTCCCTCAAAATGAGTCAAGGCGAGTCTACTCGGCGAGTTGACTCAACCTTAACTCACCCGAAACAGGGAAATGCGGCGGGTGACAATGGTGATCCTAGTACACTGGTTGCCCAACGGCTTAGCTGTGTTGGCGATAGACAAAATAGGGGGAGGGGGCGACCGTGGTTGCCGTTGGTTGCTGACCGCCTGAGTAAAACCCAATTTGGGCTTTTAATTGACGTCAGAGAGAGAGGGGAACCAAGAGATGGGAGTTTTCGGGTACCCTCTTCACACACCCACAGATTCGGCTGAATTCATCACTAGGGGGAAAGGAAGGGGCCGGGGAAGAGGGTGATGGCCGGCTGGTGGCTATCGAATTGTCACCCACCTAAAGCCGACAAGGAGATAGATGGGGGTGGGGTTTTCAAATGCCTAGCTAGAGGAGGAAACCCAATCTAGGTTTTCGTTAATGCTGAAAAAAGGGAAACCAGTAGGGGGAGTTGCCAGAGGAAACACGGTCCAGGGTTCTTCTCATCATTGAGAAAAGAAATCTGCCTAGGGAGGGGGCTGCGCAGGTGTAACACCCCGGATTTTCAAGATATTTTTTATTTATTTATAATAATGGCATTTTAATTAAGAGCATTTGGGATCCCATGAGAAAAGATTTATTTAACATTTTACTAAACCTATCTTAAAAACTCCGGGTGTTAGTTTTCCTTTCTCAAAATGGCATACATGTAATTTAAACATAAATAAATAATCCGCGTATAAATCAACGTCAAATAAATAGGCGCCTTTATTTTAAATCAAATAAATGTCCAAAAGACAATAATAATATGGCCCAGGGTCTATCCATCATAACATCCCATATAAATGTCCAACATATGTCCAAAGATCTAAATCACATCCCAATATAAAATATGCAGTCCATAATAAAAATCCAAATGATAATCCTGTTTAATGACTCACATCACTGTCTAACACTATAGAAAAATGGTCTTCAGCAGCTCTCACGGCTTCTCAACGGCCTTGCCTTTCCTGTTATCGCGCTCGAGATCTAAGGCATTGCAAAACAAAGCAATGCCTCAGCAAGCTATCGCTTGTGTAGGTACATAGACAATTAATGTAATAAATGAAAGAAATAATGAACAACACTGATAAAAAGTCTAACACTTATGAAAATAGTGATATCATAATGCCATGTTCAAATAAATGTCAATTTATTCCATATGCTAAAGCATGCAATCATAGAGTTAAAACATGACATGAATCAATAAAATGGAGCATACAACAAGAATAAGGGCACCCTAAGGTAATGGGTCCCACCACATCGCACTAACATCCCTGATCAGGAGTACACATAGTCAACCTCTGAGTGTCGTCACACCCAGGCATACCATCCATAACCATGCTCATCATACATGCACACATAACAAGAATATTGGCCATCATGCTGCAGTGGCAACCCTCCATGGGTATCAACCACCGCCGCTCCCCGTCGACACCATAACGGGAGACTTAGCGTCTGTCCCCATGGAAAGGCTCAAACCGGTAGTGTGGACTATCCATGTTACCAAACCCCTACCGAATGCCATTTATGGGCAGGTGTCTATCATATCACAAACTCATCACATCATAATCTCGGAAGGTGGGTGGCCGGCCCTATCCTTCCTAGCATGACGCCCACCGGGCGAGAGCACCCGTCATCAAATATAAAACACGGAAATCATATGTATATGCTAAAACTCAAGAGCACTTATAGCTTGCAATCCCCAAGACATGCCCCTCATCCTGGGGTTAGCCTATAAAAGGACCAGCTAATAAGCCTCTATTCTCATTTTCATGTAATCCATGCATTTTCCATATATATAATAAGAAATAAGTCTCTAACTAAGCATAACTAATTAACATCATGCTGGTAAAAACATTTTAAATAAGTTTATTCAGTAAAAGATTTCAATTTGGAATAACCATACTGTACGCAATGTCGCATGAAATCCACGGTAAATAATAATTGCATTTTAAAACACAATCACACATGATGCTATGTTTAAACATGGTTTAAAAATCAAGGCAAAATATTAGTTGTCGTCACCTACCTCAGTGTGAGACCACTAGCTTGCTAATAACTCCCTTTAATTGGTATATTCAAGTGCACCTGTACATGTCACATCACTATTTTAAAATTTTTCTAAATAAAAAGTGGTCATTTCTAAGTTTTTAAGTTAAAACTAGGTCCGCGTCGTCAATACGGTCACAACGCCTCTTTCGGATCCTGATTTAGACCTCTCTAGCTCCCAAAAATCAAGTTTTAGTGAAAACTACGCTAAAATGGGGCCTGCCGGACCACCATAAGGTGGTTTAAACAGGCGGCACCCCTTTTCTGCCAGTTTACACCGGCGTACACTGGCGCACGAAGACACACGCCGACGCAAACGTCGAACGGGACGCGCGCCGGGCGTCTTCGGCACCGTGACGCGCCGCGTCCCGGCCCCATCGCGACCGACAACCTGCGCGCTCCCCACACGCCCGCGGCACCGCGCACGCGTGTGACGACGACATCATGTGACGTCGTCCTGGGTGCGTCTCAGCGCGCGTCCTGGAGTCTCATCAACCAAAGAGAAAAATGAAATCTGAAATTTTACTTAGGTTAGCCAATTAAAATGCAGCCTACTCCTAAGCCTAACAAAATCTCCTTCATCAATTAAACAAGTTGTACACTGTATATATTTTGAAGGAAAGAATTTTGTAAAACTTTTGGACTTTAAAGCTCTGCTAGTTTCAAACTCTCAAGCCACTAAAATTGTTGAAGAACTTTGTTGATTGTTATTGAATACACTTAAAATTATAACATAGATGCCGTTAAATATCCCTTATGGAGTTGTACCAGGATCGTGTTTGATGTTACAAAAATATGCTAGTGCCCTGCACAACTCCATTCCTGTCCCTATGCTAAGCTTACACATCTTTACTGGCTTGGTTGCTTATTGTCACCATTTGCCTATGTTGTCTTTTCGTTGAGGATCATGCTAATCCCTGTTTGTATCTTCTTTGATTTAACAATTTCCATTATCTTTCATAAATATAAAACAATTGGTTGCTGCTCATCAATGAGGATCGATCATCAATGACATCTCACAGTACTCGTTTTGTGGTTCTACATCATAATGATGTATTCTAATAATAAAAAGGGTTTAGCCAATAGGTCAAAGAATTTGCTGAATCATGTCCCAGTTTGCATCAAGAGAGTCAACATTTTTTCCAGTGAGGCCTAAAGAACTGGTAAAGTTTGTAATTTCCTTTCAGGCCTTCATTGTGGAATGGATGATCTACAACTGATGATATCAAGCCTTTCAAAAAAATATTGAGCCTCGGCTAACTGAACTACTCAACTTCGTGAATGCCGCTTTACCTATTTCCATGTTTCCTTTTGTTTCAAAGTTTTAGGCTAAGGTAGAATGAAGAAGTGTGCTAAGTGACTGCTTTGACAATTCTTTTTTTGATTTGTTCCTTTGTCTCATTGAAGAAGGGGAGTCTTAGCACAATGGTAGAGTTGTTGTCGTGTGACCTTGAGGTCATGGGTCCGAGGCATGGAAACATCCTCCTGCAATGCAAGGTAAGGCTGCATACTATTGACTCTTTATGGTCCGTCCCTTACTCAGATCCTGCATACACAGGAGCATTGTGCATGTGTCTGCCCTTTTCTTCCTTTGTCTCATTGAAGTATCATGATTGCTTAAAAAGAAAGACAATGGAGAGAAAGAAATTTAATAGATAGGAAATTAATGTCTAGGGTGGCTCAATTCTTAACTTGCATGAAGAATACTATTTCCCCCTGTAGGATTGGGTTATCAATTGAAACACATAAATTATGTTTAAGATTTCTTTTCTAAAACTCTTAAGCTGCATCCTTAAGACTTGAATCTAAAACGGCATATAGCCAGGTCTAGCTACCAACTAGTAGGCTTTAATGATCCAAAATTTTGAGGTCCTTTAACTTCTCTGTTTGTATTTGTTGCATCTCTTTTTTGTCCGATTTCAGGCTTGAAGGGTCTCATGTATTTGTGTCCTGGTCCTGCAGTTAACTAGTAGCCTGCTATTCTCTTTGTTTAGAACTCACTGGGCTATGATATCATTTCTAGGAGATTAGTCAAAATCGTGTTGCATATGTGTTACTTTAGTTCTTTATTATATAAGGTTTCATGGGTCTAGAAAGTTTTAATAGGTGGAAGAGGTCACTGATCAATGGATTGACCTCTTGCAGTGCTTATTGTTTTCAAAGTCTTTGACACTAGTGCTTTAATTATTTCTCTCCTCATTTTCCATACATTTTCAATGGTTTATATTGAATTGAGTAATATATGTTCAATGCCTAGACATTTTTGGGGTTTGATATAAACTCAAGTCATTTCTTGATGACAAAAGCTGGTACAACCCAAAGGGATATTAGAAAGGTCATAGCATTGGAGCCAAAACTTATAGGATCTAGCATCCTTGATAAACTGGAAATTAATGTGAAGTACTCTATGATTGGGAATTCCTCTTCCATCACTTGATGAGATGGTTGCTGATTTTCCCACACTGCTGACATACAATTTGGATATTCTCTATCCAAAGTATCATTATTTGAGGAGAACTATGGTCCATTCATTACAGGATCTCATTGAATTTCCTAGGGAAAAAAATTAATAAACACATAATCTCTGATATATGCCCATGTGTCAATATGTGTACATACACATGCATATGTACCTAAACTCAGTTATTGTCTTATAACATGAAAAATAAATGGTGTGATCCAATGTCCAAAGGATTTCATGTTGGAGAAGAGCCTATTATGTAACATTGGGCATAGGAGAACCCAAATATTTTCTCCTAGAATTGGGGATGGAATGATTGTATGGCTTGTAATTTAGGGCTTCCTGAGTTCCTGGTTTGGTTATTTTCTTATAGAAATGGAAGACTACAAATTCATTGATTATTTGGAGCTACATGTTAATTGTTCAATTTTAGTCAATTAGATCATTAAGCAGATCAAATTTGCAATTTCTAGCTTGATTTTGGATTTAGCTCCGAATGAGCATCCAATCATTAATTTGTCAAAATTAATGGTCAGATGATCATTATAGCTTATTAGATGCTTAATATATGGTTTGGATGATTCTAATGTAATCTCTTTTTTTTTGTAAATCAACCAAAAGAGGTTTGGATGGATTAGATCAAATTTAATGATGTTGATCATCTTGAAAATCATTAAGGCAAGAGAGGATGGTTTCCTAAAAGAAAAGAGTTCTAAGTAGAAAAATGGAAATCATGGATAAGATTTTCCAAATAGGAGATCAATTTGGGAACAAAAAGATGCTTGAAGGAAAGTAAATAAAATTAGACAGCGAGAAGTTTATAAAAAAAGAAAAGAAAAAAGGAGGCAGCCATTTTCTCTTTCTCTTCCTCTTTGGTTAGATAGGAAAGGTAGACCCACCACCCTTCTCCTCCCTTCTTCTTCTCTACCCCTTCTCATCCCTCTCTCTACCCATGCTTGGCTGAACCATATGAGGAGGCAGCCAGATCCCCTCTCTCTTCTTTTCTCTCTCCATGTTCTCAACCCTCTCTACTTCTCTATGTTCTCTCTCAGTTATCTATTTCTCTTTCCCAAGTTCCCATAATCAGTATGCTCCCTGTCTCACTCTCTCTCTTTTTGTCTGCCCCACCTGCTCTGCCTTTCCTTCACCACGCCAGAGCCCCCTCTATGCTCTGTCTTCTTCTCTGTTTTAAGGGCATTGACCAGACCAATCGATGCTTAGACCTCTGCTCTCTCTCTCTCTCTCTCATCATTCACACCACACCAACCCAGGGCCGCATCAATCCTTCTACCCCCCTCTGCTTCTCTCAATCTCTTGTCATTCGCAAGCACCAATCACTGGTCGAACTGCCCAATCTGTCATCTTCCACTTGGCAGTGCCGAATCATGCCCCATATACTCCAACATTGGCTGAAAGATCCTTCCATCGTATCTCCCTCACCTCTACTTCTTGCTTCTCCTCTATTTCTGCTTGATTTTCCCCTCTGCTCCTACTAGTTATACTTTTGTGGTCCATCCGTTTTTTTTCTTTACATTCCAACATCACTTTGGATCAAAACCCAACTTGGGTTTGTCCAAAATTTCCTTCTTTCTCACTCTTTCTACCTCCCCTACAGTCATCTTCTTCCTCCCATCGACTTCCACTTTGTTTCTGTTAAAAAACTAGAAAAATAAAATAAAAATTCCATTTTTACCCCTTCATATTATGATCTAATTTAATCTATGTCCCTGATTTAATTCCATCTGTGTCCCTTTCTTTTTCCTATTTTGCTTTATCTTCATTCTGCTTATCCAGGAATTGCCCAATCTGAGCCAAATTAATTAAGGTTTAACCCAATCAACAGGTTAGCCTTAACCATCAAGATTTCTCTATTTCTCCTATATTTCTTTTCTTATTTCAATTAAATTTTAGATTTCATTCTTAGGATATCCTTGAGCTTAATTAAATCTCTAATCTTTAATCTGAAATCCATATAGTGATCTAAGCTATTCAAATTCCAAAATCACCATTTAGCCCAGATCTTTAAGATTTTGAAGAATCTGACAAATCCAATCGTCAAATCTTTAATAAAGAACATGATAAAGACATTGATGATGGTTGATCAATTCCACGAAGGCCAAATTTGAAGAAATTGGCAGAGATTAAGCTAGGGAAGTAGAATTTTTCATGTTATTTGCTTTATTTTATTTCTTTTTGGAATTGGAAATTCTGTAACTTTTGGTAGTTGAATAGATCTGAACCTTTATTCCATTTTTAGTAATTATATGTTATTTATTTTTATTTTTGGTAATTAAATTTTGTTTAAACTCTTACCTTTTAATGTGAGTTCCCGTGGCATCGACCTATACTTGCATTAGTTATACTATAATAGTCTGTGCACTTGTGGTTAAACACATCAACACTAGAGTTAAATGGTATACATATATGATGTGCCTTTTGGTTTCTTGATTTGAAACTTGTTAGCTCAATCTCATCCATTGATTAGAAGAAGCTTTATGTAGGTTCTTCAATTACTCCCTTGATGGTAGTATTATTCCAAGGCACAAAGTGTTGGTGGAAAACTAGGTAAATTTCAAGTTGCACTTCGTTGGCGGGCCCCAATGATGAATTTCATTGGAGGGTAGAGGTTGCAATTGAGAGGCAAAGAAGATTTGAAGTTGGCTCTTTTGATGATCTATCTCATGTTCTAGTACCTCCAAGCTGAAACTCCCAAGTAAGAATTGGAGTGTATTGTTTGTAAGGTATAGACCAGAAATGGTCACTGCTTTCTTCATTGTACCATAATCATTTTCTTAAATGATATTTCATAGCTTTCTAATGGCATTAATCTAATCCAAAGCCAGTAGTTAAACAATCATTAGCAATAGTAGACACATCCTTTGACTAATCTAGACCATCCACCTAATAAGAGTCATGTTGGATCTATTGCAAAATGACTCTAATTAAGCAATCGCAAGATCCAATCATTTTATTATTATTATTATTATTATGTGGCTAATGAAAAATAAGTAGCAGCAGCTATCCCAATTCAACTACTAAAATGCATGGTACTTTATATTAGAATTGTCATATTTAAAGTTCTAGGCTCATGGGGGATTGGGCACGGTTAAATTAGTCAGCTAATCAGTATCAATTACTGTGGGACTCATTGAGCATCCTTTATTAGCCACTTTGCACAATAGCTCAATTGATGTTTGATCTAAAGATTCTGAACTATCCATGTTAAAGGAAACATCCTATAACTTGGTCTGAAATCATGGCAATTGAATAATCTAAGATCCATGGTGTTTATTTGCTTGTCTAATATGGTAGACATAGAGATCCAAAACGACTTAAGTACCAATGGTTTGGATCATTTGATAATGGAGATGGTTTATATCATTTGATAATTGGGCCAGTACATCATATTTTGGGTGATTCATTGTACTACATTGTAACAGCCTGGGTCCAACAGTAACAATATTGTCTGCTCTGGGTGCAGCCTGCACGATTTTGTTCTTCCCCAGTTTCCCAAGGAAAATGCGTTGTTACTGTTAGAGTTCTCTGAACTCTTATAACCAGCCCAGATCTCCCTCCCCAGGCGATGTGGGACTAACTCTTAGTACCTCCCCACCCTCGTTCCCTCAGACTATCTTGGGCCTTAGCCTTAGACTATCTTGGGGCATCCCCCTTAAGCCATCTTGGCCAACGCCTGTGGATTCACAATGGTATCAGAGCCAGTTCGGCTAAGATGGCTTGAGGGGGATGCCCCAAGATAGTCTGAGGGAACGAGGGTGGGGAGGTACTAAGAGTTAGTCCCACATCGCTTGGGGAGGGAGATCTGGTTTGGTTATAAGAGTTCGGAGAACTCTAACAGTAACAACGCATTTTTCCTAGGAAACTGGGGAAGAACAAAACCATGCGGGCTATGCCCAGAGCGGACAATATTGTTACTGTTGGACCTAGGCTGTTACATATATAATCACATCCATTGATATATTCCTCAATGATGTAATGGTTCCCACCTTAGTTGAAAGTTTTTAAGAAATCCAGAACTTGTTGTTGTGATTTTTGAGTTAAACTCACAAGCGCACGAATTGGTATAGTAATTCACGCAATGTAAGTCAATCTCACGAGAAATCAAATGGTTGTGTGATTATTGGTCCCTACTTAAACTATTTAACCTAGACAAAAGAATTGGATTTAACCTAGACTAAGGATTTAAACTAGCATGAAACTAAAAATGCATAAAATTAGAAACTTTCTAAAATTAGAGCTGTCTATAAAAAAAAATTGAAAATAATCTCAAACTAACCTAATGTTCAAATTAACCTAAAAAATGATCAATTGAACTTAAACGTGACCTAAACTAAGAAAACAAAGCATGTAATGTAACCTAACATGATGTATGAACTATACATAGAAAATGCATGAAATAAAGTAACTTAAAGGGCATTAATGAAACATGAATTTATATCTAAATTAAGATGCAACCTTAGCTAACATGGAATGCATGTAACTAATCATCTAATTGTGGAAACCTAAACTAAACAAGCAAACTAAAGAATTAACAACCAACTACTATGCATGAATGCGAAGTGGAATGTGCATGATTCATTACATGGATTGATGCTTGAATTAAAGGTAAGAATGGCAAGAAAAATGCACATGATTATGAACTCTAAAAGCATGGAATTAAGATGTAACTAATCTATGTAGCATATATACATAAATGGAATGCATAGACATCTAACCAAACAAACTAACAATCTAAAGAGAAACACTTCAAAACCATGTGCATGAACCATGGGTTTGTGCAGATGGTTCAAGTGATATGTTTATATGAAATTTAATTGCAACTACTTCTAAAATGGTGTATATGGAATATAAGCATTGAAAAAATAATTAACAGCCATGGAAAACTAAATTTAAAGCAAGTAGAACATCATCAAACATTGCACACTTTCCATTGAAACAACTTTCATTGATTGAACTCATGAAACATACAAGTGTGGTGCGCATTCTCCATGAAATGTGTGAACCTTTCTTGGGTTCCAAAAACAACTCAAAACTCATATATAATCATCCAATAACTCAATCAATAGTAAGCATGAATGGCAACCAAGAGAGATCTAAGGGCGGGGGGGGGGGAGAACACAAGGGAAAAAGATGGAAAAGAAAGAATGGAATGGGTGAGGAGATGTAAGAAAAAATGAGCAAGGACCTTGATCTAATGACTATACTCTCTTGGTTGTCACTACAAGAGAGTTGTAGCTTTTAGATTCAAGGATCTAAGCATCAAGAACAAGTGTAAAACAAGAGGCAAAAATCAAAGGAAATAAAGAACAAAACGAAAAAACTAAAGCATAAAATCAAGGATACAGACAAAGCAATCAACTAAAGCAAACCACTAAGGAATTGAAGGAAACACTAACTTAAAACTTAGAGGACGTCAAAGAGAGATTAAACCCAAAGGAGAAGTGGCATGGAAGGGCTAGAAGAGATGGTTGCAAAAAGGGGGGAAATGTTGAGGGCTTGAGGATGAAAGCTTGGAGATGCCTCCTTCAAAGGAGGGTGAGATCTCCCCTTCCTACCAAGTTTTCTTTTGACACATCAAACTCCCTTTGTTTGTATATGTTTTTGGGCATTTCCTAGACATCCTAATAGTTGATCCTAAGGTGAAGAATAATAGAGAAAATCTAAAGGTTAGGATGATTTATATCTAGGGCAATCATGCAACTTTCTTTAGAGGAAGCAAGGTGGGAGGCACCACCTTTTTAGGAGGGGATGCCTCTCCCTTGTAAAAATCATAGATTGCATTGGTGAGAATTAGAAAGAGGGGGGGTGGAGAGTTGGACAAAGAAGGAAGAAAGATGAGGTGGGAAGAGGTGGTTGGTTGGTCTAGATGGTTTCCTATAAAGGTGGAGATTGGTTGGCTAGTTGAAATGAGGTTTAAGTAAGGTGGGAGAGTTTTAGAAATGTGGGATTCTTTGGTGGCAAAGTGAAATTAGTAGTGCTTCTTTAGGGTGAGGTGGAGAGAGAGAAAAAAGTAAAAAAATATGGGAAAATAGTAAAAATGTAGTGGTGTCTTCCTATTAGTCCATGTACTACCTTAACCAATTGGATTTTTCTTTAATTATCTACAAAATAACTCTTAGAATTGCATGGATATTTCTTTGGATTTTCCTCTAATCCTAGCCTTCCATGTATTTTGGCTCATATGGCTTGATGGCTAACTTTGAGAGCTCTATTAGCTTGGCTTCATGGCTAGTTTTGAGGATTTTCTTGGCTTGGCTCAGTGGCTCAAATCCTTGGCCTTGGTGGCTGGCTAGGTTCCTTCATTTATCACCTTTTTCATGGCTTGAATATGGCTAGGTGGCTTAAGTGAATCTCATGCAAAGGTGGTAGACTTTGCATGGCTTGTCCATGATCTACTTTAGTCACCTTTAGCTCCTCCAATTCCATCTTTAAGTGATCTTGGTCCTTTAATCTTCCTTCGGATTGATGACTTTTAGGTCCTCTCTCAATATTTCGATCTTGATCTTCAATTTTCATCTCAACCATAGGATCATTATCTCGCTTCCTGCAAAAAGTAAAAAACTCTAATTAAATCTTAGAGAAATTTGATTATTCACATACCTCAAATTAGCCTTTGAACTTGCAAATTATGAAAATTTTGGTCTTTTAGGTAAAAACTGCATGTGTTATAATTTTTGCTAAAAAATCCTAATTTAAAGCTATAACTTATAACACATGGACAACTAATTGAGTGATTTTAATATAAAATTAGACACTTATCACTTGTCATGGACTATGTAGCAAATGGACAAAATTGAATTCCACATGAAAAAAGTTCTCTTTGAAAATGTTTTATTACTTTATGCTTTTGGCATAATTCAATTTCAAGCCATAAAACACTTTCCATGGAATTTGGTTTCCATGCATTTCTTGCTTGTAGATACCTCTGTTTTGATTGGGGGAAAAGTCTTCCATCACTAAAGGAAAAGATAAGGTCATCATAAGCCAGCCTAGAAGGTGATACAAGCATACTACAACCACAAAAACATTGAAATAAGGCCTAGTTTTATTATTCTAAGAGCCTCCATCACCAAAAGAAAAGGCCAAAGGATGTTATGACTAAATTGTCAAAGTGTTAGTAAAGCTCCACCACCCACCTAGCAGGGCACACACCAGAGAATCCTTCTTCTTGCAAATATTATTCATAGAAAATGTCAAAAATTGGTGGATATGAGACTCCCCACAAAAAGCAGCACATATTGGTCTAGAAGGTGGTACAAACACTCCACCCCAAGAAACAAAGGCCCACTGGGACCCAACATAGAATATACCTTAAAAAAGAACTAAATGAATTTCCATGCTAGAAAATTTCATCCAATTAGGTAGGGCCACATGTCCATAGGTCAACTAATCATAGGTGGTGCCACATTTCGTCCAAGTTAGCAAGTATTATCCAATCAGGTGGTGATACATATCCACTAGCTATGTAATTGAGCCAACATGCCTAATCTAGTGCCTATGGGAGACAAATAGTGAGGTGACAAGTAGAGGCGAAACCAGGATTTTATGTTAAAGGGGGCAACAATTGGAGAGCAACGGTCAGATAAGTTTCATTTTTCATCCAAAAGTCAACTCCATGTCAAGCCCCTGCTATCCATGATAGGTACTTTCATGCACTTAAATTGAGATAAAAGATATAAGGACCCACCTGATGTCCTAGTGCATGAAAAAAATTAGGCAATGTACAAATATTGACAATGAACATTTTTATAAAAGTAACAATAATTACACGTAAATAATATTTTGTTTAAAAGAAAAAGATACATATAATGTTTCAATGTTCAAAAATTTGAACCACCTTAACATCAATTTTAAATTTTTTATCTTAATAGTAAATGGAATAATCCCAGTAGGCACACGTACACATTTTTTAGTATGAGAAGAAGTCTACACCCTACTTTTTATGAGTAGTGAAACTTTGCTCTATAGATTTAAGTAGTTCATCATTCTTACAATGACTTATTTAGGTTAGAGGGCAAATTTCATATTCATCATATGGTTTTAGCCTATGTTTCATGAGCATAAAATAGTAACCATCCATTTTCATTACTTTTTTTTCAAAATCTCAAAACCAGTAGTCATGATCAGTCAAATGCATTGATTTACATTAGGTTACCTATTTTGTATGGAGAAGACAATCAATAGTTTAGATCTATAAGAAAAAAAAATTCATGTATATAAAAGGAGTCTCTCACATTGGTGAAAAAGGTTCGAGACTATGTGCGGATGTGTATCGGTAACTCTCAAGAAAAAAAAGATAAAAAGAGCATGTAACCTTGCTTTTACTCTTGAAACAAGGCTTGTAGAAGTTATTCATATTGAGTTCTAATAAATGTAGACATGCTCAACTGTCCGCAGAAGTAGATACTGTCTTTTCTTAATTTTAACCATGGTGATTATATTTTGTAAATCTAAGCCATTCAGCATGTTTGAAGGGGGTTAGATAGGCTAGAAATAAGAATCATATCCATTGAATATTTTTTGCCTATGTTTCTTTGGTATACAAATCAAGACCATTAATTTCTTTTCTATTTTTCATATACACAAAACAAGTGGCTAGGATTGTCCAAATGCAAGATTTTATAAAAAATGCTTTAGGGTAGTGTCTACTTCTTATGATACCTATGAGCATCTAGCATTTTTAAAATTTCAAAGGGGACAAATGTACCCCCTACACCACATTGTCTCCACCCATTGTAACAAGCTTGTGGGGAAAAAAAAAATGGTGACAAGCTAGATTCCTAGCTTTGTCTCTTTTACTTCATGCATAAACAATAGGGTTTTCTTATAAGGGAGACAAGAGCATTAAATGGATCCAACTTCCTTATCCTCGTATGTGGAGGAGAATGAACCAACAATGCCTATTCTTGCATATATATAAGCAACTAGCATGGAACCAACTCAGTGGTAACTATGCTCCACATTAGTAGAATTTGCAACATCAACTTCCAAGTCATCACCCCTTTTGTCTACAAATAGAGGGATCCTCCCAAGTAAAAAAGTAAGAAGGGTCCCAAGCAAAATTTCCTTTGAGCACATAGTCCACCTTCTTCAACCTTTTTCCCTTCTCTCCAAACTTGGAGATAAGATTTTTTTTTTAAAAACCTTTCCAATTATTCTAGTAGCCATGAGACATTAGAAAAAGCCACAAAACTCCTGAACCCTCTTCTTAGTAAAATTACCATTTTACACTTAATTTCCTTCCCTTAGCCTTACACCCTTTTTCTTCAAGAATGGAGATAAAGGTCCTTTCCCAATAGTTTTCCACCATCTTTGAGAGCCTTGAAACATGTAGTGTAACTTTTCTAATTTTTAAATCCAAAATTGAGTGAACTTTGAAAAATGTTAAATTGGGATGAAAATAATATATTGAATTTTCATATTTTTTGGGTTTTATAAGTGAATTATATATATATATATATATATATCAAATCATGTATTGAGACCTCCATAATTGGATTGTACTAGAAAAGATGATTCAAACGAGACTAAGTTTGCTAAACTTAGAGTTCAAATGGAGGAGATATATGGATTTTAAGATGAAGGGCATTTATGTAAAAAGAAAAGAAAAAAAATGAAATGACTGAAACAAGGGAGGCCCGCATTTGATATGGGCACCCCTCCCCACTTAAGTTGAATTGAAGAATAGACCTAACTAATGGTCTATTCCTGACACTGACACCCATGGAGGAACTCGACAAGGGAGAAAGATGGGAAAGAAAGAAGAGAGAAGAAGAAAGGGAAGGAGAGGAGAGGAGAGGAGAGGGAATAAGGAGAAGGAGAATGAGAATGAGGAGGAGAGAGAAGAGAGAAGAGAGAGGAGGGAGAGAAGCTTCACACTAGCAAAACAGAGGAAATCGAGGTTTTCCAGTGATGCAGCCATCACCGAAGAAGATGATGAATCAGATCAATAATCCGAGCTTATCATTGTGTTCAACATGATGCAACGACCAAATCCCCTATGGTATATGGGGAATCCGAGATGATCTGGACCGTTAAGTGGATAGATGAACGGTGTGCGCTACATAATTGAAAGGGTTACTGCAAAATAGTGGCCAATCTAGCTCATATAATGGTGAAAAACACATGAAAATGCATCAAGAGGGTAAGATCTACAAAACCCTGTTCTCGATTTTAAGATTTTAGCTAGATCCACACAGTTTATGCTAGATTTAGGTTTTGTGAATGATTCAGTTGTCCATTTTCAAATCAAAACTTAGGGATAGGTAATTAGGTGGCTAATGTAGCTCGGATCAAATTAATAGTGTCAATCCAAGCTGAAAATTGATCAAACAATCTTAGCCATTCGATTTGTCACTATTCACACAATGACTTCTTAACATTTGATCGATCATCAGATGTCACAACTGAGTTTTGGAGCATGAAATTAACTAGGATATGGTAGAAATTGAAGATTTAGATGGAAATTTAGTGAATAATCTTAATCGTTCACTCGAACAATAAAGGAATAAGAGCCTAACAATGCCTGATTGGTGATCAGATGCTGCCATTGCATTCCTAAACCTCAAATTGATATAGGATGAGTAAAATTTCCTTGAACCATTAGCAAAAATGTTAAATAATATACTGAGATCAAGATCCAACCACTTATAGCCATCAGATCACCCATCTAGAAAATGAATAGTAGATCAAAGGATGATTTGACATTGTCGCTCAGATTTGGTGAATGATAAGTCATTGGTGAATGACTGATTATAACCATAATAGCCTTAGACAATCCATGATGTGAAAAATAGACCAACAACCTAAGTAGCTAGAATCATATAGTGAAGAGTGATGGATTGTATGAAACTTAATGGTTTCATGACTAAAAAGTTATCTAGACTATCAAGTTAGGGCCAGAATAGATTCTTTTGGTAATTGTTAAAATAACTTAATATTGACAAGGGATCTAAAATATCGACAGGTAGATCGATGAATAGATTTGGAGGGATATAATTGAATTGTGAAGCACAACAAGGGAGGTAGGTGGTTTTAACATAGATATATTTTTGTGAAACATAAAAACCATTACTTTCTACCCTATCATATTTGAAAGGGTTTAAGATTGGGATTTTGAGATTTCTGCATTATGTAATTAACATATTTGTTTTTCATGCAAAGTATTAGTTCTGAAATTCTATGTTTATTCATTTTGCAATTGGGAACTTATTACATGAAAATGTATTTGCAAATACATGAAATTGGTGATTTATTTATGAAATATTGGGGGGGGGGGGGTGTGAAATCCTCAAACTCAACCCCTGGTGAGGTTGTTTTTATATAGCTATTTTGTATAGTGAAATTTAAATTACATGATTTCAACAATGCATGGATTTCTATGGTTTTATCATTTATACTGGCATGTGATAATGCCTAATATTATTATGTTATGATGGACATATTGGAGCTGGTGGACACTATCCTAGGAATATTGAGGACTGATCATCCTCCTTCTTTTGAAATTGTTATGAGTATTGGATAGCTGGCCACGAAAAAGAGTGCCCGACAACTCTGGTCAGTCCTGGTGGGTGGTCCTAAGTGGGGCGTTGAGCTACAAGATGTCTGCTATGGGTGTCTGTTATGGAAAACTCTTACAGTGTAGGGAGTCTATCTGCGTGATAGCCAAGGACTTGATTGGTTCTTGTCCTTCTCACAATAGGTCCATTATTTTCATATTCATATGTCTGTTGCACGATAGCATAGGTGTGTGGTCTATAATGAGTACTGACCAATGGCAGATGGTCGGATGTTGAGTGTTTCTACACTCGTGAGACCTTGAGGAAGTTCTGATGGATATATTTATATGTATGTGTTTATTGAGACGCACTGATTTTATTGAAGCATTATATGATTTAAATACTTTTCATCTATTGATTTAGAGGATAGTTCACTATCCAGTTTGGATGAGTATATTTATGAAGTGATGTGAAAATTGAGTTTGGAAATCTTTCATACTTTATAAAATACTTTGCAAGGATTACTATTATCTTAAAACAATATGCACGGATATTGAAATTGATAAATTGAATTGGTTTGGCATGGCATTGGTTTGTAAATCATGATTGTGATTTCAGAGTTTATTATATTACTCATTTCACATCATATTCTATCAAACTACATAAAATGTGATTATATGTCTTTTATTGGATTAAAACTGCATAAACTCATGCTTTTCATGATGAAACTACATACACAAGCGCAAGTTTACTAAGACATTGTAAATTGTTTACAATGTCTTAAGTCTGAAGAAATAGAACAAGGAAAAGAGAGTAGAAGATGGTGATAGAGATCTAAAGAGAAGAACATGATAGGTATAATAATCAAGTTTGCAATATAGTTACAATTTGATAAACTGATGTAATGTGTACTTAATATGTCCTTGCTTTAATTGCACCTAGATATGTAAGTGAAGTTAAGGTGATGTGGCTGTGGCTGTGACTGGAGTGGTATTGGGGAGTTTTTATTTTAGTCCTAGCCTTTTGGCGTTACAAAAATACTTCTTTTTATTTAAATTTAAGTAGACATGTGTGTGGATGAATTTTGGAGGAAAATAGAGTCTCCGTTATTTATTTTAAGTATATATTGTGTTTATCAGGTGTCACATTGCATGCGTTAAATGCACGGGGTCCAAAATATAGGAGAGACTATTGGATTTTTGGTGGAAATGCAATATGCATTCATCTGAAAATTCCTTATTTTAATTAAAGAAAAAAATGACACTCGTGATTTTTAAAGTCTTCTTATAAAACTTGTTTTCCTCTATTTGGTTTCTAAATAGTTTTTCAAACTCAAAGCCCCACAATTATAAAAGATATTTATGGAAAAGTGTATTAAAAACCCAGGATGTCACACGTAGAAACACCAAAAAAATCTCACAAAATTCTCCTCATGTGATTTGACCATTTTGCCCCTATCACCCTTTCATTGACTATTAGCCATTTCCTCTAAGCATGGAGAGTAAGTTATTTTCTCAAGAGCTTTTTTACACCATCAGAAACAATGAGCCCTATAGAAAGAGTCATAAATCTTGAAAATTGCTCAATTATTACTTTTTCCTCACTTTTGTTGTAAGCATCTCTGCTCTAATGGTACAAGCATACTGCCAAATGTACAAGTCAAAGTTTTCATGTAACTCTTAAACTCACATAAATAGAATCATATGTAGGAGAAAACCCAAGTGTATGGGCCCAATAAGCCCCTATGTAAGGAAATTTCTCGTGATAGAATAGCAACTCCACTATGGTGTATGTGTGTTTCCTCTTTGATTTTCTTTACATTTCTTTGTATGTGTAAGAGTAGTGCAAGGATACATATCATTTCTTTTTATAATAGGTTACTACATTACTAATGCTTCTATCTGTTTAGTTAATCTCCCTTTTAAAGTTTTAGCGTGCTAGCCATTAACATACCATACGTAAGTCAAGACCACTTTAGTAGGCAAAATGGGTGCAACCCCTATGCTTCCTTCTCACTTGGTAACCAGGGCAAAACTCATCCCTCTAGGAGTATCATAGAGTACTAAGTGCTTTGTCCAAGTCTCTCTTCTTCTTTTTTCTTTATGTAGGGCAAGCCTAGTTAGGGACTAGTCTTCATAAAAAAACACTAATAAGATAAATAGCTTCCAAAAAGTATCAAGTGATGCCGTTGTACCAAACCCCAAATTAATTTAGGAACTCCAGGAGCCTATTCTAGCTTTCTTGCAAAAGATGTGTAGCAACTCCAAAACTCCTTTCATAACTTCAGTGGAGGGACTGTGCCATTAGCATGTGTGTGCCTTTGTGGATCCCAAAATCTGCAATCCCATGCATCAAAACTGCCAACATAACAAACCCTTAAAGTTCAGAAAGTCTTACATTTTTCAAGTTTCATGTAAACTTTTGATGTGACTACCACTGATTATCAATTGTACTCAAAATCTTAAATATTATTTTTAAATCTAGCTATAAATTCATACATAAATTTAAATCAATACCTAATAATGGTTCACTTTTCTCCAACTTCTCACAAATGGTTCTCAAAATTTTTGAGCATTTCTCCTTCCTGTTTATTCGAATTTGAACTTTGTACTTATGCTTCCTAACTATTTTAGCAAAGTGTTATGATGCTTTCTAGTTCTAATGCAATTTGGTTAACCTTTTGCATTTTGTGGAGGAATCACCTTTTCTATTTGGTTGTAGGGTTTTCCATGGTAAGGCTAAAATTCAATTCTATATCTATTGGGCTGGGCCTGAATAACTGCCTACCCTTTATTCCCATTACCTACACCTATTTAAGCTGGGTATGAGTAGGCATTTTATTACTTGCCCAAGATTATAAATCAACTTGACTTGGCTCTTACAAAAGAGCATGTTTATAACAAGATTTGAATCTTAGACCTTAATAATAGCATTACCAATTATGCTAGCTTTATCTGATGCTTACGTAGTGAAACTTTTATATTAAGTATTATAAAAGTTGATGCACTAGTCAACCCTCCATTATGTGATTAAGGATACATTCTTTTGGAAGATCTAAATATACATCTTATTCAGCTTAAGAAAATTAAGAGGGGTCCACCAGTTATAGATACATATGGATGACTCTAACTTGTTGTTTTTTGGTCTTTAAAACAAACTAAAAAAATTAATGGCTATGATGTCAAATACATATAAAATAGGTTATAAGCATCCAATGATCTTGAGATTTGGTATCTAGCCTATTCAAGCCATCCATGAAACATATATACATTTGAATGATTTTAACTTGTTATTTTGGTCTTCAAAAAAAAAAAAAAAAGTGGCTATGATTTCAATGCATATAAAATAGGTTATAAGCATCTAATGATCTTCAAATTTGGTATATGAACTATTTAAGTCATTCTAAACAAGATGAACAACTTAGATTGTCCAAAAGAAATCATCATCTTCAAAAAAATTGAGGGTCGAGTTTTTCTAACACCTTAGTGTGCCAACTCTTATTGGGACTCTTTTATGTATAAGAAAACTCACCTTACTATCAAGTCAAATCGAGTTTTCTAAGGTTTAAACTATGAAATTTATATTATTATATGCCTATATAGAATTTTAAAATGTAGCATACTGAGGAAGATCAGTGGGTACATTAGGATACTCACATACTCAATCCAAAAGATCTAAGCCATTATTCAATTGTGTTGATCATGTTTGGTAGATCTAAGCCATTCATCATCTTTATAATAACTTATATAGGTTAGAAATCAAACTTTATGACCTCTGATTGCTTTTAGCATACGTTTCTTTGGCTCATAATCAAGACCATTCATTTATGTGCAATTTTTTTAAAAACACAATACATGTGGTCAAATTGTGCAAGTACAATGATTTCTCATGGGTTGCCTAATTTATGTATTTTGTATATGATGAATGGCTTCAATCTTCCATAAAAATATCTTAAGGGCAGTGTGTAGTCCTTAGGATGCATATGAGTGCTTAGGACTATTTTTTATTTGTTTGTTTACATATTAAAACTTGAGAAAATGATACATCTGAGCTTTGATCAAGCTTTTTGTCCTAGTGTGGATATGTTTACCAATCTTTGTTGTGACTAGTGACAGACCGTTATACATATATAGTTTTGATGTGAACTACCTTGGCTAAGTTGTTCTTTGGATACTATTTATATCTTGCATATCTAAATCTGAGCCCCAATTTTAGATGATCTCGTCCATTCATCTTATTTCGCTTAATTTTTTATTATCATACCCATAGAAATTCATGACCATCAATTTATTCAACTACAGGTTTTTATAGCTGAAATTTTCCATGGTCATGATTTAAAAATTCAAAATGGAAGATTTAAAGCCATCCAATGTTTCAATTTTAGTGTCTAGCCAATCTAAGATAGGGCAAATGTAATGAATAGAATAGATAATCCAAATGTGGTTCCTAGATATGTGTCACACCACACACCAAACTGAGTGAAAAAATAAATGCAAGGGTAAGTAAGTAGGGCAGTGAAAAAGGTAGTCCATCAACAATATGGTAAAGACCATCAACATATCCACATCTAGGAAAAATGCTCGAGAAAAGCTTGGATGTGTGATTTGTTCATAGAACTTCCATTTATATACATAAATAAAGGGTAGCTTAATTGCATAGGATGTTCTTATCAGGTTTTAGGTTCAAATCAATCTATGCAAGGCTTTTCTAGTATACTTTGAGTTAACTCAATGAGTTTTACCCTTTTGACCCATGACCCATCATGACTCACCAGACCTGCTTGTTTTGGTACCTTCACTATGCAAACTTTAACTTCCCATTAAGGAGAAGTAACTTAAAAGTGGCATTGCCAGTGAGGTAGCTAACAACGGGGCTGTTTTATAATGAATATGTAGATTTTCTCAAGGAAAATAAGAGCCACAAAATATAAGCTCAGTCTAGCCAGTATATGTGATACACACAGTTATAAGATATCTCAATAAGAAGTATCATTTTAGTGATAAATGGTTGAATCCTTTTGATGTTCTTTATCGTTAAGAGTCGTAGGAATCCTATGGTCATGTACGTAAGATCAAATGTGGAAGTTTCACTTCCAGTGCATGGGATTATTGATAATTGTTGCTCGATAACACAGATAGTCATTGCTTAGTAAAGTCCAATTACAATGCTTATTTTGCTCCTCTTATGTGGATAATGACGGACTACTCTATGAAATCAGTTAGGAATAATTGGCATAATGCATAAGCAGGATTATATAAGCCTCGCCAATTGGGTCCTCCAGATCGTTGGTGATTCTGTTTTTGGCTGAAATTTCAATTTTGGTAAAAGAAAAAAAGGCAAAAGGACATTACAATTGGCCGAAACACCATAATTCCTGTTTTTGGTTGGAACAACAACAACAAAGGGGAAGCCCCAATGCACGAAGCTCCTGCCTATGTGGGTTTCGGAGAAGGGGCGGACCACAATGGCCTATAGTACTCAGCCTTACCTTGCATTTTTGCAAGAGGCTATTTTCACGCCTTGAACCCATGACCTCAAGGTTACACAACGACAACTTTTACAGTTGGGACAGCAACAACAACGAAACGATTTTCACAACCATGGCCCTAAGTCAATTCTTAAGAAAGAAGAATAGATGGTAGATTACATTTTGAGGCTTGTGTTTTCGTACAATGGATGTTCATATTTCCTTTCAGTTTCGAACTCTTATATGTTTAGCTTTGCTATGGATGAGTCAAGTTCATTCCTAATATAATTCCTTTCAGCCTCCACTTAATGGCTTGTAAATGGATTATAAAACAAAACAAAATGCCAAATTCATTGAAAAGCCTCTAAAAGATACATAATCATCCCATAGGAATGCTATCACGGAGCACAAGACACTATAAGTTGTCATTTGGCTCTTAGTTTTGTATGAATGGCTGCATCTCCCATTGATCTGATCCACTTAGAGTATGCCCAAGGCTTCTTTTGTAACTTAAATAATCATGAAAATTTCTAGGTTTCACCCACAAAATTAAGCATGATAGCCATGTCGATTTCTCTAATCTATACTACAAACAGAGAAAACCTAGGATTCTAGATTTTGGAACAGATGGCACCCATTTTAAGACAACGAACAATTGAGGGCCTAATAATAGAGGTCATAGGTTAGTTGTCGCAATGGTTGAGTTGTTGTTGTGTGGCTTGGAGGTTATAGGTTCAAGGTGTGAAAACAGCCTCTTACAAGATTAGTGTCATGGATTGTTTTTACATAGTCCATGACCAAAGCATACAAGAGGCCCATTTTAGTTCGTGGACTCAGTTCAATAGACTTTGGCTTGCGATTGAATACCCGTGAAGGAAGATCCATTTTTAGAAGGCCCAAGCTCTAGAATTATCCTTATAAATATCTACAACATAGAATGTTGTAGACTTTAGATATTTTGTAAGAATGTTCCAGAGGGCAATATAGACCGTACATGTATAATGATCTTAGCCCTCCATTGACGAGGTGGAAAGAGGGTGAACTCCTATAAATACAGGATCTCCCTCATTTGTAAGACATCTTGTAAGGAATGAAACAATCAATGAATCAGTGTGCAAGTTAGTGGTTCTTTTCTGGTTTCGTGCTCTCTTCTCATATTTTCTTGTGAACTTCCGCAATTAAGGCTGAACTTAGCCTTGAGCTCATTTCATGACTAAGTGCCGCACAAGAGTTTGAAACTTTGAGCCCATGACAAATGGTATTAGAGCAGGTTTGACAGGGTTGGTAGCTAAGCTAGATTGAGCAAAGTTAGTTTCAAAGCAAAGTTAGTAGTGAAGGTTTACGAAGATGGAGGCAATTGCGTGTGGCATCTCTACTCGGCTAGATACCCAAGGTCTAGGTCCCTTGAAGCTATGACGAAAGAGCTTAAGGGCGAGGGGGAGGATGGATTGTGCTCCATAAGGAAGGTAAGCCTTAATAGAACACCTAAGGTTAGAGTTTTAAATACAAGGAGTTTTGCTAGTAGATGGAAGGTTACTACCCCATCAAGGCCATACTACTTTTGCGATGGACCACACCTCATGTGAGATTGCCCAATGAGGAAGGTTGTATATGATCTGACACTACCCAAGGAAGAAGATGAGGAGGATGAGCCATATGATGCAGCCCAACGAGGTACGCCACTTAATTGCACAACAATAGTTGAAACAACTGTGGACAATGATAGTGTTATCACACAAGAGAGTGTGGAAGGAAACATGCAACCACTAGAAGAAGTTGCATCAAGAGAGGAGACGATGCAACTAGGTTCCATGGAAATATCAATGTCAAGAAAATTCTTAGAAAAACCAGAAGCCAGAAAGGATGTCGTTACACATGAAGATACAAGGAGACAGGTGATGTGACATGAGAATTCTATAGGAAACATGGAGATTGTACATGTAGGTACATTGCCACACTTAACTGCCATAAGGGAGTTAACAAATAAAGAACCTCAGAGAAAAATAGTCAGCAGGAGTGTTACCACAATTGATGGTACAAGGAAGAGTGTGACACAACGACAACACTCTAAGAGGAAAACGACCAAGCTTGGATGTGTTAGAGACATGAAGGCTTGTAATGACCACATGTACATACAAGAGCCATGATGGAAAAAGATAATCATACATATGCCAAGGACAAGCTATAATAGGTGATTGTGCGAAAGTTTACAAGTATGCAAGAAGGATCCCTACATGAAAAGTGTTCCTAAGTAATTAGGACCAGACAAGACAAGTTAGATTTTGAAGTATAAGGAAAGGACCACTAGATAATGAGGGAGATGCAAGTCGCACAAATATAATGCATGTGACTCAATGGATTTCCTAACACTAAGAAGAATGTGTTGATGAGGGCATCGACGTTATCAGGTGTGGGAGAATGTCATGGACTATTTTTACACAGCCCATAACCAAAGCATACAAGAGGCCCATTTTAGTTCATGGACTCGGTTCAAGAGACTTTGGCTCGCTATTGAATACCCGTGAAGGAAGATCCATTTCTAGAAGGCCCAAGCTCTAGAATTATCCTTATAAATATCTACAATCTAGAATGTTGTAGACTTTAGATATTTTATAAGAATGTTTCGAGAGGGCAATATAGACAGTACATATGTAATGATCTTAGCCCTCCATTGAGGAGGTAGAAAGGGGGTGAACTCCTATAAATAGAGGAGCTCCCTCATTTGTAAGACATCTTGTAAAGAATGAAACAATCAATGAATCAGTGTGCAAGTTAGTGGTTCTTTTCTGGTTTCGTGCTCTCTTCCCATATTTTCTTGTGAGCTTAAGCAATTAAGCCTGAACTTAGCCTTGGGCTCATTTCAAGACTAAGTGCCGCACAAGAGTTTGAAAGTCTGACATTAGGCTGAGTACTATAGACCCTTTGTGGTCCACCCCTTCTCCGAACCCAACATATGGGGAAGCTTCGTGCACCGTGCTTCCTTTAATAATGGTAGCTTATATATAATCCGGTTTACTTGGTTATATTGGATTATTCCACATGATTCTCGCATGATGAGTGCACAATCTTCATTTTTACGTGAGTGTGCATTTGCCTAAGTCAACGGGGGTCAAATTGTCAATCCAAATCCTGTTCATAAAGGTATTCAAATTCCTAAAGCAACTTATCCGCTACGATTACAATAGAACATGAAATTTACTATAAAATATTAGGCTACGTTATCGGGTGTGGGAATCATATTCAGAAGGTTTGGTATATACTCCACCATGCAAAGATGCAATATTCTTTATTCACATGAAAAATGAAAGCCGACTTAACCTTTTCTTTAATGCAAATGGGCTTGCGGAACACAATAAGAACATTAGAAATGGCAACACTGAAAAAAATCTTCTATGAAATATCTTAGGTGATCATAAAAGTTCTTATAATAAATTAGTAGCTAAAAAGGGCAGTTCCGGAGATCCCACCTATGCGGGGTCTGGGGAAGGGGCGGACCACAAGGGCTATAGTAGGCAGCCTTACCTTGCATTTTGTAAGAGACTGATTCCACACCTTGAGCCTGTAACCTCAAGGTCACATGACAACAACTCTTACCGTTGCGCCAAGGCTCCCCTTCTACAATAAATTAGTAGCTCAAGTCATAAAATATATTGAAGTGGTATAAAAATGATCTCAAGAATTTCCTTACGGGTGGGAATGAAAAAGACAAAAAATGGCTGACTAGTTGGTATATTTCATCATCTTAGGACCAGTCTAATGAGATTCAAGACGGGACCCCAGAATTCCACGGGAGTAGAATTGAAACTTTGCACTATGGGGAGTTGGGGTTCACATGCACCTTTCTGTTTGTCCTTGGACTTTGCTGGGTCCTTTCTTCCAGATGCCTCAGATTTTCATTCATCTTTTGTTTCTTTTGGATGAAATCAATCATATCTGAGGAGCAATTTTTCTGGCTTTCACATTTGAGACTTGCCAGGGACGCCTAAAAGGATGCAAATGGGACTGCAGTGGGTTCTGCCATTGACTACAGATCCCCATGGAACTACTGCCTCCTACTTGTAGTCCTCGGAAGCGGTATTCATTTTTCGGTTGAAGGTTGTAAGTTGTAATAGGTGAAAATATCCAAAGCAGTTGGTAACAAACAATTAGTAGTTCGAAGTACACGATAAGGCACTTCCCCTCGTTATGCTTGGTTGGATGTTTAAGGTGGCACTTTTTTCTTAATGGGGAGATTTTTAGCAGAACTAGGAATTAGGGTATAGCTTCTAGGCTTGGATATGCTTAGTTACAAGTTTGAGTGATGGTTTTTCTTTTGGCCGGGGATTATATTTTAGAGTGTTGTGAGTGAGAGACGAGTGTATGATTGATTTGCTTTGTAACTCTTTATTAGACAAAATAAAGAAAAAATATAATAATACGAAGTCATTCAAGAAAACAAAGAAAAAAAAATGGATAACTAATAATCTAATAATAAGTCAAAAATGTAATTTTTTATTTTCATTTTTTTCATTGGGCTTTCAATAATTAAAAAAAGCAAACAACGAGGACTGTCCAAGATTCTGGATTGGTTTAGTGGATTGGAATTATAGGCATGTTGGTGACAGCTATGAAGTATTGTAAGTGGATAATTTTTCACAAGAAAAATGCTAAGAAGAAAGTCACTATCACATCGTTTCCTAAATATGCATCTTCGGACTATTGCGTGCCATGTAGGTAGGATCAAATCCGTCAATCAACCAGACCACAATTAGACACGTTGTTGCTATTTTTGTCTTGATTAGGCTGCATTCTTCATGAGAGATATTTGTTTAGCATGGCACCAAAGCCATGACTGACTACTTAGTGGTGGTTTACAAGTTTTAAGGTATGGCTTAGATTTTTGGTTTACCCTAGTGATTTGGATGTTAAGTATCTTCCTCAATCCTGACCAGCTTTTTCACATAGTTGGTCCCTAGTTTTTTCTTTCTATTTTTCTTACTTTTTTTTTGTTACAAAATGTAACTTTTTTTGTGTGTGTTAATTTGTACACTGGGAGCATGGCACATTTATATAGATAACTATGATTGAATTCCCTTAAATTAATAGTCTTTGGATCAGAGGTTTTTTTTTATATTGATTTAGCAGAGTTTTTATAGAATCTTTTAGATTAAAATACTTGGGATGCCCATCATTCCTAATAAACTTTAGTTTTTCCTTCTTCCTACTTCCTGCAATTGTTTTTATTTTTCTTTATGCCTTCAGTAACTATCCAAATTTCTCTCCCCCATCTAACTCTATCATTCCCTCTTTTACATGAAAAAAGTTTCTCAAACTTGAGAATATTAATCAATGTGTAAGTGGTTAAAATATATTTTCCTACTTAATTTATTAAATGCATTAATTACCACATTGGCCTAAGTTTGGATCTTGATACTTTTTATTAGTTTAATGAGATAATTAAAAAAGAAAAGAAAATCTTATTCTATCTATAGCATTTGGATGTATTGGGTCATTCAATGAAATTTGTTGAGTGAGGGGTTGATCCTGTTTCTCCTCCATGGCAAGAGAATGGTTTATTTGTTCTGTGTGTGGTTTTGTTTTTAATTTTATAAAAATGCAGATATATTTAATTAAACTAAAGCCTACAGAAAGATTCAGTTACTCCTTTTTTCAAAAAAGTTAAGCAAGCATCGTTAAACAGTGATAATCTCAAAAAAGCCTAAAACTAATGTCTCCGTTCCCATGAAATCTTACGTGCAGAGGCCTTTGTAGCTAAGTAGTTGGCTACCTCATTTGTTTTCCTATTATATATGGACAGTCCTGGTGCACGAAGCTCTCGCATAGGTACACTAATATATATAGGTTGATAACTTAGATCACCTTTTTCTCCCTTTCTCCGCATTGATAACTAGTGATAACTCTCCACAAATCAGATAGGTTGAAGATAATCTATGTACGTTAATAAAGCCTTGCTTTACCGTCAAAGAAGGAAAAAGAAAAACTGAAGTAATTTATGAGAAGAATCCCCGCACGAATACAGTCTGAATAAGAGAAGAACCCAATCCTGGCAACTTCCCTCCACTTGTCTCTCTGGTTTTTGCATGATTTTGGTTTGCTTTTCTCACTTAATCACTTTCTTGAACTCCTTTTTAATGGTTAAATGAGTGGTTTTTGATGCAATCTTGGAGCTGTATCCATGGCTGTTAGGAAGGTTTCAGACTCTGTTTCCAAGGCCTTAACCGAAGAAATACAGAAGTGGGGAAGCATGAAACAGACTGGTGTCAGCTTGAGATATATGATGGATTTTGGGTCTAATCCAAGTGAGAAGAACTTGCTAATTTCTGCACAATTTCTTCATAAAGAGCTGCCTATAAGGATTGCAAGGAGGGCAACTGAACTTGAGTGTTTGCCTTATGGGTTGTCAGAGAAACCTGCGGTTTTGAAGGTAAATGGTTAATTTTGGTTTGGAGGTGACTTTTCAGATAGATTTTTGTTTTTGTGCATTTTGTGTTGATTCTGTAAGTGGATTTTGTTGTGATTAGTTTTTGGGCAGGGTTTGTTAACTCAGCTTAGATGTTTTGGAGAAACTTTTGCATGTAAATATTGGTTATTGATTGGTCGGTTTTGGATTGGTTCTGCATGTGGGTTTTGGATTGTGGAGCGTTTTGTGTAGATTCTGATATCTTCCTGGTTTTGGCAGAGTTTTCTTTTGATACTGAGAGTGCTCTTTTTCTCTCTTTGTGGAGGTCTTCTCATAGATTCTGATATGAAGTTTTGTGGTTCTGTTAGCATTTCGGTCCATTCGGCCTGGGCTTCTTGAAGTGCATTGACCCATTCTGCAATCTTAATTTGGTTTTTTGATAGTTTTGTTCAGATTCTCACAGGAATTTGGTTTTTGGTTGGTTTTGTTATGGTGCTGCAAGCGTAATTCTATTTCCCCTCTCTTTCCAGAGTTTACTTTGTATTCATTGGGCATGTGGGTTCATGAACTGCATTCATGGATTGTGGGCTTGTGGTTCTTGCAGCATTTTGTATAGAGCCTATATTTTGAACAAGACTGCACAAATGAATTGATTTTTGTTGTACCTTGCTGTTGACTTGGATGATTCATGTGAGTCGTTTGGCATTTCTTGGGAGTACTTTTTCTTGTTCGTGGTTTGTGCAGTGTTTTGTACTAATTTTGCACGGCTATTTTGATTCCTTTGTGTAATACATGAGATATTTTGCATCTTCTGCATTTCTAATGCAATAAAGACCTTTGTGCTACACCCAATCTAATGAAGACCTGGAAAGTTTGTTATTTCTTAATAAATTAGTTGATTATGTTTATTTGTTTGATATTGAGATTTGCTTTTGGGGAAATTTTAAGCTTCTGAAAGGGCAACTTTTTGTTTCAGGTTCGAGATTGGTATTTGGATTCTTTTCGTGATCTTAGATCTGTTCCAGATATCAGGGATTCAAGTGATGAATTGGCTTTCACCCAAATGATTAAGATGATCAAAGTGAGGCATAACAATGTTGTTCCTGCTATGGCTTTGGGTGTTCAGCAACTGAAGACAGATTTGAATCCAAAGGTTGCACGGAAAGATTTGGAAGAGATTCATCAGTTCCTTGATCGCTTTTACATGTCAAGAATAGGCATCCGCATGCTTATAGGTTCCTCCACTCTTTTGCTTGTTATTTTCTCTATTAGCTCTCCTAAATCTTGTTATTTAAATGTTTACATTTCCTTACATGTATTTGGCTTGTTTTCTCCCAGTGCTGTTAAAGAAGCTCCAAAAATAGATCTTATATTATGTTTGATATGCCTGGAATTTTAGGTTGTCAACTCTACTGACCAAGCCTTGTTTTTGGTGAAGTTCAGGACAGCATGTGGCTTTGCACGATCCTAATCCGCATCCAGGACGAGTAGGTCACATTCATTGTAAAATGTCTCCTATGGAAGTAGCAGAAAGTGCTAGTGAGGATGCCCGTCACATTTGTCTGCAAGAATATGGGAGTGCTCCTGATGTTAAGATATATGGGGATCCCAATTTCACCTTCCTGTAAGCCTTTCCAGATACTCCTATTTTGTGTTTATGCATGGCTATCTGTTTGGTAATAAGTTCTAATGTGAGAGGTTGATAATCCATGGCGAAGAACATAAGTTCCCATTTGTTTCCAATCGGAGAAAGCGATTCCTGTCTTGACCCTTCCATTTTTAACACTTCTATTCTATTTTCAAAAGCAGTTAATGTTACGCACTACTACTTTGAAGTTCTAATCTAATTTCATTCCATATAGAGGTCACCACATTATGGGGGTGGTACTGAATCTTTATTTAATCTTGAAAATAAGCAACAGGTACTAGAATTCACCTTTCTCAACCCAGATGGTGATACCTGCATCAGGCGTCCCTGCTTGCTGTATAGCGAGAAAGCTGTTCAAGGAAATTTTGGCACTAGCTTGCATTTGTACATAAGTCCTAGTAGTTGGCAGGTAAAGTATTAAGAGTCAATATGCTGAAGTCAGGGGCTGTTATCCATCTTGGGGAGCTTCTCACAATGGGTGCAAATCAATTAGCCTTATAGCAGGGGATTGTTTTCTTTTATCATCTATATTGCCTAGTGCATCTATGCCTCGGTGGCAAGAACTTCAGAACTGGGTTAAAGTATTCTAAATGAGAAAATAAAAACTCAAATGGAGCTCAAGCAAGGCTAATGTAGAAAGTACTGTAGAGCTGAGCAGGGTTTATATTAGCCATAAATACATTCTTTTGCACTTGATATCCAGAAAATCCTTGTTTCTATTGAAAGATAGATTGAAAACAAAGCATTTGGGATCAATAGTTCCTGTAATAGCACTGGGCTTGTTCCTGGAGGCTGCTGAAATTGGATGGTATCATATACAATCTCATGGAGTTAATAATCCATCTTGTATGTGTGAAATGGACTGGCTCTACCTGTTTTTCAGTTTTTAGACCAGTTCATGTATGAAAGATCTCCCTGCAGTAGTTATGATTGAGAGTTTCTGAATTGTTGACAATATGGACACTGTTACATGCAAAGAATATAGTTTATTTATTCATTTCAATTTGGAAAAGGATTTTACATTGTTGAAGGTTTTTCCAGTCCAAAATATAATTAATACTTATCTCCAAAGTTGCTGTAATTCTCATATATTATGAAGGAAAATATTGATATATAATTATTCTCCTTTCTCTTTTATAACAGGTATGTTCCTTCACATTTGCATCTCATGGTATTTGAGTTAGTTAAGAATTCCTTGCGTGCTGTCCAAGAGCGATTCATGAATTTGGATAAAGATGCACCTCCTATTAGAATCATTGTTGCTGATGGAATAGAGGATGTTACCATAAAGGTATAACATGTCAACCTTAACTTACAATCCAAAATTTTCGAAATCCAGCATTAGAACACGGAATTGCTGGCTAACTGAACTAATTTCATTTGAATAATGAAACTTGTCACCTTTTTGAGGTCTATGAATGCTCATTAAGTTTCTATTTAGACAGGGACATTATAGACTGCATTTTCCCTTTCCAAGGTTTGCTCATGGAAAACTAAGATTGCAGTAGAGAAGGAACATAATAGATAAAAATGTTAAGCCTGTGATTTCAGTTGGTTAAGCTCCCCCTACGCACAACCAAGAGGTTGTGGATTTGAATCTGGTCACTATGAGTTTTTACCATTGTGCCAAGGCTCCCCTTCTAATAAAAGGGCAGCCTCGGTGCACAAAGCTCCTGCCTATGCGGGGTCCAGGAAAGGGGCGGACCACAAGGGCCTATAGTAGGAAGCCTTACCTTGCATTTTGCAAGAGGCTGAGTAAGAAATGCATGTGCTTTATATTGCAATAGTCACATGCTGGATGCTGATCCTGTGAAACAATGGAAGAACTATCATTTTAGTAGGGAACAACTTGATGGGTGATTGCTTAAAAGTTAAAACCTGATCTGCATTCACACAGGCTAACTCTGCTTGTCTGCATAAAGCAAAGGGTGTGGAAGTTAGCGAGTCTAGCTTGTATTCTTTTTAAGGTTAACCCAAGCAGGCTCCTGTTTAAAGTTAGACCTCAGTAAGATATAGATGATGTCTGATAGTTGTGGTTAAACTCTTATTTTACATGATCTAAACATAAAAAAGAGTGAAGTTCAAAGGAGATAAAACTATAGAAAAAAGTAAAGCTGACAAAAGGGAGAATTCACAATTGAACTTTTCGTCACTAAATGCCCGTATTAAGGTTTTTTACAAAAATCACTACTGTAAGTATATCTTTTGTAATTTGGCTTCTTAAACATAACCTTTCCAAAATTTGTGCATTACCCATCTTGCACTGGCAAACCTTGGGATATTTTTATTCAAGGAACTTGTCTTAAAGCCCCTTATGGAAGTTATGTATATTATCTCATTCTGACTCATAGGACATGGCTCCATTGGAAGAAAATTAGGTTCATTTGGACTGAGGTCTGTGGATTATAAACTTCATTTGGTGGCAGTCAGAAATTCTTTTATTTTCTCTGACATTTCACCTTTTGCTTCTTCGTTCATACTGAAGCAGCACATAACAAGATTGTGAAGGGACCTATCTCCCCGATTTATCCATTAGCATGAAAACTTGCTTTTACCAACTTCCATCACCAAAATGTTATCAGTTTTCACAGAACCTTGCATTTAAGCACAATTCTCTTTGCATCTCAAAATCAAATCTCTGCTATTCCCATTTCGGCATTGCATTTTACCAATAAGTTGAAAACCAGGAAAGTACCTGCTGAATCATGTCATGCACAACTTCCCTTCTGTGATGCCTTCTATTACATGCAGGATAAACTTGTGGAACTGTTCCATGAAAGGTTCCTTGGATCCATATAGACTGATAATTGCAGAACACATATATGATGAAGACGTTGCAAGATCTTGTTTAACATGTGTCCTCAGGCACCTGAAAATGGAAATAAAATCCATATCGTGAAAGTTGTATGAAATAGTGAAAAAGCAATCCACATGCTTGACCATGTATTTGATGGTATTCTTTTTAGTCCTTTGAGATGTATCTATTTCTAATCACTAAAAATGGAAAAGATATATCCTTGGTCTCTAGAAATTCATGTTGCATGGATCTGTACTTGAAGGCATCAGATTTCTCAGGTGGCACTAAGAAAAACATGGGAGACACTGCTAGATTGGGACATTACTGAGTTGTTACATTTACATGTTTTCTTCTAAATCTATTGATGGGTACTTTGACATCCTTGCATTCAGATCTCAGATGAAGGGGGTGGAATTCCAAGAAGTGGTCTTCCAAAGATTTTTACCTATCTCTATAGTACAGCAAAAAACCCACTTGATGAGCACAAAGACTTGGAAGGCTCAACTGAGGGGGTGGTAATGGCTGGATATGGATATGGCCTGCCAATTAGTCGTCTTTATGCTCGATATTTTGGAGGTGACCTGCAAATTATCTCTATGGAAGGATATGGTGGGTGCATCTCGTCTTTCTGTTTCCACTTGATTTATATGCTTGTTATACTTCCTTCCATTCTATTTAGTGGACATCATTTTAGACATAGATAATCCTGTTACCTTTCACATTTTGGTAGGTGAGAATGAAAGCCTGAACACTGATTCGAATGGTTATGTGCTTGAGGGCATTGCTGCTATAGTAAAGAGTCAACTTCAATCATCATCAATTACTTCTACCTTTATATGGATTTTAAGACCATAAACTCTAGAGTTGCATTAGTGAAAATTACAATATAGTGTGAAGTTAGTTTTGGACATTACACCAATTGCAAGTTTAGGTCATTGGAACAATTTCTAAGCTGAAAATTCTTTAGCTGACCTGAATGACCTGTTTATGCTAACAAGTCCTAAATAAGACTGGAGGTATTATACATATTTATTTTGCCTGCAACATCCGTCATGCCGACAAGGAATGAAGTGTTTTCCTTTTCCTTTTCCTTTTTCATTTTAATCTTGCAAGGTGATCTTGGTCTTCATTTGTGAACTCTGAGAGTGGAATGCTTTTGGTTTTAGACAAATGGATCACAGGCAGAAGTACCTCATAAGTATGACAAAGCTATATGCCTATAAAGAGCAACAGGACATTTGGAGCTAATTAACAGTGTGGATTGTTGAATAATATTATTTCCCTCACTGCATCATCAACTTGAGTGTTCAGCATAACACACACATAACAATCTTCTTAAAGTCATTCCACAGATGCTGAAGTTATGGAAAATTTCATTTGATATGTGAATGATCCCTAACAGAGAATGGTTCTTTAATAAGGCTTTTGCTAACACTTCATACTGGGCAAAATACCAACAACTTCCTGGATATCATGTTGATGCCATACCCAGTCCAGGTAATTTCCTTATGTCCTTTGTCAATAACCAAAATTATTGGGCACCTTCAGAATGTTACAGCTTATACAAGTTGGTAATCTCTGTTGCTTCTGTTCTATTTTTGTTCAGAAAATGTGATATCCAACCCTATGTGAAAATTGGATGTTCCTCTTATACAACTTGATAAATCTCTGCTGGCTCTGTCCTCTAGTTGTGCAGAGTTATCTGACTCTTGGGGAGCGTGCTCTCTCTCTCTCTCTCTCTCTCTCTCTCTCTCTCTCTCGTGGCAGTCGTCCATTTCAACTACATATGGTAGAAAGTCAAAATGAAGCTGTGTTTGTGTGTCTGTCTCTCATGGTATTTACCAGAGTAGGGCAACTATATGGTAGAGAATTTGCAATCCATCTCAAAACTGGAGCCAAGACTTTGGACCATTCATTTTTCAGGCCTGTCTTAGAGAGGCCATGCTCTATAATCTGATTCTTTGGATGATCATAAACGTCTGACTTCTGAAGCTTCTTATAGAATATAACTAAAGTGGATGAGATTTTTGTGTGCTGACAGATCCAAAAGATAACTGGTTAGGATCAATAATATCTGGCAACACTTCTACTTTTTAACCTCTTTTCCCATATAATATGATCTATTCAGCCGAGTATCATATAATCTTTCCTCTTCCTCTCTTTTGCCTACTCAGCATCTACATAAATGGAGATTCCTTTGGACTCAAAAACGCTTTTTCTTATTGACTTAGCTTGCAGAATATGCATTGATGATGCTGGGAAAAAGAGGGTAATGTCAACGTAGTGAGATAGTTAGCAATAGTGATACAGAAAAGAGGATCAAATCACTTGTGCCAAAACAAAACATTGTTGCAGTCAAATTCCTTGGTCTGTGGTGAAAGGCATGAGTTTCACTAGAAGGGGGCTCCAAGTTGTGTTGTTGAGTGTCATCTGTTTACTCTTGTCATTCAATTCATACTCTCAGCTATGGGTATTGTGGGTAAAAATGTCTACATGGTCATCTGGACTATGGCATCACAATGGTAGGTAATTTTGATATTCTGAACTGACTGCTCATTATATAAGAGACTCTCTGCACTCCTGCTCAATAAACACTGTACCTAGCGTGCTTGTTATGCAGCCATCATACAAGTAAGTTCTCATACAATGATTCAGTAAGGGATTAAAGTCAACTTCATTTGATGAGCAAATTGTTCATTACATGAAACTCTGAAAGCTGTCCTCTGTGTCTGCCAGGAGATAAAATGCTGTGGCAGGTTGACACTTATTGCAGTTCTACCTCCACCTCAGTCAAGTGTAGACAGCCTTGAGTAGTTATTCGTTGTTAGGATATCTTTTCCTTATTGAACTTGTCCAGCTCACCATAGTAGAGTATCTCCTTTACTGCTAAACCTTTGTAAAAAAATCTTCTTTCTGTTACAACTATTATCTAGTCCTTTAACTTTTAAAATATAGTTTGGACAAAAAATCCTTATCAAAATCTCAGGTTCTGTAATTTCCAGCCAAGTGATAGTGGCATGAAACAACCAGTCATCTTTATGCACACAATTTATGGATAGTCCATATCCCTAAAATTTCACATAAGGAGATATTGTACTGTTCTGCTAATCCAAGGCTGAATTCTTTGATTCTTTCTTGCTTGTCTGCTTGCAAGCCATTGATTGGTAATTAAGATATAGGACCATTCCTTTTCTTTTCTGTGGCTATGTCAAAGCCATGGTGGGAAGCCTCGGTGCACGAAACTCCAGCATATGCGGGGTCCAGGGAAGGGGCGGACCACAAGGGTCAATAGTATGCAGCCTTACCTTGCATTTTGCAAGATTTTGTTTCCAGGCCTTGAACCCGTGACCTCAAGGTCACAAGACAACAACTCTACCATTGCGCCAAGGCTCCCCTTCATGTCAAAGCCATGGTGAAGCCTACAAAATGTAAATGGTCCTTTGCTTGGAACCCCTATGATAGGCACAAACATGTAGACCCAAGGATGTGGTTTTCTTTGCTATGGAAAAGGAGGAACTCAATCAAGTCATGGGTAGGTTTCTTCTTAATTCTATTTCACATTTGTAATACTGGAGATTATCTTCCCTTTAGCAAAGGAGAACACTTTGTGATGGACTGTAAAATAATCAAATGAAGATTTGCGAGGGAAATCTCAAAAATGCAAATTCAAACTGTAGACTTATTGAAAGAAGCCCTAGAAAATGCATCTTGGATATCTCATTTTTATTAGAATATGTAAATGATGTTTTTACATGTATCCCTCTACTTAAAGTAAGTTGTGAGTGGTAGACTTGTTCAAATTTCTTGAAACATGAAATAGAATATCAAAGCGAGTTAAAAGACATCTAACAATGTGCCAAAAGATGGCTAGCTGCTCCTAGTGACTTCGAGGCTTGGAAATATCCTCCTTTGATTTGGTGCTGTCAATGCCTTCAACGTAAATGCGTATTTGTTTCTCTATATCAGTCATTACACTTGGAGAAAACTTGTCCTCCCATTTGTTGATGTCAAAGTTGGAGTAGACTGATGGTACTTAAAAAACAAATCTTCTATGTTGAAAGTTTTAGGGGATTCCCAGCTGATACAAATCAGAAGTTGAGAACTGAAATTAGGATTTAAAAGATACTCTAGAATTTTCCTGATTTTAGAGTGTTAACCTTGGAGAATTTGTCATATAGGGAGAGAGAACATCAACCTTGGACAGAAATTAGGAGAAGAAGAGGTATTCAAAGAAGAGGACTCACAGAAGTTAGGAGAAGAATGAAGAACAATACCAGTATATCTTAGTCATTCAATCATAAACAATAACTTGTTGCAATAGAGAAAACTATGCCTTTTATAAACTTGAGGTTTAGTTGACTCATAACCAATCTATTACTTAGTGTCTAAGCAACATAACAATTTTTTTAATGCTGACACATGCATATCCACCAGCCTTTGAGCAGCCTGAAAAATTGACCTAGCATAAGAGAGGCTCCTTGTGCCATTGTGCTACAAGGCCTTTGCTCATAACAAAGGGCTCTTTTATCCTTAACATTAATCATGGCCGCCCGCAACTAACAGTGAAACATTAAACAACTTAAACTTATGGCCTTCAACTAATAACTGACACAAAACATAACATCAGACTCTTAATGCATAATGACTCCCCTTTACTATGAATATACTGGAAGATGCATGTGATGGTCCTCATCATTATCCCCCGCTTGAAAATCTTCAGTGAAACATTAAACAACTTAAACATATGGCCTTCAACTACTAACTGACACAAAAAGATAACATCACTCTTAATTGATAATGACTCCCCTTTACTATGGATATACTTGAAGATGCATGTGATGGTCCTCATCGTTATCCCTAGTTTGAAAATCTTCGATTCTATTGAAGGAAAAGAATGGTACCATCCGCTCTTGAATGAATTAACCTTGTTCACATCTTTGCATGATCTTAACTTCGTTCTTCATGATGTTCATGTCTTAACATCCATTTCTTGTTTTGGATTGATAAGAACTAGAAGCACCCTGCCTTCATATGCCTTCAATCATCCAGGATGTGGAGAATCTCCCACTAGTAGTAATAGCAGAGCCAGAGCTCTAATGACAAACTAATCTAGATTAGAGGTACAGAATTGAAATTGGGGTTTAAAAGATCAAAAGATGTTCTATGATTTGCTTGGATTTAGAAAAATAAGGTAGAATTAGGGTTTTGGATAGGGGAAGATGTAGATAGAGAGAGATAAAAGGAAGAAGGAGATGTCTTATAGAGGGAGAAAGAACACTCACCTTGAACAAGTATAAAAGAAGAGGATTCACATGAGTTAGGAGGAGAAGAAGTTGTAGTAGAAGAGAGAAGAAAAATCAAGAATAACAGAGGGTTATCTTATTCATTCCATTATAAATGATAACTTGTCACAGTAAAAAAAGCATACCATTTTACAGAATTCAGGGTTACTGGATTCATACCTAGGCTGCACAACAAAAGGCTCTTTTCTCCTTCATATTCTAAACATGGTTCACAACTTGAAACAAAAAACAACTTAACATATGGCCCAGAACAAGTAACTCAGAGAAAACATAAATATAAGACTTCTAATTGCTGTGAACACTCTTTTACTTGGATACAATTGAAGATGCATGTGATGGTACTCATTATTCTACCTACCATAAAATCTTCAAGTTGTCGTCGGAGAAAGAATGGTTCTGCTCGCTCTTGGATGAAACAAACTTCTTTCACATCTTCACATGATCTTGAGTTCTTTGGCCACAATGTTCAAGGTGTTAACTTTCAGATCTTGTTTTACCTTGACAAGAATCATCAGGGCACCTTGAGAGTATCCAACTTGGACAAAAATTAGGAAAAAGAGAAGAAGCTTCAAAGAAGAGGACTCTTGAAAGTTAGGAGAAAAAGTAGTAGTCGAAGAGAAAGAAGGAGAATTCCAAAGTAGAAGGAAAGGAAAAGAAGTACAAGAGAGAAGAATAACAAAGAATAATAGAGGTATATTTTATGAGTCCTGCTAGAAGATGTGTTTGAATTAAACACCCCTTTTTGACATGCATGGTGAAATTTTTTGAAAACTTGGACAAAAATTAGGAGAAGGAAAAGAAGCTTCAAAGAAGAGGACTCTTGAAAGTTAGGAGAAAAAGTAGTAGTAGAAGAGAAAGAAGGAGAATTCCAGAGTAGAAGGAAAGGAAAGGAAGTATAAGAGAGAAGAATAATAAAGAATAATAGAGGTATATTTTAGGAGACCTGCTAGGAGATGTGTATGAATTAAACACCCCTTTTTGACTTTCATGGTGAAATTTTTTGAAAGATCTAAGTAGTTCATCATGTTGGGAGTGTCTTAGATAGGATTAGCTGCAAAATTTTATGCCCATTCTACCTTAGAGGGAAGAGGAACAAGTTACAAAGCGTGCTTTTGAGTCCTTCCATATACTACCTGATAAGGAGTCTTGCCTATTGTACAGTTTTGCATACTGTTGCAGGCAAACTCAACTTACTGATGCAATATCATAGAAGGTCCATGAATAGACAAACTGCATAACATGTTGCCAAACATGTGATTGACAAACTCTGACTCCTCATCCATCTGTGAATGACAAGTAATGCTGAACAGGAGTTCCAAGTTTAAGCGACCACAAAGTGCTCCAGAAATGACCCAAAAACTTAGAGTTACAATCAAATGTACTCAAATTTAGTATCCCATGTAAATGAAGCCACTTTTCTGTAGAAGAGGTTGGCAATGAAAGTAGCATCAACATTCTCCCTACACGTATTAAATGTGCTATCTTAGAAAATCTGTATACAACTATGGAACAAAATTCTACTACCTTTGAGTGTGTGGTAGTCCCAAAACATAGTCCATGTGCAAATCCTCCCTAGGGAACATCAGGAATTGGCAGCTCCATGTACGACCCAATGTCTTGCGTTTCCCCTTCAAAGTTTGACAAACTGAGCATCATTGCACATATTTGCCCACATCATGTTTCATCTGCAGCCAAAGTAACATTTCTGCACTATCTATATGGCCTTGTCACATCCCTAGTGGCCACCTAATCCTCCAGTATGCAATTTGTTCAGAACCTGGTCGTGTAAAGAACTTTATTGATTATATAAGTGCGAGCCCAAAAAGAGCATCAGTCTTGCAGTAAGTTTTTACTTGATTGTTTTGGCTGGGAAACGTCCCAAACATGCTGGAAATCTGAATCTGTCAGCATGTGACGGGTATTTCAGCAAAGTAACTTTCCTACTCAGGGTGACAGCTACCTTATTCAACTCAGTAGACTTTTACTTGAGGACAAACATGAATTCTGTAGGAAAGCAATCCACCTAGCATATATACAAATAGAATTAGTTAGGTTGTAGATATATGTTAGTGCCTCATGATCAGTATAGATCACAAACTATTGTTGGGTCAATAATACTTCCAATGTTTTAATGTCTATATTGGTGCATATAACTCCTCAACATAGGTACACAAGTTCTGCTAGCATCGCTAAGTTTTTCAGTATAGAATGCAATTGATCATCCCTATTAAGAAAGTATGACTCTGATCCCAATGCAAGAAACGTCACACTTCTCATCAGACTAGCAAGAACCTCTGTGGTCATGAGTCTCTTTAATGAAAGCTAGTTTTTGCCTCCAAGAGTCAAATCTATTCTTCTTCAAGGAAATAAACATGGTACCAAGGTACCAACTATGGTGCTGAAATCACATGCAAAATGTTGATAAAGGGTGGCTAATCCATGAAACAACCTCACCTCATCAGCATTATTTGGCGTAGGCCATTCTCTGCCAGCTTCTTTTCATCGACCTGGATCTCCAATCCTTAACCACACATCTTAAGAAAACAAGCTGGTTGCTACAAAATGGTTAATGTGGTATGCAAATTATTAAAGTGGTCTAAAATACATATACTTTAAACAAGTAGGTTGTTGAAATGCATAATGACACACTTCTCTATCAGAGGCTTGGGTGTATGATTCATAAGCTGCATAAGGCTCTCAGTCATTGAATAGTCTAAATAGCCGACACTCATACAACCTCTTCTTTTGTGTGCAGTTTTCTATTTGTCTCCTGGGCACACTCTAATTTAGTAAACCACTTGGCAGATCAATTTTGAGAATACCCACGTAGCGTCTAACATGTCTAATAGACAAGGAATATGAAACATGTACCTCACTGTTATCTTGTTTATCATCCTCTTATCAAAAAATGTACCCCAGGAATGGGAAACATGTACCATCCCTTGTTGCTGTTAATAAAGCTGGGATAACTCGTGAACTCATGCCGATCTATATCCATTGCACAATAACTCCACCACTCGTCCATGAAGGCTTTCATGTTACTTAGGACTCATCCTTTAATGTGCAAGTTTTAGTAAACTTGCATCTAGCACTGGATCAATGGCACGCTGAATATCATGCATCAGTGTGAGTACATCTTGCAACTCATCGAGAAACGCTACTACAAATTTCAAAGAAAGAGGCGTTATCCAGTATCTGAGTGTGTTGCAGTCCTTCCCCTTTCATATTCATAAAACAAATTCTGCATTTTCCCTTAACATCCTCCACAAACTTCAGAGTAAGGACACACTGCACTTGATAAACTATGGGTTGGTACTGTAGTGACCACAAGGGAGATCAAAATTATCCCCGTCTTTGTAAAACATGGAGAGGTTGTCCTTGGCCTTATGAGTGAAGGCACAATCATAATGTCAGGAGCGCCCCAAAACAATACAGAGTATATCCATGTCTACCACATCAAGTAAAATCTCATGGAAATAAATATTGCCCACTGAGAAAGGAACTTTACACAGTTTGTGGTGTGCTATTGATGTCCATTCTGAATTCACCTGGCTTCATAAGGTTCTGAATATTGTGTCAGGCGTAGTCTCAATTATTGAAATACTACCTTTGCTACAATATCCTTTGTCTACAATCAGTTGCGTAGCTGTGATTTAAACTCATTGTGTTTTGTCTTATGCAGAAGTTGTTTCAACACTCCAAAACTTATCCTCATTTGTGTATGCCTGCTGCACATTCGCCAATCCCCTTCTTCACCAAGGCATCATCAAAGGCTTGTCTAGTTACAAGTTAGATTGCGTATCTTCCTCTGTCTTAACACCCTTAATTCATGGTTGTGGGCAACTAGAAGAGATGTAACCCTTTTTCCTACATTTGTAATGTATTTCCCTTTGTGAAAGTTTAGCGATCCATTTGTTGGTTCATCTATGTGCCTTGGGTCCTTCAATTCCTCCTTGTATAAGTCTGAGTGAGAGGAGAACATACCTATGTGACTGGATTTGTTGCAGTAGGCTGCTGGTCGCTTGGTGTATCTTCTTTTCTCTTTTGTTGTCAACCACCAAAATGCGAAGGTCCTCTTCCATATGTCCTATCTGATACTTGGTCTTGAAAAGAGTAACTTTTCATTTGCACCTCAGCTGTTGTAGCCAATCAAATTACTTTGTACAAGTCCCAAACATCTTGCATGGCTACTTTTCTTGTTAGGCCAACCTCAATCCTCCAAGAAAGATGCAACCTTCTGCAAATATGTTTTTGTCAACTCGTAGGCGAGAGTCAAGAAAATTTATGACATAATCACGAACATTACACCTGCTTTGCCTGCTATTCTAGTACTCTCAAAACAACATCCAGTCATATTTGGGTGTAATGATGAATTGTTACTTTCTCCATCATTGTGTTCGTCGTTTGTGTTATTCTTGCCATGTAGACGCCCTTATAGCTCACACATTAAGAGTCGTGCTTGGGGAGTGTGTTTGTAAGAATGAAACTCAAAGGAATTGATGAGGGCTTGCACAAGCGGTGGGGCATGTGGTTTAGGAGTTTCCATATAATTGAAGAACTGTTCTACCACCATGAGCTAGTCCAAGAAATCTTTCACATGTGGTTGCCCTTTAATGGTCAAATGGTCAATCTTCATCTTGTAGTCTATTTCTTGTAGTCAAATGATCAACCTCACTTAGAGCGTCAAATGATCAACCTCCTTCGAATCCCTCAGAGCGTCCAAAATGTCCTCTTCCGCACCAGAGAAATCATTTGCACAAGTAAAATGCTCTTGCTGGTTGATGCCTAATATGGATGTGGATGACCAATCACTAGCTGAACAACAGTTCGTGCTAGTCATTCCCTAAGGTTTTCATTTGGAAAAACTTAGGTTCCATGCTTTCCATAATTACTCCACCATGAGCGTCATTATTAGGGGAATGGTTCCTTGCTGCTGAATTTGCAAATTTGTTGCATCAGTCATCTAACACATGCAGGCCTGCAAACCTTGCAGAGTTCGAAGATAGCACTTATTCTACCATTGTTACCATGTAAACCAACACCCCCATCTCTGCTATAAGGTATCGCAATGAGTAATCTTGCTACTTATTATACTACCTGATAGAACATTAAACATTCAAAGAGAGATTTGCAAGCTGATATCTGAAAAGTGGATAGCCAAACCCTAGAATTCCCTCAAGAAACCCTAGAAAGCCATTATTGGATTTTTCCTTTACCTCTTGCAAAATGCAAGGTAAGGTTGTGTACGATTGACCCTGGTAGTCCCCCTCTTCCCTAGACCCCGCATACGCGGGAGTTTCGTGCATTGGGGCTGCCCTTATGACAATATATAAATCACATTTTTACGTGTCCAACATATTTAAAATCCCAACTAGAACGAAAAGATATTTAAAATCCAAACTAGAATGAAAAGATATAAACTCTCACTTAAAGTTACTGAGATGTACATTTGTGTTAACTGCTTAAAATAAAATAGGACAACAAAACAGAGTCAAAAGATGCCTAGCTGCTCCTAGTTGCTTCCAGGCTTGGAAGTACACTCCTTGAATTTGGCACAATCAATGCCCTTAAGTTAAGTGTGCTTTCCTTACATCACTTTGGTAAGTGTTTTTGTCCAATCCTCTAGCACCTTTGGGAGCATGAAACAAAAGAATACCTTTTAGAAGAATAAATCCAACAGGTTAATAATCATTAAAGTTTCCAAGGTCACATGGATAAGTAATAAAACATGTTTTAGTTCCCTTTGGGAACTCCAGACTAGAATCTTTTGGTTGGTGATAATCTAACAAACTCCAACTGAAATGATTTCCTCTTTCTAGTTTTAATGACAATGGGGACAAATAACTAAAATTTTTTATCCAAAGAAGAGCAAACTCCACCTATGTGCTTTTAGTTCTATATAATTTTATCGCAGCTGATCCTAAGCCTAACAAATAAAACTTTTGGCAAACCCCATGCATGAATCAGTTTTTGACATTTCCACTGCATCAGATCCTGGATGTAGGGGAAACTGGAGGGCTGTTAGGTTGTTCCTTGGAAGCGAATCGCTGCATCTGATCTCTGGTGCAGTGGATAATAGGAATGGGCTACTAGAGCCTTCCCTTGGAAGGCTGTAATAGAACCAAGGTTCAATGGAAAGTAGGCATGGGTTCCCGCGTTGTTTGGGAAGTGTGCGGGTAAATAGGCTAGCTCAAGAGAATAAATTTGTATTGCTACGTGGAGTATAGACACATTGACATGTAAGAGTTTAGAGTTAGTACATACGATGAAACGCAAAAGAGTCAACATCTCTTGTATCCAAGAAACCAACTGGAAAGGGGCTACAACTATTGAAATCAATTGGTATAAGCTTTGGTATGTGGGAAAGGACAATAATAGAAATGACGTTAGTGGTAGATAAAGAGTTAAAGGATCAAGTTGTAGATGTTAAAAGAACTGGTGATAGAATTATACTATTAAAACTTGTTCTAAGAGAGAAGATCATAAATGTTATAAGTGCATATGCACCACAAGTAGGGTTAGAAGATAGAACCAAGAGACAATTCTGTAAGAAATTCCCAACATAGAGGAGAATATTTATAGGAGCAAACTTTAATGGTCATGTAGGAAAAGAAAAGGAAGGATATGATAGGGAACATGGATAATATGGTATTGGAGAAAGAAATGAGATGGTGGAAGTTATTCTTGATTTTGCTTTGTTATATAACCTAGCTATAGCAAATACATACTTTAAGAAGTGGGATGAACACTTATTAACTTTTAAAAGTGGATCATATAAAAGCCAAATTGACTTTTTCTACTTAGGAATACTGAAAGATCTCTGTGTAAAGATTGTAAGGTGATGCCCAGTGAGAGTCTAACCTTACGACATAGATTAATGGTTATGAATATTTATATTAAAATATGGAAGAAAGGAAATGAACTTAATAGGCGTTCAAAAGTGAAGTAGTGGAACTTAAAAGGAGATAAGATATCATCATTTACAAACAAGTTGATGGTAGAAGAAAACTGAAACAATGAAACAGAAGTAAACACCATGTAGACTAATATGGCCAAGTCCACTAAGCAAGTAACAAAATATGTTTTAGGAGTATCTAAAGGTAAAGGGCAACCAATAAAGGAAACTTGTTGGTGGAGTAAAAGAGTGCAAAAAGTGATGCTAAAAAGGTTGTTAAGAGAGTAGTACGTGAGGCTAAAGTTTGGGCATATGATGATCTCTATAATAGATTAGGATCAAGAGAGTGTGGAAAAGATGTGTGTACACTTGCAAAAAGTAAGAGAACAAAAGAATATGGACATAGAGCACATTAAGTGCATTACAAGCGATGACCAGAGGGTACTAGTAAAAGATTACGAGATAAACAAAGGTGAGAAAGTTACTTTAAAAAATTACTAAATGAGAATTACCATGAGAATATAGGGATTGCAAGTACTGTAAACCCAAATAATGTTGGACATTATAGATATGACTGTAAGATTAGAATACTTGAAGTGAAAGAGGCCTTGAAAGGATGAAATTAGGAGAGGTCAGGGGCCCCGATGGTATACCAATAGAGATTTTGAAGCATATGAGAGATATTGGATTAGTTTGGTTGACAAACTTGTTTAACAAGATTGTAAAATCTAAGAAAATGTTGAATGAATGGAGGAAGAGCTCTATTGTACCAATTTATAAGAACAAAGGAGATATACAGAGTTGCACTAATTATGGGGAGATTAAACTTATGAGCCACGCTATGAAACTTTTTGAAAGAGTGATTGAGAAGAGGCTATGGCATGAGACGAGTGTATCAGAGAACTAGTTTGGTTTCATGCCTGGGAGGTCTACCATGAAAGCTATTTTCTTGCTTATACAATTGATAGAGAAATATAGGGAGAGGAGGAAGGACCTCCATATGGTCTTTATTGACTTAGAAAAAGCTTATGATAGGATTCCTAAAGAGTTAATATGGTGCATGTAAGGCAATAAAGGGGTTTTACAGGGGTATATAGATATAATTAAAGATATGTATGAGGGAGTAGTAACAAATGTTAGAACCGCTAGTGGAGAGACCGGTGATTTCCCCTCACTATAAGATTGCGACATTGAGCTTGTACCTTTTTACGTTGGCTATTGATGAGTTAACAAAACATTTGTATAAGAAGATTTCTTGGTGTATCTTATTTGCAGATGATATAGTTTTGATTGATAAGACAAGTGGAGGCGTAAACAAAAAGATAGAGTTATAGAGAGATGCATTAGAATCTAAAGGATTTAGAATTAGCTGAACTAAGATGTATGGAATGCAATTTTAGGAAGGAGGGGCTGAATTGGAGCTCTAGTAAAGATTGATAACGAAGAAGTCCTCCTAAAAGACCACTTCAGTTATTTGGGATTGATAATTTATGAGAGCAGAGAGATTGAGAGGAAGGTTACCTTGAGAATCCAGTGGGTTGGAGCAAATGGAGATGTGCCTCTGTAGTTGTATGATCGGCAGGTGCCACTCAAATTGAAAGGAAATTCTGTAGGATGGCTGCAAGTCTGGCCATGCTTTATGGATCAGTGTGTTGGGTAGTGTGGAACAACATCGCCGAAATGCAGATGTTGAGATGGATGAGTGGCAAGAGAAGAAAGGACATAATTAGAAATGAAACCTAGAGAAAACTTAGGAGTAGCACCAATAGGTAACAAGATGGGCGAGATTAGACTTAGATGGTTTGGACATGTCCAATGGAGACCAAAAATGGCAACTGTTAGAAAGAGTGAGGCAATCCAAGTAGAAGTTTCTTGAAGGGCAAGGGGAAGGCCCAAAAGAATGTGGATAGAAGTGGTGAGAAAAGATTTAAAAACTTTGCGACTAAATAAAGTCTAACAACTTAATAGAGGGGAATGGAGGAACAAGATTCATGTGGCTGACCTCTAATCGAGATAAGGGCTTGATGATGATGATTGAGTTCTCTGGTACATTGAATGTTGAAGTAGATTCAAGAGACGCACTGCATGGATTGAGTGTCATTATGGGAACCATGAATGGGGCATGCACCATAGGCACATCTGTTTTGTCGAATTCCTTGATGATCTAGTGAGATAGTTGTGTTTCTGGACTCATCTCATTGTTGGAAACTCATTAGTATTATACAATACAACAATCACTAGTGATTGGCGGCAGATATTTGTAATCATGTATGTATTCTGTTTTTGTTTCTCTTATTCGTAGGCATCTGGTTCCTGTGTCTTGGAACGTTTCTTTCTTATCATAAATAATGTTTCTAGCTCCCTCTCTTATCATAAATAATGTTTCTAGCTACCACTCAAAAGAACTGCAATGGAAAAGAATGGAACAACAGATGTAGTGGCTTTGATTGTCACATCCTGATGGCATCATAAGCCTATTGAGAGTTTCTTCTGTCCCTCAAGTTGATAAAATTAGTTGGCAGCCCAGGAAAAGGGCAGACCACAAAGTGTCTATAGTACGCAGCCCCACGGGTTCTTAGTTGATAAAATTAGTTGACATGGTGAAAAAGGTATTCAGCATTATTTGTTTGGGAGGTCGATACATCTACCACCTGTCATTATCAATGTCTCTGCTTGTAAGAGCTAGATGAGATGTTTTGATGATAAACCACTGACAGACTCTAACTTACACCACACTAAAGTGCTATTAGGACCCCTATAGCTTGTACAGCTGCAGAGATGCATACGGGTGATAAAGTTAGGCTATCCATGACTTTATTAATAGATGCACTGTGTTTTTGTTTGTGTATGTCTATTCAGGCCAATGTGGCACTTAGCTCTTACCAATCCCTTGGAGGGGTTTCCCCATCGAGGTTGTAGCTTATATATCAGGCCACAGATTTTGAACCCCACTGGTCTCGTCCTGTCACATGATATGCATGATTGGTGAATGTATTTCATTGCTAGAAAACAGCTCTGATGTATCTTAATTATGTCAAAGTTCATTGTTTTCTGTTTACCTTGTTGTTTATGTACTGAATATTTTTGCAGGAACTGATGCATACCTTCATTTATCTCGGTTGGGAGATTCACAAGAACCTTTGCCATGATTTTGTGGTACTCCCTCCGATTTCATTTACTTGAACATACGGTAAGTTGATTCTATGGAGTCGAATGTTGTCTTTGTGTGGTTGATCGGGCAGTTATCTATTCTTATCTTTTTCTTGATTTGGCAGCATTAATCTCTGCTAGGAGCAGGAATTACATTCACCTTAGGCTACCAAGCGAAAATGTTCGGTGGTTTTCATGGGCATTGCTGCTTATTTACACATGTTAGAACCAGCTTGACCAAATCCCAGAATGTTCAGTGTAAAGCTGCTGTTTTACTTAATCAGAGGATCACATTTATGGATGGTGAAACAAAATGTAGATGGATGTACATATTGTGTCTGCATTAGGCTACTTATTCAGCCACTGTTTACTTCCATTCACTGGAAATGGTGTACTCAATCGACACCCTTGATGCATAAATGGGTAACCATGCAGCATTTCAGAATCCGTTGATGCTCAATGTTCAGTACATGTAGATGATAGAAGAGCTATAGTGCTAATTCATTAAAGAGGGTCTTATATGTTTTATGTGACTTTCCCTGTTGAAAGGTCTAAGGGGTAAACACTATGGTCGGGTGGGAGTGTGGTGAAATCTTGCAAGCACTACTCGAGAAAGTTGGCTGCCTGACTTATGCTGATGAGACTTGAGCTGGATGAGCTCCAAGCAGTGCAAGTATCCTCAAGACTGATGTTTGAGATGATGATCTTATAGGTGCCAATAGGAAGGCCGCGGCTACTTTCTTTGCTTTCCCATAATTGTATTTTGAGATTCCAGGTGGACAATGTGCACTTGAATGTCTCCTAAACAAAAAATCATGATGATCGGCGGATTCTAGTATCCTTCAGACTGATGTTTTTGGACGTCGAATTATGACTCTTTATAGAAGTTGCTAAATTGTACTTGTTTTATGATCGAATGCAGCTTTTCGGATGCCTCAATCCACCACCTTTTTGAACTAGTAGATATCCAAAGCGGGATCCATCAGATGAATTGGCCAGTTCATTCATAGGTGGGCATTTTCATGCAAATAGTGGGTGCTTTGGCTTTTACGCTCCTTATGCAGTGCTTTTATTAGTTTCCTGTTTATTGTTTGTAAACTACCTCAATATTGGTTGCATCTAAACTACCTACAGCTTCATTCAATTAATTCAATTCTCAGAGTCTGTAATCTCCTGCAAGATGATCGTCTCCAATTCCCCAACACATCATCGATGAATAAAAACACTGATTGTGAAGTAGATTCAGGAGATATCTTGCTCATGCTAAGCATCGATGGCAGAATTGTCACTAGAGGATACTCAACTGACAAATTTGCAGCACATTTTCGTAACACTAATAAAATCTTAAGAGGACTTCTCTGTCGTTGCTGTTCTATTCAGTTTGATGGTTATTTGGTTATGTTGGAACAATTTGGGCACTTCCAAAGAAGTTTGTGAAAAGCTGCTACGGACATGTATGAAAAAGCATCAAGCATTTGTGGATGTTCAAACAAAAGTAGATTGGTGTAGTGCATGCTTCATGCTTTGGTTCTGCATAAATGGATGGCTATGCAGCAGTTCAGTAATGCTTTGTTTCTACATAAATGGATTGGTACTTTGCATTTCGATAGTAGCACTGCATGCTCGTTCTTTTGGCCTAAAGAGATGATGTAAGCGCTAAGAATTTGTTACTTGTTTATTCTTGTTTAAGGTAAAATAGTCCGTTTGAAGGATGATGTGATTTTTGCTTCTAAAGGTTCTGTGAAGGAAACTGTGTAGGCAGGAAAAGAATTTGGTCAGAGGATGCTAGCAACACTAGAGGAAGTGGATTGAGTGCCTGATTTGTGCCGATGAGATGTGGATGGTTGAAATTCGAGTGATGGATGTAGTACTTACTCAGGGCAATGATTTTATGGGTGCCTTGGCCTGACTTGTGCAGATTGCCATGGAGCTGTTAATCAAGAACTGAATTCGTCTTAGCTACCTACCAGAAAAAAGGGTCTTGACTGTGCCGATGAGATGTGGATGGTTGAAAGTCGAGTGACGGATGTAGTACTTGCTCAGGGCAATGATTTTATGGGTGGCTAGGCCTGACTTGTGCAGATTGCCATGCAGCTGTTAATCAAGAACTGAATTCGTCTTAGCTACCTACCAGAAAAAAGGGTCTTGACTGACCTCACCTAAAATTCGTTGTGCAAAGTCAATTGAAAAAGATTATGGATTCCAGATGGAATTCATGACTATGGAACTTAATACATTGGATTTCATCCAAGGCGATTGAACTCAATAGTGCATCCCATAAAAGGATGAAAACTGAGAAATCCACCGCAAAATTTAATTTCATCTCCACAATCAACCCATGAAAAATGAAAATACAAGGTAGCATATGACTCCTACTTTGGCGAGTCACGTAGTATGCTTAGTGACCCAGCAATTATCTTTTTTCTAGATTTTAGTTTCTTATTTAGTTAGGATTTTATTTTAAATATAGCAAAATTCAGTAACATTTCTTTACTATTTAGCTACTTTGTTATATTTAATAGTGGATATTCTATTTAAATGGTATTAATTCAAAAGTTTTTCATCTTTTCAAGTGAACATCCACTTAAATGAGAGATAAAGTTTCTAACTAAAATAAAGCTTGCATAAAATTGCTATATCTAAATTAAGAAACTAAAATCTAGAGAAATGATAATTGGTTGGTCGCCAAGCATCCTATAGCGGTCCCCTCCACTTTAATGAAATTCCTCCTAGAGTTGAGCATAACGCCCATTGGAAAGCACTTACTCCATTAAGATGCTTTTGTTTTATCCTAATGGTCGAATAATTGGGACCCCTTTGATGGTGACACGATCATTAGTTCTTGCATGTTGGTTTAATTCTAGGATGCGAGCTCCTTAGATGGTAGTAAGATCTTCGATTTTTGCAAGTTGGCTTTGATCCTTGAACATTATTCATAGGAACATGATCTAAGGGCACTCTTGCCTCTAACACCAAATAATACAATATAAAACATGAAAAAATAATTAAAGAAGAAAATAACCATCATCTTCCTCAAACACCATCTTGAATAAAAAAGGGTATCACAGTGTGACAACCCGGGTTTTTATAAATAGATTTTCTACATATTTTTGAATTTTTTTTAGGATTGATCCTTGGAGTTTTTTCTTGAAGTTATATATATATAGACATACATACATATACATATATAGTATATTTGAACTATTTCTTTTATCCCAAGTATGTCAAATAAATCTCCACGATTTATTCAAAATAACTGTTCATCTTTTTCAGCCAGTCAAGACTTACTAGTCATAGCCCAAACACTACTAAGTTAAATCACAATATAAAGTTCAAATTTTATAATTTATTACAAATTACCTAAAGTCTTCAAATAAATTAAAACTATTTCTAGTTCCTCATACTTTGAAACTTCGAGTTTACTCAATCTCCTTCATGTCAATCTCAAGCTTTTCCTTCTGCGCTTCACCTGTAGGGTGGTTTGGTGAGTAATATAAATTATCTAGTAGAAAATCTAAATCTAGCAAAAAACTTTGAAAATCTTGCTATGCAAGTTTTTTTTTTTTTTTTTGAAAGTGTATACTTGTACTATCAAATATGTCATTGTCACATAGCAATCTCTCAATTCATATCAAATAGTTATGTAATAATCAAAATAACATAATATTAGATAATACAATTATTATCCAAGGCATATAAAGATCTGAGTTAAATTCAATCCACATTCTTTGAATGATTAATTCATCAATTAATGCATCCCATGATAAATCTATAACCGATTGTCACTTAGTGTCCTGCCACAAGCACTAGCATATCCAAACAAAATATAAGGTTGACTATACACGCAAGAAAATCAAAGTTTCAACATGCATTTGTTAGTGGGTACCACACTAACTACACCAACTACATGGGATAGCTGGATCAATCTTATACAAGGGTAGTCCTCTCATGTAACATACCTCATCAAACATGCCTATTATAGGCGGGTACTTGTTCAGAAGTTAGTGGCCAATCGACTCCCTAGTATAGCAACCATGGGATTTGACATAATGTCCCTGAGCTAGGATCAACTCTTAAGAGTCTCTTGATTTTTTTGTTGTTGTTGTTGAAAGGTTCCATTGCACAAGAGTATGAAAATATCAAATAATATGTACATCAATAAATAGTGAATTTACTATTGTTGATTTCAAGCATATACATATTCTTGAAGATCAATTTATGAAATTTTAATAGACTAATCAATTTTATTCATATTTATTCCCAAACCAAATTAAAACATAATTATGTGAAATTTTCTTGGAAATCAATTTAATGTCATACATAACATTATAGTGGTTGACTAAACTAGGAATGATAATAAAGTCCAAGAGCATTATATTAGTTGTGTACTTTAAGCATGACACACTTTCAAACTATACATAAGTTCAAATAAAATAATTCCACGATCTTCCAAGAATATAATATTAGCTATTATATACTTTAAAACTGGAATCTAATCCAACTACCATACGTTAAGATACCAATTTAACATTATTAAGTATTATCAAATACCAAGTTTCATCTACCGTACATCTAATAATATGCTAATCGTGCATAGTATACCAAAACGTGACTTGGTGTGTTAAGTATCAATAGTGCTTTATCTCCATTCTTTTATTTATTAGTCACTATTTAAGACCCATATCCCTGTTTACTAATTAATACTTAGTGCTCATGCATCTAATCACCAGTGACCGATTGATGCTCACAAGCCTAAGCCTAGCTCAACCTTTGATTGGTGTATAGTGTAACTATCATATGTAATGTTATATGCCCTTGACTTTGTTTGGTATACCATGGAATTTCATTGTCCAAGGCGTCATGTGCTTAATACAACTAGGTATCCATAGGCTGGTTAGTACCCACTACTCGTGCATTTGGGTGTTACAATATATTTTCTATCAATTTAATACCTATGTATTTGTTAACGCTAAATATATGTGTACAGATTTACTGGTTAGAGCACGGGCCTAGTCACCTATCTCTGCTCATATCCATACACATGTTTTCTATGCAATGCTTAGAACATGATGTGCCCAAGTCTAGTCCAACTCACTGCGCACTCCAACACTTGTCCCATATGCCCTTTTGTTTGAACTTTACATGATATATGGTGCGGCTAGAATTTCTTCAATGCGCCATGCATCAATGCTTGCTTAGAACTTCTCAACATGAAGTCCAATCATAGTCATGTGCATGCAAAATTTAAAAATAAAGACTAACACTACATCCTAAGTACTTTGGTATTCAAATGCACCACTTGTTTATTAGGCCTTGTTGGTTAGGCTTGAATCTAACCGATGCATATCACAACCATAAAATCCAAGGTATTGTTTGCTTAAGCCTTAATAATGTATGATAAAATTTTTCGGTCTAAGGTGTCATATGCCCAGAGGTACAAGATACCTATAAGAAATTTAGTTTTCAATAGTCTAGTGCATTACAGCTTAGTATGGCATGCCATAAATTTAACAAAATTTGTCTCACAATGCATCAAATTCTTATCCATAGTGGCACGCATGTGAACCCAAATTAGTAATTTGTTGCGGCTGGATTGTATTGTTTATGTGTATAAACTTTGCTTGGATGCATGCTATGATTTCCATATCTCATGCTTCAGATACCTAGCATGGTTTAGAAAACTTGTTCTCTTCTAATAATCATTATAATAGACATTGATTGGTAAATACTACAGCTAGCACTATACTTGTGTTTAAGTGTCATTTACCACTTGGGGAATGGTACCCAAATTAAAACTTTTAGTATAATGTGTGCTTCAAATATTGTTAAGTATTTCCTACTTTATTTATTTACTTTACCTTATTCGAGATAAGGGGTGGTTGTTGTAACCAGTACACAATATGCTTGAACCTTGTTCAATATATGGTGCACCTGGGCACTTTCTTTTCTAGACATGCCATGTTCTCAAGTTTGTCGTGAAATATGATGAATCTGATTATTTCATTAAACATTATATACCTACACAAAATTTGTTGTACAATATGCCTGGACAAAATTTCAGGATCTAAAGTATTTAATCTCTATCCAATGTGTATGGAATTAAGCATTTCTTAGTGCATGTCGTAGTTGGTATAACTCCATACGTCACACACACCATGCAAGATTCAATGTGCACTCTTATCATGATTACGTGCATGGTATTCAATTAAAACAAAATGCATACACATATATAACTATATGGTTAAAAATTCTAGGATGAATAGCCTTCTCATGACAACACCATCATTAACATGTTTGAATGGATTGAAGTCAAATCAATCTCATTTCAAATTCCCAAGTATATTTAACAACTTTTTCACTAGGATTCATAAGTCCATACCTAAAATTTCAAATAATGAGAGTTCAATGTTTTGTCATTTATTATTATTATTATTTAACATTTAATTGTACCATGAGTCATTTACCAAATTAAAAATCAAAAGAAAATTTTCGATCTAAACATATATCCATGGATCATGCACAACTATTCAAATCAAGATATCCAATTTAAACATTTACCACATGATTATCATCTACCAATTTATCAAGCATATATGCATTTAAATTCCAAGGAAATTTCATTCCAAAAACAATCGACAAAGATCAATGTTTTCTTTTCAAAAGAAAACCGTAGTCTAGATTTGGATTTCCTACCTCAAAATGCAGTTTCCTTCAACACAAATCCCTCTGCTTCTATCTGATTTGAGAAAAAACTCCAAATCTAAGCTTTTCTTCCTAGCTTGTATTCTTTTTTCTTTCTTTTTCTCTTTTCTTTCTATCTCACCTATTTCTCCTTTTTCCACTCCAACTATTTCATGTTTGTAACCCTTCTTTCTATTTTTCTTTGTTTCCCTTATAGATACTTTTCTTGTAACAGTTTCCTCAATTAATTATATGTTTGTAACTCTTCTCATATTAATTGTTTATTTATTCCCAACCATTGGATTATCATCCAATAGTTCAGATATGTAACTCTTCTCTACTGGTCTCATTCATTTCATCATTCAATATTTTCACATGTTTTGTCCATATGGAAACCACCTTTCACCATGTGGGTTTCCTTATATGAATTATCCACATGTAAAATTTGTAATAATTAAATAAATAATTAATAAAATAATATAAAACATGATTTTCTTCTTAAAAATTGTCAAGGGAGTGACTTGAAATCCAAACCTCACCGTAACAAGTTATACTTGGGATCGCTTAGCTACTCTTAGCTTAAGTTGTTAAGTTTTACCAAATTAAAGTTTTATTATCACTTATATTCTTATTACACACAATTTATTTAATGAGTTATAATAGAAAATTTGTTTAAGCTTCATTTCAACTTGTTTTTACACCATAATATTCAACAATTGACTTCAAAATTTTCAAAATTTATAAATATAACATTTCTTTATTTCTCAAAAATGTGGGCCATTACACATAGTGCACGAAGTTTCCACGTATGCAAGGTTTAGAGAAGTGGCAGATCACAAAGGTCTATGGTATGTAGCCTTACATTGCAGTTTTTCAAGAGATTATTTTTACTCCTTGAATTTTTGACCTCAAGGTCACACTAACAAATCTACTGTTGTCCCAAGGCTCCTTTTCTAAAACACATCTTGAATTTATAAAATAACAAAGATAAAAGATTTTTAAATCTAAAATATGATATTTTAACTAAAGAAGAAACTAAAAATTGTAGAGAAAATAATTGCTCAGTCGTTGAGAGTTCCAACATAATAAAACATACTAGGGTTTTTTGCAAAATTGCCATTACATTAAGGCATTTTTGCAAGAAAACCTAATATTATGTACTTATGTCCTATTGAAATGGTCCTATAGAATTGAATCGGAATGGCAAGTTTGCAAATTTTTAAAAAATTTAATGACAAATTTGTAAAATAAAGAAAATATTGGGTTTTCTTGTAAAAATACCATAAAATAATGGTAATTTTGAAAAAAAAAACCAACATACTAATAAGAGTTGCCAATAGACTCCTATTGAAGAAAAGCTAGAGCACTGTATGTTTAGGAGTTCCACGGTCATCCTTCATAATGAGCTTTCTTTTTTGACAAAGTAACATAAGAAATTCTAGCGCTAACAACTTTTGTAGTAGGCATGTGGAAGACAGCAACCATGCTATCCTTTCTATGGATGTGAGCCACGTTACTCGATGTCTGATTGAGCAGTCAGTTTCCCAATCAATGTGAATTTTCGGGTCATGGGAACTAAGTATGAGTCAAATAAGATGGTGATTTGGACACGTCATGGACCTATGGTGTCCTTAGTTAATTTTTCTTTATCTTTTTTAAAGTCATGTCTTTTCATGAGTTATATCAAACTTTAAAATACAAATGTTTTTTAATAAAGCTCATTCGTTTATCTTATCTTTAAAACTTGTCTTTTCAGAAGCAAATCTTTATAATAATATAATTTTTTAAAATATGTGTTCTTTAATAAGACACAATTTTTTAGATTTGTTTTTATCTTTTATTTAAAACTTGTCTTTTTAAAAGCAATTCTTTATAATAATGAATTTAAATGATGTTAAATTTTATTTATCATAATATAACTTTATGCTTAAGATGCTAAGGAAATAGGTTGCTATTGTTTTTAAAAATTTTAAGTTATTTTAAATCTACCATTTCCGAATTTCTTTCCTACTACTTTTGAGTCATTTCCAAAACTTTCAACTATTTTCCTCGCCAACTTTTTCGAACATTGTATCTTTCATAGTGCCTCCACGGGTGCGGTTACAATAATTCAGTCAAGCAAAAAGATTAGGACTATATTTTGCGGATTAAATTAATTGGTGCCTAGTCACGCATTAGGCAACAACCTAGTATGGCTATGAATTCACGTTCCGAGTCTTGCATTGGACTCAAGATTTTATGTTCACTCTTTCATATATGCTTCCCAGGTGACAGTAGAGGTGGCAAATCGTGTTGGCAGGTTGTGTCAAGATTGATCTATCAAAGTATATGGGCAAAAACAAACATAACACGATTAATAATGGTGTCAAGAATCTATGTCCCGAACATAACCTGTTTATTAAACAAGACTACACGACATGACTCGTGTAACACGATTATGTAAATGAGTCAAGTTCAAGTGACATGACATGACACAACACGTGTAATACAATTATGTAAATGGGTCATGTTCGGTCACTTTACACGACATGATTTATGTAACACGACCTATTTATTAAACAAGTCCACATGGCACGATGTGCCGTGTATGAGTGACATGACATGACATGACATGACTCATGTAAGACGATTGTGTAATGAGCCGTGTTTGGTTTACTCGTCACAACACGATAGAAAATGAAACTTGGAAAACTAGTAGAATCCTATTCAATTATAGTTACAAATTATCTGAAAATATGTTGTTTAAGAATCTTCAAGTTGCAAGTTACACCTAAGTTGGACTCTAATTCTAGTAGATTGCCTAAAATAGCCCATGTATTACCAAAACCAGTCACAAGTGTTTTAGAGCTTGGACTAAAAAAGTTCACTAGTTCGAAGAGTAGTTCAAAAACTTAAACTCAACAAGGATTAGATGACAATGAGACTCCAAATCTACTAGAATCAGGTTAAGAAATCAATCACTAATTCTTAGGTTTGAAAAGTCTTATTGTTTACAAACACCTAGATAATATATTGTAGGTCCAAGAAAACCAAAGACTTTAATATCACCAAGTAAGAACATCTTGCCTAGGTTAAAACTTTCTATAACTACTAAGATGGTTTGACATGTTCTAGCATCTGAAATTAGTTGTCGCTTTACGTAAATTGGAGTGTTCTTCAAATTTTGGCTTGTCATTAGGGTGAAAATATTTAGTTAGACTACACTATAAGCAAAATAATCTTTGAAAATTCAGCACAAATAGAAAAGATTTGTAACTCATGAGCCTAACCTGCCCATCAGGAGGCACATATGACAAAATTTGATGTGAATCTCAGGACTGATATCAAACATAAGTATGAAACCGAGCATCATCCAAAATAGAAGGGTTTGGAAATGAAAGACTCTAGTCTGGGAGGCCAGATAGACTAGAGCTAACTTGAACTTCACCATATATTTCACATTTCACAAAACTCCCATCCCTGCACAGCATAAGTCGTATAGAAATTGCTTAGACAGTTAAAGGGGAATATGATCATGAAAAAAACTATAAGAAACTATGTAATAAAAACAACAAAATTAAGATTTGCAACTATGACATGTTGGGGAGCTCGAGCAATAAACCCGTCAATAAAAAGAAATGATTGTCTAAATTCCCATGCTATGACAAAAGACAGGTTGGTTGTTAGAATGTTTGCAAGAGAAGCTTCATGAGAAGTACTCAGTTTTAATATTATAAGTTAAGAAAGTTAAGCTTATCCAACAAAACCCACAAAGTAACTAGAAAGAGGTGCAATGCCATGGAGACCCACGAGATAAATGAGCTCAATATGAAAAATTCAAACACGTAAGATAAAAAATACAAGAAAATTAGGATCTTGCATTGTTCCTCCAATGATAACCATTGTTATTTAAAGTTTAAAGTTCAAATACTTAAATTTTTATATCCTGCTTCTGATTATTATGAAATAGAATTATCAAACACGTGGTTAAATATCCTTGACAAGTGAAATCTTATTGAGGATGAACTTGCAACCAAGTCACTAAAGAGTGATTAGTCATGGAAGCATTAATAGTTAGATCAAACAAAATTTCTTGTACTGAGAGGTCCAGTGTAAATAACTAAGCACTCAAAAATAGTTGGCATAATTACCTCATATACAATAACAAAATGATCCATGACTAAGCCCTCATTCAAGCCTCTAAGATAGTTTGAAACTAAAAGAACATTAGCTACTCTACCAAGGAATTACAGAACAATTTAAAGGTTAGAACTATTTGGCTGCTATGCAACATTGATGCCCAACATCAAAAGGTAGTTGGAAAAATGAACCATGAATAATGTTATAACATCATTAACAAAGGAACTTCTTTTCTTTTAGATATAATTGACAATTTATGAAAATCTAAAAAGGTTCACTAGTTGGAAGAGCAATTCAAAAACTTAAACTCAACAAGTATTTAAATGATTGCAATAGTAACTAACTGGCAACTTACCAACACATGAGAGAAATCTACCTCCTTGTGGATGACAATAAATTCAATATCAAATACATCAAATTAATGTAAGTTAAGAAAAGTACATAAAGTACAAATTAATCAAAATAAATTGTTCTAAAGTATTCAGTTGGTTGAGGTGGTCTTGCATTGTTACTTATGCTTATAATGTCTTTAGCAAGCTCATCCATAGCAACTGTAATGACAGAGTCTACAATAATGTAGAATATATATATGTGTGTGTGTGTATATATGTATCAAATAAAATAAAGTTTAAATATAGAATCATAAATTAGTTCCTTTCAATTTATACAGCCAACCTCTTACACAAATCAATGCTTGCATCGTATCTAACTTTATAGCAGTTGTATATTGGTTAAGAACCTGACTACCAATACTAAAACTAGACCTAATGCAATTGTAGATATAGGAATGCTCAAGACATCACGAGCCATGCCAGCACGTTCATGATACTTAAAATCAATATTTTCATTAAATATATGTATTTAAATAAGATTATAAAAAATATTATTTTTGTGAGATAAGAAATTATTAATCAACCTACCTATATTGATTGTGTTTCTAGAATGCAAGAATGTCCAGTTTTAACTCTTACAACCTTGTTTCATTCAAATAAAGCTCCAATTGTGATTTATACATAGCCAAATAACATTCTTCACTTTCAAATGGATTAAATTCCTAATGCAAATATTACTATATTATTTAACTTAATGTAAGACAAGTCATAATAAATTACAATATCATAAGTTACACATGAAAAATATAATTACCTTCATTACTTCTAAAACCTCTTGACTATATGACAAGTTCTATCTATTATCAACATCAAGACCACTACCTCTAGTCGTAGAGAAAGATGGAGAAGGATTAGGGGAACTCTTAACCATATATTCATTGAAGAGTGAGAATAACTTTTTCCGAACTCGAGAAAATTCCAAGCAACCATTACCAAATAATTTCTTGCATGAGATATCTATAAATGAGAGCCTATATTGAGGATCCAACACACGCAATTGCCAAAATGGTACTAAATTTATACCAATATTTTGAAAACTTGTCAAACATTTGAGTGGACATACTCTTCAATATAGTCATCATCACTTCTTATGTATTGTGTTAAACTCAAATAAATAACAAATGCTACATGAAATTAGAGATTTGCTGTAGGATATCTGGCTCCAAAAAACTTGCAGGTAGCATTGTAAAAAATAACCAAAAATTTTAAAAATTTTGTAGCCTTTTCTCATTCCTCTATAGAAGGACAATGATTATAATTTGAGTCACTTAGTTCTAAGTGACAAAATTCATGTTGGTAACAAAAAGCACTTTCAAGCATCACAAAAATTGAATTCCATCTTGTAGCACAATCTTGCATTAAGCCTTTTTTGGTCTCAATTGACATGTGATTCACACACTCTAAATTTTTTTGTTTTCTATCTTCTGATGCTTTAACATACTTCATACTCTCTCGAATTTTTTGAATAGCATCATCTATTTTTTTTCAAATCATCTTGCACAATCAAATTCAAAATATGACAACAACAACAAAAATAAAAGAACTCTCCACCACAAACAAATGTGTTTATGATGTTCAATTGATGCCTTAACAGCTCAATAGAAGAATCATTAGAAGAAGCATTGTTTAAAGTGATTGAGAAAATCTTTTTCTCAATCCCCATTCTCTCAATAATGAGTATATTTTTGCTACTAAAGATATTCCATTATGTGGAGGTGGTAGAAAACAAAAATTTAAGATCCTCTAGTGTAAGACGCACTCATTATTTAGAGAATGTGCTGTGAGACTTATATAACCATCAGTAATATAAGAAGACCACAAATTAGATGTCAAACTTATCCTACCAAGGGCCCACTCTAACATCTCCTTTATCTTTTCTTTTTCTCTTCTATACATTTTTGGCACATCCACTTTTACTATATTTCTACTAATCAAATGTAAGTATGCGTGAAAATATTTTAATACAAAAAAGGCAAATCATGCATAACAACTGCAGCTACTACTAAGTCATGAAAAACTTCAGGATCAAACTTTTTAGAACTTAGTGACATAGTCCCTGACTTTGAGATAAAACAACTGCCCTATATCACAAGAGCAGCTCTGCTGACAAGTATTTAAATGACATTTTAAATTATCTTTACCAAATTGGCTATTGCAAACATATACTGCTTAGCACTTCTTGCATTTACATCTTTGCCTTCCATCTTTCGATACCGGAAGGTGTTCAAAAAAATTCTAAACTAGAGACATCAGCTTCCTATGTTTTTTACCTCTGTTGGATTTCTAAAGTAACTCCTCGTTCTCCAAATAAGCAAGCTCATCATCATCCTTATTGTTGTGCACCAAATTTGAATTATCAAATACATTATTGCTCCTAACTTGTGCCTATATTTCAATTGACAAGCAAAATTTAGTTTACATGAAACACCAATTACATCATTTAAAGGTCATATTAATAAAAACATGGAACAAGCATAGAAATATAGAATCAAACAACCAAGAATCAAACTCTATAAGAATTAAACAAATAAGAATCAAACTCTATAAAGAATCAAACAAACAAGAATCATAGAGTGAATAAGCAAAGAAAAACATATTGCTCAAGTGAGGAATAAAGAGAGAAACAGGGAGCTAAAGAAAGAACAAATAAGAAACATATACTAGTGGTGTTGTAGGTATGCTTAGGGTGCAAGAATTCTTGAAGATATGTGAAAAAAAGGCAGAAATCCATGAGCAATCATTGATAGTTTGAAAGATAAAAATAAACAGTGTCTTACAACCTTTTCTATATTAAGAATCTTTTTAGTAAAGTGTTTCCAATAGTTAATCTCCTCTTTCTCCTTAATACAACTTCCACTTGAAATTGTTAGTTGTAAAGGGGTGAGTCTAACAATTAATAGTTATTGTTTACTCAATTAGGTTAAACCATCATGTTAAATCAAAACCCATATCTACTATGACAAATGAGTAATAGAAAGATAACATTTAATAGTGTTATGCATTGAGACATGGAATGATTTAAAGGGAAGAAAAACCTCCTAGGGCTTCCACTCAAAAGCCCTAAATTTACCCGTCTCGATTTTTCTCTTTAGCCAACTTCAATTCTTTGTCTCCTTTATTTTGGGATTTTTTTTTTCTACGGCTTCCAATTTCCAAAGTTCCAACTTTTGCAAAGAGCCCTAGTTCTTTTTCCTTTCTCCTTCTTGCTTCTTCTCCACTTCAAATTTTTGTACTGGATTTGAGAATTGGATGCCCACAAATGAAAACTTATGGCAAGGAATATACAATAATACATGATGATTCTTCAATCCCTGTCCTATATAAATCATAAATATAGGACGTAAGGGCAACCATCCTATATTTAACTGTCCTATATTTAGTGACAAATATAGGATACTCCTTCGATAATTGTCCTATGTTAATCATAATATAGGATGATTATCCCATAACCATCCTTTATTTAGTGATAAATATAGGACGGTTCTTAAAGAACCATCCTATATTTGTTTTCCTTTGCATAAAAGTATCAAGTACTTGGCTTGAACCCTAAACCTCACCTTAACAAGTTGTAGTAGAGACTACTTAGCTATACTTAGCTTAGGTTGTTTGGTTGTACTAAATTAAAATTTATTAGGTTGTGTAGTACTAGATTCAAACCATTAGTCTAAACCAATCCTAAAAAATTACATGATTTCCAACTTCAAAGTTCAAACTCTAGAGTCTAAACATTTACTCATTTATTAGCATAGATATTCTATTTCTATATTCTTTAGCCTCTGAGGCTTTAAGCAATAAAGAGCTGCTTTCACTATGCATTCTAATACTTGGCCTTTAGTTACTAACACATCAACATTGTTATGTAATTTTGGGTCATATAGATAATGTCTCCAAATCTTTAAGATGAATATAACAATTATCAATTTTGGGTTATGAGTAATATATTTGACCTCATTCTTCTTCCATTATCATAAAACAAGATCATTTCTATTTTTTTGTTTGCCTAAATTTCTTTGTTTATTATCATACTTTCTAACTTAAGATCAAACTGTTTATTAAGACAAAACATCAAAGGTTAACCAAATTCAATATGTCTATTCAATTAGATCCCATAACATAAACTAGATTGAGACTCCACATTGTTTGAGCATCTGCTTTAGCAATATACACAAAGTCAATTAGAAATGGAATTCCTTGCCATTCATAAATTGTTATTGTAGAGAACATAGAAAAGAAATATTTAAGGTAAATATAGGACGGTTTCTAAATAACCATCCTCTATATTTGTAAATATAGGACAATTATTAGAAAATTGTCCTCTATATTCTAATAAATATAAGACGATTGATAACTAACCATCCTATATTTTTGCTAATTATAGGTCGGTTCCCAAATAATTGTCCTATGTTCTAATTATTTCATTACCAAATAATTTTCCTGTATTATCACTAATATAGAATGGTTATCCTAGAGCCATCATTTATTATTATAAATATGGGACGATTCATGGAAAATTGTCCTATATTTTCTAATAATGTAAAGATTTTTATCGGCAGTTTCTCTAGAGCCATCACATATTACATCAATATTAATAGAGAACGATTTGTTGAGAACTGTCTTGTATTTGACCGTCTTATAGGATAATGCAGGATAGTTCTTTGATAACTATCCTATATTTTTCATATTCATAGGAAGATTATGTAATAACCAACCTATATTTAGCTTTAAGATAGGATGATTCTCATAGAATCATCCTATATTTGTTTTCCTTTATAAGCGGCTATCCCGCCTTTCACACCCCACCCAAAATTTGGAAAACCCTCCCTCATGGCGGAGAAAAAACCTAGACAAGAAGAAGAAGAAGAGAAAGGGAGAGAGAAAGCGTTCTACTCGATGTAGGGAGAGAGGAGGGGGAGGAGGAGTAGGAGTAGGAGACAGTGGGAGGGCTTGGGGGAGAAACTGATTGCGCAAACTTGCCTGTGCTACCCCAAGCAAGAATAAGAAGAAGGAGAGAGAGGGGAGAAGAGGAAGACAAAGAGAAGAAAAAGGATAAGAGGAAATGGAAGGAGGTAACTGCTCTTGGAATTTCTATCTCGCCATTTTCTCCCTCTATTTTTTTCATGTAACAAAAAAATTACAATACATCTCACATATCCAAATAGCTTATTTGTGTAATGAACTTGATCTAAGAGACAATATAGGGTTAACACTAATTTTCAATTATAGGTCATTTAAACTCATTCCCTTTGATGTCATTGCCTACATGGAGTCTCTTACATCACCCAATTGGCATGTCACGTCTAACAAAATAGTTATAAACACTCTACTTTGGAGAGTGGAAACATAGATAGCCCACCTCTTAACAGAGTTCTAGAAACAAGTGGAATCCATAAGGTTTGTGTTGGTATGTAGTCTTAAGATTTAGTATCCACAAGGTTTTTAGCCTTCATTAACAAGTCTAATAAGTAATCATTAGTGAATATGTTTGTTATATTTCTTTTTTTGGGATATTTAGACCTTTACTTTCAACTATTTAAAAAATAAGGCTTGCTTTTTTCCCATTAGCAAGAGAGGTTTGTAGTTGGAAGATGGTATGAACAAGCTTACTATTACATGACTCATGGAAACTTAATGAGAATAGTACCATCCTCACATGGATTTTAGATAACCCTAAACTAGTAAGCATGGAATTGATATCATCCCAACTAATGTTCAGTTCTTTTGCCTACTAACACCGTTTTGAAATGTAACATCTTAATCAGACCTCAATTCAGTTGGAATAGTACCTTTCTCACAGAGCTTTTAGATAACCCTGAACTAACGAGCTAGTTTTCTCCTACATTTTTTTATTGTTTGTTTGAATTACCATTATTTCCAACTAATCTAATTGTAGTGTTTTCACTTATGAAGGAAAAGTGGAACATGAAGAATATGAACAAGAACACCATGAAGAATAATTGACCACACGTAAACCTGCTAAGAGAAAGGGCAGAGGGTCAACAAAAATGGAACAAACAATTAAGAGAAAGTCAAAGGGAATAAAAGAGATGATACAATTCAATAGTAGAGGGTAGGCAATAGATGTTAGTGCACATTCTTATGCTATTTTCATATGTTGAATAGTTAGAAGCATGGTGCCTGTCTCAGTGACTAATTGGAGATATGTGTCACCAATCAAAGATGCAATATGAAAAATGGTCAAGGTATGTAAATTCTTCTTACATATAACATAATATGTCCCTTATCTTGTTTTTCTTTACATAGACTAATGTGCTTCTTTTTTATTTTGTAGTTTACCTTTGCCATCTCTGATGAGTGCAAGAAGAATGTGTTATAGGGGGCCAGCAAATAATGGAGGAAATGGAGGAGTGAGCTTGCAAGAAAGGAAATACTTCTAAATGCTAATGATCCATTGAGGCTTAACATTATCCCTCAGTTATATTCCTACTTCATTGACCAGGAAGCATGGAGTCAATTTGTATAGTTTAGGCTCTCATCTAATTTTGAGGTAGTTATAAGTAGCCAAAATTTTGATTCCTCTAATTACTAAAGTAGATTGTATTTTGATTACATTCCTTTGATTTGTAGGGAAAGCATATGAAAGGACAAATGGTGCTTGCAACTAATTATATGTAGCACCACCCTTTTATGGTTGGCTACACATAGTTAGAGGAAGAAGAAGTATATGTGACAATTCATTTCTGTCTAAATATAGTAGATTTTTATTTCATTAATTCTGAATTAGTGTCTCTCTTAACACTAAAATAAGGTGGGGACCATGAAGCTCATCGACTGTTCTCTTCTTTGGAAAATGTCACATTTGAAAGGGCATAACTCCCAGACCTTTACTAATAAAAGTATTAGAGTAATTACATCACAAATTGTAAGTAGTTTTATGTGCCAACATTTTTATCTCTCGGATTATATTACAAATATAATATGGATTTGATCGTGTTATGATAATTATATGTGCAGGATGACTTGACCAAAGAAAATGCAAATACAGGGACTCTAAGAAGCACTGCTGCAAAGGAGGACATCCTATATAGGGCTGTGGGCAACAAAGAGAGCACCCTGGCTAAGTAAGGGGCCAAGGCCATGATGTGGTTCCTTCCAAATTCTTCCCTAAAAAAAAGAATCTTCTAATAAAAGACTTAGAAGCATGGAAGGAGAAAACCTTTGCGGAGATATATAAGAAGGTGAATAATGATTTGTATAAAGACTTATGTAGTTGCAAAAGTTTATGTCAGGATATTGTCCCTTAACCCTAATTTGACAATAGTTGCACTCCTCCATCTGAAGAAGAGGTGGCAAAGTAAGTATTTGAAGGAGATTTCTCAATCAATGAGGTATGTATTGATATGTTTGCTTTTGCAATATTGAATTGTTTAGTACTCTTTTCATCATTATATATATATGTTGTTTGTCAATTGCAGGTGGGATAGGGCATATTGTAGTTGCATACAGTTGAGAACTATGTTGCTATGACAACATTGTACGAGGTTCATTTCTTGACTTCCACCACGTCGCATGACAAGTTGATTCATCCACACACTAAGTGTGTGTGCATTACTGCTTCCATCCAACTGGATGCCCCCTACCATTTCTGATAAAAGAAGATATTGAAAGTATTGGGGATGCAATTAGATATCATGTGGCTTGGCCACAGAAATATATCAAACTAATGATATTCAAGGTATGTATATGTTGTCATAGCATCATTTTCATCTGCATTTTTTAAGTTCTCTACTAAATTGTTAATTAATTAATATCGTTTGCAACATGTTGGTTTACTAGAAGCAGTAGAAGGCGTCATTTAGGCTAACCTCCTTGGCAGTAAATTCTGACACATCCACATCCTAACCTTCTCAGGTATTTATATATACTTGTATGATAAAATTTTATCTCTGTCTCTCTCTTCTTAGATACATACATACATACATACATACATACATACATACATACATACATACATACATACATACATACATACATACATACATACATACATACATACATATATATAATATCAATATATATTCATTACTAATTTCTAGAACTTTAAATGATTACATCCACAGTGTAGGGATTAGGTGGAGGTCCGACCTAACACACCTTCATTCCTCAGGGGATTGTACAAACTAGTCAATGAAGATAAGAAAATTAGCCCCATAAGGAGAGAGGCATGTGTGCTTACCGATGACATGGTTGAGATTCCACTCTTGAAGGAAGACCTCTTAATATGTAATATGGCTCAACTAGAATATATGCACATCGTCTATATCAGGTATGTCGTGTAACTGCTCTATTAAAATTCAAAATGAGATTACTTGTTTTTTAATATGATGTGATAAATATTTGACATTAACCCAATGTAGGTCTTTGCATGATAAATTGCAAAGATTAGAAGTCAAGGACATTTACAAGTTCCCTGACCATACTGTCGTCTTTGGACTAAAGTGGCATTTGCCCATGGAGAAACAAATTGAAGATATCATACCTGGGCTCTTGCATTGTGAGAAGGGGCAGGCCTTACTAATTCCTTATAATAGTGGGTAAGTTATAACATATTTTGTTAAATTATGTCATTTCATACACATGAATGTTTATATCAATTAAGATTTGAAACTTACAATTGAATTATTGTGTTTATAGGTCCTATTGAATGCTAGGTGGGCATGCAATATTTTTTGATTCTTGTGGAGCACACATTCGAGGATACCTGCTGGAAATTATCAACAAATTAATCTTTATTATTTCATATGTTATAATAACTTGACACTTAATAAGTGACGACTATTATATTAATCATATACTAATGCTTTTCAATTATATATATGCAGTGCATGGCATAAATGGGTTGAGTTGGAAGGTATTGACCACCTAGCAAAACTCAATTGGAAAAAGGTCAAGGTAAGGTTTACTAATTACTAGTTCTTTACTATAATATATAACTTGAACTTATTTCACACGATATTTGAACCTTTTCTATTATCTTTGATGTCAAGTGTCCTAAATAAAAATTTGATTGGGAGTGTGGTTGTTATGTTCTTAAATACATGAGAACCTTCATTCACGAGGGATTTACAATAGAGAAAGGTAAGACAATTACTGATCAGTGTTACAGTTTTGTACATTTCCTGACTTAATCCAAGATTGCATGTCTGAATTAATTTATTATATGTTTCTTGAAGGTGGATTTGGGAAGAAAGAGTTACTCCCATTTAGATCTAAACGACATTAGAATGGAATGGGAAGAATATATAATGAATTTTAATTTGCATATCACTGATGTTAGTGAATATATGTACTTTTTACTCAAATGAAATACAAAAAATAAGTTCATTTCTATGGATGTATTTAATTTTCTTTTGATTGAAGTATGTGTTAATGTGTATGCTTTCTTTGTTTCAATGGTGGAAGTTGGTGTGTTGAATAAGACATATGGCTATCTATGGAGAAGAGTGAATGTATGGGTGTGCTTTCTTTAGTCCAATTCAATGTGAAGTGTTTGGAGAGTTAAATGTGGAATGTTGGAAGTGAATGTGTACAATGATTGTAAATGTATTCTACATAAGTGAAGTGAATGTGTTATTTTGTCACATAATAACTGTTGAATTATTGTACTTTTTACTCAAGTGAAATATAAAACATAAGTTCATTTCTATGGATGTATTCCATTTTTCTTTTAATTTAAGTATGTGTCAATGTGTATGCTTTGTTTATTTCAATGATGGGAAGTTTGTATGTTGAACTAGACATATGATTGTCTATGGAGAAGTGTAAAATTGTAAATGTATGGGTATGCTTTCTTTAGTTCAAATGTTCAATTCAATGTGAAGTGTATGGAGAAGTTAAATGTGCAATATTAGAACTTGGTAGTGAATGTGTACAATGATTGTAAATGTAGCCTAAAGGAAGCAGTGAATGTGTTATTTTGACACATAGTGAATATTGAATTAATGTATTTTGAAAAAAATAATTGTAGGAAGAATGTACGTAACAAATAGAAAGAAACTGGTCAAGATTAGAAAGATGTACAATAATAGACGGTTATTCAAAAACCATCTTATAATATAGCTCATATAAGATAGGTTTTGAAAAACTGCCCTATATTGCCATAAGAATTTAGGATGATTATCCAAAAATGTCCTATATTATTAAAGAATATAGGATGGTTATTGAAAAATCATCCTCTATTATTATTGTGATATAGGAAGGTTATTGAAAACCATCTTATATTATTACAATATAAGTTATAATAGCTTACTAATTACTAATTATCGTGCTGTAGTACTATAAGAATATAGGATAATTTTCCATAACCATCCTATATTAATGAGAATATAGGATGGTTACTGAATAACCATCCTTTATTATTATAGTAATATAGGACGATTATCTGGAATTGTCTTATATTATTTTGTCAGTTTACTGGTTACCAACTTATCGCCAATATAGGATTTTTTTTTTAAGAAGTATCCTATATCAGTCTATATTAGTTAGAATAAAGGATGGTTTTTGGGTAACCGTCCTTTTTATTAAGATAGATAAATCAGGTTTATTTTGCAACTTAAATGGGTCAACATGATGGGATTAACAGGTATGGGTCAACATGATGATTTAACAGGTTGTGAGTCAGATGGATCAACACAATGGGTTAATAGGTCGTGTTTCATAAGGGTCATCACGAAGGGTTAACAGGTCACGTGTTTGACGGGTCAACGTGATGGGTCCTCATGGCCTGACATGAACATGACACAATTTTTGGCATGTCATTTTTGGGTTGACTTGATAAATGACACAAACATGATAAGACTCAACCCTAACTTGCTAAAATTGTGTCTAGTTCGATTCATGTTATTCTGTTTAGTTGTATTTTTCCACCTCTACCAAATAGCAGTTCTTGTTAATGATGCAAGTTTTATCTTAACTAGTAATTCTAGTAGCAGTTCCAGTTAATGGTGCACATGCTTTATTAGCTAGTAAGGGACTTGTATTATCTCATGAAAAAATAAAATGGATTGGATTTCCAATAAACTATCCTCTTAAAAAGCACTGCATCAACAAATGACCATATTCTTAAACCACTTAAGTTGTATTGGTGCTAGGCACATGGTTAACACCAGAAATAATTTATGTATTTATCCAAAAAAGGGCTCCATAGTAATAAATCTCTCTCTCTCTCTCTCTCTCTCTCTCTCTCTCTCTCTCTCTCTCTCTCTCTCTCTCTCTCTCTCTCTCTCTCTCTCTCTCTCTCTCTCTCTCTCTCTCTCTCTCATAGATGATACTTATGCATAATCTAAATATAAGACCAAGGTCATCAAAGATTTAGATCTTTGAAGAAGTCAACCTAATATCAATCTCTCTCTTTAGAACTTCTTCTATACATACACATGTATTGAAGAAAACTAGGTTGTAGACCCACTTTTTTATTTTTTCATGTATCTAAGATATTCAACTAATTTAATCTTAATCAGATGTCACTGGAATAAAAACTCACATCTGTTGGAAATTTCTAAGGCTTTCATTTTTTTCCTTCTTATAGTTCTAAAATAGATGCTACAAAACATAAAAGCCCTCTATACCATCCATTTTACAACCATAGGTTGCCTAAAATGAAGAAGTTATATATTCCTAATTGATATGAAGTTTGGTACCAAGGACATCTAATTGAGGCCTAATTAGATGAACATTTTGGATCCATAAAATTATACAAAAAAGTGGATCCATACTTTAGTTTTCTTTAATACATATCATATGTATGGATGGAAGAAATTCTCCTCTGTCTGTCTGTCTGTCTGTCTGTCTCTCTCTCTCTCTCTCTCTCTCTCTCTCTCTATCTGTTTGTCTGTCTGTCTGTCTGTCTCTCTCTCTCTCTCTCTCTATCTGTTTGTCTGCATGCATCTCTCTCTCTCTCTCTCTCTATCCGTTTGTCCGTCCGTCTGCATGCATGCTCTCTCTCTCTCTCTCTCTCTCTCTCTCTATCTGTCTGTCTCTCTCTCTCTCTCTCTCTCTCTCTCTCTCTATCTGTTTGTCTGTCTGTCTGTCTGTCTGTCTGTCTGTCTGTCTCTCTCTCTCTCTCTCTCTCTCTCTCTCTCTCTCGTTTTACATTCCATTTTCTACATGCATTGTGCAAAAAATAGTCTTGGTTTCTCCCTGATAGAGCTTCCTAAAATAAGTGAGTTTACAAGCCAATTCATGGGATGTTTTAGCTCAAATTCACAGTATAGTATGTTAACTTAAAGATCCAAGTGGTAGTTTAACAAATTGGAATTATATGTTTACATATATTACAAGGCTTGTTCAAATCATCACATCAAAGTGCAAAGGTTGATTTGTAGTCTGTTGGGGTCACTTTATTACACATGATGAAAGGGAGGACCCTTTCATTGGTGATCCTAAATTGTAAACTACATCTTCAAACAAGTAGATTACACTATTAGATTCATTCTAATTTTTATTCTTAATAACATTACTTTCATTTGGCAGAAATATATACGACATTGCCAAGCTGAGGGGTAGTGAACATCTATGGGAATTGACAAAGCTATATGACTTAGAATGCTTTTTCTGTATGGTACCATGACTTAAAAAACATCTTCCCATCATCATTGTTTCATTGAGAGGGTCTTGGCTTGCAGTTCCTATTTTAATTGGATTTGTATGATATCGATGCATTACCATCAAAGGCCCTACGAGAGTGGTGTGAGCTAAATACTAAGAAGCCATATTTTCATGAGATGGTTCTAGATTTACTCTTTAATCTTGTAGACAAGTGTTTGCTAGTAAATCCTAAGCTTGTATTACTAAAATAATGTCATCAATCAATGTAATGGTAAGAATGAGATGGATATTATGTCCATGATACGAGTGAGGAGGGTGCTTGGGTTGAAAACAATTTATATGAGGGGACAAATTAAAATATGACATTTAACATATGTAATTAAAAGATGGGTAATTTGGAGTTTTCCAAAAATTTGCATATTCTTGTATTATTTTCATTTATATATGCACAATTGTTTAATAGCAATTCACTATATATATTTGTATATATAGTTATGTGATGTAGGTATATCAAGAATAGCCCAACCCAAGAAGTCATTGGAGGTTGTTAAAATTTTTGTAAAGAAGTCTTACATGTAAGTGCGTGCGCGCGAGCACACACACATAGCCAGTCCCAAGAGTCTAAGTAGTGATACAGTTCAAGATGAGAGTGAGAAATGGTATGAGCTAAATGATTAAATCATTTAGTAAAATTTGAAACTAGAATAAACACCATTTAAAGGTGTTGGCAGTTGAGTGAGAAAGTACAAGGATAGAGTCAAAATCGCATATAAAATTGATTCAAATCATTAATGGAAAATGACTCAAGTGAAAGTCATGAATAGTCATAGAAAAAGGAAAATAATCAGCTAAATGAAAGTAATTTTTTGTGAGGATGGTAAGGCACTTAAGGTAAGAGACCAGAATATGACTTGCATGGGTTAGTGTCTTTAATTGAGAATATTTTTGTTGATAGATGATTTACTAATGGAGAATACTTGCTATGAGTATAATTTCCAATGTGAGAATAGTACGTGTGAAGCCTTCAAGAGTATAGGGATCAATTGTGAGTAAAGAGTCAGAATAAAGATTATGAATCAATTTCTCTAGGTGAGAACTTTACTATATGATAGAAAATATTTGCATATGAATTGCTTTTGAGAATTCAAGTTATAGCTTGCACTGTGTGCATAAATTTTTGAAATAATAAACCACTATTGTAACCGCAATAGAGGAAGATCAGAGATGATTGCAACTAATGTGAACACGAGAATGTTCAGACAAGTATTGTATTAATCTAAACTTGAACTGGAATTAATTGAGGTTTTTAATTATGAATTGGAGGTGCATAGTGCCTAGAGGATATGATAATTGTTTTATGAGAATAATTATTTAATAGTGATGATAATGTGGTATAAAATGGCTAAGAAAGTCATTATGAAAAATCAATTACATTGGATGTGAGATTGACATTTGTAAATGATTTTGATAGATATGACCATACATATTTGATTGGTTAAAGAAAATGAAATGATGGAAGTGAAGACACCAAAAATGTAATTATGAGGATTCTAATGATGGTCATTTGAGAGGACATGTTCCTCTATTGCTGAGACTTTTATCTGAAAGGCTCTTAGAAAGGTTGTGATGATCAATATCTTCACTTTATGAGCATTTGGTGATACTGTGAGAGTTTTGTTGCCGTAGAACAGAGAAATTAGATTGTTCAGATAGAGTTGATTAGACTTGTCCCTAACTACTTTATGATGGGTAAGGAGGCTGTAGATAGATTATGCTATGTTGACACCTGGATTGAGGAATTAGGTGATGGTAGCGCATCCTATGTTTGTGAGAGAGGAAGTAGGTTTGGCTTCTATGTTATAGAGAGATATTCTCTTGGGACCCAGGCTGATTGTAGAGATTCAGGCATGAGTAGTTCGAGTCAGCCCAGTAAGGGCAAGAGGCACTTTTCATCGACATAGTTACAAAGGCTACTGAGCCAGTGACATTTGATCAGGCAGTATTGGGATGCGAACATGAGAAGGTGCACTAGTATAAGAATAGGCACCTAGATAGCTATGTCTTGGAGTTAGTAGACAACCACAACAACAGTAATGGCATCAGCAGCCACCATTACAACATCAATTCTTTAAATGTTTTGACTGTGGGGAGTTGGAGTATTTCACTGTTGACTGTTCAAGAGGACAATGAGTTAGACAGATAAGTACACAGATAACCAACTCCTAGATGGGAGCTTGGTTTATGCTAATTGCGTCATATGTGGTTATGACGTGTTTTGAGTATATGAATAGACAATTTGATGTATATTGGTTTATATGATGAGTTGAGATATAAGGGGATGACATGTCGTGGAATCGTTTATTGGCATTGATTTTAGAATTATTGTCACTATTATCATATCTTACGACATGGGGATCCTTCTAGAATTGTTTGGAAGATAACATGGAAAGAATTTCGAGGACGAAATTCTTATAAGGTGGGAAGAATGTAACATCCCTAATTTTTAAATCCCAATTTGAGTGAATTTTGAAAAATGCTAAATAGGGATAAAAAGAACATAGGAAATTATATAATTTTAGAGTTTTATGAATGAAAAACTTGATAGATATCAAATCAAGTATTGAGACCTCTATAATTGGATTGTACTAAAAAAATAGAATTTAACAACACTAAGGACACCCAAATCGGAGTGTGAGCAAAAAATTGTGTAATTATTTTATAAGAAGGGAAAAATAATAAATTCACATGTGGGGCCCACATTTCATGGATGTAGGTCAAAGATCATCCTAAAGTGGTTAATATTAGGTCACCCATCATTACACATGGTAAGACATAAATACCCCCCCCCCTCGATTTACTATTTATCTTCCCTATTTTCGCTTACCCTTCTTCAATGCACGATCAGCCTGTTACGGATCTGCTGGTGACTAGCACCACAATTTGATAACACCCTCTTACCCTTTGTTACACTGGCAGATGGCCTGAGATTGTGGCGACACGTTCCCCCCTTCACTCTTATTCTCTGGAAAAACCCCTTAATGATCAAATTTCTCACCGATTTAATAGGTAAATCTTAGTTTCCTTCTCATCTTTCCATTTTGCAGTCTTATTTTGTAGTTTTCCATCTTTCCCCAATGGCCAAGTTAAGGTTTTTGGTCGTTAAAAACTTAATCAAGGAGAAAACCATGACACAGTGGAAAACCCTTCTTAAGGACAGCTCAAATGGATGATTTGAGCTGTTCATTGAGTTCTTAGACTCTTGAAAACCTAGGAATGGAAAAAAAGAACAAAAATTGGGTCATTTAGGCTATAGATCAAGCCAAAACTGAACTAATGGTTCGAGTGCATCATCCCTGATGGACGTCGCGCCCAAGATGTTGCCCGGTTGACATGCAGGAGAACGAACGCACATGGCGCAACAACATGCGTGCGGGCGCTGTGTGTGACAGTCATGCGAGGACGAGGATGTCAAGGCGTCTTGGCGATGGGGGGCACACATGCATGCATTCTAGGTGCGTGTCCCAAACATGGTGCACCCTGGGGATGCTGGGTCTTTTGCATTCTGTCGTAGATTTTGATCTGGATAGTTGAAAAGTAATCTGACATGGTATTTTGACAATTGTGGAGTCTATATAAGCCTCATTTCTGATTTGAAACATTCGTTGGAACTCTCTCAATGATGCAGACTTGATTTTAGTATCAAAATCTTTATTTGATCAAATTTATTGAGATTCTCTAAAATGTCATCTAATAACTTAGATCAGGTCAATTAGGCCTTAGAACTTGGACAATTATATGATATAAGAGATGGATTGATGGATCTAATGATCAGATCATGTGTATTCATCCTAAAAATTGATCTAGACCATTGAACTAACTAAGGATTTTAGATTTGATAGATCAGAGAGGGATTGGACCATCAGATCAAGATATAAATCATTGATATATACTTGAATGATTAAATGACCATGAAATTGAATTAATTTTATGATAATTAAGGTTGGAATTAGTGATCTAATAATAAATTAAGGCTATAAAGAATGATCCAGTGGGTGGAACACCTTGAAATCCAATGAAATTGAATGATTAAACCTTTTGATGATCAAAACCCATCTATTTAGCTGATCACAGCTTGGATTGACAATCAAACATAACAGATGATCGTTAAGAGGGAATGAAAATTGATTTTAAGACATATATTAACTTGAGCAAGTATAGATCAAATGATTTGAATCGTCGATTTTTAATCAATGATCAAAATTGATGGATATTATAAAAATAAAGAAATATACGTAGGATTGAAGGTTAGTAAGAGCATGATCATCATAATTGATGATGCTCAAAGACTAGATGAGTAATAGATGAGAAATGGTGAATAAGTGATTAACTTGAAATGTATGTATGACTTGATAGATACGCCAATTGATACACAATTGAGAACATGGACTGTTCTAAGGACTTGATAGTCGTATTCGAAGTAGGTGAAATTTAAGATGCTAATTTTCATGAATTGCATGATCTATTTATATACTTATGATGTGATTTCAATAGCTACATGAGATTTGAGTTGCATGAATCATTTATAAAATGTGATCGTTATGTTACAGTATACATGCAATATTTATGGCATGAATTATGAAATGAAAAGAATATAGTTTTGTATATGGAGGATTGTTATATATGATTAGATCTCCATGGATTTTTAATGTATGTCATTCATTTAAAAAGGCACATTTTTAATTGTGCATGACATGTTTTATTACAGCATGATTTTGATATAAAAGCTAGATAGGCTTGATTTGGTACGGGGTACTAACTATGTATACAGTATGGTATTTTTGTGGATTGATATGAGACAGGCATGTAGCCTGGCACTATTGTTTTATATCTAGGCATGGAGGCATGAGGGTTTTGTTTTCAACCAGCTTGTGCTTAGGGGATGTTATATTAGGAGGGATTTAGGGCCAGCCACCCATCCTCTGAGATTATGAGATGATAAACACCTACCCATAGATGGCAAACATGGTAGGGGTTAGTATCATGGGTAGTCCACACTACCATTCCAGTCCCACCCATACGGACAGATGTTGAGTCTCTTGTTTCGGTGTTAGTGGGGAGAGGCAGTTGATAGACCCGTGAGTTGGTCATCATTGCAGCATAGTAGTCCCTCGTATTTCTTTGACAGTGTTTGAGCATGACTAAGTGACAGCATGTGTGCTTGGTTTTCTTTGTGAGATTAGGGCATTGCGATCATGATTGAGTGACAGTGCCATGATTACGTGACATGATAATATGCTAGGTATGAGCTCATGACCGTTATGTATAACTAGTGTTGACTAGAGGATTGTGAGTCCTGCATAGTTGGGGGTGACATCGATGACTATATCCCTTATTTTTTTGAGTTTAACATCATTTAACTCATTTGAATGATTAGTATCTTTATTCGTGATTTGAACTGTAGTTGGCATGACCTTGCATTTTTGGATTTGTTCATGATGTTTACGCCTATTCATAAAGTTTACTTGAGATCCTAATTTGGATTTGGATATGATATTTTGTGGCTTGATATATTCATGACATTCACATGAAATACTTGAAAAATTATATTATAAAGTTTTGAAATTATTTTAGGTTAATCATGAAGATTATTGATTATTAATGCAAAATGTTTTGTGCATTGAAATGATTATCTCATTGTGAAAGAAAATGTTATATTTTAATTTAGCTTGCTGTGGCATTGCGCTATTATTGCAATGCCTCAGATATTCAGAGACAGATATGACGGATGAGGAGCCAGATGAGTAGTGATCAAGATATCCCACTTGAAGATATGTTTTTAATTCTACTTGGATTGTATAGGGACATCTATAGTATTTGGACTTGATTATAATGTTGTAGGAAGGTGGTTGTCAACTGGATGGGCCTTGAAGAAGTAAACTTGTTTGAAAAGGTTTACTTAAAAAATAAAATAATTATTTGAGCTTTTAAAACTTCAATTACTAAGTAATGAGTCAATGGTTAACACTCGAGGTTTTCTTAAAATGAAATTCATTGAAAATGTTTTTCTCTGTTTTGTTTGTTTTCAAAATTGGGGCCCTAACTTTTGAGAAGTTTTGTTCAAAAAGTGTTTGATGAAGGAATGACAGTGTGCTCCCTCTCCAAACCCATATCTCTCCATTGATCAATGATTTCTTCATCTTCCATGGTGAAGGTGATTCAAAGACCCTCTCCAACAATTAGTAACATGAAGATTTGAAGAGTGTCACATTGCTTTTTGGAGCAAAACAGAGGTGCAATGGTGATTTATTGTCCAATGCAAGAAAATCTTTGCAATCCATCTTTTCCAATGGCTATTTCGATTAGAAAATTCCTTGATCAACTCTTCCTCTTTGATCTCTATTCTTTGTTGAGTTTCTTCACCTCCATGTCGACAAAAGAACATCAGCACACTCCCTCGCCAAACCAATCCTTCTCCCATGATCAACAAGATCTTCATCTTCCACAGTGAATTTGACCTTAAACCCTCTTCAACAATCGCCAACTTGAAGATTTGAGAGTTTTGTGTTGGGCCTTGGAGTGGAACTAAGGCATGATGGTGAATGTAGTCTAGTGTTGGAAAATCTCCTCAATTTGACTTCTTTGATAGCTATTTTGATCAACAAACATAACCTAGGTAGGAAATTTTCACAATTTCTCTTCTTGTAGTTGTGCATGTGTGTTGTTGTAGTTTTTGTTTGTGATGCCTGTTGATTCAACCTGAAAAATGTTAGGTATGATGGCAAGAGTGGTAGATGAATGGATTCTTACAATGTCTATCTCCGATCTACCCCCGGATAGATGCATCTTGGTTTTTAATTACTGGTTCTCATTGATTGACAATAGAAAACACAAATCTAAGTCTTCTTTAGATGGGTATATATATCCACTATGTTCTTTGTGTTTGAGATACCATGTTACATGATATTGTTGAGGAAGAGATTGGTTTTGAAATTTAATTAAGCATTAGTACTAGGAGTTTTAGGTAATGGGTCCTTCATAGAAGCTTGTGATTGTATGTTTGAATCATATGATTTCTATGTTTTGCAATAGGTACTAATTGTTTCTAAAAGCTTACTTGCTTCTTATGATTAAATGATTGAGAACTTGTTTACTTGCAATAGATACTAATTATTTATAAGTATATGTTGCCAACCACTTATAAAAAAGTATGTACAAGTTAGATAATTGGAACTATTCTTTTTGTTAGGTTTGTCAAGTGCATATCATCTTAAAATGATAATTATCATTTAAGATAATTGTTAAAAAAGTAGGTACAAGGCACATACACCTAATCCCATCTCAAAAGAGATTACATCTAGTACAAGAATGCTCAAAATACAATCACTTATTCCTATCAGGTTGCATAAGAACTAGAAGTGACTACCTACCTTTCATGAAGCAATAAAAAGTACAAGCAACCTAAGAATTATTTTCATATATCTATGGATGTTTGCACAAAACAAAAAAAAAAAAACTAATCTTAGCACTTCTACTTCATTCTCTTTGGATGTTAACCACTTGAAGTACTCCTAAACTCTAAGATAACTCATAGTTTTTGCTAAAGGCACAAATATTAATTTTACCCCATATAGCTGTACACCTTTTTCCTTTTTTTCTACAATAATCAACATGACATATACAAGATCTTACGTGGTTAAAAAGAAAAGATAACCATGATGTAGAAAGATAACCATGATATATGCAAGATCTTGTGGCTAAAAATCTTTTCTCACTAACAAAGGGCCTATTAATTATTTTTGGCTTCTACATTTGATTTCTTATTATAATCTCCTTTTTTTGGATAGGTCATTGATAGAGTTAACACTTCAAAGCTTCTAGTTATTTTAAAATAGTCAAATGTATTGATTTCTTACTCTTAGTTTCATTTTTTTTGAGTAAGAAAACAATAGCAGGTATTTCTAAAACAAAATTATTACATAGCTTGTATTTGCATATTTTGGGTAAAAAAATATAGTTTTAAGTTTCCATCTTGCTCAATATTATATACACTTAAAAATGACAGGCTAGTCATGATAGTATCTTTTAAGTTGTTTCTTGACTTTATCCATGCACATAGCTTGCTTACTTTAGACATATTATATTTATATTTTATTAAAGATAGATACAACTAGAATTCCTGTTTGAATGAAATGGTGGGAATATTAAGTCTCTAATTATATTTTTGAATATGAAATGATGACTTATCTTGTGAATCACATTGCATGTGTCAAATGCACAAATTTGAAAACCAGAGGAGACTCTATTGAATTTTTGGTAAAAAAGGGGTTTATTTTGATATCAAAACTTGTATTTTTAAATGCATTTCATGGATTTGATTATAACTTATTCCTAAATAATTTCTATTTTAGAATAAAAATGAATGGATTGAATGTAGAAGTGATTTTTGATACTTTTAAATGGAATGTTTTGCCTTCCACAAGAAAATGAGACATGAAAAAAATTAAGAACATAAAGGAGCGGCCCTCATAAGATAAAGAGTAGAGGGTGAACAAAAATGGAAAATATTAAAAAAAAAAATTCAAATGAAATAAATGATATTGTTGAATACAATAGTAAGGGACAAGGGATACGAACCCATGTAGCCAAATTTATCAATCACATTTGCTGCATGGTAAGAAGCATTGTTCTTGTTACATGTGATGATTGGATAAATATGTCACCAATGAGGGAGATGGTGAAGGTATGTAAATGCTTTGCATAATATAAAACATGCCCTTACATTGTTATTTTAAAATAAATTAATGTGCTTGTTTCTTCTTTGTAGTCTGCCTTCGATGTATCTTATGACAAGAAGATGCATGCTTTGCAAGGTGTTGGAGAACAATAGAGGAAATGGAAGAGCTACCTTGCTACCAACTACATACTTCCATTTGTAGATGATTCGCTAAGGCTATATAGAGTTCCTGACCTATACTCTAGCATCATAGACCAGGATGCATGGAATGAATTTGTGCACCAATAATATTCAGCACCACCTTTCTAGGTTGGGCTAAGCTAGGTTGAAAGAACATGAAGTATCTATGAAATTTCATTTATTTCTAATTATACCGTATATATATTTGATTTCCTAACTTTGGTGTATCTCTTGATAGCAAAAGAAAGTTGCAACTATGGATCTCATTAACATGGTCGTCCTTTAGAAAATGATGCACTCAGAGGGGCGTAGCTCCTACACCTTAAAAAATGAAGTTATTGCATAAGTTGCTTCTCAATTAGTAAGCGGTTGCATGGGTTTGCCCTTATATTACTTGAATATATATATATATATAGAATAATTATAAATTAGCAAATTAAATTGATCATGTTCTTATCATTAAATTATGCATTAGTTGACCTAAGAAATCATATCTACAAAGACTTTATGCAGTAGTACTACAAAGGATGACATCCTATATAAGGCTTTAGGGAATGAGGAGCACCACCTTAGTTGACTAAGGGGCCAAGGGCAGGGTGTTGTTCCTTCCTAATTCTTTCATCAAAAGTGTCTGAAGTTGATGATGAGGAGGTCTACAAGAAGTTAAAAGTACAATCTCCAAAAGGAATTGTACAATGAGTTAAAGTGGGATATAAATGGGGAGTTACATCGTATTAAAGGTCTAGAGCCACCTCTTCAAACTCTTACACCCCAGTCACACATTAGCCGCAATTCTTATACTGAAGAATATAAACAAGAGGAACCTACGCCTCCAAAAGAGAAATTCTAGTCAATGAAGTATATATGTATACATGTTTACTTTTTCATTATCCAATTAATTATCATATCTCATCCATTTATATGTATCTAGTATTTCTAATTTTCAGGTGGGTCATGTGAATAAGAAAAAATAAAAGATGTGTCTAAACAATCGATTACCTCAAATGCAAGTTGAGTTTTTTACTTAAGAACCTTGTCTAGCTATGTGAAAAAAGGATAAGAAAACCATTTCATAAGGAAAAAATGGTCAGGAAATAAAAAAATCAACGATATATTTATAATTTACAAATCATGAGTAGAGAATAAAAAATTACCAATACATTTTGGATTATCAATCAATATATATATATATATATATATAGATATATATAACAAGGAAAGATGGTTGAAAATTATATTCTTTCTTTAGAATGTAGATTAACAAAAGAAAAATAATTCAAAATTGCAATCTATTCTTCTGACCGTCAATCGATGAATAGATGAACCTTATTGATGTCCTTTCCTACTGCTGATCATCATGTATAGACTAAAGAAAGTGTCAATCAAGCACACCAATAAGATAAAGTGTCATGTTCTTGGTTATTGACGTAAAATGATTCTAAAGTGTGAGATGAGAGAGAGAGAGAGAGAGAGAGAGAGAGAGAGAGAGAGAGAGAGAGAGAGAGAGAGAGAGAGAGAGAGAGAGAGAGAGAGAGAGAGAGAGAAGAAGAAGAAGAAGAAGAAGAAGAAGAAGAAGAAGAGTGCCTCTTGCATGTTTGTTCAACTGGTTCAGTCTCTTATCTTAAACAATCTTTCACCTTATAAATTTATCTATTAATTGAATGCATACTATATATTAAGACGATTTTTTCTAACTATTTTCTTCAATATAATTACTTTTTTAAGAGAATTTTTTCTAACCATCTTTACATTGCAAATTTTAAGACAATTTTTTCTAACTTCCTTCTTAAGTTCTTCCCATGAACTTTTTAAGATAGATTTTTGAGAAACCGTCTTATTAATTATATTATATAAGATAGATTTTTTTTGTAATTATCTTATAGTTATTTTAATAATATGGTTGCATAATAATTGTTTTCTTTTAGTCGTCTTTGAAAACACTAATTTTATTAGTGCCTACCATTTCTAGACCAAAAGAACCCTGGTAAAATTTCATCAACTTGCCTCTTCATGGTCCATTTCTCTTTTGGTGCACAAATGATAGAAGGGTTAAGGAATTTGTAAACATCCTTGGCCTTTGATATTTACATGTTATTGTATAAATATATGAAAAAGGAAATAATTTATATATTAGTACTGATTAACACGTAATGTTAAGGGTTCTTATTGAATCAGAAATTTACATACCTAATATAAGAGACAATATGCCCATGTTCAACTTCATCCCATGTACAAACTTTTATGAGGCCCACTCATGAATCATGTTTCAACTACTACATCACCAAGTACTCTAAGCTCTATTCATCCATAGTTGATTACCTTATCTTCATTAATGAAGTTGTGCATGGTTGTCATGAAAAGAGGTGTGTTGAATGGAACTTCCAGTTGATCACTAGACCATTGTAGTAAAGTCATTAATGAAGTTGTAGAGGGTCCTTATAAAAAGACTTGTTTAATTTTATCATGAAAATAATATAAATACCAGTACCAAAATAATCACTTGGATGATGGGTGCTGGAGGAGGAGGTCGGCCTTGACGGTAAATGCTACTCTTGATTATATTTGCAGATTATAAACTGTTAAATTTAGGTTTCTCAAAAATATTATTGAAGATGATGTTATCACAACATGTATATCTTGAATTTTTTTTGGGGAATGACATATCATTATGGTCAAGTGACATAATATTCAATGGCTTCTTGAATGGTATAAATATTGTCATCTTATATTAGAAATGGTAGATGAGCATCCTCTCGATAGTCCACAACAACAACAACAACAACAACAACACACACACACACACACACACACACACACACACACACACACACACACACACACACACACACACACACACACACACACACACACACACACACACACACACACACACACACACACACACACTTAGTGTGAGATGGCATCAATGATATGTGTAAAAGGAGATGATGAGCCTCATACTATGTACGAGGAGTGACAATGTTTTCAATGTCATTCAAGGCCAACTTGCAACAATTTAGAAATACTAGATACATAAGAAAGAATGAAGCAGGACAATTAATTAGACCACAAAAAAAGTAAATATGTGTACATATGTACCTCATTGGCTAGATTTTCTTATCCAAAGAGCATAAGTAGCTATTCCTAATCTTCTTCAGCATGAGAATTGCGAGTAGCATGTAACTAGGGCTTATGAGTAGTAGTTATTGGCTTTTGACTATAACCTTTCACATTATGGAACTCCCCCATTCAATTCTACTTTTAACTTTAGTACATCTCCTTTTCAAGAATCTTTGTCACTTCTGATTTTATCTTTTCTTGCATCTCCTTCTCATCAAATTTGAGGTCATTGTTGATTATTTTGACCAAAGTATTTGAAGGATTAACATTGCATCCTTGGCCCCTTACTCAGCCATAGTGTTCTTTGTTTTTGCCAAAAGCCTTATATAGGATATTATCCTTTGCAATAGTGCTTCTTAAAGTCCTTATAGATGGGAATGCTTGGTTCAACTCTTCCTGCATGAAGCTCTTCCTAGTCTTCTTCAGTAGGGGAATTGCAACTAGCATGTAACTAGGGCTTAGGAGTAATAGGTATTGGCTTTTGACTATAACCTTTCACATTATGGAACTCCCCCATTAAATTCTACTTTAACTTTTCATACATCTCCTTTTCAAGATTCTTTATCACTTCTACTTTTATCTTTTCTTGCATCTCCTTCTCATCAAATTGAGGTCATTGTTGATTCTTTTGACCAAAGTATTTTAAAGGAGAAACATTGCATCCTTGGTCCCTTGGCCATAGTGTTCTTTGTTTTTCCCCAAATCCTTATACATGATATTATCCTTTGCAATAGTGCTTCTTAAATTCCTTGTAACAAATTATAAACATGATCAATTATATAAACTATTTATAATTATTTTACAAGTATTCTAAAAATATAACAAAGGTAGACACGACCACTTACTATTCGAGAAGCAGCTTGTGCAACAACTTCATTTTGTAGGCTTGGGAGTTATGCCTCTTTGAATGCACCATTTTTCATTGGATGGCGTGGTTAGTGGGATTTACAGTCTCAGCTTTCTTTTAATGTCAAGAGTGACACTAAATTTAGGTAATAAAATATAACTAAGGTATAATTAGAAAGAAATGAATTCTTAAATACTTATTTCTTGTTCTTCCAACCTATCTTAGACCAACCTAGAGAGACAGTGTTGCATGTGATTGATTCCACGCACCTTTCTAGTTGAGCATTCCTTGTCTATACATTTGATGCAATGAAAGTTAATTACATATAGTCAAATACTATAATTAATTCAATCAAACACACGTTTAGAACATGCCTCTCAAATTCAGGAGATAAGTGGCACCATTCAAATATTTTGGTCGATGATGTTGGAATATATATTAGGGACTTTGTGCAACATCTGCTATTCATCTTTAAATGGATATTATATGTATGTATGCATGTAGTTACTAGCAAGGTAATTCTTCCATCTTTTTCTAGCTTTCTCAACCTACTTGTAAAGCATGCTTTTTCTTGTCATTAGAGACTTTAGGAAAGCAAACATGTTACTCTATTTGGAACTAGTAAGAAAAGGTATTGTAATTTCCTACAATTGTGTATACAAGGCTTTTACATACCTTTATCATTTCCCATATTGAATCTTTGATTGACAGTGACATGTCTCCCATCATCCACAATAATAGGCATCGTGCTTCCTACTATGCAACAAATGAAACATACATAGTTGGCTTCATGGTCAACTATCTCTTGCTCCTCAGTGTTATAATCAACAGTATCTTTTATTCCGTTTGACATTCTCTTAATAATGTCTTCCATTATTGTTTGTTCTCTGCCCTTTTTTAATAAGGGTTATTTGGGTTCAACTATTCTTGATGTACTTACATCATGACTACAAATATACAAATATTTAAATAATCATGCATACATATGTAAATAACACAAGAACAAAGTTTTGGATAACTTCCAACAATCTTTTATATACATATGTCAAATGTTATTTTTTAATTTTCCCCCTCATCATCAATTGTTTTCAACCTAAGTGCCCTCCTCACCAGTATCACTCACATAATTCATCCGATTCTTACTATTAAATCAATCGATTGATTATTTACTAATAGAGGGGTAAAATGGCAATATCATCTAAGTCATTTTGATCGTAAAAGTATTCTTCCTAAGTGAAAATATGCATATCCAATCAAAGAATTTCATACATGAAAAGAAAATTCTTGGTTAAGTATTTAGTATATACTGGGTGCAAAGAAAATATTGTATAAAACTTATCATACATGAAAATTTCCAATTCTAGGTTGGTACCAAAATATCAATGGAAACATGATAGATCCATACAAGTTAGGGCAAACTTTAGGAAAGAAATTTTCTACCCATAATCATGCAAGTAAATTAAATATGAGACAAGAAGAAAGGATTACCCAAACTATGGTGATCCAATTGCTGTGAATGTCATGGCAAAGAGCTTGCCCAATTGAGTAACGATTTTTGGTTCTTGAAAAATGTTAAGAGTATGTTTGAGAAATTTTTAGAGATTGTATGAAATAAAGATAGTGAAGAAAATTTCAACCAAGAAAGATAAGTTTGAAGAGAAACCATAAATAGACTCTGTTGGGCATCTTAAGTGAGTGGGATCAACTATGGCGCACAACTACAAATTGGAAATCAATGGATTCCCTTCAAGAGTCCTAATGGCCATAGCCTAATTTGTTTTGCTATATGAGTGGTGCCCTAAGTATTTCTCAACACAACTAAAATTTGGGTTTTATAAGATGGGAAAATCAAGACAATTTAAATACAGCCATCTTATAATTTTTTTTTTTTATAAGATGGTTTCTCAAAACCATCTTATATATTTTAATACTATAAGATGGTTTTATAGAAACCATCTTATAAAATGTTTTTATAAGACAATTTCCAAAAACTATCTTATATTGTGCATGAAAATATAAGATGGTTATGCAAACTTGTCTCATAAAAACATTTTACAAGATGGTTTTTTAAAATCATCTTATATTGTGCGTGACAATATAAGACGGTTTTAGAAAACCATCTTACAAAATGTCTTTAGATATAAGATGATTTTAAAAATCTATCTTATAAAATGTTTTTATAAGATGGTTTTGGAAAACCATCTCATATTATAAAAAATATAAGACTGAACCATCTTATATTTTCATATTTTATAAGATGGTTTTCAATAACCATCTTATATTGTCATGCACAATATAAGATGATTTTTGAAAACCGTCTTGTAATATCATGTTTTATAAAATGGTTTTTAAAAACTATCCTTGAAATCTTCTTTTTAATACAACATGAAGTTCAACATTTGATTTTTTACTCTCAATTACTTCGACAAAAAACTCAAACATTGAGTTGGATTTACATACACTTTGTCCTGAACTTATATTTTCTCAATTGATATCAATTGGTTAGTATATTCATTCTTATTTTTGTCATATGTTTACTTTATTTGATGTTTATGGGTATATAATTCCTTTTCTTAATCTTTTTTCTTCTTGCATGTGTGTGATCATTCATGTGTATGGATCAGTGTGGATCATTTATGTGTATGGATTAGTCATGTTTTGCATCATTCTTACTTGTCCCAAATCTAGAGTTGAAAAGTTGAGTCCTTTAATATATATTATTTATGTTTTTACTAACTATATATATATGTATATTTTCTGTGTACACCAAGTATTTGGTTAAATGCCTAACCTATGTTATTAATCTTTTCATGTCTAGAAAGTCTTCACACGCATTTGAAGATCAAATTTTGGACAAAATGGAAAAATATGCTTGGATGAGTACAAAAGGATCATCAAGGGAATGTGAGGAGGGAATAGAAAAGTTCATAGAGTTTGCACTTGGGGCAGGTGGTGATTGTAATTGAATGCGATATCCATGCTCAAGATGTAGAAACCTAAAAAGGTTGCTGTTAGTGAGTTGATAGAACATTTGTGCTTCAATGGAGTTGATAAAAGCTATCGCCCTTGGATGTGGCATGGAGACAGAATACCTCATAGGCCCTTAATAAGGGCTGAAAGTGTATATGAAAAAGAAGCCACTGTAGGAAGTGTTGCAAAGACTAGTACAGTTGCACTGATGTTTTGAGATGTATACAATGACTTCCAAGATGACTCAAAACAATTTCAGGCTACATTGGAGAAAGGTAATGAGCCATTATACATTGGATATACAAATTATACTAAGTTGTCTGCAGTGGAAGGACTTTATAACGTGAAATCAAGATTTAATATTTTAGATTAAGGTTTTACAGAATTGTTGAAAGTCAATGGTAAAATGCTACTCAAGAAAAAAAATTGGCTAGGTTGACATGGGAGGCAAAGAAAACCTTGGCTAAAATGGGGTTGAAGTATGAAAAGATACATGCCTGTCCCATTGATTGCATCTTTTATAAGAAGGAGCACACAGACAAAATTATACGTGCAACTTGTGGACATTCAAGATGGAAGATGAATCAGAAAGGGTAGAGGGCTAACCAAAATAGAGCATATAATTAAGGGATAGTTAATGGGAATAAAGGAGACTGTACTTTTTAACAGTAAAGGGTAGGTGATAGGTGGTAGTTCACATTCTTACACCAATTTCATTTGCTACACTATTAGAAGCATGGTGGCAGTCTCAATTATTGATTGGAGACATGTATCACCATCAATCAAAGATGCAATATGGGAGATGGTGAGGTTTATAAATGCTTGCTACATACAACATATTATGTGCATTTTCTTATTTTATTTTAGATAGACTAATGTTTCTTTTTAATTTGTAGTCTACCTTTAACATCTCTTATGAGTATAAGAAGAATGCATGGGGCTAGTGAACAATGGAGGAGCTGAATGAGTGAGCTTGCAAGAAGTATACTGCCAAATGCTCATGATCCGTCTACACTCCACACCGTCCCTGAGTTACATTCCAGCTTCATTTACCAGGATGCATGGAATCAATTTATACAGACCCACGTGCCTTCTAATTTTGACATAATTACAACTAGTTCAAAGCTTGATTCCTCTAATTATAAAAGTTAATTGTGCTTAATTATGCATTCCTTTAATGTAGAGGCAAAGTGTATGAAAGGACAAATGGTGCATGTGACTAATCATATGTAACACCACCTCTCTAGGTTTGGTTATGCATGGTTAGAAGAATAAGAAGTAAGTACATGTGATAGTTTAGTTTAGTATAAATATACTTGACTTTTGTTTCATTAACTTTGAATTAATATCTCTCTTGATAACAAAAGAAGGTTGGGACCACAAAGCCCATCTTTCACACCCTTCTTTGAAAAATGACACATTCACAGGGGTGTAACTCCCAGACCTTCATTGATGAAAATGCTGCCTTAGTTGCTTCAAGAATTGCAAGTGGCTTTACTTGTTTATCTTTGTAGCTCTTGAATTATAATATATATATATATATATATATGAACATGAACATGAACATGTTCTGATAATTACATGGGAAAGAAGAGTTGGCACAAGAAAGTGCCACTACAAGGACTCTGAGTAGCAACTACAAAGGGGGACATCCTGTATAGGGCTATGGGAAACAAGGATGAGCACCTTGGCCGAGTAAGGGCATAAGGTTGTGGTGTGGTTGCTTTCAAATTCTTCCATAAATTAAAGAATGCTTCAGTAGAGGACATGGAAGCATGGAAGGTGAATAGGCTAAATGAATTATATGCAAAGGTAAAGAATGATTTCTATAAGGACCTTTGGACTTTTAAAGGTCCAAGTCAAGATGTTCTCACAATAGCCACAGTCATCCATCTGAAGAAAAAATGGAGGAGCAACTCTTCAAAGGAGATGTCTCAATCAAGGAGATATGTATTGACATGTTTACCTTTTAAATGTTCCATGTCTTAGTAATCTTCATTCATTTTTACGTATAGGTGATTTCTGATTTGTAGGTGGATTAGTGCATGTTGCAGTTATATACAGCTAAGTACTACATCATTGTGGCTACATTGTATTATGTTTTTTCTATTATGTTGCACGATAGGTTGATGCATCCATACACTAAATGAGTGTGCATTATTGTTGCCCTCTAACTAGATGCCCTCCTACCATTACCTATAGAAGTGGACGATATTTATATTGTTGGGGATGCAATTGGATATCACATAGCTTGGCTAGAAAAGTATATCAAAGTAACGACTTCCAAGGTATGTATATAAATTCATAGCATCATGCTCAACAACAACTTTAAGGCTCGAGCTAAAATTTTGAATTCTTTTTTCATCTAACGTTAACTAGAAGAAGCATAAGGTACCATTGACCCCTCCATAGCAACAAATTCTCGCATACTAATTGCCCCATCCTAGGTATTTATGTCTATTTTTATTATAAAATTGAATCTCTTTAACTCTTCTTATATATATTCATTACTAATTTTTGGAAAATTACATCCACAATGTAGGATTAGATGTAAGTTCCACTTAACACACCTCCATTCTTAAGAGGATTGTATAGACTAATCAATGAAGATAAGGAAATCAGCCCTGTAAGGATAGATGCCGATGTGCTTGCCCATGATGTAGTTGAGGTTCTACTCATGAAAGAGGACCTCTTAGCCATATGAAAAATGGATTGGTTGGAATACACACACATCATTGTTTATATCGGGTATGTCATGCAACAATTCTATTAAGAATCAGATTGGCATTACTTGTTAATAGGACATAATAAGTAGACGACATTAAGTTTTTGCAAGCCTTTGCATGATAAAATGCAAAGATTAGAGATCAAGGATGTTTACAAATTCCTTGATTCTGTTGTTATCTTTGGACCAAAGGAGCATTTTCCAAAGGAGAAATAAATAGAAGATATCATACCTAGATTCTTGTGTTGTGACAAGGGGCATGCCTTATTGATTCCCTACAATATTGGGTAAGTTATTACATGTCTTGATAAATTATGTCATTCCATAAACATGAATATGTATATAAGTTAAGTTTTTCAAATTTCAATTGCTTGATAATGTATATAGGTCATTGGATGCTACTAGCTTTTAATGTGCAAGGTGGGCATGCAATGTTTTTTTATTCTTGTAGAGCTCACATTCGAGGTCAGCTGATGGAAATTATCAATAAGCAAGTATGCCTTTATTTCATTCATTATAGTATTTGGATAACTAATAAATATCCTCTTTATTTATATCTAATGCTTTTACTTATATATGGGCAGTGCATGGTATTAATGGGTTGAGATGAAAAATATTAACCACCCAGTAAAACTGGCTTGGAAAAGGTCAAGGTAAGTCTTACTAGTTATTTAGTATAATGATATAACCTAAGCTTATAATTACACATGATATTTGAACCTTTTTGGTTGACTTTATTGTGCAGCGCCCTAGACAATAATCTGATTGAGAGTGTGGGTATTACTTTCTTAGACATATGAAAACTCTCATTCATGAAGAATTTATTATCTCTCAATTGAGAAAGGTTCAATTATTTGACTGATCATCATTCTTATAGTTTTCTACATCTCTTAAATGATTCCAATAATGTCTCAATAGATTTAATATTTGTTGTCTTGTAGGTTGATTTGAGTAGTAAGAGTTACTCCCAATTAGATCTAGATGGCATTAGAATGGAATAGATTGAATATCTTTTGACTTTTAATTTGTAGACCACTGATGTTATTGAACAAAAAAGTTTATTATCATTGAAATACAAAATAACACTTCATTTATATGTACGTGTTCCTGTTTTAATGAAGTTTGTGTGTACTTTCTTTATTTCATTGAGAAGTGTGTATCAATAAGTTCAATATGGAATGTTGGAAGTGTTGAATGTGCAGGAATGTATATTGTATAATGATTGTAGCCTGCAGAGATGATGTGTTGAATATAATTATAAATCTAGAAATAGCAAAAATAATGTATAAACAGAAACAAGCAAAAAACAATCCCATAAAACAGCCAAAAAACAAGATGGTTTTTGAAAAATCGTCTTACATAGACAGCTTTATAGATGGTTTTATCAAAAACCGTCTTGTAATATCCATGGTTTATAAGACAGTTTTTCAAAAATCGTCCTATATTTAGATAACAATATAGGATGATTTTTTAAAAACTATATTATAATATCCACGGTTTATAAGACGGTGTTTGAAAAATCGTCCTATAAAATGTCCCATATTACATGATTTTTAAGACAATTTTTCAAAAATCATCCTATATTTGATGGTTTATAAGATGGTTTTTGTAAAATCATCCTATATTAGACATATTTATAAGACTATTTTTCAGGATTTGTCTTACATAAATTAAATTTTATAAGATGGTTTTTGAAAAATGTCTTATAAGACATTAAATATATGACAGTTTAAGAACTATCTTATATTTGTTCTCATTTTATAAGACGGCTCAGTATAAGATGATTTTCTAACCATCTTCTATAGCCATTTGTAACCATCTTATAATCCGTTCTCAATAGTAGTGCAATGACCAATAGCGTATGTTGAGTTTTACGGTAAGTGCACCAGCTATTGTAGTATAGCATACACAAATACGGGTCAATCTCATAAGGACTCGCTTTAAGAATTTGGAGTTTTAATAAAATTTAATTATTCAAAAGTTAAAATTTATTGACAAAAATTAATAGAAAGTGCAATCAGACTTCAGATATGTTGAATCGATGAAAATTCCAAAGGTCCCATCCAAAAAGACAGAAATTTAACTAAAGAAACAAGAAAAATCTGCTTCCCTAGACTGATTATCATCAAATTCTTAATATCTAGTCTCATATACTTTGATCAGCATTCATCAGTCTCTTTCTAGTGCCTCTGATTGATGGTCCATTGGAGGGATTAAGCAGATTCTCAATAATTGCAAAGATCTAGTCTAGATAAGAAATTTGAGCTTTAACGGCTCAGATCTAATTTTTGATGCTCAGATTGAAGATCAGGAATGATAAACATGCTAATAAATGTCATAAGAATAAGATTTAAAGAGGAATTGAAATTCTGATTGGAAACAATTGAAGAAATAAAGAGATCTTGGTTGTTTAAACAACACCGTTAATGAGGTAAAGCTTTAATCAAACAAGTTTTGGATTAGACTATTCCTGGAATTAATTAAGAACAAGCAGAACTTGTATAACACAAAACATGGATAAAGAAAAAAGAAAAAATAGACTAAAGGACGAAAAAAGGATTCAAATGATATTTTAATTTTTATGGTGAGGGTATTTTTGGAATTTTCTTGGAAATTTGTTTTTAAACAAAAAAAAGGGGGAAGCTGGTAGAGAAGGTGACAATGGAAGAGGAAGATGGTGAAGGTGGATATGGATATAGGGGGAGAAGGGAGAAAATAGAGAATGAAGAAAACGGAGAAAACCCTTAGATCTCATTGGTGAAGCTGGGAAGAGAGGGAACTTGGGGAAAGCGTGTGGCAGAGGAAATTTCAGTCCGATTGGTGAAGTGGTTGCTGGTGGCGTGGAATAGAGGGGGCAGAAGTTGCTAGTTTGAGATTGGGATTGTGCTTGGTTGGGGAACTGGGCAGTCTGGTGAAGTGGGAACAGAGAAAGCAGAGCCGAGATAGAGGGAAACAGAGATGGCATCGTTAGTTTAGGCTTGGTGCGGTGTTGGTTCTGCCGGTGTGATAGATAGGCGACAGGGTTGATGGAGATGATGCTAGTGCAACTATGAAGAAGGTGGTGGTGTAATAGGGATGCCGGTGATGGGTTTCGGGTTCTGTTACAGTAAAAAGCTCGAAAGAGAGCTACGAGAAAGAAAGGAAATGGGAGAGAGATTGAGATTGAGATTGAGAGAAGGAGAGAAGAGAGATGGAGAAGAGGACTGTGAAAAGAAAAAAAACATAGGAAACCAAAGAAACTAGGAATAAAAGGAATGAAAAACATAGGAAAACAATGAAACGAGGGAATGGAAATGAAAAAACAATAGAAAAGAAGGGTGTAGCGGTGCTTCCCCTGCGGTTGCCTCCTACAGTCCAGAGGGGGGAGTTATCCTTCTCTCCACCTACGGCTTCCTCTCATATAAACTCTCCTCTTTCCAATTCCACTATGGTTAAGACTTTCCAACTTGGAGTGTCTTTTTTTGTGCTTCTTTCCATTCCCTTAAAAATTTTCTCTTTCCTTTAAAACCTATGTTTCTTTTAAGAAACTATCCCATCTTGCTTTAGTGAGTGATTTAGTCCATTCAATGGCCTCTTGGATGATCTACATTGTTGTTTGGCCATTCAAACGACGATCTATTTGATTTTCCAAATATAAGACTAGATTACAGTCATCTAATCGTACATTAAGCATCTGATTAGCTCAAATGATCATCGGCCATTTATTTTGACAATTTATGGTTAGATGGTCAATTTGAGCTAAATTTCATATTTTATCTAAAAATCATCAAATTGATGAATTAGATGATCTAATTAAATGTTAAACTTGGGGCCTTTTAGACAAAATTAAACACTTAATAGCATACAAGTATCATGAGGGAAAGGTAAAAAGAATCCGCTTTAAGGAGTGCAATAGAGAACATGAGAACTATATTTCTTCTCCTAGTGCAATCAATTCCTAATTGAAAGTGGCGAGTAGGTTTGTACATGTCAGCAGGTGAAAAAATCATTTTAATGACTGGAGTGGAATGAAATAGAATGTCAAATTGTCAGATTTTTTAAAACATTTCTTTTTTCTAATAAACTTGTTAAGTTCTTCTCATGAAGACATTCTAATTTTTAGCTCCTTCAAATGACTTTTTAAGATGAATTTTGAGAAACCATCTTATTAAGTTATATTATATAAGGCTATTTCTTGTAACTGTTTTAGATTTATTTTAATAAGACTGTTACATGATAATTGTCTTCTTTTTGTCCTCTTATGAAACCCCAATTTTAGTAGTTATATATTCTCTAGCTACCATTTAATATAGAAACATATAATTTTGAATCCTTTTGATGCTTTTATGTTTGTTGAGGATGTTGTTTATGATTATAGAAATTGGTTTTCTATAATTGCATGGGCTTCCTTGTACTTTGAGAATAAAAGAAGGACATTTAGAACTTGGCATCTAATGGAGAGAAGAAAAAGTGAGATGATAAATAACATATTGATCCATTGATTACTCACTATTGCAAACACATCATTTTCTTAGAGAGTTATTAAAGTGTTAAACATATAATATATAAATCTAAAATATCCTCATAAGAATGAGTATTAAGAAGCTTCTTAGTCTTTGCCCAGTGAGCTTATTTGGCTAAATTTGTTTGTCACTTATTTCTTGGTTTAGTCTGATTTCATTTTGCATGCCTATGTTCTGGCAAAATACCATCCTTTGGTTTATATCTAACTTATACTAAGGATCTTCTCTGCTTCTTCCAAAGACCTTCCATTAGTTGTAGAGTGGAAGAACAATCAAGCTAAAATAACAATCCCAGGAAATGAAAAGAAGGCTTGGTAGTCATTCTCACGTAAAGATGAGGTCGATTCTAATATTATTTTAGTGAGCCCAACAAAGATTTTATAATAACTCACTTGTACCTTATTTGTTATATTATTAGGCCTACCAAATTGTACATGTGAAGAACAACCACGTTCAATATTATTCTTAGTCAAAGGTAATAGAAATAGTAGACAAACCTTGGTTGAAGGAGAGAAAGGATGAAACTCTTGGAGTGTAGAATAACTCTTGGAAGGTATATAGAATAATTTGGATATTTGTGGGTTAGAGAAACTCCACACAAGCAATAGGAGATGGATTGCCTCCTAGGGAATTTAGGAATGAATAGAGTCTACAAAGATATAGAGTTTAGGAAAGAATATAGTTTGCAAATAGATTGTAAGAAAGGGAATTTAGGGAAGGATAGAATTTGAGGAATGTTTAGAGATTTAAGGACTTAATGTGTGGGTAACAAAGACAAGGTACATAAGAAGGGCCCTTTATCCAACTAATGAGTTATGATAAATAATATAATATAAAATTAAAAATAATGACATATCACAAGAAAAAATTGGGTTCTAAGTACTCAAAGAAAACAATGATTGGCTTAATGTATAATGATACACATAAGATAATGTGCCTTTTTATGGGAGAGTGCCATGTGTTGCTTACTCATTACTTATGCCCTCCTCTTCTTTTGTTTTCATTTTCTTTTCTTTCTTCCACTATTTTTTTCTACATAATAAATACTATATTTACTATTTATTCCTATCTTATATTTTCATTAGTAAATGCTTATCTCTCTCACATTTATTGCTAATTATATATCTTATCTTTATGTATACTTTGCATAAAATAAACTCACAAATGGACCAACTTAGGGAGTTATTATTATTAATTAATTCAATATTACTAATTATTCTTTAATTTTTTCAATTAGTTAATATTTTTATTTATCTCTCTTAATATTAAGTTTAAAAATTGTACTATTTTTATGTAAAATAAGGAATATTAAATGACTAATAACTTGCCAAATGGTTTTAATATTGTTAAGTATCTCTCTCTAAGGAGCTATTAATGTATTTTTAGAAAAACCAAAAGTTATTCACTCATCATAATAGAGCTATTAATTATGTTTTTTTTATTATAAAAAAAAGCCTTTTTGCACCACTATTCTCTCTCTCTCTCTCTCTCTCTCTCTCTCTCTCTCTCTCTCTCTCTCTCTCTCTCTCTCTCTCTCTCTCTCTCTCTCATATTTATCTAATACTCTATACAAAAATACTCCCTGATTACACTAACTTAAGGAGTTTTCATTATTAAATATTATTTTATTATTAAAATTTATCTCTTCCATATTGCTAATTATTTAATTTTACTAACTATTTATATCAACATTAAAAAGCCATAGTTATGTAAAAGAAGGAATATGAAAATACTAAAAAACTACATAGATCTCTCTCTCTCTCTCTCTCTCTCTCTCTCTCTCTCTCTCTCTCTCTCTCTCTCTCTCTCTCTCTCTCTCTCTCTCTCTCTCTCTCTCTCTCTCTCTCTCTCTCTCTCTCTCTCTCATTACTGTAAATCAATGGAAAGGATAATGTGTAGTTTTGGAGTATTCTTTATATGCGGGATATTGCAGCATTTATTTAGAGAAAATTCAATTTTATAGACCTATTTCTAACTCTTTTGGCAAGAGCACCAAAACCCAAAGGTTTATGCGTAAATAAGGAGCTAATTTTTTCCTAAATCTTAATTTTTTAAAAATGTTAACTTTTAATGGTTCATATATTAATGTATGATTCATGTAAAATTAAATAATATTTAATGCATTTGTATTGATTGATCTAGAGTTTAGAAGAAATTTATCTTTTGAGCCACTGTAACTTAGTATTTGTAGTATATGTTTCAAGGAGATGATATATTCGTGCCCTACTTTTGAAGATTTACATCATTCACTATCTTACCATTGACTTATATGTTCCAAAATACAAACTTTTCATCCAATGGATAATCCTAGCAATTGTTTCGGAGAATTGTAAATGAATAATTAAAAGTTTTACCATCCCTTTTATAATTAAAAGCAGCATGGTTAGATTATCTAATACATAAAAAATTCGAAACATGGCCCATCTAAGACAAGGAAAACATCACGAAAAATTTGAATCCTCATAACTCTAGGTCTACCAGAAGTTATTAGCACTTGTACCATATGGTAAGGGACTAATGAATCAAATGTAGGGGGTGAATATATAAGTTCATTATGTTTCAAAACTTACAAAACACTTGTCTTTTTTATGGACATAGGTGTAGATTCTATTCTTCATGACTCAATAAAAAAATATAGGACATGCCTTTTCAATTTCTTTTGCCAAGTCTCTCATTGAGAGATTCACAATCTTTCAATTTTATATCCTAGCTATAGTCAAAGGAAGAAATACAATTATAGCTATGGATTATATGGCCATTAACATGATAGTCTATAAAATTAAAAAATATAGACAAAAAATGTTTGAGAAGAGAAAAAGGAATGTTTTTTAGAATATGATTATTTGATATGTCTTACATTATATGGTCATTGCATTTTGAAGGTCAAAGTAATGGATACAAGTAATTGCATAAGCATAAACTTGGTAGACAGAATAATGGTTATTATATTGTATAATTATAGAAAAACAACTAAACTGTAGTTCACAACATTTTCTCACTTATCATGCACAAAATTGTAAGATAAGGCTTTGTGATGCCAAATGACTTTAGCCTCTAAGTTTATTTCTCATTTTATAATGATTGAAAATCATTATATACATAGTTGTCAAAGAAAAAGGGGCAGCCCCAATGGATGAAACTTTCGCATGTGTAGGATCTGGGGAAGGGACGGATCACAAGGGTCTATAGTTGTTAAATAACATGAAAATAGTTATATGATTTCCAGGACATAGTTCCAGCTCGATCGAGCTACTTGCTAGTAGTATTATATTGTAATTTAGACAAAACCTACTAGGAAAAATGTATTGGTTAGCTACCTTTTACATAGTGGAAAAAAATGTAATTTTGTGGAAAAATAGACAACAAAACTATAATGATTTTGCCTTTAATATATAGAGATTAGAGAAGGAGAGACTTGGCAGAATGGTAGAGTTGTCATCATGTGACCTTGAGGTTATGGGTTCGAGGCATGGAAATAGCATCTTCTAATGCAAGGTATGTTGTGTATTATTGACCCTTTGTGGTCTGCCCCTTCCTTGGACCCCTAATACATGGGAGTTTCGCGCACAGTGCTGCCCCTTTTTTAATATATAGAGATTAGTGAGAAGTTTATGTGCTATTTTTTTTCATCTAAATATCTTTATTGAAAACATGTGTTTACCCTTTAACAAAAGATAAGGGTCTGTAGAGCTAACAATTTTAATTAAAGACTACTGTCTTCCAAGTGCAAGTTGGAGGCCACATTGAATTTCATAGACATCCTTGAAAATGGGGAATCATTGAATAGTAGGGAACAATTTATTAGGGTCTTCCTTGCTACCTTATGGTTCCATTTGGTGCTGGTAGTAGGTGTCGGCGATTCCACTGGAGCTAGTTTTAACCTTGGAACACTAATGATTGATGAGCTACAAATGCGTCATTCTTAATGTCTTATTATGTATAAACTTGGAATACACATGATATCTGCACTCCATAATATTAATCATGGTAGTTACTCTCTTTATTTGTCCCTCTAATTGTCTACTATAGCTTGTAATAGTTCTCTTAATGTTCAAGTCATGTTTTAATTTAGTCTCATCTTTTAAAGTCTTAAGTTGTCTAGGTTTGTTTACACCCAGTATAATCTCTCTCTCTCTCTCTCTCTCTCTCTCTCTCTCTCTCTCTCTCTCTCTCTCTCTCTCTCTCTCTCTCTCTCTCTCTCTCTCTCTCTCTCTCTCTCTCTCTCTCTCTCTCTCTCTCAATTACATGATGCTCCCTATAGTAAATAGGAATACATGTCAAGTGGAAGAAAAATGGACAGTTACATTTTCAAAGATCTAAATCATTCATCTGATTTAACATGATCCAGATCACCTAGTGATAGAAACTCACATCTAACAAATACCTTTGTGTAATGACTCCATTTTTGTAACATTGAAATCCCAAGTTGGTAATGAAAAGTTCACTTTTTCGAGATAAGGGCATTTTGGTCATTTCACTGTTTACCCTAACTAGATGCAGAAATTTGGTCTTGATAATGGTACCCTTAGGTGTGTCTAGGAAAAAGGAATCCAACAAGACCAAAATCACCCAAAACAGAGTTAAAATGAGCAAGTTATGGTCCTTTGAAGTTCAAGGGCAAAAGTGTAATTTAATTTAAAAACGAATTTGGCCTGAGAAAACGGGGACCCGTTTTGATACGGGCACCCCTCTTCTTCCCAAACCTCCTAGAGGGTTCTAGAATGGCAATGTGCGGGGGAGAAACCACCGCCATTTTGGAGGTTTCTCCATTGCCATTCCATGGCGGTAGGAACCCCTTCTAAAACCCTCTTCAAGCTCTATAAATAAAGCTCTTGGGTGCCTCCAATGGCAGCCCAAAAGCCTGGAAAAAAGCCATTGTGGAGAAGCAAACAAGAGGAGAAAACATGGAAAAAACCCGGCCACGAACCAGGTATGCCTTAAACCCCTCCAAACCCATCTCCCTCTTAGTCTTAGGATGATTTTCCCCAAGTTTCTGCATGGAAAACCATGCAAAACGGGGCTCTAGGGAGCCACAAAGGACCCAGGGACGGTGCCTGGGGTGTACTGGTTTGACAGGGTCGAACTAGGGCATCCCGAGGACGCCCTGGTTCCCACGGGACGAAAACGCGTCTTTGCATTGACGGACGTGCCCCCAATTGAGAATGACGGGCGAAAGCTCAGTGCGTCTGTAGACGCGCCCGTTGACGCGCGTCCCGGGCTTCCACCTCGAAAGGGCCTTCTATGTACACTTGATATTAAATTGCCTGTAACTTGAGTTCTAGGGCTCCGATTGAGGTGCCATGAAAGGCGTTGTGTCCGTATCGACGATGCGGACACATTAAAACTATAAAATACTTGATCAAGGCCTATTTAAGGTGGGAACGACCCTTAAACTATGATAGTGGCGCGGGGCTGCTAAAACTTTGTAAACCTGATGATACCAAGGCCCAGTTAGGATCTTAGGAGACCCATAGGCATGGGAATGAACCCTTCATGCCTAAGTAGTGAGATAAACCATTCTAAAACCTATAGAAATAGGCCAAGCTAACCTTTTTCCCCTAAACCATGTTTAGGAGCGTATGAGGACAAGGGGACTAGTGTGACCAAATCAGGTAGGTGCTCTATCACTACTAGACTTTTAAAAAGAGACCATGATTGTTTTGAGAATGCATGTTTTAAGTATAAGTTATATGACTTGTTTAGCATAACTTAATTTTATAAATGAATTCAGCATGCATATGACAACTACATTATGCATAGATATGTTTTGCAAACGATTGCATATATTACATGATTTGTGATTATTGAGTCTTAAAAAATTGCATATCCTTGAGGGTTACCAAAAGACGCTGGAGTGCCCAAAAGACGCTAGGTAGTTGTGAGAGCCAGGCAGTTGTGAGGGACCCAAAGAGGACAGGTTTTGAAAAAGAGGTTTTTGCTTGTTTGATAGTATATGATTTGGGCTAGTAAGCTCGTGAGCGCTATGCCGAGAGGTCTGGGGTGGCCTCCCAGCCTCTACCAGTATTAGGTGGAAAGGGTGCCACGCCGAAAAGGCATGTCCCTACTTCGACTGCATGTGTACAGGGGGCTACCACTGGAGCCCAAGTGGAACCCATTTTCTTCCCTTTCCAACCACTTTTGCTTCTTTACTAGAAGTTTAAAGAATTTGGGTTACTAAGAAATTTAAGTTTTGATCTAGGTTATATCAAATCCACTTTGTTTGAACAATTCAGAATAGATTATCGTTTGTCTAGAGACTACAACTTACTCTAATTTCAGTTCAGTAGTGTGGATTTCACCAACTCCACTTACTCTACATGAAAGAGATTTCCTAAACCAACAGCCCCCCCAACAAAGTTTGACACAACAACACCCATGCACAACCTTAAACCTAAGTTACCTAAGTGAGAGACTCTTCATTGTGGCCCTACTTCGGAAGGTTTTGGTGCTTGATGAAAGAGGTTTTAGAAGGTAGGTTTTCTTAAAGTTGCAAAAAATGGAAAAGAAGAAAGGACATAGATGAATATTTCATGGGAGTTACTTCTCAACAAGTAGCATTAGCAAGGGTGATTATACATAGGAAAACAAAGTAGCAATAGATAATGAAGTGGGTTTTTTACAACTTACTCTATTTTGAGCTAGCTAATGTGAAGATTACACCTTTGAAAGAATGGTTCAATGTAATGGATTACATATTAAACTTATTGTAAAAGGTGCATAGAAGAACCAAACTTCAAATGTATCTCTAACTAAATGTAAAACACTTATATATATATATATATAATTAATAGAACTTTGAATTTAGTATAAAAACTATAGAAAGAGTGGCACTTCTTTAAAAATTAGAGTTCTTTACAAGAGTATTTTTGTCCTACACTTGGGCCCACATGTTAATCCCACTAATGATTTGAAAGCTAGCTGGTAGTTTCAGAGGTTGGATTTGTCTAATTACCACTTGGAGGTTCCAAAGATATCAATTGAGGAAGCATATATATATATAGATAGAGAGAGAGAGAGAGAGAGAGAGAGAGAGAGAGAGAGAGAGAGAGAGAGAGAGAGAGAGAGAGAGAGAGACATACAAAGCAAACCATTAGCATACTCTCACTCGTGCACTCTTCTAAATCTAATCCACTACCAAAGGAAAAGTAGAATTTGAATATGCCACCAATTATATTCTATGAGAGATGTTAAACTATTTGTGCCTAATTGTTGTAGACATTTGTTGGGATAGGATCAATGTTAAAGTTGTTGAATGAGGAAAATCAAGAGAACTATATCAAAACAGTTTTGATGTAGCCATGATATGGCTACATCAACCCTTGTTAGTAGCATGATTTTGGTACCAATACAACAAAACTTTGAGAGGCAAAATAGAAAAAAGCCCTACTAAAGTTTGGGGTTTACAAGATAGTAGAAATAGGACGGTTTAGATACAACCATCTTATTAAAAATGAAAAAAGATGGTTTCTCAAAACTGTCTTATATATATATATATATATTATAAGACGATTTAATAATAATAATCTTATAAAAATAGTTTATAAGATGGTTTTTGATAACCATCTTAGAAACTACTTTTATAATATGGTTTTCAAAAACCATCTTATATATTCTTATACGATATAAGGTTTTAAAAAACCATCTTATATTGTCATACACAATATAAGTTGTTTTCAAAAACCATCTTATAATGTCATGTTTTATAAGACAGTTTTGAAGAACTATCTTTTAAATGTTCTTTTTAACACAGTGTGAAGTTCAACCTTTAGTTTTCTACTCTCTGTTATTTTGAAGAAAAACTCAAACATGGAGTTGGATTTATATACGCTTTGTCCCAAACTTGTATTTCTTGTTTAATATTAGTTTGGGTATGTATTTATTCTTGTTTTTATCATATGTTTAATTTATTTGATGTTTATGGGTATAAAATTCCTTTTCTAAAGCTTTTTCTTCTTGCATGTGATCATGCATGTATATGGATTAGTGTGCGGATCATTTATGCATATGGATTAGTCATGTTTTTGTATCATTCATTCTTGTCCCAATCCTAGGGTTGAAAAGTTGTAATGCCCTAAGCAATTTATGCTATTTAACAAACATGAATTGGACATTCTATAGGAAATAAACCGTGTTAAATGTTTTACTTTATTTAAAATATTAAATGAATGAATTTATAAGAAAATTGGTACTATTAGATTCTACTCGAAAAATGGAATCCAACGCCTCAAAGAACGCCTAAAACGGAGTTCGTATGAAGAAGTTACGACCGTTTAAAGATTAAGGGCATTTCTGTAATTTAAATTAAAAACGAAAAAGACAGAAAATGCAGGGGCCGTTTTGATAACGGCACCCCATCTTCTTCTTCCTCTAGATTTCTCCAGAAACCCTAGTTTCCAGAGTTTTTGCCACCGCCATTCGCAGCACCGCCATAGCAAGGCTATAAAAAGCCCTATCTCCCTCCTCTTCGAATCACGATTTTTTCGGCTATTTGAGGCTGGGGTTTCTGGCAAAAAAATTGGAAAACCCCCACAACGGTTTTCCCTGCACATTCTAGCCAGGCCTGAGTCGTCCCTACAAGCCGGCCACTCCCATCTCTTCACCCCGTCTTCTTCTTCCTCTGACTGCAACGGAAGTTGGGGTTTTCCCCCTTCTTCGAGGGTTCCAGTGACATGGGGCTTTCAGACGGAAAAGAGGGAGCCACACATCGAAAGAGGGCACCGTGTTGGGGCTGCCCAGGTAGGTTTTCTCCCCTCTTCCTATTTTTTCCTTCTTCCAGGCTAGATCTGTGCCGGATTTAGCTTTTCCCGGCCGGAAAACACGACGAGGAAAGCTGGTTCCAGCCAGCTCTGTGCGAACAAGGAGTCCCAGGGACACCATGCTTCATGTGCGCATAGGACAGGGTCCCTGGGACGGGTTCCAGGCGTACGACAGTGCGCACACGATCCTTGGTGCAGCCTTTCAGTGCTCACATGACGTGGGGAACGGGTCCTGGCTCGACCGGGATGCACGGGGTGCCCTGGGAGCTGAGACGCGCCATGCCGCGCCAAAGACATGTCTGCGCGACGCCATCTAGTACGCACATCATAGCGCGTCGCTTGGGCATGCATGTGCACGTGCAAACGCAGTCCCTGGCATGGCCTTTGGGCCCGCATGCACGTGAGGCAGTCGCGGTTCAACCGGGTTGCACGGGCGTCCTGGGAACTGGGACACACGGACCTAACGAGACTATAAAGTTAGGATTAGAGGACAATTTGCAGAGTGTAACCATTGAATAGTAGATCCATATCATAGGATCTAGCCTGACAATGAATGAGGCAAGGACCCATGGACCCTAAAAGGTAGATCTAGCGATCTAATTTCTAAATAGATTGAAATTGATAAGGACTCCTTGTTATCCATTCATATCCAGGAGTTTATAAATGAGACCCAGGGTCGGGTTGAGTGATAAAGGACGTGACTCAAGGAGACTTCAAGGTAGGTGTTATATCACTACTAGACTTTTTAAAAGAACCCATGATGTTTTGATGTAGGTGCTCTATCGCTACTAGACTTTTAAAAAGAACCCACGATTGCTTTGAGATTGCATGTTTTAAGTTTTAAGTTACATGACTTGTTTAGCATGATGTAAGCTCATAAATGAATTCAGCATGCATATGACAAATACATTATGCATATACATGTTTTGCAAATGATTGCATAAATTGCATGATTTGTGAGTATTGAGTTTTGAAAAATTGCATGTCCTTGAGGGTTACCAAAAGACGCTGGAGTGCCCAAAAGACGCTAGGTAGGCAATTGTGAGGGCCAGGCAGTTGTGAGGGACCCAAAGAGGACAAGTTTTGAAAAAGAGGTTTTTTCTTAATTGATCGTATATGATTTGGGCTAGTAAGCTCGTGGGCATTATGCCGAGAGGTCTGGGGTGGCCTCCTAGCCTCTACCACTATTAGGTGGAAAGGGTACCACGCCAAAAAGGCATGTCCCTGCTTCAACTACATGTGGTACAGGGGGCTACCACTGGTGTCACGGCACTGGGTCGAAGTGTCATATGCCCTGTGGAGGCTATGACCCTGTGTCCCTGGGTACCTGGGGACCACACGGCGGTGAGGTCGTGGGCATAGTGGGCCCTATGTTTTGAGGATTTAATTGCATTGCATATGGCATGACATGAGGTTGGTCGACCATACCATATATCCATGAGTTGGATTCAGTTGAGCATCTTATGCATATCATTATGTTTATGATATATATGATACTTTTGACTTGGATTATGCGATTCTTTAAGTCGTCAGTATTCCAATTCGACAATGATTTTTAATATCGATATTGAACATGAGTCTTCAAACATGCACATGCTTTAAAAAGCATATGATTTTAAACATAGCATGCATTGTAAAACTGGTAGTGATAGACTCCTACTGAGTATAGTATATACTCATCCAATCCTTAACATTTTTTAGACACAAGTAAGCACTTAAGGACAGGATACGCGCGTGACAGAAGACACCAAAATATATCATTTTTCAGGACAGATCCACTCACGAGTAGAAGACGCCTCAGGAAATGTTAGTGCTACGAGCAAGTAAATCAAAAGGAGACAATTATACATGTAAGTAAACAATCTACCCTTTGGACATGTATTTGTATTTATTTACAATTGAAATTTGTGAGCTGTGACTGGATAGACTTGGGAAAAACATTTATGATTTCTGAAGTTTTTCAAAAACTACTTTGGTTGTTGTGAAAGCAAATGACACTCGGGGTTTTCAAAATGAGTTTAAAACTAAAGATTTTTTGCTGCATTGCATTGTTTTTTATAAAAATGGTTTTTAAATAGGGATACATCCCGCCTTAGGAATTAGATATTACATTTAAAAATGCATGGGAAAACCCGAGTCGTCACAAAAGTTTAGTCCTCTAATATTATATTTATTTTTACTAATTGTATGTACATTTTCTATGCACACTAAGTATTTGTTTAAATGCCTAACCCAATGTTATTATAACTTTTTCATGTCTAGAAAGTCTTTGTATGCATCTAAATATCAATTTTTGGACAGAATGGACAAATATGCTTGGGTGACTGTGGAAAGATCATCAAGAAGATATGAGGAGGGAATAGAAAAGTTCATAGAGTTTGCACTTAGGCCAGGTGGTGATTGTAATTGAATGTGATGTCCATGCTCGAGATGTGGAAACCTGAAAAATGTTACTGTAGGTGAGCTGAGATGAAATGTGTGCTTCAATGGAGTTGATGAAAGATATTTCCCTTAGAAGTGGCATAAAGAGGGAATTCCTCATAGGTCCTCGATAAGGGTTAAATGTGTATATGAAAAAGAAGCAACTGTAGGAAGTGTTGCAGATAGTAGTATAGTTGCAACGATGTTTCAAGATACATAAGATGGCTTCTAAGACAAACTTGAACAATTCCAGACTACATTGAAGGAAGCCGATGAGCAATTATACGTTGGATGTATAGGTTATGACAAGTTGTCTGCAGTGGTAGAACATTATAATGTAAAATCAAGGTTTGGTTATTCAGATTAAGGTTTTGTAGAATTGTTGAAAGTTATTGGTAAAATGCTGCCCAAAGGAGAACAAATTGGCTAGGTGGAGGTGGAAGGAAAAGAAAACCTTGGTTGCACTAAGGTTAAAGTATGAAAAGATACATGCATATCCCAATGACTGCATCTTATACAAAAAGGAACACAAAGACAAAACTATATGTCCAATTTGTCGACATTCAAGATGGAAGCTGAAGAAGAATTTAAGTGATCAGCAAGTGAAAGATGTCCCTACAAAGGTCCTATGGTACTTCCCCTATTCCAAGTTCTAAAGAATGTTTTGTATTAAAGAAACAATGAAGAAACTTGTATGGCATGTCGAGGAGAAAGTAGGTGATAAATATTGATGCCATCCAATAGATAGCTTGGCGTAGAAGCTTGTAGACTTCATGTGGCCCAATTTCGGAGAAGAACCCAGAAACCTACTACTTGTGCATGAAGATGAAGTTCATGATGTTAACTATGTTAATATCGGGTCCCAAGCAACCTGAGAATGACATTGACATGTACTTGGCTCTATTGATAAATGATATTAGGAATTTGTAAGAAGTAGGGGTTGAAGCTTTTATGCATACAGAAAGAGACATTCACACTTAAGGCTATACTACTATGAATAATAATCAACTTCCCTATGTATGGTAATTTAGTGGGATGCACAGTGAAGGGATAAAATGCATGTCCTATTTATAGTGATCAAATTTGTGCCATATGACTTTAGCATGAAAGGAAGATGACATTCATAGGGCACATAAGATGGTTGCATAGAAACTATCCATATCATTTTAAAAAGGAGGAATTTAACAATAGTGTGAAAACTAGGACACCTCCAAAGAGGTTGATTGGATGACAAGTATTGGAATAAGTTGAAAACCTTAATATATCATGGGAAAGAAAAAGAAGGAAACTTCATGCACATACGAAAGTAACTCTAAAAGATGTTGGAAGAAGAAGTCAATATTCTTTGAACTTGTATATTGGAAATCCCTACTCAAGTGGTATGTGCTTAATGTCATGTACATTGAGAAGAATGTCTATGAAATCTTGATAGGCACCTTACTCAACATGCTAGGAAAAATAAAGGATGAACTTACAACTCCAATGGATCTCATGATAATGGGTTTGAAAAGAAGGTTGCATCAACAGGATAGGGGATGAAGTCAAAGAACATACTTGCCTAAACAAAATTATACGCTTAGCAGAGAGGAGAGAAGAATAGTGTTTAAAACCCTATTAGATATCAAATTCCCATATGGGTATTGTTCAAGCTTCGAAAACATTGTCTTCATGGAAGAGCTAAAACTATTAGGGACAAAGTCACTTGATTGCCATGCATTGATGCAACAAGTCCTGCCCATAGCAATATGTTCAGTGCTACCAAATAAAGTTAGGGGATATATTACTAAATTTTACTACTTCTTTAATGCTTTGTGCAAGAAGGTGGTGGATACTTTGAAATTATAAGAAATCTAGGAGCATTTAGTGATAACCTTATGGGATCTTGAGACAATCTTCCACCATCCTTCTTTGATATCATGATACACTCAATAGTGCACCTCATTGATGAGGTTAGTTTGTGTGAACTTATGTATCTGCAATGGATGTAACCATTTGAAACGTACATAAAGGTGTTAAAAAGGTTTTAACCAATTCACAATCAGTCGGAGGGGTGATGCCCAATGTTACATTGCAGGAAAAATGGTGGTGTTTTGTAGTGAGTATTTATTAGAAGTGGCTACCATTAGAATCACAAGAAAGAAATGTTTAGGGGGATTAATTGAACCAAGAATTGGTGAACCTCTCTCCAATGGTAGTGTATTGACCACTGATAGTAAGGAACGTGACTAGACACACCTTTATGTCTTGCAAAACATTAATGTCGATGAAGTTTAGCCATACATTGAGTAAGTAACTAATACTCTCTTTGATGTCTTTCACACACACACACACACACACACACACACACACACACACACACACACACACACACACACACACACACACACACACACACACACACACACACACACACACAGATATATTTTTTAAGGGTATGTAATTTATTATTAATACATGCGTGTTATATATATATGTTTAATCTCTTTATTGCAGTAAGCACATGGACTTTCTAACAGAGAGATATTCAAGAGATGCAAAGAAAGAGAAGTGGCTGCAAGATGAACATTGTCGTTTCTTCACTACTTGGCTTCATCAAAAGGCATTTAATTGTAGTGAAATAATGCTTCCTTCACTTAATTGATTTGTAATAGAATATGCATGTATACATTAATCATCTCAAATAAGTAATATTATATACATGTTTTAGATAGGCATGATGTTCCAGGTCATAGTATTTCTAAATCCTTGGGTTGGATGGCAATGGGACCTCGACTAGAAGTAATAAAGTATGCTGGATATGCCATCAATGGTTATTTCTTTCATGCAAAATACATTGATAAGTTAAGAGCACAACAAGGTAGCTGTGTTAGCTTAGTTGCTAAAGCTATTTTATTTTCCAGTTCAAAGGACAACAACCCAATTATAGCTAACAATACTTATTACTAATTTATATGTGAGATATGAGAGCTGGATTATACTTGTAGAACTATGGTTGTGTTTTAAGTGTAATTGGGTGGAATGTAATAAAGATAGCATCAAAACCAATGCCCTTGGTTTGAAATTGGTTGACCTCAATAAGATCAGCTATCAAAATGACTAGTTTATTTTAGCATGTTAAGTGAAACATGTATTTTATGTACAAGATGTAATTGATATGAGATGGTCAATTATTTTATCAGCCTCCTCAAGGGACTTCTATGATGAAGATGACATAGGTGACACAACCATTGATTACCCTTCAATCAATACAACAATACCATTAATATATCTAATTGGAGTGAATGAGATGCATTATGTGTGTGATGCTGATGAGGAAGGTGCTTGGGTTCGGTCAGATTGTATATCATCATCATCATCATCATCATCATCATGAAGACCTTATCCTAATTAGGGGTCAATCATATGAATCTTATTCCTCCATTCTTCTCTATTAAGTACTATGGATTCTTTTAGTCCCAAAGTTTTTATATCTTTTCTCACCACATCTATCCACGTTCTTTTGGGCCTTGCCCTTACCCTTTTAGAACCTTCTACTTGCATTGCCTCACTCCCTCTAACTGGAGCCATTTTCGGTCTCCTTTGGACATGTCCAAACCATCTAAGTCTAATCTCCCTCATCTTGTTACCAATTGGTGCTAACCCTATTTCTCCTCTGATGTTTTCATTCCTAATTTTATCCTTTCTTGTCTTACCACTCATCTATCTCAACATCCTCATTTTTGCAACACTCATACTATGAACATGATGTTCCTTAAATGCCCAACACTTTGATCCATAGAGCATGGCCAGCCTTATGGCCATCTTATAGAATTTTTATTTTAGTTTGAGTGGCACTGGCTAATCACACAAAACTCCAGATGCACATCTCCATTTGCTCCAACATGTCAATTCTTTGGGTAACTTCCCTCTCAATCTCTCCACTCTCATGAATCATTGATCCTAAGTACCAAAAGTGGTCTTTCACAGTGATTTCTTAATTATCAATCTTAATTGGTGTTCCACTCCTACTCTTCTCCTTCGTAAAATTGCATTCCATATATTCTGTCTTAGACCGACTTATTTTAAATCCCTTAGATTCTAATGCTTTTCTCCATAACTCTAGCTTTGTGTTTATGCCCTCCCTTTTCTCATCAAGTAAGACTATATCATTGGCAAATAGCACGCACTATGGAATCTCCTCATGCAGATGTTTGTTAACTCATCCATAACCAGTGTGAAAAGGTATGGACTCAATGCCGATCTTGGTGCAATCCTACAATAAGAAAATCACTGGTCTCATCATTAGTGGTCGTAACATTTGTTATTGTTCCATCATACATATCTTTAATTATGTCTATATACCCCCGTGAAATCCCTTTCTTTCCCAACACTCTCCATATTAACTCTCTAGGGACTCAATCATAAGCTTTCTCAAAGTCGATAAAGATCATGTGGAGGTCTTTCCTCCTCTCCTTATATTTCTCTATCAATTGTCTTAATAAGAAAATAGCTTCCATGGTAGACCTCGCAGGCATGAAACCAAGCTAGTTCTCTAATACACTTGTCTCATGTATTCTAATCTTATGTTCATATCTATAATGTCCAATGCTCTTTTGGTTTACAATATTTTCAATCCTTATATTTTCAGAGCAATTGTCATTTAATAATTTTTAAAAGTAAGTTTCCCACCTTTGTTTGATCTTGTCATCTTTGACTAGTGCCCATTGATCATCACTTCTAATGCATCTAACATGATCTAAATCCTCACCCTTCTGTTCTCTTATTTTTGTAAGTTCAAACACATCTTTCTCACATTCTCTTATTCCTAGTTTATTAAAGAGGTCATCATATGCCTTAAGTTTAGCCTCACTTATTATTCTCTTAGCAACCTTTTTAGCATTCTTATACTGTTTATAGTTTTCACCATTTTGAGTCTTCTGCGATGCTTTAAAATACACCTGTTTTTCTTTAATAACTTTTTGCACTGTTTCCCTCCACCATCATATTTCCTTTACTAATTGCCTTTTACCTTTAAATACTCCTAAGACATCCTTGGCCACTTTCTTAATGGACTCAGCTATATTAATCCACATGCTGTTTACTTTTGTTTCATAATTCCAGTTTCCTTTTACCATTAACTTATTTGTGAATGAGGTTATTTTCTCTCCTTTCAAGTTCCACCACTTAGTTTTTGGATACCTATTAAGTTCATTTACTTTCTTTCATCTTTTACTGTAGATATCCATAACCATTAACCTATGTTGTGAGGTTAAACTCTCACTAGGTATCATCTTACAATCCTTACACATTGATCTTTCAATATTCCCAAGTAGAAAAAAGTCTGTTTGGCTTTTATAAAGTCCACTTTTAAAGGTTGTTAAGTGTTCATCCCTCTTCTTAAAGAATGTGTTTGCAATAGTTAGGTTATATGACACAGCAAGATCGAGGATCATTTCCCCCATCTCATTTCGTTCTCTTATACCATACCCTCCATGTATCCTATTATATCCTTCCTTTTCTTTTCCTATATGGCCATTAAATTCTACTCTTATAAATATGCCCTCAGTGTTGGGAGTTTCTTGCTCCTATAAATATCCCCTCAATATTGGGAATTTTTTGCTCCTATAAATATCCCATTAGTGTTGGGAATTTCTTACATGACTCGCTAGGTATCTTCCCAAAACTGTCTCTTGATTATATGTTCTAACCTTACTTGTGGTGCATATGCACTTATAACATTTATGATATGCTCTCCTAGAACAAGTTTTATTATTATAATTCTATCACTGATTCTTTTAACACACAACTTTATCCTTTAATTCTTTATCCACTATTATTCCTATGTCATTTCTCTTATTATCCTTTCCTACACAGTAGAGTTTATACCCATTGATTTCTCTAGTTTTAACCCCTTTCCACTTAGTTTCTTGGATACAAGCGATGTTGAATTTCCTATATTTCATCTTATCTACTTACTCTTAACTCTTACCTATCAATGTCCCTATATTTCATGCGACAATATGAATCTTATGCTCTTGAGATATCCTATTTATCCGTGCACTTTTTGACCTCCATGGCATGAACCCCTACCCACTTTTCACTGCACTTGGGTTTTGATGTAGCACGTCACTTCCAAGGGGATGCTTTAGCAACCCTTGCCCATTTTTCACTACACCTGAGATCAAATGTAGCAAGTCACTTTTGGGGGAATGCCCTAGCAACCCTTGCTAAATTTTCACTACACCTAGGATCTGATGCAGTGCATCGCTTATGAGGAATGCCCTAGCTTGAGGGCTATCAGTTTTTGATTCATGTCATATTAGGTTGCTATACTTTTAAGAAGCTGGAGATTATTTTCATTTCGTACTTACAAACTAATATACAAATGCATATTCATTTGCAAGTAGGAATGAAATAACAAAATTATCTTCAACTTCTTCCTTGTTGGTTAGCACTTGATGTAGGACCCTCCTCCTTTCAATTAAGTTACACATCATGTGTCATGCCAAGCATGGGTTATACATCAAGGAAATGGGGGATGGGGATAACCTCCGCACATCATAGGTTATTAAGATTTTCAAGATCCAAATAACATGAAAAACTATTTTAATACATTTAAGGCAGAGAGATTGGTGGGAAAGGAAACCATATAATATAAGACAGGTTTATAAAAACCATCCTATTTACCATAAAATAGAAGATGATTTTCTAAAAACCATCTTATATTTTAAGAATATAGGATGATTTTTAAAACTTTCTTATATTTTAATGAATATAAGATAGTTGTAAAAAACCATCCTATATTCCTTAACATGTCTTATATATATATATATAATATAAGACATGTTTATAAAAATCATCCTATTTACCATAAAATAGAAGATGATTTTCTGAAAACCATCTTATATTTTAAGAATATAGGATGATTTTTAAAACTATCTTATATTTTAATCAATATAAGATAGTTGTAAAAAACCATCCTATATTCCTTAACATGTATAAACACAACACCCCCCCCCCCCTCCCTCTTCCCTCACTCAAATCAAAATTGTTTGAGAAGTAGGAGGAGGAGAAGAAGAGGGGAGAGAGAGAATGTGTACACTCCATCTCGCTTCCCAACAGAAGGAGAAAGAGAAGAGGAAAGAAGAAGGAGAAGGGAGAGAAAGAGAACAAACATGCACCCTCCACCTTACTCGTCCCTATTTTTCTCCCTTTAGGTTGGCTCTCTCTCTCTCTCTTGATTTTCTTATGTTCATGCTTCTGGTTTTCAAGATTTGCTACTTGTAGTTGCTGCGTGAATAGTAATAGTATATTGCTTATATTATAGATAACTTTGTCCATAATTTCCCCCTTTGTTAATAAATGTAACTCTTTCAAATTGATCATGCTAGATAAAGGACATTGAGAATAACAAGACTCAAGTCTTAGATTTTCAAGTTTCATTCAAAAATGCATCCAACTATTAGCTTAAAGTATGCCACTTATCGTTGTTCATGTATACAATAACATTATTTTGCTTAAGTTCTAAGTAGCTTTGTGCATGATATCCCACTTTGTTAATCAATGAAAATATTTCAAAATGATCATGCTAGATGAAGGACATTGAGAATAAGAAGACCCAAGTCTTAGATTTTCAATTTTTATTCAAAAAGGCATCCGACTACTAGCTTGAAATTTGCTGCTTGTTGTTGTTCAGTGAACAATAACAATATTTTGCTTAAGCTCTATAGAACTTTGTGCATGATTTTTTGCTTCATTAATCAATAAAAATCTTTCAAATTGATCATACTAGATAGAGGACATTGACAATAGGAAGACCAAAGTCTTAGATTTTTAATTTTCATTCAAAAAGGCATCCAATTACTAGCTTTCAAAAGTATGCTACTTGTCGTTGTTTGCTTGAACCATAACATTATTTTGTTTTAAGTTCTAGATAACTTTGTGCATGATTTCTTGCTTCGTTAATGAATGGAAATCTTTCAAATTGATCATGCTAGATAGAAGACATTGAGAATAAGAAGACCTAAGTCTTAGATTTTCAATTTTCATTCAAAAAGGCATCCAACTACTAGCTTGAAGTTTGCTACTTCTCATTTCTTGCATGAACAATAATAGTATTTTGCTTAAGTTGTAGCCACTTATCAATTTTTACTTTGTCTCTACTGTGATAAATTATGAGGATGCGATGAGAAAAAGTCTCTGAATATATATTTTTATTTAAATAAATAATTTATCAGTTGAATTACATAGCATGCATTAAATGCGTAAATTCAAAAAATAGGGGAGACCCTATCAATTTTTTATTAGGAATAATGACATTTAGGTTATTGAAATGCATTTCTGCTATAGGACTTTAAAAAAAGAAAATGTCTGCACAATCAAAGCTATTACATATTTTAAACTTTACTTATTACTATATAAGTATCCATAAGAATGTGAAGAGTAGTCTTAATTAGAGCATGTATAGCTCCAAAATCATCTTAACTATATGACTACTTATGCCATTTTTGCAATAATTTTTATTATTGATTTTAGGACCTTCTTTGGCATTGTTAGTCAAGAGTTAATATTTGATTCTAGTGCTACTTTCCTAAGACTTAATTGTTTTAATATTTTTCATATTTATGTACACCAATTATGCACTTAGATGGCATTTTTTTCTAACCCTATCTACATGTTTTCTAAATGTATTGTTTTCACTTGTGCAGGAAACATGGGATATGAAGAAAGTGAGCATCATGAAGAATAATCTAGCACAGGTACACCTATTAAGAGAAACGGAAAAGGACCAACAAAAATGGAGCATATCATTAAGAGAAAGTCAAAGGGAATAAAAGAGACAATACAGTTTAAGAGTAAAGGGTAGGTGATAGGCGGTAGTGCACATTCTTATACTAATTTTGTTTGTTGCATTGTTAGAAGCATGGTGCCAGTCTCAATGACTAATCGGAAACTTGTGTCACCATCAATCAAAGATGCAATATGAAAGATGGTAAAGGTTTGTAAATGCTTGCTACATACAACATACTATGTGCATTTTCTTATTTTATTTCAGAGATACTAACATTTGTCTTTACTTTGTAGTCTACTTATGATGTCTCTGATGAGTACAAGAAGAACTCTCTACATGGAGCCAGTGAACAATGGAGGAAATGGAAGAATGAGCTTGCAAGAAAGTACATGCTTCCAAATGCTTATTGACCAAGATGTATGGCAAGTTGATGAATCCACACATTAAGCGTATGTGTATTATTGCTTCTATCATGTTGCATGGCAAGTTGATGAATCCACACACTAAGCGTATGTGTATTATTGCTACCCTCTACCATTTCTTATAGAAGCAGACGATATTCATACTATTGGGGATGCAATTGGATATCATGTAGCTTGGACAAGAAGTATATCAAAGTAATGTTATCCAATGTATGTTTATGGTATCATAACATCATGTTCAATGACAACTTTAAGACCTGTGGTCAATTTTTAGATACTATTTGCATATAATGTTAATGAAAAGAAACACAAGGGGCCATTGAGGGTGACCCCCTCGCTAACAACAAATTCTGGGATACCTATTGCTCCTTTCTAGGTATTTATGTCTATTTGTATAATAAAACTGAATCTCTTTGACTTATATATATATATATATATAGCGAGAGAGAGAGAGAGAGAGAGAGAGAGAGAGAGAGAGAGAGAGAGAGAGAGAGAGAGAGAGAGAGAGAGAGAGAGAGAGAGAGAGAGAGAGAGAGAGAGAGAGAGAGAGAGAGAGAGAGAGAGAGAGAGAGAGTCATTACTGTATCTTGGAAAATGACATCCATAGTGTAGGGATGAGGTGCATGTTCTGCTTAACACACCTCCATTACTGAAAGGATTGTACAAACTAATCAATGAAGATAAGGAAATTAGCCCTGTAAGGAAAATGGTTGGTGTGCTTGTCCACAATGTAGTTGAAGTTCCAATCATGAAAGAGGACCTCTTAGCCATATGTAACATGGCTTAACTAAAATACACACTCATCATCATTTATTTCGGTTATGTCATGTACTTGCTCTATTAAGAATTAGATTGACATTACTTGTTAATAAGGCATTATAAGCATTTGACATTAAGTTTTTGTAGGTCTTTGCATGATAAATTGCAAAGATTAAAGGTCAAAGATGTTTACAAATTTCTTGACCCTGCTATCATCTCTAGACCAAAGGAGCATTTGCCTAAGGACAAACAAATAGAAGATATCAATCTAGGTTCTTGTGTTGGGACAAGGGATAGGCCTTATTGATTCCCCATAATATCAGGTAAGGTATTAAATATCTTGCTAAATTATGTCATTCCATAAACATGAATATCTATATAAGTTAAGTTTTGTAAAATTTAATTGATTGATTATGTATATAGGTCCCATTGGATGATGCTAGCTTTGAAAGTGCATGGTGGGCATGCAATTTTTTTTATTCTTGTAGAGTGCACATTTGGGTGGGCTAATGGAAATCATTAATAAGTAAGTATGCCTTTTATTTCATTATGTATAATAGTTGAATAATTGATAACTATCCTCTTTATTCATGTCTTATGCTTTTTTACTTGTATATGTGCATTGCATGGTATAAATGGGCCGAGATGGAAAATATCAACTACTCAGCAAAACTCACTTAGCAAAATGTCAATATAAGGTTTACTAGTTCTTTAATATTAACCTAAATTTATAATTATACATGATATTTGAACCTTTTTCTATTGACTTTATTATGTAGTGCCTTAAACAACACTCTGATTAGGAGTTTAGGTATTATGTTCTCAGATATATGAGAACCCACATTCATGAAGGATTTATGATCTCTTGATTGAGAAAGGTAAGACAATGAATTGAATGATCATCATTGTTACAATTTTCTACATCTCTTAAATGACTCCAACAATGTCTCAAATGATTTAATATTGTTTATCGTGTATGCTGATTTGAGTAGTAAGAGTTAATCTCAATTAGATCTACATGGCATTAGAATGGAATGGACTAAATATCTTTTGACTTTTAATTTATAGCTCAGTGATGCCATTGAGCATAAATATTCTTATTATTCAAATACAAAATAGAACTTCATTTATATGGATGTCTTCCATTTTTATTGAACTCTATGCATGCTTTCTTATTTTAATGAGAAGTGTGTGTGGAGAAGTTTAATGTGAAATGTTGGTAGTGTTGAATGTATATGAATGTATTTTGTAGAATGATTGTGGGCTACAGAAATGAAGTGTTGAATGTATTTTGAATGACAAAAACTACAGGAATAATTTACAAATAGAAACAAATAAAGGAATACATACATTGTGCAGGAAGTTTATACAATATAGGACAATTTTTGAAAAATCATCTTATAAAACTGTTAAAATACAAGATGATATTTGAAAAACCGTCCTATATTACATAGCTTTATAAGATGATTTTTCAAAACTCATCTTGTAATATCCAAGATTTTTAAGATGATTTTTGAAAAACAATCCTATATTATATAGCTTTATAAGATGGCTTGAAAAAATCATCTTATAATATCCAAGATTTATAAGACAGTTTTGAAAAATAGTCCTATAATACACAGCTTTATAAAATGATTTTTGGAAAACCAATCTATATTAGACAACTTTATAAGATGGTTATTCAAACATCGTCCTATATTACACAATTTTGTAAGACAATTTTTCAAAAAACCATCTTATATTTCACATCTTTATAAGATAGTTTTTCAGAAACCATCTTATATAAATTCAACTTTATAAGACATAAGACTTTTAATATAAGACGGTTTAAGAACCATCTTATATTTGTTTTTATTTTATAAGATGGCACGGTATAAGATGATTTATGATTTTTTAATTGGCTTCTATAGCCATTTTTAGCTGTATTATAGTAGTGAAGTATAAACTTCTTTGGACTTGGCATAGTACTAAGCCAAGTGACCACTTTTTATCCTTTGTCATTACTACGTGCGAGGACCTTTTGTACTACTTTTGCATCTTCTTTTGGGGAAGAGACTTGGGCTCAAAGCAAAGAGTACTAGTACATGTCCATGCCTTGAGAGGTAGAAGAACCCCACACCTTTCCCTTTTTATGTATGATGAACTCTTTTTGCATCACGTTCTTTGTACCAAAAATAGACAACCCAAATAAAATCAATGGATTTAAACGACCATAGCTACTTTCTTTGGGCTTTCGAAAATTTTAATAGAAACAAATAGTAACTATTTTTTATTGTGAAAACATTAAGTTAAAACTACCAATGAGTATGAAATTTGGTCTCTAGTCTAAGTCATTCACAATATGATGAATAGCTTATATCCATAGAAGCTCAACCACCCTTAGAAAACGGGAGTCGACTTCTTCTCTAATTTAGTCTTTTCTTTTGCAGATCAACCAAAGGACGCACGAACGGCTACGATTAAAAGTTAATGGTGCAGATCATCTTAAAGGGCAATGGATGGGCCAGATCACCCATGAAGATGGATGTGATAGTTTCTTAGAAGACAATGGAGCTAAATTTGGAATCATGGACAAAAAGGAAACCCCTTCCCCACTTTTCCTTTCTTTTCTTTTTCTTTCTTTCCTCCCTTTTCTTTTTTCCTTCTTTCCTTTCCTTTCCTTTCTTTCTTTTCTTTTTCCTTATTTCCTTCCTTTTCCTTCCTTCTTTCTTTCCTTTTCTTTTTCCTTCCTCATTTCTTCTCTTTCCTTTCTTTCTCTCCCACATTTCCAATTTTTTTCCCTTCTTCTATACTCCTCATTCTCAATGTACCCACTTCCCATTCTCTTTTCTCTTCTCCTTCTCCATTCTCCATTCTCCCACTTCTCTCTTCTCCTCTCTCTCTCTCTCTCTCTCTCTCTCTCTCTCTCTCTCTCTCTCTCTCTCTCTCTCTCTCTCTCTCTCTCTCTCTCTCTCTCTCTCTCTCTCTCTCTCTCTCTCTCTCTCTCTCTCTCTCTCTCTCTCTCTCTCTCTCTTCTACTTCTCCTTCTCCATTCTCCCTGTCTATCTTTCTCACATTCTGATCCCTCTCTTCTTTTGTTTACACCAACCCATCTTTCCACCTTTGCTTCCGTTTAGTTTCTCGTGTTTACTTCATTGTTGTTTTTTTCTTCTTCCTTTCTGGTTTCTCTCCTTCCCAGTCCACCCAGCATCATTACAATCGGATCTTCTCCTCTGTCTCGGTCTTCACTGCTCCAAGCTCACACCCAACAACCAAATCCCAGGACGGTCTGCTCAGCAAGCGTCGTTTTCTTCTACCCAGACCGTGTTTTTTTTTTCCATTCTCAGTTTAAAATAGAAAATCGAGTTCCACCCTCCATAGCGCACCGCATCTCCTCCACGCCCCAAACCAGAGCACCACCGACCAAGCCCTTCTTCCTCTGCTCCACGTAGCTCTTCACCGCCTAGAGAACCAGATGACGGCCGAGCGATCCAGGACTGTCTGAACCAGTCGACGCCCCAGGCATCGTGTTTTTTTTTCCTTCCTCCTATGCCCCACGCCATTGTCTTCACTGGCCAGAAGCTCAAACATCACGTCCAGCACTGGCCCTTGCCTCCGGACGTTCCGGGGAAGGAAACCCAAAAACGGGTTTTCCTTCCTTTCCTTTCTTCTTATTTCCCTTCTCTCTTTCCTCTTCTCCCTCTTCTTCCTCCTTTTTCATCGAGGTTTTTCGTCTAGTTTCTCTCTTAAAAACCAGATTTTTATCAAATTCCAATTTTCCCCTTGTCTTTTTACATCCAATTACATTTATGTCCTTTTTTGTTAATTCCATTTGTGTTCCCAGTTTAATTCCATCTGTGTCCCAGTTTATCCCAATTCTGTTTTATCCATCTTTTTCTTATCCAGGAACTGTCCAATCTGAATCAGATCAATTAAGGCCCAACTCATCAATTGTTTTGCCTTAATTAAAACCAAATCTTCAATTTCTCCTTCTTTTCTCATCAGATTTCAAATTAATTTTACAGGTTCATTCTTAGGACATCCCTAAAGATAATCAACGTCTCTGATCTTCAATATGAGATCAAAAAATCAATCTAAACCGTCCAAATCTTGAAATTACAATTTAGCCCAGATCTCTTTGATTTTGAAGAATCTGTCAAATCCGACCAGTGGATCACTAAACAAGAACTGTTGAAGATTTCTATAAAGACGGATCATATTTTAGAAGACCAGAAGTGAAGATTTTGATGAAGATTGATCTAGGGAAGTAGTTTTTTCTCATTATTTGATTTTGTTTGTTTTCTTTAGGAACTGGAAATTCTGTATTTTTGAGAAGTTGATTAGATATGAACATTGATTCTCATTTCAATAATTTCAATAATTTTGAGTGATTTCTTTTTAATTTTACAAAATTAAATTTTATTCAAACTCCATCATTTTAAATCAAGTCCTCGTGGGATCGACCCGTACTTGCATAAGCTACACTACAATAGCTCGTGCACTTGTGGTTAAACAATCAACAAGTTTTTGGCACCGTTGCCAAGGACTTGCAAAGGAGTTTTTATAAAATTTAATTAAAAATTCACAAAAAAAAATCCAAAAATCCAAAAAAAAAATAAAAATTAGGAGTTGCAGTTTTTAGCATTTTAGGTGCATTTTTCAATTGTTTTTAGGGCATAATCACCTTGTTTCCTAAATTTGGAACTAATTTCTAATTTTATTTTTCAGAAAATTGGAAAGTGGAGGAATTTGGCAAGTAGATCTTCACCAAAATGAAAAGTTCCCTGCTTTCCTAGAATAGGACTTTATTTCTTCTTTTGAGTGAATCTTGTAGTGAGGATCATTCTTAGGACATCCCTAAAGATAATCAACGTCTCTGATCTTCAATATGAGATCAAAAAATCAATCTGAACCTTCCAAATCTTGAAATTACAATTTAGCCCAGATCTCTTTGATTTTGAAGAATCTGTCAAATCCGACCAGTGGATCACTAAACAAGAACTGTTGAAGATTTCTATAAAGACGGATCATATTTTAGAAGACCAGAAGTGAAGATTTTGATGAAGATTGATCTAAGGAAGTAGTTTTTTCTCATTATTTGATTTTGTTTGTTTTCTTTAGGAACTGGAAATTCTGTATTTTTGATAAGTTGATTAGATATGAACATTGATTCTCATTTCAATAATTTCAATAATTTTGAGTGATTTCTTTTTAATTTTACAAAATTAAATTTTATTCAAACTCCATCATTTTAAATCAAGTCCTCGTGGGATCGACCCGTACTTGCATAAGCTACACTACAATAGCTCGTGCACTTGTGGTTAAACAATCAACAAGTTTTTGGCACCGTTGCCAAGGACTTGCAAAGGAGTTTTTATAAAATTTAATTAAAAATTCACAAAAAAAAAATCAGAAAATCCAAAAAAAAATAAAAATTAGGAGTTGCAGTTTTTAGCATTTTAGGTGCATTTTTCAATTGTTTTTAGGGCATAATCACCTTGTTTCCTAAATTTGGAACTAATTTCTAATTTTATTTTTCAGAAAATTGGAAAGTGGAGGAATTTGGCAAGTAGATCTTCACCAAAATGAAAAGTTCCCTGCTTTCCTAGAATAGGACTTTATTTCTTCTTTTGAGTGAATCTTGTAGTGAGGATCTTTGTAAATTGCAATTTTCATTTTAAAATTTAAAGGGTTGTATAATACAGGGCAAGTGTGAGATAAGGTGGCCCACACTTGATCTTCATCAGAAATCCCATTGTGAGTTTCCTCACTCATTTATTTTCTAGATTAGGGTTTGCATTTAGAATAATTTGCATTATTTGGTAGTGTAATTCATATAGAAAGCATCTTTTATAATTGTTGCATTTTAGGATTTTGCATTAGTTTACTGCTTTTAATTGCATTCTTAGGGCATGTTTAATGGTTTAAGGTGATTTATATACTGATCGAATTGCCATGGTGTGTGAAAATTAATTAGTAAGGGCACCCTACCCCCATAAGATCAAGGGTGGATTTCATCACCACCTCTTGGCCCACTTAGGATAATCACCTCAAGCGCACAAACCTTCCTTTCACATTAATTTAAAATCAATCAGAAGAGACCTATAGGGCCATCACATGCTCGTAGGACCCTCTTAATAGGACACGATTTACTGTCAGTCCAGTGGCTTTTGATCACTATGGTTATTGAGGGTTATCTAATAGAGCCTTACTCTTCCCCCACATCCTATTGACGTTTGTTGAGGTCTAAATGCCTCCTTACACGAGGGTTGTATTAACCACTTTGGTTAGAACCTAATTGGTAAGCAGTAATCAACTCCTAAAGAGAGGATGAGCGCTAGTCTAGGCTAATAAAAAACGTCGTCCCCACACAAATCCAAGAGAGTCAAATATATTGCTGCTTATTAGCCTTAGGATTATTTGAGTGTGCCCTTTTGGTTGCGCATCATTCTAGAAGTTAGGTTGCATCATTTAGGTTAGTTTTCTCAACAAAAGAGAAAAAAAAAAAGAGAAAAAGAAGAAAAGAAAGAGAAGTACTCATTCTTTGTATATAATGATTTTGTTGTATATAAAGATTGATTACAATGGCTTATCAAAAATGGGACAGATAAAGGATTACTCGTACAAGGGATAGGTTATTTGCCTCAAGGCAAGATACTGAGTCATATTCACAACCTCAATACAACATTTACTATGCTTATCATAAACCACAATATCCCAATTCTACTTGGCCATATGGCTCTGCATATAATGATTATTATCAGGAGCCAATGAATGCACCTTATGCATTCACTGAACCTAGCAATAATTACTATCCTAAGACAAATTAGTAAGATTATAATGGATGGGCTAGGCATCATGAACACTCATGGTCTCAGGATTACCAACCATCTCAAGAAGAACCAACATGGTCATACCCTAATCAACCATACTAGGATTATCACAAAAACCAAGAACAACAATTATGGTTCCAGCAGGAGGAAGACACATTTGACGAGACCCTTGGGTTATCAGCAGAATCGACCAAACAAGTTCATGAAGAGATGGGTCGATTACATGCTGCATTGATGGAAAGATTTGGAGAATGTGAACCAAATGAAAATAAGGATGAACCATCTATTAATGATAGGATAGAGAATTCATGTGATCATTTTGAAATACAAAGTCCCCTACTATCCACAGAAATCTCCAATACAGATATACTAAAGGCAGATCTGAGTCATTGTTATGATTCCGATGAAGAGACATCCATTGAGGAAGATGATGAATTCATAGGAACCTCCAACACCGAACCACTCAATTCGTGTCCTGTTTATTTTTACAAAATTAATGAAGGAACATCCTTTGAAGAGGTAAAGGAATTGTTGGAGATTGTGCCACCAATGAACACTCCTCAATGGACAGATAGAATAGAACCCCTTACAAAGCCTCAAATTCAAATTGAGCCTTGTAACGTTGAAGACGTACTTGAGTGGGACCTACAGACCTTATTTGAACAACCATTAGATAAGAAATTAGGCCCACCTGAAGTATTGCATGTGCCAATAGAACAGGAAAAGAAAGAGTTCATTGATATACTGTCCATACATCAACCAACTTTAAGGTACACACTAGATGAAAATCAGGATGTAAGCAAAACCATGCTCCCTCCTCTATTAATACAAGAACAATCTTTTAAGGAAGGGCATAGTCAGCTTATACCTCAATTTCAGGAAAATGTAAGGGAAAAGGAGGACCATTCACATCCATTTGGTTCAATAGAATTCAAATTTGCAGTAGTTCACATTGTTATAGAGATTCCACCACCCAAATTTTCCAGGTGGAGAAGTTATATTGATTACCGTGAAATTTTGCAGATATGAGATCATCAAAGTGGTCTCATTCAATTTACATTCATGGTCGTCTTCTTTGTTATAATTCTACCATCACCAAAAATTTCAGGGTGGATGAACTATATAGACTATCGTGAGATTTTGAAGTGGCGTGAGAAATCTTGTCATTTCATTATTGAAATAAGGAAAACTCAAAGATAAATGAGGATGTATGTCTGGCTGAAGACGTTAAACTTAGCGCTCACTGGGAGGTAATCCAGAGTTTTTCATTTTTGTTGTTTTCTGCATCACCCATATTTATTTTAAGTCCTACTTTTTAAACATTGAGGACAATGTTTCCATCAAGTTAGGGGGTGTAGAATTCTAGCAAATTCTAGTTTTTTTTTTAGATTTTTAGGTGCTTTCCTTGTTTTAAAAAAAAAAAAAATTTGAAAAATTTTAGGTCATTTCCTACACTATGATGAGAATTGGATTTTCTGAGGTATAATCTAGATAACTTTAGCTTATTAATGGAATTGAATGTGATTAATTCATCTTTTTACCCATTTTCTAAAGAATTCCATGAAAGTAAAGTCTCAAATCACATCCATACATGCAGTTGCATATAGATAGTCTAAATTGATAACCTAAGTGAGACCTAACTTAGAGATTCTGAAGAAATTCAATAGAGACCTATAACCTAAGTGAGTTTTCGAGCTATTCATCTTTTTGAGAGGTTATAAATATTCATAATTTTCTTCAGCGTGCTTAAAGAAAATTGATCCCAAACTCTTAATTTGGCTAATTACCTGAATAATTAGAATATTATCTTTAAAATTCTAGAAGTTCGTTGAATTTGATAGATTATAAGAAACCTAGAAAATGATTTAGACCATCCTTGTTGTTAACCTAGAGACATCAAGCCAATCCAGAAGTATTTTTACCACTAGTTAGCCAACTTGAGCCTTTTATATAAAGCTTTTTCTTTTGCCAACCAAATTATCCTTTACCCATATTAACCTAATATAAATTATCCATTACCCATTTTCTTTGAAAAATAAGTTAGAGTGGAATGAAGAAATACCTTTTAGTTGCAATAAAAGTAGACAAGTGGATATTAAGAAAAGAAGCATTTTTCAAAGTGAAAAAAAAAAAGTTTGAAGAATACAAAGAAAAGTGAAAAAAAGAAATATTCACTTCAGCAAAGAAAGAAAGAATTATCAACTTTAGAAGTCCTCTACTTATTTTTGAAGAAACTTTGAATATCCTTATGCCCTTTCTTTGGTACCTTGTCCTAAGCCTACGTTTCGTCCCAGTTAAAGACCTATTGATTCTAGGATAAGTATAGTCTTGATGAGAAAATGAATGGATAGGATCTAAATGAGTGGTATTTCTAAATATTCAAAGGTAATGGCATCTATTTTAAAGGGATCAAAATAATGAAATTCCTTAGTTACTCCCATTTTTCATGAGTACATGTGAGAAAATTTTGCTTTTATTGACTCAACTCACATAATTAAAATAGAGATATGATTTGACCCCTTTATCTAAGAAATGTTGTTTCTGAGTGTATGTCATTAGTGAGGCTTGAGGTCAAAACATATTTCAGATGGAGTTCAAAAGTTAGAAGTTTACTTAGAGATTAAGATGATTCTATATGTAAATTGTACATGCACACACTCACTCTGAGATTTGAGCTTAATTGGAATGACTTTGGCATATGGGTAGGGTTTTGAATTCTTCAGTCATTTTTATTAGTATGCTAAAGTGATGTGATTTATTGAAGATAATTCTCTGAGGAAAAAGAGGAGTTGACTTAAAAATAAAATTTGAAATCTTGAAATTTGGTTTTTCGCATGTTTTGCTCGGGACTAGCAAAATGCTGGTTGGGGGTTGTGTTAAGTGTTCAATTGTGGTTAAAATACCCCTAATTTAGCGTTCAATTAGATCATCTAACCATTCAATTTTGCAAAACTTAGATGATTTTGAATTTAACTCCAATTGACCATCCAAACCTTAATTTGTCAAAATCAATGGTCAGATGATCATTAGAGCTCATTAGATGACTAATGTATGGTTCAGATGATTCTAATTTAGTCTTTTCTTTTGTAGATCAACCAAAGGACGCACGAACGGCTATGATTAAAAGTTAACAGTGTAGATCATCTTAAAGGGCAATGGATGGGCCAGATCACCCATGAAGATGGATGTGATAGTTTCCTAGAAGACAATGGAGCTAAATTTGGAATCATGGACAAAAAGGAAACCCCTTCCCCACTTTTCCTTTCTTTTCTTTTTCTTTCTTTCCTCCCTTTTCTTTTTTTCTTTTTTCCTTCCTTTTCTTTTGCCTTCTTTCCTTTCCTTTCTTTTCTTTTTCCTTCTTTCCTTCCTTTTCCTTTTCCTTCTCCTTTTCCTTCTTTCTTTCCTTTTCTTTTTCCTTCCTCATTTCTTCTCTTTCCTTTCTTTCTCTCCCATGTTTCCATTTTTTTTTTCCTTCTTCTATACTCCTCATTCTCAATGTACCCACTTCCCATTCTCTTTTCTTTTCTCTTCTCCTTCTCCATTCTCCATTCTCCCACTTCTCTCTTCTCGTCCAAGCCCTTCTTCCTCTGCTCCACGCACCTCTTCACCGCTCAAAGAACCAGATGACGGCCGGACGATCCAGGACCGTCTGAACCAGTCGATGCCCCAGGCATCATGTTTTTTTTTCCTTCCTCCTATGCCCCACGCCATTGTCTTCACTGGCCAGAAGCTTAGACATCACGCCCAGCACTAGCCCTCGCCTCTGGACATTCCGGGGAAGGAAACCCAAAACGGGTTTTCCTTCCTTTCTTCTTCTTTCCCTTCTCTCTTTCCTCTTCTTCCTCCTTTTTCATCGGGGTTTTTCATCTGGTTTTTCTCTTAAAAACCAGATTTTTATCAAATTCTGATTTTACCCTTGTCTTTTTGCATTCAATTACATTTCTGTTCTTTTTTGTTAATTCCATCTGTGTCCCTAGTTTAATTCTATCTGTGTCCTCTTTTTAATTCCATCTGTGTCCCAGTTTATCCTAGTTCTGTTTTATCCATCTTTTTTTATCCAGGAACTGTCCAATTTGAATCATATCAATTAAGGCCTAACCCATCAACAGTTTTGCCATAATCAAAACCAAATCTTCAATTTCTCCTTCTTTTCTCATCAGATTTCAAATTAATTTTACAGGTTCATTCTTAGGACATCCCTAGAGATAATCAACGTCTCTGATCTTCAATATGAGATCCAAAAATCAATCTGAACCTTCCAAATCTTGAAATTACAATTTAGCCCAGATCTCTTTGATTTTGAAGAATCTGTCAAATTCGACCAGTGGATCACTAATAAAGAACATGCTGAAGATATCTATAAAGACGGATCAGATTTTAGAAGACCAGAAGTGAAAATTTGGATGAAGATTAATCTGAGGAAGTAGTTTTTTCTCATTATTTGATTTTGTTTGTTTTCTTTATGAACTGGAAATTCTGTATTTTTGAGAAGTTGATTAGATATGAACATTGACTCTCATTTCAATAATTTCAATAATTTTGAGTGATTTCTTTTTAATTTTACATAATTAAATTTTATTCAAACTCCATCATTTTAAATCAAGTCCTCGTGGGATCGACCCGTACTTGCATAAGCTACACTATAATAGCCCGTGCACTTGCGGTTAAACAATCAACAACAAGTTGTAAAGAAAACAAAGAAAAGAAAACATACTCTTTATTGTAGGGAATCATTAAGCCTTGCCCTTAGAGCACCGGAAGAATCCTGATAACATATCATCTACACGTCTCTCCATTAGCCATTGCTCCACTGGTCTACACATGATGTTGGGGTCAAGGACTTGGTACAACACATTTTCGACCTCAAAAAGGCTCTTTACATCATTCAAGCAGTAGCATAAAAGAAATAATTATTACCTGTTATGAAAAAATAATATGTAATCTCAAGTATTATAGAAGTACATATGAGGGTGCTTGAGTTGATCCCATTGGCAAACTTATAATAGGTCCTCTGCCATAAGTGGCACCGCAACAACGACATCAGCAAGCATTCTCTCCTTAATTTGTACAAGGTTGATTGCTTATCTTTGTTGATAAGTTCAAAGAGTTATCATGAAAAATAAATATAAATAGCTAGTATCGGTTCAATGCAAGCCTTAGACAACTACCGTAGAACTTGTAGAGTCAATTAATGTTGATCAATGATGACATTCAAATTTATGATGAAAAATAAATATAAATAGCTAGTATCGGTTCAACTGGTGGTAGGGTAGCTAAGGGTGCAATAGTGGGTGACATTGAAGGTGCTTTCTGCTGCTAATTAACCTTAGATATAGTTAATAAATTATTGAGTTGAGGTCTCTAACTAAAAATTGTTGTTGAGGAAGGTATAGTGTGAAAAGATATATACTAGACTCTATGGGAATGATGAATTCCTCTAGGCAACATGATATGCAACTGCCTGTCCAATAGTTACAATATTTTTCATTTCTAAAGAAAATGGAAGGCATGCAGTCTCAATCAAAGTCATATTAATGGACATGCACTTAGTATGTGGAGGAATACTAATCCCATGCAAAATGTTTGAGTCATGCTCATAGCATGATCCAACTGCGACAACATTTTGACAAGTATCCAATGCCAATAGGCATTGACCCCCTACAAATCATAAATACATCATACATTGAAGAGGTTGAGATAGGAGAATCACATAAAGGCAATTAAAAAGTTCTAGTGTAGTGAATACCTCCTTGGTTGGATTTTCTGTCTCAAAGGGCGCAGATTGTCCTTCTTCAAAACGTTCTTCAGTAGCATGGGATGGAAGTAGAAAGGGTGGTACAAAGATGTAATAAATTCATAAACTATCACCAAACCCTCGTCATGTAGCTAGTTAAGTATATTCATTTTTATCCTCACACAAGTCATTGTAGACCTCCAAATCTTCTTTTGTAGGTATTTTTTTACAGAAGAATGTAGAAGGAACAATACCATGCCCTATGCCCCTAACCCTACTAGGGTGGTCCTCCTTGCCCATAGCCCTATACAAGATGTTATCATGCATAGCAACGCTACTTAGAGTTCCTGCATTCTCAATTTTTTGGGTAAGAGTGTCATGTAAATTTTAATTCGAAGAAAACGGTCAGTTCATTTATTTAACTATGTAGAATTGAAGATAGTCAAGTGTAGCAGGTTGAACCACTTACAAAGTAACAAGCAACTTGTGTAGTAGCTTCATCTATGAACATTTGGACATTACGAACCACCAAATTTGTTGTCTTCTGGAGGATGGTGCAATCAATGGGATTCATAGTCCCATCTTTCTTTTACTATCAAATAAGACATTATAGTTAAGTAATGCAATGTATATAACTACAGTATAATTCGAAAGAAATAAATTGTCACAAATACTTCATGCTTTTCAAAACTAGTATAGCCCAACCTAGAGAGGTGGTGCTATATAGTAGTTTCATGCACCTTTCTTCTTCTTGCACTCTTTACCTGCACATTTGTACATACGTAATCAAGTATAATAATTGGATGTTACATATACTTAGTTAAATGAAACATTATTTTAGCACATATCTCAAATTTAGAGGATGTGCAGTCCTTTGTAAATGCATTCTGCACATCCTGTTCAATAACATCAGAATAAATGGTAGGCATTACATATAGCCTAGATGGATCATTGACACAAAGAGATATATAACTATGAACGAGGTAGTTCTTTCATTTTCTCCATTGCTTAGTAGCTTCTTGCAAAGCATGCATCTTCCAGTGCTTAGGTAGCTCAAAAGCATTCTACAAAGTACAAAGCATGTTACTACATTTGAAATTAAGAAGAAAGTATGTTATAAAATATATGATGCATAATATTTTACATATGTTTACTATCTCCCATATTGATAAAATTTTCCATCATTGTTAGCCCTTTGCCCTTTCTCTTTAAAGTACTGCTTAGGTTGAGCTCTTGCTCTTGCTCTTGCTCATGCTCTTGATATTGTTCATATTCTTCATTTTGATGTTGCTTAGGTTCCATCTTTACTATAAACAAGAGCATAATGATATCAAAACAATGAAATCAAATAGTCTACGTATTGCATTTCAAGATATCAAAAGTAGAACAAAGCATAAGAAACTTGCTCTTTTGAGTACAAGATAAATAAAAATAAATAAAATAAGAGAATATAAATGCAAAATTCACCAATAACATGTATATGGCAATCCACAAACCATGTGTTTTTCATTGAAAACATAGCCAAGTAAACTTCTTATAAATCTATGTATATATCAATCCATGAACAATCCATAAACCATGTGTGTTTCACTGAAAATATAGCTACGTAAACTTCTTATAGATCTATGTATATATCAATCCATGAACAATCTATAAACTATGTGTTTTGCACTAAAAACATAGCTAAGTAAGCTTCTTATGGATCTATGCATATAACAATCCATGAATAGTCCATAAACCATTATTTTTCATATAAAACATAGCCAAGGAAACTTTCTATAGATGTATGTATATAGCAGTCAATGAACCAAGTGTTCTTCATTGAAAACATATCCAAGTAAACTTCCTATGGATCTATGTATATATCAATCTATGAACAGTCCATAAACCATATGTTACTATGATTGAAAACATAGCCAAGGAAACCTGCTGTAGATGTATGTATATAGCAGTCCATGAATAGTCCATAAACCATGCATTTTTCACTAAAAACATAGCCAAGTAAACTTTCTATAAATCTATGTATATACCAGTCCATAAATCATGTATTTTTCATATAAAACGTAGCCAAGTAAACTTTCTACAGATCTATGTATATAGCTAGTCCATGAACCATGTGTTTTTCAATGAAAACACAGCCAAGTAAACTTCTTGTAGATATATATATATATATATATATAATAGTCCATAAATAATGTATTTTTCATATAAAACATAGCCAAGTAAACTTTCTACAAATCTATGTATATAGTTAATCCATGAACCATGTGTTTTTCACTAAAAACATTGCCAAGTAAACTTCTGATGGATCTATGTATATATCAATCCATGAATTGTCCATAAACGATGTGTTTTTCACTAAAAACATAGCCAAGTAAACTTATTATAGAACTATGTATATAGTAATCCATGAATAGTCCACAAACCATGTATTTTTATATAAAACATAGCTAAGTAAACTTTTTATAGATGTATGTATATAGCAGGCCATGTACCATATGGTTTTCACTAAAAATATAGCCAAGTAAACTTCCTATAGATCTATGTATATATATCAATCCATGAATAGTCCATAAGACATATGTTATTATCATTAAAACTAGCTAAGTAAACTTACTAAAGATGTATGTATGTAGTAGTCCATGAATAGTCCATAAATTATGTATTTTTCACTCAAAACATAGCCAAATAAACTTTCTATAGTACATACTAGTCCATGAATAGTCCATAAACCATGTATTTTTCATATAAAATATAGTTAAGTAAACTTCCTATGGACCTATGTATGTAGCAGTCCATGAACAGTCTATAAACCATGTATTTTTCATGGAAAACATAGCCAAGCAAACTTCTTATTGATCTGTATATATATAGTAGTCCATAAATAGTCCATAAACTATGCATTTTTCATAGAAAACATAGCCAAGTAAACTTTTTATAGATCTATGTATATAGCAGTCCATGAACCCTATGTTCTTCACTAAAAGCATAGCCAAGAAAACTTCCTATAGATCTATGTATATATCAATCCATGTCCATCAACCATGTGTTTTTCATTGAAAATATGGCCAACTAAACTTTCTATAGATCTATTTATATATCAATCCATGAATTGTCCACAAACCACATGTTCTCATTGAAAACATAACCAAGTAACTTCTTATAGATCTATATATATAGTAGTCCATGAATAGTCCATAAACCATGCATTTTTCATATAAAACATATCCAAGTAAGCTTTCTATAGATGCATGTATATAGCAGTCCATGAACTATGTGTTTTTAAAAAAAAAACATAGCCAAGTAAACTTCTTATAGATATATGTATATATCAATCCATGAACAGTCCATAATCTGTATATTTTTATCACTGAAAACATAGCCAAGTAAACTTACTATAGATGTATGTATATAGCAGTCCATGAATAGTCTATAAACCATATATGTTTTCAATGAAAACATAGCCAAGTAAACTTTTCTATAGATTTATGTATATAGTAGTCCATGAACTATGTGTTTTTTGCTAAAAACATAGCCAAGTAAACAATTCATAAACCATGTGTTTTTCACTGAAAACATAGCCAAGTAAACTTCCTATAGATCTAGGTATATATCAATCCATGAATAGTCCATGAACCATGTGTTTTTCATGGAAAACATATCCAAGTAAACTTACTGTAGATATATGTATATAGTAGTCCATGAATAGTCCACAAACCATGTATTTTTTATGTAAAATATAGCAATAACTTTATATAGATCTATGTATGTAGCTGTCTATGAATAGTCCATAAACCATTTAGTTTTCATATAAAGCATAGCCAAGGAAACTTGCTATAGACCTATGTATCTAATAGTCCATGAACAGTCAATAAACCATGTGTTTTCACTGAAAACATAGCCAAGTAGACTCCCCATAGATCTATGTATATAGCAGTCCATGAACCGCCCATAAATCATGTGTTTTTTAGTGAAAACACAGCCAAGTAAACTTTCTATAGATTTATGCAAATAGCAGTCCATAAGCAGTCTTTAAAACATGTGGCAACTTATTTCTATACTATATGATAGTAGATTTATACAAAAGGGTCAAGTTCCACATTTCAATGAGTACAGATGGAGGGAGGGAGGAGATGCGCACAGTCAGTCAAGGCAGGGGGCAATTGTGCAAGGTAGATGGAGGGAGGGGATGCGTGTATAGTTAGCAAAGGTAGGCAGCAACTACGTAGGGTAGATGGAGGGAGAGGGATGTGATGCGTGCGCAATTGGTTAGGGCAAGAGGTGACTATGCATGGTAGATGGAGGGAGGGGATGCTTGCGCAATAGATGGGGGTTAGCCATTGACCGCATAGGCAGAGAGAGGAAGGGAGGGATGGTGCATGGTTGGTCGGGCTTGGCTGGCGACTGCTTAAGGAGAAAGAGAGAGAGGAAGTACCTTACATGTGTAGGTGAAGATTGCAAACTTTCTAATGGGCTGTAGCATCTACTGACAAAGAAGACAACACAAGAAAACTATAGATGAAAGCAATGGAAAAGGAAATAGGCAGTATGAACCAAAATTTGGATGCTTTAAATAGTGGACTTTTGAAGTCATTTGTTTGGAATGACTTTATAAACATGTTTTTGAAGTATTTCTTTTCTTTCTTTCTTTTAACAACTTTAGAAACTAGTTTTTGAAGTTGTTTATTTGGAACAACTTTAGAAATAAGCTTTTGAAGTTGTTTTCTTGAAATGACTTTGGAAACATGCTTTTTGAGTTGTTTTTTTGGAACAACTTTAGAAACCATTTTTTGAAGTCATTTTCCTAAAACAACTTTAACAACTAGTTTTTGAAGTCTTTTTTTTTCACAATGACTTTAAAAACATGCTTTCTGAAGTCATTTTTTCCCCATCAACTTTAAAAACTTGTTTTTGGAAGTCATTTTCTTCACAACGTATTTTAAAATTTGTTTTTTTTTTTCTTTTTGAATTTGTTACTTTTAAAACGACTTTAAAAACATATAAAATGTGTGTGTGTGTGTGTGTGTGTGTGTGTGTGTGTGTGTGTGTGTGTGTGTGTGTGTGTGTGTATTCTTGATGAACTAGGGTTTACATATAAATGGAGGATTTGTTTGGGAAGTCAAAAGCCCCTTTGCACTCTTCATCTGCAAAGAATTCTTGACGTGGTAACACATACTAAGGGCTTATTGGATTTCATTCATACTAAGTAGTATATTAATTGTTCTACACTTTGCTTTAAAATTTCTTACTTATAATTACATCAGTTGTTTTTTCATAAAATTCTTCGTTGATTCACCTTTTCTAATGCATATATAAAAAAACATAAGAAAAAGTAAATCCAACTATTTTTTAAATCACTCTTCATCCATAAACCATGTATTACATATATCAAATGTTTATATATGATAACATCTTATTAATACAAATGATCAAAAAGCTAATCTGGTACTATTTCATCAAGATCTAGCCTTTTAGTATTTAGCTCATACCACTCCCTAATGAGGAAAGAGATGGTAAAGCTTTAAGTTGTAACTTCCTCGGCCAACTTGATGGAACTCTTTCTTTTCATGAAGTCATAAATGTAGATGAGAACAACAAAGCATAATGTTCTCCTTTTCTCCAATAGTGAGGGTTAGGGAGAGAAGCAGTTATTGTTTGAAATGAAATCATATGATTTTTTGCCAAAATCATGATGATCTACACAACTTCTTAACCCCATCATCTATACCCATTTCGTCTACAAAACTCATCGTTACCATGAGGCCATCATGCCTGTCATAGGATGAAGAACGTGGAGAGGGGATACAAGAAAACACGAAACTACTTTTGCATTTTTATAGAAGAAAATGGACTTTTAAAGTCATTTTGGGAAAAAAAAAAAAAAAAACTTCAAAAGTCAAACTTTTAAAGTCATTTTATCATAAACGACTTTAAAAGAAAAACTTTTGAAGTTGTTTTCAGAAAACAACTTTAAAAGCCAATCTTTTAAAGTCATTTTATGAAAATGACTTCAAAAGTCAATCTTTTAAAGTTGTTTTATAGAAATGACTTCCTAAGTCCAACTTTTGAAGTTGTTTTCATAAAACGACTTTAAAATTTTGAATTTTGAAGTCATTTCTTTCAAAATAACTTTAAAAGCCCCTTTTACTATGTGGCACCAAATAATGTTTCATATAAATCAATGTTGAATCATGCATCCTATACATAATAAAGAGAAGCATATACAAAAGAATTTATTTTTCAAATAATGTCTTAATCACTAATTCAATACATATAAAACATGTTACAAGAGATAAATAAAGAGCTAATATGGAATTATTTTATCTCACAAATATTATACATTTAGCCCCCTCATATATTGTTTTCAACACAGGCACCCTCATCACCATTATCATGGACATAATCCTCATTCTCACCAAGTACTTCAACTAATGAAATTATTTTGGTAATACAAGGGTAATCTATTGCAATATCGCCTAGGACATCTTCATCATAAAAATTCCTTCAAAATGTCGATAAAATAGTTGACCATCTCTTATCACGTCTATCTTGCACATAGAATACATGTTTCAATTGAGATGCTAAAATAAATTGATCATTTTTATAATTGATCTTGTTGAGATCAACTAAAGTCGGTCCAAGGGCGTCAATTTTGATGCTGCCTTTGTTGTGTTCCACCTAATTACACTTAAATATAACCATAGTTCTACAAGTATAATCCAAGGTCCATATCTCTCTTATAACTCCATAATAAGTATCATTTGTCACTATTGGCTTGTTATCCTTTGAACTGCAAAAAATTGTAGCATTAACAACTAAATTGACGCCACTATTCTGTTACACTCTTGAGTTATCACATTCTTTGGTGAAAAAGCGATAACCATTGATGGTACATTCAACATATTTTATTACTTCTAGTTGTAGTCCCATTGCCATCTAGCCTAAGAATTCTGATATATTACTACCTGAAACTTCTCGCTGATCATAAACCTGTGCATATTAAGTGGGATTCCATTTACATAATGAAATTTATAGAAGTGTGAATTCATTCATTTTACCTTTTGATGGAGCCAAATATTGAAAGTGCGATAGTGCTCAAATTGCAGTCACTTCTGTTTCTTTACGTAGCTTGGATTCTTTGCTTTGAGGATGTCCATGTGCTCACTATGCACACATACAGCCCAAATTAATTGAGAGATCAAAGGAAATATATTAACTAACACTCACAACAAATTAATTGAGAGATCAAAGAAAAATATAACAATTAATAATATATTTTTACAAAGTGCATGATCAACTTACCCAATATATGGCTAGACTTCATCAATATTTTGCAACACACAAAGTTGTGCCTAGTCCCATTCTTTGTAATCTACAGTCGATGCACCACTACTCGATAGAGGTTCACCAACCTTGGGATCATTAAATCCAATTAATTATTTATTTCTTGGGATTCTAAGTGTACTCACTCTTGATAAGTACTCTATGCAAAAATCCACTGTTTCTTCTGCAATATCACGCTTAGCTACCCTCTAGCCAAGTGTGATTCGTACAAATCCTTTTAAAATTTTCATGTACCTCTTAAACAAGTACATCCATCATAAGTAAACTAGCCTATAGAGTCTAGCCTCATCAACGAGGTGTGTTGCTGTATGTACCATGATGTTAAAGAAGGATGGTGGGAAGATTGTCTCAAGCTCATATAAAGTTATCAATAGATGTTCTTAAATTTCTTATAATTCTAAAACATCCACCACCTTCTTGCACAAAGCATTGCAGAAGTAGCAAAATTTTATAATAGATCCTCTAACTTTATACCACAACATCGAACAAATTACTACATGTAGGAGTTGTTGCATCAATGCATGGCAATCGTGGGACTTCATCCCTAACCCTTTTAGCTTTTCCATGGAAACAATATTTCCAAAGTTTGAAGAGTAGTTGTTCAGGACTTTGAGCTCAGACAAGATTTTATATACTATTCTTATCTCCTCTTTATCAAGCATATATAATTTACTTTAGGTAGGTATGTTCCTCAACTACCTCCATCTTATGGATGCAACCTCTTCTTCAAACCCATCTTCATAAGATCCATCCAAGCTATAAGTCCATCCTTTGTTTTCCATGGGATGTCAAACAAGGTACCAGTTAAGCTTTCACACACATTCTTCTCAATGTGCATAATATCAAGCATATGACACAGATGCACTGATTTCTAGAATGCAAGCTAAAAGAATATTAACTTCTTCCAACAACTTCTACAGTTGCTTTCATCTACATGTTTACTTGCTTTGATCTTCTTTCCCTCAAGACATGAAGGTTTTCAACATGTTCTAATACTTGACGTCCTGTCAACATCTTTAACGGTGTCCTTGTCTCTACACTACTATTAAATTTTTCCTTCTTAAAATGGTATGAATGGTCTCTATGCAACCATCCTTTATGGCTAAGGAATGTCATTTTCCTACCTTGTTTGGTCTTATGGCATATATTTGGTCACTATGGATAAGACAAGCATTGTATCCCTTCACGGTGCATTTAGAGTCATTATCATATGTAGGAATTCACTTATTGTCCATAACAATATAGCCTTTAGGGTGAATAACTCTTTCTTGTATGCGTTATAAGCTTCAACACCTATGTCCCATAATGTCTCAAGATCATCGATCAAGAGAGTCAAGTACACATCAATGTTATTCCCAGGCTGCTTCAGACCCTATATCAATATAGTTAACATCATGAACTTTTCCTTCATGCAAAGAAATGGTGGAAGTTGTAACAAACCAATAGGCCAACAACTATTCCTACTACTCCTTTGGTAACATCTTACCTACTATTTTCAAGACTTTTGTAAAACCTTGATATGAAAAACTAAATCTCAATTTCATGTTGTAAAGTTCTACCACTACAGACAACTTCGTATAATCTTTACACTTAGAGTACAATGGCTCTGTAGTTTGAAATAATTCAAGGTCATCCTGGAAGTCATCATATGCATATCAAAACATCAGTGTAGCTACACTATATACAACACTTCCTACAGTGTCTTCAAATTTTCCTTCCATTTTCGATGGCCGCCCATGTGGAAGTTATTCTCCATGCCAAATCCATGGGTAATAGCTTTTCTCAATTTCATTGAAACACAAGTGCTCTTTCAATACTCCTACACTTACATTTTTTAAGTTTCCACATTTTAAGCATGGACGACACGTGCGATTACGATCACCACCTGCCCTAAGTTCGAACTCTATCAACTTTTTATTTCCCTCATATTCTTTTAATGTTCTTGTCGTAGACATCCAATCATATTTGTCCATTTTTTCAATTAACTGGAGCTAATCTGTGTTTGTAGGTTTGTTAAACATGAAAATCTTGTACAGGCAATTTACCAAATAATAGTTATACAATAATTATAAGTAATTGTAAAAACTAAATTACATGTACAAATGTGAAAATTTCCAAATAACAATGAAGAAAGATGAAAAACATGAAAAAGAAATTTAAATTTTAAAAGGAAAGTTTTAGAAGTCGTTTCCTAAAAACTACTTTAAAAGTTGTTTTTAGAAAAACAACTTCTAAAAGTCTAGGTTTTTAAACTTGTTTGTATTAAACAACTTTAAAAGACCACACTTTTGAATTCATTTTTAAGAAAATGAAATTGTAAATGAGTCTTGCAAAAAAAAAATTCTATGCCAAACTAAAGAAGTTGTTCTTTTACAAATTGACTTCTTAAGTATGTTTTTTAAAGTTGTTTATTTATTAATGACTTGGAAATATTTTACAAAGTCTGTAGTAAAAAAATTGACTTCTTTATTTCGACTTTAAAAGCATCAATTTTAGTAGTGTCATTACGCAATGAAGCATTCCAACTAGGATGTTTAAGTATAGCTTTAATAGTTTTGGGCTCTGACAAAATGTGATCAAAAGTGACTTGCATTTGTACTTGGGGTTTGGTTTGACAATACAAGATTTGCTCTTGGAGTGCATCCTTGAAGATGCAACATCGTCAACTTATGAGGAAGGTGTTACGTGCATGGCCATCGATGAGGAGGAGTAAAAGTATCTTATTTTCTATTATGGTATTCTATTTTGCTGTTAAGATAATGTTAATTGTTTTTCGAGTTTTAAGGCTTTCATTTAGAGTCCAATGTAACCATCTACGTTGATCTATTAGAGTTCATGGTAAACACCCATGTTGATTTCTTTGTGAGTCCTCTTTTTAAAGAATTTTAGGGATATTGAAAAGGATCATTGAGAATTGCATTTGGTTATTGTTTTTGATATCTTGTCTAAGTCTTGAAATTAGTTACTTATATCCTATTTTCTGTGAGATCTAATGTTAGAAAGTAATTCACTCAGACACCCTACAAGGAGTTGGGAGAAAGTATTTCTTAGTAAGGAACATCTATCATTAGATTGGAAGAAAGTATGGTAAACTTCATGACTAAAGTCTGCACTCAAATAGCTGGTCTGTCTCCAAGTTCAGGATCTCACAACACAATCGTCGCCAACAAAAACAACATCTCAACAACCACATCCAATCCTGTCAGTAGAATCACACCAGTGCAGGCCAAAGGTGGAGCTCCAAAAATACAATAGTGAGGACAAACCAACCGGCTGGATTCTCCAGGCAGAAGAATATTTCCTTTTCTACCAAATTCCACCTCCACAACTATTGTTATTAGCATCTTTTCATTTGACAGAAGAGGCTATAGTATTTCCAATATTTATAGCACACTTGTTCATTAATTGATTGGAGTGCCTTTGTGGAGGCTCTCAAAAGGCATTTTGGGCCTTTAGATTTGATGTTCCCATAGGTGACTTGCAAAATTACAGTAATCTTCTTCAATAGCTACTTACCAAAATTGTTTTAAGGCTCTTTCCAATAGAATTGTTGGCTTGAAAGATGACGTCCTTTTACATTGTTTTATCAGCAGAATGATGGATGAAATTAATTATATGCTAAAGTAAATCTCTTACAGAAGTAATTGCACTTGCCCATACTCAAGAAGCTCATTTAGTAGCATGAAATTGCCAGTCCACTTCACGTCCACCATGCTGATTTAATTCATCATCCAACACCACTACTCATAATTCCTCTACCTTTGTTTAGCAGTCTTCAACCACCACCCATTAAGACAATTTGCTATGATGCCATGATAGAGCATAGAGATAAAGGTATTTGTTATTATTGTGATGAGAAATTTTGACTGGGTCACAAATGGAAACATAGACCTTTTTCATGCTTGATATTCAATATCTGGAGGATGAAGATATGAGTGGTATTGATGATTTCCCACAATTACTACAAGATGAGCCTCCAAAATTTTGCCTCATGCAATTGCTGGGATGCCAACACCCCAGCCCTTCCACCCTTTAGACCACTTGACCATTCTATTCGACTACTACCTAGTACCTAACTTGTTAATGTCAAACCCTATTGTTATCCTTGCTTCCAAAAATTGAAATTGAACATTTGGTTAATGAAATGTTGCACGATGGAATTGTAGTTCTAGCTAGAGTGATTTTTTGTCCCCAGTCCTTCTTGTCAAGGAGAAGGATGGCTCATGGAGACTATGTGTGGACTTTCATAGCCTAAATGCTTTTATAGTAAAAGATTGATTTCTTATTCCAATAGTTGATGAACTATTGGATGAATTACAAGGAGGAACAATTTTCTCAAAATTGGATCTTTGATCTGGCTACCATCAAATTAGAATTGTTGATGTAGATGTTCACAAAACAAGATTATGAACTCACAACGGGCATTACAAGTTCCTTAGCATGCCCTTTGGGCTAACAAATGCTCCATCTACCTTCCAAAGTTTAATGAATGAGGTATTTCAACCATTTTTAAGAAAATTTATCCCTGTGTTTTTTGACAATATTCTTGTACACAACAAAAACATGGAGGACCATCTTGGTCACCTTACACAAGCCCTTGATGTTTTGCACTCCACTAAGCTCTTTGCCAAGCTTTCCAAGTGTTTGTTTGGCACTTAGAAGGTTGAATGCCTTAGCCATGTTGTCTTTAGATCTAGGGTGGAGGTTGATAAATAAAAAATAGCCATTGTCATTGATTGGTCAGTTCTTCACACTGTTCGTGCTTTTAAGGGGTGGGCCTCATTGGCTATTATTGCAAATTCATTCAAAAATATGGATAAATTGCATCTCCATTTACTCAATTACTCACACTGTTTGTGCTTTTAAGGCGTGGGCCTCATTGGCTATTATTGCAAATTCATTCAAAAATATGGATCAATTGCATCTTCATTTACTCAATTACTCAAAAAAGGCATATTTGCTTGGAATAGTGAAGCACAATCAGCTTTTGAAACCCTCAAAGCTACAATGGACAATCTACCATTACTTGTCTTACCAAATTTCCATCAAGTTTTCACTATGGAATCTGATGCATCAGGCATTGGAATTGGAGTAGTCCTAATGCAAGGAGGGAAACCACTAGCTTTTCTGAGCCAACCCTTAAAAGGAACCCAACACACCATGTCAGTATGTGATAAGGAACTTCTAGCACTTATCTTGGCTGTTCACAAATGGTGCCCCTACCTTTTGGGAAGCAAATTCATTATTCTTATAGATCACCAGAGTTTGAAATATTTGTTGTGGCAAATTGGAACACTCACACAACAATGTTGGCTATCTAGGCTACTCGGATATGATTTCATTGTTTAGTATAGAAGTGGCAAAACTAACAAAGTAGCTGATGCCTTTTCTCGCCTTCTTGAATGTCAAGCTATATCTTTAGTATTACCAACATGGTTAGATGCAATTAAGGAGGAAACAGAATCCTCACAAACCTAGCAAGCAAAGATAGCAGAAGTTTTGAAGCAAAATGGGGAACACAAGAACTTTACTGTCAAACATGGTCTCCTTTATTATAATGGTCACCTATACTTAGATAAATCTTCATCTACCCTCTTTAATTACTTTAGGAAAGTCATGCAAGGTCAAGTGGAGGACATACAGGCATTCAACAGACTATTTTCAAAAATTTTAGGGATTTTTATTGGCCAAGTATGATGAAAGACATTACATCCGTTGTTCAATCTTGTGATATATGCCAAAGAATGAAACCAAAAAATATTGCTAGTCCTGAGTTGATCCAACCTCTTCCCATACCATACCAAATATGTACTGACCTTCCTATGGATTTTATTGAGGGATTACCAAAATCGCATGGGAAGGAAGTTATACTAGTAGTTGTTGATCATTTATCAAAATATGCTCATTTTCATGCCATATCACACCCATTTACTACCCTTAGTGTTGCATAAGTTTTCTTTGATAATATTTTTGGATTAAATGTTCTTCCCAAAACAATAGTAATTGATCAAGATAAAGTTTTCGTGAACAACTTTTGGCATGAATTGTTTCGTTTATAAGGGACCACACTTAATTTTACATCTTCCTATCATCCACAAACTAATGGCCAAACAAAGATGAAAAATCGTTGTTTGGAAAATTTTCTATGGTGCTTCACTAGTACTTGTCCAAAAGATTAGACACAATGGCTAACATTAACAAAATTGTGGCATCATACAAATCTACATTTAGTGACCAAGATCACCCCATTCAAAGCAATTTATGGCTACAAGCCCAAAAATCTTCTTAACTATGCACCAAACCATTGCCTAGTAAATGATGTATTGTCTACTCAAAGAAAAATTCTGTCATTGTTGAAAGTAAATTTGGAGATGGCCCAGAATAGAATGCCATGTTTTGCCGACATGCACAGAACCGAATGTGAATTCTTTGTTGGGGACTAGGTGTACCTTTGTCTTCAACCATATCACCAAACATCAGTAGAATTTTGAAGATCTCTTAAATTGTCACCAAAGTGTTATGATCCCTACAAGATAATGAAAAGGATAGGAGCTATCGCTTACAAGTTGCATATGCCAATTACTTCTAAAATCCATCCTGTTTTTCATGTTTTCCAGTTAAAAAAGAAAGTAGCAGATACTATGGTACCGTAAACAATCCTTATTAACATTGATGACATGGGCATTCCTTCTACATTACCAAAACAAACTCTAAATTAACGAGTCATCCAAGCAAGGCATAAGAAGATTAAGGAAGTTCTAGGGAACTGGGAAGGATTACCACTAATAGCAGCCACCTGGCACCACCTACTTGATCTTAAGAGATATTTCTCGAATGTTGTGAGCAAGGTTTTTTGAAGGGGGCGGTACTACTAGGTGCATGGCCATTGATGAGAAGCAGGAGTAACTTATTTTCTATTACAGTATTCTGTTTTGATCTATTGGAGTCCAATGTAACCATCCATGTTGATCTCTTAATGAGTCTTCTATTTAAAGGATTTCAGAGATAATGAAGAGGATCATTGAGAATTGCATTTGGTTATTGTTTTTGGAGTATTGGCTAAGTATCCAAATTAGCTACTTATATCCTGTTTTCTATGAAATGGAGTCTTGGCGCAATGGCATAGTTGTTGTCGTGTGACCTTGAGGTCACGAGTTCAAGGTGTGCTAACAACCTCTTGCAAAATGCAAGATAAGGCTGTGTAGTAGTGACCCTTGTGGTCTGCCGTTTCCCCAAACCCTGCATAAGCGGGAGCTTCGTGCATTGAGGCTACCCCTTTTCCTATTTTCTATCTTCGATTCATCAAGGCTCTTAGTAGAAGGGAGTTGCATAGATGGAGAAGATGATGGGGTACTACCAGTAGTAGGTGGATTTGATAAGTGTTATCTTAGCTGCTGGAAGATGTGTGGTTGAAGACGAAGGGTTGACGTCAACAGAATATAGTCCAGCAATTTCAGCATGTGAAGGAGAGAATTAGTTTCATCATCTAATATAGGTCTTTGTGTTAGATATTGGACGTATATATATATATATATTGTATATTATATGATATCATATGGGTTTGGCCTAAATTAAAGTGATCTAATAAGTTTAAGGTTAAATGGGCCATAGTCATCTCAAAGGGTATGGTTTTATTATGTGTAGATACCTAATCTCTAATTTTTATTTTATGATGGGCTAAAATAGGAAATAAGGAAAGGGGATACATTTACAAATGGTTATGGTCCCCAAATTGTACGTATGATTCTTTTCTGACATTTCATCATTAGAAAAGAGGGAACACCATTCTCCAGGAAGGTCATACCTATCAATTTGGAAGATCAGGAACTGTAAGACTCAAGAATCACATCTAGACTCATGGATTCATGTATGCTTTTGCATCTAGTCTTTTATTCTTGATAATTTTCATGGAGGATCTTGGTGTGATGAAGGAATATTCATCAAAAAAGCACATTACAACAAGTGGTATCAGAGCCTCTTCATGTTAAATCATTAAGAAGCAAGTTTCTTAATCCATTTTTCTTATTATGTGATGGCTTAAAATGGTTCCTAAAGACAACAAACTATTTTCCCATCACTCATGGATTTAGATTAGAGATTTTTTAAGAGATTAGGGTTTTAATCTTTGAAAATTGTGGTACAGTAGAAAACCCATCATATAAACACCTCATATGAATGATTTGAGCTGATAGATGGATTCTGGGACCTTAAAAACCCTAAAAATGGAGAAAACGGAACACAAATTAGGTCACTAGGGACCAAGATTGAATCAAAACATAATGAAAGGCTTGATCTCATTGTCTCTGCTGGACGATGTGCCCAAGATGCTATTCATGGAATGTGCTACAGGATGACGACCGCAGGCACTCGATCACGCATGGAAAACTAGGGCAGCGCTATCATGGATTGCGTGAACCCCCAGGCATCCTGGAATCTGAGGACGCATGTGGTGCATCCGTGTTGGGCGTTCTAGAGTCAGGTGTCCTAGTGACTCCAACCGGTAATTACTGTTCTGGCCCCAATTTTGATCAAGGTCATTAAACATTGTACTAAAATAGAAAATTTGAGATTCTGGGAGTTTTAGAAGCCCAATTTAAGATTCGAAAGGTTTGTTGGAAAGATCTTGATGATGCAAATATGATTTTGGCACTAAATATTTGATATAATCACACCTACTTAGGTTAAATTTATAAAATAGTGCCAAATTGCTTGGATCGGGCTAATCAGAGGGTGATCAGGCTTTAAAACTAGAATATTTGGTAATCAATAAGGGACCATTCTCATGTTGGCGTGCAGAGAAAGGTACGCTTCTCACTTTGGTTTGTTTTGAGGTTAATTTAGCTTCAGTACCTAAACACACTTAGTGGATAGATTCTGGTGCTACTACTTACATAAGTGTGTCTATGTAGGATTGCCTGAGTTGCCGAAAGCCAAATGATGCTGAAAGATTTATCTATGTGGGCGATGGAAAATTAGTGGAGGTTAAGGTGATAGGGACATTTAGGTAATTATTAAAGGCCGGTTATTATTTGGATTTAAAAGAGACATATGTTGTACCATCTTTTAGACAGAATTTGGTTTCTATTTCTCTTTTGGACAAATTTGGTTATTGTTGTTCATTTGGAAATAATCAATTTAATCTCTTTCTGAATTCCAATATTGTTGCAACCGGTTCTTTGTCCTTTTATGATAACCTTTATTTGCTTGATACTAATGCCTCTTTTAATGAAACCTTGCATGTGAGTTCAAGTGGTATAAAACTCAAATTAACCAATGAGAATTCTGCTTCACTCTGACATAAGTGTTTAGGGCATATATCTAAACAAAGAATTGAAAGACTTGTGTCAAATGGAATTCTTGGTCCCCTTGATTTTTCAAACTTTTAAGTCTGTGTTGAATGCATTAAGGAGAAACAGACAAACATAAGGAGATTAGGTGCTAACAGATCTTCAGATGTCTTAGAACTAATACATACAGATATTTTTGGGTCATTCCCTATGGCTTCGTGGAATGGTCAACAATATTTTATTACATTCATAGACGATTTCCCTCGTTATAGCTACCTTTATCTCATTCATGAGAAGTCTCAATCACTGGACATGTTTAAGGTATTCAAGGTTGAAGTTGAGAACCAACTTGGCAAAAGCACTAAGGCTGTCAAATCTGACCGTGGTGGTGAGTACTATGGTAGATATGACATATTAGGTGAACAACGCCTAGGGCCATTTGCCAAATTCTTAGAGGAGCACGGTATCATCCCACAGTATACCATATAAGGAAGTCCTAGCATGAATGGTGTTGCTGAGAGACGAAACAGAACATTAAAGGATATGGTGAGGAGTATGATTGGTCATACTACTTTACAAGATTCACTATAGGGAGAGGCACTCAAGATTGTAGCTTACATCCTTAATAGAGTTTCAACTAAGACAACGGCTAAAACCCATTATGAATTATAGACGGGCAACAAACCCAGTATAAAGCATTTACACATTTGGGGTTGTCCAGCTAAGGCAAGGCCTTATAGGCCAAATGAAAATAAACTGGATTCAAGAACAGTAGGCTGCTACTTTGTTGGGTACACTGAATGGTCTCGGGGGTATAAATTTTATGATCCCATACCAAGTCCTTTTTTGAGATGAGAAATGCTCGGTTCTTTGAAGATATTGAGTTTGAGGGAGAGATAAGGTTAAAGACTTTTTCTTTGAAGAGGAATCTATTTCTCTTCCTACGACTGTTATTGACAATGATTAGGCTCCTATTTCTGATGTTGTTCAAGAAGCAATACCATCAAGTTGTTATCTCATTCGGTTTTGAGATGAATGCAGTTGATGATTGCATATACCACAAGTTCAGTGGGAGTAAACACATATTCCTAGTTTTATATGTCAATGACATATTGCCTGTCAGCAATGATATATGCTTATTGCATGAAACTAGAGATTTCTATCAAAGAAATTTGAGATGAAAGATCTTGGGGACGCATCTTTTGTATTGGAAATTTAGATACGTCTGGATTGCTCTCAGGGTATTCTTGGATTATCATAAAAGAACTATATCGAAAAGATACTTAAGAGATTTGGCATGTAAGATTGCAAACCAGGAGACACCCTTGTTGTTAAGGGAGACAAGTTTAGTCTCGACTAGTGCCTGAAGAATGATTTTGAAATTCAAGAAATGTAGAAGATTCCCTATGCTTCAGCATTGGGAAGCCTAATGTATGCTCAAGTTTGTACATATCTGGATATTGCGTACATTATTGGGATGTTAGGCAAATATTTGAGTAATGCTTGAATGGATCATTAGAAAGCAGCCAAACGGGTCATGCAGTATCTTTAGAGAACAAAACATTACATGCTCACATGCAGGAGGTCGGATAAGTTAGAACTCACTGGGTATTCGGATTCCGACTTTGCTGAATGCCAAGACAGTCGTAGATCCACTTCAAGCTATATCTATCTAATTGTTGGAGGAGCTATGTCCTGGAAGAGTGCTAAGCAAACGCTCATTACTTCTTCCACCATGGCAGCTGAGTTTATAACATGTTATGAAGCATCCAATCATGGAATATGACTGCGAAATTTTGTCACAGGGCTGCAAATTGTGGATAGAATTGAAAGACCACTTAAGTTATTTTGTAACAATAAGTCAGCGGTTTTATATTCCAACAACAATAGGAGCTCGACGAAGTCAAAGCATAAAGACATCAAGTTCTTAGTTGTTAAAGAAAGAGTTCATAGTGGTCAAGTGTCTATAGAGCATATTAGCACAAACTCCATGATTGCGGATCCGCTTACTAAGTGGCTACCACCCAAAGTCTTTCACAGGCATACTCTCATATGGGTGTTGTGTCATTTGATGATATACTGGATTAGTGGGAGTTTGTATTTATATGCTTTTCTGTTTTAAACACATCTTGTGCTTATGGATATTTTATGCAGAAATAAAGTATTTGGTTTTGTTTTTCACTCTGATTTGATGTTAATATGATCTCATAAGGAATAAAGATGGACCGGTTGGAAATAGACATGCTTAGATCACATTACATGTAATTTCTATGCTACACATCCATACTTGATCTGTGTCATTTGGTTATGTTAATATATGTGACCATGGATGAATTTAGTTATGATATATGTAACGAAGATCTCCTTGATCCTATATTAACATAATTAATGGATGAGATTGTTTAGAGATGTTTTCTGAACATGATAGCAAAATTTTTTGAGATCTTAAGGTTATACTTTGATATACAATTATAAAGTAATATATATATATATATATATATATATATATATATATATATATATATAGTCCAAGTGGGAGATTGTTAAATATTGGATGTGTGTGTGTTATATTATATGCTATCATATGAGTTTGGCCTAAATTAAAGTGATCTAATATATTTTAAATGGGTCATAATCATCTCAAATGGTATGGTTTTATTATGTGTAGATACCTAATCTCTAATTTCTATTTTATGATGAGCTAAAATAAGAAATAAGGAAAGGGGAAACAGTTATAAATAGTTATGGTCCCCAAATTGTATGTATGATTCTTTTCTGACATCCTATCATCAGAAAAGAGGGAACATCATTCTCTATGAAGGTCATACGCATCAGTTTAAAAGATCAAGAACCGCAAGACTCAAGAATCACATCCAAACTCATGGATTTAGGTACGCTTTCACATCTAGTCTTTTATTCTTGATGATTTTCGTGAAGGATCTTGGCATGATGAAGGAAAATTCATTAATAAAGTATATTACAACACTCCTTTCTGTGAAGGAAGCATCCTCTTGATCACCCCGTGCATGATCAAACAAAAAACCAAAGGCTTGGTGGAGGGAAAGACATGTTCATCAAAGACCATAGGAGTAATACACTGATTGCTATATCCAAAAAAAATACTTGGCAAAGATCAAGGTTCCAATTTATTGGTAGCATAGTGCTCTAGATATGGGAAACAATGACAGCCAAAGATTTTCAGATGGCCATATGTAGGTGCTTATTTTGTTCATGGGCTGCTAATAAAGTCTCATCATATTATGTTCGGGAGATTGGAAGTCTATTAATAATAAAAAAAAAGGCTGCTGTAGAAAATGCTTCAACCCAAATTTCTTTGTCAATTGAGCTGGAAAAGGAATTGCTAGCCTAATTCAGTGATATATCGACGTTTTCTCTTGGCAACCCTGTTCTGTTGAGGTGTTCCTAGACATGAGTTGGTGAAAAATTCCATGAAACTGCAAGATAATCTGAGAGTTTAGTTTTAGTAAGCTCTCTATACAGAGAATAGTCATCTATAAAAACTGCATAATTCTTAAAACCTTGAACAGATGTCATGGGAGATATGTTCCATAGATCACAATGAACCTTCACTGGAGGTTTCTCAGACATAGATTATGAAGGAGAAAATGGTGGACATGAGCTCTTGCTCATTTGCCAACTGACAAACTTTCAGACAACTCGTGATTAACATCAATGAGGCCATTATTTTGTAGAGAGCTAACTATGTAGTGATGCGGATGACCCAACTGTCGATGCCAAACATCTCCTGATGCCGCTCAGCTCTTCTAGTAACCAATGCCTTTATTGCTTTCTCCTCGATTACTCTCCCTGGCCGGGATCCCCTTTGTCTTCGGATCCTTAATACAAAAGCCAGAATCACTAAATTCAAAGGAACAAGGATAGTCATTTGTCAGTTGGGAGACAGAAAACAAATTTTTTTGAATCTGTGAAACCACCAAAACACGTTTTAAGGGAAGAGAACCAGAAGTGCAAGAAATATATCCATCACCAACATGAGTAATAGGCAAATGTTCACCATTTTCAACAACAACAGCAGTGTCATGTCCTCAATGAGGAACAAGATTTTGTAGTTTACCTCCATTGGAAATCACATGTACAGTAGCTCCAATATCACCGAGTCTTTCTTAAGTGTCTTGTGCTAGTTGCATTGCTGCAAGAGCTTGAGGAAGATCTTTAGGCTGATATGAGTGATTAAACTGTGCCAACAATTAAAAGCGTCACGACCACACCTTTTACAAATTTGACCCACATCACCGGTAAAGAAAATTAAATTAATAGTTTTTGGGACTTGAGTATCAGTCTTAGAAATTGGCTTTGAAGTATCAGACGATCTGGTTGAAGATTGAGGATTTTTCTTTTGAAAATTTCCAGGACCAGTCAAATGATTTCCACCATTAGTTTTCTGCTCAAAAGAAACCATAGAGTGATCCACTGACTTGTTACGCAGACATGGCATTGAAATGATGACAGAATCTGAGCATAGCTCGGCACTAGTGCTTTCAACATAGTTGTAGTAAAAGATTCATAAGAGGGTCCAAAACCAGTAAGTAAAGCAAGTACCTTAGATGTATCTCGTATAAGCTTTCCTATGGCATTAAGTTTGTTGCAAATCATCTTGAGATGATGAAGATAACCATAAGGGGGAGACATGCCATTCTTGAGTAATTGAAGCTCTTGAAGAAGACCATGCTCACGAGCTTGTGAGTCATGAGCAAAGGCACTCTCCAAAGCTTTCCAAACATCTTCAGAAGTGGTGAGATTTACTGATAAAGTTCCTGTCACTCACGCCTTTAGCAGACTATCAGTCTTAGTCCATGCTATTAGATCTAGGTTTGCAACCAAACCACTCCCATCAGATGATGCAACCTTCTCCATGGGTTTTGGAGTCTCTCCATTGATGAAGCCAAGCAAATCCTGGCATTCAATCAACACATTGGACTGTTTGAGTTTTAGTGACAAAAAATTGGTAGTGTTTATTGAAGATGGAAATGGGTAGGACGATAAAGAGGAATTGGAAGTTGAGGGAGCCATGGAAATGAATCAAGAAAGAAATGTAGTAGAGGGAGGAAGGAGCTCTTAGAGCACTGATACCATGAAAAATTAAGAATAGAAGTGTTTTACCAGCACACGTTGTGTGTGGAAGTTGAGAAGAATACTTGTATTTATAATAATAAAAAATACATGAGAAGATAAAGAGTTAAATGACTATGGTGTTAGATGGGATAATGCCATAATATTTATCACTATCAGCTGGAAGAGTTGACTCTTAGGTCAACTTATCTGCACTTATACAGTATTCATAAATCTATTGCTCCTCTTGAAGTTGCCTAATGTCTTTCACAGCACCACCTATCAAACCAGAAATCTACGCTATTTCCCCTTCTAACAGAGAAAATGATGTTTCTTTAGAACCCAAGAAGCTTTGAAATTTCTCTTTCAACAGATGATCCAGCTTTGCACTCAAAGATTTCAACCCACTAGGGTGACACATTTTTATTGGCTGCAAATATGGGCTTTTATAAGGAGAATTTGGGCCATAGGCTCAATTTATGCTTTCTTTTGTAACCAATGGTTGTTTGTCAGATAACAAGGAAGAATATTTGAAATCATGAAACTTTTTACATAAATGGGAAGAAATAGAATGTCACTGTCTCATTGCTTACAAATGGGTTTGCACCGAGTTATACACTTTAGGAACTAAGATTAACTTTTCCTTTTTTTCTTCTCTTTTTAAAATTATTTACAAGTGAAGAATTATAATGCTAACTACCCACACACTCCTAAATCTAATCTTCGGCCAAAGGAGAATGTAGCGACTTAAACCTTCGAGCATATATATTCCAGGAGAGATGCCAATTTACTTGCAACTAACTGCTCTATACATTTGTTGGCAGATTAACCCTTTCAGCCAGTACTTCAGTGATTAAAGATGAGCTCCAAGGAAAGTATTTATTGGGCAGCGAGCATTTGTTAGTTGTTGAAAGAGATTGAGAAAAGCTTGCGCAAACTTGGACACAGATGAAATTCTTTACGGACTTGTACATTCGCATAGATTTCATGGGAAAATTATTGTGGCTTTTCCAAGTAGAGAGATCTTCTGATATTAAGGCAACCAGCTAGAACTTTATTATATAATGGTAGCTCACCTTAATTTCTATTGGTTGGCTATGTCTATTATACAAAATTCAGGTTGAACTTGGTCAAACTCTCTCCAACTCTGGTCAAAATTATCCATATATCTTGCAAAATTAATTATCTTGTTTTAATAAATCAAGTAAAAACTAGATTTTAAACTTAAACTCTTGCTGAATAATACAAAATCTAGTGAACTCAAAATTTAGCAGGCTCTACATATATCAAATTTTCTCCACTTTACTCACATGCTATAAAATTTAAATGGTCAATATGTTATTTTCATAAAACTGAGCCGTTTACACCTTTTCGTCGTAGACAGGAATAGAGTTTGCCCGTAAACACAATGGAAACTTTTCCTCTCTTTCCGTCTACCCGAGTCGTGTCGGTTTGCGAGTGTAGGTCCCATGGGAAAGAACCGAAAGATTTAATTCCACGGAAATAATTTCCAGTTCCAAAACCCACATTCAAGAATGCCAAGAAGTGGAGCCTCCACTACCGCAAATAGTGCGAAGAACGAAAAGGCAGGTCTTTGCAGTTAGGATGCTGGTCATCCAACCGTCAATTATGTTTGTACCGTAAGATGTCCCAACAAGAAAGTTAAATGAGCGGCTGAGATGAGTGGAGCTACGCGTCAACGTACTATCTAGTCGCGGCGTACGGGTTCCTGATGGACTAGTCCACTTCCTACTCCGTCACCTCAACCAATCGGAATCCTTCACGTCGATAACTACCGTGATCCACGCAGACACTATCTGTCCAAAGGCGTACTATAAAGTGGACCATTGCTTGCTCCGCCTCCGCGTAGTCAGAGAGAGAGAGAGAGATGGCGCAGAATAAGAAGAAATTTCCTCCCGTTCATATTAGCAACCCCACCGTAAAGAAGAAGAAGACTACGCCGACGCGAAGAGTTCTATATAGGGACAGATCCGTCAATAACTAAATCCTCCAACAACTACTATAAGATGAGAGACAGAGAAGTGGAGCTTTTAACTTTGGGAGGGGGAGGAGGCTATCGTGCGCAGTGATGGGAGGTGGTGGAGGATCGGCAACCATGGCGACGGCGGAGTCGCAGTATGTGATGGCGAAGACATCGGTTTGGTGGGACATTGAGAACTGCCACGTCCCCAAAGGATGCGATCCGCACGCGATCGCGCAGAATATAAGCTCTGCTTTGGAGGCCATGGATTACCGTGGGCCTGTTTCGGTCTCTGCCTATGGAGATACTAATAAGATTCCGGCGTCTGTACAACATGCGCTCTCTAGTACTGGAATTGGACTCAATCATGTTCCTGCTGGTAAATCGATTGAACCATAAAGAACCCTGATTTTTTTCAAACCCTAGCCTCATAGATCGAAAGATCTTCTTTTTTGTAAGATTTGCGTTTCTGGATGTTTATTTTTTGGTTCTGCTACGGTGATTTACGATTTGGATGAAATTCTACTTTTGAGAAAATCTTTTTTTCTTTTTCTCTGTTGAAATCTTGTTTTCGTGTCGCTGTAGATGTAATGTTTTTTTTATTTTGTAGGAGCAAATTTCGATTGTTAGGTTTGGAAAAAAGCACTGTCTCCATTTAACTGGTTGGCGTCTTGGGTTGATAGATGTAAAAGGGGAAAAACCAATCTTCTTTTGGCGACAGTGTCAGAAAGATATTCTCTGTGAAAAACTTGGGGGTTGGGAGTGTCAATTTTTTGGTTCTGTTGCTGCTGCTTAGCGATCAGCGATGAACCCATTTAGCAGTTTTTGGGGAGTTCTGTTGAGCCCTTGATTTAGGGTTAAATTTTGCTGCTGTTTCGGGAATCGATTTAGATAAAAATTGATCGCTTTTTGTTAAATTTTTGTATTTTAGGGTTGGAAGAAATCCTAGCTTCACTCAATAAGTTGATCTTGTTACAAACGGTTCCTGTGTTCCTTCTCTCTCTCTCTCTCTCTCTCTCTCTCTCTCTCTCTCTCTCTCTCTCTCTCTCTCTCTCTACTTTTATTACCTTGGTGCGAATTATGCATGGTTAGTGATCTTAGACCTTGCTATTTCAAGCCATTAAACAATGCTACAATTTTCATAGATATAGGTGGCTGAGCAAGTTCGAATATTGTTATAGATGGTGATCTTATAATAGCTTCTTTTTCTTTTCTTTTTTCAGTTTTAATTTTGTTTGGGAAGGGGAGAAGAAATCTGATTTTCATTCAAGCGGTTGGTCTTGTAAGGGATAATTTCATTGTTTTCTTTTAGTCTATTCTATTAGTCAGGGAGTCATAGGTGAAATGAGATTAGTTGGTGTTCTTTGGCATGGGGATAATAAACCCTGGATTAAATTATGCATGGACAGTGATCTGATCTCTTCCCATTGGACACCCTAAAACCGAGGTAGAATCTTTCAAACCTAAATTTAATAATGAAACAGCTTTAAAATCTGGGCGTTTGGTCCTGAGAACCTTATATTTGTTCTGGCTCCGAGCAGCAGGATAAAATCGCAATCCATGAATCATTTAGTGCATGAATTGTCATTGACTTGCTGAAGAGCACCAGTTTTTGACCTTTTATAAATAGTCTTTGTTTGCTTTTATTGTCACAACGTTGCGTTGATCACTATGTGGCTGTTGTTGCTGGTGGATTGAATGTTCTTCTATCGAATGTAAATCATTAAACAAAAGCAAGATGTTGCTTCTAAAAGCCCTTGAGGTATCAATTAATGCAACCAGCAGCATAATAAAAGATTCTGGCCGCTAGTGTTATCTCTCGTTTTAGCTCTAATTCCCTTATGAAGTCACAATGATAACCACATGTCCTTCACCAGTGTGTCAGTCTCTTTTGATTACTAATTCTCTTTAGGTTACTAAGTGATATGGTATCATCCCATAATAACATGGAAGCTTTTCGATCTGCTTAATTACTCTTGGTTTGTGGAACATATAGTATCCTGTTATTGTAAGACGTTCCTTGGCATGACTTCTTGATACGTGTATGTATCAATTCTGATTGAGATGCTAATGTGCCTCAGGTGTTAAAGATGCTAGTGATAAAAAAATTCTTGTGGACATGCTTTTCTGGGCTGTTGATAATCCTGCCCCCGCAAACTATTTGTTGATTTCTGGTGATCGTGACTTCTCCAATGCCCTCCATCAGTTACGAATGAGGAGATATAATATTCTTCTAGCTCAACCGCAAAATGTGTCTGTACCACTTGTTGCTGCGGCAAAGAATGTGTGGCTTTGGACAAGTCTTTCGGCTGGAGGTTCACCTTTGCCAAATGGAGACTCATCACAATTTGCAAATGCGCCAGGCACTGATATGTCAAAAAATCCTGTCCCTGATCCTCTTCAGGTGCCTATGGATCCTGCTTTTGAAACCCATACCGGAAATCAGAAGTTTCATGGTAATGGGAAAGGTGATAGTAAGTTCAAAGTGAAGCAACCCTGGCGAAATACAAGTCAGCCCAACATATCAAGATCCTCAAGTAACGAATTTTGGCCCCCCCAAGCAGGAGCACAAGAAGGCTCTAATGATGTAAGTTTTGATAAATCAAATCAGAAAAGGGTTAATGCCATGCAACAACAAAAACAAGAACCTGTATCCAGAGTACCAAGTGCTGAATCACAGGAGAGTGCTCGTGTGAACTTTACAGGAGCCGGTTCTTCTCGTTTTCATTCACCATCCCTTAGTCAATCTGCTGAATGTAACTTGCAGCCACCATATCCTTCTTCTGGATTCCCTCAACAAACTGGATATATACAAGGAAAGCAGGCTAATGAAGCTCCTCATGAGTTCTTTGGCAATCATAAGCTGAAAACGTCAACTGGACCTCCACCAAATTATGGTCCATATCGTCCTGATTTATCCTGGAACAACGGAAATCAGTTTCCTAATAATTACCCATCCCAGTACTCTCAACCGGGAAGGCCTAATGGCATTCAGCCTATGCAACCTTCCTTTGTGCCAGGGAATTTGTATCCACCAAACTCTCATAGGCACGGTTCTAGCTCGGCACCTTCAAAATCCGATGGACAGCCCTTAGCCTCATGTCCTCCAACAAACATACCTGATATGACTAAGCTAAATGTTTCTGAGCACCCAAGAAGTTATGCCAATGCCCCTAGCTTTCAACGAAATGCAGGACCATGGCCTTCAGAGCCAGCCTCTGCCAACAATTTTAATATTCCACAAAATGCATATCCATTGCATAATACTTTACCCAGCTATCCCAACACTTCGATTAATAGACATCCAACTCAGGGTCCAGACCCCCAACCTCAAGTTTCTACAGTTATGGATAACTCCGCTTCAAGAAGCTCACAACCATCCAATCACGTCCTTGGTCTTATAGGGAATGTATTGCTTGCTTTGAACACACTAAAAAATGATAAGATGGTGCCAACAGAAGCAAACATAGCAGATTGCATTCACTATGGAGAACTTAATCTGCCTAATTTCAATGTGAGAGACGCTCTGGACAATGCTATAGAGCAGCAGATGATAGTGATGCATAGGGTAGGAGGTGCGTTGCAGATTTACATCCAGAAAAATGATACTTTCTGGAAGTGTGTGAATCCTGTTGGCGGTAATATTAAGTGTCCGAAATCGACATGGGATGAAATCCAGAAATTTTTTACCTCCTTCGATGGTCGTTCTGCAATAATGGCTTCTCAATGCAGGTATTAACTCTTCTTGCAATTTTATAATGTATTTGAGGCTCCATTCTTGGTTTTCTCACTGGAAATCTGTTTATTATTCTGCCAAAACAGGTATCAAGCTGCTACTATATTCAAAAGATCATGTTTGAAGAATCATGTTTTAGGTGAGATACTCCAGATTCTACACGTGGTTACCACCATCAAGAAATGGATTGTCCCTCATCCCTCAGGCTGGCAGCCAATAACTATTACCCTATCATAGGCAAATCCTGAGGGGGATGCCGTATCTGCTACTTGATTGCAAGCTTGCTAGTTATTTCTAGAAGAAAGGGATCTGAGATTAATTTGAGGAACAGCTTATTTGGATCTTGAGAACAGGAGAAAGGACCCTTTGAAACCTAGATTAGTGCAGTTTGAAAGTGAAGCTACTAAACGAATCGTAAGACGTGAAAGTTGCAATTGTAGGTACGTGACAGCATTTAGAAACATAGGCAGTGGTCAGTGAGAGGAATGAGGTTCACTCAAGAATGTGACTTTCTGACTCTTAGAATTAGAATTTGCCATCCCTGCACAATACGTCTGCCTTTCTGAAGGTTGTATTTCAGCTTTATTTCTCCTTTTTAGAATGCCAGGAGGGTTAGTTATCCATTAGTACAGTGGGTGGGTTAGTAACTCTGTTGGTTTGTATGTACTAGTAAGATGATGGTATATGGTGAACACGATATAGGAAGGCTAGAAACTCCTCTTTTATTATAAATATTCTTCAGACTGGGATATACCGTCTGAAGATGTTTGGGTTTGCGTGATTGAAAGCCCGTCAGAGGATGCCACCTCTGAGATCTGTGAATCTAGCTACTGTGAGAGATATAATCTGGAATTACGATTTCCTGAAGAGTATCAGCTTTTTTCTCAATTTCTTGACCCAATTTAAGCATTCAGGTGGATACATTACCTAAATTGAGGAGAAAGTATTTTGTGGTTGAACTGTAGCGTTGCAAAGAAGGAAAAGAATGAAGAAGACAAGTTAGTACTGTCTTGCGAAAGCCTTAGCAGTACAGTATGAAGTTTATGATGCAAGCCAATCTCAATGGTTCGCCTTCTTGTGTTTTTGGATACGCAGCTGAACTTTGGTGTTCCAATTGATGTCGAAGAGATCGGTGACAGTAGTACATGATTCCAAGTCTTGCAAATACAATTCTGGTGTCATCAGAAAACAATTTCTAAATGACTTTCTAGATGCTGGATATATGCAGATTCATATTATGCTGCGATGGGAAGATGATACTTCTCTTGCAACTTCCACAAGATGGTGTTTCTCAATTGAGATCTTGACAACTATGCGTTTTCAGTTCATAATACTCGTTCATGCTACTTCCATAATTCTCAATTGAGATGCAGACCAGTATAAATATGCTATTGTACATATCTAGTGGCAGATCCTTTTGGAAGAATTAGATGTTCAGGTGTGGAATGTTCTTGTAATGCTTGCTCTGGTTGTCCTGATGAACTTGTGTTCTGTTAATCGATTAATCAGTATACTTGTTGGTTTTATTGATTGTGCCTGTTTGTTTCCTTTTCTTTTCTCTTTCCCTGTTGAACAAGCTTCTCTATATGATAGAGAGTTCCAGTAAGCGTACACGCTCTTGAGAGTGAGGAATCCATGCTCCATTTCTAACTTTTCTTATGTGCGTCAAAACTATGCTCTTTCATCATGTTTGAAGAAATGGCTTAGATTGTTCTTTCACCATGTTCAAAAGCTGGAGGTCAAATTTTATATTCGTGGATACTTATAGCCTACGTTTTGACGAGAAAAAATAATAACTATCTATTTTTATTAATTTTATGAGGCGAAAAACTAGTTAGAATCATTCAAATGCACTGATTTGTGCGTGATGAATGGCTTCTATCTAAAAAAATCATCATGTATAGAAGAAGGCTTTGATAATTTGGCCATGCTGAGGATTCTTGAGTTGCTAAATGATCTGCTTCGTTGTTTGGTCTCTCTCTTCCTGGATCCTGTTGAGGGTCTAGATCGCGTTGTGGAGGGTTGGATTCCATTCATATGGATTTGCCGGTGGGTCCAGTGCGGGTACGGAGTGCTGAGCATTGGGTTGAAGGGTGCTTTTTTGTTTTTCGTTTTCTTTTGAACCAAAGGAAAATTCTTGGAAAATATAAACAAAAGTATGAGTTTACATCTCCTTTCATACAAAATTCCCCTCGTATTGTTTCATTAAAGATTGAGATCCACTGGAAAGGACCCATCCCACTGCCACGACGCCTCTTATATCGAAGCCCTTCTAGCCAAAATGTTAGCTGCCTCTTTAGCTTCTCTGTACATATTCCTCGTAAGATCCTTTCTGCCATTTTCCTAGACTCATTCATTAGTGAAGTAGTCCTTGTACATCTGGAGACAATTAATACCTCAAGTCAGCAGCCAATTTAATGCGATGTCGCAGTTTAAACCAATATGCCTCATTGCTTGCTTTCCTGCCAAGGAAATAACTACAAGCTGGCAACCATCTTCCCCAATTATGATGCAATAGCCCACCAGCCCCAGCCTTTCTTCACTAGGACTGACCTATCAAAACAAAGCTGATTCTCTCAAGGATCAGGAGGGGTCCATTGGACTCCAAAGGTTCTATTTCTCGCCTGAATGAGGTTCACTTTACTCCACTTCTTATGGGTCGGCAAGTGTTCAACATAAAATAGAGGATTAGAATCCGGCCCATTAGCTCCTTCAATAATACTAGCTTTGCGCCAGTTCACCTGTCTCCCCATGGAAGATGTTATTCCTTTCAAAACAAATTGTGAAAAAAAGCACACGTTAATGAAAAAGTGAATTTATTCTAAGTTTTCTGTTACCTGTAATAAAGCACTTTTCTATGCTTGTTTAATATTCAAATAAGAGACAATATCCACTTGAAGCTACTGCTGGACACAGTTCCAAGAATACATTTGAAGAATAGATGCAAGGTAGTTTCTTTATGTTTCATACACAGTGGACAAGGCTTGGCGTAATTATACAATAATTTAATGCAGCTTCTCGCAGGTAATCCATTCAAAACCATTTGCAATAAGAGAATATTAAATCTGGGTTGAATCTTTGCTATCCAAATCATTTCTAGAATGAAGTATTTTCATGGTAAGGTTGATAGAGAATCAGATGCTGACTTCCTAGAAAACTTGCCATCAGTTGTAGGTAACCATGCAGTTTTATCTTGAAGATGCAAATGAACATGCTGACCATCAATGGCCCGTTTACATTCAACAAAGATAAAAGGAATTTTTTCCAACACCCAATTACCATTTTTCTTTAATCAATAGTTGAGAAGACTGACATTGATTCCATTTTGAGATAGGTACATATCAATGAGATACGTGTCCATTCCTCAAACCGTACGGATGTCCGCTTCCCATCTCTAATAAGATACATAATCAATCTAATCATTTTGGTTAAGAAACTCATGACCGAAATTCCTATTCAATGAATGCTTTAAAGATGTCAATCTTTACAATATCATTCTTCCATTTCCCCCTTCTTTCTAGCGAAAGCTAACAAGAATTCCTAACAAATTAATAAATTCTCATGAATCATTTTCTTCCTTACTAATGACTCCCTTTAGTATTGGTTTAATTCTATTGACAATGACATTAGTACTAATTTTATGTAATTTGTTACAAATGCTACCAGTCAAAATATATCAACATCAATGTCATCCTCATTAGGCATAAGACATTTGAAAAGATTTGTTAAGTTCCTTTAGGAACATACCTCTATTGAAGTATTTCTCATTATCTTTAAAACATCATGCCATGTTCTTAGGAAGAAAGTTGTAGTGATGCCATCAAGCTCCCAAGCTTTACAAGGGCTGAGTGAAAAAGTAGTAATTCTACATTCCTCCATAGAAATGGGAGCATCAAAGGCCTCTGCATTAGGAGTAGAAATCTTTCTAGTAACAAGTGAAATAGAATCAAAGTGATCTTTTGCTTAGTTTCTAAATAAGAGACTTTTAAAATGATCAACGAAAATGATATCCTACAGCTTAAATAGACGATCACCATTAGCACTCGTAATACGAACAATCACTTCTTCTTCTTTTTTGTCTCTCATGTGCACCCTCTCAAACAAATAAAAAAAATATGGGATTTTTGTCTCCACTTCTGAGCCATTTTGTTCTGGATTTGGTTTATCAAAAGGTTGCTTGCACACTTAAGGTAGAATGGAGTTCACAAAGAGTGACCAATTCACTATTCTCATCAATTACCCAATTGTTTTGAATCTTTTGAGGCTCTTCTAACCCTCTTGAATTCCAGCTAATTATTTTGATGGAAAAATATGGAAAGAAATATACCATATGAGATTTTATCTCCCTTAGTATCTATGGAAGGATTTCTTCCTTTTAGACTATTAATAAAGTCCTTCTTTGGGTCCAAAAGTGCTCGATCTCCAGTTGTTGGTGTCTTCTTCCTAGAAATAGCTTCATGACTCTAGTCCTTCTTACTATTTACATGTTCTTTCTTACTTAATATCTCCACCATTTTTTCCATTGCTTCCTTCTTCTCATCTTCAATTCCTTTTAACACTAGTTTTAAATATTTTCTTCTCTCTAAACTTCTTTCCCATATTCTTTTGATAGCTATACTTCTCCTTTGCATGCTCAGGGTTGGTTCTTTTTGTATTGCAAAAAACATGTCTTTGCTCTTCTCTCCATTCACCTCTTTCTTGAAGTTTTTTTACATTGTGCTCATAGTTAAGGTCCAATCTCACCTCTTGCTTCCCACCTGAATTGCATCTTGTCCCCCTTTCTAAGAAATTTTGCTATTCCACCTCCTCCTTTAGCAAGTTTATTTGTTCCATCTTCATAGTATCGGCTATATAATGATATCAAGGAGATTGTGCTTTCATTGATATAATTCAATAGGCAAATTCTTCCATAGCTAATGAGGTATGTGTATTGCTTTCTCCTTTTCTTTGACTAGTCTTATGTATTGCCTATTGTTTATAATATGTGGGGGGATAGCTGTGTAGTAGCATTTAAGGCATATTTTTGGCCAACCTCACCTTATCTAAACCTTATTCAAATGTGTTTTTTTAAGGAAATGTCTCCAATACCAGTGCCTCTAATGGTATTATCTTTGACGCCCTTTTATTTAATCCTGCCCTTAGCCATAGCCCATTACAGAGTGAAGTACAAGTGTTTGATTGGTGTAAATGGTATACTCAAAAGTAAAATATTGATAAGAATGAGACTAAAATATTAGGTTAATGATTTTTCAATTGGAATTGATGGTAGGTTTTGGTTTTCAAGTGTGGTACCAATTTCACACCTAGGTACCCAGTCTAGTTGAGAACTAAAAAATATAAATTATATGACTAGATGCCCTTATAATATGATTTTTGAATTATTGATTGTTTATTGCAAGTGCACAGATTATTGTAGTACAGCTTATACAAGTACGGGTTGAGCTCATGGGGACTCGACTTAAAAGGATGGAGTTTAAATAAAATTTAATTATTCAAAAATAAAAATAAATAATAGAATTTAAATAACAAGAAACTTAAATTAAGTTCTATTAATTTAATGAAGATTACAAAATTTTGAATTAAAAATACAGAAAATTAAATGAACTAATAGCTAAAATCTACTTCCCTAGTTCGATCATGGCCAATTTCTTCAAATATAATGTCATCAAAGTTGATCAACCTCCATCAATCACCCAATCATTCTCTGATTAAGGATTCAACTGTTGGATTAAGTAAATTCTCTAAAATTTTAATGATCTAGACCATTGAAAGATTTTGGGTTTTGGATGGCTTAGATCAAACTTTTAGATTTTAGATTGAAGATTAGGGTTGATGGATAAGCTAAGAGTTGTCCTAAAAAAAGATCTAAAAATTAATTTGAAGTCTGATGAGAAATAGATTAGGAATTGAAGATATCCTGTTTGTTAAAGCTAAACTATTGATTAGGTTTAAACCCTAATAAAACAAGGCTTGGATTACTTAGTTCTAGAAAATAATTTAAAAATAATATAGAAACCAAATAGCAAAATCTGGATAAAACAAAATTGGGATAAGATCATAAAAGAATTAGACTACAATTTAAATTAAAGGCCAAAGGGTAAAATTGAAATTTTTTAGTTTTTGTGTTTTAAACAAAAAACAAAACTGTTGCCTAATGGAGAAGATGACATGAAAAAGACTAAAAGAAGGGAAAGGAGAAGAAATTGTGAAAAAATAGGGAAAAACCCAACTTGGGTTTTGCTCCAAATTGATAGTGGGCTGCAATCAAAGCAAAAAAATGATAATAAAAAAAATTCAAGGCAAGATAAATTGTAGGGAAGGGAAACAGTGAATAGAAATTTAGAGGAAGAAGCAAAGCAGAGAGAGAGAGAATAGGGATGGTGGAGAGACAGGAGACAATGAGGAAAAGAAGATGAGCAAATGGTTCTCCTCCTGAGGTCATTGGAGCCTGCCGGCAAAGAGGGAGAACATGGAAGAGAGGTGGGGTGAGATAGAGTGAGAGAGATAGCAAAGAGGGAGAATGTGAAGCAAAGAAGGGAGACACAGAAAGACAGAGAAGGGAGAGTGGGAACTAGAGAAGAGAGGGGGTGGTAGGTGGTTTCCTATGGTTGTAGTTCGTCTCTTCAATGGGGAGAGAGAGAGAGAGAGAGAGAGAGAGAGAGAGAGAGAGAGAGAGAGAGAGAGAGAGAGAGAGAGAGAGAGGTGGTATGGCTGATTTTCATGCAGTGCTAGCCATTGAAAAGTGATGGAGATGGGGGTGTTCCAGTCTCTCCTTTCAGCTGCCTCTATTGTAATGACCCCAATCTTTGTAATATTAAAAGGCCATGAAAAGTTCAGTTTTAAAGATAAGGGTATTTTGGTCATTTCACTAGTTTCCTCAACTAAACCTAGGAATCTGATTCTAAAAATAGTTCCATTAGATGCGTCTCAGAAAAAGGATTCCAACGAGACCAAAATCACCCAAAACGGAGTTAAAATGAGCAAGATATGGCCCTTTGAAGTTCAGGGGCAAAACTGTAAATTTCACAAAAACGACTTAACCTGAAAAACACAGGTGCCCGTTTTGATATGGGCACCCCGTCGTCTTCAAGCTCCTAGAGGCTTCTGGAACGGTAGTGTTTCAAGGAGAAACCACAGAACCCTCTTTAAAAGCTCTATAAATAGAGCTCTTGGGTGCCTCTAATGGCAGCCCAAGACCTTGGAGAAAACCCATCGTGGAGCAGTGACCAAGAGGGAAAAACGTGGAGAGAAAACCACCCACGAAGCAGGTATGTTCAAAAACTCCTCAAACCCATCTCACCCATAGTCTTAGGCTCAATTCCCCTAAGTTTTTGCATGAAAAACCATGCAAAACGGAGCCTGGGAGCGCCACCAAGGACCCTGGGATGTCCCCAGGGCCGCACTGGTTCGATAGGGTCGAACCAGGGTGACCTGAGGACGACCCTGGTCTTTAACAGGCGGGACGATCCAATAGGAACGTCCCATGTCGACACAGGTCGACGTCCGTTTGAAAAACCAAACGGGCGCGTTCGGGGACGCTCCCGCTAAAGGGACAGACGGGCGGAGATTCTTGCGCATTTGCAGACGCGCCCACTGAGGCGCGCGCTAGCGCACGTTGAAATTTTCTGTTACTTAAGGAAGTAGGGTGCACGTCGCAGACGCGCAGCGCCCTAGCATTCCGGTTTTTTTGTCTTTAAAACTCTATGTACATACAATACTAAAACGCTTATAACTTGAGATCTAGAGCTCCGATTGAGGCGCCGCAAAAGGCGTTGTGTTTGTATCGATGACTCGGACACATCCAAATCATAAAATCCCTAATAAAGACCCAATAAAAGTAGGGCATGACCCTTAGAATAGGATGGTGGCGCGTGGCCACTAGAACTTTGGAAAACTGAGGATACTAAGGCCCAAGTAGGACCTTAGGACACCCATAGGCATAGGGATGGACCCCTAATGCCTAAGTAATAAGACCCAACTGATCTAAACCCATCAAAGATAGGTTAAACTAACCTTGAGTCCCCAAACCATGTTCAGGAGCGTACGAGGACAAAGGGGTTAACGCGACCCAGTCAGGTAGGTGCTCTATCACTATTAGATTCTTTTAAAAGAACTATTGTTATTTTGAGAACATATGTTTTAGATATATGACTTGATTTGCATGAATTAATTGAGCATGCATGTTAAATGTTTTGTACATAGCCATGTTTTGAAATGATGACATATACATTATGCACATATATAGGTTGCAAACAAGTGCATGCATTACATGATTTAAGTACTTGCAAAGATTGCATGTCCTTGAGGGTTGCCAAAAGACGCTAGAGTGCCGAGGGCCAGGCAGTTGTGAGGGACCCAAAAGAGGACAAGTTTTAACAAAAGGTTTTGAATTATCTTATGTGATTTGGGCAAGTAAGCCTGTGGGTGCTATGCCGAGGGATCTGGGTTGGCCACCCGGCCTCTACCACTAATAGGTGGATGGGTACCACGCCCAAAAAGAGGCAAGTCCCTACGTCGACTGCATGTGGTATAGGGGGCTACCACTGGTGTCACTAAGACTGGTCGACGTGTCATAGGCCCCGTGGAGGCTATGACCGAGTGTCCTCAGGTACCCGGGGACCACATGGCGAGGAGGTCGTGGGCATAGTGGACCCTATGGTTTGATGTGCATTTCATATAGCATGATATGAGGTTGGTCGACCATACCATACTAGAGGTCCATGAGTTGTACTCCATGAAGCATCTATTGCATATCGTGATGTCATATATATATATATATATATATGATACTTTCACTTTTGGATTATGAGAATTTCAGTTGATTATGGATTCTTATACTGATGTTGAACTCGAGTATTCAAACATACGCATATTTTGAATTTCAGTTGATTATGGATTCTTATACTGATATTGAACTCGAGTATTCAAACATACGCATGTGTTTGAATGAGCATATGATTTTGAAACATCTCATGCATTTATAAAACTAGTAGTGATAGGCTCCTACTGAGTATATTATATACTTACCCAATCCTTAACATTTTTCAGATATCAATAAGTACTCAAGGACAGGATACGTCCGTATATATCATGGTTCAGGACAGAGACATCTATATTAGTGCTATGAGCAAGTGAATCCAAAAGGAAACAAATACACATGTAAGTAAACTCTCAACCCTTTGGACATGTGTTTGTACTTAGTTACAGTTGGGCTGTGCATTGTGACCGAAAGACACTGGGAAAAACATTTATGATTTCTGAAGTTTTTCAAAAACTACCTTAGTTGTTGTGAAAGAAAATGACACTCGGGGTTTTCAAAAATGAGTTTAAAACTAAAGGTTTTCCGCTGCATTGCATGGTTTTTATAAAATGGTTTTCAAATTGGGATGCATCCCGCCTTAGGAAATTAGGTATTGCATTTAAAAATGCATGGAAAAACCCGGGTCGTTACATCTATTTAGTGAGAAAGAGAAATGGAGAGCGGGAATGAGAAAATAGAGGGGAGAGAGATCAATGAGAAGGGTGGTAAGAGAGATCCACCCTCCACCTTCCTTTGCCCTTCAACCATGCTGCCCTTTTTTTATAGATTTTCTAGAGGAGTTTGATTTTGATCCCAACTCAATTTCTTCTCCTTTATCCAAAATTTGTAATTTGTTTCCTGATTGTCTTCAATTTCTTCTTTTTCCCTCCTTGATCTAGTCCATTTACTTTGATCTAGACCATCCAATTTCAATTTGGTTGATCTGCAAAACATAGCTCTAATAATCATCTGATTATTAAATTCTACAAATCAATGATTAGATGATTAATTAAAGCTAAAATACAAAATTTTAAGTAAATTTTTAAAATTGATCAATGATATGATCTAATTAAATAGTAGATTAAGCTATTTTGGCCAAAATAAAAAACTTATCGCACCCCTAACTAGCATTTTACTAGTCTTGAGCAAAATATGCAAAAAAACAGTCTCAATATTTCAAAATTTATTTTCAAATCAAAATAATTATCTTCAATAAATCTATCAACTTTAGCATACTAATAAAATTGAATGAAAAATTCAAAACCCTACCCATATGATAGATATATTCCACTTAAGCTCAGATCTTAAATTTGTGTGTGTGTGTGTGTGTGTGTGTGTGTGTGTGTGTGTGTGTGTGTGTGTGTGTGTGTGTGTGTGTGTGTGTGTGTGTGTGTGTGTGTGTGTAGTCTACATATGCAATAATCTTTATTTCAAGTAGACTCTAACTTTTAAAATCCATCTAAAATATATCTTGAACCTCAATCCTCACTAATAGACATACACTCAGATATAGAATCTCTCAAGTTAAAGGTTCAAATCATATCTCTCTTTTAAATATGTGAGAAGAGTAAATAAAAGAAAATTTATCTCACATATACTTATAAAAGAATGGGAGTTGCTGAGGAATTTAGTTTTTGATCTTGTTAGAATGGATGCCATTATCTTTGAATACTTAGAAATACTACTATTTAATCCTATATTTTTATATCCTCATCAAGACTATATTCATCATATAACCAATAAGTCTTTAATTGGGACAAAACATAGGCTTAGGACAAGGTACAAAAGAAAGGATATAAAAGGCTATTCAAACTTCTTCAAAATTAAGTACAAATCTTCTACTAAAGTTGGCAATTCTTTGTTTCTTTACTTTGTTTATCTGAAGTGAATATCTTTTCCACTTTTTTGCATTCTTCAAACTTCTTTTTTCAATACTTTTTCTTTCTTTTTCACACTTTTGAATATCTTTGAAGAACATTTCTTTTCTTAATATTTACTTTTCTACTTTTATATCAACTAAAAAGTATATCTTGATTCTTTTCTAACTTATCTCTCAAAGAAAGTAGGTCCTAGATATATTATACTAGGTTAATATGGGTATAGGCAATTTTGGGCAAGAAAAGAAAGACTTATATAAAAGGCTCAAATTGGCCAACTAGTGATAAAAATACTCTTTTGAGTAGGCTTTATGTTTATAGGTTAGCGGTATGGATGGCCTCAATCATTTTCTAGGTTTCCTATAGTCTATTAGATTCAATGAACTTTTAGATTTTTAAAGGAAATACTCTAATAATTTAGGTAATTGGCCAAATTTAAAAATTGATGGGCTCCAATTTACTTTAAGCACACTGAAGAAAAATTTAGAACATTTATAACCTCTCAAAAAGAATGAATGGTTATAAAACTCACTTAGGTTATAGGTCTCCACCGCATTTCTTCAGGACCTCTAAGTTATAACTAGTTATCAATTTATACTATGTATATACAACTTCATGTACAAATGTGATCTGAGACTTTGCTTTCATGGAGTATTTTAGAAAATGAGTAAAATAATGAATTAATCATGTACAATTTCATTAATAAGTCAAAGTTATCTAGATTATTCTTTAAAAAAATCTAATTTTCATCATAGTGTAGGAATTGACTTGAAACCTAAAAAAAAAAAAAATTAAATTAAATTAAGAAAATCAACTAAAGAAAACTAAGAAAAATCTAGAATTTGCTAGAATTCTACACTCCCAACCTGAAATAAACATTGTCCCCAATGTTTAAAAAGTGGGATGATGATAATGCATTGAGAATTGAATACATGGGAGATGTACAAACAGAAAGTTCTAAAAAACTATGGTATGTTATTATAGATATAGACTTTGAGACTTCCTTAGGTCCTATACAAAATGAGCCGGACAAGCCTCTAAAAAGAGTTGGTGAGTGAATTTATCTTGCAATTTTTAATTTTTAATTTTATCACAAGCCAAGGTAAATATATCTCCAAGCTGCTTCTCATAATTAAAGACCATTAGGGAGCTTCATGCGCCTTTTGTGGAAATTGAGCAAGGATGTCATATGACTTAGTGGGTGAGATATTTTCCTTATCAACAAATTTATCTCTTTTTCTAATAGGTTTCAGTACTATCTCAGCCTTTTTAAGACCAAATTTCTTAATTATTTTACCACTAGGAATGACGGTAATTGTTTGTTTCATATTTGTAAATGAAGAATTAATCTCACCTACCCCATCCATATCATTAGGGTTTTTATTTGGTGGGATAGGATATTGCCCTTTGTCAATGGTCTACAACATTTGAGGCAATGTTCTTCAATTCAGTCATAGATTCTGTGTTCTCTTTTAATTGGGCTTTAATTTGAGCAATTTTCTTCTCTTGATATTGCATGAATTGATGAAAGTTATCCTCCACTTCCCTCTTAGGTGGAGGAAGGTAAGGTCTAGGAGCAAGTAGTCCTTGTGGTGATTGGTAAGGGTGCATTGGGCCTTATATGAGATACTATTATTATATTTGTTTCCCCAACTAGTAGTAGGATGATTACTCCAATTGGAATTATATGCTTCCAAAGATGGGAAAAAACATTTCTCATAAGAATGTGTATGTTCATGAAGCACATCCTAAGTGGGGTGTGTATTACTTTCACAAATATCATGCTATTTTAGTATTCATATAATCTTTTTCAGTCATAGCATATATTCCTCCCCTAGAGGATGGTGGTGGACTTAGGCTTGTTTGGGTAACCTAGTTTTTCTACATCAGCCCAAGTTTGTGCACTTTCTACTAGCCATTCCAAATACTCTTGCACATCTTTAGGTTGTTTATTTAAGAAATTGCCATTGCACATCATTTCAACAAACTGGTTTATATTAGAATTAAGTCCTTCATAGAAGAAGCTAATGATACGCCAAAGTTCGTATCCATGATGTGGATAAGTTAATAATAATTTCTTGAATCTTTCACAACATTGGTAGAAATTTTCTTTATCCTTTTAGGTAAAATTCTCATTATATTTCAATCAATAGTATTTGTCTTATGTATAGGAAAGAACTTTTTTAAGAACTTCTTAGTCATTTCTTGCCATGCTCGTATGAAACCTACTGGCAGTGAATGAAAACACATCTTAGCTTTTCCTTTAAAGAAAAAGAAAATAGTTTGTCTTACCATATCCAATTTGATGTTTTGTGTATGTTAGGTCATGCACAGTTCATCAAATTCTTTTAAATGTAGGTAAGGAATCTCACTATCCAACCCATAAAATTTAGGAAGTAATTGAATTGCTCCCACCTTTAATTCAAACATACCAACATTTAGAGGTAAAAGTATACATGAAAGTGTGCTAGTATAATTAGGCTATAAATAGTCTCTTAGTGTTTTTCCATGATAATTTTAGTTATGCTAATTATCCTCATGTATTCTAACTTGGTCCCATTCCTTGTTATATTTTCTTCTCCTATTTTCATGTGATAAAGAATGATTTCTCCATGGATGTATATTTTCATTAAATAGAGGTTGAGGATCCAAAGAGAGGATTGCTCGTCCATAAAAAAACATCATCATTATTTAGGATGAGAGGTGACTCATCATTATTAAAGAGAGGATTGTTTCTCCATGAGAAAATGTCATCTCTATTAATGCTGGAGTGTAAATTACCCCTTTGATTAGTGTTTGGATTATTCATTGAATGCAACCGATCATGTAGTTTTTTTTTTTTTTTTTTTAATAGGAAAAATTACCATACATGATGCAACTTAAATTCATAAAATGATGCAAAAACAAAGGACATAATTAAAAAATCCCCTAAGGCTAACAACCAAAAATATTTTGATTTTCTTGAATTTGTGTAAAGGAGATGCTTTTAGATTAGCCTAATCTAATGCTCATCCTTTCTTTTCAGATTTGACTACTGCTTATCAGTTGGGTTCTATTCTAAAGTGATTAATACAATCCTCATTTCAGGAGGCATTTAGACCTCAATAGACATTAATGGAAGGTGTAGGAAAACCACTTGGATTTTAAGACGCCTACTATAACTATAATGCTTAGAAGCCACTGAGTGACAATAGATCATATACTTTTAAGAGAGTTCTTTGAGTATGCGATGGCCTCTATAAGTATCTTTTAATTAATTTTAAATTAATTTAAAAGGATGGGTTGCATGCATGTAATGATTATCTTAGGTGGGCCAAGAGGTGGTGATTAAATCCACCCTTGATCTGTGGGGTCGAGTGCCCTTACTAATTAATTTCACACTTCGTGGTAGTTTGATCAATATATAAATCACCTTAAAGTGATAAACGTGCACTAAAATGCAATTCGAAATGATAAACTAATGCAAACCTTAATATGCAATAATTATAAAATATGCTTTCTATATGCAATTATGCTACCAAAACAATACAAAATTATTCTAATAATGCAAACCCTAATGTAAGAATTTTAAGGAGTTAGGATTATTCACAGTGGAGTCCTGGATAAGATCTTCTCGCACAAGGGTGGGACCATTTACATTCCACCTCCACTTCCAAGTTACGATGGTCCACCCTTGACCCATATTATTATTACAACCCTTTTAAATAAATTGCAACTTAAAAAAACATGCAATGTGTCCTCACTACAATTCACTTAAAATAAAATTTTGGCTAACATAATTGAAGTCCTCCTTAAATTCCTCTTTGCAAAATAAAAATAGAAATAAGTACCAAAATTCAGAAAATATAGTGATTATGCACAAAAAATAATAATTTTAAAATGCACCTAAAAGTGCCTAAAATGCTAAAACATTGCAATTCCTAAATTTTTTACTATTTGAATTTTTTTATTAAATTTTATGAAAACTCCACTGTAGGTCCCCAGCAGCTGTACTAAAAACTTATTTGATTGTTTACTATAAGTGCATAAGCTATTATAGTACAGCTTATGCAAGTATGGGTCGATCCCACATGGACTCAATTTAAAAATATGGAGTTTAATAAAATTTAATTATTCAAAAATAAAAATAAAATTTAAATAACAAGAAACTGAAAATATAAATCTATTAATTTAATGAAGATTGCAAAATTTTGAACTAAAAAGATAGAAAATTAAATGAAATAATAGGTAAAATCTACTTCCCTAGCTTGATCATGGTCAATTTCTTCAAATTTGGTATCATCAAAGTTGATTGGCCTTCATCAATCATACAATCATGTCTCTGATTAAGGATCCAGTGGCTGGATTAAGCAGATTCTCCAAAATTTTAATGGTCTAGACTAAGGAAAGATTTTGGATTTTGAATGGCTTAGATCAAATTTCTGAATTTTAGATTGAAGATCAGGGCTAATGGATAAGCTAAGAGTTGTCTTAAAAGACAAGATCTAAAAATTAATTTGATTTTTGATGAGAAACATATCAGGAATTAAAGAGATCCTGTTTATTATAGCTAAACCATTGATTAGGTTTAAGCTTAAAACAAAACTTGGATTACTTAGATCTTGGAATTAATCTGAAAACAGTACAAAACCCAAATAGTAGAATTTGGATAAAACAAAACTAGAATAAGTTCACGAAAGGATTAAACTAGAATTTAAATTAAAGACCAAAGGGTAAAACTAGAATTCTCTAATTTTCTAGTTTTAAACGAAAAACAAAACTACTGCCTGACAGAGAAGACAACATAGAGAAGATTGGGAAGAAGGGAAAGGAGAAGAAATTGTGGAAAATAGGGAAAACTCAACTTGGGTTTTGCTCCAAATTGATAATGGGCTATAGTCAAAGCAAAAATAATAATAATAATAAATGAAGGCAAAATAAACTGTAGGTGAGGAAAATAGTGAATACATATTCAGAGGAAGAAGGAGAGTAGAGAAAGAGAGAACATGGATGGTGGCAAGATAGGGGATAATGAAGAGGAGAGGGTGAGTGATTGGCTCTCTCTCTCTCTCTCTCTCTCTCTCTCTCTCTCTCTCTCTCTCTCTCTCTCTCAACTCCAAAATCCCATAGTTTTCACTCTTTTCATTTGGCATTGTGTTTCATTTACAATTATGCTATTATTAACTTGTTTATGCTATAGTTACTAGCATGATATGTACTTTTATATTCTATGTTGTTTCATTTACAAACTAATATATAAATAATTAAATAAACAAAAATAATATATAACCTATCTTTTACCCTCTTAAATTATCTATTTTCAACATTCTTTTTTATCTTAAAATAATAAATACCCAAAAATTAAGGTTTGAATTTTAGACTAGTAACCCAACTCCAAAACATACAATACCAAGAAAGCTAAAGTCTTAACAATAAAATTATTATTTTATGTGGGACTAAATCGGAACTAGATTGTTTACTCCCCAAGTACTTCCATTGGCTTATAAGAAAACTGTTTGAAACTTAAATTGAACCTTTAGTCCATGTCTGAAATTCTCTTAACAATAGATGTAGTTACCATGTCCAACTCAGAGAGAGAGAGAGAGAGCCCTTATGAGAAGCAAGATAGGAATAATTTTCCAACCTTTCTAAATTAACAACAAGACATGCAAGTCTTTTCCTTTGAGCTGTTCGTTATACTTGCTAGCTATATTAGATCACTTGGTTTAGTGGGATGCTTTTTTGAGGCATAAGTACAAGGGTGCGTTTGTATTTAGAGTCCTGGTAGGTGTACATGCTCTTTAGCGTGAGAAGTCCACGCCCCTGTTTTTTCGTACATCATAACTTTTTTTGAATTAATACAATGGATTCAGAAGCATCATACCTCTCTTGTTTAGAAGAAACCAAACTCATTGAAATGGTACTAGCCATACTTAATAATGGAAGGATTTGGCAAAAATATGTAGAATTGTCTCCCCTAAAAAGATTATTCCGGAATAAATGGGCAATAGTTAGGAGAGGTGTGCCAGCAGCGAGCAGAAGCAAAGTTATTAGATACTGAAGGGAAACCCCGGCCAGAACCATACATGCAAGTTTCCCTACATGTGGCTCATCCTTGATAACATCTTTGGTTTTGTGTGAACTAGCAAACTGATCACTAAGTGGGGATGCTCCCTCCAGCGTGAGCAAACCTTTTCAAAATTTGGAATTTCTTCGTAAATTCACAAGCACCAGTTTTAAAAGTAAGAGACGTTTTTGAAATCTTCACTCCTAACTAACTTATAACCCCAAAGTATTGGTTTACAACTCTCTCGTCGATGATGACAATGTCGTCGCCAAGCATAGCGTAATCCTCGAACTTTCTACCTATGTATACCCTCTCCATGGATAGCCACACAAGAAAATTGTGGGCGAGTGTGAAAAGAGGCCAAGATGAAATTTAAGCCATTCATCATGTTCTCCATACCAAAAAAGTATAACCCATAAGAAATCAGGGCATTTGAATTACCCTAACTACAAGTTTTGGCTTTTGAAAATTTAATAAAAATGGATGTTCACTATTTACTTTTCATGTAAACATAGGCTAAAAGTATCTAATGAATATGAAATTTGATCTCAGCCATTTAAATGTGATGAACAGCTTATATCTACAGAATAAAGTTTCACCACTCATGAAAAATAGGGCATGGACTTCTTCACAAGCTCATACCGCTAATGGGGCTATAAATTGACTCAAGTATTTATCATTCCTCGTTGTAGGAGTCGACGTTGACTAGCATTTCTCTAGATTAATGGGGCTGTAGTCAAAGTTTATCATAACTTCTCTAGATTACTGGGGACTGAAATACTAATGACATTATTCAGAGATAAGGCTAGCTGCAAGTAAAACCTTGACCTGTCTGCTCTTAATCAATTTTACTCTGTTATCAGGCTGCAAATTCCAGTAGAGTACTGGGGTTAAGTTAAAGAACGTACATCCCTGCCAAACTAGCCACAACCAATCCGAATACTCGACAACCAAATTCTGATTGACTTGCTGAGCCATCTTGAATTGATTTGTTTAATCAATGATTCAAACTCTTCATATGTCGTTACTGTCATTTGCAATGACTTTGTTTTTCTAGTAAAATACTTAATCTATGATCCAAGTAACGATTCCATATAATGAACTAAAAACAATACAAGGGCAAGTATTAATAAGAATTTGTCGTCCCAATCAGGTGCTCTTGTAGTAGCTCAGGACTGTATAGACAGTCTGAACGAGTATGAGAAGCAAAACCAAACTGAGAAGATTTCTTAACTTCCCATACATGCTAGGTTGCGAGTATCTTCGGAGCCCTAGTCGAACACCACGGAGATTGCGGCCACATTTCACACTACTGAAATCCAAACGGTCTAAACAGCCTGGTAATTGATCCTCTGCTTCTGGTATGCCGAAGATGATCCCTTGAGTAGCTAGGAGTTTGGCATCATCAGTAGATCGGATGAGCTCCTGCATCAACTGCACATAGGCACTCACACTTGGCCCATTTCGTCCTAACTTCTGTGTGCCTTCGTAATGACACAATCTTCGGAGCAAAATCATCGTATAAAGGTCGATGGAGATGGAAGGGAGACTTAGAACAGCATTGACCATGTTCTTCTGGAACCTTATTGCCCTTACACCCATTCCATTGTTATCCTTGAACAAAATTCCGGCTTGCCGCAATTCTGTGGCACTCCGGATGGTTAGGCACTCATCATCTTCGTCACTATCACCATCTCCGTAGTTGTCGTTATCGTCATCTACCCTATTTCTAGGGCCAACCAAGAGTAGCCAAAGGCCATGGAGAATGTCACGAGGCTCTTCTTGTTGAGGATTCCTGCCAAGACGCAGAAGTCCATAAAAAAATGCAACAAAATATATATAGTCCAAGTGGGAGATTGTTAAATATTGGACGTATATATGTGTGTGTGTCTATATATATATATTATATGCTAACACATGGGTTTGGCCTAAACTAAAGTGATCTAATAAGTTTAAAGTTAAATGGGCCATATTCATCTCAAAGGGTATAGTTTTATTATGTGTAGATGCCTAATATCTAATTTCTATTTTATAATGGGCTAAAATAAGAAATAAGGAAAGGGGATACAATTATAAATTGTTATGGTCCCCAAATTATATGTATGATTCTTTTCTGACATCTCATCATCAGAAAAGAGGGAACACCATTCTCCAGGAAGGTTATACGCATCAGTTTGGAAGATTAGGAACCGCAAGACTCAAGAATCACATCTGGACTTATGGATTCAGGTACGCTTTCGCATCTAGTCTTTTATTCTTGATTATTTTCGTGAAGGATCTTGGTGTGATGAAGGAATATTCATCAATAAATATATTACAACACTTTGTTCTATGATGGAAGCATCCTCTTGATCACACCTTGCATGATCAAACAAAAAACCAAAGGCTTGGCGGAGGAAAAGACATGTTAATCAAAGGCCATAGGAGTAATACACTGATTGCCATATCCAAGAAAAATACTTGGGAAAGATTAAGGTTCCAATTTATTGGTAGCATAGTGCCTAGATATGGGAAACAATGAGAGCCAAAGATTTTCAGATGGCCATATGTAGGTGCTTATTTTCTTCATGGCCTTCTGATAAAGTGTCATCATATTATGTTCAGGAGATGGAAGTCTATTAATAATAAAAAAGGCTGCTGTAGAAAAATGCTTCAACCCAAATTTCTTTGGCAAGTGAGCTGGAAAAGGAATTGCTAGCCTAATTCAGTGATATGTCGACATTTTCTCTTGGCAACCCTGTTCTGTTGAGGTGTTCCTAGACATGAGAGTTGGTGAAAAATTCCATGAACTGCAAGATAATCTGAGAGTTTAGTTTTAGTAAGCTCTCTAGCCCATCACTTTGTACAACTTTAATTTTACAATCCAAAAGATTTTCAACTTGGCGATGGAAATTGATGAAACACTTAAAAAATCAGATTTCCACTTTAGCAGATAAAACCAACAATACAGAGAATAGTCATCTATAAAAACTGCATAATTCTTAAAACCTTGAACAGATGTCAAGGGAGATATGTTCCATAGATGACAATGAACCTTCACTGGAGGTTTCTGAGACAGATTATGAAGGAGAAAATGGTGGACATGAGCTCTTGCTCATTTGCCAACTGACAAACTTTCAGACAACTCGTGATTAACATCAATGAGGCCATTATTTTGTAGAGAGCTAACTATGTAGTGATGCGGATGACCCAACTGTCGATGTCAAACATCTCCTGATGCCGCTCGGCTCTTCTAGTAACCAATGCCTTTATTGCTTTCTCCTCGATTACTCTCCCTGGCCGGGATCACCTTTGTCTTCGGATCCTTAATACAAAAGGCAGCATCACTAAATTCAAAGGAACAAGGATAGTCATTTGTCAATTGGGAGACAGAAAACAAATTTTTTTGAATCTGTGAAACCACCAAAACACGTTTTAAGGGAAGGGAACCAGGAGTGCAAGAAATATATCCATCACCAACATGAGTAATAGGCAAATGTTCACCATTTTCAACAACAACAGCAGTGTCATGTCCTCAATGAGGAACAAGATTTTGTAGTTTACCTCCATTGGAAATCACATGTACAGTAGCTCCAATATCACCGAGTCTTTCTTAAGTGTCTTGTGCTAGTTGCATTGCTGCAAGAGCTTGAGGAAGATCTTTAGGCTGATATGAGTGATTAAACTGTGCCAACAATTAAAAGCGTCACGACCACACCTTTTACAAATTTGACCCACATCACCGGTAAAGAAAATTAAATTAATAGTTTTTGGGACTTGAGTATCAGTCTTAGAAATTGGCTTTGAAGTATCAGACGATCTGGTTGAAGATTGAGGATTTTTCTTTTGAAAATTTCCAGGACCAGTCAAATGATTTCCACCATTAGTTTTCTGCTCAAAAGAAACCATAGAGTGATCCACTGACTTGTTACGCAGACATGGCATTGAAATGATGACAGAATCTGAGCATAGCTCGGCACTAGTGCTTTCAACATAGTTGTAGTAAAAGATTCATAAGAGGGTCCAAAACCAGTAAGTAAAGCAAGTACCTTAGATGTATCTCGTATAAGCTTTCCTATGGCATTAAGTTTGTTGCAAATCATCTTGAGATGATGAAGATAACCATAAGGGGGAGACATGCCATTCTTGAGTAATTGAAGCTCTTGAAGAAGACCATGCTCACGAGCTTGTGAGTCATGAGCAAAGGCACTCTCCAAAGCTTTCCAAACATCTTCAGAAGTGGTGAGATTTACTGATAAAGTTCCTGTCACTCACGCCTTTAGCAGACTATCAGTCTTAGTCCATGCTATTAGATCTAGGTTTGCAACCAAACCACTCCCATCAGATGATGCAACCTTCTCCATGGGTTTTGGAGTCTCTCCATTGATGAAGCCAAGCAAATCCTGGCATTCAATCAACACATTGGACTGTTTGAGTTTTAGTGACAAAAAATTGGTAGTGTTTATTGAAGATGGAAATGGGTAGGACGATAAAGAGGAATTGGAAGTTGAGGGAGCCATGGAAATGAATCAAGAAAGAAATGTAGTAGAGGGAGGAAGGAGCTCTTAGAGCACTGATACCATGAAAAATTAAGAATAGAAGTGTTTTACCAGCACACGTTGTGTGTGGAAGTTGAGAAGAATACTTGTATTTATAATAATAAAAAAATACATGAGAAGATAAAGAGTTAAATGACTATGGTGTTAGATGGGATAATGCCATAATATTTATCACTATCAGCTGGAAGAGTTGACTCTTAGGTCAACTTATCTGCACTTATACAGTATTCATAAATCTATTGCTCCTCTTGAAGTTGCCTAATGTCTTTCACAGCACCACCTATCAAACCAGAAATCTACGCTATTTCCCCTTCTAACAGAGAAAATGATGTTTCTTTAGAACCCAAGAAGCTTTGAAATTTCTCTTTCAACAGATGATCCAGCTTTGCACTCAAAGATTTCAACCCACTAGGGTGACACATTTTTATTGGCTGCAAATATGGGCTTTTATAAGGAGAATTTGGGCCATAGGCTCAATTTATGCTTTCTTTTGTAACCAATGGTTGTTTGTCAGATAACAAGGAAGAATATTTGAAATCATGAAACTTTTTACATAAATGGGAAGAAATAGAATGTCACTGTCTCATTGCTTACAAATGGGTTTGCACCGAGTTATACACTTTAGGAACTAAGATTAACTTTTCCTTTTTTTCTTCTCTTTTTAAAATTATTTACAAGTGAAGATTTATAATGCTAACTACCCACACACTCCTAAATCTAATCTTCGGCCAAAGGAGAATGTAGCGACTTAAACCTTCGAGCATATATATTCCAGGAGAGATGCCAATTTACTTGCAACTAACTGCTCTATACATTTGTTGGCAGATTAACCCTTTCAGCCAGTACTTCAGTGATTAAAGATGAGCTCCAAGGAAAGTATTTATTGGGCAGCGAGCATTTGTTAGTTGTTGAAAGAGATTGAGAAAAGCTTGCGCAAACTTGGACACAGATGAAATTCTTTACGGACTTGTACATTCGCATAGATTTCATGGGAAAATTATTGTGGCTTTTCCAAGTAGAGAGATCTTCTGATATTAAGGCAACCAGCTAGAACTTTATTATATAATGGTAGCTCACCTTAATTTCTATTGGTTGGCTATGTCTATTATACAAAATTCAGGTTGAACTTGGTCAAACTCTCCCCAACTCTGGTCAAAATTATCCATATATCTTGCAAAATTAATTATCTTGTTTTAATAAATCAAGTAAAAACTAGATTTTAAACTTAAACTCTTGCTGAATAATACAAAATCTAGTGAACTCAAAATTTAGCAGGCTCTACATATATCAAATTTTCTCCACTTTACTCACATGCTATAAAATTTAAATGGTCAATATGTTATTTTCATAAAACTGAGCCGTTTACACCTTTTCGTCGTAGACAGGAATAGAGTTTGCCCGTAAACACAATGGAAACTTTTCCTCTCTTTCCGTCTACCCGAGTCGTGTCGGTTTGCGAGTGTAGGTCCCATGGGAAAGAACCGAAAGATTTAATTCCACGGAAATAATTTCCAGTTCCAAAACCCACATTCAAGAATGCCAAGAAGTGGAGCCTCCACTACCGCAAATAGTGCGAAGAACGAAAAGGCAGGTCTTTGCAGTTAGGATGCTGGTCATCCAACCGTCAATTATGTTTGTACCGTAAGATGTCCCAACAAGAAAGTTAAATGAGCGGCTGAGATGAGTGGAGCTACGCGTCAACGTACTATCTAGTCGCGGCGTACGGGTTCCTGATGGACTAGTCCACTTCCTACTCCGTCACCTCAACCAATCGGAATCCTTCACGTCGATAACTACCGTGATCCACGCAGACACTATCTGTCCAAAGGCGTACTATAAAGTGGACCATTGCTTGCTCCGCCTCCGCGTAGTCAGAGAGAGAGAGAGAGATGGCGCAGAATAAGAAGAAATTTCCTCCCGTTCATATTAGCAACCCCACCGTAAAGAAGAAGAAGACTACGCCGACGCGAAGAGTTCTATATAGGGACAGATCCGTCAATAACTAAATCCTCCAACAACTACTATAAGATGAGAGACAGAGAAGTGGAGCTTTTAACTTTGGGAGGGGAGGAGGCTATCGTGCGCAGTGATGGGAGGTGGTGGAGGATCGGCAACCATGGCGACGGCGGAGTCGCAGTATGTGATGGCGAAGACATCGGTTTGGTGGGACATTGAGAACTGCCACGTCCCCAAAGGATGCGATCCGCACGCGATCGCGCAGAATATAAGCTCTGCTTTGGAGGCCATGGATTACCGTGGGCCTGTTTCGGTCTCTGCCTATGGAGATACTAATAAGATTCCGGCGTCTGTACAACATGCGCTCTCTAGTACTGGAATTGGACTCAATCATGTTCCTGCTGGTAAATCGATTGAACCATAAAGAACCCTGATTTTTTTCAAACCCTAGCCTCATAGATCGAAAGATCTTCTTTTTTGTAAGATTTGCGTTTCTGGATGTTTATTTTTTGGTTCTGCTACGGTGATTTACGATTTGGATGAAATTCTACTTTTGAGAAAATCTTTTTTCTTTTTCTCTGTTGAAATCTTGTTTTCGTGTCGCTGTAGATGTAATGTTTTTTTTATTTTGTAGGAGCAAATTTCGATTGTTAGGTTTGGAAAAAAGCACTGTCTCCATTTAACTGGTTGGCGTCTTGGGTTGATAGATGTAAAAGGGGAAAAACCAATCTTCTTTTGGCGACAGTGTCAGAAAGATATTCTCTGTGAAAAACTTGGGGGTTGGGAGTGTCAATTTTTTGGTTCTGTTGCTGCTGCTTAGCGATCAGCGATGAACCCATTTAGCAGTTTTTGGGGAGTTCTGTTGAGCCCTTGATTTAGGGTTAAATTTTGCTGCTGTTTCGGGAATCGATTTAGATAAAAATTGATCGCTTTTTGTTAAATTTTTGTATTTTAGGGTTGGAAGAAATCCTAGCTTCACTCAATAAGTTGATCTTGTTACAAACGGTTCCTCTCTCTCTCTCTCTCTCTCTCTCTCTCTCTCTCTCTCTCTCTCTCTCTCTCTACTTTTATTACCTTGGTGCGAATTATGCATGGTTAGTGATCTTAGACCTTGCTATTTCAAGCCATTAAACAATGCTACAATTTTCATAGATATAGGTGGCTGATCAAGTTTGAATATTGTTATAGATGGTGATCTTATAATAGCTTCTTTTTCTTTTCTTTTTTTCAGTTTTACTTTTGTTTGGGAAGGGGAGAAGAAATCTGATTTTCATTCAAGCGGTTGGTCTTGTAAGGGATAATTCCATTGTTTTCTTTTAGTCTATTCTATTAGTCAGGGAGTCATAGGTGAAATGAGATTAGTTGGTGTTCTTTGGCATGGGGATAATAAACCCTGGATTAAATTATGCATGGAAAGTGATCTGATCTCTTCCCATTGGACACCCTAAAACCGAGGTAGAATCTTTCTAACCTAAATTTAATAATGAACCAGCTTTAAAATCTGGGTGTTTGGTCCTGAGAACCTTATATTTGTTCTGGCTCCTAGCAGCAGGGTAAAATCGCAATCCATGAATCATTTAGTGCATGAATTGTCATTGACTTGCTGAAGAGCACCAGTTTTTGACCTTTTATAAATAGTCTTTGCTTGATTTTATTGTCACAACGTTGCGTTGATCACTATGTGGCTGTTGTTGCTGCTGGATTGAATGTTCTTCTATCGAATGTAAATCATTAAACAAAAGCAAGATTTTTATTCTAAAAGCCCTTGAGATATCCATTAATGCAACCAGCAGCATAATAAAAGATTCTTGCCACTAGTGTTATCTCTTGTTTTAGCTCTAATTCCCTTATGAAGTCACAATGACAACCACCTGTCCTTCACCTGTGCGTCAGTCTCTTTTGGTTACTAATTCTCTTTAGGTTACTAAGTGATATGGTATCATCCCATAATAACATGGAAGCTTTTCCATCTGCTTAATTACTCTTGGTTTGTTGAACATATGGTATCCTGTTTTTGTGAGATGTTCCTTGTCATGACTTCTTGATACGTGTATGTATCAATTCTGATTGAGATGCTAATGTGCCTCAGGTGTTAAAGATGCTAGTGATAAAAAAATTCTTGTGGATATGCTTTTCTGGGCTGTTGATAATCCTGCCCCTGCAAACTATTTGTTGATTTCTGGTGATCGTGACTTCTCCAATGCCCTCCATCAGTTACGAATGAGGAGATATAATATTCTTCTAGCTCAACCACAAAATGTGTCTGTACCACTTGTTGCTGCGGCAAAGAATGTGTGGCTTTGGACAAGTCTTTCGGCTGGAGGTCCACCTTTGCCAAATGGAGATTCATCACAATTTGCAAATGCACCAGGCGCTGATATGTCAAAAAATGCTGTCCCTGATCCTCTTCAGGTGCCTATGGATTCTGCTTTTGAAACCCATACAGGAAATCAGAAGTTTCATGGTAATGGGAAAGGTGATAGTAAGTTCAAAGTGAAGCAACCCTGGCGAAATACAAGTCAGCCCAACATATCAAGATCCTCAAGTAACGAATTTTGGCACCCTCAAGCAGGAGCACAAGAACTCACTAATGATGGAAGTTTTGATAAATCAAATCAGAAAAGGGTTAATGCCATGCAACAACAAAAACAAGAACCTGTATCCGGAGTACCAAGTGCTGAATCACAGGAGAGTGCTCGTGTGAACTTTACAGGAGCAGGTTCTTCTCATTTTCATTCACCATCCCTTAGTCCATCTGCTGAAAGCAACTTGCAGCCGCCATATCCTTCTTCTGGATTCCCACAACAAACTGGATATATACAAGGAAAGCAGGCTAATGAAGCTCCTCATGAGTTCTTTGGCAATCATAAGCTGAAAACGTCAACTGGACCTCCACCAAATTATGGTCCATATCGTCCTGATTTATCCTGGAACAACGGAAATCAGTTTCCTAATAATTACCCATCCCAGTACTCTCAACCGGGAAGGCCTAATGGCATTCAGCCTATGCAACCTTCCTTTGTGCCAGGGAATTTGTATCCACCAAACTCTCATAGGCATGGTTCTAGCTTGGCACCTTCAAAATCCGATGGGCAGCCCTTAGCCCCATGTCCCCCAACAAACATACCTGATATCACCAAGCTAAATGTTTCTGAGCACTCAAGAAGTTATGCCAATGCCCCTAGCTTTCAACGAAATGCAGGACCGTGGCCTTCAGAGCCAACCTCTGCCAACAATTTGAATATTCCACAAAATGCGTATCCATTGCATAATACTTTACCCAGCTATCCCAACACTTCGATTAATAGACATCCAACTCATGGTCCAGACCCCCAACCTCAAGTTTCTACAGTTATGGATAACTCTGCTTCAAATAATGGGCAACGGAGAGCTAAAGGAAGCTCACAACCATCCAATCACGTCCTTGGTCTTATAGGGAATGTATTGCTTGCTTTGAACACACTAAAAAATGATAAGATGGTGCCAACAGAAGCAAACATAGCAGATTGCATTCACTATGGAGAACTTAATCTGCTTAATTTCAATGTGAGAGACGCTCTGGACAATGCTATAGAGCAGCGGATGATAGTGATGCATAGAGTAGGAGGTGCATTGCAGATTTACATCCAGAAAAATGATACTTTGTGGAAGTGTGTGAATCCTATTGGCGGTAATATTAAGTATCCGAAATCGACATGGGATGAAATCCAGAAATTTTTAACCTCCTTAGATGGTCGTTCTGCAATAATGGCTTCTCAATGCAGGTATTAACTCTTCTTGCAATTTTATAATGTATTTGAGGCTCCATTCTTGGTTTTCTCACTGGAAATCTGTTTATTATTCTGCCAAAACAGGTATCAAGCTGCTACTATATTGAAAAGATCATGTTTGATGGATCTTGTTTTAGGTGAGATACTCCAGATTTTACACGTGGTTACCACCATCAAGAAATGGATTGTCCCTCATCCCTCAGGCTGGCAACCAATAACTATTACCGTACCAAAGGCAAATCCTGAGGGGGATACCATATCTGCTACTTGATTGCAAGCTTGCTAGTTATTTCTAGGAGAAAGGGATCTGAGATTAATTTGAGGAACAGCTTATTTGGATCTTGAGAACAGGAGAAAGGACCCTTTGAAACCTAGATTAGTGCAGTTTGAAAGTGAAGCTGCTAAACAAATCGTAGGATGTGAAAGTTGCAATTGTAGGTACTTGACAGCATTTAGAAACATAGGCAGTGGTCAGTGAGAGGAATGAGGTTCACTCAAGAATGTGACTTTCTGACTCTTAGAATTAGAATTTGCCATCCCTGCACAATACATCTGCCTTTCTGAAGGTTGTATTTCAGTTTTATTTCTCCTTTTTAGAATGCCAGGAGGGTTAGTCATCCATTAGCACAGTGGGTGGGTTAGCAACTCTGTTTATTTGTATGTACTAGTAAGATGATGGTGTATGGTGAACACGATTTAGGAAGGCTAGAAACTCCTCTTTTATTATAAATATTCTTCAGACTGGGATATACCGTCTGATGATGTTTGGGTTTGAGTGATTGAAAGTCCGTCAGAGGATGCCACCTCTGAGATCTGTGAATCTAGCTACTGTGAGAGATATAATCTGGAATTACGATTTCCTGAAGAGTATCAGCTTTTTTCTCGATTTCTTGACCCGATTTAAGCATTCAGTTGGATACATTACCTAAATTGAGGAGAAGGGATTTTGTGGTTGAACTGCAGCGTTGCAAAGAAGGAAAAGAAGAAAGAAGAGAAGTTAGTGCTGTCTTGCGAAAGCCTTAGCAGTACAGTATGAAGTTTATGATGCAAGCCAATCTCAATGGTTTGCCTTCTTGTTTTTTGGATACGCAGCGGAACTTTGGTGTTCCAATTGATGTCGAAGAGATCGGTGACAGTAGTACATGAATCCAAGTCATGCAAATACAATTCTGGCGTCATCAGAAAACAATTTCCAAATGAGCAGAATCTATATAAGGCATATGGATAATATGACTTTCTAGATGCTGGATATATGCAGATTCAGATTATGCTCTGTGATGGGAAGATAATACTTCTCTTGCTACTTCCACAAGATGGTATTTCTCAATTGAGATCTTGACAACTATGCGTTTTCAGTTCATAATACTCGTTCATGCTACTTCCATAATTCTCAATTGAGATCCAGACAAGTATAAATATGCTATTGTACATATCTAGTGGCAGATCCTTTTGGAAGAATTTGATGTTTCAGGTGAGGTATGTTCATGTAATGTTTGCTCTGGTTATCCTGGTGAACTTGTGTTTGGACAATCAATTAATCAGAAAGTACTTTATATAGTTGTTGGTTATATTGATTATGCCTCTTTGTTTCCTTTTCTTTTATCTTTCCCTGTTGAACAAGCCTCTTTGTATGATAGAGAGTTCCAGTAAGCGTACGCGCTCTTGAGAGTGAGGAATCCATGCTCCATTTCTTACATTTCTTATGTGCGTGAAAACTATGTTTTTTCATCATGTTTAAAATGGCTTAGATTGTTCTTTCACCATATTCAAAGTTTAGAGGTCAAATTTTATATTCGTGGATACTTGTAGCCCATGTTTTTATGAGAAAAAATAATAACTATCTATTTTTATTAATTTTATGAGGCAAAAAACTAGTTGGAATCATTCAAATGCACTGATTTGTGCGTGATGAACGGCTACTATCTAAAAAAAATCATCATGTATAGAAGAAGGCTTTGATAATTTGGCCATGCTGAGGATTCTTGACTTGCTAAATGATCTGCTTCGTTGCTCTCTCTCTCTCTCTCTCTCTCTCTCTCTCTCTCTCTCTCTCTCTCTCCTGTTGAGGGTCTAGATAGCATTGTGGATTGTGGAGGGTTGGATTCCATTCATATGGATTTGCCGGTGGGTCCAGTGCGGGTACGGCGTGCTGAGCATTGGGTTGAAGGATGCTTTTTTGTTTTTCGTTTTTCGTTATCTTTTGAACCACAGGAAAATTCTTTGAAAGTAAAAGATAGTTTGAAATATAAACAAAAGTATTGAGTTTACATCTCCTTTCATGCAAAATTCCCCTCAGATCGTTTCATTAAGGAAAGATTGAGATCCACCGGAAAGGACCCATCCCACATGACGCCTCTTATATCGAAGCCCTTCTTGCCAAAATGTTAGCTGCCTCTTTAGCTTCTCTGTACATATTCCTCGTAAGATCCTTTCTGCCGTTTTCCTGGACTCATTCATTAGTGAAGTAGTCCTTGTACATCTGGAGTCAATTAATACCTCAAGTCAGTAGCCAATTTAATGCGATGTCGCAGTTTAGACCAATATGCCTCATTGCTTGCTTTCCTGCCAAGGAAATAACTACAACCTGTCAGCCATCTTCCCCAAGAGCCTACCAGCCCCAGCCTTTCTTCACTAAGACTTGTCCTATCAAAACAAAGCTGATTCTCTCGAGGATCAGGAGGGGTCCATTGGACTGCAAAGGTTCTATTTCTCGCCTGAATGAGGTTCACTTTACTCCACTTCTTATGGGTCAGCAAGTGTTCAACATAAAATAGAGGATTAGAATCTGACGAATTAGCTCCTTCAATAGATCTAGCTTTGGGCCAGTTCACCTGTCTCCCCATGGAAGATGTTATCCCTTTCAAGAGAAATTGTGTAAAAAAGCACACGTTAATGAAAAGTGATTTTATTCTAAGTTTTCTGTTACCTGTAATAAAGCACTTTTCTAGTGCTTGTTTAATATTCAAATAAGAGATAATATCCACTTGAAGCTACTGCTGGACACAGTTCGAAGAATAGATGCAAGGTAGTTTCTTGTATGTTTCATACACAGTGGACAAGGCTTGGCGTAATTATGCAATAACTTAATGCAGCTTCTGACAGGTAATCTATTCAAAACCATTTGCAATAAGAGAATTTTAAATCTGGGTTGAATCTTTGCCATCCAAATCATTTCTAGAATGAAGTATTTTCATGGTAAGGTTGATAGAGAATCAGATGCTGACTTCCTAGAAAACTTACCATCAGTTGTAGGTAACCATACAGTTTTATCTTGAAGATGCAAAAGAACATGCTGACCATCAATGGCCCGTTTACATTCAACAAAGATAAAATGAATTTTTCCAACACCCAATTACCATTTTTCTTTAATCAATAACATCGGAAACAAGTTGAGAAGACTGACATTGATTCCATTTTGAGATAGGTACATATCAATAAGATACGTGTCCATTCCTCAAACCGTACGGATGTCCGGTTCCCATCTCCAATAACCTTCCTCATCCTTTCCTTGAATTGTTCCTTACAATTGAGTATGCTTTTCCAAATAGAAGTTGCTAAAGTAAATTTAGCCAAAAAGAAACTAAGTTACTTAGGTATTTAGCTGAAACCAGCCTAGACTAAAATTCCACTCAAGTTTCATTTAAAAAGCACTATCAAGCTTTGGCAGATCTCTCACCCCTAATCCACACTTCCACAAATTTGCTTTCACTTCGCCCATTTAAGATCATGCTGCTAATACTGATACCTGAAAGCAAACTTCTTATTGAGTTTCAGCTGGGGAGAGTATGGGTAGGATGAATCTCCTTCAGGTGGGTCCCACTAAATTCCTTTTTAATACATAGGATTCTTTTAAGAGCTTTGTCCAAAAATCTATGTACATTATTGGAAAATAAAATAGAATATTTATCGAGAGTGCCTCACCAAACTTATCAAGTATGCATCAAATTCCAGCACATGAAGAAAAGTCAGCCTTAGAAAAATATAAGCACATCATTAGCATAGATAAGATGCTAGATATGCAGTTGTTTCTTACAAATATAAGCTAGGGAGACAATACTCTTGCTAACAGCATCTTGCATCATAGCAGAAAAGACTTCCATACAAATAACAACGATATATGGTGATAGAGGGCACCCCTGCCTAATTCCACATTAAGGTTTAAACCAATCAGATTTTTTACCATTAACTAACAATGGAAAAATTGGAGTAGATATAAAATACATAATCAATCTAATCATTTTGGTTAAGAAACTCATGACCGAAATTCCTATTCAATGAATGCTTTAAAGATGTCAATCTTTACAATATCATTCTTCCATTTCCCCCTTCTTTTTAGCGAAAGCTAACAAGAATTCCTAACAAATTAATAAATTCTCGTGAATCATTTTCTTCCTTACTAATGACTCCCTTTAGTAATGCTTTAATTCTATTGACAATGACATTAGTACTAATTTTATGAAATTTGTTACAAATGCTACTAGTCAAAATATATCAACATCAATGTCATCCTCATTAGGCATAAGACATTTGAAAAGATTTGTTAAGTTCCTTTACAAACATACCTCTATTGAAGTATTTCTCATTATCTTTAAAACATCATGCCATGTTCTTAGGAAGAAAGTTGTAGTGATGCCATCAAGTTCCCAAGCTTTGCAAGGGCTGAGTGAAAAAGTAGTAATTCTACATTCCTACATAGAAATGGGAGGATCAAAGGCCTCTGCATTAGGAGTAGAAATCTTTCTGGTAACAAGTGAAATAGAATCAAAGTGACCTTTTGTTTAGTTTCTACATAACAGACTTTTAAAATGATCAGTGAAAATGATATCCTGCAGCTTAAATAGACGATCACCATTAGCACTCCTAATACGAACAATCGCTCTCTCTCTCTCTCTCTCTCTCTCTCTCTCTCTCTCTCTCTCTCTCTCTCTCTCTCTCTCTCTCTCTCTCTCTCTCTTGTGCACCCTCTCAAACAAATAAAAAAATATGGCATTTTTGTCTCCACTTCTGAGCCATTTTGTTCTAGATTTGGTTTATCAAAAGGTTGCTTGCACCCTTAAGGTAGAATGAAATTCACAAAGAGTGACCAGTTCACTATTCCCATCAATTACCCAATTGTTTTGATTCTTTTGAGGCTCTCTAAAAGGAGGCTCTTCTAACCCTCTTGAATTCCAGCTAATAATTTTGATGGAAAAATATGAAAAGGAATAGACCATATGGAATTCTATCTCCCTTAGTATCCATGGAAGGATTTCTTCCTTTTAGACTATCAATAAAGTCCTTCTTTGGGTCCGAAAGTGCTCGATATCTAGTTGTTGTTCTCTTCTTCCTAGAAATAGCTTCATGGCTTTAGTCTTTCTTACTATCTACATGTTCTTTCTTACTTAATATCTCCACCATTTTTTCCATTGCTTCCTTCTCCTCATCTTCAATTCCTTTTAACACTAGTTTTAAATATTTTCTTCTCTCTAAACTTCTTTCCCATATTCTTTTGATAGCTATACTTCTCCTTTGCATGCTCAGGGTTGGTTCTTTTTGTATTGTAAAAAACATGCCTTTGCTCTTCTCTCCATTCACCTCTTTCTTGAAGTTTTTTTACATTGTGCTCATAGTTAAGGTCCAATCTCACCTCTTGCTTCCCACCTGAATTGCATCTTGTCCCCCTTTCTAAGAAATTTTGCTATTCCACCTCCTCTTTTAGCAAGTTTATTTGCTCCATCTTCACAGTATTAGCTATATGATGATATCAAGGAGATTATGCTTTCATTGATATAATTCAATAGGCAAATTCTTCCATAGCTAATGAGGTATGTGTATTGCTTTCTCCTTTTCTTTGACTAGTCTTATGTATTGCCTATTGTTTATAATATGTGGAGGGATAGCTGTGTAGTAGCATTTAAGGCATATTTTTGGCCAACCTTACCGTACCTAAACCTTATTCAAATGTGTTTTTTTAAGAAAATGTCTGCAATACCAGTGCCTCTAATGGTATTATCTTTGACACCCTTTTATTTAATCCTATCCTTAGCCATAGCCCATTAGCTTTTAAAAGACAAAACTACAATTAAAATATCTTATGAGATATTCACCCTATTAGAATTTTTATGCCAAAAGAATAGTAGTTGCATTCTCTCTTATTAGAGAAACCTTTTTGATGATGTTATATATTTCTCCTCATTGTCTCCCTCTTAAACTTGTGGGTATATAGTGAGTAATAGTGTGCTACTTTTTCAATTAAATTAGTTGATTTATCTAAATTCAACCATTAAAAAATTTAAACATATAAATTTTAATTTGATTTAGTTTCTCAATGTTTTTTCTGTTAAAAATAAAACTTATGGATGAGGCCATTTTCTCTCTCAATTAATCTACTTGATTTATTCAATTTTGAATATTAAAATAAAAATAATTCTTTTTGAAAAATTTTCAAAGTTTAGTGATATAATGCAACCTTTGTTTTTCCTAATGAGCCCCCCCATAAAATAATTTGAATAGCTATAACTTCATGTGCACTTAGATTACTAAAGTGACCTTGGCTTAGATGGGCCATGCTTTGAAATTATTATCATTGAGTGATCCTAGTTGAGGTGTAAATGGTCTAGTTCTGGTATAGTTTTAGGGAAAACTAGAACTTCATCATTAAGATTTACATTTCTTGGTACCATAACATTATGAAATTTGGTTCATAGTATAAAAATCATTCTCATATGATCGATTTTAGTCCAGTTCTTAGGTTTTTAGCTGCTGTAATACATACGGAGAAAAATGCAAAAGACAAATAATTAAGATGTTGAAAGTTAGGTTACTCATTATTTTGTTTCTTTAATTATTTACACAATAATTAATAATATATTTGTCGTAAACATACAATATAAGAAATGCAAAAATTGTAAAAAATAAATATCATGTTGGTATCTATAGTATATAAAAATTATAACTATGAAAAAATTCAAAATATATAAACAAATAAGCTTGAGAATACATAGAGAGAGCCAACATGAAAATATCTAAAAACTAATATATTTGCTCAAGATTTCAATCTTCTTGCTAAAAAATGTCGACTATGTTCTTTGTAAGTAAAGAATCAAGAATACCTATTTGAGAGAGAGAGAGAGAGAGAGAGAGAGAGAGAGAGAGAGAGAGAGAGAGAGAGAGAGAGAGAGAGAGAGAGAGAGAGAGAGAGAGAGAGAGAGAGCATATGTGTAGTAAAGGAATAGTGAGGAGAAAGGGTTTCAAACTTTAAGGGATGTTTAGCTCTTTTGGGGGGCAAATATTATAGTTTTGGACTTTGTTTTCCCATGTTTTCAATAGTCACTATGCCTATTCAAAAGTTCATATTTACAAATAAACCACGATGGGTCATCCATAAATAATATTTATATAAGTGCTAACCTAAAAGAAAAATAAATACCAAAATTGTATAAAAATATAACTAACTAGTAATAAACTTTGTCAAATTTTATTACTAGTTTTTTTTCCTAGAAAAGATCAAATGTTAAGTGGGTTACTGGATAGAGAAAAAGAAACAACAAATAGCATGTTCCTGATGTCCAGGCCATTTTAAGCTATGTAGAAACCACTAGTATTTGAGATATGCTTTTGAGTAAGAAATAGTGTGAAAAATCTTGTGAGATATTGTAAGAGAACTTTTGCCTTTCTAAGAGCTAATGGGTGTATGTGTAGAGGTAAGACTAAGTAAAAGGGAAATTAGATAATACTCCTAAAAGCAAGGTAATAGAGATGTTTTTCCTTTTCTTCCTTGCTGCTCTAGTCCACCTCCTACATGACCTTGGATCATAGATTTTATGCTATTAATGTGGAGTTTTTTGGTAGGTCTATGTCTTTCTTTCTGGACAAGTTTCGAATGTGTTTCTTTAACACCTTTGCAGAACAAGGACTCACAAAAACCATTAGGTTTGTAGACAAGTAATTAGAAAGGGGCTGCACTCTTTTGGTTTTGGCCTTTTAGGTCATTTTAATTTTTTACATTTGGCCTTGTAATTGGGTAAAAGCCATGGACTAGTAGTATAGTGACCCAGCCCACAAATGAAATGGACTGGTTGAGTACAAGAATTTTAAATAGGTTGTAAAAACCTAACTCAAACCTAGTTTATGGGTCACTGTTTAGTAGGTTGACATCCCTTAGTTGCAAGTGATAAAGAAGATCCCTTCGATCAAGTATTAATACTAGCAAAACAATAAATAGTTCCATTATTCTTCAAGAATAGAATTCTAAAAACAAAAGGGAAAGCAAAGGCAACATGAATGATCTAGAATATACCCAATAGAATCATGAAATTGGGAAAGGAAGCATATTTCCATGCATAGACAAGTAGATTATCTCACTTTCTATCATCTTTCACCATCCATTTCCCCTTCTCTAGATTTCTTTCTTATTGTAATATGCTTAGCATAAAAATATTATTTACTTTCATTTAGTGGTTTATCCTTTTCTTGTTATAGATTTACATAAATAGATTGTGTTCCAATAAGTGGGCTATTGCACATATAAAGTATAATCTACTACTTTTAAGGGTTCAAAACTACATACCCAAAAAAACTAGTTTTAAGTCTTTGCAAGGACGAATCCCCTTGTTGGAATTCACTCTGTCAACAATATGCAAAAGAAAATTCTTAGGGCTTTGCAAAACCAAAATCCTTTTGAACAACTATTAATGTATGTAGGGTTTTTGAGAGAGAGGAAAAAGAAAGAAGAAATTTTTATTTATCCTCCTTTTTATACAAAGGGTAGATTTGTCATTAAGTACAGATGAAATCATGCAATTTAATTTTATTTGTGCCAAAGTTCAACAAGTTCAATAAAGGTTTATAAACAAGATAATCTACATCACTATTTGGAGAGAGAGAGAGAGAGAGAGAGAGAGAGAGAGAGAGAGAGAGAGAGAGAGAGAGAGAGTGTAATATCCTTAAATTTTAAGATAAAATAGGAAATTATTAAATAAATTAAAATAAAAAATTTATGGATGAAATTTTTTCCTGAAAACATAAGAATTAGAAATTGCTCGTCGATACGAATCCAACGCCACCAAGAACGCAAAAAACGGAGCTCAAACGAGGGAGTTATGAGCCGTCAAAGTTGGAAGGGCAATTTGGTCATTTGGTAGAGACGTATTAGACAGGGGTCCAAATTGATACTGGCACCCCCGTCTTCCACACGTCTCTACCAGTGCCGGAAAAATCGCCGAGAGACGTGGAAAGAGGCGTGTGGGTAAGAGTTTCTCTTCCCCAAGACTCTAAAACCCTATATCTATGCTCCTCTAGGAGCCAAAACGCTCCACTTTGAGCGTTTTCCATGAATGCTACGCAAAACCCTAGCCCTGCAAAAATCTGAAGTTTCCGGCGAGTGGAGCCCCGGCAACACGAGCAAACCCGACCAGGCACAAGGTAAGCCTCAAATCCGTGTTTTTTCTGTATTTATTAATTAGAAAATTAATTAGGAAAGTATTTAAAAATTAGGAAAAAAATTAGATTTTTTTTAGGAACTTTGTGCACGCTACTGTTGGAGCGCGATTTCATAGACCAAACGTTGTCCATTTGGAAATCGCACCGTCCAACTAGTGCACAAGAGACCCAAGAGCAAACCCTTTAAATTTGGGAGTGATCCAACGGTGGATTTCTCCAGAAAATCCAAAAACCAGTACCTATGGATGTTTTTAGGAACTTGGGAAAAACCGTTTAAAAAACATGGTTTTTGGAGAAATCAATGCAAAAGGATGATAGAAATGGAAACTAGACAAAATTTGGAACAAAATGGTTCAAAAACCAAGTGATTTGGACACCTGTAGGGTCACCGATGATGACCGGAAGCCGGTCGTCTTCTCAGGCGCCGGTTTCCGCATCGCCTGTGTAAACCGATGTAAACCGGGCTGCCCGTGTAACCCAGTGTACAGTGGGTGCCGGTGTAACCCGGTGTAAACCGGGCCACCAGTGTAACCCAGTGTATACTGGTCGCCGGTGTAACCCGGTGTAAAGCAAGGCCGCTGGTGTAAACCAGTGCACCCGCCAAACACCCTATAAATTAATAAATATTAATTTATGAAGTATTTTCACTTAAAATTGATTTTTGGGAGCTAGAGGAGTCCAAATCACGATCCGAAAGATGCGTTGTGACCGTATTGACGACACGGACCTAGTTTTAACTTAAAAATTTAGAAATGACCACTTTTTATTTAGAAAAATTTTAAAATAGTGGTGTGACATGTACAGGTGCACTTGAATATACCAATTAAAGGGAGTTATTAGCAAGCTAGTGGTCTCACACTGAGGTAGGTGACGACAACTAATGTTTTTCCTTGATATTTGAACCATGTTTAAACATAGCATCATGTGTGATTGTGTTTTAAAATGCAATTATTATTTACCGTGGATTTCATGCGACATTGCGTACAGGATGGTTATTCCAAATTGAAATCTTTTACTGAATAAACTTATTTAAAATGCTTTTACAAGTATGATGTTAATTAGTTATGCTTAATTAGAGATTTATTTCTTATTGTATATATAGAAAATGCATGGATTTACATGGAAATGAGAATAGAGGCTTATTACCGGTCCTTTTATAAGGCTAACCCTGTGATGAGGGGCATGTCTTGGGGATTGCAAGCTATAAGTGCTCTTGAGTTTTAGCATATACATATGATTTCCGTGTTTTATATTTGATGATGGGTGCTCTCGCCCTGGGCGTCATGCTTAGGAGGGATAGGCCGCCACCCACCTTCCGAGATTATGATGTGATGAGTTTGTGATATGATAGACACCTGCCCATAGATGGCATTCGGTAGGGGTTTGGTAACATGGATAGTCCACACTACCGGTCTGAGTCTTTCCATGGGGACAGACGCTAAGTCTCCCGTTATGGTGTCGACGGAGAGCGGCGGTGGTTGATACCCATGGAGGGTTGCCACTGCAGCATGATGGCCCATATTCTTGTTATGTGTGCATGCATGATGAGCATGGTTATGGATGGTATGCTTGGGTGTGACGACACTCAGAGGTTGACTATGTGTACTCCTGATCAAGGATGTTAGTGCGATGTGGTGGGACCCATTACCTTAGGGTGCCCTTATTCTGGATGTATGTTCCATTTTATTGATTCATGTCATGTTTTAACTCTGTGAATTTCATGTTTTAGCATATGGAATAAATTGGCATTTATTGAACATGGCATTATGATATCACTATCTTCATAAATGTTAGATTTTTCATCAGTATTGTTCATTATTTCTTGCATTTATTACATTAATTGTCTATGTACCTACACAAGCGATAGCTTGCTGAGGCATTGCTTTGTTTTGCAATGCCTTAGATCTCGAGCGCGATAACAGGAAAGGCAAGGCTGTTGAGAAGCCGTGAAAGCTGCTGAAGACCATTTTTCTATAGTATTAGACAGTGATGTGAGTCATTAAACAGGATTATCATTTGGATTTTTATTATGGATTGCATATTTTATATTGGGATGTGATTTAGATCTTTGGACATATGTTGGACATTTATATGGGATGTTATGATGGATAGACCCTGGGCCATATTATTATTGTCTTTTGGATGTTTATTTGATTTAAAATAAAGGCGCCTATTTATTTGACGTTGATTTATACGCGAATTATTTATTTATGTTTAAATTACATGTACGCCATTTTGAGAAAGGAAAATTAACACCCGAAGTTTTAAGATAGGTTTAGAAAAATGTTAAATAAATCTTTTCTCATGGGATCCCAAATGCTCTTAATTAAATTGCCATTATTATAAAATAAAATAAAAAATTCTTAAAAAAATCCAGGGTGTTACAGAGAGAGAGAGAGAGAGAGAGTCTATTACTAATAGGTGTCCTGGTGATGCATAAGTACAAGGACTCTGTCATATATATGACAGAGTCCTTGTACTTATGCATCACCAAGACACCTATTACATTTGTGTGGCTTAATGCACCTAGATTTACTTGTATTATTGATTCAAGCTTGTACTTTTCATAAACTGTCACTTGGACCTAATCACTACCACACCTGTTTGTGAGGAGGCATCCCTTCTTCAAAATTATGGGGAGAGGTTGTCAAGTTCCTTAAAGAAAGTTATCTCATGCCCCTAGATATTCTCTATCTACTTGTCTATTTTAGTTTCAAATACAAGTACCCTTTTGTTGAAGGTAGCTCGAGCTTTTATATTACAAATATGTTAGATAAACCCCATAAGGAAATAGAAAGCCTATTATATTATGATGTGTGATTTAATGGAAAACTTCATTCAATTTGATTAGGATGGTCGGGGCTCTAAGATGTCTCTTAGGAGAGGAAGAAGAACATGAAACTTAGAAATATACATATGTGTGTGTGTGTGTGTGTGTGTGTGTGTGTGTGTGTGTGTGTGTGTGTGTGTGTGATAGAGTCCTTGTACTTATGCATCATCAGGACACCTATTAGATTTGCATAGCTTAATGCACCTAGATTTACTTGTATTATTGATTCAAGCTTGTACTTTTCATAAATTGTCGCTCAGACCTAATCACTACCGCACCCCTTTGTGAGGAGGTATCCCTTCTTCAAAGTTATGGGGATAGGTTGTCAAGTTCCTTAGAGAAAGTTGTCTCATGCCCTTAGATGTTCTCGATCTACCTGCCTATTTTAGTTTCAAATACAAGTACCCTTTTGTTGAAGGTAGCTCCTGCTTTTATATTACAAATATTTTAGATAAACCCCATAAGGAAACAGAAAGCCTATTATACTATGATGTGTGATTTAATGGAAAACTTTATTCAATTTGATTAGGATGACCGGGGCTTTAAGATGTCTCTTAGGAGAGGAAGAAGAACATGAAACTTAGAAAAGTATGTATATATGTGTGTGTGTGTGTGTGTGTGTGTGTGTGTGTGTGTGTGTGTGTGTGTGTGTGTGTGTGTGTGTGTGTGTGACAGAGTCCTTGTACCTATGCATCACTCAGACACCTATTAGATTTTCATGGCTTAATGCACCTAGATTTACTTGTATTATCGATTCAAGCTTGTATTTTTCATAAACTATTACTCGGACCTAATCACAACCACACCCCTTTGTGAGGAGGCATCCCTTCTTCAAAGTTATGGGGATAGGTTGTCAAGTTCCTTAGAGAAAGTTGTCTCATGCCCCTAGATGTTCTCTATTTACCTGCCTATTTTAGTTTCAAATACAAATACCCTTTTGTTGAAGGTAGCTTGGGCTTTTATATTTCAAATATTTTAGATAAACCCCATAAGCAAATAGAAAGCCTATTATACTATGATGTGTGATTTAATGGAAAACTTCATTCAATTTGATTAGGATAGTGGGGGCTCTAAGATGTCTCTTAGGTGAGGAAGAAGAACATGAAACTTAGAATTATGAGTATAGTTAATACTTCTAAATGAAAGGGGAATAGATCCATGGTCCATTCCATAATAAATCAATGAAATATAGGTTGGTCCTTGGTGGCAAACACCAGTAGGAACATATCCCTTAGTTTATGATACGTGGGACTATGCCCTTGCTTTCTCAATGCTCATTTGGAAAACATCAAAAAGCAAAGGAAAATGATAAACGCACCCCCTACACTTAACATTGTTCCCACTCCTTTATGGGTTTGGGTATTTTACACATTTATTGATTGTGTTTGTTTTACAAGATCTAGAAGTAGCCATTAACTACTGAAAAACCCACAAGGGCTAGAGTAAGGTTAAGTGGAGGGAGCAGATTTATCATTTCTTGAAGAAAAATATTCATTATCATGGTTTGGACCTATGGATTTGGTTTGTGTGTGTACACTATTTGGTTGTGTATTTCCTTAAGTTTTTTTATCCATAGATGCAATTACAAGTTGTTTAAAATTTCAAAGTGTTCATTTTATCTTCCATGCTACTACAGAGTGAAGTACAGGTGTTTGATTGGTGTAAATGGTATACCACAAGGAAAAAATTGATAAAAACTAGACTAAAATATTAGGTTAATGATTATTCAATTGGAATTGATGGTAGGTTTTGGTTTTCAAGTGTGGTACCAATTTCACATCTAGGTACCCAGTCTAGTTGAGAACTAAAAAATATAAATTATATGACTAAATGCCCTTATAATATCATTTTTGAACTATTGATTATTTATTGCAAGTGCACATGTTATTGTAGTGTAGCTTATACAAGTACGGGTTGAGCTCATGGGGACTCGACTTAAAAAGGTTTTGGTTTTCAAGTGTGGTACCAATTTCACACCTAGGTACCCAGTCTAGTTGAGAACTAAAAAATATAAATTATATGATTAGATGCCCTTATAATATTATTTTTGAACTATTGATTATTTATTTCAAGTGCATAGGTTATTGTACTACAGCTTATACAAGTACGGGTTGAGCTCATGGGGACTCGACTTAAAAGATAGAGTTTAAATAAAATTTAATTATTCAAAAATAAAAAATAATAACAGAATTTAAATAAAAAGAAACTTAAAATTTAGATTTATTAATTTAATGAAGATTACAAAATTTTGAATTAAAAAGACAGAAAATTAAATGAACTAATAGCTAAAATCTACTTCCCTAGCTTGATCATAGCCAATTTCTTCAAATCTAGTGTCATCAAAGTTGATCAACCTCCATCAATCATGCAATCATTCTCTGATTAAGGATTCAATTGCTGGATTAAGCAGATTCTCTAAAATTTTAATGATCTAGACCAAGGAAAGATTTTGGGTTTTGGACGGCTTAGGTCAAATTTTTAGATTTTAGATTTCAGATTAGGGCTGATGGATAAGTTAAGAGTTGTCCTAAAAAAAGAGCTAAAAATTAATTTGAAGTCTGATGAGAAACATATTAGGAATTGAAGAAATCCTATTTGTTAAAGCTAAACTGTTGATTAGGTTTAAGCCTTAATAAACAAGGCCTGGATTACTTAGTTCCTGGAATTAATCTAAAAATAGTATAGAACCCGGAATAGCAGAATATGGATAAAACAAAATTGGGATAAGATCATAAAAGAATTAGACTACAATTTAAATTAGAGACCAAAGGGAAAAATTGAAAATATCTAGTTTTTGCATTTTAAACAAAAAACAGAAATGCTGCCTAATGGAGAAGATGACATAAAAAAGACTGCAAAGAAGGGAAAGGAGAAGAATTTGTGAAAAAATAGGGAGTTTTGCTCCAAAATGATAGTGGGCTACAATCAAAGCAAAAAATGATAATAAAAAAAATAATCAAGGCAAGATAAATCGTAGGGAAGGGAAATGGTGAACAAAAATTCGAAGGAAGAAGCAAAGTAGAGAAGGAGAGAACAGGGATGGTGGAGAGATAGGAGACGATGAGGAAAAGAGGATGAGAGATTGACTCTCCTCTTGAGGTCATTAGAGCCAGCCAGCAAAGAGGGAGAACATGGAAGAGGAGGTGGGGTGAGACAGAGTGAGAGAGATAGCAAAGGGGGAGAAAGCGAAGCAGAGAAGGGAGACAGAGAGTGTGGTGGTGAGGGAGACAGAGAAAGACAGAGAAGGGAGAGTGGGAAGTAGAGAAGCGAGAGGGTGGTAGGTGGTTTCTTGTGGTTGTAGTTTGTCTCTTCAATGGAGAGAGAGAGGTGGTATGGCCGATTTTCATGTAGTGCTGGCCATTGAAAAGTGATGGAGATGAGGGTGTTCCAGTCTCTCCTTTCAGCTGCCTCTATCTAGTGAGAAAGAGAAATGGAGAGCGAGAATGAGAAAATAGAAGGGGAGAGAGATCAAGGAGAAGGGTGGCAAGAGAGATCCACCCTCCACCTTCCTTTGTCCTTCAATCATGTCGCCCTTTTTTTCTAGATTTTCTAGAGGAGTTTGATTATCTTTAATTTCTTCTTTTTCCCTCCTTGTTCTAGTCCATTTACTTTGATCTAGACCATCCAATTCCAATTTGGTTGATTTGCAAAACATAGCTTTGATAATCATCTGATCATTAAATTCTACAAATCAATGGTTAGATGATTAATTAAAGCTAAAATACAAAATTTTAAGTAAAATTTTAAAATTGATCAATGATATGATCTAATTAAATAGTAGATTAAGGTATTTTGGCCAAAATAAAAAACTTATCACACCCCCAACCAGCATTTTGCTATTCTTGAGCAAAATATGCAAAAACCCAGTCAAAATATTCCAAAAATTATTTTCAAATCAAAATAATTATCTTCAATAAATCTATCAACTTTAGCATACTAATAAAATTGAATGAAAAATTCAAAACCCTACGCATATGCTAGATATATTCCACTTAAGCTCAGATCTTAAATTGTGTGTGTGTGTGTGTGTGTGTGTGTGTGTGTGTGTGCACAGTCTACATATGCAATAATCTTTATTTCTAAGTAGACTCTAACCACTGAACTCCATCTGAAATATATCTTAACCTCAGTCCTCACTAATAGACATACACCCAGACATAGAATCTCTTAGATTAAATGTTCAAATCATATTTCTCTTTTAAATATGTGAGTAGAGTAAATAAATTTTTTTTTTATCTCACATATACTTATGAAAGAATGGGAGTTACTGAGAAATTTAGTTTTTGATCTTGTTAGAATGGATGTTATTATCTTTGAATACTTAGAAATACTACTATTTAACCTTATATTTTCATATTCTCATCAATACTATATTCATCATATAACCAATAGGTCTTTAACTGGGATGAAATGTAGGCTCAGGACAAGGTACAAAAGAAAGGATATAAAAGGGTATTCAAACTTCTTCAAAAATAAATACAAATCTTCTACTAAAGTTGGCAATTCTTTCTTTACTTTGTTTGTCTAAAGTGAATATCTTTTCCACTTTTTTGCATTCTTCAAACTTTTTCTTTCTTTTTCACACTTTTGAATCCCTTTGAAGAAAAATTTAGAACATTTAACCTCTCAAAAATAATGAATGGCTCTAAAATTCACTTAAGTTATAGGTCTCTACTATATTTCTTTAGGACCTCTAAGTTATAACTAGTTATCAATTTAGACTATGTATGTACAACTTCATGTATAGATGTGATCTGAGACTTTGCTTTCATGGAGTATTTTAGAAAATTAGAAAAATAATGAATTGATCATGTAAAATTTCATTAATAAGTCAAAGTTATCTAGATTATTCTTTATAAAAATCCAATTTTCATCATAGTGTAGGAATTGACCTGAAACCTTAAAAAAATAAATTAAATTAAATTAAATTAAATTAAGAAAATCAGCTAAAGAAAACTAAGAAAAACCTAGAATTTGTTAGAATTCTACACTCCCATCCTAAAATAAACATTGTCCCCAATGTTTAAAAAGTGGGATGATGATAATGCATTGAGAAATGAAGAAATGGGAGATGTACAAATAGAAAGTTCTGAAAAACTATGGTACGTTATTACAGATATAGACTTTGAGACTTCCCTAGGTCCATACAAAATGAGCCGGACAAGCCTCTAAAAAGAATTGGTGAGTGAATTTATCTTGCAAATTTTAATTTTTTATTTTGTCATGGGCCAAGGTAAATATATCTCCAAGCTACTTCTCATAATTAAAGACCATTGGGGAGCTTTATGGAATTTGAGCAAGGATGTCATATGACTTGGTGGGTGAGACGTTTTCCTTATCAACAAATTTATCTCTTTTTCTAATAGGTTTCAGTACTATCTCAGACTTTTTAAGACCAAATTTCTTAATTATTTTACCACTAGGAATAATGGTAATTGTTTGTTCCATGTTTGTAAATGAAGAATTAATCTCACCTACCTCATCCATATCATTTGGGTTTTTATTTGGTGGGATAAGATATTGCCCTTTATCAATGGTCTATTGTATTTGAGATGATGTCCTTTAATTCAATCATGGATTCTGTGTTCTCTTTTAATTGGGCTTTAATTTGAGCAATTTTTTTCTCTTGATATTGCATGAATTGATGAAATTTATCCTCCACTTCCCTCTGAGGTGGAGGAAGGTAAGGTCTAGGAGCAAGTAGTCCTTGTGGTGATTGGTAAGGGTGGTATTGGGCCTTATATGAGATATTATCATTATATTCATTTCCCCAACTAGTAGTAGGATGATTACTCCAATTAGAATTATATATCTCTAAAGATGGAAAAAAATGTTGCTCATAAGAATGTATATGTTCATGAAGTGCATCCTAAGTGGGGTGTGTATTACTTTCACAAATATCATGCTATTTTAGTATTCATATCATCTTTTTAGTCATAGCATATATTCCTCTCCTAGTGGATGGTGGTGAACTTAGGCTTATTTGGGTAACCTAGTTTTTCTGCATCAGCCCAAGTTTGTGCCCTTTTTGCTAGCCATTCCAAATACTCTTGCACATATTTAGGTTGTTTATTTAAGAAATTGTCATTGCACATCATTTCAATAAACTGGTGCATATCATAATTAAGTCCTTCATAAAAGAAGCTAATGATACGCCAAAATTTGTATCTATGATGTGGATAAGTTAACAATAATTCCTTGAATCTTTCATAACATTGGTAGAAATTTTCTTTATCCTTCTAGGTAAAATTCTCATTATATTTCAACCAATAGTATTTGTCTTATGTATAGGAAAGAACTTATTCAAGAACGTCTTAGTCATTTCTTGCCATGTTCGTATAAAACCTGTTGGCAGTGAATGAAAACACATCTTAGCCTTTTCCTTTAAAGAAAAAGAAAATAGTTTGTCTTACCATGTCCAATTTGATGTTTTATGTATGGTGGGTCATGCATACTTCATCGAATTCTTTTAAATGTAGGTAAGGAATCTCACTATCTGACCCATAAAATTTAGGAAGTAATTGAATTGCTCCCACCTTTAATTCAAACATACCAACATTTGGAGGTAAAAGTATACATGGAAGTGTGCTAGTATAATTAGGCTATAAATAGTCTCTTAGTGTTTTTCCATGAGGATTTTAGTTATGCTAATTATCCTCATGTATTCTAACTTGGTCCCATTCCTTGTTATATTTTCTTCTCCTATTTCCATATGATAAAGAATGCTTTCTCCATGGATGTATATTTTCATTAAATAGAGGTTGAGGATCATCAGTATCAAAGAGAGGTTTGCTAATACATCCGGAGCATCATCATTATCCAGGATGAGAGGTGGTTCATCATTAATAAAGAGAGGATTGTTTCTCCATGAGAAAATGTCATCTCTGTTAATGCTAGAGTGTAAATTACCCATTTGATTAGTGTTTAGATTATTCATTAAATGCAACTGATCATGTAGTTTTTTTTTTTTTTTTTGAATAGGAAAAATTACCATAAATGATGCAACTTAAATTCTCAGAATGATGCACAAACAAATGACACAATTAAAAAATCCCCTAAGTCTAACAACCAAAAATATTTTGATTTTCTTGAATTTGTGTGGAGGAGATGCTTTTAGATTAGCCTAATCAATGCTCCTCCTCCCTTTTCAAATTTGACTACTGTTTATCAGTTGGGTTCTATTCTAAAGTGGTTAATACAATCCTCATTTCAAGAGGCATTTAGACCTCAATAGACATTAATGGAAGGTGTAGGAAAACCACTTGAATTTTAAGACGCCTACTATAACTACAATGCTTAGAAGCCATTGAGTGACAATAGATCGCATCCTTTTAAGAGGGTCTTACGAGCATGCAATGGCCTTTATAAGTCTCTTCTAATTAATTTTAAATTAATTTAAAAGGATGTGTTGTGTGCTTGTGATGATTATCTTAGGTGGCCCAAGAGGTGGTGATTAAATCCACCCTTGATCTTGTGGGATCGGGTGCCCTTACTAATTAATATCACACTTTGTGGGAGTTTGATCAATATATAAATCACCTTAAAGTGGTAAACATGCCCTAAAATGCAATTCAAAATAATATACTAATGCAAAACCTAATATACAATAATTATAAAATATGCTTTCTATATGCAATTATGCTACCAAATTGTGCAAAATTATTCTAATAATGCAAACCCTAATGTAAGAATTTTAAAGAGTTAGGATTGTTCATAGTTGAGTCCTGGATAAGATCTTCTTGCATAAGGGTGGGACCATTTACATTCCACCTCCACTTCCAAGTTACGATGGTCCACCCTTGACCCATATTATTATTACAACCATTTTAAATAAATTGTAACTTAAAAAACATGCCATGTGTCCTCACTACACTTCACTTAAAATAAAATTTTGGCTAACATAATTGAAGTCCTCCTTAAATTCCTCTTTGCAAAATAAAAATTGCAATAAGTGCCAAAATTCAAGAAATATAGTGATTATGCACTCTTTTTTTTTTTTTAAATGCACCTAAAAGTGCCTAAAATGCTAAAACATTGCAATTCCTAAATTTTTTACTTTTTGAATTTTTTTATTAAATTTTATGAAAACTCCACTGTAGGTCCTCAACAGCTGTACTAAAAACTTATTTGATTATTTACTATAAGTGCATAAGCTATTATAATACAACTTATGCAAGTATGGGTCGATCCCACAAGGACTCAATTTAAAAATATGGAGTTTAAATAAAATTTAATTATTCAAAAATAAAAATAAAATTTAAATAACAAGAAACTCAAAATATAGATCTATTAATTTAATGAAGATTGCAAAATTCTGAACTAAAAAGATACAAAATGAAATGAAATAATAGGTAAAATCTACTTCCCTAGCTTGATCATGGTCAATTTCTTCAAATTTGGTGCCATCAAAGTTGATTCACCTTCATCAATCATACAATCATGTCTCTGATTAAGGATCCAATGGTTGAATTAAACAGATTCTCCAAAAATTTAATGATCTAGACTAAGGAAAGATTTTGGATTTTGAACGACTTAGATCAAATTTTTGAATTTCAGATTGCATATCAAGGCTAATGGATAAGCTAAGAGTTGTCCTAAAACACAAGATCTGAAAATTAATTTGAGTTTTGATGAGAAACATAGCAGGAATTGAAGAGATCCTGTTTATTAAAGCTAAACCATTTATTAGGTTTAAACTTTAATAAAACAAGACCTGGATTACTTAGTTCTTGGAATTAATCTGAAAACAGTACAAAACCCAAATAGTAGAATTTGGATAAAACAAAACTGGAATAAGTTCACAAAAGGATTAAACTAGAATTTAAAATTAAAGACCAAAGGGCAAAACTAGAATTCTCTAGTTTTCTAGTTTTAAACAAAAAACAAAACTGCTGCTTGATAGAGAAGACAACATAGAGAAGTTGGGAAGAAGGGAAAGGAGAAGAATTTGTGGAAAACAGGGAAAACTCAACTTGGGTTTTGCTCCAAATTGATAATGGGATATAGTCAAAGCAAAATAAAAAAAATAAAACATGAAGGCAAAATAAATTGTAGGTGAGAAATAGTGAATAGAAATTCAGAAGAAGAAGGAGAGTAGAGAAAGAGAGAACATGGATGGTGGCAAGATAGGGTATAATGCAGAGGAGAGGGTGAGTGACTGGCTTTCCTCTTGAGGTCATCTGAGTCTGCTGACAAAGAGGGAGAACATGACTCTCTCTCTCTCTCTCTCTCTCTCTCTCTCTCTCTCTTCAACTCCCAAATCCCATAGTTTTACCTCTTTTCCTTTGGTGTTGTGTTTCATTTACAATTATGCTATTATTAACTTGTTTATGCTATAGTTACTAGCATGATATGTACTTTTATATTCTATGTTGTTTCATTTACAAACTAATATATAAATAATTAAATAAACAAAAATAATTTATAACCTATCTTTTGGCCTCTTAAATTATCCATTTTCGACATTCTTTTTTATATTAAAATAATAAATACCGAAAAATTAAGGATTGAATTTTAGACTAGTAACCCAACTCCAAAACATACAATACCAAGAAAGCTAAAGTCTTAACAATACAATTATTATTTTATGTGGGACTAAATCGGAACTAGATTGTTTACTCCCCAAGTACTTCCTTTGGCTTATAAGAAAACTGTTTAAGACTTAAATCGAGCCTTTAGTCTGTGTCTGAAATTCTCTTAACAATAGATGTAGTTGCCATGTCCAACTCAGAGAGAGAGAGAGAGAGAGAGAGAGAGAGAGAGAGAGAGAGAGAGAGAGAGAGAGAGAGAGAGAGAGAGAGAGGCAAGATAGAAATAATTTTCCAACCTTTCTAAATTAACAACAAGACATGCAAGTATTTTCCTTTGAGGTGTTCGTTATACGTGCTCTAGGATTACAAGTAAATTGCCTATATTAGGTCACTTGGTTCAGTGGGATGCCTTTTTAAGGCATAAGTACAAGGGTGCCTTTGTATTTAGAGTTCTTGTAGGTGTACATGCTCTTCAGCGTGAGAAATCCACGCCCTTCTTTTTCCATATCAAAACTTTTTTTTAATTAATACAATGGATTCAGAAGCATCAAACCTCTCTTGTTCAGAAGAATCAAAACTCATGGAAATGGTACTAGCCGTACTTAATAATGGAAGGATTTGGCATAAATATGTAGAATTGTCCCTCTTAAAAAGATTATTCTGGAATAAATGGGCAATAGTTAGGAGAGGTGTGCCAGCGGATAGCAGAAGCAAGGTTATTAGATACTAAAGGGAAACCCCGCCAAGAATCATACATGCAAGTTTCACTACATGTGGCTCATCTTTGATAACTTCTTTAGATTTGTGTGAACTAGTAGACCGATCACTAAGTGGGGATGCGCCCTCTAGCATGAGCACACTTTTTGCAAAATTTGGAATTTCTTCATAAATTCACAGGCACCAGTTTTAAAAGTGAGAATCTTAACTCCTAACTAACTTGTAACCCCAAAGTATTGGTTCACAACTCTCTCATCAATGATGACAATGTCATCGCCAAGCATAGCATAATCCTCAAACTTTCAATCTGTGTATACCCTTTCCACGGATAGCCGCCCAAGAAAATTGCGGGCGAGTGTGAAAAGAGGCCAAGATGAAATTTAAGCCATTTATCATGTTCTCCATACGAAAAAAGTATAACCCATAAGAAATCAGGGCATTTGAATTATCCTAACTACATGTTTCGGCTTCTAAAAATTTAATAAAAATGGATGTTCACTATTTACTTTTCATGTAAACATAGGCTAAAAGTATCCAATGAAAATGAAATTTGATCTCAGCCATTTAAATGTGATGAACACTTAGATCTACAAAAAAAAGTTTCACCACTCATGAAAACTAGGGCATGGACTTCTTCACAAGCTCATACCGCTAATGGGGCTATAACTTGACTCAAGTATTTATCATTCCTCGTTGTAGGAGTCGAAGTTGACTAGCATTTCTCTAGATTAATGGGGCTGTAGTCAAAGTTTACCATAACTTCTCTAGATTACTGGGGACTGAAATACTAATGACATTATTCAGAGATAAGGCTAGCTGCAAGTAAAACCTTGACCTGTCTGCTCTTAATCAATTTTACTCTGTTATCAGGCTGCAAATTCCAGTAGAGTACTGGGGTTAAGTTAAAGAACGTACATCCCTGCCAAAATAGCCACAACCAATCCGAATGCTCGACAACCAAATTCTGATTGACTTGCTGAGCCATCTTGAATTGATTTGTTTAATCAATGATTCAAACTCTTCATATGTCGTTACTGTCATTTGCAATGACTTTGTTTTTCTAGTAAAATACTTAATCTATGATCCAAGTAACGATTCCATATAATGAACTAAAAACAATACAAGGGCAAGTATTGATAAGAATTTGTCTTCCCAATCAGGTGCTCTTGTAGTAGCTCAGGACTGTATAGACAGTCTGAACGACTGTGAGAAGCAAAACCAAACTGAGAAGATTTCTTAACTTCCCATACATACTAGGTTGCGAGTATCTTCGGAGCCCTAGTCGAACACCACGGAGATTGCGGCCACATTTCAGACTACTGAAATCCAAATGGTTTAAACAGTCCGGTAATTGATCCTCTGCTTCTGGTATGCCGAAGATGATCCCTTGAGTAGCTAGGAGTTTGGTATCATCAGTAGATCGTATGAGCTCCTGCATCAACTGCACATAGGCACTCACACTTGGCCCATTTCGTCCTAACTTCTGTGTGCCTTCGTAATGACACAATCTTCGGAGCAAAATCGTCGTATAAAGGTCGATGGAGATGGAAGGGAGACTTAGAACAGCATTGACCATGTTCGTGTGGAACCTAATTCCCCTTACACCCATTCCCTTGTTATCCTTGAACAAAATTCCGGCTTGCCGCAATTCTGTGGCACTCCGGATGGTTAGGCACTCATCATCTTCGTCACTATCACCATCTCCATAGTTGTCGTCATCGTCATCTACCCTATTTCTAGGGCCAACCAAGAGTAGCCAAAGGCCATGGAGAATGTCATGAGGCTCTTCTCGTTGAGGATTCCTACCAAGACGCAGAAGTCCATAATAAAACTGCAACAAAGTTTTTGATGCAATCCCAGGGCTGAAATTTGGCACCACTAAGAATTCGAATAAGGCCATCCTTAGCAAATTCGTGGGACGCTTCCATCTTCCTGTATTCAGTACCCTTTGAAAGAAGCTTTGTTTCGTTAGCTCCTTAAGAACCACAAAAGGGAGCTGGTTGCCAACAAAAAACATAGACACTATTGCATCCTCGACACGCATGTTGTTCACCTTCTTCCCAAAGATGGCGTGATCTGAAGGATACCCCAATTGTTTGGAACCTCCTAAGGCAAACAAGACCAATTGAAGCATGAAGCAACCATCCTTGATCATCATCCATACAAATTGATAGCTGTCAAGATGATCCGTTGGGTTTGTATAGACATCCCTGGCTTGAATTTCTACCCTTTTGATTGCTTCCACATAATTTTGAGTTGTTTCTGAATCTCCAGAGGGTCTACTTCCGGCCAGAACATGCTCCCATGCCTCATTCTTTCTCCTTGACGCCTCTTGGGAACTGGATTCGCCATAATCAATCTCGTTGCCTTGATAAGAAGGTCCAAATGATACAAAGTAATTACCATCTCGACGCACAACCTCTAGTCTGTGAAGAGACTCGTTCTCTTTCACATCGCCTGATATTTTTGGCTTATGCACGTTTCGCCGTTGTGACCTGCTTCTCTGATAATCTTTCCCTGTAATCTCAACCACCCAACTCATGGTTGCAGGATCTTGTAACAAGGTTAAGGTCTAATTACTCAGACATGGATCTTGTAGCTCTTGGTATCAGAAGTTGCATATATGCCTAAATGCCTGATGAAACTTCAAAGAAAGATCAGGCAGCATTCGCAGAAAAAAGGATAAAGCCGAAAAGTAGAGGCTTGAAAAAGAATCAAGGAAAAAGTGCTCACCGTCATTTTAGAATTCGAGAAATGCATAATGGACTCTTTGTAGAGCGGATGATCTGACTCATTCATGCAATTTTCATGGATGAAAAAATAGGAGGATTGGATTATTGGAGCATCACCGTTCATGCCAAAGTGTGTAATCCGTCTATTTTAAATTAGACCTTTCAGATACTTAAATCTTCCAATCTCCGACTTTTTTATTCTATTATACATCGAAAGTGGGATCAATAACGTGAATGAGTTGAATCGTGCTAATAAGGGCTTCATAAAAAGTAATGCCCAAATGCGGCTACTCCATGTAGATAGCTATCCCACAATTACAAAGTTGGAATTGATTGGGCAAGGCTGAAAAATATGTAATCATTTATAAAAAATTCGAAAAAGAATCAGGGAAAAATAAATTTTCAAATGTAATTTGAGAAATCAATAAAGTATTTGTTAAATTTGAGTTTATAAGATAAATTCATGTTAATTTCATCAAATATACTTTGAATTTAAAATTTGTATTGACTTTCAAATTATTTGATAAAAATCAGGCATAAAAAAAGATCAAACCTTCTTCAAAAAGTTTTCAATTATTCAAAAAAATTTGTAACTATAAGCTGTCTTCATTTGGTAGATATTAGCTAAACGTAGCCACTATTAACTTGAGAACTGTTTGGGACATTCAAGGGCTAAATAAGTGGCCTACATATTTTCCAGATATTAAGCGTTATAAATTTCCACGTGGACAAGGACCCACTAATAGGGTGACTGGTTTAACAGACCATGGATAAAGTTATCTAGAGTAATACTGAAGTCCTACATGCAATACACAAGTAAGGGTGTTGCACTCCCACTTTACTATGTTTGGCCTCACCTTTGGTTGATCGGGGTTAGTTAATCTGATTTCTGTCATTGTACTACTAACCCTAAATGAATCCTGATTGGTTGAGTATGTAAACTTGAAAATGTAATTTCATTCATGCAAACACGGATTGTTATAAATATTATTAAAAGATTCCAATGCACGGGGGATTGAGCAATTATTCTTTGAATACATCCCTATAAGGTAGCGATAACTCGTTCAAAATGAACAAGTTTAAAGCACAAGTTGCAGGATGTTAAAATCATCCTATCTTGGTGATCCTTATCATATAAGATGCTAAGAGTTAAAGGAAATAGATTAACAGCCTTGGTCTACCAAAAGTGGGGCCCACCATAGTAAAGTGGGAGCACCATACTTGCTTGTATGTTGCACGCAGGAATCTAAGTATGCCTTAATTATCTACTGATCGATCTTTATTGTACATATATACATAAGTCAATTATCTATTGGTCGGTCTTTATTATACATACGTACATAACTTAATTATCTATAGATTGACCTTTAGTGAAAGGGAGCCTTGGCGCAATGGTAAAAGTTGTTGTCATGTGACCTTGAGGTTATGGATTCAAGGCGTGGAATCAACCTCTTGCAAAAATGCAATAGGCCCTTGTGGTCCACCCCTTTCCCGGGCCCCACATAGGCTGGAGCTTCGTGCACCAAGGCTGTCCTTTATTAGATTGAACTTTAGTATACACACATATTATAGTGTGAAGAGTTATGAGAAGCAAACTACCTATAAGCATATCCTAATTCCTAAATCTACTTGAAATCTCCCCAGTAAGTGAAAGAGTCCTAGTAGGCATGCACTCCTTTAGACATAGAAAAGAAGCACATCCTCTTTCTTTTTCATGTGCGATGAATTTGTTTAGATCTAAGTCATTTGTCATGTTCTTTGCATCAAAATAGGTGACTTAAAAAATATTAATGCATTTGATGATCCTAGCTACCTGTTTTGAGTCTTTGAAATTTTTAATGAAAATGGACGGTTAGTATTTTTTATTATGTAAACATAGGCTAAAAGCATATGATGAATATTAAATTTGGTCTCCATCCTATCTAAGCTATTCCAAATACGATGAATGGTTTAGATCTTTGCCCCCCTAAAAAGGGCATGAATTTCTTCTCTTTCTCAAAGCATGTACGCCTACTATCACTCTAAGGGAAAAGTGCCGTCTAGAACCTCCAACTAGGCATAACATTGAGAGGTGCCATGATGTCTTCAACCAACTGCTTTAGACGACTTTCAATGGATTAATCTCTATTTGTTCCCCACTACTTGTATCCTTAACACAAGTGCTCATTATTTCATGATCAAACAAAAATATGGACAAAACTATCAATAGATACTTATTATTTCACGAACAAAGAATAAGTGGTTTAGACCTAACTTCCTGTTTAATTTGAATAACTTTAACTATGGTAAAAAAGAAGAAGTTGGGTGTACCTTGTTGAATGATTTGTAGCATTCATCTTCACTATCTTGCCATTGATGAGTGACCACCTTAAAAAAAAAACATGCACTTTGGATGATCCTGCTATTAATTTTTTTTAAACTACGTCGAGTATAGTCAATTTAAATAACATCCATTTTAGAACTCAAAATAGCTTAAACAAGAGAACAATGATAGAATAATCTAAAGTACGTTTATGAGTTTTGTCTTTGGCGATGCTTACCATTAAAATTAATAGTCCAAATTGTCAAAGAAGTGGCAAGCTGTAATACCCCAAAGTTTTTGAAGATATTGGGTAGCACTTGTATGCCCACAATAAATAAATTGTTTATTTTAAAAGTTAATATGTGTTTAATGACATAAATAGATGGTTAGATATTTAATTCTAACTAAAATATAAAACATAGGAATTTGTGAGAAAAATCAGTGTCATTAGAATCTACACTCAAAATGGAATCCAACGCCTCAAAGAATGTTAAAAACGGAGTTCATATGACCAAGTTATGGCCATTTGAAGATAAGGGACATTTCTGTAATTTAAATAAAAACAAGAAGGACTGGAAAACACAAGGGGCCATTTTACTAACGGCACCCCCAAGTCGTCCCCTACCTCCAACCACTGCCATTCTTGACCCTTCCAGCACCACCTCTGTAAGGCGGCAACAATGGCGGAACCACCATGGAAAGCACCGCCTTGGCAGGGCTATAAGAAGCCCTCTTCCCTCCTCCTCAGCCATCCCTTTCTTCTCCACCTTCTCCAACGGTTCAAGGGAGGATTCCGGCCAAGGGTTTCAGTGTGAAGAAACCCCACCTCCGGCAATGGGCATCGCTCTAGCCTGCCCAGGTAAGCCTCACTCCTCCTCTATTAGTTTCCCTCTCTTCCCAGCCCAGATCCCTGCGGATCTGGCAGTTTTCCGACCAAAAAATGTCGGAGAAAGTGGGTTCGTTCCAGAACCCCCCGACGCAACCCTCCCAGGGACGCGGCATGCGACGCAGTCCCTGGTGCGGCCCTCGAGCGCCGCAACCTGTGAGTGCGGGTGCGGGTCCTGGTTCGACCAAGGCATGCGCACGCGTCCCAAGAACTACGACGCGCAGACCCCCGCGTGGACTAAATTAGATTGTCCGTGATTTCGGGACACTAAAAATTGCAATTACGGAGGCTATAGGACTCTAATTGACGATCCGAAAGAATCGTTGCGTCCGTATTAACGGCGCGGATCTAAGGAGACTATAAAACTTAAGCTCCTAGGACTATTGAGTATAACTATAGCTTAAGAACTATAAAGATCTTCTAGATCTAGCCTAGAAGCACGCTAAGCAAATGCCTATAGATCTTAAAAGGCAGATTCAACCGTTAATCTATAAGTCTAAGTAGTGACTCATAAAGGTTGGAAAATAATACTTGAATTCTTGTTATTAATGAATATCCAGGGTTTCACTAAGATGGGTCATGGTCGAATAAGGAAGAACGCGATTCAAGGAACATCAAGATAGGTCGTCTGATACTGCTACATTTTTAATACACATTTAAATGTACTTGATTTGTAGGTAGTCTAATACTGCTACATTTTTAATGCATGTCCAAATATACTTGATTTGTAGGTCGTCTGATACTGCTACATTTTTAATGTATGTCCAAATGATTTTGAATTGTAGGCTGCTACGTTTTAATGCATTTCCAAACATACTTGATTTGTAGCTAGTCTTATACTACTCAGTTTTTAAATGCATCCCAAACTCTAAGTGATTTACTTGCCTTTATGATGCTTTTGAAATATGATATTCTTATACGAGCATAAGGAATTGTCTACATGATTTATAGCATGGAAGCACTTGAACCTATCCTTGCATATAGTATGCTTTTATGATGTTCTTATACAAGCATGTTTTGAGAAGTGTAGCCTTGGTCGATGAGGGCGGGCTAAAGAGAGCTAGCAGGCTTCTAAGCTGTTAGGCTTCTAGGCAGGGTTATGACTTTGAATGCGATACTAGCATGAGAAGATTTTATGCATTGCATGCATGTTTTGTAAACGATTGCATAAATTACATTATTTACGATGAATAAGTACATAAATTGCATGATTTGCGATTATTGAGATTCAATTAAATGCATAACCTTTAGGGTTACCAAAAGATGCTGGAGTGCCCAAAAGACGTTGGTGAGGCAGTGTGAGGGCTAGGCAGTGTGAGGAACCCAAAGAGGACATGATTTTTATATTTTACGGGTTGATAAGCCTGGTGGGCACTATGCTGAAAGGAGGTACGGGGTTGGCCTCCCGGCCTCTACCACCAAAAGGGTGGATGGTATCACTGCCAAAAAAGCATTGTCCCTTCCCTGACTGTTATGGTAAATAGGGACGACCACTGGAGGTGTTCATGGCACCCTTTCGGGGACATCCATAGTTGCCGTGGAGGCTATGGTGGATTTTTAGCTGTATGCTGAGTATGAGCGTAGTGGCCCTATGATTTTAGTTTGATTGATATGCATATAGCATTGAGATGGTCGTATGCAAGTACTCGCGACTAGTTGGCGTGACGTGTCCTCTGAGAGACTCATGTGCATGATACTAGCATCTGCTTGAATGATGACTACTTTAAGAGTTTCATAATTATTATATTTGACTCATTAGTTTGATGCATTTGTCGAGATCTTCATTTATAAATCTATTGATTTCTATTTTATGATTTTGATCATATTTAGTGTTGAATACTAAATTATGAGAAAGGATCCCATGATTGAAATTGCATCAATAAGCTTATGTTTTATACATAACTATGCATGCTTACACAAAAGGAATCACTAATGTTTTACATGAAAAGCTCTTGGAATAATGCATGTTGGCTACTGTATTTTCAAAATAGTAGTATCAGATCACCTACTGACTATGAAAAATACTCGACCCAATCCATTATTTTTCATACAAAACAAAGTACAACTAGAAGATACACCAAAGAACGTTAGGGTCACAATCAAGAAAGCATAGGTAAGATTCATAGCAACCCTTTTTGTATTTGGTGTAAACTTGGTAATAAGTGCTTATTTGTGACTTGGGCTATGATTAAGAATCTTGGCGTTAGTATTTATTCATTTATATGTTTTGCCAAAGCTTTGCCAAAACGTGCCATGACCTTATGCATTATTCATTCATCGTGATTTGCTAATGACGCTCGGGGTTTTTACACAAAAGTTTTCCTTAAAAAGGAAAAATTTCTTTGCATTCTTTGCATGAATTATTTTAAAACGCTGTTTATTATAAAAATTGCATCCTAGAAACCCAGGTCGTCATACAAGCTCCTCTGGTAAAAGCATCATGAGACTCCAAATGAAGGTGTTATGTTAGAAAGGCTTCAAATTAACAATTATCTCAGAGGTTAACTTGGATGTGTGCGGGTAGTTGGACGGCTGGATATAATTTTATAATCACTCCAAAACTTAAAACTATTGACCTAGAAGATTCAAAACTAGAGTGAGAAAAATGGATTAAAATGAGTGGATATCCGTCTAAATCAATGGATTTGGATCGAAAAAATAACATCCGATTAGAAAATGGATTCACACAATTCAATCCATTAAATTCATCACTTGTAGGAATTTATTTGTGGATGCCTATTTCAAAGGCTAAACTGGAAAAAAGTTAGACTTATAAAAAAGAATGAAATACAGTCACTTTTTTGTTTCAATAATGAGATGTTTTCTATAAAGATTTAAAAAACTATTTATGCCACCAATAATGAGTATATGGGCAATAATCTAAACAAAATTCATAGAATTTAATTCCATCATGACTAATTAGTAAAATTTTCCTATGTTTTTATATATATAAATTTTTATTGTTGTGTATTATTGGCAAATCTATTATCCCAATGGCTATCAAATATGGAAGGAATCTTTTGATTGGTTTGAAAAATGGATATAGTGCATACAATTAGTATAGATCTAGATTTATAATAGATCATATTGGTTCAATCCATCAATCCGTTTTGCTGGCTCTACATAATAGTGAAAGTGAGTACAAAGAGCTAATGAAGAGGCAAACCAGCCCAGCCATGTACAAGGAGAGGAAGATGAAAGCTAACACCTTGGCCAACCACATAGTGGATTTACGAGGCCTTTTTGTGTGGACTAATAGTCTAATTTAGATATTAGTGGCATTGCAGGTATCTAGACTTGTGATTCCTTTTCTTTTAATCTATTCCTTCTTTTGTAGGAAAAACAAAGAGGAGAAAAGCTATAAAGGGAAGTGTGAATACCACTTCTCTTTATCTATGTCAATACTGTAAATATGGAAAACTATCCATGGATCATTTTGCAAATTGCTATTATATTTGGCAGCAACTCCTCCTAACTCTTATGCTGGAAGCTAAAACCATAGTTTAAGAAACTAAAAACTAAACTATGTAAGAAGATGAGGCAAGTCTAGTTAACTCAAATAGATCGTGAATGACTAAAAAATGGTCAAATGAAATTTTTAATAATATTTATTGATATTCGATTATATACAAAATCTTCACCTTATATGCACAAATAATAGGCGGGCAAGTTGGTTAGAATAGTGTAATAAAGCATTTTTTTATGCAGTCCTCAACTCTTTTGCTGACTTGGTTTGTTATCTACTCCTGAACTTGAGCTAGCTTTTTGACTTGTGAGTTTGAAAACAATGGCTAAAGTACAAGTAAGTCCATTTCTTTAGTGATCTCAACCAAACTGCCATGCTTCAATACAATTCTAACACTTTGTTTGCTTAAGACTTTTTATTTTGAACATTTTGGGTCATCCAATTTACAATTGAGACCAACAATTTCCTACTTATAATGGTTCCAAACAAATCCATGATTTGGTTTTTTTATGTATTTTTGTCAAAGTAAAGCCAGTACTTATGATCATGAGACCATCATGTCAAGGCCATGATTTTATTTGCCAAGCTAAGATTGTATAGGAAATATGTGATTCTAATCAATCATGTTATTATTAATATATTAGTCTCTTAAATTAGTACTGATCAAATAATTATCTTGTTAAGTTAATCATAGTGTCTAATTCCAGCCTGGCCAACCTTAGTATTATAAAACCCTAAATGAAAAGAGTGTAAACACGAATTAGAAGAGAAGAAGAAGAAGAAAGGTGGTAGAGTATGGAGTAATTTTAGATACCCTACAGGTTATAGAGGTTTTAATATATAAAGAACAATTAGGGTCATAAGAATTACAAGTAGATAGATTTCCTTATACACAAATAGACATTCTCTAATGCAATAAAAAAAAGGACAAACAATTTGATAGCATCTTCTTGCAATAACACTAAACAGTGTTGAGCTTCTATACATAAGGTGATGAAATGCTTCTTCAATCTGGGAAAGAGCTAGAAACTCAAGATAGTTGCATTTGGAAGAATTTGTCAATAACCAAAAAGCATCATAACATGTTGTTGAAGGAAATAATAAGTCAAAGGATTGTGAGAAAACTTGGAATCTGAGCTTGGTTCTTAATACCCCCCTCAAACTTAACAAAGATATGATGTTAACTTTAACATAACACCAAACAATACACATAGTAGTAATCCTTTTTGTTAGTCCAATTGCAATACAATTATTCGTATTAACAAGAAAAATCCAAATAGCTCCAATAGTAACTTGCTCTATCACAAAATGGTAGTGAATTTCAGTATGTTTTATCCTAGCATGAAAGATAAGGTTAAGAGCCTTGTAAGTGGCACCGATATCATCACAAAATAATGTAAATGCCTAAATTGAAGAAATAAATTTATCCTTGAGTAGGAATCTAAGCCAAAAGCGATTAGTAAATAGTAGAGGCAAGAGCATGATACTTGGTTTTGGTACTTGATCTTAGGGGTGGCAAAATATGACATGACATGATAACACGACCCGAACCCGACACAAATTTAGTGGGTTTGGGTCTAGTCTTATTGTGTTTGTGTCATTTTCGGGGCCAAAAATCGTGTCATGTTCGGGTCAATCATTGTGACCCATCGTGTCGACCTGTTTGACACGCGACCTATTTATTCATCGTGTTGACCCATCTAACCTGTGGTTGAAACTATAAGACGGTTCTTCAAAAACTGTCTTATATTAAGATATAGGACGGTTCATCTGGAACCGTCTTATATTACATTTGTGAATGTAATATAGGACGGTTCATCTAGAACTGTCTTATATTACATTTAGTCCTATAATATTACATGTTACTTTCTGCTGAAGTGAATTCACTTCAAAATGCCTACCCGTCCTTGTAGTGGATTCACTTTCTCCCCCTTTCAAATGAAAAATGTTCTAAATATTGCGGGAAGAAATGGTGCCCAAATTTCACCAACCTTTTCAATGCATTTTCCCTCTATTAAAGGCTCTCTTCTTGCCTTCATTTTCCACTCGTCCCCTTCTTTCCCTGAATTCTCAGCGCTTTCAATCAAAAATGGGAAAACAAGATCAAATCACAAGCCCTAAAACCAACGAACCCCTCCCAAAACTTCAGAAAACCAACCAAAATGGCTTATACATAGGTTCTCGAAACCTTCTCTTTCTTTTGAGGGTAAAAAGGCTCTCCGAGAATGCCAGTTTGCCTTCAAAAGGTTCTCCTCTCTCAGTAGGATATGATCTTTCAAGGTAATGTATGCTTCAATCCATCTAGGTATCAGTGATTTTGAGCAATGCCCATCTCAATCTTCCATCGTTTGTTTATTTTCCAGTTCTACATCAACAACTATTCTCACCAAAGGAAAAGCCCTTGTTCCTACCGATTTAAGCATAGGAATACCCGAAGGAACCTAAGCTCGCATAGGTTTGTGCTCGAAATAGAAAACCTTTTGATGTGTTTGATGATATACTCATGGATGGGCTTGTTATTTGCAATGCCAAGATCTGGTCTGGCTTGGAAGCATTCGATCAACGTGGGTGCAGGCGTGATTGACGCCAATTACAAAGGTTCAGTGGGTGTGATTTTGTTCAACCATTCTGTCCATGTAGGGGTTTACTTAATCATCTATGTTGGCTCTTTTGTTTTTTTCGTCTTTATTTGGAAGGATGATTCATTGGAGGACTTCTATCAAATGTAATATAGGATGGTTACTTATAATCGCCCTATATTTTAATTATATAGGATGGTTTTATATTACAACTGTAATGTAAGTGTAATATAGGACGGTTCATCTGGAACCATCCTATATTACATTTACAGGAACAGAACCATAATTGTAGGCTTCAAGCTTCTCATCCTCCTTAAACATAGGAGTGTGATTGTCATCAGCAACTAATTTGAAAGATCGAAGGAAAAGCTTGTGATTCTCAAGATTGGAGTTCTCACTTCTTCACTGGCAAGAGCATCAGCTCTATGATTAGCTTATCTGAATATCCATATCTCTCCTATCATTATGAGTTTCTTAAGTTGCATCAATGAAGACTTAAGGAGCCTTAGACTGATCCTTATATAGCTAGAGAAAAAGACTGAAAGAGCAGCGAAATCAGAATACCCACTTTTCTCCCCTAAGACTTCAACATCATGGGAAAGGAATAGCACTAAGTCCATAGTCTAACCAAAACCAACAGGTTCTGATCATACAACCAAATCTAGCTGGGTTCTGACTGCCTAAAGCTGAACATGAAAGTTGCATCTGAATGATCCAGGGGGTGGGTGGGTGGCGGTCCTTTTGTTTTCTCTCTTCTTATAAGAATGCACGGAAAAGAATAAAATTATCCTTCCTAATTGTACTCATCTATGCAGCAAAGACTTCAGGAATCAATCTGTCAATGTCATGCCACATAGTCAAATTTGAGCTTTGGATTTGAGTGCTGGGCATCTAGAATCTGTAGGTGTTAGCAACAATATTAAATATTGGCTTGCCAGTAGAGCTCATAACAAGGACTAATATAGGACGGTTCATCTAGAACCGTCTTATATTACAGGACTAATATAGGACGGTTCAAGATGAACCGTCTTATATTACAACTCTAAATGTAATATAAGATGGTTCATTTGGAACCGTCTTATATTACAAGAGTAATATAGGACGGTTCTTCTGAAACCGTCCTATATTATTTATTTTATATTTACTTAATAGTGTTACACGAGTCGTGTCGTGTCGACTTGTTTAATAATTGTGCCGTGTTCGGGTCACCTAAGTGTGTCGTGTTCATGTCGACCCATAATTCTAACTTGTCGTGTTTGTGTACCCGCCAACCCGAATTGCCAGGCCTACTTGATCTGGAAGCCATTGGTTGCTTGGGAGAGTACCGTAAGATCAAATTTTTTAGAGACCCCAATAGTGTACATCACTAAAAGCTTGAAGAGAGAAATCCTTACAACCCTTGAAGCATGGGCCATGTATAGGGGTGTCATCAAGGATTAGAGAACCAGAGAACTAGACTAAACAAGACTTAAAAATTAGATTCTAGTCCTTTAATCGAAATCAATAATCTAGTTTTGGTCCTTTACTAGAGGACTCGAATTAACTATGGCCCGTTCCATTTCTATGGAAGAAGAACTAGATAGGAAATGAGGACCGAATAATTAGACTATAATACCTCTATTAATTTATACCTTAATTTAGTTAAGGGTAATTTAATCTTTGTATCTTAAATTTTGTATGACTAAAAATACCCCTCAACATTATTGTGTTTCCCATAAATAAATAAGAGTATATTATATATTGAACTTAAATGCACATGAGTCAATCAACAAATAAGGGTGTATTAGATATTTAGTTTAAATATAGTGGGGAAAAAAATCTATATTGTTTCTCCTTAGTTTCTTACATCTGTGATGGTCCCAAGAGGGGGGTGAATTTGATATTTTGAGAAGTTTTGGTTACTTAATCACCTTGAAATAGTTTCACAAACATAAAAGTACGCAAAAGAAGGAATGAATAAAGGAGTATGAGAAACTTAACAAAAATTTGTTTTTTCACACACCCAATATCAAACACAAGAAATGTATAACTGCAAAGTTCATAGCAATGCAAGTTATGGCTAGAAATACCACACAAGTATTTTGACAAACACTTGGTAGTTGTAGTGAAAACACTCAATCTACAGGCAAATTTTTTGAAAAACAAATCATGAGTGACACAAAAACATATCACAAAGAAGAGATGCAAAGATTTTTAGTGGTTTAGCCAACCAACTTCGTGCCTAATCCTCTCTCTCTCTCTCTCTCTCTCTCTCTCTCTCTCTCTCTCTCTCTCTCTCTCTCTCTCTCTCAAAGTCATCCTATTTTGAGTCCTTCATTAAATCCTTAAGAGATTTGTACACCAAGTTGATGTAGTTATTGGTCACTCAAAATTGAGTATTCACAATAAACTCGATCTCTTTTACAATGAATCCTAGAGAAATCCTCTTCTCTAGCCAAAGAATGAAAGAAATAAAAGATGGGTTCCTCTCAAAGAGCAATGAATCCACTTACAAGAATGATACACAAAGATGGAAAAAATTTATGCCTTCAGTGATGGTAGAAGATCTTCAACAAATGCTTGCAGGTGTGCTTTAATAGCTTCCTTTACCCCTCTTCTTATACTTCTCTTATTCTTCCTTATTTTTTCTTGATGTATATATTTATTCTAAGTGTAGAAGATGTACTTCATGCAATCCGTGATTGTGATGGGGTAGGAATATAGCTGTTGGAGAAGTGTCTTCGCACCATTGATTAAAGAAAGAGCTATTGGAAAACTCTAGCATTTGATTGAAGGAGCTTAAGAATAGTTGGTAACCACATATCCCATTCGAGAAGTGATTCCATTGGTGGGTTGTTTGAAAATAAAATTTTGCAACTAATGAAGAGTGCCCACATGGAAAGCAAGACCATGAAATTCAAATTTCAAAAATTCTGTAAGCATTTTAAAAGAAATTTTAAAACTTTGAAAAAGTTTGATGTGGGGGGCTGATCTTGGAGTCAGAGTTAGCTTCCATAAAGCACAACTCAAGCATTCCTTCACTGTGAGAGTCTGATCCTAGAACAAGGATGGTTCCTCTCAATTCCCTCCATTCATGCAAGAGTAAGCTACTGCTAGAGGGGCTACTCCATAAGTTTTTCTAGGTGCCACTCCTTAGGAGGAGTTAGCTCATTCTCAAGGTTGACTTCCCAAAAATAAACACCAGCTAGTAGAAGTCAGCTCCTTGCTTGAGGGGCTGGCTCCTCCACACAATACGTACAAGTGCCATTTTAAAATCATGATTTTGAAAGTATTTGTCTTGAAATTCTTTTTCAAAACTTGAAGTTAGGCAAATTTTCAATGGTTGAGCTTGAAAAGTTTATCTAACAACACATGCACAATCACTTAAACATGTTAGTAACACAAATATACTTTAAAGTTAACATTTTCATATTGGATCATTTCTGTAGCTACATTGTCTCGTGCAAATGAACGACTAATAAGGGTTTAATTTTGCATAAAAAGTACTCAATTAGTAGCCTATGTGTTATAACTTATAATGTTAAATTAGGGTTTTTTGTCAAAATTTGTAACACATGCATTTCTGACCTAATAAATCAAAAGTTTGATATTTTGCAGGTTCAAAAGCTAATCTAGTGTAAGCATGTGAATGATAAGATGGTGCCAACAAAAGCAAACATAGCAGATTCCATTCACTATGGAGAACTTAATCTGCCTAATTTCAATGTGAGAAACGCTCTGGACAATGCTATAGAGCAGCAGATGATAAGGAGGTGCGTTGCAGATTTACATCCAGAAAAATGATACTTTGTGGAAGTGTGTGAATCCTATTGGCGGTAATATTAAGTATCCGAAATTGACATGGGATGAAGTCCAGAAATTTTTTACCTCCGTCGATGGTCGTTCTGCAATAATGGCTTCTCAATGCAGATATTAACTCTTCTTGCAATTTTATAATGTATTTGAGGCTCCATTCATCCCGTGAACTTATTTGAGGCTCCATTCTTGGTTTTCTCACTGGAAATCTGTTTATTATTCTGCCAAAACAGGTATCAAGCTGCTACCATATTGAAAAGATCATGTTTGAAGGATCATGTTTTAGGTAAGAGACTCCAGATTTTACACGTGGTTACCACCATCAAGAAATGGATTGTCCCTCATCCCTCGGGCTGGCAGCCAATAACTATTACCCTACCAAAGGCAAATCCTGAGGGGGATACCATATCTGCTACTTGATTGCAAGCTTGCTAGTTATTTCTAGGAGAAAGGGATCTGAGATGAATTTGTGGAACAGCTTATTTGGATCTTGAGAACAGGAGAAAGGACCCTTTGAAACCTAGATTAGTGCACTTTGAAAGTGAAGTTACTAAACAAACGTAGGACGTGAAAGTTGCAATTGTAGGTACTTGACAGCATTTAGAAACATAGGCAGTGGTCAGTGAGAGGAACGAGCTTCACTCAAGAATGTGACTTTCTGACTCTTAGAATTAGAATTTGCCATCCCTGCACAATACATCTGCCTTTCTGAAGGTTGTATTTCAGTTTTATTTCTCCTTTTTAGAATTCCAGGAGGGTTAGTCATCCATTAGCACAGTGGGTGGGTTAGCAACTGTGTTGGTTTGTATGTACTGGTAAGATGATGGTGTATGGTGAACACGATTTAGGAAGGCTAGAAACTCCTCTTTTATTATAAATATTCTTCAGACTGGGATATACCGTCTGAAGATGTTTGGGTTTGAATGATTGAAAGTCCGTCAGAGGATGCCACCTCTGAGATCTGTGAATCTAGCTACTGTGAGAGATATAATCTGGAATTACGATTTCCTGAAGAGTATCAGCTTTTTTCTCGATTTCTTGACCCGATTTAAGCATTCAGTTGGATACATTACCTCAATTGAGGAGAAAGGATTTTGTGGTTGAACTGCAGCGTTGCAAAGAAGGAAAAGAAGAAAGAAGAGAAGTTAGTGCTGTCTTGCGAAAGCCTTAGCAGTACAGTATGAAGTTTATGATGCAAGCCAATCTCAATGGTTTGCCTTCTTGTTTTTTGGATACGCAGCGGAACTTTGGTGTTCCAATTGATGTCGAAGAGATCGGTGACAGTAGTACATGATTCCAAGTCATGCACAAATACAATTCTGGTGTTGCAGATTCAGATTATGCCCTGTGATGGGAAGATTATACTTCTCTTGCTACTTCCACAAGATGGTGTTTCTCAATTGAGATCTTGACTACTATGCGATTTCAGTTCATAATACTCGTTCATGCTACTTCCATAATTCTCAATTGAGATCCAGACAAGTATAAATATGCTATTGTACATATCTAGTGGCAGATCCTTTTGGAAGAATTTGATGTTTCAGGTGAGATATGTTCATGTAATGTTTGCTCTGGTTATCCTGGTGAACTTGTGTTTGGACAATCAATTAATCAGAAAGTACTTTATATAGTTGTTGGTTTTATTGATTATGCCTCTTTGTTTCCTTTTCTTTTCTCTTTCCCTGTTGAACAAGCCTCTCTATATGATAGAGAGTTCAGTAAGCGTACGCGCTCTTGAGAGTGAGGAATCCATGCTCCATTTCTTACATTTGTTATATGTGAGAAAACTATGTTCTTTCGTCATGTTTAAAATGGCTTAGATTGTTCTTTCACCATATTCAAAGTTTAGAGGTCAAATTTTATATTCGTGGATACTTGTAGCCTATGTTTTTATGAGAAAAAATAATAACTATCTATTTTTATTAATTTTATGAGGCGAAAAACTAGTTAGAATCATTCAAATGCACTGATTTGTGCGTGATGAACGGCTACTATCTAAAAAATCATCATGTATTGAAGAAGGCTTTGATAATTTGGCCATACTGAGGATTCTTGAGTTGGTAACTGATCTGCTTCGTTGCTTGGTCTCTCTCTCTCTTCATGGATCCTGTTGAGGGTCTAGATCGCGTTGTGGATTGTGGAGGGTTGGACTCCATTCATATAGATTTGCCGGTGGGTCCAGTGCGGGTACGGCGTGCTGAGCATTGGGTTGAAGGATGCTTTTTTGTTTTTCTTTCTCTTTTGAACCAAAGGAAAATTCTTGGAAAGTAAAAGATAGTTTGAAATATAAACAAAAGTATGAGTTTACATATGCTTTCATACAAAATTCCCCTCGTATCGTTTCATTCAGGAAAGATTGAGATCCACTGGAAAGGACCCATCCCACTGCCACGACGCCTCTTATATCGAAGCCCTTCTTGCCAAAATGTTAGCTGCCTCTTTAGCTTCTCTGTTCATATTCCTCGTAAGATCCTTTCTGCCGTTTTCCTGGACTCATTCATTAGTGATGTAGTCCTTGTACATCTGGAGACAATTAATACCTCAAATCAGTAGCCAATTTAGTGCAATGTCGCAGTTTAAACCAATATGTCTCATTGCTTGCTTTCCTGCAAAGGAAATAACTACAAGCTGCCAACCATCTTCCCCAATTATGATGCAATAGCCCACCAGCCCCAGCCTTTCTTCACTAAGACTGACCTATCAAAACAAAGCTGATTCTCTAAAGGCTCAGGAAGGTTCCATTGGTCTCCACAGTTTCTATTTCTCGCCTGAATGAGGTTCACTTTACTCCACTTCTTATGGGTCGGCAAGTGTTCAACATAAAATAGAGGATTAAAATCTGGCGCATTAGCTCCTTCAATAGATCTAGCTTTGCGCCAGTTCACCTGTCTCCCCATGGAAGATGTTATTCCTTTCAAGACAAATTGTGTCAAAAAGCACACGTTAATGAAAAGTGAATTTATTCTAAGTTTTCTGCTACCTGTAATAAAACACTTTTCTAGTGCTTGTTTGATATTCAAATAAGAGATAATATCCACTTGAAGCTACTGCTGGACACAGTTCCAAGGATACATTTGAAGAATAGATGCAAGGCAGTTTCTTGTATGTTTCATACATAGTGGACAAGGCTTGGCGTAATTATACAATAACTTAATGCAGCTTCTAACAGGTAATCTATTCAAAACCATTTGCAATAAGAGAATTTTAAATCTGGGTTGATTCTTTGCCGTCCAAGTCATTTCTAGAATGAAGTATTTTCATGGTAAGGTTGATAGAGAATCAGATGGTGACTTCCTAGAAAACTTACCATCAGTTGTAGGTAACCATACAGTTTTATCTTGAAGATGCAAATGAACATGCCAACCATCAATGGCCCGTTTACATTCTAAAAAGATAAAAGGAATTTTTTCCAACACCCAATTACCATTTTTCTTTAATCAATAACATCGGAAACAAGTTGAGAAGACAGACATTCATTCCATTTTGAGATAGGTACATATCAATAAGATACGTGTCCATTCCTCAAACCGTACGGATGTCGGCTACCCATCTCCAGTAACCTTCCTTATCCTTTCCTTAAATTGTTCCTTACAATTGAGTATGCTTTTCCAAATAGGAGAAGTTGCTAAAGTAAATTTAGCCAAAAAGAAACTAAGTTACTCAGGCATTTAGCTGAAACCAGCCTAGACCAAATTCCACTCAAGTTTCATTTAAAAAGCACTATCAAGCTTTGGCAGATCTCTCACCCCTAATCCACACTTCTACAAATTTGTTTTCACTTCACCCATTTAAGATCATGCTACTAATACTAATACTAGAATGCAAACTTCTTATTGAGTTTCAGCTGGGGAGAGTATGGGTAGGATGAATCTCCTTCAGGTGGGTCCCACTAAATTCCTTTTTAATACATAGGATTCTTTTAAGAGCTTTGTCCAAAAATCTATGTACATTATTGGAAAATAAAATAGAATATTTATCGAGAGTGCCTCACCAAACTTATCAAGTATGCATCAAATTCCAGCACATGAAGAAAAGTCAGCCTTAGAAAAATATAAGCACATCATTAGCATAGATAAGATGCTAGATATGCAGTTGTTTCTTACAAATATAAGCTAGGGAGACAATACTCTTGCTAACATCATCTTGCATCATAGCAAAAAAGACTTCCATACAAATAACAACGATATATGGTGATAGAGGGCACCCCTGCCTAATTCCACATTAAGGTTTAAACCAATCAGATTTTTTACCATTAACTAACAATGGAAAAATTGGAGTAGACATAAAATACATAATCAATCTAATAATTTTGGTTAAGAAACTCATGACCGAAATTCCTATTCAATGAATGCTTTAAAGATGTCAATCTTTACAATATCATTCTTCCATTTCCCCCTTCTTTTTAGCGAAAGCTAACAAGAATTCTTAACAAATTAATAAATTCTCCTGAATCATTTTCTTCCTTACTAATGACTCCCTTTAGTAATGGTTTAATTCTATTGACAATGACATTAGTACTAATTTTATGTAATTTGTTACAAATGCTACTAGTCAAAATATATCAACATCAATGTCATCCTCATTAGGCATAAGACATTTGAAAAGATTTGTTAAGTTCCTTTAAGAACATACCTCTAATGAAGAATTTCACATTATCTTTAAAACATCATGGCATGTTCTTAGGAAGAAAGTTGTAGTGATGCCATCAAGCTCCCAAGTTTTACAAGGGCTGAGTGAAAAAGTAGTAATTCTACATTCCTCCATAGAAATGGGAGGATCCAAGGCCTCTACATTAGGAGTAGAAATCTTTTTGGTAACAAGTGAAATAGAATCAAAGTGACCTTTCGCTTAGTTTCTATATAAGAGACTTTTAAAATTATCAACAAAAATGATATCCTGCAGCTTAAATAGACGATCACCATTAGCACTCCTAATACGAACAATTGCTTCTTCTTTTTTCTCTCCCGTGCACCCTCTCAAACAAATAAAAAAATATCGTATTTTTGTCTCCACTTTTGAGCCATTTTGTTCCGGATTTGGTTTATCAAAAGGTTTCTTGCACCCTTAAGGTAGAATGGAGTTCACAAAGAGCGATCAGTTCACTATTCTCATGAATTACCCAATTGTTTTGATTCTTTTGAGGCTCTCTAAAAGGAGGCTCTTCTAACCCTCTTGAATTTCAGCTAATTATTTTGATGGAAAAATATGGAAAGGAATATACCATATGGGATTCTATCTCCCTTAGTATGCATGGAAGGATTTCTTCCTTTTAGACTATCAATAAAGTCCTTCTTTGGGTCCAAATGTGCTCGATCTCCAGTTGTTAGTGTTCTCTTCCTAGAAATAGCTTCATGACTCTAGTCCTTCTTACTATCTACATGTTCTTTCTTACTTAATATCTCCACCATTTTTTCCATTGCTTCCTTCTCCTCATCTTCAATTCCTTTTAACACTAGTTTTAAATATTTCTTCTCTCTCAACTTCTTTCCCATATTTCTTTTGATAGCTATACTTCTCCTCTACATGCTCAAGGTTGGTTCTTTTTGTACTGTAAAAAACATGCCTTTGCTCTTCACTCCATTCACCTCTTTCTTAAAGTTTTTTTACATTGTGCTCATAGTTAAGGTCCAATCTCACCTCTTGCTTCCCACTTGAATTGCATCTTGTCCCCCTTTCTAAGAAATTTCTCTATTCCACCTCCTTCTTTAGCAAGTTTATTTGTTCCATCTTCACAGTATCAACTATATGATGATATCAAGGAGATTATGCTTTTATTGATATAATTCAATGGGCAAATTCTTCCATAGCTAATGAGGTATGTGTATTGCTTTCTCCTTTTCTTTGACTAGTCTTATGTATTGCCTATTGCTTATAATATGTGGGGGGATAGCTGTGTAGTAGAATTTAAGGCATATTTTTGGCCAACCTCACCTTACCTAAACCTTATTTAAATGTGTTTTTTTAAGTAAATGTCTCCAATACCTGTGCCTCTAATGGTATTATCTTTGACACCCTTTTATTTGATCCCGCCCCTAGCCATTGCCCATTAGCTTTTAAAAGACAAAACTACCATTAAAATATCTTATGAGATATTCACCCTATTGTTATACTTAGTTTTAGAATTTTTATTCCAAAATAAAAGTAGTTGCATTCTCTCTTGTTAGAGAAACCTTTTTGATGATGTTATCTATTTCTCCTCCTTGTCTCCCTCTTAAACATGTGGGCATACAGTGAGTAATACTGTGCTACTTTTTCAATTAAATTAGTTGATTTATCTAAATTCAACCACAAAATTTTAAACATATAAATTTTAATTTGATTTAGTTTCTCAATATTTCTTGTTAAAAATAAAACCTATGGATAAGGACATTTTCTCTCTCAATTAATCTATTTGATTTATTCAATTTTGAATATTAAAAAAAAATTCTTTTTGAAAATTTTTCAAAGTTTAGTGATTTATGCAACCTCTGTTTTTCCTGATGAGCCCCTCCATAAAATAATTTGAATAGCTATAACTTCATGTGCACTTAGATTACTAAATAGCCCTTAACTTAGATGGGAGTTTTTGGTAGGTCTATGTCTTTCTTTCTGGACAAGTTTTGAATGTGTTTCTTTAACACCTTTGCAGAACAACGACTCACAAAAACCATTACGTTTGTAGACAAGTAATTAGAAAGGGGTTGCACTCTTTTGGTTTTGGCCTTTTAGGTCATTTTTATTTTTTACATTTGGCCTTGTAATTGGGTAAAAGCCACGGACTAGTAGTATAGCGACCTCGCCCACATATGAAATGGACTGGTTGGGTACAGAAATTTTAAATAGGTTGTGAAAACGTAACTCAAACCTAGTTTATGGGTCGTTGTTTAGTAGGTTGACATCCCTTAGTTGCAGGTGATAAAGAAGATCCCTTCAATCAAGTATTAATACTAGCAAAAGAATAAATAGTTCCATTATTCTTAAAGAATATAATTTTAGAAACAAAAGGAAAAGCAAAAGCAGTATGAATGATCTAGCATATACCCAATAGAATAATGCAATTGGGAAAGGAAGCATATTTTCATGCATAGATAGTAGATTATCTCACTTTTTATCATCTTTCACCATCCATTTCCCCTTCTCTTGATTTCTTTCTTACTGTAATATGCTTAGCATAAAAATATTATTTACTTTCATTTAGTAGTTTATCCTTTTCTTGTTATAGATTTACATAAATAGATTGAGTTCCAATAAGTGGGCTATTGCACATATAAAGCATAATCTACCACTTTTAAGGGTTCAAAACTACATACCCAAAAAAACTAGTTTTAAGTCTTTGCAGGGACGAATCCCCTTGTTGGAATTCACTGTGTCAACAACATGCAAAAGAAAAATTCTTAGAGCTTTGCAAAACCAAAATCCTTTTGAACAACTACTAATGTATGTTGGGTTTTTTAGAGAGAGGATGAAGAAATAAGAAAGTTTTATTTTTCCTCCTTTTATACAAAGGGCAGATTTGTCATTAAGTACGGATGAAATCATGCAATTTAATTTTATCTGTGCCAAAGTTCAACAAGTTCAATAAGGGTTTACAAACAAGATAATCTACATCATTATTTGGAGAGAGAGAGAGAGAGAGAGAGAGAGAGAGAGAGAGAGAGAGAGAGAGAGAGAGAGAGAGAGAGAGAGAGAGAGAGAGAGAGAGAGAGACTTCATGTGTGTGTAGTAAAGGAATAGTGAGGAGAAGATAGAATATTGCAAAAGGAAAGAGTTTTATGTTTCATTTTTTTATTTTCTAATGAAGAAAGGGTTTCAAACTTTAAGGGATGTTTAGCTCTTTTGGGGGGGAAATATTATAGTTTTGGACTTTGTTTTCCTATTTTTTCAATATTCACTATGCCTATTCAAAAGTTCATATTTACAAATAAACCACAATGGGTCATCCATAAATAATGTCTATATAAGTCCTAACCTAAAATAAAAATAAATACCAAAATTATATAAAAATATAACTAACTAGTAATACGCTTTGTAAAATTTTATTACTAGTTTGTTGATTTAGAAAAGATCAAATGTTAAGCAGGTTACTATATAGAGAAAAAGAAACAACAAATAGCACGTTCCTGATGACTAGGCCATTTTAGGCTATGTAGAAACCACTAGTGTTTGAGATATGCTTTTGAGTAAGAGACAGTGTGGAAAATCTTGTAAGATACTGTAAGAGAATTTTTGCCTTTCTAAGAGCTAATGGGTGTATGTGTAGAGGTAAGTCTAAGTAAAAGGGCAATTAGATAATACTCCTAAAAGCAAGGTCATAGAGATGTTTTTCCTTTTCTTCCTTGTTGCTCTAGTCGACCTCCTACCTAACCTCAGATCATAGATTTAATGCTATTAATGTGGAGTTTTTTTGTAGGTCTGTGTCTTTCTTTCTGGACAAGTTTTGAATTTGTTTCTTTAATACCTTTGCAGAACAACGACTCACAAAAACCATTACGTTTGTAGACAAGTAATTAGAAAGGGGCTGCACTCTTATGGTTTTGGCCTTTTAGGTCATTTTTAGGTTTTACATTTGGCCTTGTAATTGGGTAAAAGCCACGGACTAGTAGTATAGTGACCCAACCCACATATGAAATGGACTAGTTGAGTACAAAAATTTTAAATAGGTTGTGAAAACCTAACTCAAACCTAGTTTATGGGTCACTGTTTAGTAGGTTGACATCCCTTAGTTGCAGGTGATAAAGAAGATCCCTTCAATCAAGTATTAATACTAGCAAAAGAATAAATAGTTCCATTATTCTTAAAGAATAGAATTCTAGAAACAAAAGGGAAAGCAAAGGCATCATGAATGATCTAGCATATACCCAATAGAATCATGCAATTGGGAAAGGAAGCATATTTTCATGCATAGACAAGTCGATTATCTCACTTTCTATCATCTTTCACCATCCATTTCCCCTTCTCTAGATTTCTTTCTTATTATAATATGCTTAGCATAAAAATATTATTTACTTTCATCTAGTTGTTTATCCTTTTCTTGTTATAGATTTACATAAATAGATTGAGTTCCAATAAGTGGGCTATTGCACATATAAAATATAATCTACCACTTTTAAGGGTTCAAAACTACATACCCAAAAAAACTAGTTTTAAGTCTTTGCAAGGACGAATCCCCTTGTTGGAATTCACTCTATCAACAATATGCAAAAAAAAATTCGTAAGGCTTTGCAAAACCAAAATCCTTTTGAACAACAACTAATGTATGTTGGGTTTTTGAGAGAGAGGAAGAAGAAAGAAGAAAGTTTTATTTTTCCTCCTTTTTATACAAATGGTAGATTTGTCATTAAGTATGGATGAAATCATGCAATTTAATTTTATTTGTGCCAAAGTTCAACAAGTTCAATAAAGGTTTACAAACAAGATAATCTACATCACTATTTGGGGAGAGAGAGAGAGAGAGAGAGAGAGAGAGAGAGAGAGAGAGAGAGAGAGAGAGAGAGAGAGAGAGAGAGAGAGAGAGAGAGAGTCTATTACTAATAGGTGTCTTAGTGATGCATAAGTTCAAGGACTCTGTCATATATATATATATATATATATATTGCATGGCTTAATGTACCTAGATTTACTTGCATTATCTATTCAGACTTGTATTTTTCCTAAACAGTCGTTCGGACCTAATCACTACCACACCCCTTTGTGAGGAGGCATCCCTTCTTCAAAGTTATGGGGATAGGTTGTCAAGTTCCTTAGAGAAAGTTTTCTCATGCCTCTAGATGTTCTCTATCTACCTGCCTATTTTAGTTTCAAATACAAGTACCCTTTTGTTGAAGATAGCTTGGGCTTTTATATTACAAATATTTTAGATAAACCCCATAAGGAAATAGAAAGCCTATTATACTATGATGTGTGATTTAATGGAAAACTTCATTCAATTTGATGAGGATGGTCAGGGCTCTAAGATGTTTTTAGGAGAGGAAGAAGAACATGAAACTTAGAATTATGAGTTTAGGTAATACTTCTAAATGAAAGGGGAATAGATCCATGGTCAATTCCATAATAAATCAATGAAATATAGGTTGGTCCTCAGTGGCAAACACCAATAGGAACATATCCCTTAGTTTATGATATGTGGGACTATGCCCTTGCTTTCTCAATGCCCATTTGGAAAACATCAAAAAGCAAAGGAAAATGATAAACCCATCCCCTACACATAACATTACTCCCACTCCTTTATGGGTTTGGATATTTTACACATTTATTGATTGTGTTTGTTTTACAAGATCTAAAAGTAGCCACTAACTGATGAAAAACCACAAAGGGCTAGAGTAAAGTTAAGTGGAGGGAGTAGATTATCATTTCCTGAAGAAAAATATCCATTGTCATGGTTTGGACCTATGGATTTGGTTTGTGTGTGTACACTATTTGGTTGTGTATTTCCTTAAGTTTTCAGATCCATACATGCAATTACAAGTTGTTTAAAATTTCAAAGTGTTCATTTTATCTTCCATGCTGCTACAGCGTGAAGTACAGGTGTTTGATTGGTGTAAATGGTATACTCGAAAGTAAAAAATTGATAAGAACTAGACTAAAATATTAGGTTAATGATTATTCAATTGGAATTGATGGTAGGTTTTGGTTTTCAAGTGTGGCACCAATTTCACGCCTAGGTACTCTGTCTGGTTGAGAACTAAAAAATATAAATCATATGACTAGATACCCTTATAATATTATTTTTGAACTATTGATTGTTTATTGCAAGTGCACATGCTATTGTAGTACAGCTTATAAAAGTATGAGTTGAGCTTATGGGGACTCGACTTAAAAAGATGGAGTTTAAATAAAATTTAATTATTCAAAAATAAAAAGAAATAATATAATTTAAATAACAAGAAACTTAAAATTTAGATCTATTAATTTAATGAAGAATACAAAATTTTGAATTAAAAAGATAGAAAATTAAATGAACTAATAGTTAAAATCTACTTCCTTAGCTTGATCATGGCCAATTTCTTCAAATCTAGTGTCATCAAAGTTGATCAACCTCCATCAATCATGCAATCATTCTCTGATTAAGGATTCAACTGTTGGATTAAGCAGATTCTCTAAAATTTTAATGATCTAGACCAAGGAAAGATTTTGGCTTTTGGACGGCTTAGATAAAAATTGTAGATTTCAAATTGAAGATTAGGGCTGATAGATAAGTTAAGAGTTTTCCTAAAAAAAGATTTGAAAATTAATTTGAAGTCTGATGTGAAACATATTAGGAATTGAAGAGATCCTATTTGTTAATGCTAAATTGCTGATCAGGTTTAAGCCTTAATAAAACATGGCTTGGATTACTTAGTTCCTAGAATTAATCTACAAATAGTATAGAACCTAGATAGCAAAATCTAGATAAAGAAAATTGGCATAAGATCATAAAAGAATTATACTACAATTTAAATTAAAGACCAAAGGGAAAAATTGAAATTTTTTAGTTTTTGCATTTTAAGCAAAAAAGCAGAAGTGTTGCCTAATGGAGAAGATGACATAAAAAAGACTGGAAAGAAGGGAAAGGAGAAGAATTTGTGAAAAAATAGGGAAAACCCAACTTGGGTTTTGCTCCAAATTGATAGTGGGCTGCAATAAAAAGAAAAAACAATAAAAAAAGAAAAATCAAGGCAAGACAAATTGTAGTGAAGGAAAACGATGAACAGAAATTCAAAGAAAGAAGCAAAGCAGAGAAGGAGAGAATAGGGATGGTGGAGAGACAAGTGACGATGACGAAAAGAGGATGAGTGACTGGCTCTCCTCCTGAGGTCATTGGAGCCGACCAGCAAAGAGGGAGAACATGGAAGAGGAGGTGTGGTGAGACAAAGTGAGAGAAATAGCAAAGAGGGAGAGTGCAAAGCAGAGAAGGGAGAGTGGGAAGTAGAGAAGAGAAGGGGTGGTAGGTGGCTTCCTGTGGCTGTAGTTTGTCTCTGAGAGAGAGAGAGAGAGAGAGAGAGAGAGAGAGAGAGAGAGAGAGAGAGAGAGAGAGAGAGAGAGAGAGAGAGAGAGAGAGAGAGAGAGAGAGAGAGAGAGAGAGAGAGAGAGGTGGTCTGGCAGATTTTCATGCAGTGCTGGCCATTGAAAAGTGATGGAGATTGGTGTGTTCCAGTCTCTCCTTTTAGCTGCCTCTATCTAGTGAGAAAGAGAAATGGCGAGTGGGACTGAGGGGAAGTGAGATCAAGGAGAAGGGTGGCTAGAGAGATCCACCCTCCACCTTCCTTTGCCCTTCAACCATGCTGCCCTTTTTTTACAGATTTTCTAGAGGAGTTTGATTTGGATCCCAACTCAATTTCTTCTCTTTTATCCAAATTTTGTAGTTTGTTTCTTGATTGTCTTCAATTTCTTCTTTTTCCATCCTTCTTGATCTAGACCATTTACTTTGATCTAGACCATCCAATTCCAATTTGGTTGATCTGTAAAACATAGCTCTGATAATTAGTTGACTGTTAAATTCTACAAATCAATGCTTAGATGGTCAATTAAAGCTAAAATACAAAATTTTAAGTAAATTTTTAAATTTGGTCAATGATATTATCTAAATAAATACTAGATTAAGGTATTTTGGCCAAAATAAAAAACTTATCACACCCCTAACCAGCATTTTGCTAGTCTTGAGCAAAATATGCAAAAAAACCAATCTCAATGTTCCAAAAATTATTTTCAAATCAATAGAATCATCTTCAATAAATCTATCAACTTTAGCATACTAATAAAATAGAATGAAAAATTCAAAGCCCCACCCATATGCTAGTTATATTCCACTTAAGCTCATATCTTAAATTGTGTGTGTATAGAGTCTATATATGCAATAATATTTATTTCTAAGAGACTCTAACTTTTGAACTCCATTTGAAATATATTTTAACCTCAATCCTCACTAATAGACATACGCTCAGACATAGAATCTCTTAGATTAAAAGTTCAAATCATATCTCTCTTTTAAATATGTAAGCAGAGTAAATAAAAGAAAATTTATCTCACATATACTTATGAAAGAATGTGAGTTGCTGAGGAATTTAGTTTTTGATCTCGTTAGAATGGATGCCATTATCTTTGAATACTTAGAAATACTACTATTTAATCCTATATTTTCATATCCTCATTAAGACTATATTTATCATATAACCAATAGGTCTTTAACTAGGACAAAATGTAGGCTTAGGACAAGGTACAAAAGAAAGGATATAAAAGGGTATTCAAACTTCTTCAAAAATAAGTACAGATCTTCTACTAAAGTTGGCAATTCTTTCTTTACTTTGTTCGTCTGAAGTCAATATCTTTTCCACTTTTTTGCATTCTTCAAACTTTTTTTTTCAATACTTTTTCTTTCTTTTTCAAACTTTTGAATATCTTTGAATAATGTTTCTTTTCTTGATATTTACTTTTCTACTTTTATATCAACTAAAAAGTATATCTTGATTCTTCTCTAACTTATCTTTCAAAGAAAGTAGGTCCCAGATATATTATACTAGGTTAATATGGGCAAAGGCAATTTTGGGTAAGAAAAGAAAGACTTATATAAAAGGCTCAAATTGGCTAACTAGTGATAAAAATACTCTTTTGAGTAAGCTTTATGTTTATAGGTTAGTGGTATGGATGGCATAAATCATTATTTAGGTTTCCTATAGTCTATCAAATTCAATGAACTTTTAGAATTTTAAAGGTAATACTCTAATAATTTAGGTAATTAGCTAAATTTAAAAATTGATGGGATCAAATTTACTTTAGGCACGTTGAAGAAAAATTTAGAACATTTATAACCTCTCAAAAAGAATGAATGGCTCTAAAACTCACTTAAGTTATAGGTCTCCACTATAGTTCTTCAGAACCTTTAAGTTATAACTAGTTATCAATTTAGACTATGTATATACAACTTCATGTGCAAATGTGATCTGAGACTTTGCTTTCATGGAGTATTTTAGAAATGAGTAAAATAATGAATTAATCATGTATAATTTCATTAATAAGCCAAAGTTATCTATATTATTATTTAAAAAAAAACCCAATTTTCATCATAGTGTAAGAATTGACCTGAAACCTAAAAATTTAAAAAAATAAATAAATTTTAAATTAAGAAAATCAGATAAAGAAAACTAAGAAAGACCTAGAATTTTCTAGAATTCTACACTCCCAACCTGAAATAAACATTGTCCCTAATGTTTAAAAAGTGGGATGATGATAATGCATTGAGAAATGAAGAAATGGGAGATGTACAAATAGAAAGTTCTCAAAAACTGTGACTACCTAGGTTTTCTCATGCATTTTTAAATGCAATACTTAATTTCCTAAGGCGGGATGCATCCCTATTTGAAAACCATTCTATAAAAACCATGCAATGCAGCGGAAAACCTTTAGTTTTAAACTCATTTTTGAAAACCCCGAGTGTCATTTGCCTTCACAACAACCAAAGTAGTTTTTTGAAAAACTTCAAAAATCATAAATATTTTTCTCCAGGTCTTTCCAGTCGCAGCACACAGCCCAACTGTAATTAAATACAACTTCATGTCTATGTACAAAGCATTTATCACATGCATGCTGAATTAAGTCATGCTAAACAAGTCATATACTTAAAACATATGTTCTCAAAATAATAATAGTTCTTTTAAAAGTATCTAATAGTGATAGAGCACCTACCTGGCTAGGTCGCGCTAACCCTTTTGTCCTCGGACGCTCCTGATCATGGTTTGGGGAATCAAGGTTAGTTTAGCCTATCTTTTATAGGTTTTAAAGTAATTAGTCTTTTTACTTAGGCATTAGGGGTCCATCCCTATGCCTATGGGTGTCCTAAGGTCCTAATTGGGCCTTGGTATTCTCAGTTTTCCAACGTTCTAGTGGCCACGCGCCACCATCCTACTCTAAGGGTCATGCCCACCTTTGATTGGGCCTTGATCAGGGATTTTATAGTTTGGATGTATCCGTGTCGTCGACACAGACACAACGCCTTTTGCGGCGCCTCAATCGGAGCATTAGATCTCAAGTTATAAGCATTTTAGTGTCGTATGTACATAGAGTCTTAAGAACAAAAAAATGGAATGCTAGGGCGTTGTGCGACTGCATCGTGCGCCCTGGCTTCCTTAAAGAACGAAAAGAACCTGCAGCGCTAGCGTACTGCGTGTCTGCGGCATGCACCTCAGCGGGGCGCGTCTGCAGACGCGCGGTACTCTCTGCCTATCTTCCTCTTTAGCGGGCGCATCTACGAACGCGCCCGTTGGTTTCCTCTCAGACGCGTTCGACACGTCTCGTCCGTCTGGGGCGTTTCAGTCGTTGGGGGACCGGGGCATCCTTGGGATGCCCTGGTTCGTCCCTGAGGAACCAGTGCGGCCCTGGGGACGTCCCAGGGTCCTTGGTGACTCCCTAGAGGCCTATTCCCCATGGATTTTCATGCAAAAACCTAGGGAAACTGAGCCCAGGACTATGAGTGAGATGGGTTTGGGGAGTTGTTGGGCGTACCTGCTTCGTTGCTGGTTTTCTCTCCACGTTTTTTCCTCTTGGTCACTGCTCCTCAACGGTTTTTCTTTAACGTTTTGGGCTGCCATTAGAGGCGCCCAAGAGCTCTATTTATAGAGCTAAGAGAGGGTTTTGGAGGGGGCTCTCACCGCCTTTGAATGGCGATGGAGAAACCTCCAGAATGGCGGTGATTTCCCCTCTAATCACCGCCGTTCTAGAACTCTCTAGGAGGTGGAAGATGAAGGGTGCCCGTATCAAAACGGGCCCCTGTGTTTTGCAGCTAAACCCGTTTTTGTAAAAATTAAAGTTTTGCCCCTGAACTTCAAAGGGCCATAACTTGCTCATTTTAACTCCATTTTGGGTGATTTTAGTCTTGTTGGATTCTTTTTTCCGAGACTCATCTAATGGTACTATTTTAGGACCAATTTTTTGGGTTTAGTCAAGGCGACTAGTGAAATGACCAAAATGCCCTTATCTTTAAAACTGAACTTTTTATGGGATTTTAATATTACAAAAATTGGGATCATTACAAAAACTATGGCACGTTATTACAGATATAGACTTCGAGACTTCCCTAGGTCCCATACAAAATGAGCTGGACAAGCCTTTAAAAAGAATTGGTGAGTGAATTTATCTTGCAATTTTATATCTCTAAGCTGCTTCTCATAATTAGAGACAATCGGGGAGCTTAATGCTGCCTTTGTGAAAATTGAGCAAGGATGTCATATGAATTAGTGGGTGAGACATTTTCCTTATCAACAAATTTATCTTTTTTTATAATAGGTTTCAGTACTATCTCAGCCTTTTTAAGACCAAATTTCTTAATATTTTACCACTATGAATAATGGTAATTTTTCTGTTCCATATATGTAAATGAAGAATTAATCTCACCTACTGCATCCATATCATTAGGGTTTTTATTTGGTGGGATAGGATATTGCCCTCTATCAATGGTTTACAACATTTGAGACAATGTCCTTCCTTCAATTCAGTCATGGATTCTGTATTCTCTTTTAATTGGGCTTTAATTTGAGCAATTTTTGTCTCTTGATATTGCATGAATTGATGAAAGTTATCCTCCACTTCCCTCTTAGGTGGAGGAAGGTAAGGTCTAGGAGCAAGTAGTCCTTGTGGTGATTGGTAAGGGTGGTATTGGGCCTTATATGAGATATTATCATTATATTCATTTCCCCAACTAGTAGTAGGATGATTACTCCAATTGGAATTATGTCTCTAAAGATGGGAAAAAGTGTTGCTTAGAAGAATGTGTATGTTCATGAAGCGCATCCTAAGTAAGGTGTGTATTACTTTCACAAATATCATGCTATTTTAGTATTCATATCATCTTTTTCAATCATAGCATATATTCCTCCCCTAGCAGATGGTGGTGGACTTAGGCTTGTTTGGGTAACCTAGTTTTTTTGCATCAGCCCAAGTTTGTGCACTTTATGCTAGCCATTCCAAATACTCTTGCACATCTTCAGGTTGTTTATTTAAGAAATTGTCATTGCACATCATTTCAACAAACTGGTGCATATCAGAATTAAGTCCTTCATAAAACAAGTTAATGATATGCTAAAGTTTGTACCCATAATGTGGATAAGTTAACAATAATTCCTTGAATCTTTCACAACATTTGTAAGAATTTTCTTTATCCTTCTAGGTAAAATTCTCATTATATTTCAACCGATAGTATTTGTCTTATGTATAGGAAAGAACTTATTCAAGAACTTCTTAGTCATTTCTTGCCATGTTCATATGAAACCTATTAGCAGTGAATGAAAACACATCTTAGCATTTTCCTTTAAAAGAAAAAGAAAATAGTTTGTCCTACCATGTCTAATTTGATATTTTGAGCATGTTGGGTCATGCATACTTCATCGAATTTTTTAAAATGTAGGTAAGGAATCTCACTATCCAACCCATAAAATTTAGGAAGTAATTGAATTGCTTCAACCTTTAATTCAAGCATACCAACATTTGAAGGTAAAAGTATACATGAAAGTGTGTTAATATAATTAGGCTGTAAATAGTCTCTTAGTGTTTTTCCATGAGGATTTTAGTTATGCTATTTATCCTCATGTATTCTAACTTGGTCCCATTCCCTATTATATTTTCTTCTCCTATTTCCATGTGATAAAGAATGATTTCTCCATGGATGTATATTTTTATTAAATAGAGGTTGAGGATCATCAGTATCAAAGAGAGGATTGCTCGTCCATTAGGAAACATCATCATTATCTAGGATGAGAGGTGGTTCATCATCATTAAAGAGAGGATTGTTTCTCCATGACAAAATGTCATCTCTGTTAATGCTGGAGTGTAAATTACCCTTTTGATTAGTGTTTAGATTTCATTTATTGCAACCAATCATGTAGTTTTTTTTTTTTTTTAATAGGAAAAATTACCATACATTTAAATTCATAGAATGATGCACAAACAAAGGACACAATTAAAAAATCCCCTAAGGCTAACAACCAAAAATATTTTGATTTTCTTGAATTTGTGTGGAGGAGATGCTTTTAGATTAGCCTAATCTAATGCTTCTCCTCTCTTTTCAAATTTGACTATTGCTTATCAGTTGGGTTCTATTCTAAAGTGGTTAATACAATCCTCATTTCAGGAGGCATTTAGACCTCAATAGACATTAACGGAAGGTGTAGGAAAACCACTTGGATATTAAGACACCTACTATGTAACAGCCCGAGGGCCCACACCCTGCAAAGATATTGTTCGTGCTGAAGTGCCCATACACCCCGCACAGTTTTGTTCTTCCCCAGTTGCCCAGGGAAAAGGCCTCGTTGCAAGGGAAGTCCTCATCACTCTTATCAAGAGCCTAGTAACTTTCCCCCTAGCAATGTGGGACTAACTCTCAGACTCTCACCTTGCCTAGAAGCCTACCAGCCCTCTTGGCCCACCCTCATCAGCCCGCCCTCATCGACCAAGGCTTCACAACCTCTCCCCCTTAGGGGACACGCATCCCCGTGTGTCTTACCACACGCGAGCGCCCACGTGCGGCTAGCCACCCACATCGGGTTGGGGTCTGGCTCTGATACCACTTGTAACAACCCGAGGGCCCACACCCTGCAATGATATTGTCCATGCTGAAGTGCCCATACACCCCACACGGTTTTGTTCTTCCCCAGTTGCCCATGGAAAAGGTCTCGTTGCAAGGGAAGTCCTCATCACTCTTATCAAGAGCCCAGTAACTTTTCCCCTAGCGATGTGGGACTAACTCTCAAACTCTCACCTTATCTAGAAGCCTGCCAGCCCTCTTAGCCAGTCCTCATTAGCCAACCCTCATCGACCAAGGCTTCACATACTATAACTACAATGCTTCGAAGCCACTAAGTGATAATAGATCACATTCTTTTAAGAGGGTCCTATGAGCATGTGATGGCCTCTATTAGTCTCTTCTAATTAATTTTAAATTAATTTAAAAGGATGGGTTGCGTGTTTGTGATGATTGTCCTAGGTGGGCCAAGATGTGGTGATTAAATCAACCCTTGATCTTATAGGGTCGGATGCCCTTACTAATTAATTTCACACTTCGTGGTAGTTTGATTAATATATAAATCACCTTAAAGTGATAAATGTGCACTAAAATGCAATTCAAAATAATAAACTAATGCAAACCCTAATATGCAATAATTATAAAATATGCTCTCTATATGCAATTATGCTACCAAACAATGCAAAATTATTCTGATAATGCAAACCCTAATGTAATAATTTCAAGGAGTTAGGATTGTTCACAATAGAGTCCTAGATAAGATCTTCTCGTATAAAGGTGGGACCATTTACATTTCACCTCCACTTCCAAGTTACGATGGTCCACTGTTGACCATATTATTATTACAACCCTTTTAAATAAATTGCAACTTAAAAAACATGCAATGTGTCCTCACTACAATTCACTTAAAATAAAAATTTTGGCTATTATAATTGAAGTCTTACTTAAAATCCTCTTTGCAAAATAAAAATAGCAATAAGTACCAAAATTCAAGAAATATAGTAATTATGCACAAAAAATATATTTAAAAATGCACCTAAAAGTGCCTAAAATGCTAAAATATTGCAATTCCTAAACTTTATACTCTTTAAATTTTTATTAAATTTTATGAAAACTCCACTGTAGGTCCCCAGCAGTTGTACTAAAAACTTATTTGATTGTTTACTATAAGTGCATAAGCTATTATAGTATAGTTTATGCAAGTATGGGTTGATCCCACAAAGAATCAATTTAAAAAGATGGAGTTTAAATAAAATTTAATTATTCAAAAATAAAAATAAATTTTAAATAATAAGAAACTCAAAATATAGATCTATTCATTTAATGAAGATTGCAAAATTCTAAACTAAAAAGATAGAAAATAAAATAAAATAATAGGTAAAATCTACTTCCCTAGCTTGATCATGGTCAATTTATTCAAATTTGGTGTCATCAAAGTTGATTGGCCTTCATCAATCATACAATCATGTCTCTAATTAAGGATCCAATAGCTAGATTAAGCAGATTCTCCAAAATTTTAATGATCTGGACTAAGGAAAGATTTTGGATTTTGAATGGCTTAGATCAAATTTTTGGATTTCAAATTGAAGATCAGGGCTGATGGATAAGCTAAGAGTTGTCCTAAAAGACAAGATTTGAAAATTAATTTGAGTTTTGATGAGAAACATATCAGGAATTGAAGAGATCATGTTTGTTAAAGCTAAAGCATTGATTAGGTTTAAGCTTTAATAAAACAGGATCTCGATTACTCAGTTCTTGGAATTAATCTGAAAATAGTACAAAACCCAAATAGTAGAATTTGGATAAAACAAAACTAGAATAAGTTCACAAAAGGATTAAACTAGAATTTAAATTAAAGACCAAAAGGCAAAACTAGAATTCTCTAGTTTTAAATGAAAAACAAAACTGCTGCCTAACAGAGAAGACAAAATAGAGAAGATTGGGAAGAAGGGAAAGGAGAAGAATTTGTGGAAAATAGGGAAAACTCAACTTGGGTTTTTCTCCAAATTGATAGTGGGCTGCAGTCAAAGCAATAATAATAATAATAAATGAAGCAAAATAAACTGTAGGAGAGGAAAATAGTGAATAAAAATTCAGAAGAAGAGTAGAGAAAGAGAGAACATGGATGGTGGCGAGATAGGGGATAATGAAGAGGAGAGGGTGAGTGACTGGCTTTCCTCTTGAGGTCATCAGAGCCTGCTGACAAAGGGAGAACACGACTAGCTCTCTCTCTCTCTCTCTCTCTCTCTCTCTCTCTCTCTCTCTCTCTCTCTCTCTCTCTCTCTCTCTCTCTCTCTCTCTCTCTCTCTCTTTTATATTAAAATAATAAATGCCCAAAAATTAAATTGGAATAAAAAAATTAAGGATTGAATTTTAGACTAGTAACCGAACTCCAAAACATACAATACCAAGAAAGCTAAAGTCATAACAATACAATTATTATTTTATGTGGCACTCAATCAGAACTTGATTGTTTACTCCCCAAGTACTTCCATTGGCTTATAAGAAAACTGTTTAAGACTTAAATCAAGCCTTTAGTCCGTGTCTGAAATTCTCTTAAAAATATATGTAGTTGCCATGAGAGAGAGAGAGAGAGAGAGAGAGAGAGAGAGAGAGAGAGAGAGAGAGAGAGAGAGAGAGAGAGAGAGAGAGAGAGAGAGAGAGAGAGAGAGAGAGAGAGAGAGAGAGAGAGAGAGAGAGAGAGAGCACTTATTAGAAGCAAGATAGGAATATTTTTCCAGCCTTTCTAAATTAACAACAAGACATGCAAGTATTTTCCTTTGAGGTGTTCGTTATACTCACTCTAGGATTACAAGTAAATTGGCTATATTAGGTCACTTGGTTTAGTGGGATGCCTTTTTGAGGCATAAGTACAAGGGTGCCTTTGTATTTAGAGTCCTGGTAGGTGTACATGCTCTTCAGCGTGAGAAGTCCACGCCCTTCTTTCTTCATACATCATAACTTTGTTTGAATTAATACAATGGATTCAGAAGCATCAAACCTCTCTTGTTCAGAAGAATCAAAACTCATCAAAATGGTACTAGCCATACTTAATAATGGAAGGATTTGGTAGAAATATGTAGAATTGTCCCTTCTTAAAAGATTATTCTAGAATAAATGGGCAAATAGTTCCGAGAGGTGTGTTAGCGGCGAGCAGAAACAAGGTTATTAGATACCGAAGGGAAACCTCGGCCAGAACCATACATGCAAGTTTCCCTACATGAGGCTCATCTTTGATAACTTCTTCGGATTTGCGTGAACTAGCAGACTGATCACTAAGTGGGGATGCTCCCTCTGGCATGAGCAAACCTTTTCAAATTTTGGAATTTCTTTGTAAATTCACAAGTACCAGTTTTAAAAGTGAGAGACTTTTTTGAAATCTTCACTCCTAACTGACTTATAACCCCAACGTATTGGTTCGCAACTCTCTCATCGATGATGACAATGTTGTTGCCAAGCATAGCGTCATCCTCGAAGTTTCTACCTGGGTATACCCTTTCCACACATAGCCATGCAAGAAAATTGTGGGCAAGTGCGAAAAGAGGCCAAGATGAAATTTAAGCCATCCATACCAAAAGTGTATAACCCATAAGAAATCAGGGCATTTCAATTATCCTAACTACATGTTTTGGCTTCTGAAAATTTAATAATAATGGATGTTCACTTTTACTTTTCATGTAAACACAGGCTAAAAGTATCCAATGAATATGAAATTTGATCTCAGCCATTTAAATGTGATGAACAACTTAGATCTACAGAAAAAAGTTTCACCACTCATGAAAAATAGAGCATGGACTTCTTCACAAGCTCAAGCACGTTACTGCTAATGGGGCTATAAATTGACTCATGTATTTATCATTCCTCGTTGTAGGATTAAATAATTCCAAATGATCGTGTTTGACCACGAAATCTGGGTCTGAATGGGTGCTCAACCTAAAGCTGATTTCACACAGTCGAAGTTGACTAGCATTTCTCTAGATTAATGGGGCTGTAGTCAAAGTTTACCATAACTTCTCTAGATTACTGGGGACTGAAATACTAATGACATTATTCAGAGATAAGGCTAGCTGCAAGTAGAACCTTGACCTGTCTGCTCCTAATCAATTTTACTCTGTTATCAGGCTGCAAATTCCAGTAGAGTGTTGCTGTTAAGTTAAAGAACGTAACCCGCCAAACTCACCACAACCAATCCGAATACTCGACAATCAAATTCTGATTGACTTGCTGAGCCATCTTGAATTGATTTGTTTAATCAATGATTCAAACTCTTCATATGTCGTTACTGTCATTTGCAATGACTTTGTTTTTCTGGTAAAATACTTAATCTATGATCCAAGTAACGATTCCATATAATGAACTAAAAACAATACAAGGGCAAGTATTAATAAGAATTTGTTGTCCCAATCAGGTGCTCTTGTAGAAGCTCAGGACTGTATAGACAGTCTGAACGACTGTGAGAAGCAAAACCAAACTGAGAAGATTTCTTAACTTCCCATACATGCTAGGTTGCGAGTATCTTCGGAGCCCTAGTCGAACACCACGGAGATTGCGGCCACATTTCACACTACTGAAATCCAAACGGTCTAAACAGCCCGGTAATTGATCCTCTGCTTCTGGTATGCCGAAGATGATCCCTTGAGTAGCTAGGAGTTTTGCATCATCAGTAGATCGGATGAGCTCCTGCATCAACTGCACATAGGCACTCACACTTGGCCCATTTCGTCCTAACTTCTGTGTGCCTTCGTAATGACACAATCTTCGGAGTAAAATCATCGTATAAAGGTCGATGGAGATGGAAGGGAGACTTAGAACAGCATTGACCATGTTCTTCTGGAACCTTATTCCCCTTACACCCATTCCCTTGTTATCCTTGAACAAAATTCCGGCTTGCCGCAATTCTGTGGCACTCCGGATGGTTAGGCACTCATCATCTTCGTCACTATCACCATCTCCGTAGTTGTCGTTATCGTCATCTATCCTATTTCTAGAGCCAACCAAGAGTAGCCAAGGCCATGGAGAATGTCACGAGGCTCTTCTCGTTGGGGATTCCTACCAAGACGCAGAAGTCCATAAGAAAACGGCAACAAAGTTTTTGATGCAATCCCAGGGATGAAATTTGGCACCACCAAGAAATCGAATAAGGCCATCCTTTGCAAATTCGTGGGACGCTTCCATCTTCCTGCATTCAGTACCCTTTGAAAGAAGCTTTGTTTCGTTAGCTCCTTAAGAACCACAAAAGGGAGCTGGTTACCAACAAAAAACATAGACATTATTGCATCCTCAACACGCATGTTGTTCACCTTCTTCCCAAAGATGGCGTGATCTGAAGGATACCCCAATTGTTTGGAAGCTCCTAAGGCAAACAAGACCAATTGGAGCATGAAGCAACCATCCTTGATCATCATCCATACAAATTGATCGCTGTCAAGATGATCCGTTGGGTTTGTATAGGCATCCCTGGCTTGAATTTCTACCCTCTTGATTGCTTCCACATAATTTTGAGTTGTTTCTGAATCTCTAGAGGGTCTACTTCCGGCCAGGACATGCTCCCATGCCTCACACTTTCTCCTTGACGCCTCTTGGGAACTGGATTCGCCACAACCAATCCTGATGCCTTGATAACAAGGTCCAAATGATACAAAGTACTTACCAACTAGACTCCCGCCGTCTAGTCTGTGAAGAGACTCGTACTCTTCCATATCGCCTGATATTTTTGGCCTATGCTCGTTTCGCCGTTGTGACCTGCTTCTCTGATAATCTTTCCCTGTTATCTCAACCACCCAACTCATGGTTGCAGGATCTTGTAACAAGGTTAAGGTCTAATTACTCAAACAAGTCTTTTGTAGCTCTTGGTATCAGAAGTTGCATATATACCTAAATGCCTGATGAAACTTCAAAGAAAGAGCAGGCAGCATTCGCAGAAAAAAGGATAAAGCTAAAAAGTAGAGGCTTGAAACAGAAAGGAAAAAGTGCTTACCGACATTCTAGAATTCGAGGATTGCATAATGAACGCTCCATAGTCGGAGTGTCTGGGTACTTACTCTTTGTAGAGCCCACCTTAAGATGATTTGACTCATTCATGCAATTTTCATGGATGAAAAAATGGGAGGATAGGATTATTGTAGCAACACCGTTCATGCCAAAGTGTGTAATCCGTCTATTTTAAATTAAACCTTTCAGATACTTAAATCTTCCAATCTACTAGTTTTTTATTCTATTATGCATCGAAAGTGGGATCAATAACGTGAATGAGTTGAATCATGCTAAAAAGTAATGCCCAAATGCGGCTACTCTATGTAGATAGCTATCCCACAATTACAAAGTTGGAATTGATTGGGCAAGGCTGAAAAATATGTAGTCATTTATAAAAAATTCGAGAAAGAATTAGGGAAAAATAAAATTTCAAATGTAATTTTGGAAATCAATAAAGTATTTGTTAAATTTCACTTTATATGATAAATTCATGTTAATTTCTTCAAATATGCTTTGAATTTAAAATTTGTATTGACTTTCAAATTATTTGATAAAAATCAGGCATAAAAAAGATCAAACCTTCTTCAAAAAGTTTTCAATTATTCAAAAAAATTTGTAACTATAAGCTGTCTTCATTTGGTAGAAATTAGCTAAACGTAGCCACTATTAACTTGAGATCTGTTTGGAACATTGAAGGCCTAAATAAATGACATACATATTTTCAAGATATTAAGCATTATAAATTCCCATGTGGACAAGGACCCGCTAATAGGGTAACTGGTTTAACAGACCATGGATAAAGTTATCTAGAGTAATACTGAAATCCTACATGCAATACACAAGCAAGGGTGTTGCACTCCCACATTACTATGTTTGGCCTCACCTTTGGTTGATAGGGGTTAGTTAATCTGATTTCTCTCATTGTACTACTAACCCTGAATGAATCCTGATTGGTTGAGTATGTAAACTTGAAAATGTACTTTCATTCATGCAAACACGGATTGTTATAAATATTATTAAAAGATTCCAGTGCATAGGGGGATTGAGCAATTCTTCTTTGAATACATCCCTACAAGTTAGCGATAACTCGTTCAAAATGAACAAGTTTAAAGCACAAGTTGTAGGTTGTTAAAATCATCCTATCTTGGTGATCCTTATCATATAAGATGCTAAAAGCATATGATGAATATTAAATTTGGTCTCTATCCTTTCTAAGCTATTTCAAATATGACAAATGGTTAAGATCTATAGACCCCTAAAAAAGGGCATGAATTTCTTCTCTTTCTCAAAGCATGTACGCCTACTACCACTCTAAGGGAAAAGTGCCGCCTCGAACCTCCAACTAGGCATAACATTGAGAGGTGTCATGATGTCTTCAACCAATTGCTTTAGACAACTTTCAATGGATTAATCTCTATTTGTTCCCCACTACTTGTATCCTTAACCCAAGTGCCCATTATTTTGTGATCAAACAAAAATATGGACAAAACTATCAATAGATACTTATTATTTCACAAACAAAGAATGAGTGGTTTAGACCTAACTTCTTGTTTAATTTGAATAACTTTAACTACGGTAAAAAGAAGAAGTTGGGTGCACCTTGTTGAATGATTTGTAGCATTCATCTTCACTATCTTGCCATTGATGAGTGACCACCTTAAAAAAAAAACATGCACTTTGGATGATCCTGCTATTAATATTTTTAAAACTGCATTGAGTATAGTCAATTTAAATAACATCCATTTTAGAATAATCTAAAGTACGTATATGAGTTTTGTCTTTTGCGATGCTTACCATTAAGATTAATAGTCCAAATTGTCACAGAAGTGGCAATCTCCTCTGGTAAAAGCATCATGAGACTCCAAATGGAGGTGCTATGTTAGAAAGGCTTCAAATTAACAATTATCTTAGAGGCTAACTTGGATGTGTGCGGGTAGTTGAATGGCTGGAGATAATTTTATAATCACTCCAAAACTTAAAACTATTGACCTAGAAGATTCAAAACTAGAGCAAGAAAAATGGATTAAAATGAGTGGATATCCATCTAAATCAGCGGATTTGGATCGAAAAAATAACATCTGATTAGAAAATGGATTCAAACAATTCAATGCATTAAATTTGTCACTTGAAGGAATTTATTTGTGGATACCTGTTTCAAAGGGTAAACTGGAAAAGAGTTAGACTTATAAAAAAGAATGAAATACCGTCTCTTTTTTGTGTCAATAATGAGACGCTATTGACTAGTGATAACCAAAAGGTAATAGCCTTTGGATCATCTTTACCTTCCTATCTTTGATTTCCTTTGATTGCTTATTCTTCTTCGTTTCCCTTTTGTTTTGGTTCTCATATTGCTTTCACTCTCTTTGGTTCCCTCCCTCGGTTCACACACATGGCTCTTGTTGGATGGCCTTGAAGATGAAGTCAAGACTTATTGTTTCTATATTAATGAGTCATGTGCACACTTTTCTAAAGATTTCTTTTCAATAAATAAATACAAGTTCCACGTGCAACTTGCTTGTAATGTTTTACATCAATAATCATGTTTAGTTTCATGTGCACTTTTCTATCTCTTTACATGCTTTGTTAGTCTTAGTTAATCATGTTAATGAATGTTAATTTAGATCTTACTTTTTAGTCATGTTAGTTTGAATGTTTAGATTAGATTTTACTTTTAGAAATTTTTTTATGGTAGCTTTATAAAGTTCCTTCATCTTTAGGTTTCTAAGTTATTCATGATTTTAGTTTTGCATTAGTTCTATCCTTGAATGACTGTTAGTTTCTCTTAGTTTAAGTTCTAACTTATGCAAGTCTCTATTCCCATGACTTTTTAAATTCCTAGATTAATCACAACACAATCTCTTTTGCTTAGAATAAGTAATCTAAACAAGATCCAATTCCATACAAATCAATGAGATTCCTCATGGGATTAACCTCACTCAAAAACATCATACTACTTTGATTCGTGCGCTTACAGGTAAAATTTAGAATTACATCAGGAAGGAATGGAGTAGGATTAAGAGGAATCTAGGAAGTTAGGTAGGATTAAAGATTGGATAAGCTGATAGGCATTAGACCATGGGAATGTGTTGGAGTTTCTAATTTTTGAAGTGAATACGATCCATTGGATGTTAATCAATGGTGGAGATATTAGGACTTTGGTTTGAATTTTCAACAAGGGCTAAGTGGCTAGGATTTTTACTTTTTTAATGTTTCTTTCTTAGCACTTAGATCATCATCATCCTATCTTATATGGATGAAATTTGGTTGGAGTAATATTATCCAAATAGATATTCTTTTAAGGCTTCTTTACTCTCCATCGTTGAATTGGACTATCCTAGAGTAGATGCCTAGATTCTTTAGATATTTCCTTATCCAGTCTATGTTTTCCATGTTTTTCTTTTAGCCAATAGTATTCCACAGAGCTGGGTAGTCTTTTTCATATTTCAAGGGATCTCCTTTCCTTGAATTTAGGTAAGTAGCTTTGTGGAAACTCTTCCACCAATAGACTTTCACTTTGGTCTTCATTGCCATCTAGCTTCTTATTGGTCCATCCTTGCTTGAAAATGTGTTCATTGGCTACTTAGGATGTACATCTAAAGGGTAGATACTAACTTTAAGTGCTTAATGTGTAAGATGACTTTCAACCGTTAATTTCCCATAAATAGTCTGTCTCTTCTTCTCCTAGTTTTTCTCCACCAATCACTTTATTTCCTCATGTTTTTCACTTGTAATTGATTAAGAATCACCACCTTTTCATGTAAATTTCGTGATCATCCTTTAGTGGTCAATTCCTTAGAATAAGTCTCCCATGGGCTCCATTCTTCCACTTGTTTTATTTTAGAAGCTCTCATTGTATATGATATGCGCTTCCTTTAGAAGCTTCCCAAGGTGGTGATTGGCTTGAATTCTTACCTCAAAAGTTTTGCCACCTTACTTATAATACAAACACCCTATTTTGATCAGATAAGGCATTTATTCCATTTAGGATTTCTAACTGCCCTTATTTTGATTTTGATATCCAACTACCATTATGAACTTTATAACTTCATGAAAGGCATGTATGGGTCCATAATGTAGCTTGGTTATTGAACTTGCTCTTTTAGGGGTTAAATGGTTAATTTTGTTATTTTTTTCATTTGTACCCAAGACCTTACAAAATTATAGAATTAACCCTAATTAGTGATGGTTAAGTAGTTTTTGAGGCTAAAACATGCTACATAAAGAAGTATGTACGCAATATTTCTCTATATATCAACATTCTTGCAAAAGAAAATAAATTTTCATTAGAAACAACATGTCGAGAAGTATAAATATGATTGTTTGTGGGATCCAAACATCGGTATCCTTTCTAATTGGAAGTGTAACTAATAAGGATGCATTTTCTTGTCTTCAAAACCAATTTTGATTTATCATGACCAAATGTCCTACGAAGCACATACTCCGGTGATTTTCTAAAGAGAACTTCAAAGGATGACTTTTCTTTAAGAATCAGGGAAAAAAATTTAATTAATGAGATAAATATTTATGTGAAATGATTTAAGACAAATTTTATTTGGTAATTTTGCATGATCAGGTAAAGTTAATCTCATTTCAACTACATGCATATGTTTCCTCTCAACCAACTCATTTTGATATGGTGTATAAGGCAAGAAATAAGATAGTAACACTTTTAGATAAAATACTACTAAAAATGTAACCAATGAATTCGCCATCACAATGAGATTCAAATCTCTTAGTGAATTTAGAGAACATGTTTCCAACTAGGGTCTAAGAACTACAAAAAAATTCTGAAATCACATTTTTTATAAAGAGGAAACAACCATAAATATATATATATATATATATATAATCATCAATTAACAAAAGATAAAATATGTGTTCAAATGAACTTAATTCTGCGACTGGTCCCCATACTTTCAATTTAAAAGTAGCATTAGAAAAAGGCAAAGAAAGCCCAAAATGTTTCCCCATTGGAAAACTGGAACACATCTTGTTCTTGAATCTAATGAAATGGAAGAGAAGGATTATTTTCATAGTAAACCACACAAAATCTTGTCTAATAGGTGATTGAGTTTCATTTGCCAAATTGCAACTAAACAGCAATGGGAGATTAAAGCTTCTAAATGAGGAGTATTGCTGCCATAGGGAGTGTATAACCCTCCCTTACTCTTTCTTGTGTGAAGAACCTTCTCTATGCGACATTCCTAAATTGTGTCACTAGAAGCATTAGATATAAAAATACAATCATAGGCTTGAGTTAATTGTGTAATAGAGAGATGACTTCTTAATATCAGGCACATAATAAAGTTGAGAGAGTGAAAGAGGAGCATTAGATAATGATAGATTAAATATATTCGTATGTGTAGCAAGTAAGGAATTACCATTGCCTACATAAATCAAAATATTACCAATATATTATGACATGTTAGTTAACTTAAAAGGATCAGCTAGCATATGGTTTGTTGTGTCTGTATCAATGTACTAATTCTTATCATAATTACCAACGTTCATAGTAAAAATGGACTGAGACAATGTTTAAGGATTAACAGTTCTTGGAAGGATGTCAATCCTTGGCTAAAAATTTGCACAAAATTACAGGTCATCCAAAATTAGGTAAAGGTCCTATAAGACTTTGAGAAATATAGGATGGTGCATTTGACTTAGAAAGAGAGGAGACATGACCCTGATTTTATGCTTTGTTTGTATTAGAAAAGTTGTGACACCCATTGTTGCTTTCAGTAGTAGAAATAGTAGACTGCATCTGAGATTTAGTCAACGAAGATTGTCATTAATGGAAGAATTTATGTAACACCTCTAATTTGTTTAACTTTATTCCATATAATATTAATCAAAAATTTCATTAAATAAGGAATTGAATTCCGAGAAACCAGATTTTTAAAGAGGCCAAATCAAGTGTTGAAACTTTAATATTTGAATTGTACTAAAAAAATAGAATCCAACAACACTACGAACACCAACATTGAAGTTCAAACAAAAAATTCATAATTTTTTTAAATTTGAATATTTAATTTAAATTAATTTAAGAGTAAAATGGTAAATTGACTATAAATGGGACCGCATGATGTGACAAACAATCTGGAAGTAGGTGAACAACCATAAATGCAAGATTTAAATCTTCATAGAATTAGAAGAAATTATTATAGGATTAATTGTAGGTAATGATTAAAAGAGGAAAAAAGGAAAAATCAACTTTAAATGCTTACTCCACCCATCTCTCTCTCTCTCTCTCTCTCTCTCTCTCTCTCTCTCTCTCTCTCTCTCTCTCTCTCTCTCTCTCTCTCTCTCTCTCTCTCTCTCTCTCTCTCTCTCTCTCTCTCTCTCTCTCTCTCTCTCTCTCTCTCTCTTCATGTAGTTATGGCTGAATTGGGCTGCTCCGAGACTTGGACCACACCACCTACAAGATACTAAATACCATGCTAGCAGACTAGTTGACACCTCTCCTCCTTTTTTTTTGATGAATATACTGTCAACGATAGACAACCACCGACTAGCGACCCCACCATTCTCCTTCTTTGATGAAGCACCTGCCAATTACCGCATCATTCTTCTCCTCCTTACCTAATCACAATCCCCCTTTGACGACACACCACCAATAACCATTCCCCCTTTTCTTCCTTCTCTAGCAACACATTTGCCAAAGACCAACTTTTTCTGTTCCCCCTCTTCCTCAGTCACTAGCAATTGAGACGCGGGCCATTGTGCCTGCCAGCACTGCAGCTAAAGCCCACTCATTACTTCTTCCCTTCCACCTCCTCAAGCCATTGCACTGCACAGAAGCCATGTAACCATCTTCCCTAGCTCCATCTAACTGTAATTTTCAGTTGACATTCTTTCAGTGAACGAATCAAACTGGCTTGAACGAGAACATCTATAAGGATGAGTTGAATGGAAGATCCAAGCAGCCCAATGAAATGGTGGACCCCAAAAACCTAAAACCCCCTATTATAAAGGTGATCAAACAATCTGACTAAAAATTTGGAGGAAAAGTGAACGAACAATCATGATTAGACCATTTCACTGTCCCATCTGGTTTTTGCATTTAAGATGCACAAGGATGATGCACTTGGAACAATGTGTGTGTGGAATCTATCTAGCATATCCACAAATCCATTTAGTAGATTTGACCCATCCGATGATCCATTTAAACTTGAAATTGAATATGGACCATTGAAGCTAACCTAAAACACAAAATCTTCAATCTAAAGAACTATACAAACTCGATTTTTTATCCAAAAAGTTCGTGGGATTTGTCTCGACAATATGGACCTAACAATTAAATAAAATTCAGGATCTAAGGCCATTTTAAACCTAATTTGGAGCTAGAAACCATGTATAGCTTAGATTTGCCTAATCAAGTATCCAAACCTTAATAAATGACTAAATTGAAGATCTAACAAGGTAAATGAAATGATCTAATAGTTAGATTGTCTTACTAAACTAAGATCAATTAATTTAGACTATAAGATAAGACAAGAAGCATATGTTTGACCAATTAGAGGTGAATCTAATGGTTACATCAAAGCAAGAGCTAGTAAGAGACAAAAGGACCATACAAAAATAAAAAAACATAAAATCAAGTTAAGATAAACCTCAAAATTGACAATTAAACTAATCTAGCAGTTAGATCATCCCAGTAACATCAAATTTAGTAAGATTAGATCTTGGAAGTAACCAGAAACCATCAATCTAATTGATCAAAATCCAATCCAACTATCAAATCAATGGATCAACCATTGAAATGGTAGATGGAGAAAAAATCAAGCAATCTGGACTGTTGATCTATGATCAATAGCCAAGATCTAAAGTTAGACAAAAGATTAAAGAAATCATAGTCATAATTAGTGAAGAATGAATAGCATATTACTTAGATTAAGGATTATCCAAGTTTATATAGGTTTGAAATGATAAACATAAAGTAATAAGTGATGATATATGGTGCGTGTGATCTGACAAATATGTCAGACTGTATGAATTAGAGAGATTGCGTATTTTACAGAATTTTTTCCTTGTTTGGGGTAGGTGATGACATTTAACATTCACATGTTTTTCTATTACGACCATGGATTTTCACTGCACTAATTTCATATTTATCAATATGTACATATTATCACATTGTAACTTCTTTAAGACAACTATAGTATGTACACAATACACGCATGCATAATCACATTGATTTCCATATTTCCACAGAACACATGACTTTTATGATATAAATACTTGCATTTAATAAGTGAATGTGAAAGTGTATGATTTTTTAATATAATTTCATGACTCGTAGAAGACATTAATTAGTTAAGATTTTGTTATTGCATATTAGGAAACTTGGATGTTCTATTTGATCCCTTATGTTTCTCCGTGGACCTGTCAAGGAGGCTTGGTGGCTGGTCCTTGAGAGGTTAACCCCAAGGGAGGGGTAGTCCTCTAGGATGGCAAACTACAGATGCTCCTAAATTTTTGTGCATTAGATATTTTATCTTTATCTCTTAACTTCAAGATATTGAGTGATTTTCATGATTTGCAAAAATTTCAATCGGTGTTTCTATCCAATGGATGCTATACTAAGAGGGATTTTAGGTTGACTACCTACCCTCTAACTTTGTAAGATGATAAACATCTACCTCATAGAAGGGCAAACTTTGTAGGGAATGGTATCATGGGTAGTGCTCACTACAAATTCAATTCTCCCTATATGACGAACATTTGGTTTCCCATTATAGTGTTAAAGGGGAGTAAAAATTGATAGACCTAGAAGTTGGTTATCACTACAACATGGCAGTCGTATGGTTGGTATGTGTTTTCATAAGGTGTTGTGAGTGCACCAACATGGACATATTCCTACATACCCACGACGTGATGATTTTTGGAGTAGTACTCATGACTAGACATGCGAGTGTATTGTACACTTGTGGGACCAACGTGTTAGGATGCTCCTCATTAATGACGTGGATATTCATTTAAGATATTCTTGAGTTTTAAATACTCTATATTAATATATTCATAAGCCTTGATTGCTTGCATTATTACATCTCACACTAATTGGATTAACGTGAATTCTATATTTATCTTACCATTATTATTCTTATTAATGGAAATCATGTTAGCACTATTTTCATGGGAGAGCTATTTATTACATGCTTGAGATTTTGGTACTTAGATCACCCATTACATGTTAGTATTTTTAAGTCAATATTAAATATCTATGAACCTGCACAAACATAGCTTGCTAAAGCATTATAATGTTTTGTAATGCCTCAGATATAGAGAGAGACAATTGGAAGGGTAAGCAAGCTGAGAGTAAGGATGGTGGTGACACTCAGTAGCATCAAAGAGGTGATTTCATTTATGTACCTAGTTTGTCAAAACATTACTTTAATATGTTGTTAATGAGTTGTATGTATATATATACATTGGTTACTCTTTTCAATCTTTTGGATTGTGTGGACATCTTATTACTGGACGTGATTGGTTGTCAATGGATAGACCTTGGGCTATGGCATTTTCTTAATTTGTTTTCATTACTACTGTATACATTTAAACAAAGTTTTCAAACAATCAAGTTGGGTAATCTTAGAGTATGAGTCTCTTGGTACATGTTTATATTTTTATGGTTATCTTCATGGTTTTGTGGGTCGTATGACTCTTGGGACTTTAAAAAGAGTGTTTCTCACTTGAAAGGTTGTCTTGGATTTTAAAATTTTCAAATTTTAACAAGTGATCCTAACTATTTTTATGATGTGTGTGGGTGTGTGGGTGTTAAAACCTAGAATGTCACAATTTATTAGTTAAATGCATGGCAAAGATATCAATAAAGGGTGGAGTTGGCTTGATGATCAATTAGTAGTAGTAATGGAGGCATAATCAAGACTAGGGTTAGATAGCATGCAAAAATTGAGATCTTTGTCTCACAAAAAATTTTCAAAAATTGATAGGGCATTAGGAAGAGAACTTATCTTCTAAAGATATTGAGGGAGCCTTTTTAATCTATCAGAGTCCCCTCAATGTGAATGATCCTAGCGATAGATTGGGAGGAAAAGGTAGCTTTAAGAGAATCCTAGACTTACTTAGATGTGGTGAGATTAGCCACTTGAATTAAGAAGGGTTTAGTTAAGATAGCAAACATAAAAAAGAAATTGGTAAGATCTACATGTTCCCATAAAAAATAATCCTGAGAGAGTTGAGAAGATCAATACCTGAAATATACTTGTTATGTAAATCTTGATTTGTAACACCCCGGATTTTCTAGACATTTTTTTTTTATAATAATAATGGAATTTTAATTAAGAGCATTTGGGATCCCATGAGAAAAGTTTTATTTAACATTTTACTAAACCTATCTTAAAAACTCCGGGTGTTAGTTTTCCTTTCTCAAAATGGCGTACATGTAATTTAAACATAAATAAATAATCCACGTATAAATCAACGTCAAATAAATAGGCGCCTTTATTTTAATTCAAATAAATGTCCAAAACACAATAATAATATGGCCCAGGGTCTATCCATCATAACATCCCATATAAATGTCCAACATATGTCCAAACATCTAAATCATATCCAAATATAAAGTATGCAGTCCATAATAAAATCCAAATGATAATCCTGTTTAATGACTCACATCACTGTCTAACACTATAGAAAAATGGTCTTTAGCAGCTCTCACGGCTTCTCAACAACCTTGCCTTTCCTGTTATCGCGCTCGAGATCTAAGGCATTGCAAAACAAAGCAATGCCTCAGCAAGCTATCGCTTGTGTAGGTACATAGACAATTAATGTAATAAATGAAAGAAATAATGAACAGCACTGATAAAAAGTCTAACACTTATGAAAATAGTGATATCATAATGCCATGTTCAAATAAATGCCAATTTATTCCATATGCTAACACATGCAATCATAGAGTTAAAACATGACATGAATCAATAAAATGGAGCATACAACAAGAATAAGGGCACCCTAAGGTAATGGGTCCCACCACATCGCACTAACATCCCTGATCAGGAGTACACATAGTCAACCTCTGAGTGTCGTCACACCCAGGCATATCATCCATAACCATGCTCATCATACATGCACACATAATAAGAATATGGGCCATCATGCTGCAGTGGCAACCCTCCATGGGTATCAACCACCGCCGCTCTCTATCGACACCATAACGGGAGACTTAACGTCTGTCCCCATGGAAAGGCTCAGACCAGTAGTGTGGACTATCCATGTTACTAAACCCCTACTGAATGCCATCTATGGGTAGGTGTCTATCATATCACAAAATCATCACATCATAATCTTGGAAGGTGGGTGGCCGGCCCTATCCCTCCTAGCATGACGCCCACCGGGCAAGAGCACCCGTCATCAAATATAAAACACGGAAATCATATGTATATGCTAAAACTCAAGAGCACTTATAGCTTGCAATCCTCAAGACATGCCCCTCATCCTGGGGTTAGCCTATAAAAGGACCAGTTAACAAGTCTCTATTCTCATTTCCATGTAAATCCATGCATTTTCTATATATATAATAAGAAATAAGTCTCTAATTAAGCATAACTAATTAACATCATGCTTGTAAAAGCATTTTAAATAAGTTCATTCAGTAAAAGATTTCATTTTTGAAATAACCATCATGTACTCAATGTCGCATGAAATACACGGTAAATAAGAATTGCAATTTAAAACATGATCACACATGATGCTATGTTTAAACATGGTTTAAAAATCAAGGCAAAACATTAGTTGTCTTCACCTACCTCAGTATGAGACCACTAGCTTGCTAATAACTCCCTTTAACTGGTATATTCACGTGCACTTGTACATGTCACATCACTATTTTAATATTTTTCTAAATAAAAAGTTGTCATTTCTAAGTTTTTAAGTTAAAACTAGGTCCGCGTCGTCAATACGGTCACAACGCCTCTTTTGGATCATGATTTGGACCTCTCTAGCTCCCATAAATCAAGTTTTAGTGAAAACTACCCTCAAATGGGGGCCTGCCGGACCACCATAAGGTGGTTTATACCGGCGGCGCCCTTTTCCGTGAGTTTATACCGGCTTACACCGGCGCAGGAAGACGCCCGACCACCCAGACGCCACACGGGACGCACGCGCGCGTGCGTCACGGTGGCCAGGACGCGCAGCGTCCCAGCCCCACAACGCCCGCCAATTGCAGTCCATCCACGCGCGCGCGTCGTCGCGCACGCGTGCGACGCCGACGTCATCTCCCTGTGCGTCCTGGTGTCAGCACCAGGGCGGCGACGCCGTTGACGATGCTAGAGAAGACGACCGGATTCCGGTCGTCTCCGGCAAAGCTATAGAGCTCCGTTTTGCGTGATTTTTGTGCCATTTTCTTCAAAATTCTCTCTAGAATCCATTTATGCCCTCCTTTTGCTCTGATTTTTCCAAAAACCAGGGTTTTAAACCGATTTTTCCCAAGTTCCTAAAATCATTCATAGGTACTGGTTTTTGCGTTTTCTGGAGAAATCCACCGTTGGATCACTCCCAAATTTAAAGGGTTTGCTCTTGGGTCTCTTGTGCACTAGTTGGACGATGCGATCTCCAAATGGACTAGGTTTGATCCGTGAAATCGACCTCCAACAGTGGCATGCACACAGGTTCCCAAAAAAAAAAATCCGATTTTTTTAATTGCTTTCCTAATTATTTTTTTAATTAATAAATACAGAAAAACACAGATTTGAGGCTTACCTTACGCCTGGACGGGGTTGCTCGTGTTGCCAGGGCTCCACTCGCAGGAAAAACGTGAATTTTTGCAGGCTAGGTTTCTGAGTAAAGCTTAGTGAAAACGCTCAAAGTGAAGCGTTTTGGCAACCTGGGAAGGTAGATATAGGCTTAGAGTCCTAGGGGAAGAGAACCTCTTCCATTCACGCCTCTTTCCATGGCTTCTCCGGCGATTTTGCCGGATCCGGGTACAGACGTGTGGAAGACAGGGGTGCCATTATCAATTTGGGCCCCTGTGTAATACGTTTCTGTCAAATGACAAAATTGCCCTTACAACTTCGACGGCTCATAACTCCCTCGTTTGAGCTCCGTTTTTCGCGTTCTTGGTGGCATTGGACTCGTATCGACGAACACTTTCAAATGATTATGTTTTCAGGAAAAAATTTCATCCATAAATTTTTATTTTAATTTATTTAATAATTTCCTATTTTATCCTAAAAATTAAGGATATTACATGATTGCTGAACACCCCTCGCATTTGACTCACTAGAGAGTACAGTAATGATGGTTCAATTTTGTGGAAACTAGAGCATTATATTAGAGATAGTAGGAGGCACAAAGTTGAAATTCAAAGTGAAAGATGATCTAATGGGATAAGATGTAATGGAAGACCCCATCGCTGCCATAGGAAGAAGAAGTGGCCAAAATGTTTTTAAAAAAACTGAAGTGAATTTGGTAAAAAAAACTTCCTAAGCATATTTGAGGAGCGAAACGACTTCAAAATGCCAAAAGTCACACCCATATTTGCTAGTACCATGTAACATGAGGTCTAGCTATCACATTTTCTATAGCCAGCCTTTGAATGTTCCAACTCATTCATCTCATTTCTCCACATTTAGATGGCTTATGAAATTAAAAGCATATGATTTGGATGATTTTGCACCTAAAAAGCATCCAACCAAGTATGCTTAAAAACGGACAGTTTAGAAACTTTATAAACTACACACAACTTCTTAAAAGCTAGAATCATCCCTGTCATATGATTTTTTGTTTTTGTTGAAGGAATGAGATGGATGATACTTATCATGGAAAGGTTGGCTCTACAAAATGTGGTTGCAAGAGTACACCACTAGTATAGTCAATTTAACATTTCTCATAATAATAGTCATCATCGTAGTTGTCATCATCATCATCATCAAGGCCTTATCTCAATTAGGAGTCAGTCACATGAATATTGTTCGTCCATTCCCCTGTATTAAGTGCCATGGCTTCTAGTCCCAAAATTTTAAAATCTTTTTTGACCATTTCTATCCACGTTCTTTTGGGCCTTTCTTTTTCCCTTTTAGAACCTTTGACTAGGATAGCCTCATTCCTAATCAGTGTTGTTTTCGATCTTTGTTGGGCATGTCCAAACCATCAAGTCTAATCTCCCTCATCTTATTATCTAGTGGTGTTACACCTAAGTTTTCTTTAATGTTTTAATTTCTAATTTTATCCTTTCTTGTCTTACCACTCATCCATTTCAACATCCAATTTCAACGATGATTATCTTATGTACATGTTGTTCCTTAATTGCCCAACACTTTGATCTATAGAGCCTAGCTGGCCGTACAGCCATCAAATATAATTTTCTTTTAGTTTAAGTGGCACCTACCAATCACACAAAACTCAAGAGGCGTATCTTTATTTGTTCCAACCCGCTTGCACTCTCTAGGTAACCTCCCTCTCAATCTCTTCACTCTCATGAATTATCTATCCTAAATAGTGAAAGTGTTCTTTTAGGGAGACTTCTTGGTTATCAGTATTTACTGGTGATTTACTCCCACTCCTTTTCTTGTTAAAATTGCATTCCATATATTATGTCTTAGTTTAGCTAATTTTAAATCCTTTAGATTCTAATGCATCTCTCCATAAATCTAGCTTTTTGTTTATGCCCTCTGTTGTTTTATCAACCAAAAATATATATCTGCAAATAACATGCACTATGGAATCTCCTCTTGCGGATGTTTTGTTAACTCATCCATAACCAATATTAAAAGGTACATGCTCAATGCTGATCCTTGGTGCAATCCTATAGTGAAAGAAAAATCATTGGTCTCTCTGCTACTAGTCCTAACTTTGTTATCACTCCCTCATACATATACTTAATTATATCTATATACCCATGTGAAACCATTTTTCTCCTAACACCCACCATATTAATTCTTTGAGGACCCTATCAATAAAGACCATATGGAGGTCCTTCCTTATCTCCTTATATTTCTGGATGAATTGTCTAAGCAAGAAAATAGCTTCCATGGTAGACCTTTGAGGCATGGAACTAAACTAATTCTCCAATATGCTCATCTCATGTAGTAGCCACTTCTCGATTACTCTTTCAAAAAGCTTCATATATGGCTCATAAGTTTGATCCCCCAATAATTAGTGCAACTCTTGTACGTCTCCTTTATTCTTATAAATTGGTACAATAAAGCTCGTCCTCCATTCATCAGGCATTCTCTTCTATTTTACAATCTTATTAAACAACTTTGTCAATCAAACTACTATAATATCTCCAATATACTTTCAAACCTCTATTATTATACCATACGCCCTACGACCTTTCCTAATTTTATCTTTTTCAAGGCCTCTTTCACTTTAAGTATTCTATTCCTATGGTCATATCTATAATGTCCAATGTTATTTGGGTTTATTGTACTTCCACTCCCTATATTCTTAGGGTATTTGTAATTTAGCAATTTTTGAAAGTAACTTTCTCACCTTTGTTTGGTCTCGTCATCTTTGACTACTATGCTTTGGTCATCACTTATAATACACTTAATGTGGTTGAAGTCCTTACTCTTTTTTTCTCTTATTTTAGTGAGTTTAAACACATCTTTCTAACCTTCTCTTGATCCTAATATATTATAGAGATCATCATATGCCTTGAGTTTAGCCTCACTTAATATTGTCTTAGCAACCTTTTTAGCAATCTTATATTGCTCAAAATTTTTATTATTTTTAGTCTTCTACCATGCTTTAAAGCACACCCATTTCTGTTTAATAAATTTTTATACTTTTTCACTCCACCCCGAAGTTTCTTTTGTTGGTTGTATTTTATGTTTAGATACTTGTAGGACATCTTTGTCACTTTCTTAATGGACTCAACCATGTTAATTTACATTTTGTTTACTTGTGTTTCTTTATTTCTGTTTCCTTTTACTATCAAATTATTTGTAAATGATGCTATCTTTTCTCATTTTAAATTTTACCCACTTAAATTTTGTGAACCTATTAAATTTATTTACTTTCTTTCATATTCTAATGTAGATGTTCATAACCATTAACTTATTCTGTGAGTTTAAATTCTCACTAGGTATCACCTTACAATCCTTACACATTGATCTTTTAGTATTCCTAAGTAAAAAAAGTCTATTTGGCTTTTATGTAGTCCACTTTTAAAGGTTAATAAATGTTCATCACTCTTCTTAAAGTATGTGTTTGCTATAACTAAATTATATGTCAAAGCAAAATCAAGAATAGTTTTCCTTATCTCATTTCTTTCTCCAATACCATACCCTCCATATACTTTATCATATCCTTCATTTTCTTTTCTTACATGACTATTAAAATTTGCTCCAATAAATATCGTATCTGTGGTAGAAATTTCTTCCATGACTCCCTCGATATCTTTGAAGAACTATCCCTTGATTCTATCTTCTAACTCTACTTGTGGTGTGTATACACTTATAACATTTATAATCTTCTCTCATAGAACAAGTTTTATTAGTTTAATTCTATTCCTTGTTCTTTTAACATCTATAACTTTATCATTTAACTCTTTATCTACAGTATCCCTATGCCATTTCTATTATTGTCCTTTCTTGCGTATCAAAGCTTATACCCAGTGATTTCTCTATTTTAACCCCTTTCCACTTGGTTTCTTGAATATAAGCGAGGTTAACTCTTGTGTGTTTCATGGAATCTACTAACTCCAAACTTTTACATGTCATTGTTCCTATATTTCATATGAAAATACGAATTTGATTTTCCATAGCTAGCCTATAACTCCATACTCTTACAACAATAAGATGTTATAACAAGGAAATGAGGAATCGTGAGGTAGCTTCAATTCATGTTAAATTAACATGAGGAACCACCCCCCCCCCCCAAGTAAAAGTAAATTTTAAGTTGTTTATTAAGGACTCACACTTGTACAAAATTTGTAGACGGATGTTGGAGTACTGACTCCCCACTTTCACATTTAATGGACCCTTCCTTTGTTTGATCCCCACTTTTACAAAAACAGTGTGGATTGGACAGGTTAGAATCTGAACAAATGAACCCAAAATCAAAGGAAAGGGATGATCACAAAATGGTGCTTAAGGAGCCATTAAATATCAACAAGTATAATGTAGAGTTCATCCAATCTAAGGAGAGAATTAGGTCTGATCATGGGATGGTGGGTTGGCAACATTTTGTTCCTCCGTATAAAAACACTCCTTCAAGTTTCTTGCCATCCATTCCAATGATCTAAAGGTGCACTTTTAAAGTTCTAGAATTAGCCAATCAACATGATTTTTGGACTAGAAAATATGCCGAACCATACAGGATCCAAGGTCTACTCCATTTCAATAGGATTTTATTTGATTAAGGGGGGTTTATTTAATGGCGTATGTTTGGCATTTCTATTGGCACATCTCCTATGATATCTCTGATAATATCTCCAATGATATCTTATGTGATATCTAATATATGTGTCATATGTTATGTGATATTTTGTGTGATATTTGGGATATGTAAGAGATGTGACATTTGTTTTGTGATATCTCTGGTGATATCTTTGGTGATATCTGAAATGCATCATGAGAAATATTTTATTATTTTTTAATAAAAATTAATGCATCAACCAATTAGGTAGCAATGACCCTGAAAGTATAGAACTTTCAAAGCAAAGTATATAGTTTCATCAACTAACAACTAGTTTCATTGTAATGCATTAGCGGACTTTGTAACAGTTATGATAGTATAGAGCAAAGATAGTTTCTGTAATGACTCAAAATTTTTAATATTAGTATATCACTTTTATAACCGCAATCAGTCATGATGATCTCCATGTGCTAGTTAGTTATAACTTGTTTATTTTGGAAAATTTTGGAGATTAATAGATATTTAATCACATTAATAGATGGTTGGATATTTAATTTCAATTAAAATATAATCCAAAGGAATTTGTGAGAAAAATCAGTATAATTAAATTCTACACTTGAAATGGAATCCAATGCCTCAAAGAACACTAAAAATGGAGCTTGTATGACCAAGTTATGGACATTTAAAGATCAAGGGCATTTTTGGAATTTACCTTTAAAATAAAAAAAGGTCAAAAACACATGGGACCATTTTGATAACCACACCCCATGTATCATCTCCTTCCTCAAGCCAGGCGATGCACAGCATCGGCATACCTGTATGGAGCTGCAAAAATGGCGGCGCCGCCTTCCCTATCCTATAAATTCCTCCACTCCCCCTCTTCCAAATCAAGCTTTCTCCACTCCAATCACTCTTGAATCTCTCCCACTCCACTCCTTTCTCTTCCCTCTTCCTTTTCCCCTAGATCCCGACCGAATCTGGTAAGTTTTTCAGCCAGAAATCGCCAGATTTCTGGGAATGAACCAGACGGGTTAACCCGTTGCAGACGACGCGTCCTAGGGGCACGCGGGCGTGACAAGCGCTCATGACAAGCTCCCTGGGGCGAAGGTCGCGTGCATGCCAGGTGTGGGTAGATGCCCGACTAGACTGGGATACACGGGGCATCCTGAGAGCCGAGACGTACTACACCTGCGCTGAAGACACGCCCGCACAATGTAGTCTAGGACACACGCCATAGCGAGTCACTCAGGCATGCGTGTGCATGCGAACGCGGTCCCGATTCGACCAGGATGCACAGGCATCCTGGGAACCGGGACGTGCAGGCCCGGTATGGGCAAATTTAGTTCGTCCGTGGGTTAGCGACACTAAAATAGCGATTAAGGAGGGTATATAACTCTAATCGATGATCCAAAAGGCCTGTTGCATTCCTAATGACGATGCGAACCTAATAAGACTATAACAGTTAGCATCAGAGGACTATTTTACATGACTATAGCCTAAGAACTATAGAAATCTCATAGATCTACCATGTCAAAGATGATCAGATCTCGTGACTTGATCTATTATAGGTGTTAGGAGATTAATAGCTTAGGATTAACCCCAAAGTACATGTATCAGACCTTGAATGTTAGATCTAGCATAAAAACACAATTAAGCAATGACCTATAAGCTATAAGGCATATCTAGCCGTTAATATATAAGTCTAAGTTATGATCTACAAAGGATGGAAAATGACATTGGAATCCTTGTTATCAATGAATATCCAGGGTTTCATGAAGATAGGTCAGGGTCGAGTAATGAAGAACGTGATTCAAGGAACATCGAGGTAGGTACTCTGATACTACTAAGTTTTCAAATGCATTCCAAACTCTAAGTGATTTACTTGAATTTATTACCATAATTAGTAATGCTTTTTGAAATATGATGTTCTTATACAAGCATGCAAAATTGTCTTCATGATTTATAACCTTGAATGCGATTACTGGCATGAACCGATTTTATGCATTGCTCGCATGTTTTGAAAATAATTGCATAAAATGCATGATGATTGATGATTGAGAATGAGGATTGTCATATCATATAAAGCATTTTATAATGCCATCATATTATACATAACCTTGAGGGTTGCCAAAAGACGCTGAAGTGCCCAAAAGACGCTGGTTAGGTAGTTGTGAGGGCCAGGTAGTGTGAGGGACCCAAAGAGGACATTATTTTTATATTTTTTGGGCGGATGAGCCTGGTAGGCACTATGCTAAGAGGTTGTATGGGGTTGGCCTCCCAGCCTCTACCACCACAAGAGGATGGTATTGCAGCCAAAATGGCATTGTCCCTTTCCTGACTGCTGTGGTAAACAGGGACGACCACTGGAGGTGTTCACGGCACCCTTTTGGGGATATATCCATAGTTGCCATGGAGGGCTATGGTGGGTGGTCTCTAGATATCGGGGAAACACGATTCTGGCAGTGTGCTGATCATGAGCATAGTGACCCTATGATTTCAATTTTATCAATATGCATATAGCATTGAGATGGTCGTATACGAGTACTCGTGACCAGTTGGCGCGATGTGTTTACTAAAAGAACATGTGCATGATACTTATAGTGATGCCAGCATCTGTTTTGAATGATGACTATTTTAAGAGTTTCATGATTGTTATATTTTACTCGTTAGTTTGATGTGTTGCCAAGATCTTATTACTTGGATCTATCAATTTCTACCTTATGATTTTAGTCATATTTATAAAGTTGAATACTATATTTCGGTAAAGGATTCCATGAATGAATTTGCACCAATAAGCTTATGTTTTATGCACAAATATGCATGCTTACACAAAAAGGAATCATTAATATTTTGCATAAAAAGCTCTTTGAATTATGCATATTGCCTGCCGTGTTTTCAAAATAATAGTATCATATTACCTATTGGGTATGAGGAATACTCACCCAAATATGCTATTTTTACAGATTAGCTCCACACAGGAGTAGGAGAAGCATCAGGAAATGTTAGTACTACAATCAAGTAAATGAAGAAGGGATAAGTATGAATGTAAGTAAACTCACTACCTTTTGGACATGTAATTATTACAATTGGGTTGTGAGCTGTGACTTGATAGACTTGGGGAATATTTATAATTTTTCTTTATTTTTCAAAATTCCTTGTCCATCTTGAAAGCAAATGACATTCGGGGTTTTTAATGTGAATTTTAAACAAAATATTCTCCGCTGCATTGCATTGTTTTATTAACTTGTTTTCAAATAGGGATCGATCCCGGCCTAGGAATTAGTTATTGTATTTAAAAATGCATGTGAAAACCCAGGTCGCCACAGTTTCCCCATTTACAGATAATATAACTCTTTGATCAGCTGACATTTTCAACATATGATAGACAATCATGGGGTCTTAAAAGAAGTCTGAAACTAAGTGTATCTGACCACCCAGTAGCCTAGTTATATATTGGTACCTAAATCATTCATTAATAGGTTGAACATCCAATAACTTAGCTAGTATTGGTAACCTAAACCAGCAGTGACAGGCTAACCATCCAATGGTTAAGCTATTTACATGGAACCTACAAAATGCACTAATAGGCTGATTTAGGCTAAGCTGTTGATAGTTAATAAGACGCTGAGAACATGAACTAACAATAGATGTCAAATTGAAGGTTGTCTACCTATGCTGATTAGCAAGATTTACCAGATATAAGTGGTCTTGCTAGAAGTTAAAACTTACTAGCATTGTTCGTCCTATGCTTTTGTCATCCAATGCCAACTCACAAGCTCAATAGGAAGCCCCTTCAAAAGGATACAGTTCAATTCCAACAAACAAATATATTTATTACTCTTCAAAATCTCCTAAGCAATCGACAAACAAGAAGCAGATAAGCATTTGCATTTATTTTGGTCCCAACAATTCCCACAAGGAATAAGATACAAAAAAGAAAAAGAAAAAAAGTTTGCACTAATGAAAATACAGTTACACTAATGAACAAACTAAACTAAAATACATAACCTCTGTGAGATTGCACAGATAATTAAACCATGATTTGCATTGTACATAATGAGCACTAATTGAAAACTATATTTCTATTACTAATGTAAGAGGAAGTAGAGCAAGTTTTTTGTATGTAGCCCCGTGTAACTTGAAAATGTGTTCAAGTAGAAGCTCTATCTGAAGTCCTATAATGAAGAAGCTCTTCCTTAGAAAGTGATGACATAGGAGCTTTTTCTAGTGGAAATTGTTGCTATAGTGGGATAGAGAGGCATCAGACCATAAATTACAATTTTTAAGCTTCAGTGACTTGGTGGTTTTTTTTCTCAGTCTGCAGAGGATAACCTGCTCAAAACATCTGAAACGTGCTGCATAGAAGGTCTTCTTTCATCACTTGTTTGAACACAAGCCAAAGCAATTTTCAGCATGGTAATGATCTTATCTTTGCTCTTTGGTTCCTGAGCTAGAGAAGGATCTAAAACATCTGAAAGCACCTTCTTTTCCTCAATGCAAAACTATATCCATATAACCAAATCCATTTCTGAGATATCCAAAAGAACAATTGGAGACTTTCCAAAAATCATTTCTAGGAGAATAACCCCATATGAGTACACATCCCACTTTTGTGATGGTTTTAGAAGTTTGAGGGCTTCAGAAGCTTTATAACAGGATCCTACATTCAATCTTAAATTAACTAGGACCTCTGGTGTTTGTTTCTGTATATTATCTACAGCACTCCATTGGATTGCACTGGTGGAGATCCTCCTACTATGTTAGCAAGCCGGGCAAGTCCAAAATTAGATATATATATATATATATATATATATATATATATATATTATTGGGTTTAAGATCCCCATGGACATACTTCTTTGGGCTGAATTCATGTAAATAAGCCGAGCCATTTGCTATTCCTTTCATGATTTACAGTTGAACACTCCATGGGAGTGGTTGAAAAGGCACCATTCCAGCTTTCCCTAAAATTAGACACATATCCAGTCACCAAAATATTGAGTACAAAAATAATACAATTCATCTAAATACATTAACTATCAGAAGCTTTGGCTTCTAATTCATGGTACTGGTTTCCCAATTGACAAGAAAATGAATGATAACAAACACAATGATTATTATCTCCAAACCACATAATACAAAATTAATATGGCTTTTGAAAATAAAAAATTCGTTCTTTCACTATGGTAATAATTTTCTACTAAAGAAATTAGAGGCTTGTTACTTCCCATGAATTGCTGCAGGGAGGTTACCACTGGGTATTTAATCACTGATCAGCAGCTTCTCATCAATAGACCAGTAATATGCCCTAAGAGTCATGATATTTGGATGCCTGAGCTTTCCAATGGCGACAACCTCAATTTGAAAGCCCCCTTCACATAGTCTTCTCACATTTAGCACACCATGATGCCATGTTTCTCTCTCTAAAAAAACAATGGTTTTTATTTGATTTTTTTCTCTAAAAAGGAATGAATTTTACACTACAAACACAATTTGACATATCTGAAATAAATCTAATATCTTAGTTAAATAAGTTGTATTTGTGAGATATACCAAAATATTTCAGAAATACCTAATATATGCCTTAAATAAACCCCCGAAGAGATTTGGGCGGGCAGAATTAATTGATTAAGGCAGCTATAACATCATCCTCGCTCCTTATCCGGTACACACTGAACTGAAAGGGTTGGCTTATAGTCTTAAGTCATTTCACGTGGCCGCAAGGTGAAAAGCCGCAACCAGCGATGCTGCACCACGTGCCATTTCAACGGTAGATTTGTAGTAATATTGCTAGCTTTAGAGCAATTATTACTTGGGCAGTCTGTCACCCTACGGCCATAGGGAAAATGACAACCCAACAACGTCTCCGCTGCGATTCGTACCGCTACATTAGGTGGCGACCACATTGTCAATTTTTTTGTGTCGCCCGTTGATACGCGACGGTCTTCTTTATGCTTTGGATACCCTGTGTCCGAAACTTATGCGATTTGATCTTCCCAAAAACTTTATTCTTAGCCACTGAATTTCTAGCCGTCCGTTTCAACTTTCAGTGGTGCAGGTTTATTTACTTCCGTTGCTAGAATTATCCAATCCACGCCGTTATCAATATTGCACTAGCATCTAGCAGAAAACGGATGGATGAGATGAACGGATGGAACCAAGAAAACGTGGGCTCAAGTTACGGTGGGGCCGCGCTTTACTGTAGCAGTCCTGGTACATGGATGTGATAGTCAAAACCCAACCAAAAAAACCCACCAGCGAGAGAGACTGACAGAGGAAAGAAGGGAAAGGAAGATCGCGAAGCTATCGTCCGCAGAAATGGCCGTCGGGGACGGAAATGCAGCGGCGGAGTCGCAGTACGAGAAGGCAAAGACTTCGGTGTGGTGGGACATCGAGAACTGTAACGTGCCCAGAGGATTCGACCCAAACGCCATAGCCCAGAATATAACCTCTGCTTTGGAAAAGTTGGATTACCATGGCCAAGTTTTAATTACGGCCTACGGAGACACGCAGCAGATTTCGCCGTCCGTGCAGCGCGCGCTGTCCAGCACTGGCATTGCCATCCACCACGTTCCAGCTGGTATGCTACCAAAATGCAAATTTACCATAATCTGTTTGTTATGGGGGGTTTCAAGGAAACACTAATTGTGGGGTTCTGTTTCTGGTTAGTGTTCTTTCCTGCTAGACTGCTCTGGGTTTCGTATGGCGACGGTTAGTCAAGATGGATTTGAACTGTGATCTGGTTTCCAGAATTTTCCACACAACCCATATCCTGTTGGTTGTATTTCGAACGTACGTCTCCTCTCTCTTCCTTGCAGCTTCAGATCTCTGTCTCTGCTCTACGGCCTTGGCGTCATGATTGAATGATCCGTTGGCGTCGGAACTCTTTTACCTCATTTCATCTCTCTTAACCTTAAGCTAATTGCATGATGCCCAATATATTGAAGTGTGGCCATTTGGCCTGTAAACGAATTTGATCCCTGTTGTCGTCCACCCAATGAGGACACGTTTGTTTAACATGGTAGAATATCTGTGTGGTCTTCCAGACAAGTGGGGAGTTAGCTGCAAGCAGGGCTCTCACTAACTGATGCCCCATCAAGCGCTTTGCTTGGACCATCTGTGTCTATTCTCCACTCCCTTTGTACATGTTTTGTTTATTATGATTAGCATCCTAGCTTAGCCATGCAAGCTTTATCGAGATACTGAGTTTAAGAATGCTCAAACTTCCTCCGTCAACACCATTTGATCATATGGGGGCCTGCTCCTGCCCAAGGCTGTGCGGTAACGAAGTCAGTCTGCTATTGCTTAACAGTACTATTGGTCTGAAATAGGGATTAAGAATCGAGATAAATGAACCAACCAGAGGTGGTCAAGTTGAACGCTTTGCCTGAATAATCTTCTCATTCTGGGAGTACTTTCTGAAAATGATATGGTGAATTAACTATAACTCTAGCTTCCACTGAAATCTTGTCAAAGAGAAGATGAGGGATAATCAACCTTGTAGCATTGTCCTTAGAAATGAGAGCTGATTTTTCTGTTAACATTCCAGAATTTGGTTGCTTAAATAGTTCCATCATGTAAAATGAAAAGATAGTGTGATCAAAGATTCTTAACAAATTTTTTCAGTTGCCATTAACTGGCATCATGTCAATCTCAGTCAACTCTTAAGCAGGTTGAGACATTTAGTCAGGAGCCCATAATGCCTTAAAGTTTCCTCAATGAAAATCCGATTGTCATGGGCAATATGGAGGTCAGTCTTTAGGCAAAGGTCTGTTCTAGTAATAAGATGATAAGATCTCATGGGCAATCAGAAGATCATGTTGAACTTTGCTGTGTGCTGATTAGAGTATGTAGAGAGGGAGTTCAATTGACTATGACTTCTGCAACAATCCTATAGACCTCTATTACAAAAAAAAAAAAAAACTCATTGCCTTTTTGTCTTTTTTCTGTGGATTTGAATCCACCTCCTATTAGCTGTGAGACAAGGCACTTAACCAACCTGGCTAAATGCATTACCTTAATGTTTTTCAATTTAATAGCTTGCTGGGACCATACTCATAGCTAAAACAAACTCTAGCTACACATATGTATGGTACCAAGTAAACATTCATGCAAAAGCAGTCATGTCAAAATTACTGCAAATCTACCACAGTCACACACTTCAATTCTCATGGACAAAGCAGAATTTAACGTGGAACAGATAGTTTAATTGTAAAAAATTGGTGTTTTATCTGTTCGTTCCCTCTTCTCCACCAGACTCCACCGGAGGGGAGTTGTTTTTTAACAATGCATATCATTCTGATCAACAAGTTAATGTATTGTAGGTATAAAAGATGCAAGCGATAAAAAAATTCTTGTGGATTTGCTGTTGTGGGCAATTGATAATCCTGCACGTGGAAATTTTCTGCTGATGTATTGTAGGTATAAAAGATGCAAGCGATAAAAAAATTCTTGTGGATATGCTGTTGTGGGCAGTTGATAATCCTGCACCTGCAAATTATCTGCTGATTTCTGGTGATCGTGACTTCTCCAATGCACTCCATCAGTTGCGCATGAGGAGATATAACATACTTCTGGCACAACCACAAAATGCATCTGCGCCGCTTCAAGCTGCCGCAAAGAGTGTATGGCTTTGGACAAGTCTGTTGTCTGGAGGTAAGCCGCTGGCAAATGGGGACTCATCGCAGCTTGCTGATGCATCACGCACTGAGAAACAACCTATCCACCATGTATTTGAGAACTTCACTTCTAGAAATTATCAGAAGACACCTCAATCAAAAGAAAACAATAAAGAGAGTGTACGAGAGGAGCAACCCACTCCTAGATCTTCACATGCGCGATCACAGAAGAGTCCTAATGCAAATAAAGTTCGCCAACAAGTGAACAAAGAGAGCAGAAAGAACGTCAGCAAAACATCTCAACACAGTGGCAACAACGTCAGCGGCAAGGAAAAAACTACTAAGACACCTCAACCAAATGGCAGCAACAAAAAGAGTAAAGGGACCGGAAAGAACTAGTCCACTTACGGATGACTGCAGGGAGTTTCGGGAATTGGAGGAGATGATCCAGTGCAACCACCCATAGGGTGGTTTTATTTGGATGCTTGGTAGCTATTTATTGTCTGGATCACATCACTTCTTGAATTGGCAACATGAATCTTAAAATTTCCCTTGCTTTACATCCTCTTAGTTCTGTCTTTTTTAAGGATTATGTCAACGTGTTACTGGCACTGATTTTATATTGTAAATTTTGCTGTGGCTTTTACTTGTATTCGGAGAATTGGTTACTGGTATTGCTCCTTGTGTTGGCAGGGTAAATACATCTGTGATGATTTAAGTAATGTGCTTCTATGTATGAAAGTTCATTTTACTTTGGTGTTCATTGCTTCATTTACATTTAGATCTTTGTAATTTGTCATGAGGATTTATTGGTTTGGAAAATAATGCTGTTTTATGTTGTGGCCTCATCGTAGTAAAATGGGTTATGCCCATTGTTATGTGGTAGGCTGTACCCTTTTACTGGTACTGACCATCATTTGATAGTCACTATGTGCATATCTGATAGTCCAAAAATTTGCCAGTCAGATGAATCTAATGTTACTAGATACACTCAATGATTAACTTCAGTTTCTGAAATGATTTTATGCCTTGTTTGCTCTCTTTCTCTCTCTCTCTCTCTTGATGGAAACAAGTCTCATGGAATTAACTTTTGTAGCGAATGAAAGAAATTGTCCTATCCTTTGTTCTGAAAACTTTGGGTTTTCAGGTACAAATCATTCTCCCATCTATTTCCTCATTGTTGACCCTATTGGTTTTTGGTGAAGTGTGGACTACGTATTGCAAACCATATACCCTGGGTTTTCACTTAGCAATACGGTAAGGTGGTTTGTTGGTAATGTTAGTGATCTCATAGCTTTTGTTTCTCCTTCCTTGACTGACCTTGACCTTGATAGATACGGATTGCCTTCCATCTCTCTCTCTCTCTCTCTCTCTCTCTCTCTCTCTCTCTCTCTCTCTCTCTCTCTCTCGTGCATCTATCTGCCACTATTTTCATCTTTTTTCTCTACTAATCAATCTCTTTTCTTGCTTGAATGTCCATGTCTTCTCAAACCTTTTATTAGGAAAATCTAATGTCTCAATCTCCACTTTGTGTGCATGTCTATCCCTAATTGTGCCTCTGTCATTGCAATTTTTCTTTCTTTTTCTTAATCTTATGACTGAATCTTATTATTGTCTTTTAAGTTTCGTTGGAGATAAGCAATCTTCCAAAATTCATGTTTGTCATGTTCTTTTCTTAATGTTTCTAAATGACTAATACTATTTTGTCTTCGAATATGAATTCTTTAAACGTATTTATTTTCAAAATTTTATATTCCTATTGTACCCTAATAATTTAATTTTTACTAAAATATTTTTACTTGAGCCTTTTTTTTTTAGGATTTACCTAGCCACTTCTTTTAGGACTTTTATGTGCTCTTTTTTGTAGAATCTGTGCAGATTCCTATATAGTATCTTTCTACTTAGGATTTTAATTTGTGCCTTGTTATTAGGATTTTATCAAACTCCTACGAAGGACACATTTTTAATTGTCACTATTTAATGTATGTTGCGAAACATATATTTTACAAAACATTGTATTTTTTGTACAAATAGAACATATATTTCTTCCTAATATCACTCATAATTTTCCTTTTGCCAAGAGAGTTTTTCCTACCTAGTGGTACCTGGGTACTACAATCCGGTAGAGCATCTTATTATAGCCATCGATTTTAGGAATAAACAGCCTAGATTAACTTTGCTTTGAACGAAGATTAGTAGAAAATATGAATACAAATGATGTACCAAGATTTTCTTCTATAACATAGGCAGCATCTTTTGCAATTAAAGAATTTAATCTAAACATGCTTTGTGCAAATAGAGGGCTTAAAAATGACTCCCGCTGGAGTACCAGTAAATATACTGAAACAGTATTATTCATCTATTATTAGTTTCTCACAGTCCTCTCTATTTGTCATATATATTTTTTAGGTATTGATATATTCCCCCCCTTGTTTTTCCTCATTAGCCATTAATAAATGATATGAATGGTTGCAACTTCAGGTTAGGACCAAAGTTTTGAAGATCTAAACCATTCAAAATGTTTTCCTTTGCTTAGACAGTCCATAATCCAAAATTCTCTCATCCACTGGATGATTCTACCTTTTTTGTTTCTTAAGTTGAAAAATAAACCATAGATTGTGTCACCATCCATTTTACAACTCAATATAATAGTTGCTGGGATAATCCAATGGATGAGAACTTCATATTATGACTGATCTAACTAAGGAAAACATTATGAACACAGATTTTCAAAAATATGGACCCACATTAAGTTATAGTTGTTTGTAACCGTTTATTGAGGGGCTCATGAGGAAAAACAAGGTGTGCATATATCACTGCCCTTCTTTTTTTCAACAATTATGGCTTTCCTTAATTTTATATGCTTATAAAATATGGCTACAATATCATCTATGCATAAGAAATTTAGTCATAGATGTGGAGCCTTCATTTTTAGTCGTCTAAAACAGATATCTTCTAGGGATACTTTTGATTATCTAAACCAGATGTCTGCTTAGGTTGATCTCAAATTGATACACCACAATATCATCTACAACTGTCACAGTAGCTAAAGAAAATAGTCATGTTAGAAAGTAATCTGAAACTAATCAAATAATTAATATAATCTAATATAATGTAGAGTAATTTACTATTGAGTTATTGGTGGGTGTACAAGAAGTGACCACCTGGTCTCATTTGTCAACTGGTGCATAATCAAATAAAAAGTTTACCTTGATTTATTGTAAATTTTAGTTCAAATTATATCTATATAATATGTAAATATATACAAAAATTATGTTAAGAAGGAGAGCCTTGGTCCGTAACCTTGAGGTCATGGGTTCAAGACATGAAATCAACTTCTTGCAAAATGCATATATAGTCTCCGCTTTGAAAAAGTTGAATTACCATGGCCGAGTTTCAATTACGCCTACGGAGACACGCAGCAGATCACGCCGTCCGTGCAGCGCGCGCTGTCCAGCACTGGCATTGCCATCCACCACGTTCCAGCTGGTATGCTACCAAAATGCAAATTTACCATAATCTGTTGGTGATGGGGGGTTTCAAGGAAACACTAATTGTGGGGTTCTGTTTCTGATTAGTGTTCCTTCCTGCTAGACAGCTCTGGGTTTCGAAAGGCGACGGTTAGCCAAGACGGATTTGAACTGTGATCCGGTTTCCACAATTTCCCACGCAACCCACATCCTGTTGGTTGTATTTCGAACCTACGTCTCCTCTCTTCCTTGCAGCTTCAGATCTCTGTCTCTGCTCTACGGCCTTGGCGTCGAGATTGAATGATCCGTTGGCGTCGGAACTCTTTTACCTCATTTCAGCTTTCTTAACCGTGAGCTGATTGCATCATGCCCAATATATTGAAGTGTGCCCAATTGGACTGTAAACGAATTTGATCCCTATTGTCGTCCACCCAATGAGGACCCGTTTTTTTAACATGGGTAGAATATCTTTGTGCTCTTCCAGACAAGAGGGGAGTTAGCTGCAAGCAGGGTTCTCACTAACTGATGCCCCATCAGGCGCTTTGCTTAGACCATCTGCGTCTATTTGTCCACTCCTTTTGTACATGTTTTGTTTGTTATGATTACCTTCCTAGCCTAGCCATGCAAGCTTCATCGAGATAGTGAGTTTAAGAATGCTCAAACTTCCTCCGTCAACCCCATTTGATCATATGGGGGCCTGTTCCTGCCCCAAGGCTGTGCGGTAACGAAGTCAGTCCGCTATTGCTTACGTAACTGTAATAGTGGTCTGAAATAGGGATTAAGAATCGAGATAAATGAACCAACCAGAGGCGGTCATGTTGAAGGCTTTGCCTGAATAATGTTCTGATTCTGGGAGTACTTTCTGAAAATGATATGGTAAAATTGAACGTGTTAACTATAACTCTAGCTTCCACTGGAATCTTGTCAAAGAGAAGATGAGAGATAATCAACCTTGTAGCATTGTCCTTGGAAATGAGAGCTGATTTTTCTGTTAACATTCCAGAATTTGGTTGCTTAAATAGTTCCATCATGTAAAATGAAAAGATAGTGTGATCGAAGATTCTTAACAAATTTGTTCAGTTGCCATTAACTGGCATCATGTCAATCTCAATCAACTCTTAAGCAGGTTGAGACATTTAGTCAGGAGCCCATAATGTCTTAAAGTTTCCTCCATGAAAATCCGATTGTCATGGCAATATGGAGGTCAGCCTTTGGGCAAATGTCTGTTCTAGTAATAAGATGATGAGGCACTTAACCAACCTGGCTAAATGCATTGCCTTAATGTTTTTCAATTTAATAGCTTGCTGGGACCATACTCATAGATAAAACAAACTCTAGCTACACCTATGTATGGTACCAAGTAAGCATGCATGCAAAAGCAGTCATGTCAAAATTACTGAAAGTCTACCACATAGTCACCCTTCAATTCTCATGGACAAAGCAGAATTTAACGTGGAACAAATATTTTAATTGTATAAAGATTGGTGCTTTATCTGTTATTTCCCTCTTCTCCACCAGATTCCACCGGAGGGGGGTTGTTTTTTAAAAATGCATATCATTCTGATCAACAGTTAATGTATTGTAGGTACAAAAGATGCAAGTGATAAAAAAAATTCTTGTGGATATGCTGTTGTGGGCAGTTGATAATCCTGCACCTGCAAATTATCTGCTGATTTCTGGTGATCGTGACTTCTCCAATGCACTCCATCAGTTGCGCATGAGGAGATATAACATACTTCTGGCACAACCACAAAATGCATCTGCGCCGCTTCAAGCTGCCGCAAAGAGTGTATGGCTTTGGACAAGTCTGTTGTCTGGAGGTAAGCCGTTGGCAAATGGGGACTCATCACAGCCTGCTAATGCATCACGCGCTGAGATGTTTAAAAATGTTATCCCCGATCGTACAGAGAAACAACCTATCCACCGTGAATTTAAGTGCTCCACTTCCAGAAGTTATCAGAAGCTTTTTATGGCGATGGAAGGGTGGCACATGCGCAATCACAGAAGAGTCCTAATGCAAATAAAGTATGCCAACAAGTGAACAAAGAGAGCAGAAAGAAGGTCATCAAAACATCTCAACAGAGTGGCAACAACGTCGGCGGCAAGGAAAAAACTACTAAGACACTTGCGTATGACGGCTGGGAGAGTCCACTTGCGTATAACGGCTGGGAGAGTCCACTTGCGGATGACTGCTGGGGGAGTCCACTTGCGGATGACTGATGGGAGAGTCTCTGGAATTGGAGGAGATGACCCAGTGCGTCCACGCATTGAGTGGTTTTATTTGGTAGCTATTTATTGTCTGGATCACATCACTTCTTGAATTGACAGCATGAACCTTAAAATTTCCCTTGCTTTACATCCTCTTAGTTCTATGTCGTTCTTTTAGGATTATGTCTACGTGTTACTGGCACTGATTTTATATTGTAAATTTTTCTGTGGCTTTTACTTGTACTCAGAGAATTGGTTACTGGTATTGCTGCTTGTGTTGGCAGGGTAAATACATGTGTGATGATTTAAGTAATGTACTTCTATGTATAAAAGTTCATTTTACTTTGGTGTTCATTGGTTCATTTACCTGTAGCTCTTTGTAAGTTGTCATGAGGATTTATTGGTTTGGAGAATAATGCTGTTTTAAGTTGTGGCCTCATCGTAATAAAATGGGTTATGCCCACTGTTATGTAGTAGACTGTACCTTTTTACTGATACTGACCATCATTTGATAGTCACTATGTGCATCTGTTAGTCCAAAAATTTGCCAGTCAGATGAATCTAATGTTACTAGATATACTCAATGATTAACTTCAGTTTCTCCAATGCTTTTACGCTTGTTTGCTCTCTCTCTCTCTCTCTCTCTCTCTCTCTCTCTCTCTCTCTCTCTCTCTCTCTCTCTCTCTCTCTCTCTCTCTCTCTCATTTGATGGAAACAAGTCTCGTGGAATTGACTTCTGTAGCGAATGAAAGAAATTGCCTATCCTTTGTTCTGAAAACTTTGGGTTTTCATGCACAAATCATTCTCCCCTCTATTTCCTCATTGTTGACCCCATTGGTTTTTGGTGAAGTGTGGGCGACATATTGCAAACCATAAACCCTGGGTTTTCACTTAGCAATACGGTAAGGGGCCTTGTTGGTGATGTTAGTGATCTCATAGATTTTGTTTCTCCTCCCTTGACTGACCTTGATAGATATAGATTGCCTTCCATCTCTCTCTCTCTCTCTCTCTCTCTCTCTCTCTCTCTCTCTCTTGAGCATGTCTATCTACAACTATTTTCCACTTTTTCATCTTTTTTCTCTACTAATCAATCTCTATTCTTGCTTGAATGTCATGTCTTCTCAAACCTTTTATTAGGAAAATCTAATCTCTCTGTCTCTACTTTGTGTGCATGTTTATCCCTAATTTGCCCTCGGTCATTGGAATTTTTTCTTCTTTTTCTTAATTTATGGCTGAATCTTATTATTTTGTCTTTTACTTTTCTTTGGAGATAAGCAATCTTCTAAAATTCAAGTTTGTCATGTTCTTTTCCTAATGTTTCTAAATGAATAATACTATTTTGTCTTCTAATATGAATTCTTTAAAGGTATTTATTTTCAAATTAGTGTATATTCCTATTATACACTAATAATTTAGTTTTTACTAAAATATTTTTATCAGCTCCTTTTGTTAGGATTTACCTATGCACATCTTTTAGGACTTTTATGTGCTCTTTGTTATAGAATCTGTGCAGATTCCTATATAGTATCTTTCTACTTAGGATTTTAAATTGTGCCTTGTTATTAGGATTTTTATCAAACACCTATGACAGGACACATTTTTAATTGTCACTATTTAATGTATGTTGCGCAACATATATTTTACAAAACATTTCATTTTTGTATAAATAGAATATATATTTCTTCCTAATATCACTCTTAATTTTCCTTTTGCTAAGAGAGTTTTTCCTACCTAGAGGTACTTGGGTACTACAATCCGGTAGAGCATCGCATTTTAGCCATTGATTTTAGGAATGAACAGCCTAGATTAACCTCACTTTGAACGAAGATAAGTAGAAAATATGAATACAAAAGATGTACCAAGATTTTCTTCTATAACATATGCAGCATCTTTTGCAATTAAAGAGTTTAATGTAAACATGCTTTGTGCAAATAGAGGGCTTAAAAATGACTCCCATTGGGGTTACTAGTAAATATACTAGAGTAGTATTATTCATCTATTATTAGTTTGTCACACTCCTCTCTATTTGTCATATTATGAATGGCTACATGTTAAGTATTTACATTTGGCTAAAAGACCCCTACTTTAGCATTTAATTAGACCATCTAACTCATCAATTTAGTAAATTTTTAGATAAAATATAAAAATTAGTTCAAATTGACCATCCAACTGTAAATTATCAAACTTAGCAGTCAGATGATCAATTGAACAAAGTGGATGCTTAATGTATGGTTTAGATGATTCTAATCTAGTCTTTGGTTTTGCAGATCAACTAAAGAAGGGTTGGATGACTCAGATTCAATCTCAATGGTGCAGATCAGTTTGAAGATCAATAAGGCAAGAGATGAAGTGTTCCTAGAAGAAGAAGGCTTCCTAATTTGGAAGAGTCCTAAATGCGAAGAAGAGGAAGTTTTCTAATTGGAAACTAAATGTTAAAGAAAAGGAGAAAAATTAGGAAGATAAAAAACTTATAAAGAGGAGGAATCGTACGGAGTTTTGGAGAGTTTTTGGAGTTTTCTTTGGAGTGTTACTTTCTTGCTTTCATCGTAACTTCTGCTTCCATTTTTATTTTTATTTTCTCTAAGCCTTTAACATCCATTCCTTATTATCTCCTCAACCTAGATCACCATTAGCTTTGCTTCCACCTCACCCATCTCTTCTTTAGTCCATCTGCTTCACCACATCAACCCAGTTCCCCATCTCTGTTCACGTTCTCCTCCTCCCTTGATCTCTTGTGTATATATATCTCAAATTACAAACCCAGTTTTCCTCCATTCACCTCACAACCCAGGCTCGTTTGCTCCCATCGGTCCTCCACCCATCTCCTATTTGCAACTTACAGCTCCAGTACTTTCCCCTCTTTTCTTCAAGCTGGTACTAGACGATGCCCAAAAAAGGTGTCATCTCGCTCCTTCCCCCCTTGTTCTCCAATTCCGCACCACACCCCACATCGCACAATCCCCATCTTCCCTCTCTACTGGTCACCCTGCCTCCATCGAATTTTTTTTCCACCGGCCACACGCCCAGGCATCATTTTTCCATTCTCATCTGCTTCCAGTCGTCCATCTTCACACGCCCAACACCGGCCTCTGCCTCCATCAAGCCAAATCAGAAGTGGGACGCCCCATCCTCAGAAAAGGCGACTTTTTCCATCGCTCCAAACTACCAGCACCAGAGCAAGCTGCATCTCCATTACCCAGAACCCAGACCTGCCCCGCATAGCCGTTTGCCCAGAACTCTTTCACACGCCCAGGCACAAACCCATCTCTCCATTGGCCTAATTCTCTCCACTCTCTCTGTCTCACTCTCTCGGCATCAGATGATGTCCAGGTGCCTCTGCTACTAGCCCTCCACTCAGACCAGCACCACCGGCTTCTCCAGTGGATTTGGTGTTTTACGGGGAGTTTTAAGGATATTGTGGGAAAAATGTCAGATTTCCCTTAGTAGAATAATTCAATTTACATTTACTGTCCTGTTAATATTCGTGTTTTATGTTATTTTCGTTCTGGTAATTCGCATTCTGTGTTATTCCATTACTGTTTAACTCAATCAAAGGTTCTGGTTTAATCATGAAAAACCTTTAATTTCTTGTCTTTTTAATTCAGAATTTCAATTAAAATTTATAGGATGTTTTTAGGATAGTTTCCTGTCTAATTGTTGTTCCCGATCTTTAAATTAGGTTTTAAAAACAGATATAAGCCATTAAATCTTAAATTAGATCTCTAACAATTTGATGAATTTGACAAATTCCTCCACCCATCTCCTCTTTGCAACTTACAGGTCCAGTACTTTCCCCTCTTTTCTTCAAGTTGGTACCAAACGACGCCCAGAAAAGGCGTCATCTCGCTCCTTGCCCCCTTGTTCTCCAATTCCGCACCACACCACACATCGCACAATCCCCATCTTCCCTCTCTACTGGTCACCTTGCCTCCATCGAATTTTTTTTCCACCGGCCACACGCCTAGGCATCGTTTTTCCATTCTCCTTTGCTTCCAGTCATCCATCTTCACACGCCCAGCACCAGCCTTTGCCTCCATCAAGCCAGATCAGAAGTGGGATGCCCCATCCTCAGAAAAGGCGACTTTTTCCACCACTCCAAACTACCAGCACCAGAGCGAGCTGCATCTCCGTTACCCAGAACCCAGACCGGCCTCGCATAACCGTTTGCCCAGAACTCTTTCACACGCCCAGGCACAAACCCATCTCTCCATCGGCCTAATTCTCTCCAGCTCTCTCTGTCTCACTCTCTTGGCATCAGATGATGTCCAGGTGCCTCTGCTACCAGCCCTCCACTCAGACCAGCATCACCAGCTTCTCCAGTGGATTTGGTGTTTTACGGGGAGTTTTAAGGATATTGTGGGAAAAATGTCAGTTTTGCCCTTAGTAGAATAATTCAATTTACATTTATTGTCCTGTTAATATTCGTGTTTTATGTTATTTTCACTCTGGTAATTCGCATTCTGTGTTATTTCATTACTGTTTAACTCAATCAAAGGTTCTGGTTTAATCACGAAAAACCTTTAATTTCTTGTCTTTTTAATTCAGAATTTCAATTAAAATTTATAACATGTTTTTAGGATAGTTTCCTATCTAATTGTTGTTCCTGATCTTTAAATTAGGTTCTGAAAATAGATATAAGCCATTAAATCTTAAATTAGATCTCTAACAATTTGATGAATCTGACAAATTCCTCCGTCAAATCATTAATCCAGGACATATTGAATATAGTGATGGAGTCTGATCAAGATTTATGATACCATAAGTGAGGAAATTGAACAATACTTAAAATAGGAAATTAGATTTTTCTTAAGTTTTTCTGGTTTTAGTTTTAATTAAGGTTTTATTGTTTCTTTTTCTGTTCTTTCTAGAATTAGACCGCTGGAATTTCACTGTTAAACTGAAGATGAAGTCTGATTTCTTTCTGTTAATTTTTGTCAATTAATTTTAATTTTAAATAATTAAATTTTATTAAAAACTCCAAAATCTTAAAGCACGTCCCTGTAGGATTGACCCGTACATGCATTAGCTATACCACAATAGCCTATGTACTTGTGGAAAATATCAACACTCCAACGTTAGTTTAGGACCAAACTTTTGAAGATCTAAACCATTCAAAATGTTTTCCTTTGCTTAGATGGTCCATAATCCAAAATTCTCTCATCCACTGGATGATTTTGCTTGTTGTGTTTCTTGAGTTGAAAAATAAACCATAGATTGTTTCACCATCCATTTTACAACTCAATATAATAGTTGCTAGGATGATCCAATGGATGAGAACTTCATATTATGCCTAATCTAACCAAGGAAAACATTATGAACAGTACAGATTTTCAAAAATATTGGCCCACATTAAGTTATAGTTGTTTGTAACCGTTTATTGAGGGGATCATGAGGAAAAACAAGGAACGCATATATCACTGCCCTTCTTCTTTTTTAACAATTATGGTTTTCCTTATTTTTATATGCTTATAAAATATGGCTACAATATCGTCTATGCATAAGAAATTCAATCATAGATGTGGGGCCTTCATTTTTAGTGATCTAAATCAGATATATTCTAGGGATACTTTTGATTATCGAAACTAGATGTCTGCTGAAGTTGATCTCAGATTGATACACCATAATATCATTTACAACTTTGACTGCATCTAAAGGAAATAGTCATTATAGAAAGTAATTTGAAACTTATCAAATAATTAATATAATCTAATATAATGTAGAGTAATTTATTGTTGAGTTATTGGTGGGTGTACAAGAAGTGGCCACCTAGTCACATTTGTCAATTAGTGCATAATCAAATAAAAGATTACCCTAATTCATGGTTCAAATTATATCTATATAATATGTAGATATATACAAAAACTATGTTCTTATCTTTGTAAGCACATGTCTATTAGGAAACAAAGTTAAAAGTAAAATAGTTCAATTTTCTATTTAGAATGTACATATCTTTTCAATACCTTTTGCTAAAAAAGAATGAACATGTGTTTTTTTTTTTGTTGTTGTTGTTAAAATACCATAAATATATTTTCACATCTTATGAAAGAAGTTATGAATCTTTTGGATGTCTCCTAACCCAACAATCTTTTAGATTGGCGTGTTACAAGATCATGTTTTGAGCATTCCTCTTAATACAATCTGATATGTTTGTATAAAGTCAATATATTGTATAAAAAACAATTATTATTACAATTAATATATTTTTGATGAAATTATAATGTGTTCATTTGCGTAGGTAAGATCACTAGTTTAATTAATGAAAGAACTAATATGAATGCAGGGCCAAAGGCTCTATAGGGCACTTTCCTAGTAGTGCTCCTCATTTTTGTATGAAGGGATCAAGCTTTGAATGGTCAGACCCCTTGTCCCGCTCATTTGATTGCTCTAGCCTTAAATCTCATAAACAAAAGTTTACAATTAGTTGCATGAGCTTAGCATCATAAATGATGCAATCTGGAACTTGAATTTGGACTATCATTTATATAATGTTTCTAACCATTCATTACTTGTGATAAAATGTTTTACTTTTTCAAATGCTATAATTATCTTTCTGACACCCTGATTTTTATAATAATTTTTAAATACGTTTTCAAAATGTAGGGCCCCTTATTTGAAAGTTTATTTCAAAAATAAAGCCACAAAATTTTTTTTTCATTGAGAAGTGTTTCTAAAAATCTCAAGTGTCATTTCTTACACAAATACAAGGATTTTACGATTGAATGAATATCTTATTCTTGCCAAAAATTCGATAAAGTTTACCATGTTTTTTGGACACATTCCACTAAATGCAGATAAGTCTACTACTTCAAATTAAATAATACATTCACAATATCTAATAGATCACAAATTAAATTTCAAGTGGTAAGCATCACCCCTTAGATATTGAAAATCCCAATCTTCTATAATTACCACTATGTAGTTGCTTTCATATCCTTGGCTAAACCTATTCATCCTTCCATTCTAATTCTTCAAATCTGAGACATTGTAAACAATTACAATGTCTCAGTAAGCTTGCACTTGTGTAGATGGAAAAAGGTTGTTATTTTGGCATGTAGTTCATGATTTTTATAACCAATGTAATTTAGTAATTATTCATATCTAAACAAAATCATGATATCTTAAAACACATGTTAGAGTTAAAAATCACAAGTTTCCAAATCATACATTATATGAAATTAATTCACTAGTCCTAAGGAGATAAGTTGACAAATCTTATGTATTTCAGATTTTGTGAAAGTATAAATACATAATCCCTTTCCAAATATATCCAAACAATCCTATTTCATTATCATTTCACAAATATTTAGTCATACAAGAATCCTTTTCATGCATACACATTATCATTCGATTCAATTCATGACATGTAACACCTTAAGATCATTCACCATTCATGTACACGTGTATTCTTCTCACATACTTTCCTTTATGAACACACTGCATTTCAAATTCATATGTGGTTAAGTATAGATCAGGCATAACTGCTAATGATGCTCGATTAATACAATACATGAGTAAACCAAACCTTGGAAACACCATCATTCTGGAATAAGCTATATATACACACACACACACACACACACACACACACACACACACACACACACACACACACACACACACATCAAAATCAATTGGTAAAAATCATTGTCTATAAACATAAATATAGGGAACTAAGCTTAAATGATTTTATTAGAGAATGCATAATCATAGGAACGCTTAAATTTAATAACAACTTCAAGTATAGAATAATGAATGTGGTACTAAAAAATATCCAAAAAACCATTCCAAATATAAGCTCTCAAATAAAATTCCGATCAGTGAATCCTCGATGATGAAAAACATACTAAGAGATGCTCTAATGAGGAAAATAATAAAGATTTTGCAAATGTGCTTCCCAAATCATGCAAGTACATGTACATACATACGAGGCAACCCTTTTAGTCTTGTCATGAGGACACTATCACACCTGTCCTATAGTAAAGATCTCTCTTCTATCGCATCACATATTGCCTAACACTCCTGAGCAAGTCCAACTGTAACACCCTGAGGTTCCAACAGTTATAATATTGTCCGCATGGAGGCGCTCATACACCCCTCATAGGTTTGTTCTTCCCAGGTTTTCAGGAAAAATGCATTGTGACCATTAGAGTTCCCCGAACTCTTATAAATAGCCCAGTTTCCTCTCCCCAGGCAATGTGGGACTCATTGGCCCAAGGTTTCACATATTCCTTCCCTTAGGGAACATGTGTCCCCGCATGATAGCCACGACCAGGGTCCACATGTGGCTAGCCACCACACTACAAGGGGAATTGGCTCTAATACCATTTGTAACACACCAAGGTTCCAACAGTCTCAATATTGTCTGCTTTGAAGTGCCTGTACACCCCTCACGGGTTTGTTCTTCCCTAGTTTTCAGGAAAAATGCGTTATGACTATTAGAGTTCCTCAAACTCTTATAAATAACCCAGTTTTCTCTTCCCAGGCAATGTGGGACTAACTCTCTATCCTTCACCCTTGCCTAAAAGCCTACCAGCCTTCTCTTGGCCCGCCCTCATTGGCCCAGGGCTTCACACCAACATTCCTAGACATTAACAATACATCACACAATGTTGAATGCTCCTGGACCATCATCAGGCCTTGTATCTACTTAGTGAGCACATGCCTTAGGGTCTACCTACTCGCCCCACTATTGAGCGATTTTTCCCAAAATCAAATTAAAACCTCATAGGTCTTATAGCTACTCCAAGAGTACTTGCTTTAAAACATTCAAACAAATCTATAAATCACTTTCTAAATCAAGTACACACAAGGCTTTTAAAGTTAGCATAAAGAAGTCATTATATTGATTGCTGACTTGGTAAATATTTTATAAGTCAATTAGAAATAAATTACTTTAAATTTATAGACTTAAGAAGTCATTTAATTGTAAATGACTTTAAAAGTCTGGCACAAAGAGGAAAATTTTTATGAGAAGGACTTGTAAACTCATTTAGTTCTAAACAACTTCAAAAGTTGTTGACTTTTAAAGTCATTTAGTTCTAAATATCTTCAAAAGTCAATAACTTTTGAAGTCGTTTAGGCTAAGCAACTTCAAAAGTATACAAATAAATTTGGTGGGAAGATTATTTTATGCGAGAATGGACTTTTAAAGTCATTTGACTCTAAATGACTTCAAATGTCAATAACTGTTGAAGTCATTTAGCCATAAACAACTTTAAATTTAGTTACTTTTGAAGTCTCTTGAGTCAAATGACTTTAAAAGTCTCTTTCTACATACACTTTTGAAGTTATTTAGTACTAAAAGACTTCTAAAGTCCTTATTCATTTATAAATAGCTGACCACATGTTATTTTTTCCTATATCCTCTTCTTCTCATGAGGCTTCCTCCTCTGGTCCTTATGCTTCTCTCTTTTTCCCTTTTTGCTTTCCCTTTTGGATATTTTGACTGTGTCGTGAAAAAAACTGTACGTAAACCATAACTTCTTTTGATCACAAATCGCTTTCTTGTTACTAACTCTCTCTCTCTCTCTCTCTCTCTCTATATATATATATATATATATTGTAGATCATGTGGGTTTTCTCACTACAAATGATGGGATTAAGAAGTGTGTTAGATCATCCTGATTTCACAAAAATCATATGATTTCATTACAAATGATAACTGCTTCTCTCTCTAGCCCTTACTATTGGATAAAGGGAGAACATTATCATTTATTTTTCTCATAAAAAATTAGGGCTTGATGAAGAGTGGTGGTTATACCATCAACTTTTGGCACTCTCTCCCTCTCTCTCCACAAAATGGTTTCAACTGAATACCAGAAGGCCAGATTTTGATGGAAAAGAGCAAATTCACTCTTTGATCTTGTATTAATAAGATCTAATAATATGTAATATTGGATGTAATAAAAAAATAATTTAATTTTCTTGTTCACATGTTTGTTTATTTATATATATTATATATGTTTGTGTGCATAAAATCAATTTTATTATGTATTTATGTAAGATATTGTAATGTACAAAAATAAAATAAGCATATATTTAAAGTGAAAATTTGTAAATTTTTAAAGTCGTTTATAGTAAATGACTTCAATTTTACAAGTCTATTTTAAGAGTTATTTCGTTGATTTTAGCCATGCTTTTTTCAACTATGTTCATGATCTATACATAAAAACCAAGTTAGATTTTTGTTTGTCTACCCTCAACCAAATCCTACTTGTGAATTGGAACTACATTCACAAATTCGAGGTTGATATCAATTTTTGAGTGTTGGTTAGTATCTCTTTGTTTGTCTCATATATATTATGCATATTTGAAGAATTTTTACAAGGTTATGGATTAGAAACTTTTCTTTCCAAAGTTAATTTTCTTTTTGAATCTGACTATAATATTTTATTTTTTTTCATTATTAATTAATTTTTTTATATGAAATATAGTTATTTCAAATGCTTCTACTTCTTGTATACCTAATGTTTGGTAAAATGCCTAACCTAATCTTTTCATGTTTAATAAGTCTCCACACAGATTGGTTCAAATTCTTGTGATAATGGACAAATATCTTAGATCACTATGACAAGAATATCAAAAGAATATGAGGATGGAATAGAAAATTTCATAGAGTTAGCACTCAGGGCAGGTGTTGATCATAATTGCATGTGTTGTCCATGCTTAAATTGTGAAAACTTGAACATAGTAATTGTAGGGGTGTTGTGTAAACACTTGTGCTTCAATAGAATCAATGAAAACTATCACCCATGGATTTTACATGGAGAAGAACTTCCACATAAGCCCTCGACAAGGCCTGGAAGATATGATCAAGACATTGTAGGAAGTGTTAGAGATAGTACAACTCTACTGAAGTTTTGAGATGCATATGATGACTTCCAAGATGACCCTGAACAATTTCATACTCCATCAGAGGAAGCCGATGTACCCTGAGTGTAAAGATTATACCAAGTTGTCCGCAGTGCTAAAACTTTACAACATTAAATAAAGATTTAGTTTTTTTAGATCAAAGTTTTACAGAAGTTTTGAAAGTAGTGGGTAAGATGCTACCGAAGCATAATAAATTGGCAAGGTCCACATGGGATGCAAAGAAAATCCTAGCTTCACTAGAGTTGAAGTATAAGAAGATGCATGGGTGTCTTAATGATTACATATTGTATAGGAAAGAGCACAAGGTTAAAACTACATGCTCAGCTTGTGGGTAGTCAAGATAGAAGTTAAAGAATAATTCAACTAAGACAGTTACAGATGTTCCTGCAAAGGTTCTATGGTACTTTCCCCTATTCCAAGGTTCAAAAGAGTGTTGCATATAACAAAAATAGCAAAGAAATTAGTATGGCATGCCAAGGACAGAGTAATTGATAGCTTTTCATGTCATGGTTCTATGAGTAGCAAGTATAGTTGTTGGCCCATTATATTAGTTTGCGACAACCTCCCACCATCTCTATGCATGAAGAGGAAGTTCATGAAGTTAACTATATTGATATCGAGTCCAAAGTAGCTAGGGAATGACGTTGATGTATATATCTCCCTTGATCGATGATTATGAGACATTATGGGATGCTGGCATTGAAGCATACAACTCATAGAAGAAAGAGTCATTCACCGTAAAAGTTATACTGTTGTGGACAATAAGTGAATTTTCTGCATATGATAATTTGTCTGAATGCACCATGAGGGGATATAATGCTTATCTAATTTGTAGAGATCAAATATATGCTGGATGACTTAAACATGGTAGGAAAATGGCATTCCTTAAGCAAAGAAGATGGTTGCACAAAGACCATCCATATCATTTTAAGAAGGGAGAATTTAACGGTAATACAGAGAAAAGGACACTCTAAATATGTTGATAGGACGACAAATATTAGAGCAAGTTAAAAACATTAATGGCTTATGGTGAAAGAAGAAATCAAGTAAATGTACAGGTGAAAGTAATTGTAGAAGTTGCTGGAAGAAGAAATCAATATTCTTCCAACTGGCATACTGAAAATTACTGCATCATGCCATGTGCTTGATGTCATGCACATTGAGAAGAATATGTGCAAAAGCTTGACCGATACCTTGCTTAATATCTTAGGAAAAATAAAGGATGGACTTACAAGTTGAATGGATCTTATGAAGAAAGGTTTGAAGAGGAGGTTGCATCCAGAGGATAGGGGCAGTCAAGAAACATACCTGCCTAAGGCAAATTATACGCTCGGTAGAGAGGAGAGGAGAATAATGTGTAAAACCATGTTCAAGCTCAAAGTCCCACGATTGTCATGCATTGATGCAACAACTCCGGCCCATAGCAATACATTCAATCTTACTGGACAAATTTAGGGGAGCTATTAAAAAAAATTCTACTTTTTTAATGCTTTGTGCAAGAAGGTGGTGGATGTTTGAAGATTACAAGAAATTTAAGGCCATCTGGTGACAATTATGTGAGCTTTAGACAGTCTTCCCACCATCCTTCTTTGAAATCATGGTACACTTAATAGTGAACCTCATTGATGAGATCAGACTCTATGGGCCAGTTTACTTATGATGGATGTACCCATTTGAGAGGTACATAGAATTTTTAAAAGGGTACATACGTAATCACAATCGGCCAGAGGGGTGTATAGACGAATGTTATATTACAGAGGAAGCAATGGAGTTTTGCAATTGGAATCCTAAGAAAGAAATAATTGATTGCATTTCATGATTCCAAGGTTGCCAAATCTCTATCGAGTGGTCGTGTATCGACTATTGACTATAAAGAACGTGACCATACACATCTTTATATTTTGCGAAATGTTGATGAACTCCAACCATATATTAAGTTGATCATGCACTTATGTAAAATTTAATTATTGATGGTTATATTTTCTTTGATCACTCCATTAATTTGCGTGTAGTGAACATATAGATGTACTCAAGGCAAAGAATCTAAGTTACCCAAAGAAACAAAAGTGGCTACAATTTGAGCATTGTCGTACTTTCAATACTTGGCTCCATAAGAAGGTAAAATGAAAGAATTCTCACTTAATATTAATAAACACACTCTGTATATATGTATATATAATCTTACTTAATTGCAATAATCACATATCCTACTTAATATGTGTATACACAAATTCAAGATTAGTAAGAAATAGCAGGCAATAGTATATTCAAAACCTTGGGTTGGATGGTGATGGGACCACGACTAGAAGTAATAAAATATGCTAGATATGCCATCAATGGTTATCACTTTTCATGAAAGATCGTGATAACTCAAGAGTGCAATAGAATAGTGGAGTTAGCTTAGTTGTCAATGCTCCATTCTTTTCTAGTTCAAAGGATAACAGGCCAATAGTGCAGATGATATTTTTTATGGGATTATACTTTTAGAACTATGGTTGTAGTTAAGTGCGATTAGTGGAACACAATAAAGACAGCATCAAAATTGATGCTCTTGGATTGACATTGGTTGACCTCAACGGGATTGGCTATAAAAACGATCAATTTATTTTGGCATCTCAAGAAAAACAAGTATCTTGTGTGTAAGATGAACATGATAAGAGATGGTTAAATGTTTTATCATCCTGTCCAAGGAATTTTTATGATAAAGATGACCTAGGAGATACTGAAATAAATTACCCTACTATTACCAAAACAATCCCATCAATCAAAGTAGTACTTGGTGAGAATGAGGATTATGTCCGTGACAATGGTGAGGATGATGCTTGGGTTTGAAAACTATATGTAGTTTGGGGTATGTGGATTGTATTAGTGAGTTGCAATAAATATAATTTTATATTTATAATTAGCTCTTTCGTCATGAGTTATATAGATTAATAAGTGAGCTATATGTGTATACAAAGAATACATGAATCAATGTTGACTATAATAAAAAATCAATTTCATTGTGTATTGATTATTAGATATTGTAAAGTACTAACATAAAATATATAATTTTTAATTAAAAATAATTTATAAAGTCATTTATTGTAAACGACTTTAAAAGTCTATTACTTTTAATGTCATTTATATGTAAACAACTTTAATAATATATACTTTTAAAGTCATTTATCACTAAATGACTTTAAAAGTAGAAACTATTAAAGTCATTCACACTAAACGACTTCATTATGTACAACCAAATTCAGCACCAAGAACGATAAACCAAATTTACACTAATCATTATGTAACATCTTTGATTTTTAAATAGCAATTTACATAAATTTTGAATTATGTGAAATTAGAGTCAAAAGAGAATAATTTTGAAATTATCAATTTTTGGACTTCTAGAAATTAAAGACATCAAATTTGATGTTAATACCTCAACATTGGGATTGTACTAAAAAATATGATTCCAACGACACTAAGTTTGCTAAAATTGGAATTCGAACGAATACATTTTTATTTTCTTAAAAAGGGCAATTTGGTAATTTTATATAATAGGCCCCACTTGTAGAAATTTGAGAATTGAGTAGCTCTCGTCTATTTTTTACTGTAATTATATAACTAAGTTGTTAAAAAATATATTTTCAAGTGTAAAATTTTTCATAATTAAATTTATTAAATAAACTCAAGGAGGGGGCCATTTTGATAATGGCAGCCCCTCCCTCTTAAGTCTTAGTCGATGAAAAGTAAAAACCCAAATCTGTTCTCAAAGACCTGATAGGAGAGGAAAAACCCTAGCAGAGCTAGCAGGAGAAAAGAAAGGAGAGAGAACACAAGGTAGAGGAAGAGAGGACCGAAGCTGACAAAGCCCATTCAATGCTTTTCGATGCCGATCGATGACACCCAGACTAGCACCCGTAGTTGAGGAAAATCAGTGGTGAGAAGAGTTGAAGAAGGAAGAGGACAAGAAAAAGAGGAAGAGGAAGAGGAAGAGGAAGAGAGGAAGAGGAAGAGAGGAGGAGGAGGCCGCTGGCGCCGTTCGACGCCAACGATGCCCAAACTAGTGCTTAGGTGAGAAAAAACCTATGGTGAGAAGAAGGTTGAGAGGAGGAGAAGAATAAGAGGAGAAAGAAGAAGAAGGGGAAGAAGGAGAGGAAGAGGAGAGGAGAAAGAGGGGCCGACCAGGCCATCGACGACGTTCAATGCAGATGATGCTTAGACCCACCTACAAGTCAAAAAACCCAATTTGACAGAAGAAGGGGGAGAAGAAAGAGGAGGAAAGGAAAAAAGAAAGCTTTCTTAGGTAGATATTTTGAATCTAGTTCATGGTTTTGATGGATTTGTGCATGGATGAGTATGATTGGAATGTTTTTTATTTCATTTAGATATATGAACATGAATTGAATAGATGAGACATGATTCTGTTAGGATGAAGTGCATTCTACCAGTAGGCTATGTTTTGTCTCTGATTTCTTTAGCTTTATTGTTGCTAGTATACTTAGTGACCACCTCTATTTTGTACCTAGAGATTTAAAGATATATATACTTAGGGACTAGCTAAAGAGGACAATAAAGAGGTTGTCCTAACATGTTTTATTATGATAAATGGTATAACTATAGGGACCAAAAGAGAAGAAAAATGCTATCAAGTTTGATGTTGATGTGTATACCTATTAAGATATGTTTTCTACCACATTAAACTAGTAAAAGTTCACCAGACATAATCTTAAACCACTGAATCTATTTTTGACCTCCTTAATGAGCGTTGTATTGGCGCCCCAAAGCAGATAAAAGGCTGAGGTACCGTATAGCAGTGAAGGCTAAGGTATGAAGGCGGGAGGGACTAAGAGTTAGTCCCACATAGCTAGGGGGAAGAGTTGTGGACTATTGATAAGAGCCACAGTGACTCTACCAATAATAACTGGTTTTTCCTTAGCGGGAAAGAACAAAATCATGAGGGGTGTATGGGCGCCCCAAAGCAGACAATATTGTTACTAGGGTACCCCCGTGCTGTTAGAAATGGTATCAAAGCCAGTTCCCCTCATGGTGTGGTGACTAATGGCACGCAGGCACTTGGTAGTGGCTATCACGTGAGGACACATGTTCCCTAAGGGGGGAAGATGTGAAGCCTTGAGGGATGCCTAGGACAGGTGAGGTACTAAGAGTTAGTCCCACATCGCCTAGGGAGAGGGAACTAGGCAGATTATAAAAGTACAGTGAACTCTCTTAGTTACAAGGCCTTTTCCCTAAGAAACCAGCGAGGAACAAAACTATGAGGGGTGTATGAGAGCCCCAAAGTGGACAATATTGTTGCTTGGGACCCCCATGATGTTACACCATTGTTTAATCTCATCATCTTTGATTAGTATGCTTTGGTCATCACTTCTAAGACACATAATGTGGTTCAAGTCGTTACTCTTTTTTCTCTTATTTTAGTGAGTTTAAACACATCTTTTTCACCTTCTCTTGATCTTAATATATTATAGAGATCATCATATATCTTGAGTTTAGCCTTACTTAATATTCCCTTAGCAACCTTTTGTGAAGCCTTGGCCGATGAGGGCGGGCCAAGAGGGCTGGCAGGCTTCTAGGCAAGGTGAAAGACTGAGAGTTAGTCCCACATCGCTAGGGGGAAAGTTACTGGGCTCTTGATAAGAGTGATGAGGACTTTCTTTGCAACGAGGCCTTTTCCCTGGGCAACTGGGGAAGAACAAAACCGTGTAGGGTGTATGGGCACTCCGGCACGGACAATATCGTTGCAGGGTGTGGGCCCTCGGGCTGTTACAAGTGGTATCAGAGCCAGACCCCGACCCGGTGTGGGTGGCTAGCCGCACGTGGGCGCTCGTGTGTGGTAAGACACGCGGGGACGCGTGTCCCCTAAGGGGGAGAGGTTGTGAAGCCTTGGCCGATGAGGGCGGGCCAAGAGGGCTGGCAGGCTTCTAGGCAAGGTGAAAGACTGAGAGTTAGTCTCACACCGCTAGGGGGAAAGTTACTGGGCTCTTGATAAGAGTGATGAGGACTTTCCTTGCAACGAGACCTTTTCCCTGGGCAACTGGGGAAGAACAAAACCGTGCAGGGTGTATGGGCACTCTGGCACGGACAATATCATTGCAGGGTGTGGGCCCTCGGGCTGTTACACCTTTTTAGCATTCTTATATTGCTTAAATTTTTTATTATTTTTAGTCATCTACCATGCTTTAAAACACACTCATTTCTGTTTGATAAATTTTTATACCTTTTCACTCCACCACCAAGTTTCTTTTGTTGGCTGTATTTTACGTTTAGATACTCTTAGGACATCTTTGTCACTTTCTTAATAGACTCAACCATGTTAGTCTACATTGTGTTTACTTATGTTTCTTTATTTCTATTTCCTTTTACTATCAAATTGTTGTAAATGATGCTATCTTTTCTCGTTTAAAATTTTACCCACTTAAAATTTGAAAACCTATTAAATTTATTTACTTTCTTTCATATTCTAATGTAAATATTCATAACCATTAACTTATTTTGTGAGGTTAGACTCTCACTAGGTATCACCTTACAATCCTTACATATTGATCTTTTAGTATTCCTAAGTAAAAAAAGTCTATTTGGCTTTTATGTAGTCCACTTTTAAAGGTTAATAAGTGTTCATCACTCTTCTTAAAGTATGTGTTTGCTATAACTAGATTATATGTCAAAGCAAAATTGAGAATAGTTTTCCTTATCTCATTTCTTTCTCCAATACCATACCCTCCATATACTTTATCATATCCTTTATTTTCTTTTCCTACATGACTATTAAAATCTACTCCAATAAATATCGCATCTGTGGTAGAAATTTCTTGCATGACTCCCTTGATATCTTTGAAGAACTATCTCTTAATTCTGTCTTCTAACTCTACTTGTGGTGTGTATACACTTATAACATTTATAATCTTTTCTCATAGAACAAGTTTTATTAGTTTAATTCTATTCCTTCTTCTTTTAACATATATAACTTTATCATTTAACTCTTTATCTACAATATCCCTATGCCATTTCTATTATTGTCCTTTCTTGCGTATCAAAGCTTATACCCAGTTATTTCTCTATTTTAACCCCTTTCCACTTGGTTTCTTGAATATAAGCGAGGTTGAATGTAACATCGCAAAAAAAAAAAAAAAAAAATCGATGAAGGGGAAACTTGTGGGGAAGGAAGAGGAAGAGAGAAGAAGAAGGAGAAGAGAGGAGGAGGAGAAGAAGAAGGAGAAGAGAAGGAGAGAGGAAAGGGAAATCCGGCGCGCCTGGAAACCTTAGGTTACACCGGCGAGAGAGAGAGCAAGCTAAGGGAGAAGCTGTCGAGGAAGGAGAAAGAGAAAGGAAGGAGAGAGAGAGAGAGAGAGAGAGAGAGAGAGAGAGAGAGAGAGAGAGAGAGAGAGAGAGAGAGAGAGAGAGAGATGCCTGCAGAAAACAAGGGTTTTCTTGGGTGGTCGAAGTTTTAGGCCGTCGTCGAAGAGGACGCCGACTCGGATCGATGATCTGACCGGTCATTTTGTTTAGCACGTTGAGCCAAACAAAACCCCTAAGGTTATTGGGGGATCCAACGTGATCTTTATCGCCAATTGAAGAGGGGAACATCGCACGGCTAAGATTGGAGGTTTCGCGACTGATCTGAACCAATCCAGCCAATCCAATGGTGGAAAATGCATGGAAATGCATCTAGAAGGTAAGATCTACAAAATCCTATTCTTGATTTTGAGATTTTAGTTAAATCTGCACCATTCATACTAGATCTAAGTTTTGTGGATAATCCAACTGTCCATTTTTAAATCAAAGCTTAGGGATAAGTAATTTAGGGCATGATGTAGCTTGTATCACACAAAAAACATCAGATCTAGGCTGAAAATCGATCGAACAATCTTAGCCGTCCGATCGGGTACTGTTCACATAGTAACTTCGTGATGTCTGATCGACGATCAGACACCACAAATGAGTTCCTCATCATAAAAAATGATAGGATGACTAGAATTATATGAGTTAGAAGTGAAACAGATTGGATGATCTAGGCTGTCCGATCTATCACTATTCAAACAAACACCTTGTGATGTCGGATAAATGATTAGAGGTCACAGGTGGATTCCTAAACCGTGAATTAGCTTAGATATGAGTTGTATTGAAGACTATAGCATGAGAAATAACACCTAGCTCCAAACCAAGAGTTGATATGGATAGGAATCAAGGGTTAAGGCATAGTGACTTGCAGTCACTTAAGAAGAGTAGTGAATAGCCAATCTAGGGTCGATGGTGTGGATTGGAAATCTAATAACTGTTTTCCATTAAATTAGTTATCAACCAATAGCTAATGAAACGCCTTTTGCACAGTAACGAACACTATCACTTTGCCTTATGCCAAATAGTGTTAGAGAAGCTAGGAGAAGTCCTCGAATTGTATAACTAAATATGTGTTTGTATTGTTATAGAGGTGACTGATAGGGAGCACGTATGCGAACTGAATGAAGTACTCGCATCAGTGAATTAGAAGATCTCTAATTGAGGTAGGTGGAATTAATATTGCTATGATTTTTGCTATATATGCATGTGTATATGAATTTCAAGCATTGAAATGAATCTTCGGTTTATATGAAAGATAAGATGAATGTGCACGTTGAATTTGAATTATGATTAAACAGTTATGCATAAGCTATACATTATTGTGAACCATGTAAGAGAAATGTAAGACTGATACCAGGAAATTGTGAAATAGCTTGTATGAGCGAGAGGAGTCGTTATGATGTGGGTGGGCCTTTGAGCTAGACAAGCTACTGGTCCCTGAGATTTAGCCCCATTGTTTGGGGAGTTTGACGCATCCTGAGGGGTCGTTATGATGTGGGCGGGCCTTCTAGTTGGATGAGCTACCCGTCCCTAGGATTTAGCCTTATTGTTTGGGGAGTTTGACACATTCTGAGAGGTCGTTATGGTGTGGGTAGGCCTTCGGGCTGGACGAGCTACCGGTCTGTTAGGAGTAAAGCCTTGAGGTGTGTCTTTGAGTCTGGTGTGTCTATGGATTTAACCCATTGTGCCGACTCACTACACCAAAGAGGATAATATTGTTTGCTATGTACTTGATACACGCAACAACGCGTTGGTATTTAATATGTGAAATGGCTCGTAAGAACGAAGACTGGTATCAGGAAAATGTAAATGAGTTGTAAGTTTGACATGTGACTACATAATTTGCATTTCAAATGTGTTTTGTACTAATGCATTGGTATTCCTTCCATCTTGAAATGGATTCATGATTTTGATAAATGTTGAAGGATTTCAAGTTAAATGATAATTAAATTGTTGTTTGCATGATTCAGCATGGCTAAATTGATTTATATATAATTATCATGAATTTTGTTATATAAAATATTGAGTCTTATTCCACCTACACAAGCGATTGCTTGCTGAGGCATTGTTATGGTTTGCAATGCCTCAGATACAGAGAATAGTAGTAGGTTTGGCATGTCAACAGTATCGTAGAACAAAGGACACCCAAGGAATAGGAGCTGCTTACTGACAGGAGCACACCACTAGAAGCTTGGGAAGAGGGTAAGTAAGAATTGGTCTTTGAATTGAAGTGTCATATTAGAAATGAAAAAGAGATTGCATTGTATGTAATTATGAGAATTTGAAAGACTTATGTGACTAGGTTGTGTTGTGGAGGTTCTAAGTGTGTTGTGTTGAGATAAATTGTCTTTGTTTTCTTAGATGTATGAAAAGGAGACAAAGTCTCCATTTATATTTTAAAATTGTTAACAATGTTTATCAGGTACTTCACAATGACATGCGTTAAATGTCATATGTCCAAAAAACAGAGGAAACTCTGCATGATTTTTGATAGAAATGAAACTCATTTCACCGAGAATCCTTGTTTTTTATAGAAGAAAAATGACACTCGGGGCTTTTCAAAGTGAATTTGAAAGAAAAGATTTTCTGCTGCATTGCACTATTTTACAAAAATTATTTCAAGTTGGATCAATCCTACATTAGAAATTAGTTTGTATTTAAAATTTCATTTGAAAACCTGGGTCGTCATAGTTTGTATCAAAGCCTGGTTCAGTCCACTCATAGTCAGTCACATCGAGTAAGTCTTAAGTAGTCTCTAAAGCAAGATGTTGCGACTAACGAGTTTGAGAGTAACTCATAAAAGAACCTTGTGATGAAGTGAAGAATGTCACCTAAGAGGACGAGTCAGAGGACAACAAACCCCTTTGCTGAGCCATGTGACCAAGGGAGTCATATGATAGACTTCATGGCCAACATGATGCAAAACCTTAGTCAGCTGATGCAGCAACAACAATAGATGCAACCCATGAGGGTTAGCAAGTTCTAAGGAGACAATAGATGTTTAGTCCTAGCATGAGTAAGAGGAGTACTCTTACGAAATTAGTATAATTCTTAGAGTAAGGAACAATAGTATCAGTGTACAAAACTTGTATATCTGAATGAAAACTTTATCAGAGATAGATCTATTCACATGGGGAGACCTTTAGAGAATCCAAGTGTTGATTTTGACAATGAGCACAAACTTGTGAGGATTATGATTTCTATTGCACAATAATATTTTGATTTTAATGAAAAGAGGGAAGAGAACTTAGGAAAAATTAAGAGAATTACAATATTAGTCTATACATGTTGAGGATAGATTCGACGAATAAATTTTGATATTAGGAAAATCAGTGGCAGTTGATCTGCTTATGTAAAGCAATTATTTATTAAAGGAATGAAAACGAGTTATTCTCTATTTATACATAAATAATGACAGTTAATTATCATCGAGAAGTAAATGTCCCATTTAAATGCTTCTTGAGAGTTCTAGTTATGAATTGAAGATGCATAATGCATAGAGGATATGACAACTATTTTATACAGATGATTACTAAATGATAAGAAAGAAAAGCAGATGAGTGGAGAATTAAAGCATGGATATAGAAACTTAGTGAATACGTTCAATTTCTAACTTGGACAGTGCGTAGATGTTAAGTGTTCAATTTTGGTCAAAATACCCCTAAATTAGCATTCAATTAGATCATCTAACCGTTCAATTTTACAAAACTTAGCTTGATTTTGAATTTAAATCCAATTGACCATCCAAACCTTAATTTGTCAAAATCAATAGTCAGATGATCATTAGAGTTCATTAAATGACTAATGTACGGTTCAGATGATTCTAATTTAGTCTTTTCTCTTTTTTTTTTCTTTTTTTTTCTTTCCTTTCTTTTCCTTTTTCCTTCCTTTTCTCGTTTCTTTCTTTTCCTTTTTCCTTCCTTTTCTCTTTTCTTTCTTTTTCCTTCTTTCTTTCCTTTTCTTTTTCCCTTCCTCATTCTCATGCACCCACTTTCCTTATTCTCTTTTTGCCTTCCTTCTTAACCATACCCAACCTTCTCCTCCTTTTTCTGGCTTCTTACCCAACTCTCTCTCTCTCTCTCTCTCTCTCTCTCTCTCTCTCTCTCTCTCTCTCTCTCTCTCTCTCTCTCTCTCTCTCTCTCTCTCTCTCTCTCTCTCTCTCTCTCTCTCTCTCTCTCTCTCGTTTCTTTATATTAACAGAACCCAAACCCATCTCCATCACCAACTCTCCTGTCTCTCTTTCCATTCTTGTTAGTGCGTTCCTAGTCTCTCTCATGTTCCCAACCACCTTTCTCCCTCTCATCTCTGTTTTTTGTTTATCGCACCATTGCCCAGTTGTCCACACACCAATCCCTCTGCTTCTCTTTGTTCTATATAGCACCAGTATCTTCATCGGCATCTTCTTATCCATCCGTTCATTGTGTCACCGGTGTCTACCTTGTCCAGAATCCCAATCATCGTCGCTGGTTCCCTGTTCCTGATTGTTTTCACCTCCCAACCTCCATCTACTTCACCGCCATCTTCTTCAGCACCAAACCGGTCTACACCGCCCAGGCTCCCATCATCCTCTTCACTCCAGTCCCAACACGTCTAGCCCCTGTTGCCATCTTTCTGCTCTAAGCTTCACTGCCCTACTCACCTGCATTAGACAAATCACCCAAACCAAAGCACCACCGACCAAGCCCTTCTTCCTCTGCTCCACGCACCTCTTCACCGCCCAGAGAACTAGATGATGGCTGGATGATCCAGGACCGTCTGAACCAGTCGACGCTCTAGGCATCATGTTTTTTTCCTTCCTCCTATACCCCACGATCCGACGTCGTCTTCACCACTGACCCAGGCAGGGGAGAAAACCCGAAACGGGTCTCCCTTCTTTCCTCTCCTCCTTCCTCCTCTCTTCCCTTTCTTTCTCCCTCTTATTCCTCCTCCGTTTCCCCCTTTCTTCACGAGATTTCGTCTGGTTTTTCTCTTAAAAACCAGATTTTTATCAAATTCCAGTTCTGCCCTTGTTCATTTAACAAAATTACAAATATGTTCTTTCTCGTTAATTCCATCTGTGTCCCCAGTTTAATTCCATCTGTGTCTTGTGCTATTCCGATTTTGTTTTATCTACGTTTTTCTTATCCAGGAACTACCTAATCTCTACCAGATCATTTAAGGCTTAACCCAATCAACGGGTTAGCCTTAATCAAAACCAAACCTTCAATTTCTCCTTTGTTTCTCAACGGAATTCAAATTAATTTTACAGAGTCATTCTTAGGACATCCCTAGACATAACCAACACATCTGATCTTCTATCTAAAATCCAAAAATCAATCTGAGCCGTCCAAATCTTGAAATTACAATTTAGCCCAGATCTTGAACATTTTGAAGAATCTGTCAAATCTGACTGGTGGATCACTAATCAAGAACGTGTTGAAGATATTTGCAAAGGTAGATCAGATTTTAGAATACCATAAGTGAATATTTTGATAAAGATTGATCTAGGGAAGTAGTTTTTTTCATTATTTGATTTTATTTGTTTTATTTCAGAACTGAAAATTCTGTATTTTTGAGAATTTGAGTAGATCTGAATATTAATTCTTATTTCAATAATTTTAGTAATTTTGAGTGATTTCTTTTTTAATTTTACATAATTAAACTTTATTCAAACTCCATCATTTTAAATCAAGTCCTCGTGGGATCGACCCGTACTTGCATAAGCTACACTACAATAGCTCGTGCACTTGCGGTTAAACAATCAACACTTGACGATCTATTGGATCAACTAAGGATGGTGCATGGTGTTTGTAGAGATTGAATTGAGGCATGGTTATAATCAGCTTAGGATTTTGAGTATGATATCTTTAAGATGATTTTTCTTGAACTCATTATGATTGTTATGAGTTCTAGATGGTATTAATTGGCGAAACCAATCCACTGATAGAATGTATGGATATAATGGATTAAATCTTCAAATGTTAATTGGATGAGCCATGATTGTGTTAATATATAGTATTGTCGTATACTTCATAAACAGAGAGGAGCACAAGGAATCCTTGTGCATTAATTAAGAACGTTTAAGGACTCATCATTTGTTGGGAACATCTATAGAATGAGTTATGGTCAGAGGAACTAAATTTCCTTTACTGCACTACCTTGAATGATAGAGAGGCAGTTATTGAGATGGTGATGGGCTGACATTAGCCAAACTAGTGATTGAGGTTTATAGTTCCTTAGTCTTATAAACTACTAGCGACGAGTAATTGTGTTTCACCAGGATATCAGTAATGTATAATATTATGCAAGATTATTCTCTTATGGGTAATCAGAATTCAATTTACGATCTATACTTGTGAGTAGCCAATGAGGGCGACCCAAGAGGGCAGGTGTGAGAGGCACTGGCAGGCTTCTAGGGGCTTATAGTATGATTGTATTGTGGATTAGTTTTCATTTGCATAGAGTGTCTATTGGTGAGTTGAGATACACTAGTTTTGACTAGCATATGATTGACAATGGGTGAGCTGATGTGCTCTACAATAAATTCAGCATAGATTTGTCTATTGATAAGCTAATACACTCTAATATAGACTTGGCATAGAATTACTAATATATGAGCTGCGACACGTCGATATTTATTGATATGGTGATTTTATCAATACTAAAGTTGTATACAAATAATTAACCCTTAGATGAGAGTTTGGTTCATGTTAATTGCATTTTATGTGGTGATGACACGTTCTAATTGAAGTATGAATCATTTGATATGAAATGATTATCATTTAGTGATTTATATGTAAATTGAAATATGAGGAGATGACATGATGTGAAATTGTCTATTTATAGATGTTGATTCTAGAAACTTTTGTTATGATAAGTGGATCTTGGGATATGAGGATATTTTGGAATTATTTGAAAAATAACATGGAAAGAATTTCGAGAACGAAATTCCTATAAGGAGGGAAGAATGTAACATTGCAAAAAAAAAGAGCCTAAATAGAAGGGGACCAGATTTGATACTGGCACCCCCCCTCTCATTAAATGAACCCAACAGCCTTCGGGTCTGTTTCTCGAAAAAAAAAACACCAATGAAGAGGAAACCAGCAGGGAAGGAAGAGGAGGAGAGAAGAAGAAGGGGAAGAAGAGGAGAAAGAAGAAGGACGAGGAGAAGAAGAAGAGAAGAGAAGAGAAGGAGAGAGGAAAGGGAAAACTGGCGCGCCTAGAAACCTTAAGTTGTGCCGGCGAGAGAGAGAGAGAGAGATGCGTGTGGGAAAACAAGGGTTTTCCTGGGTGGCTGGAGTTTCAGGCCATCGCCAAAGATGACGCCAACTTGGATCGATGATCCGACAAGTCATTTTGTTCAGCACGTTGAGCCGAACAAAACCCCCAAGGTTATTGGGGGATCCAATGTGATCTTAACCGTCGATTGAAGAGGGAAACATCGCACGGCTAAGATTGGAGGTTTCACGACTGATCTGAACTAATCCAGCCCATCTAATGGTGGAAAATGCATGGAAATGCATCTAGAAGGTAAGATCTACAAAACCCTATTCTTGATTTTGAGATTTTAGCTAAATTCGCATCATTCATGCTAGATCTAAGTTTTGTGGATAATCCAACCATCCATTTTTAAATCAAAGCTTAGGGATAAGTAATTTAGGGCATGATGTAGCTTGATTTAAGAATACAATTATGAGTTGTATTGAAGACTATAGCATGAGAAATAACACCTAGCTCCAAACCAAGAGTTGATATGGATAGGAATCAAGGGTTAAGGCCACTGAATAGTAATAGTGACTTGCAGTCACTTAAGAAGAGTAGTGAATAGCCAATCTAGGGTCGATGGTGTGGATTGAAAATCCAATAACTATTTGCCATTAAATTGGCTATCAACCAATAGCTAATGAAACGCCTTTTGCACAGTAACGAACATTGTCACTTTGCCTTATGCCAAATAGTGTTAGAGAAGTTAGGAGAAGTCCTCGAATTGTATAACTGAACATGTGTTTGTATTATTACAGAGGTGATTGATAGGGAGCACGTACGCGAACTGAATGAAGTACTCGCATCAGTGAATTAGAAGATCTCTAATTGAGGTAGATGGAATTAATATTGCTATGATTTTTGCTATATATGCATTGTATATGAATTTCAAGCATTGAAATGAATCTTTTCGGTTTATACGAAAGATAAGATGAATGTGCACGTTGAATTTGAATTATGATTAAATGGTTATGCATAAGCTATACATTATTGTGAACCATGTAAGAGAAATGTAAGACTGATACCAGGAAATTGTGAAATAGCTTGTATGAGCGAGAGGAGTCGTTATGATGTGGGTGGGCCTTTGGGCTAGACGAGCTACTGGTCCCTGAGATTTAGCCCCATTGTTTGGGGAGTTTGACGCATCCTGAGGGGTCATTATGATGTGGGCGGGCCTTCTAGTTGGATGAGCTACCCGTCCCTAGGATTTAGCCTTATTGTTTGGGGAGTTTGACACGTTCTGAGAGGTCGTTATGATGTGGGCAGGCCTTCGGGCTGGACGAGCTACCGGTCTGTTAGGACTAAAGCCTTGAGGTGTGTCTTTGAGTTTGGTGTGTCTTTGGGTTTAACCCATTGTGACAACTCACTACACCAAAGAGGATAATATTGTTTGCTATGTACTTGATACACGCAACAACGCGTTGGTATTTGATATGTGAAATGGCTCCTAAGAACGAAGACTGGTATCAAGAAAATGTAAATGAGTTGTAAGTTTAATATGTGACTACATAATTTGCATTTCAAATGTGTTTTGTACTAATGCATTGGTATTCCTTCCATCTTGAAATGGATTCATGATTTCGATAAATGTTGAATGATTTCAAGTTAAATGATAATTAAATTGTTGTTTGCATGATTCAGCATGGCTAAATTGATTTATATATAATTATCATGAATTTTGTTATATAAAATATTGAGTCTTATTCCACCTACACAAGCGATTGCTTGCTGAGGCATTGTTATGGTTTGCAATGCCTCAGATACAGAGAATAGTAGTAGGTTTGGCATGTCAACAGTATCGTAGAACAAAGGACACGCAAGGAATAGGAGCTGCTTACTGACAGGAGCACACCACTAGAAGCTTGGGAAGAGGGTCAGTAAGAATTGGTCTTTGAATTGAAATGTCATATTAGAAATGAAAAAGAGATTGCATTGTATGTAATTATGAGAATTTGAAAGACTTATGTGACTAGGTTGTGCTATGGAGGTTCTAGGTGTGTTGTGTTGAGATAAACTGTCTTTGTTTTCTTAGATGTATGAAAAGGAGACAGAGTCTCCATTTATATTTTAAAATTGTTAACAATGTTTATCAGGTACTTCGCAATGACATGCGTTAAATGTCATATGTCCGAAAAACAGAGGAAACTCTGCATGATTTTTGGTAGAAATGAGCACTCATTTCACCGAGAATCCTTGTTTTTTATAAAAGAAAAATGACACTCAGGGCTTTTCAAAGTGAATTTGAAAGAAAAGATTTTCTGCTGCATTGCACTATTTTACAAAAATTATTTCAAGTTGGATCGATCCTACATTAGAAATTAGTTTGTATTTAAAATTTCATTTGAAAACCTGGGTCGTCACATTGACTCTCATGTGTTTCATGGTATCTATTAACTCTAAACTCTTACATGTCATTGTTCCTATATTTCATATGACAATAGGAATTTGATTTTCCATAGCTAGCCTATAACTCCAAACTCTTACAACAATAAGATGTTATAACTAGGACATGAGGAATCTTGAGGTAGCTTTGATTCATGTTAAATTAACACGTGGAACCCCCCACTTTGGTGTTATGGACATTTCTAGCATAAGTAAAAGTACATTTTAAGTTGTTTATTGAGGACTTGCACTTGTACGAAGTTTGTAGACGGATGTTGGAGTACTGACTCCCCACTTTCACATTTGATGGACCCTTCCTTTGTTTGATCCCCACTTTTACAAAAACAATGTGGATTGGACAGGTTAGAATCTGAACAAATGAACCCAAAATTAAAGTAAAGGGATGATCACAAAATGGTGCTTAAGGAGCCGTTGAATATCAACAAGTAAAATGCAAAGTTCATTCAATCCAAGGAGAGAATTAGGTCTAATCATGGGATGGTGGGTCGGTAGCTTTTCGTTCGTCCATATAAAAACATTCTTTCAAGTTTCTTGCTATCCATTCCAATGATCCAAAGGTGCACTTTTAAAGTTCTAGAATTAGCCAATCAACATGATTTTTGGACTAGAAAATATGCTAAACCGTGTAGGATCCAAGGTCTACTCCATTTCAATAGGATTTGATTCACATAAGGGGGGTTTATTTAATGGCATATGTTTGGCATTTCTATTGGCACATCTCCTATGATATCTCTGATGATATCTCTAATGATATCTTATGTGATATCTAATATATGTGTCATATGTTATGTGATATTTTGTGTGATATTTGAGATATATAAGAGATGTGACATTTGTTCTATGTTATCTTTGGTGATATCTTAAATGCATCATGAGAAATATTTTATTATTTTTTAATAAAAATTAATGCATTAACCAATCAGGTAGCAATGACCCTCAAAGTATAGAACTTTCAAAGCAAAGTATATAGTTTCATCAAATAACAACTAGTTTCATTGTAATGCATCAGTAGACTTTGTAACAGTTATGATAGTATAGAGCAAAGATACTTTCCCCATTTACAAGTAATATAACTCTTTGATCAGCTGATAGTTTCAACATATGATAGACAGTCATGGGGTCTTAAAGGAAGCCTGAAACTAAGTGTATTTGACCACCTAGTAGCCTATTTATATATTGGTACCTAAATCATTCATTAATAGGTGGAACATCCAATAATTTAGCTAGTATTGATAACCTAAACCAGTAGTGACAAGCTAACCATCCAATGGCTAAGCTATTTACAGGGAACCTACAAAATGCACTAATAGGCTGATTTAGGCTAAGCTGTTGATAGTTAATAAGACACTAAGAACATGAACTGACAACAGATGTCAAATTGGAGGTTGTCTACCTATGCTAATTAACAAGATTTACCAGATATAGGTGGTCTTGCTAGAAGTTAAAAATTACTAGCATTGTTCATCCTATGCTTTTGTCATCCTACGCCAACTCACAAGCTCAATAGGAAGCCCCTTCAAAAGGATACAGTTCAATTCCAACAAACAAATATATTTATTACTCTTCAAATTCTCACTAATTGAAAACTATATTTCTATTACTAATGTAAGAGGAAGTTGAGCAAGTTTTTTGTATCCCACATCCTTCCTTAGAAAGTCTAATAGCATTGTGTAACTTGAAAATGTGTTCAAGTAGAAGCTCTATTTGAAGTCCTATAATGAAGAAGCTCTTCCTTAGAAAGCGATGACATAGGAGCTTTTTCTAGTGGAAATTGTTGCCATAGTGGGATAGAGAGGCATCAGACCATAAATCAGAAGTTTTAAGCTTCAATGACTTGGTGGTTTTTTTTCTCAGTCCGCAGAGGATAACCTATTCAAAACATCTGAAACGTGCTGCGTAGAAGGTCTTCTTTCAGCACTTGTTTGAATGCAAGCCAAAGCAATTTTCAGCACGACAATGATCTTATCTTCGCTCTCTAGTTTCTGAGCTTGAGGAGGATTTAAAACATCTGAAAGCGGCTTCTTTTCCTCAATGCATAACTGTATCCATCTAACCAAATCCATTTCTGAGATATCCAAAAGAACAATTGGGGACTTTCCAGAAATCATTTCTAATAGGAATAACCCCATACGAGTACACATCCCACTTTTGTGATGGTTTCAGAAGTTTGAGGGCTTCAGGAGCTTCATAAAAGGATCTTGCATTCAATCTTAAATTAATTGGGACCTCTAGTACCAGTTTCCCAATTGACAAGAAAATGAATGATAACAAACACAATACTTATTATCTCCAAACCACAAAATACAAATTAATATGGCTTTTGAAAATAAAAAATTTATTCCTTTACTATGAAAATAATTTTCTATTAAAATTTTTTGAAGCTTGTTAGTTTTTGTATGTCAAAAATATCATAATTAAATAAATTTAATATCTCAAATATATTAAAAATATCGTAATTAAATAAACTGCATTCCTAAGATATACATAATATCTCATAAATGTCCCGGAGAAAATTGGGCGGGCAGAATTAATTGATTACGGCAGCTATAACATCATCTTGCGTCCTTATACGATACACACTGAACTGAAAGGGTTGGCTTATAATCTTAGGTCATTTCACGTGGCCAAGGTGAAACGCCGCAACTAGCGATGCTGCACCACGTGCCATTTCAGCGGTAGATTGGTAGTAATATTGCCAACTTTAGAGCATTTATTTCTTGCGCAGTCTGTCACCCTACGGCCATAGGGAAAATGAAAACCCAACAACGTCTCCGCTGCGATTCGTACCGCTACATTAGGTGGCGACCACTGTCAATTTTTGTGTGTGTCGCCCATGGATACACGACGGTCTTCTTCTTTTCTGCTTTATGCTTTGGATACCTGTGTCCGAAACTTATGCGATTTGATCTTCCCAAAAACTTTATTCTTAGCCACTGAATTTCTAGCCGTCCGTTTCAACTTTCAGTGGTGGCAGGTTTATTTACTTCCGTTGCTACAATTATCCAATCCACGCCGTTATCAATATTGCACTAGCATCTAGCAGAAAGCGGATGGATGAGATGAACGGATGGAACCAAGAAAACGTGGGCTGAAGTTACGGTGGGGCCGCGCTTTACTGTAGTAGTCCTGGTTCATGGATGTGATAGTCAAAACCCAGCCAAAAAAACCCACCAGCGAGAGAGACTGACAGAGGAAAGAAGGGAAAGGAAGATCGCGAAGCTATCGTGCGCAGTAATGGCCGTAGGGGACGGAAATGCAGCGGCGGAGTCGCAGTACGAGAAGGCAAAGACTTCGGTGTGGTGGGACATCGAGAACTGTAACGTGCCCAGAGGATTCGACCCAAACGCCATAGCCCAGAATATAACCTCTGCTTTGGAAAAGTTGGATTACCATGGCCAAGTTTTAATTACGGCCTACGGAGACACGCAGCAGATCTCGCCGTCCGTGCAGCGCGCGCTGTCCAGCACTGGCATTGCCATCCACCACGTTCCAGCTGGTATGCTACCAAAATGCAAATTTACCATAATCTGTTTGTTATGGGGGGTTTCAAGGAAACACTAATTGTGGGGTTCTGTTTCTGGTTAGTGTTCTTTCCTGCTAGACAGCTCTGGGTTTCGTATGGCGACGGTTAGTCAAGATGGATTTGAACTGTGATCTGGTTTCCACAATTTTCCACACAACCCATATCCTGTTGGTTGTATTTCGAACGTACGTCTCTTCTCTCTTCCTTGCAGCTTCAGATCTCTGTCTCTGCTCTACGGCCTTGGCGTCGTGATTGAATGATCCGTTGGCGTAGGAACTCTTTTACCTCATTTCATCTCTCTTAACCTTAAGCTAATTGCATGATGCCCAACATATTGAAGTGTGGCCATTTGGCCTGTAAACGAATTTGATCCCTGTTGTCGTCCACCCAATGAGGACCCGTTTGTTTAACATTGTAGAATATCTTTGTGGTCTTCCAGACAAGAGGGGAGTTAGCTGCAAGCAGGGCTCTCACTAACTGATGCCCCATCAGGCGCTTTGCTTGGACCATCTGTGTCTATTCTCCACTCCCTTTGTACATGTTTTGTTTATTATGATTAGCATCCTAGCTTAGCCATGCAAGCTTTATCGAGATACTGAGTTTAAGAATGCTCAAACTTCCTCCGTCAACACCATTTGATCATATGGGGGCCTGCTCCTGCCCAAGGCTGTGCGGTAACGAAGTCAGTCTGCTATTGCTTACTTAACAGTACTATTGGTCTGAAATAGGGATTAAGAATCGAGATAAATGAACCAACCAGAGGTGGTCAAGTTGAACGCTTTGCCTGAATATTCTTCTCATTCTGGGAGTACTTTCTGAAAATGATATGGTGAATTGGACGTGTTAACTATAACTCTAGCTTCCACTGAAATCTTGTCAAAGAGAAGATGAGGGATAATCAACCTTGTAGCATTGTCCTTAGAAATGAGAGCTGATTTTTCTGTTAACATTCCAGAATTTGGTTGCTTAAATAGTTCCATCATGTAAAATGAAAAGATAGTGTGATCAAAGACTCTTAACAAATTTGTTCAGTTGCCATTAACTGGCATCATGTCAATCTCAGTCAACTCTTAAGCAGGTTGAGACATTTAGTCAGGAGCCCATAATGCCTTAAAGTTTCCTCAATGAAAATCCGATTGTCATGGGCAATATGGAGGTCAGTCTTTAGGCAAAGGTCTGTTCTAGTAATAAGATGATAAGATCTCATGGGCAATCAGAAGATCATGTTGAACTTTGCTGTGTGCTGATTAGAGTATGTAGAGAGGGAGTTCAATTGGCTATGACTTCTGCAACAATCCTATAGACCTCTATTACAGAAAAAAAAACTCATTGCCTTTTTGTCTTTTTTCTGTGGATTTGAATCCACCTCCTATTAGCTGTGAGACAAGGCACTTAACCAACCTGGCTAAATGCATTGCCTTAATGTTTTTCAATTTAATAGCTTGCTGGGACCATACTCATAGATAAAACAAACTCTAGCTACACATATGTATGGTACCAAGTAAACATGCATGCAAAAGCAGTCATGTCAAAATTACTGCAAATCTACCACAGTCACACTTCAATTCTCATGGACAAAGCAGAATTTAACGTGGAACAGATAGTTTAATTGTAAAAAATTGGTGTTTTATCTGTTAGTTCCCTCTTCTCCACTAGACTCCACCGGAGGGGAGTTGTTTTTTAACAATGCATATCATTCTGATCAACAAGTTAATGTATTGTAGGTATAAAAGATGCAAGCGATAAAAAAATTCTTGTGGATATGCTGCTGTGGGCAATTGATAATCCTGCACCTGCAAATTATCTGCTGATTTCTGGTGATCGTGACTTCTCCAATGCACTCCATCAGTTGCGCATGAGGAGATATAACATACTTCTGGCACAACCACAAAATGCATCTGCGCCGCTTCAAGCTGCCGCAAAGAGTGTATGGCTTTGGACAAGTCTGTTGTCTGGAGGTAAGCCGTTGGCAAATGGGGACTCATCACAGCCTGCTAATGCATCACGCGCTGAGATGTTTAAAAATGTTATCCCCGATCGTACAGAGAAACAACCTATCCACCGTGAATTTAAGAGCTCCACTTCCAGAAGTTATCAGAAGCTTTATGGCGATGGAAGGGTGGCACATGCGCAATCACAGAAGAGTCCTAGTGCAAATAAAGTATGCCAACAAGTGAACAAAGAGAGCAGAAAGAAGGTCAGCAAAACATCTCAACAGAGTGGCGACAACGTCGGCGGCAAGAAAAAAACGACTGAGACACTAGCGGATAACGGCTGGGAGAGTCCACTTGCGGATGACTGCTGGGGGAGTCCACTTGCGGATGACTACGGGGGGAGTCCACTTGTATGCCAACAAGTGAACAAAGAGAGCAGAAAGAAGGTCAGTAAAACATCTCAACAGAGTGGCAACAACGTCGGCGGCAAGAAAAAAACGACTGAGACACTTGCGGATTACGGCTGGGACAGTCCACTTGCGTATAACGGCTGGGGGAGTCCACTTGCGGATGACTGCGGGGGGAGTCCACTTGTATGCCAACAAGTGAACAAAGAGAGGAGAAAGAAGGTCAGTAAAACATCTCAACAGAGTGGCAACAACGTCGGCGTCAAGAAAAAAACGACTGAGACACTTGCGGATGACGGCTGGGACAGTCCACTTGCGTATAACGGCTGGGAGAGTCCACTTGCGAATGACTGCGGGGGGAGTCCACTTGTATGCCAACAAGTGAACAAAGAGAGCAGAAAGAAGGTCAGCAAAACATCTCAACAGAGTGGCAACAACGTCGGCGTCAAGAAAAAAACGACTGAGACACTTGCGGATGACGGCTGGGAGAGTCCACTTGCGGATGACTGCTGGGGGAGTCCACTTGCGGATGACTGCTGGGGGAGTCCACTTGTATGCCAACAAGTGAACAAAGATCGCAGAAAGAAGGTCAGCAAAACATCTCAACAGAGTGGCAACAACGTCGGCGGCGAGAAAAAAACTACTGAGACACTTGCGGATGACGGCTGGGAGAGTCCACTTGCGGATGACTGCGGGGGGAGTCCACTTGTATGCCAACAAGTGAACAAAGAGCGCAGAAAGAAGGTCAGCAAAACATCTCAACAGAGTGGCAACAACGTCGGCGGCAAGAAAAAAACTACTGAGACACTTGCGGATGACGGCTGGGAGAGTCCACTTGCGAATTACGGCTGGGAGAGTCCACTTGCGGATGACTGCTGGGAGAGTCTCTGGAATTGGAGGAGATGACCCAGTTCGTCCACGCATTGGGTGGTTTTATTTGGTAGCTATTTATTGTCTGGATCACATCACTTCTTGAATTGACAGTATGAACCTTAAAATTTCCCTTGCTTTACATCCTCTTAGTTCTATGTCGTTCTTTTAGGATTATGTCAACGTGTTACTGGCACTGATTTTATATTGAAAATTTTTCTGTGGCTTTTACTTGTACTCGGAGAATTGGTTACTGGTATTGCTCCTTGTGTTGGCAGGGTAAATACGTGTGGTGATTTAAGTAATGTGCTTCTATGTATAAAAGTTCATTTTACTTTGGTGTTCATTGCTTCATTTACCTGTAGCTCTTTGTAAGTTGTCATGAGGATTTATTGGTTTGGAGAATAATGCTGTTTTAAGTTGTGGCCTTATCGTAATAAAATGGGTTATCCCCACTGTTATGTAGTAGACTGTACCTTTTTACTGATACTGACCATCATTTGATGGAAACAAGTCTCATGGAATTAACTTCTGTAGCGAATGAAAGAAATTGCCCATCCTTTGTTCTGAAAACTTTGGGTTTTCATGGACAATCATTCTCCCCTCTATTTCCTCATTGTTGACCCCATTGGTTTTTGGTGAAGTGTGGACGACATATTGCAAACCATAAACCCTGGGTTTTCACTTAGCAATACGGTAAGGGGCCTTGTTGGTGATGTTAGTGATCTCATAGCTTTTGGTTCTCCTCCCTTGACTGACCTTGATAGATACAGATTACCTTCCATCTCTCTCTCTCTCTCTCTCGAGCATCTCTCGAGCATATCTATCTACAACTATTTTCCACTTTTTCACCTTTTTTCTCTACTAATCAATCTCTATTCTTGATTGAATGTCATGTCTTCTCAAACCTTTTATTAGGAAAATCTAATCTCTCTGGCTCTACTTTGTGTGCATGTTTATCCCTAATTCGCCCTCGGTCATTGCAATTTTTTATTCTCTTTCTTAATTTATGACTGAATCTTATTATTTTGTCTTTTAATTTTCTTTGGAGATCAGCAATCTTCTAAAATTCAAGTTTGTCCTGTTCTTTTCCTAACGTTTCTAAATGAATAATACTATTTTGTCTTCTAATATGAATTCTTTAAAGGTATTTATTTTCAAAATTTTATATTCCTATTATACACTAATAATTTAGTTTTTACTAAAATATTTTTACTTGCTCCTTTTTTAGGGATTTACCTATGCCATCTTTTAGGACTTTTATGTGCTCTTTTTTATAGAATCTGTGCAGATTCCTATATAGTATCTTTCTACTTAGGATTTTAAATTGTGCCTTGTTATTAGGACTTTATCAAACTCCTATGACAAGACACATTTTTAATTGTCACTATTTAATGTATGTCGAGCAACATATATTTTACAAAACATTGTATTTTTGTATAAATAGAATATATATTTCTTCCTAATAGATATGAAAGTAGGATTAGAGTACCTGAAGTAAAAGATGCATTGAAAAAGATGAAATCAGGAAAGGCCATGGGGCCCAATGGTATACCAATAGAGGTTTGGAAGCATATGGGAGATATTGGAGTAATTTGGTTGACTAAGTTGTTTAACAAGATTATAAAATCAAAGAAAATGCTTGATGAGTGAAGGAAAAGCTCTATTGTTCCAATTTATAAGAGGAGACATACAGAGCTGCACTAATTATCGAGGGATCAAACTTATGAGCCACACTATGAAACTTTTTGAAAGAGTGATTGAGAAGAGGCTACGATATGAAACAAGTGTATTGGAGAATCAGTTTGGTTTCATACCTGGGAGGTCTATTATATAAGCTATTTTCTTACTAAGACAATTAGTAGAGAAATATAGGGAGAGGAGGAAAGACCTCCACATGGCCTTTATCGACTTAGAGAAATCTTATGATAGAGTCCCTAGAGAGTTAATATGGAGGTTGTTGGATGATAAAGGGGTTTCTTAAGGGTATATAGACATAATTAAATATATGGATGAGGGAGCGGTAACAAATGTTAACACCACTAGTGGCATGACTGGTGATTTTCTATCACTGTAAGATTGCACCAAGGATCGGCATTGAACCCATACCTTTTCACATTGGTTATGAATGAGTTAACAAAACATTTGCACAAGGAGATTCCCTAGTGCATGCTATTTGTAGATGATATAGTCTTACTTGATGAGACAAGGGAGGGTGTAAACATAAAGCTAGAGTTATGGAGAAAAGCATTAGAATCTGAAGGATTTAAAATTAGCCGAACTAAGACAGAATATATGGAATGTAATTTTAGCAAGAAGAGTAAGAGTGGAACACCAGTCAAGATTGATAACCAAGAAGTCCCCGTAAAAGACCACTTTTGGTACTTAGGATCAATGATTCATGAGAGTGGAGAGATTGAGAGGGAGGTTACCTAGAGAATCCAAGTAGGTTGGAACAAATGGAGATGTGCATTTGGAGTTTTGTGTGATCGGCAGGTGCCACTCAAACTAAAAGGAAAATTTTATAAAATGGCCATAAGGCCAGCCATGCTCTATGGATCAAAGTGTTGGGCGGTTAAGGAACATCATACTCATAGGATGAGTGTCGCAGAAATGAGGATGTTGAGATGGATGAGTGATAAGACAAGAAAGGATAGAATTAGAAATGAAAATATTAGAGAAAATTTAGGGGTAGCACCAATAGGTAACAAGATGAGGGAGATTAGACTTAGATGGTTTGGACATGTTCAAAGCAGACCAACAACTGCACCGGTTATAAGGTTCTAAAAGGGCAAGGGGAAGGCCCAAAAGAACGTGTATATAAGTGGTGACAAAAGATTTAAAAACTTAAGGACTAAATGAAGCCATAGTATTTAATAGAGTGGGATAGAGGAATAAGATTCATGTGGCCGACCCCTAATTGGGATAAGGTCTTGATGATGATGATGATATTTCTTCCTAAGATCACTCTTAATTTTCCTTTTGCCAAGTGAGTTTTTCCTACCTAGAGGTACCTGGGTACTATAATCTGGTAGAGCATCTCATTATATGTAACACCACGGATTTTTAAGACAATTTTTTTTATTTATAATAATGGCATTTTAAATAAGAGCATTTGGGATCCCATGAGAAAAGATTTATTCAATATTTTACTAAACCTATCTTAAAAACTCCGGGTGTTAGTTTTCCTTTCTCAAAATGGCGTACATGTAAATTAAACATAAATAAATAATCCGCGTATAAATCAACGTCAAATAAATAGGCGCCTTTATTTTAAATCAAATAAACGTCCAAAAGACAATAATAATATGGCCCAGGGTCTATCCATCATAACATCCCATATAAATGTCCAACATATGTCCAAACATCTAAATCAGATCCAAATATAAAATATGCAATCCATAATAAAATCCAAATAATAATCCACTCTAATGACTCACATTACTGTCTAAAACTATAGAGAAAACTAGTCTTCAGCAGCTCTCAAGGTTTATCAACCGCTTTTCCTTTCCTGGTGTCGCGCTCGAGATCTAAGACATTGCAAAACAAAGCAATGCCTCAGCAAGCTATCGCTTGTGTAGGTACATAGACAATTAATGTAATAAATGAAAGAAATAATGAACAGCATTGATGAAAAGTCTAACATTTATGAAAATAGTGATATCATAATGCCCTGTTCAAATAAATGCCAATTTATTCCATATGCTAAAACATGAAATTCACTGAGTTAAAACATGACATGAATCAATAACATGGAGCATACAACAAGAATAAGGGCACCCTAAGGTAATGGGTCCCATCACATCGCACTAACATCCCTGATCAGGAGTACACGTAGTCAACCTCTGAGTGTCGTCACACCCAGGCATATCATCCATAATCATGCTCATCATACATGCACACATAATAAGAATATGAGCCATCATGCTGCAGTGGCAACCCTCCATGGGTATAAACCACCGCCGCTCCCCGTCGACACCATAACGGGAGACTTAGCGTCTGTCCCCATGGAAAGGCTTAAACTGGTAGTGTGGACTATCCATGTTACCAAACCCCTACCGAATGCCATCTATGGGCAGGTGTCTATCATATCACAAAATCATCACATCATAATCTCGGAAGGTGGGTGGCCGGCCCTATCCCTCCTAGCATGACGCCCACCGGGCGAGAGCACCCGTCATCAAATATAAAACACGGAAATCATATGTATATGCTAAAATTCAAGAGCACTTATAGCTTGCAATCCCCAAGACATGCCCCTTATCCTAGGGTTAGCCTATAAAAGGACCAGCTACTAAGCCTCTATTCTCATTTCCATGTAAATCCATGCATTTTCTATATATATAATAAGAAATAAGTCTCTAATTAAGCATAACTAATTTACATCATGCTTGTAAAAGCATTTGAAATAAGTTTATTCAGTAAAAGATTTCAATTTGGAATAACCATCCTGTACTCAATGTCGCATGAAATCCATGGTAAATAATAATCGCAATTTAAAACACAATCACACATGATGTTATGTTTAAACATGGTTTAAAAATCAAGGCAAAATATTAGTTGTCGTCACCTACCTCAGTGTGAGACCACTAGCTTGCTAATAACTCCCTTTAACTGGTATATTCAAGTGCACCTGTACATGTTACATCACTATTTTAAAATTTTTCTAAATAAAAAGTGGTCATTTCTAAGTTTTTAAGTTAAAACTAGGTCCGCGTTGTCAATACGGTCACAAAGCCTCTTTCGGATCGTGATTTGGACCTCTCTAGCTCCCAGAAATCCAGTTTTTGTAAAAACTAAGCTTAAATGGGGCCTGCCGGACCACCATAAGGTGGTTTATACCGGCGGCGCCCCTTTTTCGCCAATTTACACCAGCTATACCGGCGCACGAAGACGCATGCCGACGCAGACGCCGCACGGGACGCGCGCCGTGCGTCTTCGGCACCGTGACGCATGTGCGCGTGTGTCACGGTCGCCAGGACGCTCCGCGTCCCGGCCCCGCCGCGACAACCAACTGGCTTCTCCCCCGCACGCGCCGCGCGCGACGACGACGTCATCCCTCGGGCGTCACTAAGTGCGTCCTGGCGTCAGCGCCAGGGCGCCGATGCCGTTGATGACGCCGGAGAAGACGACCGGATTCTGGTGGCCTCCGGCGGAGCTACAGAGCTCCGTTTTGCGTGATTTTTACGCCATTTTCTTCAGAATTCTCTCTAGAATCCATTTATGCCCTCCTTTTGCACTGATTTTTCCAAAAACCATGGTTTTTAAATGATTTTTCCCAAGTTCCTAAAATCATCCCTAGGTACTGGTTTTTGCGTTTTCTGGAGAAATCCACCGTTGGATCACTCCCAAATTTAAAGGGTATGCTCTTGGGTCTCTTGTGCACTAGTTGGATGGTGCGATTTTCAAACGGATGGGGTTTGATCCGTGAAATCACGCTCCAACAGTAGCGTGCACACAGGTTCCCAAAATATCTGATTTTTCCTAATTTTTAAATACTTTCCTAATAAATTTTCTAATTAATAAATACATAAAAACATGGATTTGAGGCTTACCTTGCGCCTGGCTGGTGTTGCTCGTGTTACCGGGGTTCCACTCGCCGGAAAATCTAAGTTTTGCAGGGCTAGGGTTTTGCGTAAGAACTCAGAGAAAACGCTTAAAGTATAGCGTTTTGGCTCCCAGAGGAGCATATATATAGGGTTTTAGAGTCTTGGGGAAGAGAAACTCTTCCCCACACGTCTCTTTCCACGTCTCTCTGACGATTTTTCCGGCACTGGTAGAGACGTGTGGAAGACAGGGGTGCCATTATCAATTTGGACCCCTGTCTAACACGTTTCTATCAAATGACCAATTTGCCCTTACAACTTTGACGGCTCATAACTCCCTCGTTTGAGCTCCGTTTTTCGCGTTCTTGGTGGCGTTGGATTCGTATCGACGAGCACTTTCTAATTCTTATATTTTTAGGAAAAATTTCTATCTATAAATTTTTATTTTTATTTATTTAAAAATTTCCTATTGTATCCTAAAAATTAAGGATAGTACATTATAGCCCTCGATTTTAGGAATGAACAATCTAGATTAACCTTGCTTTGAATGAAGATAAGTAGAAAATATGAATACAAAAGATGTACCAAGATTTTCTTCTATAACATATGCAACATCTTTTGCAATTAAAGAGTTTAATGTAAACATGCTTTGTGCAAATAGAGGGCTTAAAAATAACTCCCATTGAAGTTACTAGTAAATATACTAGAGTAGTATTATTCATCTCTTATTAGTTTGTCACACTCCTCTCTATTTGTCATATTATGAATGGCTGCATGTTAAGTGTTTAAATTTGGCTAAAAGACCCCTACTTTAGCATTTAATTAGACCATCTAACTCATCAATTTAGTAAATTTTTGGATAAAATGTAAAAATTAGTTCAAATTGACCATCCAACCATAAATTATCAAACTTAGCGGTCAGATGATCAATTGATCAAAGTAGATGCTTAATGTATGGTTTAGATGATTCTAATCTAGTCTTTGATTTTGCAGATCAACTAAAGAAGGGTTGGATGACTCAGATTCAATCTCAACGGTGCAAATCAGTTTGAAGATCAATAAGGCAAGAGATGAAGGGTTCCTAAAAGAAGAAGGCTTCCTAATTTGGAAGAAGAGTCCTAAATGAGAAGAAGAGGAAGTTTCCTAATAGGAAACTAAATTTTAAAGGAAAGGAGAAAAATTAGGAAGATAAAAAACTTATAAAGAGGAGGAACCGTATAGAGTTTTGGAGAGTTTTTGGAGTTTTCTTTGGAGTGTTATGGTCACTTATGCTTCCAATTTTTTTTGTCTCTGAGCCTTTAACATCCATTCATTATTATCTCATCAACCTAGATCACTATTAGCTTTGCTTCCACCGTACCTATCTCTTCTTCAGTCCATCTACTTCACCACATCAACCCAGATCCCCATCTCTGTTCACTTTCTCCTCCTCCCTTGATCTCTCGTGTCTATCTATCTCACATTACAAACCCAGTTTTCCTCCATTCACCGCACAGCCCAGGCTCCTTTGCTCCCATCGGCCCTCCACCCATCTCCTATTTGCAACTTCCAGGTCCAGTACCTTCCCCTCTTTTCTTCAAGCTGGTACCAGATGATGCCCAGAAAAGGCGTCATCTCCCTCCTTCCCCCCCTGTTCTCCAATTCCGCACCACACCCCACAACACAATCCCCATCTTCCCTCTCTACTGGTCACCCTGCCTCCATCAAATTTTTTTTCCACCGGCCACACGCCTAGCACTGGCCTTTGCCTCCATCAAGCCAGACCAGAAGTGGGACACCCCATCCTTAGAAAAGGTGGCTTTTTCCACCGCTCCAGACAACCAGCACCAGAGTGAGTGGCATCTTTACCCAGAACCCAGATCGGCCTCGCATAGCCATTTGCCCAGAATTCTTTCACTCTCTCTCTCTCTCTCTCTCTCTCTCTCTCTCTCTCTCTCTCTCTCTCTCTCTCTCTCTCTCTCTCTCTCTCTCTCTCATGGCATCAGATGATGTCTAGGCGCCTCTATTACCAGCCCTCCACTCAGGCCAGCACCACCTTCTCCGGTGTGTTTTACGAGGAGTTTTAAGGATATTTTGGGAAAAATGCTAGTTTTGCTCTTATTAGAATAATTCAATTTACATTTATTGTCTTGTTACTATTCTTATTTGTGTTTTATGCTGTTCCCATTTTGGTAATTCGCGTGCTATGTTATTACATTATTGTTTAACTCAATCAAAGGTTCTGGTTTAACCACGGAAAACCTTTAATTTCTTGTCTGTTTTAATTTAGAATTTAAATTAAAATTTATAGCATGTTTTTAGGATAGTTTTCTATCTAATTGTTGTTCTTGATCTTCAAATTAGATTTTGAAAATAGATCTAAGCCATTAAATCTTAAATTCTTTAGTTAGATTAGATCTCTAACAATTTAATGAATCTGACAAATTTCTCCTTCAGATCATTAATCCAAGACATGTTGAATATAGTGATGGAGTCTAATCAAGGTTTGTGATACCATAAGTGAGGAAATTGAACAGTACTTAAGATAGGAAATTAGATTTTTCTTAATTTTTTCTAGTTTTAGTTTTAATTAAGGTTTTATTGTTTCATTTTTTGCTCTTTAGGGAATTAGACCTCTGGAATTTCAGTGTTAAATTGAAGATGAAGTCTGATTTCTTTCTATTAATTTTAATTTAAAATAATTAAATTTTATTAAAAACTCCAAAATCTTAAAGTGTGTCCCTGTGGATCGACCTGTACTTGCATTAACTATACCACAATAACCTGTGCACTTGTGAAAAATATCAATGCTGCAACTTCAGTTTATGACCAAACTTTTGAAGATCTAAATCATTCAAAATGTTTTCCTTTGCTTAGATGGTCCATAATCCAAAATTCTCTCATCCACTGGATGATCCTACTTGTTGTGTTTCTTGAGTTGAAAAATAAACCATAGATTGTTTCACCATCCATTTTACAACTCAATATAATAGTTGCTGGGATGATCCAATGGATGAGAACTACATATTATGGCTCATCTAACCAAGGAAAACATTATGAACAGTATAGATTTTCAAAAATATTGGCCCACATTAAGTTATAGTTGTTTGTAACCATTTATTGAGGGGCTCATGAGGAAAAACAAGGCGCGCATATATCACTGCCCTTCTTTTTTTTTTTTTTTACAATTATGGTTTTCCTTAATTTTATATGCTTATAAAATATGGCTACAATATCGTCTATGCATAAGAAATTCAGTCATAGATGTGGGGCCTTCATTTTTAGTGATTTAAATAAAATATATTCTAGGGATACTTTTGATTATCGAAACCAGATGTCTACTAAAGTTGATCTCAAATTGATACACCATAATATCATTTACAACTGTCACTGCAGCTAAAGGAAATAGTCATTATAGAAAGTAATTTGAAACTTATCAAATAATTAATATAATATAATGTAGAGTAATTTACTGTTGAGTTATTGGTGGGTGTACAAGAAGTGGCCACCTAGTCGCATTTGTCAATTGGTGCATAGTCAAATCAAAGATTACCCTAATTCATGGTTCAAGTTATATCTATATAATATGTAGATATATACAAAAACTATGTTCTTCTCTTTGTAAGCACGTGTCTATTAGGAAACAAAGTTAAAAGTAAAATAGTTCAATTTTTTATTTAGAATGTACATATCTTTTCGATACCTTTCCCTAAAAAAGAATGAACATGTGCTTTTTTCTGTTGTTGTTGTTGTTAAAATACCATAAATATATTTTCACATCTTATGAAAGAAGTTATGAATCTTTTGGATGTCTCCTAACCCAAAAATCTTTTAGATTGGCATGTTACAAGATTGTGTTTTTAGCATTCCTCTTTATACAATATGATATGTTTCTATAAAGTTAATATATTGTATAAAAAATAATTATTATTACAATTAATATATTTTTGAAGAAATTATTATCTATGCATCTGTCCAAGTAAGATCACTAGTTTAATTAATGAAAGAACTAATATGAATGCAGGGCCAAAGGCCCTATAGGGCACTTTCTAGTAGCGCCCCTCATTTTTGTATGAAGGGATCAAGCTTTGAATGGTCAGACCCCTCATCATGCTCATTTGATTGCTCTAGCCTTAAATCTCATAAACAAAAGTTTACAATTAGATGCATGAGCTTAGCATCATAAATGATGCAATTTGGAACTTGAATTTGGATTGTCATTTATATAAAGTTTCTAACCATTCATTACTTGTGATAAAATGTTTTACTTTTTCAAATGCTATAATTATCTTTGTGACACCACTATTTTTATAATACTTTTTAAATACTTTTCAAAATGTAGGGCCCCTTGTTTGAAAGTTTATTTCAAAAATAAAGCCACAAAAAATTTTGTTCTTTGAGAAGTGTTTCTTAAAATCTCAAGTGTCATTTCTTACACAAATACAAGGATTTTACGGTTGAATGGATATGTTATTCCTGCATAAAATTCCTTAGAGTTTACCTTGTTTTTTGGACACATTCCACTAAATGCATATAAGTCTACTACTTCAAATTTAAATAATACATTCACAATATCTAATATATCACAGATTAAATTTCAAGCGGTAAGCATCACTCCTTAGATATTGAAAATCCCAATCTTCTATAATTACCACTCTGTAGTTGCTTCCATGTCCTTGGCTCAACCTGTTCGTCCTTCCATTCTAATTCTTCAAATCTGAGACATTGTAAACAATTACAATGTCTCAGTAAGCTTGCACTTGTGTAGATGGAAAAAGGTTGTTATTTTGGCAAGTAGTTCATGAATTTTCATATCTAAACATAATCATGATATCTTAAAACACATGTTAGAGTTAAAAATCATAAGTTCCCAAATCATACATTATATGAAATTAATTCACAAGTCCTAAGGAGATAAGTTGACAAATCTTATGCATTTCAGATTTAGTGAAAGTATAAATACATAATCCCTTTCCGTATATATCCAAGCAATCCTATTTCATTATCATTTCACGAATATTTAGTCATACAAGAATAATTTTCATGCATACACATTATCATTCTGTTCAATTCATGACATGTAACACCTTAAGGTCATTCACCATTCGTGTACACTTGTATTCTTCTCACATACTTTCCTTTATGAACACACTGCATTTCAAATTCATGTGGTTGAGTATAGATCAGGCATAACTATTAATGATGCTCGATTAATCCAATACATTAATAAACCAAACCTTGGAAACACCATCATTTTGGAACAAGCTACACACACACACACACACATCAAAATCAATTGGTAAAAATCATTGTATATGAACATAAATATAGGGAACTAAGCTTACATGATTTTATTAGAGAACACATAATCATAGGAACGCTTAAATTTAATAATAACTTCAAGTATAGAATAATGAATGTGGTACTCAAAAATATCCAAAAAACCATTCCAAATACAAGCTCTCAAGTAAAATTCTGATTCGTGAATCCTCGATGATGAAAAACATACTAAGAGATGTTCTAATGAGGAAAATAATAAAGATTTTGCAAATGTGCTTCCCAAATCATGCAAGTATATGTACATACATACGGGGCGACCCTTTTAGTCTTGTCACGAGGACACTATCACACCTGTCCTATAGTAAAGATCTCTCTTCTGTCACATCACATACTACTTAACACTCCTGAGCAAGTCCAACATTCCTAGGCATCAACAATACATCACACGATGTTCAATGCTCTTGTACCATCATCAGGCCTTATATCTACTTAGTGAGCACATGTCTTAGGGTCTACCTACTCGTGCCACTGTTGAGCGATTTTTCCCAAAATCAAATTAAAACCTCATAGGTCTTATAGCTACTCCAAGAGTGCTTGCTTTAAAACATTCGAACAAATCTATAAATCACTTTCTAAATCAAGTACACACAAGGCTTTTAAAGTCAACATAAAGAAGTCATTATATTGATTGTTGACTTGGTAAATATTTTATAAGTCGGTTAGAAATAAATTACTTTAAATTTATAGACTTAGGAAGTCATTTAATTGTAAATGACTTTAAAAGTCTGGCACAAAGAGGAAATTTTTTACGGGAAGGACTTATAAACTCATTTAGTTCTAAACAACTTCGAAAGTTGTTGACTTTTAAAGTCATTTAGTTCTAAATGTCTTTAAAAGTCAATAAATTTTGAAGTCATTTAGGCTAAGCAACTTCAAAAGTATACAAATAAATTTGGTAGGAAGATTATTTTAAGTGAGAATGGACTTTTAAATCATTTGACACTAAACGACTTCAAATGACTTTAAAAGTCTATATCTACGTACACTTTTGAAGTTATTTAGTACTAAAAGACTTCTAAAGTCCTTATTCATTTATAAATAACTAACCACATGTTATTTTTTCCTATATCCTCTTTTTCTCACAGGGCTTCCTCCTCTGGTCCTTATGCTTCTCTCTTTTTCCCTTCTTGCTTTCCATTTTGGATATTTTGAGTGTTTTTCTAATAAAAAATTAGGGTCTGATAAAGAGTGGTGGTTATACCATGAACTTTTGGCCAAGAAAATTGAAGGCCAGATTTTGATGAAAAAGAGCAAATTCACTCTTTGATCTTATAATAATAAGATCTAATAATATGTAATATTGGATGTAGTAAAAAAATAATTTAATTTTCTTGTTCACATGTTTGTTTATGTGTATATATATTATATGCTTGTGTGCATAAAATCAATTTCATTATATATTTATGTAAGATATTGTAATGTACAAAAATCAAATAAGCATATATTTAAAGTTAAAACTTATAAATTTTTAAAGTCGTTTACAGCAAACAACTTTAATTTTACAAGTCTATTTTAAGAGTTATTTCGTTGATTTTTGCCATGCTTTTTTCAACTGTGTTCATGATCTATACATAAAAACCAAGCTAGATTTATGTTTGTCTACCCTCAACCAAATCCTACTTGTGAATTGAAACTACATTCACAAATTCAAGGTCGATATCAATTTTTGCGTCTTGGTTAGTATCTCTTTGTTTGTCTCATATGTATTATGCATATTTGAAGAATTTTTACAAGGTTATGGGTTAGAAACTTTTCTTTTCAAAGTTAATGTTCTTTTTGAATCTGACTATCATATTTTGCTTTTTTTCATTGATAATTGAATTTTTTTTATGAAATATAGTTATTTCAAATGCTTTTAATTCTTGTATACCTAATGTTTGGTAAAATGCCTAACCTAGTCTTTTCATGTTTAATAAGTCTCCACACAGATTTAGTTCAATTTCTTGTGATAATGGACAAATATGCTTAGATGACTGTGACAAGAATATCAAAAGAATATGAGGATGGAATAGAAAATTTCATAGAGTTAGCACTCAGAGCAAGTGTTGATCATAATCGCATGTGATGTCCATGCTCAAATTGTGAAAACTTGAAAATAGTAACTGTAGGGGTGTTGAGTAAACATTTGTGCTTCAATAGAATCAATCAAAACTATCACCCATGGATTTCACATGGAGAAGAACTTCTGCATAGGCCCTCGACAAGGCCTAGAAGATATAATCAAGACATTGTAGGAAGTGTTAGAGATAGTGCAGCTATATAGAAGTTTCAAGATGCATATCATGACTTCTAAGATGACCTTGAACAATTTCATACTCCATCAGAGGAAGCTGATGTACCCTGAGTGTAAAGATTATACCAAGTTGTCCGCAGTTCTAAAACTTTACAACATTAAATCAAGATTTAGTTTTAGATCAAAGTTTTACAGAAGTTTTGAAAGTAGTGGGTAAGATGCTACCGAAGCATAATAAATTGACAAGGCCCACATGGGATGCAAAGAAAATCCTAGCTTCACTAGAGTTGAAGTATAAGAAGAAGCATGGGCATATCAATGATTACATATTGTATAGGAAGGAGATGGAAGTTAAAGAATAATTCAACTAAGACAGTTACAGATGTTCTTATAAAGGTTCTATGGTACTTTCCCCCTATTCCAGGGTTCAAAAGAATGTTTCATATAACAGAAACATCAAAGAAATTTGTATGGCATGGCAAGGATAGAGTAGTTGATAGCTTTTCGCGTCATCCAGCAAATAGCCCAGCATGGAAGCTTGTAGACTTCATGTAGCCTAATTATGGTGAAGAACCTAGAAACCTATAACTTGCATTATCTGCAGATGAGATTTATCCTCATGGTTCTATGAGTAGAAAGTATAGTTGTTGCCCCATTATATTAGTTTGTTACAACCTCCCACCATCTCTTTGCATGAGAAGAAAGTTCATGATGTTAACTATATTGATATCGGGTCCAAAGTAGCCAGGGAATGATGTTGATGTATACATCTCCCTTGATTGATGATCATGAGACACTATGGGACGTAGGCATTGAAGCATACACCTCATAGAAGAAAGAGTCATTCACTCTAAAAGTTATACTATTGTGGACAATAAGTGAATTTTGTGCATACGATAATTTGTTTGGATGCACCATGAGGGGATATAATGCTTATCCTATTTGTAGTGATCAAACATATGTTGGACGACTTAAACACTGTATGAAAATGGCATTCCTTGGGCACAGAAGATGGTTACACAAAGACCATCTATATTGTTTAAAGAAGGGAGAATTTAATGGTAGTACAGAGAAAAGGACACTCTAAATATGTTGATAGGATGACAAATATTAGAGTAAGTTAAAAACATTAATGTCTTATGGTGAAAGAAGAAATCAAGTAAATGTATAGGTGAAAGTAATTGTAGAAGTTGTTGGAAGAAGAAATCAATATTCATTCAACTGGCATACTAAAAATTACTTCATCATGCCATGTGCTTGATGTCATGCACATTAAGAAGGATGTGTGCAAAAGCTTGACCTATACCTTGCTTAATATCCCAGGAAAAATAAAGGATGGACTTACAACTTGAATGGACCTTATGAAGAAGGGTTTGAAGAAGAGGTTGCATTGAGAGGATAGGGGCAGTCAAGAAACATACCTGCCTAAGGAGAATAATATGTAAAACCATGTTCGAGCTCAAAGTTCCAGACGGCTACTCTTCAAACTTTAAAAACATTGTCTCCATGGAAAAGCTGAAATTGTTGGGGATGAAGTCCCACGATTGTCATGCATTGATGCAACAACTTTGGCCCATAGCAATACATTCAATCTTACTGGACAAATATATGGGAGCTATTAAAAAATTCTGCCACTTTTTTAATGCTTTGTGTAGGGTGGTGGATGTTTCAAGATTACAAGAAATTCAAGGTCATCTGGTGACAACTTTATGTAAGCTTGAGACAATCTTTCCACCATCCTTCTTTGACATCATGGTGCATTGTGCACCTCATTGATGAGATCAGACTCTGTGGGCCAGTTTACTTGCGATGGATGTACCCATTTGAGAGGTACATAAATTTTTTAAAAGGGTATGTACATAATCACAACCGGTCAGAGGGGTGTATAGAGGAATGTTATATTACTGAGGAAGCAATGGAGTTTTATGATTAGAATCCTAAGAAAGAAATAATTGATTGCATTTCATGATCCCAAGGTTGTCAAACCTCTATCAAGTGGTCATGTATCAACTGTTGACTATAAAGAACGTGACCAGACACATCTTTATGTTTTGCGAAATGTTGATGAACTCCAACCATATACTAAGTTGATCATGTACTTTGTAAAATTTAATTGATGATGGTTATATTCTGTTTGATGACTCCATTAATTTTTGTGTGTAATTAACACATGGATGTGCTTAAGTTAAAGAATCCAAGTTACGCAAAGAAACAGAAGTGGCTACAATTTGAGCATTGTCGTACTTTCAATACTTGGCTCCGTAACAAGGTAAAATGAAAGAATTCTCACTTAATATTAATAAACTACATTCTGTATATATGTATATATAATCTTACTTAATTGCAATAATCTCATATCCTACTTAATATGTGTATACACAAATTCAAGATTAGTAAGAAGTAGCAAGCAACAATATATTCGAAACCTTGGGTTGGATGGCGATAAGACCATGACTCAAAGTAATAAAATATGCTAGATATGCCATCAATGGTTATCGCTTTTACATGAAAGATCATGATAACTCAAGAGTGCAATACAATAGTGGAGTTAGCTTAGTTGCCAATGCTCCATTCTTTTCTAGTTCAAAGGATAACAAGCTAATAGTGCAGATGATATTTATTACGGGGTTATAAGAGAGATATGGGCCTTGGATTATACTTTCAGAACTATGGTTGTAGTTAAGTGCAATTAGTGGAACACAATAAAGACAGCATCAAAATTGATGCTCTTGGATTGACATTGGTTGACCTCAACAGGAACGACTATAAAAAATCAACACCAAGAACAATCAACCAAATTTACACTAATCATTATGTTACATCTTTGATTTTTAAATAGCAATTTACAAAAATTTCGAATTATGTGAAATCAGAGTCAAAAGAGAATAATTTTTAAATTATCAATTTTTGGAGTTCTAGAAATTATAGACATCAAATTTGATGTTAATACCTCAACAATGGGATTGTACTAAAAATAAATTATTCCAACGACACTAAGTTTGCTAAAATTGGAATCTAAACGAATACATTTTTATTTTCTTAAAAAGGGCAATTTGGTAATTTTATATAGTAGGCCCCACTTGTAGAAATTTGAGAATTGAATAGCTCTCATCTATTTTTTACTGTAATTATATAACTAAGTTGTTAAAAAATATATAATTTTAAGTGTAAAATTTTTCAAAATTAAATTTATTAAATAAACTCAAGGAGGTGGCCATTTTGATAATGGCAGCACCCTCCCTCTTAAGTCTTAGTCGATGAAAAGTAAAAACCCAAGTCTATTCTCAAAGACCTGATAGGAGAGGAAAAATCCTAGCAAAGTTGGCTAGAGAGAAGAAAGGAGAGAGAACATAGGGTAGAGGAAGAGAGGACCGATGCCGACAAAGCCCATTCGATGCTTTTCGATGCCCATCGATGACACCTAGACTGGCACCTGTAATTGAGGAAAATCGGTGGTGAGAAGGAGGTGAAGAAGAAAGAGGACAAGAAAAAGAGTAAGAAGAAGAAGGAGAGGAGGAGGGGAGGAGAACGAGGGGCCAATCTAGGCCCCTGTGCCGTTCGATGTCAACGACACACAAACTAGTGCTTAGGTGAGAAAAAACCTATGGTGAGAAGAAGGGGGAGAAGAAGAAGAAGAAGGGGAAGAAGGAGAGGAAGAGAGGAGAAAGAGGGGCCGACCAGGCCACCGATGATGTTCAATGCCGATGATGCTTAGACCCACCTGCAGGTCAAAAAACCCAATTTGATAGAAGAAAGGGGAGAAGAAAGAGGAGGAAAGGAAAAAAAAAGAAAAAAAAAAAGAAGCTTTTTTAAGTAGATATTCCTAATCTAGTTCATGGTTTTGATGGATTTGTGCATGGATGAGTATGATTGGAATGTTTCTGATTTCATTTAGATATATGAACATGAATTGAATAGATGAGACATGATTCTGTTAGGATGAGATGTATTCTACTAGTAGGCCATGTTTTGTCTATGATATCCTTAGTTTTGTTGTTGCTAGTATACTTAGTGACCACCTCTATTTTGTACCTAGAGATTTAAAGATATATATACTTAGGGACTAGCTAAAGAGGACAATAAAAAGGCTGTCCTAGCATGTTTTGTCATGATAAATGGTATAACTATAGGCACCAAAGGAGAAGAAAAATGCTGTCAAGTTTGATGTTGATGTGTATACCTATTAAGATATGTTTTCTACCACATTAAACTAGTAAAAGTTCACCAGACATAATCTTAAACCATTGAATCTATTTTTGACCTCCCTAATGAACGCTTTATTTAGTACAAGGATATCCATATCTAATCTAAAAAGCATACATATACTTTATGAAAAACATTCAAAATAAGGGACCCCAACTAGCAAGACTTATATAATCTCATTATGCAATTATGTTGGATGATAGAAAGCTTTCCAATCAGACCCATATTGAGGCATAGAATGAATATAGATAAGATAGAAAGTAAAATGATTATTTTAAGGTATATATAATTCGGTTTATATGATCATGCTAGATTATTCCTTACTAATTGAGTGGAATAATTCCACATAACTACACAAAATGGATGATATATAAGGGAACCTAACATGATGCATGATTTAAACTAGGAAATTACATGAAATAAAGTAACCTAAAGTGCATGAATTAAGTATGAAAGCAAGCATGAACCAAGATGTAAACTAACCAAAAATGGAATGCATGAAATCAATCGATTAATGTATGGACAGCTAAACTAAGTAAACTAAAGCATTAAGAGCCAACTAATATGCACTAATCTAAAGCAGAATGTGAATGATTCATTACATTGATAATGCATGAATTAAAGTAAGAATGGCAAGCATGGTGCACATGATTATGAGGTCTAAAAGCATGGAATAAGCTACAAACCAACCTAGATAGAATACATGAATGGAATGCATGGACAACTAACTAAAACAGACTAAAATTTTAAGGAGAAACACTTCAAAACTATGTGCATGAACCATGGGTTTGTGTGCATGGTTCAAGTATGTAATTTGTATGAGATTCAATTGTAACTAACCTAGGATGAAACACAAGTAATTAAGCATGAAAGGAACAACTAAAATCCATGAAAAACTAAATTAAAAATAAACAAAAGAACCATAACATCGACCAATTCATCACTGAAGCATAGACTTTTCATTGATTGAAAGAATAAAGGTACAAGGGTGATGCACACCCTCCAAGGGGTGTGCACACCCTAATTAGAACTAATTACAATCCCCAAAATCAACTTGTAATCTATCTTCAATCATCCAAATATCAAGCAACAATGAACATGCATGTAAATCACAAAGTCGCTTATGAAAAAACAAAGGGCAAAAAATGAGAAAATAAAGCATGAAATAGATAGGAAAATTTAAGGGGAAAGATGGCTACGTACTTAATCTAAGAACTATGCTCTCATAATTGTCACTACAAGAGAGTCGTAGCCTTTAGATTCAGGGTTCTAAGGAATAAAATAAGAGGTAAGAATCAACGAAAACAAGACAATGATGTTAGGAAACTAAAGTATGGAATCAAAGATCAAACAAACAATAAAACAAAGGCAGCAAAACAAGGAACTAAGAAGAAACACTAAGCTTAACTTCATTTGAAGACCTTTTGTGTCTAATCTTTACATTTGTCCTTTATTTTGGAGAAAGAGTTCTTCTTCTTCCAAACTTCTTTGTATTTGAGAGAATATAATAACACTCTTGTTCTTGTAAAGTTTTCCAAGGATTTGTAAGAAGTACATGTTGGTTATGTTTTATCTTGAGATAGAGAGGAAGAAAGAATTCTACTTTACTTACAAGCTAACACACACACACACACACACACACACACACACACACACACACACACTTCCCACCTCATAATTTAATCATCTTATTTTGCTTAAGGTTCTTTTATTACTGCAATTTTTGTACTTCTTTGATTATCATATTTCTTTAGTTTTATACGAGTCTGTTTCTATAATATTTTGTGGCACAAGTAAACTTTGGAAGCTTAGTGTCTATCAAATACATATAATCATTTAGAATTAATAAGTTATACCCTTAACAAATCTTATGAATGACCATTAGCAAGCTATGTTCACATACTTAGTGTGGGATGCATCTTTCCTACTGAGAGATGTGAACTCAAAGTAGTGGAGTTAAAGACTAATAAAAGGTCCATGGGATTTGTAGCCCTTACTCTTACAAATATCTATACTAAGCAGGCTTATATTTTCATGCATCCTTCATTTGATTTGCTTACGGTTTATTTACCACAAATGTTAGATATTGTATGTTTAGGTGAATGGATGAAGACAAAGTTTCCTTTATTTTTTTTACTTAAACTGTGTTTATCAGGGAGACTCTACTGGATTTTTGGTAGAAATTTAATGCTCATTTCCCTAAAAGTCTTGATCTTTAGAAAAGAAACATGACACTCGAGATTTTTAAATGCCATTTCACTTAACAATGTTTAAGAACAAAAGATGGGTGTGTGTATGTGCTTGAGGACAAGTTGTAAATAAATTCTTAAGAACATAGATGAACTAAAAGAGACTAAAACTGAAGCAAATACACACTTGTTTCCCATAAAAAATCAATAGTTGGTCCTAGTACATGCTTGATCATTTTGATAAGAATGACTTATAATGTGTTTTTAGAAATGGGAATGAACAAGACGCAACAAGACATACATGCAAACTTACTAGTAAATGCTTTAAGATGTAACTCTTAATTGTCAAATGGTAGTGGTTGCTTATATAAAGCTAAATCGTTTTAATCATATTTATATGGGTGCAAATGAATGTGTATATACATGTGCAATGTGATGGCTAAAATCATGCAAGTTAACATTGCTTTAATTATATCCTTATTTACTTAGAATCATGCAAGTTAACATTGCTTTACATAGAGTTATTCAAATTAGTTTCTAGGTTTAGTTTTAGGGAAATTTAATTTTAGAAATATCTATACTTTAGAAAGTTTCTATTTTCATGCATGTTTTCTTTGATTTGCTTTCTGTTTTTTTGTTGATATGTCGTGTTGGTTTGTTTTCTTTAAATGAATTACATGGCCTTTTTTTGTCATTGTTCTAACATCATTGTGTTCTTCTTTGTAGTAATGATAGAACAAGAAGAGCATCAAATTGAAGATTACGACCACAATGAGAGCACGAACAAGAGGTCAACATGAGCACTACTCCAAAGAGAAAGGGCAGAGCATGAACAACAATGGAAAATGTTATAAAGAGAAAGTCTAAGAAAATTAAAGAAACTATCCAATACAATAGCAAAGGCAAGAGATTGGTGAGAGTGTAGCTGCTTATAGTAGTTTCCTCTGCTCTACAGTAAGAAGCATGGTTCCTATCATATTTGAGGATTGGAGACTTGTGCCATCCTCAATAAAAGATTCAATATCAGAAATGATGAAGGTATGTAAACATTAAGTACAAGTATTATATAATTTATAACTTACCTTAATTTTCAAATATAGTAATTTGCTGTGTACTTTGTAGACTACCTTTGATGTGCTTGATGATAAGAAGATGTGTGCTTCATAATGAGATGGTGAGCAATGGAGAAAATGGAAGAACTACCTTGTTCGCAATTACATAGCTCTATATGTCAACTATTTGTCGAGACTGTACACAGTGCCTACCATTTACTTTGACGCCATTGACCAGGAGGTTTGGAATAAATTTGTACAGAACTGCACTTTCGTCAAATTTGAGGTATGTGCAAAAACAATATTCCATTTAATTACATGTAACATTCAATTATTGCACTTGATCATGTATGTACAAATGTGCAGGCGAAGAGTGCAAGGGGAAGAAAGGTGCATGAAACAAATATGCAAAATCACCTGCCTAGGTTGGGCTATGCTCATTTAGAAGTGCGTGAAGTAAGCATCTATGTCACTTTACCCCTTTCAATTTAATGCTACTATAGGTGTATAGATGTTATTCTCTAACTATAGTGTCTTTGCTTGATAGTAAAAGAAAGCTGGGACTACGAAACCCATTGATCACTCCATTCTCTGGAAGATGGCGCATTCAATGGGACATACTAGAACAAGTTCTCAAATGAAAGTACTATGCAAATTGCTTCTTGCATAGTAAGTTTTGCAACTGTCTATAAATTTTATACAATTAATTAGATGACATGATCATGTCTTGCTAATTAAATTTTGTAGGATTCTTACCCAAGAAAGCACAACTACAGGAACTTTAAGTAGCACTACTGTGAACAAGGACATCCTATATAGGACTATGGGCAATAAGAAGGATTGCCCTAGTTGAGTTAAGGGCATGGGTAGTGGTGTTGTCCCTTCTAAATTCTTTGGTAAAGGACATTTACTTACAGTTCAAGATGAAGAGGAGGCCTACAATGAGCTGGTTGAGAAAATAAAGACATATATATTTAATCAATTGCATGAGGGAGGTTTGATGATTGTTACTCCATCCCCTACAACTAATTCTCGTAGCACCCCTGTACCTCCATCAAATGCGAGTTGCAATTCTCCAACTTAAGAAGATCATGAAGGGCATCTGATGCCCGTTGAAAAGGAAATTCCCGCCCATGAGGTATATATATAGACAAAACTGGGAATTTTCATTGTCCTTGTAATAATTCTCTATCTCAACCTCTCTGTTGTATGTTCGATTTGCAAGTGGATCAATACCTGTTAGCACTGGATTTCCATCAAAACATTGTGGCAGTTGGTTTATGCTATGAGCATGAATCAAATGTTTTGCATAGAATTAGTATGCTACCACATACTAAGCAGGTGTCCATTACCATGGCTTTGAATACAAATGTCTGCCTAGCATTCCCATTAGAAAAAAAAAAAAAAAATTATAACCATTGGGCAAGCTATTGCATATTTTGTTGGCTGGATGCATTAGTCATTCCTATAGAGTCCACAATATGTAACTTATCATACTACCTTCCTCATCAATATTTTTTAGCTAGAGACCTCAAATCAATTGTTTAATGACTTAAATAGTTAATCAGCAACAACATGTGGCACCGAGGTCGACCACCTTTGTAGTATCACCTATTGGTGTTGTACCAATGGATCAAGTTCTTGTATATATTATTGATTAATATTATTTAGCTGAAAATTTTTACATCTTTTACAGTAGCCAAGAGCATGTGGAAGTCTCACCTAGCACGCCTCAATCCCTAAGGTTAACCTACTGTCTCATTAACAAAGATATGGCAATCAACCCCGTACGAATCAAGGAGGGAGTGCTTGCCCAGGACACTGTTGGTGTGCTACTTATGGCAAAGGACCTATTACGAGTTTGCCTATGAGATCAACTTTAGCACCCTCACATTGTCTCCTACATGGTGTATATGCACATACTTGCTTATAAAATATTTGACATTTACATATTATATTTTTATTGTATAGGTAATAATTATTTCTTTTATGCAGCTTCTTGAATAATGTGACTAGCCTTTTTGAGGGTGAGACTACACTTTACCAATTCCTTAACCCCAGCATCATTTGTGGAGCAGCAGAGCAATGGTCCGTAGAGAGATGTGTTCAAGATTTTTTACTAGGCTTCTTTTGCTACTCTCAATGACAAAGTTTAATGATTTCCTACCATAGCGGGTAAGTTTTAATTTTCTCATTTTCTTGCCAACTTATTCTATAATTAAGGATTGCTAACTTTCATTACAATTTATATGACTATCTAAGTAGGTCTCATTGGATGCTGCTCATTTTGGATGTGCACGGTGGGCATGCTTTTTTTTTTATTCTTATGGATTGCACATTCATCCCACCCTCATAGAAATTATAAATAAGTAATATTTTATTTTTTTCATGTGTTATGTGTAGATAAGTAATATGTTATTCATCTAAAATGCATTTGAAATTTAAATTTATAGAGTATGGTTCATATGGACTAAAATAATCGAGACTATACAACCACCAAAAGTCACTTGTAAGAATGTCAAGGTATAGGAAACAGTTAAATACTCTAAGTTACGACTAAATAAACCTAAATATTATAAATAATATTTATGGGTTCTTTTTTATTATCCTTATTGCACAATGCCCTAAACAATAGTTTGATTGGGAGTGTGGGTATTATGTCCTGATATACATGAGAACCCTCATATTCATTAATATTCATGTCTCCCATTTAAGAAAGGTAAGGCACTCCTTACTTTTCATAATCTTATATTTTTCTATAATTTTTTTTATGAATCTAGCTAAAATTATGAGCTTTATTAAATATGTTATATTTTAGGCTACTGTGCTTTTTGAGTGGGCAACAAGAGGAGTTACTCTAGAGTAAATCTCAATAAAATTTGAACTAATTGGGTGTAATACCCTCAAATTTTAAGCCTAAATTAGTAATAGAATAAATTAATTTAATTAAAAATTTTAAAGAGAATTTTGACTTAAACTACAAAAATTAGGAAATACATGTTGATAGAATTCCAACAACATAAAGAACACCAAAAACGGAGATCATATGAGGAAGATACGTGAGTTTTAAGTGTAAGGGCAATTTGGTAAATAGGTGAGGAGGACCAAATCAGAGGGGGTCGCTTTGATAACGACACCCCCCCTTCTACCCCATCTGTTTTCGACACCGATGCCACTGGAAAGGAAGGTCGGCTGGCTTTAAAAGACCTCCTTTCCTCCTCCCATCACGATCTCTCTCTCCTAGACTCTCTCCTCTCCTCATCGTCTCTATCACGTTCCTTTCCTCTGGTCATACCTTTGTGATCTCGATTTTTCGGCAAATAGGGTTTTAGCAAAAATGCAATGCCAGAAAGGCTCAAAAAAAGTCCCTCCAGTAGCATCAACGATAGTCTGACGAACTAAGGTAAGTCATATCCCTCTTTCCCCCTTCCATTTACAGAGTACACATAAGTTTTCGCATCTATAGATGTCGAAAAATGGCGTAAGTTCATTGTTTCCCAGGAACCCTGTGTAACCTACTGTAGATGTAGGAATAAGTCGATGAAATTGTGTTGAAACCATGATCTGCACGTTCATCTGGTGCACGAAGAACCCAAAAACAAACACTTCAAATTTGAGGGAGATCCAATGACTAGTGACCCCAAAAATCAAGAAAAGCAGTACATAGGAGAATTTTAGGAATATGAGAAAAATAGAGAAAAAACCTTATTTTTTGGAAAAATCAATAAAAAAGAGTGTCATCAACGACTACCAGACTCCGGTCGTTGTCTCCGACGACAGCGATTGCGTTAGTGCCCTATCACTAACGCCAGGATGCCTAATGGGACACCCAAGCCAGACAACACACGGGCACACACCATCATGCTCATGTGTAGAGCACGCGTGAGGGGGGCGTTTCGCTTGCTATCACAGGAAGCCAAGACGCCCAGCTTCTTGGCAACTAGGATGCATGCGTGAAGGGGGCGTCCCGCAGCACATTCTGGGAGTGGGACGTCTTGGGAATGCTAGTTTATGCCGGTATAAATCGGGGTAAACCGAGCCACCAGAGTAAATCAGTACAAACCCGCTGACCCCTATAAATTAATAAATTAATTTATGAAATCTTTTCACTAAAAGCTATATTTTAAGAGCTACAGAGGTCCAAATCATTATCGGAAACATCCGTTGCGATCATCTTGATGAAGTAGACCTAGATTTTACTTGAAAAATTATATTTGACCACTTTTAAATTAGTCAAATCATGAAATATTATTCAATAACTTAGATCCGACAGATCAAAAGGTGATCAGGCCCTTGAACTTGAACAACTAGATAATATATGGTACTAAAGTAGGGTCATAAGGAGTAATTTAGGTATAATTACTCTAGAAATTGATCTAAGCCATTGATCTAACCAAGATCTTGAGAAATTGCTGATCTGAGGATGATTTAATCGTCAGATTAAGGTATAAACGTTAGATACACATAAAAATGAATAGATGAACATGAGATGAGACTAAATTATAACAAGTGACATTGGGACTAAGGACCAAAACATAATTAGAGATCTTAGAGGAAGATCCAACGGTTGGATCACCATGGATTCCATTATGATGAAATAAATAACACAAAATAATATTGTGATACTGATAGGTACATCTGAGCGTGCAAGCTAAGAGGATTGCATGCTTGAATTAGGTGATCTTACATTGAGGTAGGTGACGACATTTAATGCTATGTTTGAATTTGAAAACCTTGCATCGTCATAACATTATGGTTGATTGTGATTTATTTGCACTTGTTTATTTAGTCTATGATTTTGTGAGACTCTAAGTTTTATGCTATGATTGATATCAGATTTCGACAATGTATTGAATGGATTTATGATCAATTGTTTCATGAGATTGATACTACGTATTTTATGCATAATTAGAAATTATCTTTCTTTATTACACCACTAAAACTGATGGGTTTCCATAAGGATGACGGTGGAGGCTTAGTGGCTAGTCCTTTGAGAGGCTAACCCCGGGATGAGGGACGTGCCTTGGAGATTGTAAGCCATGAGTGCTCCTGGTTTTTTGAGATACGTGATTTCTATATTTTGTGATTTATGATGGGTGCTCTCACCTAGTGGATGTTATGCTAGGAGGGAGTAAGGCCAGCCACCCACCCTCTGAAATTTGTAATGTGATTGTGATATGATAGACACCTGCCCACAGATGGCTTTCGGTAGGGGTTGGTAACATGGATAGTCCACACTACCGGTCTGGGCCTTTCTAGTGGGACCCACATACCTTGGTGCCCTATTATTATTGCATGCTCATTTATATTAGATCATATCATGTTTTAAATCCATGAGATGCATGCTTATAATGATTATATTTTCGTGGATAATGGATCTACTCATTATATCAGCACTGTTATTCGATTTTGTTCCCATTGTTATTACATTAAATGTCATGTACCTACATAAGCAATAGCTTGCTGAGGATCTCGAGTGTGATAACAGGAAGGGCAAGACCGTGGAGAGACCATGATAGTAGTGGGGATCACTTTACTTGACTGATAAACAACTCTACGTGAGTTATTAGAAGGACTACAATTTGAACTTACTTTATGAACTGTATACTTCCATTATATGGATTTGATTATGACAGTTATATGTATGATAGACATTGCTTTAAGTATGGTGGGATGTTATGATGGATAGACCCTGAGCCACATTATTATGTTTTGGATATTTATTGTTTTGAAAATAAACGCGCCGATGATTTTGATGTTGGATTTGATATGTGTATTGTCTTAAATATATTACTGCGTATTTATATTTATATTTTAAATCATGGTTGTGATGTTTTGGGAAAACGAAATAACACTTGGAGGTTTTCAGTAAATGTTTTAATAAAATAATTAATAGAATCTTTTATTTTGGGATCCCGACTATTACTATTATTATTATTATATAAAAAATGTTATAAAAACCTAGGGTGTTATATTAGGCTAAGTATGTAATGAGTTTCAATTAAATCACTTACAGTAAGTACATGAACCTAAAATACATAATAAAGTATTTTTTTCATTCACGTGTGTGTTCTTTTAGTTTTTATTATTTTTTAAATATATATATTAAGTAATAAATGAGTGGAAACTTTGAGTGTGGGAATAAATGAGTATGGATGAAGTGAATTTAGAGCTTGTACATGAAGTGAATATGTGGTGATTGCTTTTCAATATATTCATTGAATTATATAACTTTTATAAGATGATGAATGAGAGAGTTACTTAGAGTGTGAAAGTAAATGTGAATGTGTATGGATTTACAAATGAAGTGAATGTGGATGTTATAGAGAATGCATATGTTGTAGTTTCTTTTATAAGGTATTTTCAAGATAGATGTGGATGGATAAGAACGAGTTTGGATGTTGTATACCCATTATGGATGTATTAAGTGTTATATTGTAAGAATGATTCGATGTATCAAGAAATATGTGGATGCATGTTGTATTGGATGTTGGCTTTTCATGTTTATAAAGATTTTTTGAAGTATTAAGTGTATAGGATGTTTGTTATTCAATGTATACATAGGTGGTAGTGTCTCAAGAAAGATGTGGATGTATGTTGCAATGGATGTGTTTTCTCATGCATGTTTATAGAGATTGAAGTATCAAGTGTATATGATGTTTGTTATTTAATGTATACATGTGGTATTGTATCAAGAAAGATGTGAATGCATGTTGTATTGGATGTTGGTTTTGCTTGTTTATAAAGATTGTTTGAAGCATCAGGTGTATATAGGATATTTGTTATTCAATTGTATACAGGTTGTAGTGCCAGAATGGAAAATTGAAAAAAAATAATATATACTTTTGAAGTTGTTTAGGGCTAAGTGGCTTCAAAAGTTGTGACTTTTGAAGTTGAAGTCGTTAAGGGATAAGTGACTTCAAAAGTTTGTATGTTTTGAAGTCACTTAACCTAAGCAACTTCAAAAGTGTGGGATTTTTGAAGTCATTTAGTGTAAGCGACTTCAAAAGTGTTTGGCTTTAGGGCTAAATGAACTCAAAAGTGTTAGACTTTTGAAGTTGTTTTTTCAAGCAACTTCAAAGGTCCTTGATTTTTAAAGTCATTTATCTAATGACTTTAAAAGTTGTCAACTTTCCAAGTCAGCTCGATAAAAAGTCACATATGAATCGACTTCGATTATCACTTTTAATCAACTTAAAAAGCCCCCTGTCTAGTAGCGACAACTTGAAATATAGACAGGTTCAATTTTCACCGTCTCATGCATAAGTGAGAAATCTCAAATGATTTCAAAGGGGAGGGTTTTCCACACAAAGTGTCATGATTCATGCATTATCACAGTTTCAAAACCAAAGTCCTACAAGTAGTAGACTCTTATCTCTTTTTTTAATCATAATCCACATGTTCTTCTTGCTAACTTATTATCATAAGTGAGACTAAAAATATAAGTATGAATCCCAAACATCAAAAGTTACATCCACTTCCATAAACAAACATAGGTAATACTAAATAAGAAATATTAGTGGAACAACGATTTCAAGTAACCATTCAAATTCATTCATTTCCAAGGTATGAGAACCTTCACCATCATATCAACAAGCTACGGAAGATAGTTTCCATGAGCTTTTTAAGTCATGCATTCACATTCATTTGATAATGCACTTATATTCAAAAGCTAGCATCCCAATTTTATTTCAAGAAATCACAATAGTTCAATCATTTATACCTTGTTCATGACTCATGATTATTTACTCTCATGTATAATAGGAAGCTTTCTCACATTTTACATAAGTTAACCATATATCCAACTTTAGTGGTTATATAAGATGAGTCTTATGACAAACTATAAACACATATACGAAGTGAACTATAATAGGATCAATGGTAAAGTCTCTATTAATAATAGTAAACATGTTATCCAAGTTCTATCTTAGCCGATGTCCTTGAGTAATATGAGATCAGAGTTCTCAGTTTATTATTCAATCCTTCTTTCATGCTGTACTTTAGTTCATCTATTCTCCTCAAATGCGACTAAGTGAAATGGAGTTACTCCTAAAATTATTCATGTTGTTAGTTAATCTTCTATCTACTAGCCGTTGAATACTTTATATTCAATAATGCACATCGCATGTGCTATTAACATACTTGTCCATTGACAACTAGTTTTTCTTATATCTAGTTTAACATCATCTATACTCATTTATGAGTTAACCTACGATGAGTTTAAGACCAAACACTTGAGTTGGAGGAAATTTTGTCTTATGGAGAGGTGAGTTTTCCTATGCATGATCCTGCTGGTCTTGTAGGGATAGTTTTTCACTATGTCATGTTGAGTCCGTGTTGGACACTTCCTTATAGTTCTTTACAGAGGAACTCCAACGTTCCTAACTTGAATGGTAGTGCATTTATATGTTCTTACTATTTTAAGGCAGAAATAATCTTTCTAAGTCTGGTTAGAATCTAAAGCTCTTAGTTTATTCCTGCAGAGCACAACAGTATCTTAAGTGATCTAAGGCCAAACTATGTTTGAAAGTGTCACTATATCCACTATATATAGGCATATGTATATAAATTTTAGTCTAACAGGGTATTTCATCCTCTTTTATTTGGGGCATCATAAGTAGGGCAATGTTGGCATTTTTAAATTTAACTTCAATAATTCAATTCATGAATTTGATACAACTAAATGTATCACTAAATATCAACTATGTTTTCAAATGCTTTCATAATTTAGTAATTGAAGACAATACACATGTAAATCATCATCTGCACAAATTCATTCTTGTCAAAACATATCAATTTTTTTATCTTTCCAACATAGTAAATCTTAATCCACCTACCTCTCATCAAGCACTCGGATTCACTGATGCAAATAACTATCTGGTTTGTGAACACACTAACCATCAACCACACATTTGTAACAACATAAAAATACATTTAGATCTACGATCTAGGTTTCTTTTAATTTTCTAAGGTCTAGAATTTACCCTAGGTTAGTCTCTAGCACTAGTTGCTATAGGGCAACATGATTGCACTCATCCACAGCACTGATTACATTTCATTAACTATTGATTGTTAATTGAATGATCAATGGTCATTAGATTATCAAATCTACAATGTTGTTCATTGATTGCCTATCCACATCTCCTCTTTAGCAGGTAGGTGGAAACTCTTCCCATACTTATGTCATGTTAGTTTATATAATTTTTATTATTCTGAAATTAATTTTAGGTTAAAAATTATAAAAATCAAGTAAGGATAAGAACCCTTCATTTCTGTATGATGGAGGGCTCATATAGAAAATCTGAACTATCCAATCGATCCATAAGGGTCCAAAACCCTTAGGGTAGAATATTCAAAAAAATTATTGAGTTTAGAGCTATTAATTGAATGGGATTTGATTTGATGGTCCAAAATGGACTGTTTGATCTCCCTTAAGAGATCGAGCTACCTAAAGACCGCAATGGGACGCCGCACGAATATGCTCCTTGAGGGAGCATCTCCACGAGCGCTCCACATGCAACGACGTTTCGATGGAACAACGTGCTGAGCGACACAATCCTGACTAGTGCATTTACTCTTGCTTCCTGGTGACGGGAGTGCATCCCGCTCTACCCCACTGGACTCGTCGCCCAACTAATCAGAACTGTTTGTTCCACTGGGACCAGATCAAATCTAGCCCCTCGAAACGACTGTGAACTTCCTTGTTCAATTACGAAGTCATCTAACCTCCAAATTAAGATCAAAGGGAATCCATGGAAAGCTTGTAATGTTTATTTTCTTCTGGAATCATAAAATTGATAAAAAAAATCTTCAAGAAACGTTCTATTTTGAGGAAATAAGCTTCCAATTTTCATGATCTTCAAGGTCTGAGATGATTAGATCTTGGGGATTTGATTTAATGATTAAATAATGTTTAAATAAAGTGATATCTATGACTTATTTTGACAAATATAAGATAAATTGAAGAATCTACCCTTTATGGTAGAGATACCCTAAAAATACAAAGGGACCCACTTGATCAATAAGATCAAGCATGATCAGACCCTTTGAATGGGTTGAATGAATGGGATTACGATAAAATCTAGTGAGATCATTGATTAAATGTGACAAAAACAAGTGGATATGATCTTTGGACCTTAATGAAGTAAAAGCCCTAAATGTAATTAAAACCCTTGATCTAAAGGAAAAGATCTAAGATCTAATGGTTGGATCATAAGTAAAAGTTTCCAATAATCTTAATCTAATTAGTGTACTTGTCTTTTATTTGATAATAGAATTGTAAATGTGATTTACTTTACAAATTAGGAAGCATGATAGTTTAATTCTTAAATTTTAACATGCTATAATCTAAATATTATTATATTGTTATAATAAGCAGGTAATTTAATTATCTTAGGGCCATGTTAGTTTGAATTTGAGATTTTAGCATGATTCCATTGATTACTAGTAAAATTTCATGTATTTCATAACTTAGGATCATGCTAGTTTAAGCATAGTTTTATTTTATTAGGTTAAGTTACATTCATATAAAGCATGTTAGTATAAATGGTTGTTAAATTTATATTGGAGTTATACTCTATTAAAGTTTATGAGTTAATTGTTGTCAAATTTTATTAGTAGATTCAAATGTTAAGTAGTTGTTGAGATATAAGGAGCATAAATCACCAAAATGTAATCTAATTGGAAATTAGAGTTTCATGAACACATAAGAGGAAGGAATGACTTTAACTTAACATTAGTAAGGGTTATAGTTAGTAGGACAATATAACAATTATCAAATCCTTGGCCCAAACTAGGAGAATAATAAACCCCATGAATGACATTTTAAATGTTCATGGATTTACTTAAAATCAATTAGAAAGATTACTTAGCATTAAAATGCTCATAGGAACTTATGAAAGGTTGAGCTAAGGTCACTCTAGTAAATGCTGAATATGGTAGTTAAGGGGGTTCTCTAATAGAGCCTCACTCTTCCCCTACGTTTCGTTGATGTTTGTGAGGTCCAAATGCTTCCTTACATGAGGATTGAAGTAACCACTTTGTGTTCAGCCATTCAACTAGTAAGTTTTAGTCAATTGGAAATAAGAGAAGTTGTTTAGACTTATAATGAAATAAGTCATCTTCAACTAGTAAAACATTAACTGGTTGAATAATAATAATAATAATAATAATAATAATAATAATAAGAGCATAAAAGGTTAGTAAATTATCTAACCCTAATAAAAATTGTAAGTAAGATAAGGATGATTAAACAAGATCCATGGGATCTTGAATGATCAAGAACAATAAAAGAAATAAATACTTTTTGATGTATGATCTATATATTTCTTCCAATTTAGATCAAATAGAATAAAAGATCTAAACCCTTGATCAAATATGATTCAAGAAAGAGAACCAAGATCATCATCCTTAGGGATGATCAAACAACTAAACTTAAATCATAGAATATCTAAGCCATTGATCTTTATCAACAAGTATAAATTGTTGATCAAAGGATCTATGAAAGATCAAGATCAAAGAAAGGAATACACAAACACTTAGAATAGAAAATACTTAGATATAAAAGATTAGAAGATCATTCTAACCGTTAGATCTATTGATCAATAGGATAAACACTATCCGAGGAAGATAGGACACAAGATCTAATCCTTTATATCAATGGACAAGATTAGACAAAGAAAATAGTTATGATAAAAAAATATAGGATTATTCAAATTGTATAAATATTGACAATATGTATGAATTTATAGATTACATGTGTCAGTTAGGATCATGGAAGATTTGAAGAGATGAATCACTTCTTGAAGGTAGGAGGATTTTATGAATGCAACTACATGAGAAATACATGTTGAATATATGATCTTATGTCTGGAAATGTTGACAAGTATAATGTAAATACTTGTATTAAATCCATTGAAAACCCTTGTGATCCAACCAAAACACATATGAAATGGTTAAATTAGAATTGAGGGAAACCCCAAGTGAATAAGGAACTAGAAGGTATTCCAGCCCTAGATAAACAAACAAATTTGTCTAATTGGTATAAAAATTAATACATGTGAATCATTCATATAGAATGGTGATCCCTAAACTTATATGAACATATGTATCATTCATTGTAAATGATGATTCCTAAGTTTGAAGTGCATTCCTATCCTTAGTATAAGAATACCAAAATATGAGGATGATGATATAAACAGACAAGACATCTGATAAGTAAAAGAATACTTTATATACAAGTAAGGGGCCTTGTGGTTTTTGTTTTAAACAAGCGTATGCCTGAGGATGCTATGCTATAAGAGTTATGAGGGTTTGGCCACCTGCTCTCCGAAATGTAATATATATGATGATATCGTGCCCAAAGAGAGGCAAAATGTTGAGTGGGGTAATTATGGGAAGGCCACCACTGTGACGGTCTATCTCCCCATATAGACATGATATAGATGATTTTTCACATTTAGTACAGATCAGACTACAACATAGTTGTCCCTTGAGTATTTTGCATTATGATGCATGGCATGGTGAGATGCCTTATAATGTGGCATAATGAGATGTCGATACTGCCCAAATAAGGGAGTATTTTCCCAGCAGAGTCTAAATGTTTTATTAACTTAGTGTGTCTGAGTGTGACTATTGATGTTTGAGAAATTAACTATTTTTTATGGTTTTGACCTTATACACACACACACAATGTGTAGAGTATGTGTGTGTAAGCATAGCTTGCTAAGAATTGTAAATGTTTGAATGTTTATAATATCTCAGATACAAAGAAGGAGAATTAGGTACTCAAGACTTATGAAGACTTAGAAGAATAATCAATTAGGGTATATCCCTTGAAGGCATGTATGTTTATTTGAGAGCATTATATTGTATTAAGAGTTTTTATTATATGGTGAGCTTTGAAATTTGGATTATGTAATTTGGACAAGTATTGTACTGATATCTGGGCTGTATTGTGAACCACTAAATGGATTCTGGAATTTATTAAAAGTATATTCCTTCAATGGAATTTTATCTTGTACAAAATTCTGCTTATGTTATATATGAAGTGATGACTTGGGTTTTACAAAACAAGTTCTAAAGAAAAGAATTTTTGCTGCTTTGTTTTGCAAAATTTTTTTACTACCAAGGGCACCCTGCCTTTGAAAAATGTATTACAAAATGTGTTACAAAAACCCAAGTCGTCACAAGGAAGGAGTAGAGGATGGTGACGATGAGTTTGGTTTGTCTGCATCGTGTGTGCCCATGTGCAACAAAAGCTTGACGATGTCGTTAGTTGATGGTTGCTAGAGGCTAACGACCATTATGGAGGTTTACCAGTGAGGGGGGAAACATAGTAGATGGTGGTGACCAAGGCTCTGATCTAGTCACCGTCTATCATCAAATTCGAGAGAGAAATAAAAGGGAAATGGGCAACATGAAAAGGTTGAGTGCAATGCATTCTAGTTTGATCAAGCTGAAGGGGAGAAGAAAGATTAGGAGGAGTGTATAGAGGCTCCGACGAGCCATGCTCAAGCTCTGGTGCACCAATGGCTGTCACATGTGATCGGTTGGGCAACACTCGGAGAAAAAGAAAAGGGAAGGAGGGTTTTCTGGATTTGGACTATCTAGCAACATTAGAGAAGAGGGTGTTTTGTGCCAGAGGAGGAGGTCATCACTGGTGTTTGATGGTGATTCATCAAGAGAGAGAAGTAGTGAGGGGAAGGGAAGGCAATGACATTTAGCCGATCAGTCGACTGTTTACCCTTGTCTGTTATGTTTTGAGAAGAAGGGGTGCTGATATCAATTTCGACCCCTCTTTTAAGTTTTTATCTTATTTTCATTAAAATATATTCCATATTCAAAACATCATAACTTCTTCATTTGAACTCCATTTCTTGCAATATTAGTATTGTTAGAATCATCTCAATGCTTATATTCCAAATATTAAGGTTTTGAGGGTCTAGTTAGTGTCTTTCAAAAGGTCAATTATACAAACTCAAAACACAAGATTTCTAATTTGCACTTTATTCAAAATAAAATTTAAAAATTATATGAAAGGGAATTTAGAAATTGGGGTTGTTACAATATTGAGTGGGATTGTTTCATTGATGATTATTACGATGAAGTGTTAAAAAATGTGAGATTAGTATGAAAACAAAAGAAAATTTTACCCCATTTTTTGTAATTGTGATTTGTTTATTCATTGTAAATGTATATTTACATATATCACGATCTTATCAGTTTGCACTTTAAAATAAATATACCAGAGCTAGAGCAATTAGATGAGCGTGTCTGATCATTCACACGTGGGCTCCTTAATGAAAAAAAAGAAGAGTGGCACTTCTAGAAAGTTCCTTATGGGGCATTCGACGTAGCATTCTTTAAGAATCAAATATTTTAGTACACCACTTATTCAACTAGTGAAACATGACAGAAATAAAAATAACTTAAAATTTTAAAAATACATATATGTTGGAAGGAGGAAGTTCAAAAAATAATAATAATAAGTATTGGCTTAAGAGTCACACTCTAAGGCATTCGAAGAAGTCAATGCTCCATTTTGTGATAGAATGTTATTAATTTTTGGAGCTCTAATCCATTCATCTTGTTTAAAATCGCTTGGATAGGTTAGAAACTAGATTTCATGACTATTGGATGTTTAAAGCCTATTTTATGTGCACTTGAAATCAGAGCCACTGATTATTATTTTTTTCAAAGACCCAAAAAAAGAGGTTGGAATCATCCAAATGCATCAATTTTTCTTGGGTTATCTAATTTTATCATGGTAAACAAGATGAATGCCTTAGAACTCCCAAAAGAAATCATGCTTCATCATAAAATGGAGCATCGACTTCTTTGAACGCCTTAGAGCACCAACTCTTACCATGGCTCTTTGCTTAATATGTAACAGATGAGTGCAAAAAATATTTTGCAACCTCCAAACTTAAAGTCTGAACACCTAGAAGGTAGATGTTCTTAGCAAAATTTAAATTAAGTACTTTGTCTTCTCTCTTTTGAAGCTGATAAGAACTTCTTGCGTTTCAATTTAGAGTTAAATGTCCATACACCATCTCCACTTTTATTTTTCATCACTTTGACCCCACCCACATTAAATGACTTTTTTGGCACCTTAACTGCCAAAAAGTCATCCAAAAGATCCCTTGTGTCCATTTTTCATTTGAATGACTGACGAGATCAATTTTGGGGCACTAATAAGGCCGTTTTAATCAATTCTATTGGCTCATTATTTGTTATGTTATTTTAAAAAAAAAAAATTAGGTAGAAAAGAAAAAGTAAGAAAGACTATTACGGAATATTTCTCCTTTCTTATTTCTTCTTGTAGATGTAGCTGTGCAATCCAAATCGTGGTCTCTATAGATCCTCTATTCTTTCTTCTTCCTAGATCGGTTATAGAAAAACATCTTCCTCAAAGCCCTTTCCCTCTTGACCTTCATTCCCATTTTACATTTAGTGAAACTTCTCAAACCTTCTCTTTAAAACTTGCTTGGTATGACATCTATTGGTAGCTATGAGTTGCAACCAAGTACTATGAGAATGCCCATAGTGAGATGATTATGTACATCTCTAGAATTAATGATAACCACAATAGGATCTTCTACAGATATCTGAAGTGGAACAAGACCGAATACAAACAATTTATATGGAGAATGTAAATATTTCAACACCAACCTAGATTGGTATGAGAGGTAATCAAGATAGTGAAAGTGATGGTCATGGTCAAAGAGCCCTAGTTGATGGGGAAGAAGAAAGGATGGCTAACCTTTAAAAAAAAAAAAGAAAGAAGGAAAGGAAAGATGGCTAATTCACTAGTGTAGATAGTTTTTTGTGGCCATGCTAGGTCTTTTCATTGTATTTCGTGGCCATATTGAATTTGATGTTAAAATAAGGGTCTTGTAATGGGCTTTGTGGTTGTAATAGGGTTTCTGAAACAACAGATTGTTAATTTGCTGCTATAAAGCTATATGTTAGCCTATAATGAGAGATGATGAATATTATGTTAGCCTAAAAATGATATAATTGTAATTTGTGCAAACAAATTATAGACATGATCCGTTCATCTTGAAGTACATTCAATGTATATCAATCACGCCAAATTTCAACATAAGATTCAAAGAAAGAAGATCAGTGACAATCATCATTGCAGTGTGCCGTCACTCTAGATTCTAGCCACAGAAGTGATTCCTATGCAATCATGCACCTTACAAGTATTTCCTGGATTCCGCTAAAGGATTGCTTCAAAGTAATCCCTTGTAAGATGTAATGATCAACCACTTTTTCTCTAAGTATCTAAAGCACCTTAGGCCTGTAATATTGCTGCCTTGTGACCTCTACCTTATAGTCTCTTCTGACTTCGTTTATGAAAGCATTAAGTGACATATATTGGTCATCTCTTATGTGAACAAGGAACGTATTGGCCATCCGTGTACAATTTACTTTGGTATTTTTATACCCCCTCTCACATTGATACTCATCTCTCTTATAAGTTCTTAACTTGAAAACATATTCTATCATTGCGAGGGGTGGCATTTATTATCCAAGGACACTTTTTTTGCAAATGGTTGTAACTCTTCATTTGTCATTATGAATAAACTTGTAATCGAACCTTGAGTCAGTGGCAAAAATTCCTGAGAGCTTGTCTAAGTACCTTCACATTTGTAAACTCCAACCCCTCTTTAGACTTTATGGGCTTACTCATATTAGTCCTAGGGTTGAACATTGGATAGCCTATAACCCCTCATTATCACTTCTAAACTTTTCAAGCCATCACTATGTCCCAAACTTACTTCATTGTCCAAACAATTAACCTCAAGGCCAATATCAAGGCCCTCTCTGCCAACATCTTCTCCAACCAAAGTAAACTTCCTCTTTTTATCAATCCTGCTACAGAAAAAGTCATCATCTACTCTACCTTCCCAATCACTTCCTTCAAATTCAGACAACTTGATAGGCTCATCATCTGAATCATCACCTTCTACACCCTCATCTTTAAGATCCTCAGCCTAATTGTTCCCTTCAAGTGCACAATCAATGCCATCGTCACTGTCTCCTTCAGCATTCTCATTGGCATCTACTAAATCATTTACCTATTCATAATCCCTTTAGGATTCTAATTGGATTCTATCGAATCATCTACCTACTCAAAAGGCCCTTTAGCATTCTCATTAGCTCCAGTATAAGAAACCCAATCAACATTCTCATTAGCTCCATTATCAGAAATCCCTTCATGCTCAGGTACATCTTCTACTGCTGGCTTAGGTTGTCATTCTCTATTAAATATATTGGATCATTTGTATGTTGGTCCCCTTCATCTTCTTATGAAGAAAGAACTACAAGAGGGGTGTTTAGAATTAATGACCCAGCATCTTCCACTGTGTGATCCACTTACATTCCAAACTCATGTTACCTTCAAGCAACTCCTTGGTCATATTTACTATATCTTGCTCACAAACTAAGGTACTTAGCCTAGCATCATTTTCAGCTCCTTCATACCTATAATAAAGGGCCTACACATTCCTATAACCATGTTCTAGTACAAATCTAACATGATCAATGATAGCCAATGTGTTTGTATCTTATTCCATCTCAAAAGCAGTAAGACCACTATTGTCCATTATGGTGGGGCTCCTTGTAATGGTCCCTCCATAGTAGTGTCATCTTCATTGTATTCATCAAACAAAAGCAATCAAAATGATAGGTCAACCACAATCATAGGTGTATAGTGCAAGCAATCGACAACATAATCTTCAAGGACCCACAATGAACTATACAATTAGAAATGGAATCACATTCATGGATCTCATCTTTCATTAATAGAATTGAGAAAATAAAACTCTCACACTCTAAAAAAGGAAGTCTATAAAACTCATGCATTCATACACCAAAAACACAAATTTCAAGCAAAAACTAGTACTTAGAATATGATTAGTTGATCAACTAGACAAAAGAGAAGTAGAAATTTTGCTTTAAAAGGTCCAAAGTTTTGGAGTGATAATATATTGCGGAATTGAATTCTTACATGGTAAGATATTAGGTATAAAAATATCAAAATTAAAAAGACTAGAAAATGAAGCCACTCAACCCTAAAAAAAATAATCTAGAACCCTAAAAAATATAATATATCCTCCCCATATAGTCAGTGAACCCTAAATAATAATCCAATATTTAAGTCATCTACAACTTTCCATTCAAAATAAACAAATATATGGATATATATTAATATCCTGCACAAAGAAATACAATCTCCAATTTCATATTAAGGAAAAACACATAATTACATGGTAGCATCTCTCATGTAGATGAAAATCATTGAAATTCTTCCTCTTGCCACCACAAACTAAACCCGTAATGTTTCAACAATCACTGAATAATGATCAATCACTAGTTGTAGCAACCATTGGAGAATGTCTGATGACAGTAAACCCTATTTCAATTTCAATTAAGACAATACGGATTTCTTTCTTGCTTTTTCTTTTTTACCTAATTTCTTTATTTAAAAAATAACCCACGAAATAATGAGCCAATAGAATCAATTAATTTGGCATTATGTGGAACTTGACATTGATTTCGTTAATCATTCAGACGGAAACTAAATAGGAGTCCTTGTAATGACCTTTTGGTGGTTATGGCACTTGAAAAATCATTTCTAATTAGGAGGGGGAATCAAAGTAATAAAATATACAAGTTAAAATGTAAAAGTGGAGATGGTGTACGAACATTTAACTATTTCAATTGTGTGGGAGCATCATATTTACTTTTTGTTAAAAGAAACCTCCTATAGTTTTCAATCGAAACATTTCAAACCAAACCACGAACTTTTATTCAATTCGTTTATCAGCCGATTGAGATCACAACATCTTTAGCCTAGATGACGACCTAGAAAGGGAAACTGGCGCTATCTAGAACCTATCCTGTTGAGATTATCCCAATTAACTCAAGAAACCATTTCTGCACTTCATCCTATTTAATCTGTGCGCCTGAGTTCCTCTTCCCAAGATCTTTTTTGAAGGGTAATACATGCAGAGGAATTTTAAACTGACCGCAGAGGAGATGTGCCTGCAACCACAAATTTCTGAAGCCCACCTTCGCATGATACAACTCATTGATCTTCTTCCTCCACCGTCAAGTGTCTAATCTATTACCTATTATAAAGGCTGAAAGCAGGCAGCTCTTCCACCCAACTGCCTGCTTTTCAGCCCACCTACTTGCTTCTTTTTGTTGTTTGCGCCTTTGCGGCTACTTTTCAACCTCTTTGCTTATCTTATAGTTTTACTCTTACCCTTTTATATAGCTTTAAAATTATATTTCTTTCCATTTTAGTTTTCTCTGTATTTTGTAAATCGTCCAAGTTTGTAAATAATTAAAGCCACCTTCTTGTAGTCTTACTCTTAAGCTTCAATATCACACTTCTTTCCATTTAGTTTTTCTCTGTATTTTGCAAGTCTTCTCAAGTCTGTGAATAATCCAAGCTACCTTTTTGAGTTCTATGGTATGGATGATTACATCACAAAAGATTTTTTATTTAACAAATTCGAGGATCTGATGAGGAGACTTTAAGAAAAAGATTACCACAGTTCTAGTAACATCAAAGGGTGATAATTATTATTTCAATACATATAAGAGTGTGCACCTTCAGTTGGAGTTTGGTGCTATTTTCACACAAAGGTCCCACCTCTAATAATCTAAATCATTCATATTACTTACTTTTCTATAGATGAGCACTACCCCGAAAATCACAGTCCAGATGATCTTATAATTAGTTTTCTTTAGCTCTTTTGAGTTCCAAAATAGACGATAATTAAAACAGCTCTGAAAAATCAAAGGTAAGATCTTCCAAAATTAGTGACTTCTAGGACATGGAGCACTATAGCTAGACAATTAAGGCGAAAGGTTTAGATCATTCAGAAAGGCAGACCATATTTATAACTTTACCACAAAACCCAAATAAAAGTATGGTTTTAGTCCAAAAGGAGCGTAAGAAAATATCACTTTGTTATTTAGATAATTTATCCTTTATTTTTTAAGTTGAAAGCTACATCCATACTTTTTACTTTTTTTTTCCTTGAGCGAAGAAACGTAGGAAAAGTATCTAATGGACATTAAATTTGGTACTTATCCTATGTATGTCACTCCTACTTTTGACACATTAGCTCCTTACCAAATGGTAAGAAGAGTTGTAATTCTAGGTGCGCCCAAGTTCATTATGATCCAAATCGTTCATGATGCTGTCCTTGACTTAGAGGACCTTGTTCCAAAATTCAATCCAAGTAGATGATTCTAGCCATCTCTAGTTTAAGTAATAAAATGGACACCGAAACTATTGACCATTTTACAGCCCAAAAAAACAATGCCTGGAATCTTTACATGCATGAAAGCTTCAGAGAACATCGAACTCAAAACAACATTGTGAACAATTCAGATGTCCATAAATCTAAGTCCCTAGAGTCGTCCATAGCATTAGTAAAGAGCTAAAGAATAAAATAAAAAAGGGGGGGGGGGACTATTATATTACTCCCCATCACTAGATAAGCAAAGGTGGTCACCCCTCGTATGACCGTTCACATTATTGTTAACCTGCTATGGTTGCACCTCTCACGTGGATAATGGTTTTCATTATTATAAAAAGTGGGCCCACTTGTACTTTTATCGCTATGCTTTCTACACGAAATTAATTGATTCAAACCACCCAACTCGTAGGAGCTTGCTATAGATCAATTATAAATCAAACCGTACGATGATCAGCTGAACCTAAACCTTTATTTTGCAGGGTTTTATTGTTGACCAGACACCATAACCTTTCTAACTGTCATTTACATATGCTTGAGTTTGGTGCATGGCTAACCCAAAGCATGACCATCAATGATGGCGTTCCACTCATGCTTTCTCCCATGGAGGTCCCGAAAGTGGTATAGATGGATGTGAGGCAGATATTATCTCAATGGTTGAAAAATCTTAGTTATTAACCACACGTTTTTAATATTGAGGACTCTTAAAACCTATCTTCTTGTTGGCAACGTAGAAATTGATCATATTTTTGTGAGGAACATAAAAACTAAACGGTGGAAACAAAGCATGTCATTACAATTGAAAACCAAAAAACTAGTAAAATGATTGATCCACATGCGAAGCAAGTGCACTCAGCTTGTGGATCTAAAAGCATGCCAATTGGTTGATTATACCATCTAATAAGTTGTGAGCGGAAACAAGCACTTTAGTCAACAAACAACAGTCTATATTTTAGACCTAGAATCAATCAATCTACATGCCTTTTAATCTATTAGATACCCAAAGTTGGAGCGCAGAGATGAACATGTCAGATCATGCAGCCGCTGGACAAACCAGCCTTTGTGGTGGGTCTTACATTCTCGATGTATAAGAATCACTAAAAAGAATACACAGAGAGGGTCGTCAATTTCATGGAAGCATGAAACAACAAACAAATATTAGAAGCAATAGTTCCTACATGGCCACCATGAGCTGGCCTGAAAAGGCTCACAACTGTTCAAATTTTTTTAGAGCTTGTAATCTTAATCAGCAGGCGATGCAGCCAGCATATAATCTTTTATTTCATTCACCAAAGCCTATTTGAAAATATGGAACCCACAATCTTCTGTTATTCCCATAGCTCTTCCATTAGTAATTAGTTATCCTAGTAAAACTACCTTAGTCTCAATAAATTTCCCACTATAAAAGAAAACAATCAAACTCCATTTATGCTGAACTAACACACCTCCCGTTTCTGCTGCACCATACAAGAAAACAATCGTACTCCGTTTATGCTGCACTAACACAATACCTCTACGAAGCAAGGATTTGCTTTACCTGTAACAACATAGCACTTGAGGAGATGAAGGGTAACAGGGTATGTAGGGCAAGAAAATGTTGTTGGACTGTCCAAATTTAAGAAGAGAGAAAAAAACATACTCAATAACAACAGCGATGGGTAAGGGCAAACCATTAGGTGAGCTTCCCAGGGCTTGTACAGGATCCACTTATTATGACTGGTTCTAATAGCTGTCTTATCTCTGAAACAGCAAAAATAACAAGGCATCTTAGGCTGCTCTACTAACAATGAGATTCTGGGACTGAAAGTCCAATTTGTAAACTCTTCGAATCCATTTCTGAGTGTGGGCCATCTAGGCTTGTGTTTCTAGCAATAAACAGGGTCCCTGTCACAAATTTTCATGTCAGAAGCCACTGAATGGAGTATCCTAGGAAAGTGAAACCTGTGAAGCTGCACTGTCACCAAACTGATAAAGGAAGAAAAGTTGATTCGTACAAATGCCGAACCATGCCCCATAGATTACGAGTTGACCCCCATGTATCTGTGGAAGTTGAGATGCCCCTTCGATATTCAGCTATCAAGATGTTCCAATTGCAAGTACCTTTTATTAAGTAATTATAAATTTCCAGTTTGGTCCCCACTTATCTGCAGATTGTGCACCCTCGCCTCTACCATCCAAAGGTGGTAAATTCAACGGTCATAAAGAAGTGAAGTTGCAATCTTATCAAGCGATTTTGATCGAAAGGAGATTCGCCAAGTTGAAATCACAAAAGAAGAAAGCAAGCCCCAGGGTAAAACCTAGGAAAGCCCAAGAAAACCGAACAGAAATCTTCTTCCTATCAATAAGATGTATATCACGTTTTTACATGTAGTTTCCCTAGTTAAAACCCAAAAGTTAATAAAAAGATTTAAATACCCTCACTTAAAGTCACTTGCGAGAGGTATAATGGTCCCAACAACTTACAGCACAAATAAAACAGCAACAGACTTAAATGACATCTAAACCATGCCAAAAGATAAGAGCTGCACCATAAGTGCTTACAAGCTTGGAAATACACTCCTTTTGAATTTGGTACAATCAAAGCCCTCAAGGAAAGTATACACATGTTCCTCTACATGGCAGTCTTACAGTTTGGTTGCGGGAGAAATAAGCGCATTGCACTCCAAAATTCTGAAATCCATATCTAGCATTAACCCAAAAGTTTTTAAGCTGAAACAAAACTTGCCCAGCCATGGCGTGAACATCCAACGCACACCGTCTCAGTGGGTCACTTGTTCAAGCAGCCATCAGGATATATCTGAATCCTGAGTTCATTAACAATAAGATTTGGAAAGTTTGCAATATTAAAACGTGAATTGGACAATGATGATAATTCCCAACTGCACCCCGTTCTTGTCACCAATCTTTTAAAGGATGTGCTTGAAGTATTAAAGTTACTTTTTTAATGCCAAATCCCACACAGACGTAATACATTTTATTCTGGCTTCCATCTCTAGGAATCTAAGGTGTAGTGGATTTCCTTGCCAAGAAAGAGCCAGATTTTCTTGCTAAGAGGGAAACTAGCACTGACCCATACTATGTGGAATATCCACCCCTTTGTAGCTCTACGATTTTTGCTTTTGCTCAGTAAGATAGAAAAAGAAAAAAGGATTCAGACGCATAGTCTTTAATTAGTTACTACCATTTATCCGTTCACTTGATCAGAAGAAAATCACATTGATGTCCACGACTGTGGCAGTTATGAAAGTATACATTTATAAGGAGGCATTATGTAAGGTACTGTTCCAACTTTAATCCCATTTGTCATTTGAGACTTGTCATCTAAAAATCCTTCCGATTCCGGTTTTGTTAATTCCTCACTGAGTCACATATTTCTGGAATGCAGTTAGAAAGTGCTTAAGAAAATACCAGAGGAGAACCTCTATTCCAAAATCTATCTCCATTTCTCATTTGAGACTTGTTGTCTATTAATCCTTCCAATTCCCTTTTCGGCCAATTCCTCTCAATCGTAACATGTTGCTAGCAAGTAGTCAGAAAATGCACAAGAAAAGATCAACACAGAATCCAGTATACATCAGTGAGAACTTGAGGAACAAATATTGGGTACTTCATATGCATAATGCAAGGTTAAGAGCTGTAAACAGCACCCATAGTCTGAAACAGCAGATTAAAGAATAAGAAAGCAAAGGAGAATGTTACATCCAGAACACAAGAAACTAAGTACTTTATACTATCCCATTATAAATATTCAGAAAGAGGAAAACAAATTTTCAGGTCAGAACTTCAAACAACAAAGATATAATCACTCGCTACCAAGTTTTAACTTGAGGTATTCAACTAATATATTTCCTACAGAAACGTGCAAAACCTACGTTTTATAGAAATAAAGCCTATTATTTTTACACAATGAAAAATCCAAGTATGCACAGAAAGATGCCCTAACGATAAACAGCAAATCTGTAAGCATCCATGCAATTATTCCTAAGTGTTATCGTCACATGTATGACTTACACAGCAACAAACATTAAAACCAAGCTAGTTCTAGATCAAGGGAGAAACGGATTGTGTGAAGGGTGTGCCTCCTTTTCTCTTTGATAAGCTCTGAGATGCAATCAAGAAACAAAACCCACCGTAAGTGAGAAACCAAGTCAGATAATGACAGAACTGGAGTGAAACTTCATGAGATTTAAAATGCCACTCACCTTGCAGCATTTAAACCTCCTAATGAAATTGTTCCCAGAATCAGCAGTAGAAATGGAGCTTTAACCAAAGCGTGATTTCTCCTTCCCCCATAAACTCTTGGTACACCAGTTCTCACAACTCGTGCATATGTAGCTATCAAAATGTAATAAATATGAAGAACAAAGGAAGAAAAATGCAAAGTACTCAAAAGTCAGCATGGACACTAGCAGAAAGTTACCATGCATTGAACTTGCCTCTCTTGTACCTGCAATGACCACAAATGAAATATTTAGGGACACATCAATAGATTAGAGCTACTCCTGATTTAGTTTTCCTCACTGGAATGTGTACTTCATATCCATTTGAGGATTTTGGCTATTTTATCATGGTTTGCAAACTCTTGGCTCACTGATTTAGTTTTCTTGGACAAACTACCGGAATCTGACATGTTTTTGGAATAAAACCTTCGATAAATAACATGAAGGAAAAAAGGTCAACTTAAAAGCAAGAGCAGGAAGATAAGCAATATAGAAAGAATCTCATTTTCTTTCCAAGTGAGGTTTTTCTATGCCTCAACTTCATTGCTGTGAAGAAAGTTCAAGAAGTGTGAAACTTAGGTCAGAAGCTCTAGCTGTTACAGATACCAGAGTCATGCTTTTAAACTCTCTACAAAAAAACTCAGCAATCAGGTATACACCTACAATGATGATAATTGAGTATTATAAGAGAAATAGTATAATACCCAGAAAGAAAAATCAACAGTAATAATAATATTAGGACAGAATTATATAAGCTGCACAGCAAGTAACAAATAGAAAGTGATGTTAAATGTGCTCCTTTACTCACAAAACCACTAAACATGGGTAAAAGAAGTACAAATTATCTTCTTTCTTATGATCCACCATTGATTGTTTCTCTTCTCAAACTTTTGACAATAACAAGGGTGGGATATTTATTAAGAGTAAATGCAGTATGCATACCAATTTACTATGATTAAAATGGACAGCAAGATGTGAATCAAAATAGAGTACAGAGAGAATACATATATAGCAGCAGATAGAATTTCAGACAAGATTGTTAATCAAACAATTGGGAGAGAGGTTGATAAACAGATAGTAACTGCAGAAATTTCATAAATCTAAAAATAAGTGTTCAGGTTGCTACCTTACAAAGCATGACAAAGAAAGCCAGAGAGGAAGTACAACCAATAACACGACTCAACCAACTTGATTAATTTATTACCTCTGAAATAATAAATCCTACAAATAATACAATTTTCTTTCCAATAACTTCATGGACAAGAATATCATTTATATGCAATGAAAGCTACTGCAGAAGTGTTTGTTAATTTATCAGTTCACTTGAGTGTAAGATGGCCAGGGTAATTTAACTAATCACTCAAATCATCATCAAGAAAGTCGAGATCGTCATCGTCATCATCAGTAGCAGCTACCATAGTAGTGGGATGAACATCTAGTGGTTGAACTACTTCAGCCAGTGTAGTTGTCCCAATAGGCTCCTTCTTTGTCTCTGCATCTACATCTTCATTCTCATTTACTTCATGTTCATATGCTTCTGCTTGTTCCATTTCACTATAAAGAATTTCCTGCATCAAATAAACAATGATTTTAATCAACCCCAGTATCAGTGAAAAGATAAAGGGTCATATTAAAGATTACAACATTAATTAAGATGGTACCTCATCTTCCTGGAATACTGGTTTCTCAGTCTCTACAACCCAATCATCCAATAGGCTTTCTAACAAACCATTGTCAAAGGAGGGTGGATCATCAGACATTTTTCTCATCTGGCGTTCCCTAAGACGCAAGTTGTAGTGAACATAGATAAGGTCATTCAATCTTTTTTGAGCTAAATGGTTGCGCCTTTTGCTATGAATCTGATCAAACGTACTCCAATTGTGTTCACAACCGAAAGATGAGCATGTCTGGCTTAGTATTCGTATTGCAATTCGTTGTAGCTCAAGGCAATTTATCCCATGTTGTTGCCACCAAGCAGCTAAAAGAAAAGGCAATCAAGGAATATATTATACTCAGTGATAAAATGAAACTGCTAACTTTACAATGATTGAATATCATAAGCACAATAACAATTGATATGTGATAAGCAATTGCCTAGCCACTCTTTATTTTCTCACCTGGGTCAAGTTCTGTTCTTGTACTGATAGCCAATTCAGTTCCAAAATCAGCTTTGGCAGAAACGAATTCAGAAATCTGAAACCATAATGTTACCATGTACAAACTAAACTTACCATGTACAAACTAAACTTTTGAAACTTCCAAATTATTGAAATCATATATGAAAAGTAAACATCAGTAAAACAATCATTACCTGCATGGAAGCAGAAACTCTCCTTACATTATCATGTTCCAGTCGAACAATACATTCATTCAAACCCCGGATTACCTCAGGATGCTACAGTATCACAAAAGAACAAAACAGTTTAATTTATAAAAAAATTTATTAAATTTGCATCTCATAGAATAAATGACTATTTCATACCGCTAAGAAATCCGAACGATAACGGAATGATGGGTTCAGGAAGTATGCACCAACATAAAGAGGATGGTGAAACAGAGAGTTCCAATGGTTGTCAACTACGGTCCAAAATGGTCCATACTTTCGTGCATCATCCCCATGAATAGCTTTAATGGCAAGCTTGGCCCTATACATGTCACTATAAATGGATGGCATCGATAGGCCTTGATCACTATCCACTTTTTGAAGCACTTGCATAATGGGATCAATAGATTTTTTTACATACTGCATCTTTTTCCAAAATGTAGAGTTTAAGACAATTTTCTCAACTTCCTTTCCCTCCTCAAGTTTTGCAAAACGAGATGAAGACCATTTGTCTGATTGGAACAATCTTTTAAGACCAGCCCTGTGATCCAACAAGTTTTGCAAAGTAACAAAACTGGTTGCAAACCTTGTAATTGCTGTCCTAACAAGTTCCCTTCCCTCTGTAAATTCCTTTTTCATGAGATTTAACAACCAAGTGCGATTATAAATAAACTTAGTGATCCTTTTTCCTTTGTCCATGCACTCACCAACCCATTTTATCTTCACAAAATCTTCAAGCATATGATCAATGCAGTAGGCAGCACACGGCGTCCAGAATAAGTTTCTCCGCTTCTCCTCTAGCATCTTGCCAGCTGCCCTATAACTTGCAGTGTTTTCAGTGATTACCTAATCACATATTAATAGAAAATAATTGGTCAAACAAATGCAACACACAAACTGCTAAGAACAAAATTGGAAGAGGAGAGGCCCCATACCTGCACAACATTATCCTCGCCCACCTCCTCCACAACTTTGTCTAATAATTTAAAAAGATTTGTGGCATCTTCTATAATATCTGATACATCAACAGAAGATACAAAGTAAATCCCACGTGGACAAGATACCAGAAAATTGATAAGTGTCCGACCCTGCACATCTTTCCAGCTATCTGCCATAATAGTACAACCAGTTGTTGCCCAAGAAGCCTTAAATTCTGTTTGAAATTCTTTAATGGTTCCAATTTCTTCCTGAAGATAACGACCAGATATCATTCTACTAGATGGGCCTTTCAACCCTTGCCCATATTGACTAACCAAATCAAGCATCTTATGAAAATATGGGGAGCTGGCAGCATTAAATGGTATTGCAGCATGATAGAAAAATTTGCAGATGGCAGAGATCATTTCCTTGCGAGCCTTTTTATCGAAACCTGTCTTTAGTTTTACCTGCTTGAATGATGATGGCATCAGAGTCTTTGGCGTCTTCATAAGAATAGAATCTAATCTTGGTCTCTTTGATTGTGGTTCTGAAACACTAGTACCACTACCAGGAGACAACCCTCTGAATCTCTTTTTGATGCCTTTACTACCAGCAGCAATCACAGTTTTATCAACAATGACCTGCTTTTCCTTACTTCTGGCATTTATACGTCCATCATCATCTTCATCTTCGTCATCATTATCTGAGTGCATATAGAAAGCTGCAATTTCTTTACCTTCTGGTCGCCGTGTTCTCCTGCCGGTACGGTGCCATTTCATATTTTCTTTGATTTTAAGATATACTTCTTCAGGTGCTTTTTTACAATAGGCAACCTCCCCAGGAATCCTGGCTAAGTGTTGTTTAAATCGGTTGATACCCCCACTGACAACTTTGTCACAATAATTGCATTTTACCTTCTTCTTCCTCTCATCTTGGGCAACACCATGTTCCCATCCGGGGTCGACAAAACCTAATGACCGAAGAGGAGCCAAACTTATGACCAAACTTTTATCATCAGTCACCTGCTTCCCTTTATGTTTGTATCCTGCAGGTTCTTCCTCCTCATCAAAATCATCATTGGAATGCAAATCAAAAGATGCTTGTTCTTCATCTTCAGATTGCCGTTGCATCTTGTTAGCACGATATCCATCCAGATTTTCTTTCATTTTCAGATATACTTCTTCTGGAGCCTTTTTACAATATGTAACTTCCCCAGAAATTCTAGCTAAATGTTGCTTTAATCTATATATACCTCCACTAACAATTTTGCCACAATAATTGCACTTGACTTTCTTTTTCCTCTCATCTTGGGCAACTCCATGTTCCCATCCAGGATCAATAAATCCTGTGGATCGAAGTGGAGCCATCTCTTCAACCATTCAGCTTCTTGAACAGAAAAAGCAATCTCCCCCTTTTATAGTTTAGCTGCTGCCTGGGAAAACAAGAAATCTCTTAAAAAGGTTATTTCCTGCCACGAGCATATATTTCCATTAGCCAGAAATTATTCTCTAATCTAAAGAAAATAAACAATGGTATATTTTTGTAGTCATTAATTTTGTCATCTGAATCTGTTGCATATATTGAAAACAAATAAACCAAAACTCAAAATTGCAAGTAAAAAGCAAAATAACAGATAAGTTCCTACGAATCAGAACAATTGGTTTCGTTTTAGTGGTTAGTAACCTTTAGGCTCCAGAATGTTACACCTGTAACTATCTTTTTCTTAATTTTTAAATTCTTCCTGGAAGTTCTGTTGATACAAAGCAGAGAAAAAGGAGCCATTTTGTTCATACAGCTGTCCAAGATCAGTTCAACAAACAACCTTGACTGAAATTCAAAAGATGAAAATTTTCCTTTATACTTGGATCCATCCAAGGCTTGAATAATTCCAAACCAAGAGTATCAGCAGAGAATTAAAAATAAAATCTTCAGTGTTTTCGTACATATGACTTTCTTAAATCTTGTCAGTAAATATTCCTGCTGGACTTTGATAAACCATGATATGGAATAGATCTCACCACTTGTTATTCTAAGAGTTCCTATCTTAGGAAAAGCAAATGAATTCTGACTACACAACACATTTTACCGGCTATTCTGCTTACGACTTCATTTGAGATTCTGAGCTATGGATGTCGCAACCATCTATAAGTCCAAAGCCCCAGATAGGCCAGCAATCACTTTCACAAATTGGTCAGACAAATCCCTCGAGCAAAACAGAAACAACCTTGCCTAACCCTATTAAAATGGACAATGCAACAGAAGACCAGAATACACTTGAAGAACAGACAAACTCCTGATAGAAGTCTGAGGAGGACATGAATTATGTAGACTAAGAGAAAAACTTTACAACAGAAAATGAGTCACTGGCTAGACAATCCAATTCAACTAACGTACTTTTGGAGCTTGAATCAATAAGTCAATTCATAAGTTTCATGCATGCTAGTGATCGTAATCATGAAAAGGGAATTTAATTGTCTATTACTAATCTGAGTTCATCGTCATCAAAGTCTTGTCCCGATTAGGAGTGGACCTATGACTAATCTGACTTGATTTGGTCAATTGATTGGTCACAGTTGAGCCAAGGAGTTCCCAAACCATGATAATTTAAAGCTTCATCAAATAATAGTAGGGAAACGAGCATTACCAGTCTGCAGGCATGAATAGGCTTCTGATATCTGCACCAGATCAAAATTCTAGTCAGCAGATTGAGAATTCAGGAGTTGACCTGGCAATTGAGAATGCTATTAAGAAGAAAATGCATAACCAGATATCTAAAAGAACCATCCGAATTTGCTGATTTGTTTTAGAAGTGGTCACATCACAAAGTCCATGAGTTGTTTGAGCTCCAGAAAGCTTACAAGTTTAAATTTGGATTCTGCTTGAGATTTTTCATGAGCTGGAAAACGGTCAGGATGTGACTCCCATGCTTTCCTTCTATAGGCCACTTTAACCTGGACTTACCCATTGTTAAGATTAGATGCACAATAGTACTTATGATAAAAACATAATGAAAAATTTAGTCATAATTTACAAGAGCAGATGTATAGAAAATTATCAAAGTATCAATCTGCAGCACAGTAGTTATTAGCTGTAAAACTTTAACAGCAATGACAATGGTCTTGGGCAAGATGATCATGTTTGACTTGGAGAATTTGTAGAAGACAAATGCCTACTCCTTCTCAATAGTGAAAAAAAGAAGTGAAACTATTACAAATACACTGTCATGAGAGGGTCTGTTGATAGGTATGGCATGACTAGGGCAAAGACATGTACATGTTCATAAATATTAGTCTATTTCACTCATCTCAATCCTGGAGCACTCTCATCCCAGCTTTTGAACTTCTATGCAAACAGTCTCATCATACTATCCAACATTGTCAAACTTTCTAGCACTATTGAACATCATAGCTTTTTGCTACAGGGAAAGGCCTTCCCAACAAGGAAACTTTTGCACCAGCAGGACTTCCTAGGAATTATTTGCCTTTCCTGCACTACTTTCTTCCCATTTTTAAGCTTCTCTTGACTGACTTCCATGCCACCAGTACACACATTTCATGCACCTGAGAGGATACCAGCATGCCATGAGCTGGCCAAGATTCACATGAATTGACTAGGATACATACTTCTCCTCTTCCTTGACACATAGTCATAGATAAGCCTCGTAAAATTTGAAGTCCCTCTCTCGATCAGACAAATATTCACCAAGAGTTTTTAAATCTTTTCTCAGCACTTCTAACCACAACCTTTTGGGCCTTCCCCTTGCCCTTTAGAGCCTTCAACTTGAATAGACTCACTCCTTCTAGCCACTGCCATTTTCGGTCTCCGATGGACACATATAAACCATCTACATCTACGCTCCCTCATCTTGCTACCTATTGATACTACTCAAGAGGTCAAAGGATTATTTCCTACAATATGCAAGGCGCGCATATCTTTTTCCTGTTTGTGAGGTTCTTCAGTCTTCCATTAGACCTGGTTGGTTCTCATGACCAAAATCCTCTGCAATATTGCCCGACCTACCTTTTATTGCTTGGTGCATTGAATGTTAGCCTTCAAGAAATGAATTTTCACAACACAAGTCGACAAAATTGGCATTATTTAACACACCTACTAGAGCAAACTGAGAATAACATTTTCTTCTTTTTAATTATTGATATGATTAAGCAAGAAAAGAAATACAAAGTTAGGAGTGGGGTAGTTTCGCCCCACATCCATAACAACACTATGCTCCTCTTCCAGAGAGAGAATCACACTAAAATAAGCAAAAGCTCATCTATCTAAAACATTTTTGCTTCATATCACTCAAATAACAGTTACCCGTACAATACGGGCAATCAAGTCAGTACTGAAATCTACAATGAATTTCACCTCAAGTCTTAGTCCAATGTGGATTTCGGGAATTTCACCTCTTAATGGAATCCAATATTGTGCAATCCACTTATCAGTGAAATCTCCATTTCCACCTTCTCATGGTTAGAGAAGTCAGAATTAGAGTCAAACTATCATAAATCAACCTTTGCTTTGCCATATCTTGAGGTAGATTTCCAAAAATGTCTACAAATCAAGTTGGAATAGGATGTTTACGCTAGGACAAAATATATCACTGCTCAAATGTATCGATGAAGATTCTATGCTGATCAACTAAAGTCGACATTCAATCCACCACCCAAATCCATATTCACTAGCAGCTGAAGTTGGATTGTTCTTGATTCCACCTCTACAGATTTCAAAATCAATTTCACTACCCTGACCTAAGACGAGTTCCAGAAGGACAAAAGTTTCTTGATGACTGGTAGATGCATGGAAGTTGAGAGAATATAGCAGAAAAATGGAGATTCCAAGCCAAAATAAGATTAAAAAGAGCAACAGCATAAAGATATAGAGCTGCGAAGAAAGAAATTTATAATCTACAGCCCTAAAATCTTGACATGTTCTTCAAGCAACCAAAATTTCCTATTCCAAACTAACGATCAAAGGATCCTCAGATCAGCTCTATGAACATATGAGGAAAGCAAATCTATTGCTAATCCACTAGTATTTTTCTTGATCAAGCCCAACTGAAATCTCTTAGATGCTGCTAAACTAAATCTCAACTAACCAAATTCCCACGAGTATTGCACATTGTCATGGTTCTGCAAAGACGTAGAGATCCCTATATATTACTTTAGAAGGAAAGCCCACTTGAATCTTCCTCGAATTGTTTAAACATCCATAGTTAATATAAAGTAAGAATGAGAAAAGCCCAAAATTTGTTGACCAAAAAAAGCCACCGTCTCCTACTGTCTTCAGTTCATGTTATATGGACCCAGAGGTTTGCATTGCATCAGACCTGCGAAGGCATCAGAACATGATCTCCATTCCAAGGCTAGGATCTAAAGCAGTGTAAACAAAGGGGAAATGCAGGTCAACATGAAACCACAACAAAAAAGAGTCAACTCGGCCAGGCTCTGCTCAGCTTCTGAGTAACTCTGCCAATTCTTATGAGTTGAAGTGTAACTGGTAGTACTAAAACACTACAAAAAGCAGTTGAGTGAAGGAGAAATTGACTTGGGGAACTCAAAGATTAACTTGAGGAGTTTTGCTAACTGCACTAACAAGATATTAAAATTCGAACCCTAGAACACATATTCCATACTAATAGATGCTCGAAGAAACCAGAATCTTTTCCAAACAACTTTCCCTTTTTATCATAGGAAAGCTCAATGAGCTGAGAAGCTGTCCCAAAATAAAGTTTTCATTTTAATTTTCTTCCACACTTAAATAAAAAACAGCTATCATTTAAGACATTTCACACCTGATAACTGAATATGTGATGTGTAATATCTCACAATGTTGTCCCTGATCTCTACCAAAAGAACAGCAACCGCCAGGACAAGCCATTTTGGAAAAGAATGAAATCACAGAAGACTTAGCTCAATCAGAGGAGACTCTGACCTCTCAAACAATTTAAAATTTGCAATAGAAACTGATAGTATTCCCTTCATCATTGGTTGAATATTAAAAGAAAAAAAGTTCCCCATGTGGAAACTACCCAAAGTAACTAACAGAAATCAATTGCTACAACTTCCCATTGTAACTTCCTCAAACCAACGATGTGGCTTCACTACAAACCACATATCATGCCACATAAATAACCCATGTGAAAATTACCCAAACTACCAAAGCAACTTCTACATCCAACATAAGTGTTCCCCAGAATTATCAATTTCCATGACATGTGATCAATTCAACTTAGATGCACATCTTCTCATCATTCCTCCTCAACACACATCTATGCCATCATTCCTCTGCCCTTGCAATGACCTTCTCCACAAGGTCAACATGTGGAAATTTCTTTACTATCCGATCATAAATTTTCCAAGTGGCATCATCTTGGTTTGAACCTATGTAGTCACAGGTGCGACTAGTCGCGCAACTAGTCACTAGGCGCAAAAAGGCACAGCCTTGTGACTCGACTAAGGCCAGGCGCAGCGGGTTTAAGGCGCAGTGCGCCTAGGCGTGCCTAGGCGCGAGACTCGCTGCGCTTTGTACCTTGCACGTTTTGCGCCCCCAACTTCAGGCGCACCATAATCAATATAAAACCCTTTTTTTCCCCTTCTTCTTCTTCTTCTTTTTCTTCCCAGACTTTCTTTCTTCTTCTTGCGACCATCCTCATCTTCTATTGACAATTGAAGCTTTCTTGAAGTGATTAAAGGTACTAAATTACATATTTTCGTTAGGTACTATGTAGTCGTAGGCGCAACTAGTTGCTAGGTGCAAAAAGGTATGGGCTTGCAACTCGACTTTGGGTAGGTGCAAGTGACTAGTCGTGCACCTAATGCACCCCCGTTTCCATGCGCCTTGCATTCACATTTGACACTTTTTCAATTGCAACTAGAGCTACAACCTTCAGATGCGCCCCCGGACCCTGCCGCCAGGGGCTGTTGCCCCCTTGGACCCCCACCAGGGCCGCCATCCCGGACCCCACTTCTCAGGGGCGTGGTCCCCAAACCCCCATTTGTTTTTGTAACAAATGTATAGATGACACCATTATAATGCTTAAAACAACTGATCCATAACATTGTTTTCATATTTTGCATATTTCTTTTCACTTTTCCTAAGTTTTGTTTCCATAACCTTCTTACTTTTCTATATTTCTTACTTTAGTACCCCTATTTATTTTATTTTTTTGTTTTATTTGTTTGTAGGATTCCTCTTATGATTGTTTGATTTGTTTTCATTCCACTCTAATAGATTCCTATACATTCTTGTATGTGTTTTTAACATAATTATGTCTGATTGTTTGGTTTAACTTTAGGTTGTTGTTGTAGACATGTTGATTTATTATTTAAGAATTCCATTTCACTCCTTTGACAAGTATTTATTCATATCTTTATATTTCTATGCTTTTTTATTTTTTTGGATTTTTTTAGATTTTTTCTGATTTTTTTCCTTTTTTTAAAATATTTAAAATCCTTAATTTTGCTCCTTGACGTCTAGTCGAGGGACTAGGCATGCCTAGTCCCTCTAGGCGCAAGGCACACCCCTTGCTCCTGGGTGCGCCTTGCACTTGTGACTACATAAGTTTGAACCTGCCCACTATACCAAAATTTTTGTCATGGCCCGATTATTTTTCTTAAGGAATTCAACTGAGAGAGATATTCATCATGTAGAGGCAATAAGGTAGGTTGGTAGATAGTTAAGGGACCCACTTTACCTTTTAGCTGTGAAATAAAGAACACTGGATGAATTTTTGAACCAGCTAGTAAGGCAAGCTACAGGTCCATCTTCTGAATGATTTGGTAGGGTCCATGTTATTGTGGAGCCAATAGGATGGGTTAACCTTTTTGCAACCAATGATTGATGATGAGCTTGCAGTTTCAAATAAACACAACCATCCTTAAATTTTCTCTCAATCACTTCATTTGTTCCTAGGCTATTGTTAGATTGTACTTCAATAACCTTAAAATCTGATCATGGTTTCATAATTTTTCTTCAACGGACTGGACCTTAGTAGCACCTTTAACACATGATAGAAGTGCAGGCAAAGGAATTCCATATGCAGCTTCAATTGGGGTCATGCCTGTGTGGGATTGGTAATTTGTATTATACCACCATTCTAACCACGATAGCCATCTCACCCATTCTTTAGGCTGTTGTTCCACAAAAAAACTAAGTTTCAAGACAACAATTTAGGATCTACAATTTTCCATCAATTTACAGGTGATAGGCAATACTCATTTTTAATCGACTGCCTTTTTAGCAAAAAAAAAAAAAAAACTCCTTTCATAGAGGCTAGTGAAAGTGATATATCTATCACTAATTATAGAAAGTGGCATTCTTCCATGTAGCTTAAAAACATAGTCAATGACATGTGTGTCACAATAGATGTAGTGAATGAAGGGCTTAAGGGAATGAAATGTCAATACTTTGAAGTCGGTCAACAACTACTTAAGACATTGGTAGTCCTTCAATGAAGTCCATAGTAATATCCATCCAAATTCTTTCTGGAATTGAATGGGGTTGTACAACTGGACAGGTAATAGTTTTTTATATTCTTTTGACCTATTTCACATTCTTTAATAAAATTTCTCACATACCTACACATCCCCTTGTGGTCCACCCCTTCACCAAACCCCGCATACGATACGCAAGAGCTTCGTGCATTGGGGCTGCCCTTTTACCTACACATCCCCTTCCAATAAAATTGTATAGCACTCAATGAAGGGTCCTATGGTACCTAGAATGTCCATTGGTATTGTGCATCTCACTAACAAATTGTTGTCATAGATGAGAATTTGTGCCTATGAGAAGACTCCCCTTGTAGAAAAGAATACCATCTTGATATTGATATTTTTGTGGATCACATTGCCCATCTAGTCATCTCTGTAATAAAGACAAAAGATCAGCTTCGTTGTTGTAAGCTATCTCAATGTCTTCTAGCCAAGTAGGAACCAAGGAAGATATCATAATTAGCTCCCTAAAATGTTCTCTATGCAATAAGGCATCCACTACTTGATTCAAACTTCCTTTCCCATAATCTTATAATCAAACCCCATCAACTTGCTCAATCATTTTTGTCAGGCAGGACAACTTGCTCAACCATTTTTGTCAGGCAGGAGGAGCAGTTCTTTGATTGAGCAAGTATTAAAGACTTCTTTGATTTGTGCAAATAGTAAATCAACACCCAAGGAGATAAGGCAACCATTATAGGAAAGCCAATAACATGGCAAGTGTTTCCTTCACATAGGAGGAGAGAGTGAGACACTTACCGTATAAAGCTTGACTAAGAAAAGTCATAGGGCATCCATCTTGCATTATACACAACCTAATCCCTGGACTGAAGCATCACATTCTACCACAAATCCTATAGAGGAATTGGGTAGAGCTAAAACAGGTGGTTGAGTCATGGCCATTTTCAAGTCATGGAATACCTTCTATGCTTCTAAGGTCCACTTGCCGTATACACAACCTAATCCCTGGACTGAAGCATCACATTCTACCACAAATCCTATAGAGGAATTGGGTAGAGCTAAAACAGGTGGTTGAGTCATGGCCATTTTCAAGTCATGGAATACCTTCTATGCTTCTAAGGTCCACTTGATTGCATTCTTTCTGAGGAGTGTTGCCAAAGGAACAAAAACTTGATGAATTTATCATAATAACCTATGAGGCCTAATAAGCCGTGTAAAGTTTTGACGGATGTGGGCTTTGGCCAATCAAGCACGCAAGCAATTTGATGTAGGTCCACCCCAACACCATGATAAGAAATAACATGACCCAACCTAAACTTTGATATTTTTGCAAAGAATTAGTAATCTCGTAGTAGCTTCAAAACAGTGCATAGATGGTGTAAAAGGCCTTCCCATGTTTTTCTGAAAATCAAAATATCATTCAAAAAGACAAACAAATTTCCACTAAGTATAGCCAAAATACATCATTCATAAGGCTGTGGAAAGTAGATGGGGCATTTGTTCATCCAAACGGCATAACTAGAGACTCATAATGTCCTTCATGAGTTCTAAATGCTGTTTTGGGAATATCCGGCTCATGAACCCCTATTTGATGATATCTCAATCACAAATCTGATCTAGGGAAGTAACATGAACCATGTAACTCATCAAGTTCAATAACTAGGATGGGATACTTATCTTCAAATGTTTGGCTGTTGAAAGCTCCAAAGTTTATGTGTAATCTCCACCCTCAATATGCTTTGTGCATAATAAGTAGTGATGGATATAGACTTGAGCCGGGTCGTACTATGCCTGTGTCCAACATTTATTGAACAAGCCTCTCTATTTTCATTCTTTTGGAAGTCAGGACAATGATAGGCTGCACTGAAATAGGTAGCCTTCCATCAATTAATGGAATACAATGGTCATGAGTATGATTAGGAAAAGCAAGCTTAACAGTTCAAGTTTGAACATATCCCACTTCTCCTACACGTGAACAAACTGCTTCATTCATGTGCTGGGGTTGCTGTACATTTTGAGATACTGAATTTTCTAGTCTCTCATTCCTCAAGGAGTTAGAAAAATCCTTGTATGTAGTTTCCATAAGTAAGAGGGTTGCAGGATCTCGTCCAATGTTAGTTCTTGAAGGTGGGAAGCCTCCCTGAGACTTTCTAGTTCTTCAAGATTCACGGATTCAAATTCCCAATTATAATCGTGGTATGGCTCTGATACCACTTTGTGATATGTTAAGCTCTCAAAATGCTGCCATTAACCTCTTCCTAAAGGACAGCCAGTGCCATGATGAGCTAACTTTGAAAAGAGTGGAATTACGAAAGGCTTAGCTCAATTGGAGGAGACCTTCACCTCTAAAACATGACAAAATTTGGGATATTGGGTATAAAATACAACAATATTCCCCATGTGGAGAACTACCCAAAGTAACTAACAGAAATAGGCTGCTACAATTTCCCATTGTAATTTCCTAAGACCAATGATGTGCCTTCACCACAAGTTATATATCATGCCACATACCCAAACAACCAAAGCAACTCCTACAACTAACGTAGTGGTCCCCACAACTACCCAAATTCCATGACATGTGATCAATTCAGTTTAGAAACACATGTAGCATCGGATTACAGAAAGCTGGTCTCTCTCTTACATAAGAAAAACCAGTAAAGCAGAATTCATCTCCTACATATAAAATAGTTTCAAATATTAGACATCGGAGAACAATATAATGGAAAAATGGAAGCACCCATTTTCAACATTCTCATGCTCCCAGAAAACACAGAATAAAGTACTGTTTCTATCGTAGAAATTTTTCTTCTGAAAATTCGACCTATGTTATGAATTCAAACAAGCATAGTTGGGTTAGGGAAGAAAAGCATCATTAAAGCTTTAAAAAACATATTTTTTTTGGTACCATCAGGTAAAGACAAGATATACTTTTGATCACAACTAAACCACCATGTCACACCCTAAACATCAGAAAGGCAAACTACAAACCCAAATTCTGGAGAACCCTTGAGCCCTAGAAAACAAAAATAACGCAAACCATACCAATTCCGAGCAGTCACCATACAAAACCCTACTAAAGCAAACAGTGAGGAATTAGCTTAAATTCCACGTCTCTAGCTGAATCAAAGCTCAGAAAGCACGAGACTTTCAAATTCTCTTCTGATATACGTGAATCTAGTTAACAGAAACATCCAGGACAGGACTACAAGAACAAGAATCTGAATCTGCATCGATTATTCGCCAAATATAAATTTATTTGCAGTTCCAATTTTTCTTGTTTACCTGAGATTGCGTGGGATGAGAATTCGGTGGAAAACCTAGATGCTCCCGGGCCTCATCCCCCTGCATTTCCCCTGAATTTTCTTCGGGTATTTCTCACGCATTTGGAGTCGCATTTTATAATAATATAATTGTGTGCGTTTGGATGAGCAAGGGGCGTTGTGCGCAATATAACGCTTCGTACGCCTTTGCTTCTCTACTCTCGTGTCTGGTGGCATTGTGCGCATTATAGAATTTGTTCAAGTCAATCGTGAAAGGAATAGTTGATTTCAGGGTAAAATTTGACACTGTGGAGGATGTGGATTTCGTTCCCAAAATGCACATGAAACATTTCTTTGAAGACTTCGAAGGTGGCGGCCGTTTGGTTTTGCCTAATGAAACGGGCTTTTCACCGTTCCAAAATTTTATTTTGAAAAAGAGATAATTTTTTTATAAATTCTTTATAAAAAAAACTTTAAAATAAGAACTATATATCAAAATACTAAAATAATTAAATTAACAAAATTAATACTCATTCTAGCAATGGACTTATAATGAATTGAGTCCTTAATTATGGACTCAAAACAGCACCCCACTCATTGGGCTCTCATAGAACAATCTTATAACCCAAATAGCACATAGAAACAAAAATCCAACTAACTTAAGACTTAAATTCCAAACACCCAAGATTATTGTAATCATAATCTTTCTATGTAAAAATTTTGTAATTACCACCCCTAACAAACCCTAAGATCATTGTCATCATTGGATTGACAATTGCAAGTAGCATAAACAATTTAAAATTCCCTATTTCCTTCCTCTTATGCTAGTCTTTTCTCCACTACCATCAACATGATATCCATCCATTCTTTCCCAATTGACTCACCAAATTTTCAACACTACCCTAATTTTACAATTGAGCCCTAAATTCACAAAGATTTGTTTAGTTCCACAATATCATAGTGCAACATCTTCCACATAGACATGGCTCAATTCATAAAGCCAAAACAACCAGCTCAACAAAGATTTCAAGGCTTTATTGTTACACACGAAACTACCTCATAAAATCGCAATTTTCTATTTTATCTAATCTTTCAGTGCCATGAGAAAGCAAATAGAAACAACCATGGATTCATACCCATGTGTTGATTCTTACACCCTTTCATCAAATAGAAACATAGAAAAGTTTTATATTGATATTCAAGGATGATAGAGATTAAGAATTTAGAAAGCAGCCTAGAATCTTTGATGAATATTCGTGTATATATATATATATATATCTTGCTTTCTGAATCTCATTCTTCTTCTATGAAATTTGATGGTTGAGTTATATTTACTAAGTTTTCATGAAGACCATATTGAAAATGAACATATAGATGTTGTTTGTTAGACATTGAATGCTAGGAGAAGAACCATGACTAAAGAAACAGAGAAAACATATAAAATTTGAGAAAGATACTAAATATCTCATTCTTGTCAACCAAATGCCTGAACAATCCCTCTAATGGAGTTGCCCCTCACCTTGATGTTGTTTTTTACTTTTTACTCAAAGAAAATTTGAAAAATGAAGCCCAAATTTATTTTTTTAAATGGTGGACTCATGCACTCACTCACACACCACTTAGAGGGGCCTTGACCTCATGACCTTCATAATTAAGAGCTCACTCTTGTGCCATTGCACCACACTCACTGATGAGATATTCAAGGTGGGTTTTGCCTTTATAAGAGTTCCAAAAAGGCTATGAATTCTCCCCATTCATGCTTTTTAACTTTCCCAATCAATTTGGAAAATGAATTACCATAATACCATATGTTTCATTGTAAACCATAGACATTTTAAGGTTATTTTCGTGAAGTGGGAGAAAATATCTTTTCCAATTATTTTTTACAATTTTTTAAGTTTTTTGAGATTTGAGGAGCCTTGGCGCAACTGTAAAAGTTGTCGTCGTGTGACCTTGAGGTCAAGGGTTCAAGGTGTGGAAACAACCTCTTGCAAAATGCTAGGTAAGGCTGTGTACTTTAAGCCCATGTAGTCCACCCCTTCCTTGGACCCTGCATAGGAGGGAGCTTCGTGCACCGGGGCTGGCCCCTTTGGATCAAAATACATGTTTTACACTGAAATGGTAAAAAATGATCAAAGTGACCAAAATGGTCGAATATTTATGAAAAATCAAATAAAATATTTAAAGCTCATTATGTTCTAATTTTCATATCAAAACAAAATATTTTTAGTTGTTTCGACCGAAACAAAATGAAATTCAACTAATGTTGAAACAAAGTCATCTCTTGTGAACCTTGGCAAAGTATCTTGAACTTGGTAAAATTCTTTAAATAATTTGCCATTGAAGTACATGAATAGCTATTAGGACTATCAATAGATCAAATTCAATTTAGATACCCAAATTTAATCCTATCCATTCAATTTTATTATCTCATATTTTACTTTGAATCTTCATAATCCTAATCCAATCCATTTCTATTAGGTTTGGTGTGGATTTTGGATTATCTATAGATTTATTTAGTGAATATTTATACTTTTTCTCAACCTAAAATCCAATCCATTTCTATTAGGTTTGGTGTGGATTTTGGATTATCTATAGATTTATTGAGTGAATATTTATACTTTTTCTCAACTTAAATTTTATGTACGAGATCAATTTTACAACCCAATTCAACCCATAGGATTTACATATATCAAATCAATTTAAAAAAAAAAAAAAAAAGAAACCAAGTGCAAAAGAATAAGAATGTCAATATGAAGCAAAACAAGTGTCACTTAAGCATAACAACCGATGCCATAAATAAAGCTTATAAGCTAGAATTTAGCATCATGGGGGAAGGAGGGAGCATTGACCCTCGACTCCTTCCCCTATCATTTAGGAGCTACCTAATTCAAAAAGGGAACAAACTTAGAGAGTAGGAATTAAATCTAAACTAGAAAATAATGCAGGAAAGAAATTATAGCTTAAAAGGCAAGACTAGAGTAACATAAAAAACGAGGAGATTAGATACTCCAAATAACTACTCCAAAATATGGAAGCTTGAATTGAACATTTTACAAGAGTTTCAAAGGAAAAAAGTCACTTTTTCATTCTACACCAAGATTCCCAAGTCTCTAAAGCTCTAGAACTAGCATGAGATAGGTTTTCAAGATTAAAGCCTTCTTATTATAAGGTTTGCTTACTTTCTCTCATGGTTCTACCCACTTCATATAGGTTATATCATTCGATAGGGTAAGAGCATGGATACCATGTTGATATCTTGCTCCTCATAAAACTTCATCCAAGAGAATGAATGTTTGGCTCATATACATGAATTATTGATTATACACATGAAATGTTGACCAGTACACATGAATATTTTAAATATTCTCTCTTGGGAAGCTTCTGGAAGGGGACATGCTTGATAGGGTGCATGGTCTCTTCCTCGTGAAATTGGGATGTGCACTTTAAACTAGTTCCAAACTTTAGATTGTTCAAGTTTTGGTACATTCTAGTGATGAAATTCCATGCTTATGGTGAACTATTTTAGGGAACATACCTCAATTTATCTCTTGGAATTCTCTAGAATTATGGTCAAGAGGCCTAGTAGGGAGTTTCCCTCGTTTTTGAGCCTATCATGCATATGTTGGCTTACATGCCCCAATTTTTATGATTGTTCAGTGATTTTCATGACTAGGTGGTTCCTTGAATAGGTCATACCCCAAGCTTACTCCCATGACTTGTGCTTGATGTATCCTACATAAATGTGAGTCTCATTGCTGCAAATAGATCATCATTGGGGAACAAAGTTTAGTTTGAGATGGTTGGATAAAGCTTAAAATTGGGTCTTTATGCTTGACCTAGAAGCAATTCTTCATTCTCAAGGTATACCTCTATCAAAATGCAAGTACATTATTGAATTTTAAAAGCATGGACAAAACATATTGAAGTGGAAATCCACTTTGTTTGCGATCTAGTCTTCAAAGGCCTTTTAATGGTTCTATTCTATCTATTAAAGAATAAGGTGGCATTATGACAATCTCTCTCTACCATTTGATTTTAGTTGTTAACTAGTCAAGTTGAAAATCTAATATGGGGATTCTTCAATCTGATGATCTACATTGGAGTATACTATGGTTTGTATCTTTGTAAAGGTCTATCTTTTCATTCGACATGTTTTTGTAGTCCTAATCTAATCGCACTGTGTGTGTGTGTGTGTGTGTGTGTGTGTGTGTGTGTGTGTGTGTGTGTGTGTGTGAAGAGTCACAATAGGCACGCATGCTCTTAGTGTGAGAAGAAGCCCACAGCCTATGTTTCATGCACAACAAAACTTTTTTCTATAGATCCAATACATTCATCATGTTGAAAATGTCTTAGATAGGTTATAGATCAAATGACATGTTCACTAAATGCTTTTAACTATGTTTTCATGAGTAAAAAATTGTGATCATTCATTTTTATTAATTTTTTTCAAGGGCACAAAAGAAGTAGCTAGGATCATTCAAATGCATTAGTTTTTTTTATGGGTTTACATATTTTGGCATGGAGAACATGATAAATTACTTGGATCTACAAAAAGAAATCAACATGTATGAAACTAATGTTTTCATGTTGTTTTCAAAAGCCAAAAAGGAAATTCAAAATATTATAGTTAGACTATAGTTCAAATGAAAATGAAAATTTGAATTTCCTTCAAAATTAGAGAACACCAAATTCCATTGATGCTCATTTAGTTTTAAACAATTCCCACATAAGTTGTTACTTAAAATAATGGCATAAAACATTATCTAATATATTCTTTCACCACTCCCTTTAGTGTTTAAATGATTATCTTAATACATACGAGGGTTATTTATATTGATATATATATATATATATATATATATATATATATATATATATATATATACCGTAGGTGTACATGCTCTTGAGCATGAGAAGAAAGCAGTGATGTGAGACATAGAGTCTCATCAGACAGAACAGTAGGTGCAACCAAAGACCTCATTAGGGGGTCTCCATCCGAACATGATGAAAAAAATTGGATCACTTTTTATGGATTTGTTGAGAATTATTCTGATTTAGTTCATGGCCTATTAAAAGTAGAAGATGCTCTAGTGGGATCGAGATGTATGGATTCGTGGATCTATGTGTCTATATAGATCTTGTTCATGGATTATAAATGAAAGAGGATTTTAGAAGTTGTTTAATAATAAATGACTTTAAAAATGATAAACTTTTGAAGTCACTTTGTGTCAAATGACTTTAAAAGCCCATTCATGCATAATATTAATCATTGCACCAAATCTCTTATCATACTTTTAAAGTCGCTTAGAATAAATGACTTTAAAAAAGGGTGACTTTTAAAGTCGTTTTGTATTAAGAGACTTTAAAAGTCTGTTCCCATTAAATATAAATCCCTGCCAAAATTTTCATGATACTTTTGAAGTCGCTTACGTAAAATGACTTCAAAAGTTATTGATTTTTAAAGTCGTTTTCTACTAAACGACTTTAAAAGTACATAACTTTTGAAGACTTTTAATTTTAAATGACTTTAAAAGTGCTTCCTATGAAAAATTCCATCTCCACACCCATTTTTCAAAGTCTCTTATAGTTAAATGACTTCTTAAGTAGATATACTTAAAGTCGTTTATTTTAAAGCAACTTGTAAAATATTTATGAAGTTGGCTGTCAAATAAGCGACTTCTTTATGCCGACTTTAAAACCCTCATATGTGGTAGTGTAACTTAACTTTCCTAAGCATAAAATTAACAACTAACCTAAGGGAACATGCATTAAACAACTACTTCCATAACTATTCAATCATCTAAATAAAATAATTAAACTTATGGAAAAGGAAGCTTTAACAACTACAATCTAAGCGCAACATGCAAACAACTAATCAAGATCGATACTACTAAACTACTTTCCTATCATGAATGAAGTAAAAAACTTGAATCTAATTGGGCAAAAACTCATCTAAAACCATACTTGATTGAATGAATACTGAAAGTAATGAAGGAACAATCAACTTTCATAAAATTATTCAATGCTTCAACCTTTAATCTTTTCAAAACCATGCATTCCACTTTTGGATTGAATGCATGGTTTCTTAAAAATTTTAATTGAATTATTTGATGATTTCAACACAACATAATACTAATTCAAGATATCCTCTAAATGAAAAAAGTAAGGAAGACTCTTGCTCATTCATCAACCAAGTAAGATTTCATTAATTATCAAGGGTTTGCATACAAGTGAATACATGAAGGGTTTGATGAAAACACACCACTCTTTAGCCCACTTTAAAACCAAAACTAAATAGTAAAGATGATTCCTCTTCTACAAATCTTAATAATCAAAGGCAAATCTAATGGAATAAAAGGCAAGACTCAAAGGAACTCAAGGAAACAAGGATGGAATTCAATGAAAACTAAAGAGAGAAAAAAGCAATGAAAGGTAAAAGGAAAGACTAGAGTCAAGAGGACTTCCCTTGGCTATCACTTCAAGGGAAAAGTAGCCTTGAATCTTAGTATTTAAGGTAAGGAAAAGAAAGTAAAGTAAAGTAAAAGCTAGCATGAAAAGTCTAAGATGAAACAAAAGAAAAGGTGAGACGAACCAACATTGAAAGGAGAATCAGATACACTAAAGACCAGGTGTGGAGTAGCTTGGAGAGAATCCTCAAACCTTAGGAAGAGAGTAGCACCCAAAGGAAAACAAAGAAAAGCAAGTAAAAGAGTGAATATAAGGGGCTTAGGAAAAGGATGTCACCTTCTATGAAGGGGTCTTTTTCCTAGGCATAAAAGTTTGCCCTCTTCTTAGATTTGTGATGTTTTATAGTTTTTGTTTCTAATTTTCCTAAGGTACCCTAATAACAAGGTGTGGTTGGATGAAATCAAGTTAATTTGGAGGGTTAAAATGGTAGGTATCTTAAGGTTTCAAAAGAGGAAAGTGGGTGGAAGGTGGCTACCCTTTTCGAGGTGGAGTAGGTGGGAGATGCCACCTTTTTAGGAAGGGGCATCTCCCCCTTCAAAATTCATTGAACCTCCTCCAAAATAGGAAGGTGGGTGGGGTGATTAGATAGGAAAGTGATAGAGGGAATAAGGTTGAGTATTATGGTTTGGTTGGGTAGTTTCCTAAGAGGTGGAGAATGGTTGGGTGGTCAGCTTGGCCCCTTGACTTGTCACCTTGTCCATGGCTTGAATTTGACTAAGGTTGCTTAAGGGACTTCCATGCAAAGGTGATGGAAATACATGGTTTACTTTATGGGCCCACTTTGGCCACCTTTAGCTCCTTTAATTACATCCATTTCTGGTTCTAAATATAATCCCCATCCTTGATCTCATGTTGGATTGATGATTCTTAAGCTTTGTCTCAATCTTTTGATCTTGATCTTTAATATTCATCTTGATCGATCTTAGCCATCAGATCATCTTTCCAAGACCTTTGCTTTCTTCAAATTTCTTCTGAGGACTTTGCCCCCACACCCTGGGTAGGGGTGTGCCACCCTTTGCACCCTCGATGAGCTAACCATATCTCTCAACCCGAGAAAAACTCTTGGATTAGCTTATGGACCTACAAAATATCAAACTTTTGCTTCATTAGATAAAAAAAAATGCATGTGTTATGAATTTTGGTCTAAAAATCCTAATTTACTTCAATAAGGTTTAACACATGGATAACTAATTTGGTGGTTTTTATGAAAAATTTAACACTATCACTATCCTAGGGTTAGCTTTTTCTCCAACTATTCAACTTTGATCGAAGAAAATTTTTTCCCGTAAGACTTTACTTAGAACTTCTTTTCTTTTCTTTTTTTAAAGGTAAGGTATCTCTTATGGAGTGACCCTTTATATGCATCATGCTAGGATTACATCATATGGATCTTTCTATTGATTTAATGCACTCTTTTAAGGAAACTCATGGAAAAGAGTTCCCCTCAGATAGAAATATAAATTCATGGAAAATGTTAAAATAAGTAAAACAAAAAAGAGTTATGGGCCATCCAAAATAACATTAAGAAACTAATGCTCTCATCCATGGAGGGAAAATCTCCAATTAAAACAAACTCACAGAGGCTCCTCGGGGACTGTCCATAGGATAGTAGGAACCACATGCTTGAACTAGTTTCTTACTTATTTTGGCTACAAACCACCAAAGCTAAGGATAAGATCCCATGAGCTAAGTGCTTGAAATCCTCTAGCATCGTATTCTATGTAGATAGTGGGTGGGGTTTCTTTTGCTTGGTGATGTCTTTCGAAGAAGACATGATGAGAAAATGGCAAATAAAAGAGAGAGAAAATAATAAAAATAATGAAGCTTAATGAAAGTTTTATTCTCCTCTTTTTTCCATACAAAATAGGCCCATGCCTTACAACTAAGTAGTTCCATTTGCCAAATAGGCATAAAACTGTTAGCATCTCTCCCCATGTGGGTAATAAGCACCTTCAATGGAATACCTAGATAGAGAAGAGGGCTAGATCCTCTTATGCATGGGGCATATCTCCTAAGGAGGTATAAGAGAAAAGGACTCCAAGAAGAGAGGGAGGAAAGAAGGTATGCAAAAGCAGAAGAGGAATGTAAGAGAAAAGGGGAGAGAATCACCAAAAAAGAGCGCTCATATTTTCTCAACCTAGGCAAAAGGGTACCTCAGACACTCTTAACAATTGCACTTTACCTATAAAAGACTTTTAAAGACCTGTTTAAACTTATTAACACTTGAGCAATGAGCCTTCTATTTATAGAGTTTGAGCAAGGAATTTGTGTAATTATAACAAAATGCAATGGCCAAAGTGAGGAGTCAATAAAGATGAGGTTTTGGCTAGTATTGTGAGACATATCATGCATACTAGTGCTTTGAGACATATGATCATGTGTTCCAGGCCTTTGTTATACATGATCATCTATTACAAGGAGCCTAGATTACATAATTTTGTGATCAAGGTGTGTGACACATTTTAAAGCATGTTTTGACCCTTTTGAATGTGTTTTAAATGCAATTTAAGTGTTATCTGAGCTTCTCGTTTTAGAATTCAAGTAGAATGCAATTTTGAACTAAGACTTTAGCTAAATTGGGATTGAAATTGAAATTAAGATATTATTTAAAACTTTAGCAAATCAATTGGATTATTTAAAACTTAGCTAAATTTTGCAATTTCTTGGATCACTGAGGAATTTTGGAAGCTTTAGAAAAACCTAGGAATTACTTTAGAAACTTAGGATATTTTGAAAATAATGGTTTCTAAAAAAAAAAATTTGGAGATCTAAAATAATTTTGCATGTCACAGAGAACTTAGGAAAGTTTGGTACTTTGATATTTAGGAAAAACTCTTTGGAAACTTGGGAATAATTTGAAAACTTCTGTTTTAAACTTACTTAGGAGTTCCTTTTGAAAAATTTATCTATTGGAAACTTAGGATGTTTTAAAATACTTTGGAAATTTAAAGGATTTGAAAACAAGAATGACTTGAAGTTTAGAAGACAAAAGTGGGTAAGCTTTAAGAAAACATGGGATTTTGAAAACCCCAAAACATGAGCTTGAGTAAGTTTCACAACTTCTCTCAAGGCCTTAGGGTTACCTATAGATCCTTGTAAATCCTCAACAGCTACAAAATTTAGTGTCTTATAAATCACGAAGCCTCAACGTATTTCTAAGAGTGAGAGCTTAGCCACAAATAAATATAAAGTTTACAACAAGTGCAAGATCACTAAGAAAACATTCAATATAGTTAAAAGAAAATCATCCTTTCTTGAGTTAATCCATGGTGATATCTGAGAGATGACAGATACACTAACAAGAGATGAAAAAAGGTACTTTATAAAGTTTATTGATGAATACTCAAGATATGCATATGTTTTCTTTTTCACAGTAAAGATGAAGAAGCGGTTGAACACTTTAAGGCTTAAAAAGCTGAAGTTGAGAATATTTACAACATCAAGATTAAGACAGAGGTTTGACATTGATGGAGAATACATGCCAATAAATTTTTTTTATCTTTTGTGAAGAAGTAGGTATTGCTCAAGAATTCAATGCTTCATAAACTCTTCAATAGGATGGTTTTGTTAAAAGAAAGAATAGAGATCTTGTTCAACCAGGTGAATTCCATGCTTATGAGTCTAAGAATGTCAAACAGCTTTTGGGGTGAAGCTCTATTCTCAACTTGCCATATTTTGAATAGAATTCCTAATGAAAGACTCAAAACTAGCCCTTACGAGTTGTAGAAAGAAAGAAATCCCAATTTTGACTCATGTCATCTGACGTGACTCCATAGGTTCCAAGGTTAGATATTGAGGAACTCACTACGTATTTGTTGGCTACTTATGATGAACAAAGCCTACAAATTGTTGAATTTAGAGATTCCTGATCCTCACACTATTATGGATGTAAGTAATGTCAATGTTGTAGAGAGTTCATTTCCTTTAGAAATGGTCAATATGAAGCATAAGAAATTCCTTCATCCAGTAGAACAACTCTTTTAGAAACTAGTCAAAATAAAGTGGAAGAATTCCTTTATCTAGTAAAAGAACAAATTCTTCGTTGACTAATTTATTAGAATTCAAAGAAGCAAAAGGGAAAGAAAAGAGAACCAATTTCAACCTAAGTTTGAAGTCTACTTAATAGAAGATGATCCTACCACATTTCAAGGCAATGACTAGACATGACATAGGATTTTGAAAAGAAGTAACATTTGATGAAATTCATTCTATTAAGCTTAGCACCACATGGATGCTAGATGATTTTCCATCAGGGGTGCAAAAAAATTGGCTACAAGTTGGTCTTGAAAAATAAGATGAGAGCTAATGGTACTCTTAACAAGTACAAGTCTAGAATAATGGCTAAGGGATTTTGACAGAAAGAACGCATTGGTTATTTCAACACCTATGGCCAAGTTGCCAAAAGTTCCACTATTAGACAACTTATTGCAATTGTAGTCACACATAAGTTACTAATACATTTGATGGATGTTAAAACATCCTTTATGAATGGAGATTTGGACGAAGAAATATTTATGCAATAACCTAAGGGAAACATAATGTTTTCATATTACTTAAGTCATTGTATAGTATGAAAAAGGCTTCAAAGTAGTGGCATGAGAAACTTAGAACATTCATTACATAAAATTAAACATACCCAATAGTAGAGACATTTGTGTTCACAACAAGTTTTACAGTAACAGGCGAGTGATCATATGCCTTTATGTGAATGATTTCTAATATTTGGAACAAACTTACATAGTATTGTTGATACAAAGTAGTCTCCTTCATCAAATTTTGATATAAAGGTCCTTGGTGAAGCTTATGTAATTTTAGGCATCAAGATAATCAAAAAGGAGAATGCACTAATTCTTACATAGTCTAGTTACATAGAGAATGTACTCGAAGATTTGATCACTTTGACTGTAGATATATGAATACTCCTTTTTGACTCAAAGGTTAAGTTAATAAAAATGATGGGAACTCAGTTGATCAATTGAAGTGCTTGAGCGTACTTGGTAGTTTGATGTGTGTGTGTGTGTGTGTGTGTGTGTGTGTGTGTGTGTGTGTGTGTGTGTGTGTGTGTGTGTGTGTGTCATTCATAGTGAAGTACACCGGAAAACATTGAGGTGATTTCTACAATATCTCAATCAAAATCTGCACTATGGACTATAGCATGGCAGAGAACCGATTGTGGTAGAAGGATACAATGATGCATGGTCTATTACCCTGGGTGGTGCAATTTCATGGAAATAGAAAAATAGACACGTATTACTCCTTCTAGCATGGAATTTGAGTTTACTGTTTTGGCTTTCCAGTAGAGAGGAAGCACAACAGCCAAGGAACCTATTAATAGATATATTAATGTTGTTGAAGCATGTGGCTTTTGTGACTATTTTTTGTGATGACAATGATTCAATAACAAAAGCATACAATGAACATTGTAATGGGAAATCTCACAAATTATGTGTGAAACATGATAGTATAAGAGAATTGGTCAAACTTATTATCATTTTGACCTAATATGTAAAATATAGACACAATTGATCTAACCCTCTCTCCAAAGCCCTAGGAAGGGAACCATGTTTGAGACATCAAGGGGAATAGGCTTAAAGACCTCACCATAGCGACAATTCTACTTAGTGTAATTGACTAGGTTCCAAGGAAAAAATAAGTTGTCTGGATCTATCAAATGTACTATAGTTGTTCAAGAATAAATTTAATTTTCATTCCTATTATCAATGATTAACTTCCTAATCTTTTCAAATTTGTGAAATAGGACAACCAGTATCGGATTGGTGGGGCCTAGTGTGAGTTCTAGCACCAATTAAACTTAGATTTGAGTAAATTATGAACCATCAAAACTTGTTAAATTGAGTGTTCTATTGTGGATAGAATGACTTGAATTTTAATTATAGTTTCTTAAAAAAAAATTTGAGTAATTTCCCTCAAAATTAAAATTTTTATCAAAATTCAAGAGATTATAAGAAATTCAAGATTTTTTTTAAATGCTGAATTTGGATGATAAAAGGTTGGATTGCGCTTGACAAGAGCTTTCCAAAAATTCATAGTTCATGCCACTATTGAAACCATGGGTTGCAAATGATAAGAGCATCTAGCACTATCATGACTTAGGTAAGTTTTGAGAAAATAATAATTGTGCAAGTATGGGTCAATCTCATGGGGACTCAAACTAAAAAGTATGAGTTCAAATAAAACTAAATTCCTAAAATTAACACAAATTAAAAATTAAATAATAATACACTAAAATTTTCATATTTATTACTTAAATAAAAATTGAACAATTTTGAAATTAATTGGCAAAGAAATTAAACAAAATAAATCTAAAATTTCACTTTTCTAACTTAATCGCCGTGTCATACAACATTTCTCTATTTTTTGTCACATCCAAGTAGATCAACCCATACCAATTAATCACCGATGTCCTTGATTGCTGATTTAATAGTTTGATTATGCAAAATTTTCAAAAATAAGATGATCTAGATCAATGGATGAAACTGTGATATGGACAACTTTGATTGATAGTATGAAATCCTTATGTAAGATCATAGCTTCTGGATCATCTAGGAATTGAATTTAAGTTAATATGCAAAGGTGGATTTGAAATCATGAAAAGAATAAAGAAGAAATTAAGATAAACCCTTTTGGTTGAAGCAGAACTGCTAATTTAGTTCAGTTAGACAATCTATCCCGATGCTAATTTAAGGGTATTTTATGTAAAATTAAGCATTCAGTAATAGTAATAAAGAGCCACTTATGCCTTGCCTAAGCTAATCATAATGGTTTCTACCTAAATCATAGCCTCTCAGGTGTGTGGTGCGGTCGTGACAGTCTTTGTATGAGAGCTAGGCAGGAGGTCCATTGGAAAAAAATTGTTTTGTCAGCTTTGAATCACCCACGATTAAGAAATTGTCATGTGTCTTTTTGAAGTGACATGATTGATAGTTGATGATTGTTTGTTTGATTGGTTGGTTAACTAGCTTTTGCTATTGATGTTTTTGAAAGTGCAAGCATGGTTGAGGTTGGTAGCTGTATCTTGAGTTTTGGAGGATTAGCATTGCATGCATGCGGTCCAATCTATAAGGCTATTGGATAGATGGCTTAGGCAATTGCTCATATCCCCAGGCAATTGCTTTACATGAGTTTAACAAGTTAGAGACATCCAAGTTTGATGGGACATCAAATCCCATGAATGTAGAATTGGCTTGAGTAGATTCAAAGGATCTTTGAGGCACAGAATATTGCTGAAGATTTAAAGGTATGGGTAGCCACTTTTTAGTTCACAAGATAACCCATCCATTGGTGGAGAGCTACAAAGGGATCCAATGAGGAGTTGACTTGGGAACTCTTTAAGGATTCCTTTCTGGGAAAGTATTTCTTTGGTGTGCAACAAGATGCAAGGTGGAGGAATTCATTAGGCTTGCGTAGCATAACATGACTAGTGGGTAGTAGGCTACCATGCTTGATCAATTATCACAATTTGCCCCATTTATGATCCCACTCCGAGGGATAAGGGCCATCATTTTATTTAGTGGTTGAGGCATTATATTCAACAAAGATTGACACCCTTCATGATGAAGGATTATGTCGATGCCGTGGATAGAGCCCAATTGGCTAAGGATGATAAGGATAGTGAAAGGAGGGCTTGGGAGTTTAGGAAGAGAAGCTTTGGGAAGCCTCACTCCCTAGTGGTAAGGGAAAGAGTAGAAAAGGGATCCTACATGAGAGTAGAGTGCTCAAACTCGTTCTTCACTTTTTGGAGTGGCCAGAATGACTTACTTCAGATGTGGCTAGGAAAGGCATTTTAAGAGGAATTATCCAAGGCTAAGAGCATCTCTGAGCTAGATAGAGGATCAATTTTAGGGTAGTGCATAGAGTGGCAATAGGCTACATGTTTAGGGACAATGCCCAACAAAGAGGTCAGATGCATTGGTCAAGGGTGCACGTCATGTAGCACGAACTTCAGAGTTGAGAACATAAGGAAGAGTCTATGCATTAACACAATCAAACACTTAGTTAGACTCTACCAACATTGAAGCTATGTGTAGTTTGATTCTTGTGGAACACATTCTTTCATGTCTTCTTCAATTATTTATTACTTGAATTTGGACACTGCACCATTGGACTCAACATTGTGGGTTGAGTTGCCAATCAGATTGAGTGTGACATTGAGCAGGGTTTGCCCAGGGTGTGAAATTGAGGTGGCAAGTCACATGGTGAAATTAGATTTGGTGGTTATGAAGATCAGCCCTTTTAATGTGATCATGGGAATGGATTTATTTTTGGAGTATATTGCCACCATTGATTGTAGTTGGAAGAAAGTGACGTTTGTATTACCGAATGAGGTTCATTTTCATTTCTCTGATGGATGCTCACAAGTCCATGTTGATTATAGATGTTAGAAATGCTACATCCTTTGGCAGTGGTAGAATGGAAGTGGGAGCACATAACCATGGACTTTGTGGTAAATCTTTTCCACACCCAATAAGGTTGCAACAATGTGTGGGTGATTGTTGATAGGTTGAGTAAATTAGTGTACGTCTTAGCAGTGAAGGTTACGAACTCACTCAAGACATTGAGTTGGTTGTACGTAAGTGAGAATGTGCAGTTGCATGGAGTCCATGTATCCATTGTGTCAGACAGAAATTTTAAGGTTGACCTTCAGATTCTGAAAAGGTTTAAAAGAAACATTGGGTACAATGTTGAGTTTTAGCTTGGCATTTCATCCCCAAACCAATGGGGTAGTTTAAGAGGGTGATTTAGGTTTTCAAAGACATGCTAAGGGCATGCACGCTGGATTTTCAAGAAAGAAGGGTTGAACACCTACCATTGATGGAATCCTCATACAATAATAGTTTCCAATCTAGCACTAGGATGGCACCATTTGAGGCATTGTACAATAGACCATGATAGTCCTCAGTTTGTTGTGCAGAGAATGGTGAGGCATCATTGATAGGCCCTGAGTTGGTTAAAGAGACCACAAAGAGGGTGAAACAAATCAGACAAAGGTTGTTGATAGCTAAGATCAAACTAAGAGCTATGCATATTGTAGGAGACAACCATTGGAATTCGAGGTTGGAGATCTTATTTTCTTGAAAGCTCAACTGAGGCCAGGTGTGACATGTTTTGCTAAGAGCAGGGAGCTACCTCCTTGATTCATTGAACTGTTTGAGATTTTGGAATAGGTTGGAGAAGTGGCTTACCGGTTGGCCCTACCTCCATAGCTGTTATCGGTTTATGAAATTTTTCATGTGTTAATGTTGTGAAAGTATGAGCCAGACACTTCTCATGTTCTTGATTAAACAAACCTTGTTGTCCATGAAGATGTTTCATATAAGGAGAAACCAATACAAGTGGTTGACTGAAAACAACAGATTTGTGCTGAAAAGTGACACTGTAACAACCCAAATTTTTACTAAATAACATTAGGAGACAAATTGATAACTGCATGCCCCTCACAAAAAATGGGCCCCAGAAGACGGCCAACCAAGAGGAGCTTGAGATGTAGAACTCGACTCCCAACTACTTGTCATTGGGGAGGAGGCTAAAGGAGGGAATGCACTACCTCCCTCTCCCCAACTTCTCCTCGCCCCTGTTCTTCTCTCAACATCAGCATCACCATCGACGAATGCCATAGGTACAGGGTAGGAAACCCACCAACGCACAGCCTTCTCCCTCCCTCTTGTCTCTCCCTTCCCACTATTTCCCTTTTCTTACTCACCATTTTCCCCTCTCACGCATGCTCCCAACATCAACCACAAGTTTATAGTCATCAGGTTTTCCCCTTTTTGGGCACTAAATGGCCATGAAATCACTTCAATTTCCATAGGATTGAAGGTAAAATCAAGATCTACAAAAAACATATTTTGTTTTCATGACATTCTATGTAATATAGTTTGGTGATGATCATTTTTCGGTTGTCTTCTCCAGTGATGGTGACTGAATTCCAGTGAGGACAAAATTTTAAAATTTGTATCTCTGGAATCCTTGTTACTTGATCTACACATCAGTGTCAACAAAAGTTCAATCAAAGATCATCTAACCATTGATTTTTATTTTTTCTAAACATGGTGCACATGTGGTATTAGATCTACAAATCTGATAGTTGAAAATGCCATCAAATAGTAAATAAATGAATATAATGATATGAATTGCATGTTAAGGATGATATGGGTTAAAAATAATAAATGAAAATCTTGTTAAGGGTATAAAACTTATCATACCATTAATTCATAAATTCAATCACTCCATCACTTAAATCTATGTGATCTAGGCTTGGAAGATCATATCTTACCTATTGATATAAGTGATTGACTTCCCCACACCCAAATATATCTTATTTGAGGTTGAATGGCAAATCTGAGATGATCCAACTACTCAAATTAGGATCTTAATATACAAATCTATAATTGAGAGATGACATTTACTCCATATTTCTCAAATTGGTACTTAATTGATAATAAAATCTCTATTAGGTGATTCTCATTGATCAACCTCCAAAGTGATTCACGATTCATCTCGATAAATCTAAACTATCAAATCGAGGTGGGTAATTGTAGGATTGCTAAGTTTTCAGATTAATTGCAATTGTGCATTTTTTTGTTAAATACATGTTATTACTACATTATTGTAGTTGATGACTCTATTTGAGGCTGAAAAAATATAGCATCCTTATAACTTAAATTATATGAAAACTTTAATATTATTTGTGGATGAGATTGTTAGGAGACAAAGTTTCCATTTTTATTTAAATATGAAACTATGATTATCAAATAAATTGCATCACATGCATTAAATATGCATCTTCCTATAAACGGGGGAAACTCTATCAAAATTTTTGTAAAAATAAAGAGATTTTATGATTATACTCGAGATGGTAAAAAGCATATCATTGGTTATTTTCTAACTAAATTTCATGCATCATTTAAATTTGACACCTCATTCATATTTAAATGAAATTTTATACTTTAAATCATGATTAGGATTTGATTATGTGATTAGTAGATGACTTATATGTCTTAGAGGGTGCACTTGTACCTAGATTTTTATGCATTGATTTGCTGAGGATTTGTGTTAGATAGGCACTTTTTCCTGTGGACACTATGATAGGATAGTTGTAGGGATGGCCACCCACCTTTCGAAAGTTGACATTTCGACACCTAGCCAAAGTGGCTAAATTTCAGGTGTGGCATCATGGGAAGTTCATACTATGTGATCCTTTCTCCTTCTATATGAGATGGTGATAAGTTTCATATAGTTGGTGTCAGCATTTGAGCACTTGGTGTCCCACTATTGGACAGTTGCCACAACAAAGTGATCTATGTATTCTTTTCACCACAGTGTTGCAGTGTCCCATTATAGTGTAGTTATCATAGGTTGATTTTGACACACCACGTACATGATAGGTTCATAATACCCTGGCCATTAGGCATGACGATGCCTGAGATGATTTGAGAGTTGATATATTTATATTTGTGTGCTAAGACTTAATATGCTTGACATAAATTGACAAGAATTTTCCTATATGTGATTTAAACTGATATTTCATTGCTTAACTATTTTATCATTGATTTTGTGCATATGTTTTATTAGGAATCTTTTGATATCGACATATCATATTATTCTTACACTTATGTTGTACTTGGATGAACTGAAACCTTTGATGGGATGCTTTGGTATGCAAATGATGCATTGCAAATTTATTTTGACAAATCTTAGGGACAATACCAAATGATGTTTTCATTGTGTGCATGAGTGCATGGGCGCAAATTTACATTGATTTATATTTGTGATCTTAGATTTACCTATTGAGTATATTCCCCTATACTCACCCCATCAACTCGACAAGCAAACGTGAAGAAGACAAAGGCAAGGGAATTGAGGCAAGGTGCCAAGGGTGATTAGGGAGGGTGTTGGTAATGTAGGTTTGCACTCGATGTTCTATTCATTTTATAAATATTGTGAAATGACTGAGTGATTATGTAACTGTGATGGTTAGTTTGGACATGTATTAATATATTTAAAACATATTGGACTATATGCTGTAATTGGATAGAATTTTGAAAATGATAAGTTTTGACTTATTATATTTTGAATGTAAAAGTGTTTGGTTTTAGAACTTAGGAATGTATTTTGATCGGCAAGATGACACTCGGGTTATGGGAGAGTCTTTTCAAAGAAAAATGTTTCTTGTATTTGTTTTGTAAAAGAAATTTTAAAATAGGGATCATGCCTTTCAAAAATAATTCCAAAAAGGTATTTGCAAAACCCGAGTTCTCACAGATACTGCATGTGAATGTTGTGTGGGAACGTTACGAGGCAAAAGAAGCCACATGTTAGCTGGAGTTGGAGATCCAGTAGAAGTACACAAAATTGTTTAGAAACTCAAGTAATCATTTAAATTTTAAGGATGAAATTCCTTTCAGGGAGGAAAGTGTTGTTACACCCCTATTTTGGAATCAAGGTAAAGACTTGATTAATTTGCTAATTTTTTTAAAATTTTGAAATTGGACAACTGAGGTTGGATTGAATAGGTGGGCCAATGTAATTTCTGGCATCAATTAAACTCAAATTCAAGTACTCTGAACCCACAAAGCCTATTAAAGTAAATATTCTATAATGGATAGAATTATTTGAATTTGAATTTCTATTTGCTAAAAATTTCAGAGCAATTTTGCTTTAGATTGAAAAATTAATAAAAAATTAATAATTATAAGAAATTCAAGTTTTTCCTAAAAAAATTCAAAATTGGATTACGAAAGGTCGATTGTTGAATTGTGCTCAAAGAGCTTTGTAATAACACTAAGAAGGCATGAAACAAAGGCTGGAGATAAAGCCCTAAATTTTACAAATGGAGTGAGGGGAGTTGAAATTGATAATGAAATCCCCTTCACGTAGTTGTTTATGCCCGATGACTCAACATGAGGAGCTCAACACATGGTAGTCGGGTCACCACATGGAACTTGACTACCTACAACATAGAGGACTACGAAGGGCTAGAAATGGGAAAAGAAGAGCGAATCACTAGATCATCTCTCACCTTCTAGCTCTCTCTCTCTCTCTCTCTCTCTCTCTCTCTCTCTCTCTCTCTCTCTCTCTCTCTCTCTCTCTCTCTCTCTAGTGATAGAGAACTCCAACCTCTCTTTCTAGTTCTCATCAATCCTCTCATAAGATCGACGTTCTCCCAAAAAATCTTTATTTATCCTTTTACAATCAAAGAAATCTTTAGGTTTATTATCAGATATGAACATGTGTAAGCTTAAACGATAACCTTAAAATCCTCTTCAATGACAGTCCTAGACAAAGAGTTTTGAAGCAGATATGAGTTTCCCTTTCAATTTCACTCCCCTATCTACTATTGGAAGTACATATATGAGATTCTAATGTCTCCTCTTAGCCTCACCCATCAATTTGTGTTGTAAAATAGATTGACGATTTTTGCTTCTCTGTGCACTCATCTATTGTTGAAAAACCAAGTCAGTAACTTCTAGTTCATCGGTCCTATTTGCCATGGATGGTTGAATTGATTGGTGAATTTTTTAACACTATCTTTATCTCTATCTCCTCTTCTTTCGACCCCCAATAACCAACAAACACAAGGGTTTTTCTAGTGACATCTTCCTCTTCATCGATGATCAGTTACTGCTGGAGACTCTTTTGATGACAAAACTCATGGAATCCATCAACCTACGTGTAAGATCCTAAACTCCCTTCTCTATTCCCAAATTTTTATTTTTTGAAGTTATAAGTTTCATGAGTTGAAATTGGCTTGTAAATGAATCCTAACGTGATCCAATAGTTGGATTAGCACCTAAGGTAGGTGCAAGTGGCAGCAAAAATGATGTTATTTAAATTTTTTTTCCATCCCTTTTGTCAAGCAATAGGACTATAACAATTGAGCCTTGCATGGGTGGATTTTGTAGTTGGCATGATGGTAGGATTATGTCCATTGGGGTATGAATTGTTGGTTCTATCATAAACTGTTGGTGTAATCATATGTATTCGGCTATTAAGAGTTTGGGTGGCTAAATCATTGAACCTTGTATTTCCTACAGAAAGGAGTATGTGTATGATTTAGAGGTTAGCTTAGCTGTGGTTAGCAATTGGTTTTATTCTGAGTGCTTATTTTGGGATTGAAGTTTAACTGAGGTTGTTGCTAATTGTGTGAGCAGGAAATGATTATGTATATATGACTATACTTTGCTAAGCAAACTTCTAGATGCATTTAATATACAATGACATATACAATCATGTATTCTATTATTATTATTATTATTATTATTAGAAAGATTTATTTATGCATCTATGTGCCTATGATGTTAATTGTTACAACTGAATGTGATGGGAAAGGCTTCATTTTCCTTAAGATTTATGTTTGATATACTAGTACTTCTGTATTAGGAAGGGTTCAATCTAAGATTGGATTGGTGGAGTGCTTACTAAACTTATTAAGGGTTGATCATGGATATTATAAGATTTTCATCAAGTGAAACTTATGCTAATTTTACGGGGATATTGCTTAGTCTGATATAAGAAAAGTTGAATCCCCTAACAAGATGGTGAATCCTATGAAAAAGGGTTGCCTAGTTGACCATAACCATGGTGGAGCCCAAGATGGTAAATCTTAGGGAAAGGGTTGCCTGGTTGACCATAACCATGGCGGACTAGCCTGAGATGGTAAATCCTAAGGAAAAGTTTTGCCTAGTTGACCGTAACCTTGGTGGAGCCATCTAAGATGGGAGATCCTAAGTGAAAGAGCTACTTGATTGACCATGACCATGGTGGAGCAGCCCAATATTGCAAATCTTGAGGGAAAGGGCTACTTGGTTGATCATGATCATAGTGGAGCCACCCAAGATGGTAAATCTTGTGGGAAATTGTTACATGATTGATCATAACCATGAAGGGAAAGGGCTACTTGGCTGACCATAACCAAGGTGGAGCCCAAGATGGTAACCTTGAGGGGAAGGACTACTTAGTCTATAATAGGATGGTGTATGATCACCCAAGATGGTAACTTTGTAGGAAAGATGTTTGGAATAGAATGTGGAATCTGTGGAAAGTATACTTGTGTGTGTGTGTGTGTGTGTGTGTGTGTGTGTGTGTGTCTATATATATATATATATATATATATATATATATATATATATATATAACTATTTCATATATTGTGCTATGGTAGAAAATTGTAGAGTAAATAATATTCTGTGATGAATGGCTAATTGTTATATTTGATGGTATATGATAATAATTTATGGTGATTTCTTGTGAAATTAAAGATATGTTTCTTGTTTTGAATAAGGAAATGGTGTTGAGCTAGGTTCAACAAGAACTATGGAATATGTTTGTAAGTTTTAGTTCTTTTTCCTACTGGGCTTTGCAACTCATACTATAAATTTTCAAGTACAAGGCAAGCAGATAAGGCATGAGCACCTATGAGTGGTGAGTGAGACTTGACTGAATGCTATAGTTAGATTTTGTCATGAATTCATTAGTCTTTTTTTACACGTACATTGATGAATTTGAGATGTATAACTCTACTTTTAGTACCCATGTATATGATTCCCAAGAGAATTGTGTTGAATTACTATTATACTATGTGAACGTAATTAGCACTTGTGATTTTGTAAATAGGAGTTAAGAAATGTTTATATTTAAATTTAATGATAGGGACACTGAGTCTCCAGTTGTACTTTTAAAGTGTTTATCAGGTGAATTGCATCGCATGTGTTAAATGCATGTCCAAAAAATAGAGGAGACTCCTGGGTTTTTAGTAGAAATAAGCTGGTCATTTCACTGTTGAAATCATGCCTTGTAAAGGACAAGAGCATATGACTTTGTCATAACTTTTGTTGCAATTAAGAAAAAAAATAATAAAGAGCCACTTAGGCCTCACCTGAGCTAATCACAATGGTTTTCTACCTAAACCACGACCTATGGGTTGCAGGGTCATGGTAGTCTTGGTACCATAGCAACCTAGTAGGTCTTTTAGAAAGAAAAAAAAAAACTTGTTTCGTTGGCTTTGAAATGTTAGCGATTGATAAATTGTATTGTTATGTGTTTTTTTAAAGTGCCATAATTGATGTTTTTGAAAGATGCAAGTATGGTTGAGACCAGGAGTGGTAACTCATGTTCTAAAGGATTAGCATTGCGTGCATATGATCTGGTCCAGGAGGCTATTAAATAGATGGCTCAAGTAATTGTTGAGGTCCTAAACTAGGATGGAGGGTCTCCACCCCCTACCTCCTCCAACCTCACAAGCACCCTAGAGAGGGTGTGAGCAAGGAAGCACTTGCTTTCTGAGAGTTCTTGGAGTTAGGGCCACCCAAGGTTGATAGGATATTAGATCCCATGGTGGCAAAAGATTGGTTAGAGTAGATCTAAAGAATCATTGAGGCATAGAATTTTTTAGCCTAGTGTGCAATAAGGTTAGCTCATTGTTTGAAGGTAAAGGTAACTACTTTTTAACTCATTGGAGAAGTCATCCATTGGTGGAGAGCCACAAAGGATATGAGTGGCTTGGGAACCTTAAAGGAGGCCTTTTCTGGGAATGTATTTTCCTAGTGTGCAATAGGATGCCAAGGTGGAGGAATTTTTGAGCCTTACAGAATGTGACATGACTATGGGGCAGTATACTGCTAGGTTTGATTAATTATCAAGGTTTACTCCATTAATGATTCCCACTTCGAGGGATAAGGCTTGTTGTTTCATTCAGGAGCTGACACATTTTATTTGATAGAGTTTGCCACCCTTCAAGCTGGAGGATTATACCAACCAATGCAGTGGATAGGACCCAGTTGGTTGACCATGACTAGGATAGTGAAAAGAGGGCTCATGAGTTCAGGAAGAGGAGTGTTGGGAAGTCTCACTCCCAAGGTGGTAAGGGTAAGAGGAGAAAAGGGTATCCTCCTTGAGAGCACATTGCTTAGACTCATTTTTCACCTTCTAGAGTGGCCATCATGACTTGCTTTATTTGTGACTAGGAAGGGCATTTTAAAAGGAATTGTCCTGGGCTAAGTGCTTCTTAGGGCCATACATAGAGCTGATTTTAGGGTAGTGCACAGAGTGGCCCAGGCCACTTGTTCAGGGATAGTGCCCAGCACAAAAGTTAGATATGCAAGTTAGGAGTGCATAGCTAGCATCAGGGACTTCAGAGTTGAGGACATAGGGGAAAGTCTATGCAATGGTGAAATTAGACACTCATCTAGATGATACCATTATCGAAGGTACATTTTTACGGTTTCATACTTGGATTCAAGTTTTGTTCAATTTTGGTGCAACACATTCTTTCACTTCTTCTTCAATTATCTATTACTTGAATTTGGACATTGCACCACTGGACTCAACATTGAGGGCTGAGTTGCTAGTGGGATTTAGTGTTACCTTGAGTAAGGTTTGCCGAGGGTGCGAAATTAAGGTGGCTGGTCACAAGGTGACGTAGATTTGGTGGTTATGGAAATCAACCCTTTTAATGTGATCACATGGATGAATTTCTTATCAAAATAGTGCTATCTTTGATTGTAGTCTGAAGAGTCATTTTCATTTCTTAGGCAGATACCCACACATCCATGTTGACTCTCGATATGAGAAAGACTACATCCTTTGGATGGTGAGTATAGTGGGTCACGACAATGATGACACTGGTATTGATTCAATTCCAATGGTGATGGAATTTTCAAATGTTTTCCCTGAGGAATTACGAAGCTTACCTCTAAGGATGGAAGTTGATTTAACAATTGGGCTTTGTCCTCATGTTTCTCCAATTTTAGTTGCTCCACAATGAATGTCAATAGCTAAGTTAAAGTAGCTGAAGGTGCAGTTGGAGGAGTTGCAAAATAAGGGTTTCATAGGCTATAGCACTTCCCATGGGGAGCACTAGTGTTGTTTGCAAGATAGAAAGATTGCACCACCAAGATTATGTTTGGACTACCAGTAATTGAATAGGGTAACAATCAAGAACAAATACCCATTGTCTATGATTAATGATTTATTCAATTAGCTAAGGGGATCTACATGTTTTTCTATGATCGACTTACATTCTGGATACCATCAACTACAAGTGAAGGACAAGGATATCCCTAAGATGGTGTTCAGAACTCGATATGGTCACTTTGAGTTCGTGGTGAAGCCTTTTGGGTTGACAAATGCACCAGCAGCGTTCATGATTCTAATGAATAAAATCTTTCTCCCATACTCAGATCAATTCATAGTTGTGTTTGACAAACACCGTGTTGATCTACTCAAGGTCCAAGGAGGAGCATGAGCAGCATTTGTCCATTGCATTACAGTTGTAGAGAGAATATTAGTTATATGCAAAACTCAGTGAGTGAGAGTTTTGGGTGACAAAGGTAAATTTCCTTGGTCATGTGATTCTAGTGATGGGCTTTCAGTTGACCCATCAAAGATTGAAGCAGTGTTGAGTTGGGAAAGACCCCACAATGTGATTGAGATTAGGAGTTTCCTTGGATTAGCTCATTATTACTAGAGGTTTATGAAAGATTTTTTGTGCGTTGTAGTGCCGATGACATGATTGATAAAAAAGAGTGTGATGTTTGATTGGGATGACTTGTGTGAGTAGGCATTCCAAGCGCTCAAGAGACAGTTACAGTGACACCCATGCTCATCATTCCTAAGTAAGATGTGGGTTATGCCATGTATTATGATGTGTCACATGACACAGTTGCATTCTAATGTAGGAAGTGAGAGTGGTGGCATATGGCTCTCATAAGTTTAAGACAAATGAAAAGAAATACCCACTCATGACCTAAAGCTACAGTGGTGTTTGCACTGAAGCTGTTGGAAGCATTCTTTGTATGGTGAAAAGTTCAATGTCTTCATAAACTACAAAGTTCAAAGTACATCTTCTCTTAGAAGGATCTATATCTAAGATGGATAAGATCGGTGGAGTACTTAGAGAATTTGAATTTCATACTTCAATACCACCTAGGAAAGACGAATGTCATTGCCGATGCACTTAGTAGGAAGTTTAGAGGTTTGATGGTAGGACTTCAAGTTTTTAGATAAAAGGCTTATGAGTCATTGACTGAGTATGACTTCTAGGTTGGCTCGTTTAAGAGTTGTGCATTTTTGTGTCAGGTGATAGCTCAACCTTTGATACAAAGAAGATTTTATATGCTCAATTAGATGATGATGAGGCCAAAATTATTCGAGCCAGAGAAAATGGAGAGAGTGCCGAGCACTATATCATGGATTCTTCTAGAGGGTTACAATATTTTGGTGGACTTTTAGAACTGCTAGCTGATGAGGTTAGGAATGATTATCAAGTGAGGCAAATCAATCTCGATATTTGATATACCTTGGTGCACAAAAATGTATCATGGCCTCAGGAGGCAATTCTATTGGAAGGGGGTGAAGAAGGATGTCACTAAGTTTCTTACTCGATGTTTGACATGTCAATGGGTTAAGGCAAAACATCAGGGGCTTCCAACACTACTATGTAAGTGAGACTTGTAGTTGCATGGAGTCCCTGCATACATTGTGTCAAATAGAGATCTTATTTTTACATTAAAATTCTAGAAAGGGTTATAAGAAGCATCAAGTATGAAGTTGAGTTTTAGCTTGGCATTTCATCCCTAGACCAATGGGTAGTTTGCGAGGATGATTTAGGCTTTCGAAGACAAGTTGAGGGCATATGCACTGGATTTTCAGGGAAAATGGGCTGAAGACCTACCAGTGGTGGAATTCTCATATAACAGTAGTTTCATGTCTAGCATTGGGATGACGCCATTCAGGGCATTGTATAATAGACCATGCCAGTCCCCAGTTTGTTGGCCAGAGAATGGTGAGGCATAGTTGATAGACCCTGAGTTGGTCAAAGAGACTATAGAGAAGGTGAAACAAATCAAACAATGGTTGTTAATAGCTCAAAATCAAACCAAGAGCTATGTAGATAACAAGTGACAACCATTGGAATTCTAGATCGGGCATCATGTTTTCTTCAAAGCTTGATCGAGTTCATGTGTTACACATTTTGGTAAGGGCACGAGGCTATCTCCTCGATTCATTAGACTATTTGAGATTTTGGAATGGGTTGGAGAAGTGGCTTATCGATTGGCCCTACCTCCACAACTGTCACAGGTTCTTAACATTTTTCATGTGTCGATACTTTGAAAGTATGAGCATGACCCTTTTCATGTTCTTGATTGGATTGATGCTATTGTCCATGAAGATGTTCCATATGAGGAGAAACCAATACAAGTAGTTGTCCAAAGAGAATAGGTTTTATGCCAGAAAGTGATACCACTTGTGAAGCTTGTGTGGCAACATCATGGTGTGGAAGAAGCCATGTGGGAGATGGAGTCAGAGGTACAACAAAAGTACCCAAATTGTTTGAAAACTTTGGCACTCATTTAAATTTTGAGGATGAATTTTTTCTCAAGGAGAAAAGTGTTGTCACATCAGTATTTCATGACTAGGGTACACACTTGACTAACTCATTAATCTTTTCTAATTTGTTAAATGGGACAACTGAGGTCTAATTGAATAGATGGGCCAATATGAGTTCTAGCATCAATTGAACTCAAATTTGAGTAAATTTTGAACCCTCCGAACTTGTTGAGTTGGTGGTTTATTATGATTCGAATAACTTGAATTTCTATTCCAGTTTCACAAAAAAAAAAATCCCGACCAATTTTTCTCCAAATTGAAAATTTTATCAAAATTTAAGATTTTTCTAAAAATGTCAAAATTGGATGATGAAAGGTTGACTATTAGATTGTACTTGATTAGAGTTTTCTAACAACATTAGGAACATGTGCATGAGGACTAGGAACTCAAGACCTTAAAATTTAACAAAGGGGTCAAAATTGATAATGACACCCCCTTCACTTAGCTTTTTTATGCTCGATGACTCAACGACACCCCCTTTTCTTATTGATTTTGTGAAGTTACAAGTTTCATGAATTAAATTTGATTTGTAGATGAAGGCCTAACTTGTTCCATTAGTTGGATTAGTGCTTAAGGTAGGCGGAGGTAGTAGTAGAAGGGATGTTGTTTATGTTCATTTTCCATCCATTTTATTACTCATTAGAACTAGAATAGCTAAACCTTGCATGAGAAAATTCTATGGCTGGTATGATGTTAGGATCATGTCTTTTGGCATATGAATTGTTGGTTCTTTTATAAGCTGTTAGTGCAGTCATATGTATCCAGCTATGAAGAGTTCAGGTGGCTAGATCATTGAACCTTGTATGACATGTTGAAAGAAGTACGTGTGTGATTTAGAGGTTAGCTTAGCTGTGGTTAGCAACTAGTTTTATTCAATGTACTTATTTTGGAGTGAAGTTTGACTAAGGTTGCTGCTAATCATGTGAGCAGCAAACAATTATGTATATATGATTGTACTTTGCTAAACAAAATTCTATATGGGTATCGATCTACAATGAGAGATAGAATCATGTAATTTATTATTATTATTATTATTATTATTACAAAGATGTATTTATGCTTATATGTGCCTGTGATGTTAATTGTTATAGTTAAATGTGATGGGAAAGTCTCTATTTTCCTTAAGATTTTATATTTGATTTATACCAATACTTCTGTATAAGGACTTCCTGGTTGACCATAATCATAGTGGAGCTACCCAAGATAACAAATCCTAAGGAAAAAGGCTACCTAGTCGATCATGACCATGATGGAGCTGCCCATGATGGTAAATCCTAAGGGCCATCTAGCTTATCATAACCATGGTGGAGTCGCCCAAGATGGTAATCCTGAGGGAAAGGGCAATGTGGTGAATTACAACCAAGGTGGAGCTTCCCAAGATTGCAACCTTGAGGAAAAGGACTACTTAATCTAAAATATGACAGTGTATAGTCACCAAAGATGGTAAGTTTGTAAGAAGATGTTTAGAGCAGAATGTAGATTTTGTGAAAAGTATGCTTCTTCTTTTTTCTTTTCTTTTTTTAACTGCTATACATATCATACTATTGTGGAAACTTGTAGAATAAACAATATTCCATGATACATGGCTAGTTGTTATATTTGATGATACATGTTCATAGTTTATAGTAATTTCTTATGAAATTGCCCATTATTAAGTGCTCAATTTTGGTTAAAATAACCCTAGTTTAGTATTTGGTTAGATCATCTAACTAATAAATTTTGCAATTTTAGATTGATTTTAGCTTTAATTGATCATCTAACCGTTGATTTGAAATTTTAGTGTTCAATGATCACCAGAGCGATTCAGATGTATAATGTATGGTTTAGATGATTCTAATTCAGTCTCTTGTTTTGCAAGTAAACCAAAAGTAAACTTGGACAGTTCAAATTCACTTGATCGATATTAGATTTTCAAAAGGTTTGATGGACCCCACTTGACAAGGTAATGTTGCAGATGTTAAGCATTGGAAGTGGGCTTCCCATATGTGGATAGCACAAGGCAGATATCACGAGGAGCATGAGGTAGACAGCTTGAGTGGAAGACAAAAAGTAAAACATGGGATGGCTGCCCATACCTTGAAGATGGGCTGCCCTTCTTATACAAGACAACATCTACTGGGAAGGGAGGTTCTTCTCTCCTTCACGGATGGAGAGAGGGAGGGGAGACTGACAATCTCTCCTTGTCGGACTAAAGACTGCTCCACAATAGAACCCAAGGGAGGAGCTACAAGGAAGACATGCTACACCACCTCCCCCTCTCCTCTTCTTCTCATCTACCCCATCACTCCACTCCAACACTTCCCCTCATTTATTTAGTCATAGTTAAAGACCTAATGATTTTAGGATGAATATAATCTTGATGAGGATATGAAAATATGGGATTTAAATAGTAATATTTTTAAAAGTTCAAAGGTAATGACATCTTATTCTTTCTAAAGGGATCAAAACTACATTCCTTAGTAACTCCCCTTCCTTCCTGAGTATATATTAGATAAATTTGTTTTTATTGACTCTACTCACATATTTAAGAGGGATATGAATTGAACCTTTATCTAAGAGATTTTATTTTTGAGTGTATGTCATTAGTGATGATTGAGGTCAAAACATATTTCAAATGAAGTTCTAAAGTTATAGTATATTTAGAGATAAAGATTATTTTATATGAAAACTATACACATTCTCTGAGATCTAAACTAAATTGGGTTGTATTTAGCATATGGGTATAGTTTTGAATTTTTTATATGCTAAAGTTCATAAATTTATTCTTTGAGGGAAAAGTGAATATTGACATGAAAATGATTTTTAAAATTTGTGGGTATATTCATGCAAACCCTCACGGGCATAACTTATCCACTAGGGGTAACTTAGGAGTTTAAGGGCTTGTTACATATGCTAAATGCAATAGTGAGTACCTATAAAAATGACAATTTGCATGACTTAAAATAAATTGATTTTTTGCATGTTTTGTTTGGGACTAGCAAAATGCTGGTTAAGGGTTGTGTTAAGTGCTCAATTTTGGCTAAAATAATCCTAGTTTAGCATTTGATTAAATATCTAACTGACCAATTTTGCAAATTTAGATTGATTTTAGCTTTAATTGATCATCCAACTGTTAATTTCAAAATTTCAAAATAAACTTGGATGGCTCAGATATGACTTGATTGATATTAGATTTTCAAAAGGTTTGATGGACCCCACTTCACATGGAAATGTTGTAGATGTTAAGCATTGGAAGTAGGCTGCTGGTACATGGACAGCACAAGGTAGATATCACAAGGAGGGAGGCTTCTTTTCTCCTTCTTCATGGATGGAGAGAGGGAGGGGAGACTGACGATCTCCCCTCATTGAACTAAAGACTGCTCTATAGTAGAACCCAAAGGAGAAGTTGCAAGGAAGACTTGCAGCACTACCTCCCCCTCTCCTCTTCTTCTCATCCACCCCATCACTCCACTCTAGCTCTTCCCCTCATCGCACTACTCTCCTTCTTTCTTTCCTGCCAGCCCAGACACACCCAACCCCTTTCTTTCTCGTGCCCTCTCTCTCTCTCTCTCTCTCTCTCTCTCTCTCTCTCTCTCTCTCTCTCTCTCTCTCTCTCTCTCTCTCTCTCTCTCTCTCTCAGTTTTCCCTGTATGGCACAGCTTTGTCTATTTCACTCTCTTTTCATCATAGTCAGCCCAGATCTCCCCTCAGCCAGCACCTGCTTCTCCCTTCCTTCTTTCTCCTCCCTTATTCTCACCCACTCTTAGTTCCATCACCCTTACTCTGTTCTCCTCACCTCTAGTCAATTTTCACCTTTTTGTTTTAGTGTTTCTTTTATTGTTTTTGCTTAGTTTGTAGTCCATCTTCATTTTGGAGTAAAACCCAAATCAGGTTTTTCCTCAAAATCTCATCTTTCTTGCGTCTCTTCTTCCTTGTATCATCTTCATTTTCTTTGTTCTTTGTCTGTTACTATTCATGAACAATAACTTTGGTTGCTATTCAAACATTAGTATTTGTCCATCAAATTCCATTTCTATCCTTAGTCTCTTTGTTTTAATTTCATTAGAATCCTATTTTGTCTCATTCCTATTCCGTTTTATTCTTATCCATGTTTTACTTTATTCATGGTTTATCTTATTCTCAGTTAATCCCTAAACTATGCAGTTTTAATTCCTGTTCATTGCGTGACACAGCGATCAAGACATGGATGTTGAAGTGAGATTGTTATTGTATTTAATCTCTTTAGATTTAGAACTTGTATCTATGGGTTAGTTAATAAATTTGAATTTTATTTTTGTTTATTTTATAATTTAAATTCTATGTAAACTCCAACTTTTCGAGTCGACTCCTCGTAGGATCGACCCATACTTGCACTAGCTATGCTACAATAGCCTGTACACTTGTAAAAAACTCTACACCCATGCATTTAATTCTCTTAAATACTATGTTAAATTGTGAACATATTATGTGAATGTAATTAGCACTTTTGATCCTGTAAACAAGATTTAAGAAATGTTTGTTTATTAGGTGAATTGTATCCCATGTGTTAAATGCATAAGTCCTAAAAACAAAGGAGACTATACAGGATTTTTAATAGAACTGAGCAATTCATTTCATCGTCAAAACCATGCCTTATAAAGGACAAGAGCATCTGGCTCTATCATGACTTTTGTTACGATTGAGTAAAAAATAATAATAAAGAGCCACTTAGGCCTCAAGTGAGCTAGTCATGATGGTTTACTACCTAAACTGTGGCCTCCAAGTATGATGTCGCAGGATGACTTATAGTATTAAGGATGAATATAATATTAAGGATGACTTATGTCTTACTGAGTACATAAATATACTACTTTTATGTTATGGTGTATAAATGTGAATCATTTATGAACTCACCTATTTTAGGTGTTGAAGTTTCATCCCTTCCTATCAGACTCAGGGTGGTCTCTAAAGCACACGATGAATTAGTGGATTAAAGCATGGCTTATAACAAAAGTGCCTAGTTTAAGTACAACGGTCTCCTTTAAGAGATGTGCCTATTCCATTTCATTCTTTGAGGTAGTACTTCAAGATTCCATTCACTTTAAATTTTTTTCTTTTTTTGTTTGAGAAAAAGGTAGTTCATTGATTTGGGGAAAAAAATCCCTTGCCGAGGCCATATAGTAAGATCATGATATTTTGAAACAACTTACAAGAAAATTATAGACAATAGTAAATAAAAAACATCATCACATTAGTAGTCCAAACACTAATTCTCAACCATTGTAAATCCACACCCTCTTTTGTTAGAGAATCTACCAAGTTATTTAGCTAATAATGGAGAGTGGATAAATGAAACATTTGAATCACCAATTAACATTTTGATTTTGTCAATTAAACTCCAAAATCTCCATAGAGGGGCAGCTGATTTTTCAACCAACTAATAACATTTTCCAAGTCTCACTCAACTAAGATTGGAACCTATTTGTGCCTATTCCATATAGCAATACCTTGGGCAATAATTTCTGATTCATTAGAATTTGTAATGTTAAAGGACCCACATAGTACAAAACAATTGATCCTTGATGATCTCTAAGAACTTCCCCAACACTAGAAAACCACATATTGCTTAAGCTTGAACAATTAAATTTTAGCTTATAAGAGCTCGAAATAGGAGGAGTCCATTTAGGCTTAGATTTATGTTTTGGTCTATCATCGTTAGAAATCTTCACCCATGTCCTTTAGATTTCATTATTAGAATAATAAAAAATTTTGAGGAGAGGTGAAGCCCAAAATTTAGACCATAGGCAAACCTTATTAATAAAAATGAGGGGGGCTTACCTTAGATTCAATTTACTAATTGACCTAATATCTCTTAATTTGTATACATTAGGAAGAAGTCAACACTCATTCACTTTTCTTGATATATGAATCTTCCTAAATGCTAAAAAATATATTTTTATTTTTATTATATTATGATTTATACTTATAATAGCTTGGGGTCCCACAACAACGATATTGTCCACTTTGGATGCTCATACAGCCTCACGGTTTTGTTCCTCCCTTGCAGGAAAAGGCCTCGTTGCTAAGAGAGTTCCCTGAACTCTTATAAACTGCCCAGTTCTCTCTCCTTAGGAAATGTAGGACTAACTTTCAATACCGCACTCATCTTGGGATTCATCCCTCAAGGCTTCACCTCTTCCCCCCTCAGGGAACACACATCCCCACATGATAACCACGACCAGGCACTCGTGTTCGGCTAGCCACTACATCACGAGGGGAACTGGCTCTGATACTATTAGTAACAGTTGGGGGTCCCACAACAATGATATTGTTTGCTTTAGCTACACATACAGCCTCACGCTTTTGTTCCCTCTAGGTCCCTAGCCCTACTTTGGTCCCTGACTTGTCTCTAATCTACAGGGTCCCTAGGCTTAGGCACTGAGAATTAGTACCACATCACCTGGGGAGAGGGAACTGAGTGGTTTATAAGAGTTCAGAGAACTCTCTTAGCATTGATGCCTTTTCCCGTAAGGGAGGAACAAAACCGTGAGGCTATATGGGTAGCTAAAGCAAACAATATCATTGTTGTGGGACCCCCGACTATTACAATACTTCATTATTATTTTTCTTTTAACTTAAACAATTGATGGATTTTTTAAATTGTTTAAGTAAAACACCTTATGTGGAATAGTTTGAAACACAATGTGCATTTGTGGAATTTGGTGTTCCCTAGTTTTGGAGCGAATCCAAATTTTCATTTGAAATGTAAACTATAGTTTAACTATAGTCTTTTGCCTTTCTTTTAAAAATAACATTAAACTTTAGTCCTGCAAAAGTTCTTTTCCTTATAAAACTCTCTCCTTTCCTCACATTAATGTTATGATTTTAAGTTAAACTCATAAGAGCATGAATCAGTTGTAGTAATTCATGCGAGGAGGTCAATCCCACGAGGAATCGAACAGATGTGTGATTAGTGGTTCCTACTTAAATTATCTAACCTAGCCAATGATCATGAAATTTTTAACCTAGACTAATGATGGAAACTAAAAACAAATGCAAGACGTAAAAGATGGAATTATGCTAAAAGTAAACATGCTAAAATTAACAACTTTCCTAAAAACAAACTTTCACAAATTAAGAACTTTCCTAAATTGAAAATTTTCTAAATTTGAATTTTAGCAATAAATCCATAACTTTAACTTTCTAAACATGAAATTTATCAACTATGACAAAATCAATACTTTCCTAACTATGAATTAGAAACTAACTAAGATGCAAACTAGTTAACAATGGAATCTAACTACACTAAACAAGAGAAATAGGGGCAAACAATCACTTAAACAAGCAATGAAATGAGAACTACCTAAGTATCACTCATTTGACTACGAAATGATACGCATGATTCCTTGGGTATGAATGCATTTGATTAACTACTATAAAACCTAGAACATGCAATCTAACTCATTCATCAAAGAAGCAATCTAGTAATCTACTTGGACTAAAATAAAAATTAAGTGAACATGAACTGTATGGTACTAGAAATTAAACATAACAAACCATAAACAAAAAATCAAGCAACACACTATTTTGATCATTTACTTCAAGGAATATGAAAACCATGGAATTGAGTAATACTAATCCAAGTAAACATTCAAGAATGTAGACTATTAACTGCTGGACACAGTATGAATTGAAAACTCTAATAAACTTCATTGAATTACATTAAAATCCATTAACATAAATTCCAAAATACATGTAATTTAAATATGAAACTTAAGTCCTATACAATGAATGCTACTTTATCTCAATCAACCCAAAACTAAAAGCTAAATCTTCTTCAATGCTACAACATCAATCATGAATAAGAATACTTTGAAGTCAAGAGAAAATCCACTAGAAAGTAAAGGCAATCTTAAGGAATACTAAGGAAAGCAAGAAGGGATTTCAATGAAACTAAAGGAAATCAAAAGACAATGAAAAACAAGGGAAAGGATAGATTCAAGGTGGCTTTCCCTTGGCTGTCACTTCAAGGGAAAAGAACCCTTGGATCATGAATAAACAAGTAAGAGGAACTAAGGGAATGGAAAAACATTAACTAAGAAATAAAGGAAGTTAAAGACAATCAAGGAAAGAAAGAGATCAAAAGGAACCAACTAACTTTTGAAGGAAGACTTAAAGGATAAGGCCTAAGCATGGAACACACTTGGAAAGGAGAAGAGCACCTTGGAGAAGATGGCAGCCACCCAAAGGAGAAAAACTTCAAGGCAAAAATGTGGTGGAAGAGGTGGAGGAAGAGAATTCCTTCTCACCTTGGAGGAGGCGTTCTTTTCTTCCTTACAAAGGTCCCTTGTTTGAATTTTTTTTTTTTTGGCATTTTATATTTTGTTTTCTAAGTTTTCTACTATATCTGAAGGTTAAGGTAGTGTGGGGATGAAATATGAATAGGATTGGATGGCTAAGATTAGATATAGAGGGCTGCCTAGGTTTTTAGCAAAGAGGAAACAAGGGCTGCCTTTTTCATTGTCTTATGATGGGGAGATGCCTTTTTTTTCAGGAGGAGGCATCTCCCCCCTTCAAAAATCATTGAGGCCCTTTGAATAAGGAATGTGGGCTAGATGGTATGAGGTATGAGAGAGAAAAGAAGGTGGGAGGAAAGAGTTGGGTAGGAAAGATAGGAAATATATGAGATGGAGAAAATTGATTGGCTAGGTGGTTTCCTAGGAAGTAGAGATTAATTGAATGATTGGAGTAGAAGTTTAGGAAGTTAGAAGAGTCTTAGAAAGGTAGGACTATTGAATGGAAAGTGAAATTTGTAGTGCATCTTAGTGGTGAGGTGGAAAGTAAGAAAAAAGTCGGAAAAAAATGGGAAAACATGAAAAATGGAAGGATCTCTTCCTATTGGTCCACATGCTACCTTTTCCTAGTAGATTTTTTCTTAATTATCTTCAAAATAACCCCATAAATCCTAAGGATAATTCCTTGGATTCTCCTCCAATCATGGCCTTCCATGTAGCTTGGCTTATGTGACTTTGATAACTCACCTTAAGAGCTCCATTGGCTTGGCTTCATGGCTGCCTTAGATGGCTTTCTTATCTTAGCTTGATGGCTAAAATCATTAGCTTTGGTGGTTGACTTGACTTCTTAGCTTGTCACCTTGTCATGACTTGAATATGGCTAAGTGGCTTAAGTAGAACCCATGCAATGGTGGTGCACTTTATGTGGCTTATACATGGGCCCACTTTGGGCACCTTTGGCTCTTTTAATTGCTTTTATTTCTTATTCCAAAGATGATCTTGACCTTTGATCTCACTTTGGAATGATGATTTTTAAGTCTTGATTTGATCTAGTGATCTTGATCTTTCATTTTCTTCTCGATCGATCTCGATCATTAAATCACCATCTCGCTTCCTATAAAAAGTTAAAACCTCTAACTAAATTCTTCAAAAATATGATTAATCATATACTTACCTTAGATTAGCTTCTAGACCTATAAAATATTAAATTCTTGAGTCAGTAGGTCAAAAATGCACGTGCTATGAATTTTGGTCAAAATCCGTAATTTACCTTATAAGTTATAACACATAAGTAACTAATTTGGTGGTTTTTATGTAAAATTAGTCACTTATCAAGCAATGCATGAGCACAGGAGTGTCCTTGTGCATATTAAAATATACTTTGCGCACTTGCATCATTGCTTTAAGCCACCATAATCTCTTTTGATTTTAAGTGAGTCCCAGGTCAAGCCCACCAGGATGGATGGTCCATGGGTAAAGGCATTTGTGTGTTGGCTTAGCCCATCCAGTGAAGTTTAAGACATCTAGCCTATCATTGCAAACATGGCCAAACACTTCTAAGCGTGTCTGGTCTGAAATAGGAATGTTAGTGGACTTTCTTAAGGGGCCGCCAAGGGAGGGAAATAGGAAAGCCGATGGGATTTCTTTAGAGGTTGCTTAGGATAGTTTCTAGGACTACACAAGGCCAATCAAGGCACCTTGCTACTCTAGCAAACCTCTTCTATATAAAGAGGACACCCATAGGCCATTCTTGTACCAATCTCTCTTCTCATATCTATGTGTCAATTGAGGCATTCTCATTCTTATGTTTACTTGTTCAAGGGTCTGTCCAATTAGAGGCACATCCTTCTTTTGGTTTGTTCAAGGATCTAAATGGTCACTCAAGAAATTTTCATTTTTGTGTGTGATGTGTATTAAAAATAACTGCAAGTGCACGGGTCCATAGTGCATAGATAGGGCAAGTACAGATCGATCCACATGTACTCTATTAATAAATGAATTTTAATTAAAACTACTTTAACATAGTCAAATAATTTATTAAACTAAATTAATCAACTAAAAATCATAGAAACACATAAAAAAGCTAGACATCAAACCTAAGCCTATGAATTAAAAATCCAATATATTAAAAATTAAATACTCTTAAGACTAAGCCATCTAGGTTATTTTTACTCATATAATTAAAAGCACAATATTTCTAACACACAGGAGAGAATTCTTTTAATGCTCTCTTTTTATCATTTTCTTAATATCAATTCACAACTTGATACTATACTTATTCAAAGTATACTCGGTCTTCTTAGGGCATCGACCATCAAAGATTCTCATATAGCCCCTCTTTTGTACTACACTTTGTATCCTTTTTTTTTCAACCAATCACAGACTACGTGTGAAACAATATTAACATTATTCTCTAATTTAACCTATAACAACATCTTAAAACTATTTTATTCTAACATACTTTTCTTTCTCATGGCTAGGGAAACTAACAGAACATGAGCAATAAAAAACGAACTAAATCTAACAACTAATGAAAGTAAGTAAACATAACATAAAGGTAATAATACTTAACGCAAAGAGAAAAGAACTTCTATTCTATTGAAATGGAAATTAAATCAATTGATTATAAGGAAAAGATTAACAAAAAAATAAAATAAAACTAATCCTATGAGTTAGAACACATTCACCTAGAATTTCTAACGCACCACTCGAGAAATCTTCCAATGAATCCCGTTAACCCACACACTACCACCTTTCTTTTTTATTGTCTAAACATAGTCATGGATCAGCAACCACTCATGTCATAGTCATGCTTATTGCCAAAAAATCTGCTTTATGTGTGTAATACCAAGAGAGAGAGAGCGAGAGATTTGGAAAGGCTTGTAAATAAAAAAATCTTGGAGAGATAAATGAATGGAATGATAAAGCATAGGATGGGAGTGAAGGTACATGAATTTCAAATCCAGGAGATGAAAAGAAAATTTTGGAAAAATGAAAAAATATTAAGGTGAGATGATGAAACTTAAATTTAGTGTAAAAAGGGGTGAATGGAAGAATGGGCTAGAGATGAATTTATTTTTTCGCAAAATTTTGTGAAGATGTCTATTATGATGTAGAGAGATTAATCCATGAATTTTAGAGTGAAAGGATAAATGGGGGAAAAAAAATCAAAAATAGAACAGATGGAGAAAGATTGAAAAATCAAGTAGAAAAGATTGAAAATATGTATGAAAGGGTTAGCAAATGAGTTTTAGGTGGATATTTTGATGAGTAATAGAGGATCAATGAAGGTCTAGGTGCTTGATTTTGAGAGTGATATGAAGGGTAAAAGAAATGAAATAAAAAGATGGAATGGAATGATTATGATAGAGGAAAGAAACAAGCCTTTCTTACCTCTTCTTTTCTCCTTGTATCATGCTTGAGCCATAGGATGGATGGTTGATATTTCCTTGAATTCTCCTATTAAAAAAGGCATTGTTTTTATTTCATATTCCTTCTTATCCATTGGATCGATATGCCCTATGATGGATGGCTAGGATCCCATAGACATTTTCTTATCTAAACTGATTTTCATCTTTTATTTTCTCCTCAACCTACTATTTTTATCTCTAACCAATCATATTTAAGAGAAGAACATGTTTTCTTAAAGGGGAACATGTTTTGTCCTTCTCAAAATATGATGAGTAGCCCACTAAAATTTTCTCCACCAATCATAGTGCAATCTTCTCTCTCTTGCATGGCAACTTTCTATTGGTCAATCCTAACTCAAATGACTTCTCATTGGCTTCTTTAGGATGCTCTTAAATGTGAATTGATCTCAGTCATTCTTTCTTAAAACTCCCAGATGAAAACTGACAATAGATTTTCCTTTTTTATCTCTCTCCTTACATTCGTATTTTTCTACATCAATTATACTAATCCATATAGGTATTTCATGTGAATTAAAGTGGCTTCATGATATACGCGTATGTGGTCTCCATTCTAAAGTGCGAAGGGAGAAAGTGCCGGGTTTTGGTCTCCTGCAAGTCCCGGCTTGAGTGTACTTCACATGCGTGCTTCTTCGACGTGTATAGATTTCAAGCTTTACTTAGAAGCTCCCCAAAGGTGGTGAAATGCATGCTTGCATGCATGGAAGTTGTATTATCCTATGTATTGATATTTACAACCTCTTTTGCATAGGTAAGGTTTAGTGACGCTTTGTGGATTTCTAACTATTCTGAAAATGATAACAAAACTTGTTCTATATTCTAAACTTTTGAATTTCACTAAATTTGGTGAGTGGGACCATGTTGATTCTCCATCTTTTAGGGTTTGTAATTCCTAAAATACCCCTTTTTATAATTATACTCTAATCCTACAAATTGTGAAAATAGCCTAATTAATGATCTCTATTATGAAACAACAGCTAAAACCTACTAAATATAAAGGTATTCTATGTACTATTGCTATGTGTGCAATCATAGAAAGGAAAAAAAAAGGGCTAATTTCCCTTGGGAGAAAGGAGCTTTTCATGTCTATAAAGCAATTATGGGACACATTCCCCCAATAAAATCAAGTTTTGCATTTACATTGTAGTCACCTATAGCCATTAATTATAGTTATTTTGACTGGATATGTACAAACAAACTTTAACTACTAAATGGATACAAAAAATCTTTTTTTTCTTTTTTTGTTTTCCAAATTAAAGCCTTATTCCATTAATGATAGCTCCTCAAAACAAGGGAGTCTAAAAAATAAAAATAATATCACTCTCTCCTCAGAGAAGGATAACCAATTGCATCCAATCTTAGAAGATCATGCTTAATTAAAGGTTATTAATAAGAAGCATTAAAAAATAAAGAATTTGCATTGCCCCTTGTCTAGTCAAGCTATCAACAACCTAATCACCTTCTCTAAATATGTGTTTAACTTGGGTGTTGATCTTCGTCATTAGTTCCCTAATGATATTCCATGTAACATAGAGTGTTCATGGTGGTCCCCTCTCCCTTAGACCACCACATTACGAAGAAAGAATAGGATTCTATGCACACCTGATATATTCCATATCTTATGCAATGACTCAAACCCTTCACAAGACTTAACATTTTAGCTCTATTGTTAGTCCCCTCCCTACCTCCATACACGGCATAAGTAAAAAGCATCTTAGCATTATGATCTCTCATGACACCTCCATCACCATATGGCCCAGTGTTATTCAACAAACTCCCATCAATATTCAGTTTGCAACATCAAACCACTTAGTTCCTAAAAAGGAATATCACCTTTACCAATTATCCATCAACTATTCTCAATCACCACTAACAAATTTTTTCTAATAAACTTCCATGAAACATTAGCATAAGAATTGTTAAAAACAAAATATAGATGCTTACCTTGTTGCACGTATTTTCTTCTCAAGTATCTAACAAACAGTGAGTCCTACAAGTAGAAATTCCATGCTGCCTTTACTACCATTGATTTATTCTCCTCCCCCAAATATGCCAATCTAAGGTCCCCTTCCTCTTTAGGTCTACTAGTGGTCATCCAAGATCTCCAATGTTTCTTGGACCTACCTTGCTCCTCCCCCGAGAAAAAGTTTGCAAACAAACTATAAATTTTATCTATCACTAGCTTTGGCATAGGTAGAATAGATAGGATATGAATAGGGATACTACTATTAAAAGAAATCTACTCACCCATGGTAATAACTTTCCTTTCCACCCTGCTAGCTTTTATTTAATATTTCGATCAACTAGTCAAAGTATATGCTGATTAGTCTCCCACCATTCAAAGGAGCCCTAAGTAAGTGGCAAGTAATGATCCCTCCTTGTGTCCCAGCATCTTCAACAAAATATGTCTTCATCCCATAGCTTGTTTATCACATGACCTAACCACACCGAGTACTGTTCCAAAAGTTTGCCAAGATTTTAGACCGAATGCTTAGTCTCTTAGAGGAAAATCAATAAATCATCAGCATAACTGAGGTGTGTGATGAGCTCCCTGGACCGACTTTTAAATGCACCAATCCTCCCACTAGCCTCTTCTTCCATTAGACTCCTAGGCAATACTTCCTATGCCATCACAAATAAATAGTGGGATAAGGGGTCCCCCTATCTTAGGCCTCTCTAACCCTTAAAAAAATCATGGATACCTCCATTCAAGCAGAGGGAGAATCAGCAAGATGAAATACATGACTCAATTAGAGAACACCACATATCACAAAATCCAAAGGGCTACAACACTCCCATTAAGTAGGGCCATTGCATTTTATCATAAGCCTTAGCCATATCCATCTTAATCATTAAGTTTCTACCAAAGTTATTTCTGTTTAACACACTACTGTGGCCTTAGGCCATCAGAATCTGTTTAACACCTGCTCACTTGATTAACCATCAATGCATTATTATCCCATTGGTTTACTCCGGTGTAAATTGTCCTTCATACATAGTGGAGAATTGTTGATGTTTTCCCCAAGTGCATGGGTTATTGTAGTGTAGCATGTGTAAGTACGGGTCAATCCCATAGGGACTCACTTTAAGAATTTGAAGTTTTAATGAAATTTAATTTTTTTAAATTAAAATAAAATAAGAAAAATAAAATAAAATTGAAATAAGGCTTTATATATGTTTAATCGATGAAATTATAGATGTCAAATTTTAAAAAAGACATAAATTTAACCATAAAAATAAGAAAAGTCACTTCCCTAAACTAATTATCATCAAATTCTTTAGATTTGGTTTGGTAAATCAAGATCAGCCTTCATCAACATCTTCCTGGTGCTTTTGATTAATGATCCTCCAAAGGGATTAGGTAAATTCTAAAAATTCTGAGAGATCAAGGCTAGATAAGAAATTGGAGTTTTAATGGCTTAGATCTGAGTTCATATTGAAGATTGGAGATCAGTGATGATAAACATACTTTAAAATATCCTATGACCTAGATTTGAAAGTTAATTGAAAATTGGAATTGAAACAGATGAGAAATTGAAGATATCCTAAAATTAAACCAGAACCGCTAATTCAGTTAAACATGGATAGATAAAATAGTTCCTGGATTAATTGAGAATAACATAGAATGCAAATAATGGAATGGTAATAAAATAGAACACAGATAAGGACAAAAAATGTAAATATAATTTTTCTACTAAGGGCAAAATAAAAAAATTTCATGAAAGTTCCTGTAAAATAGAAAACAGAGAAGACGACTATGCCAATGGAGGATTTCCAGAGATGATGAAGATGGCTCAGGTGCCAGTGAAGCAGATGGGAGCAAGGCATGGGATGATGATGCGTGGTGCCATCGGGTGGAAGTCGAAAGAAGGATGCCAGTGATGGTGACACTGCGGAACATGCTGGGCGTAACCAGTGAAGGGCTAAAGGTAGAGAAGCCTGGGGTGTCATTTTGTGCAGTGGATGAAGTGTCAACAAAGATGAGAAAAATAAAGGGCTGGGCCGGTGCTTGCTGATCTGTCTAGGTGTCATCCGGTTTCTAGACATTGTCTAGCAGAGGCATGAGGATGGTGGAAAACATCGATGGAGAAGGAGGCAGATGCGGCGTGGCAGAGAATAGAGGAAGTTGACCGACTGAGGTGTCCTAGAGCTAAATGGTGGAAGCAATGCATTTGTGCCTGGGTCAGTACAGTATTGTTCATCTGGCCGGTGATGGAAGTGAAGGGGGAGATGATGCCTGGCAACTGAACAGAGACGGTGGGAAATAGAGATAGAGGAGCAGTTTGCTGGTGCTTGGAATGATGCTGGGTGGGTTGGGAAGGAGAGAAACCAAAAAAAGGGTGAGGTGAAGAAGGTAGCTGGAAAAAAACTCGTAGAAGGGGCTATCAAAATGGAGCATGAGATAAAGATGGGAGAAGGAGATGGCAAAGGAGAATATGAGAGATTGAGAGAAAAAAAATGATGATGAAACTAAAAGAATGCTATGAAGAGAATAATGACTACCAAACTAAGGAAAGTAAACCACAAACTCCCAAAAACTAAAAGTCCCTTTTAGAATCCCACGATTCCCATTCTTATAGATTTCCCCCTTTTAATTCCCTCTTTCCTTATCTTTAGGAGTTAGTTTCCTAATAGAAACTTCCTCCTAATTTCCATTTTGATCCATAATTTTCTCTCCTTATTAGATCTCTTCTTCTTTTAGGAAACCTTCCACTCTTGCCTTATTGATCTTTAAGATAATTAGCATCGTTGAATATCAATCTGAGCCCTCTAGCCCTCCTTTAGTTGATCTGTAAGATCAAAGACTAGATTAGAGTCATCTAAACTATACATTAAGCATCTGATTAGCTCAGATGATGATCTGACCCTTAATTTTGACAATTTATCGTTGGATGGTCAATTTGAGCTAAATCTCATATTTTATCTAAAATCATCAAATTGATGAGTTAGATGATCCAAGGAAATGCTAAATTGGGTGTCTTTTGGAAAAAAAATAAACTCTTAACACACCCCCAACCAGCATTTTGCTAGTCCCGAGTAAAACATGTAGAAAACCATTTTACAAAAACTAGTACAAAGTGCCACTTTCATAGGTACTCACGATTGCATTTAGTGCATTCAATAAGCCCTTGAACCCTTAGGTTACCCCTAATGGATGAGTTATGCCTCATGAGGGTTTGTAGTGATTATACCCACAAAATTCAATAAGGTCGAGTCCCCTATTTTATCTTAAAGAATCCTCATTCATTAGCAATCTACTAATTTTTCACAACTTAATGAAGAGGATTTGAGAATTTTACACATCATACATATATTAAAGACATTTTATTTGAGTTATTTCTAGGAGTGTGCATGTATGTGTACAGCCATATAAATCTTGACTTCTAACTAAATATGCTTAAATTCCATTGCAAATATGTCTAGACCTCAAATCCTCACAAGTATACGCTCAGGAATGAAAGTCTTAGATAAGGGGTTTAAACATATTTCTCTCATTATGTGACCGAATCCAACAAGCTAATGGTTCACACAATTCTTTTTCATGCTCATGATACAAAGAAAAGTGATCCCTAAGAGTGGATGTTATCACCAAGAATATTAGGGGTCTTTTACCTTAATTACTTCTTTTTATCTCTTTAAGGCTATGTTTCACCCAAGATCAATAGGTCTTTAACTGAGATGAAACATAGGCTTAGGGCATGTTTAGAAAAGAAGTGTATAAGAATTTCAAAGGTTTAAAATTGAGTAGAGATCTTTAATGAATATCTGCTAAGACAACTTTTTTTCTGGGTTGTACTTGAAGTGAATTTCTCTTTCAGATTTTTGTCTTTCAATTTCAAGATTTTTTTTATTTTTAAGCTTCTTTGGAAGAAAGATAGCTAATTTTCACACTCTTTCCACTTTTTGTCCTATTTTTGAACTTTGTCTACTAACTGTACTCATTTTGATAATGGGTAATGGATATTTGTTTTACTAGCTTGTTTTGGGTTAAGGTAAATAGGGTTAAGAAAGAAAAGGCTAAATAATAGGCTCAAATGGGCTAACTAGTGGTATGATATACTGGATAGGCTTTATGTCTCTAGGCTAAGCAAGGATGCTTATATCATTTCCTAAGCTTCTTAAAGCCTGTTGATTTAATAAATTTTCTAGAAGTAAGGCTATTACTTCTATTTATTCTTGATATTTAACTAAAACAAGGATATAGGAACACACTTATTTATATATGTTGAAGAAATTGTGAAATTACTTATAACTCTCTGAAAGAAGATAGTCTATAAATCTCACTGGGTTATAGGTTTTCACTCATTTTCCTTAGGGTCTCTAAGTCATACCTCTCTATTAGTCTTAATTATGTGCTGTGTGTAAATAGTTTTTGAGAATTAACTTTCATAAAATACTTTAACACATGCATAATATGCAAAACTAATCATATGAATTCCCATTAAGAGATGAAAATAGTGGAATTACTAAATTCTAAACATCCAGTTCTAATCATTGTAAGGGAATTCTACCTTTTTTTTCCTTTTTAAAATTTTTTTTTTTTCCAAAGACTCAAGAAAACTCAAGAAAATTTAAAATTCCTATGCATCTACACCCCCCAACTTGAATGAAACATTGTCCTCAATGTTAGGAAAACATAGGATCTATATGAAAATTGAGTGATGTAGACTTTAAAACACTGGGTTGCCTCCCAGTAAGCGCTAACTATAATGTGTAAGATAGGCCCCTAGTGGATCAAAGTTAGACAATGGTGGAAGAAGATTTGAAATTAAATCTTCAATCATGTTGCAAGAGTCATTAAGATCTAATTGGTGATGGTTGCCATTGAAGACATTGAGCTCAACTTTCATATTGCCAAAGTATAATTGTAATACACCATTTTTACAATTTATGATTGCATTGGATGTCGCTAAGAATGGACGTCCAAGAATCACTAGGATTTAACCAGTGGGTCTGCTACAGGTTGGGTATCCAGGACAATGAAATCTACAAGGAAATAAAACTGGTCCACGTGTTTTAATACATCCTCAACTATACCATGAGGTATCCTAACAGATCTATCAACTAATTGCAGCAATGGTAGTGGTTGGTTTTAACTCACAGTAGTTTAAGTTGCTCATAGACAGAGTATGGCAACAAGTTAACACTAGCCCCCAAGTCAAGAAGTGCCCTATTTATGACATGATCTCCAATGATACAAGTAATTGTAGGACATCCTAGATCTCTAAATTTTGGTTGGGTCTTGTGTTGAATTAAAGAGCTCACTTGCTCGATGAGGAAGGCTTTCTTTTACACATTAAGCTTTCGCTTTGTAGTGCATAGCTCTTTAAGAAATTTGGCATACGAAGGAATATCCTTGATAGCATTGAGTAATGGAATATTGATGTGTACATGCTTAAATACTTCCATTATCTCATTAAAGTTTGTTCCTTTCTTAGCCTTGTTAAGTAATTGGGGAAAATGGGCTTTAGGCATATAGGGTGCTTCCACTATAGGTTCTACAGGATTTTTTTGTCTCTTCTCGTTCTCCTGTGTTTTAGTTGCCTCTTTCCCCTCTACAGTTTCCTTAGCCTACCCTTCTTCATTATCAATCTGACAGTTGCTCCTAAGGGTGGTTACGGACTTGGCATGCTCATGAGGGTTTAAGTTTTGAGAACTTGAGCCTATCTCAAATTAACCATTAGGGTTAAGGATGACTTGACTAGGGAACTGACCTTTTCCTCTGTTATGTAGTTTAAATGACAATTGGCTTACTTGCATCTCTAACTTGGCTATGGCTTGAGAGTTGACATTGGCTAAATTTCTACTCTCATTTTGCAACTAGTGTAAGGCCTTTTTAGTGTAATCATTACCTTTTACAATTTGTTCAAGCATGGTATGGATGTTTTCCTCTAAAGATGGTTTCTTTAGTTGTTGGGATGCCTAGCCTATCCAGTGCTTGGATAGAGGGGAAGTGGATGGAATGATGCTAGGTGGGCTAGGAAGGAGAGAAACCAAATAAAGTTGAGGTGAAGAAGGTAGCTGAAAAAAACTGGTAGAAGGGATTGCGAAAATGGAGCGTGAGATAGAGATGGGAGAAGGAGATAGCAGAGGAGAATATGAGAGATTGAGGGGAAAAAATGACGATGAAACTAAAATAATGCGATGAAGATAACAATCACTAGTAGACTAAGGAAAGCAAACCAAAAACTCCCAAAAACTAAAAGTCCCTTTTAGAATCCTAAGGTTCCCCTTCTTATAGATTTTCTCCCTTCTAATTCCCTCTTTCCTTATCTTTAGGAGTTAGTTTCCTACTAGGAAACTTCCTCCTAATTTCCATTTTGATCCATAGTTTCCTCTCCTTATTAGATCTCTTCTTCTTTTAGGAAACCTTTCACTCTTGCCTTATTGATCTTCAAGATGATCTGCATTGTTGAATATCGATCTGAGCCATCCAACCCTCCTTTAGTTGATCTACAAGACCAAATACTATATTATCTAAATAGTACATTAAGCATCTGATTAGCTCATATGATCATTTGACCATTAATTTTGACAATTTATGGTTGGATGGTCAATTTGAGCTAAATTTTATATTTTATCTAAAAATCATCAAATTAATGAGTTAGATGATCCAATTAAATGCTAAATTAGGTGTCTTTTGGAAAAAATTAAACTCTTAACAAGAATTCCTAATCCAACATTTGTAAGTCTTCATAAAACTTAACATCATCCTTGCCAATTGCCTCCTGATCATTGACCTCATCCCCTTCAGCCCCCATTAACTCCAAAAGAAACTTCCTCTAGTGCTTATTTCTCACTACAGCCTTAAGATACTTAATGTTCCTCTCATCCTTTGTCAAACAACCTAGCTTTGCCTTTTGTTGAAAGAACATTTCTGCCTTACTTAACAGCTCATCAAGTTTGATCTATTTAGCCTAGAGGGAATCATCCAATTGGTAGATGTGCTCTATTGCCTCCCCAAAGGCCTCAACTTTCACTTTTGCGCTACTAATCTAATTTGGAATACAATCATTAACTATATGACAAACATGGATATACAAAGAAAACACCCTAGATTAGAGGTTAGTTGTGTATAACCAAAGTACAATGATTAGTGGCTTCAATTGTCTTCAAATTTTAATTTGGATAAGTTTTATAAAGTGATTAGGTTGTTAATTTAGTTTCATGGTGTGAGCTGGTCAATAACTAATATTGGCATGCCTTTCAAATTCTCAGGTAGACTTGATAAGATTGTGTGGCCTTTAGTGCCTCTCTATCTAGTGTTAGACGCAACCTTAATAGGTTCTCTCTTTGATTGTTTAGGTGTAAGTAGCGTTACTGTAGCCTCAAATGCATAGCAATGTCCTTTATATTAGTATGTAGGAGATACATAGCAGCAATGGGCATAGATTTTACATCCCTTTAGTTGTTCAATGCTGAAGAAGAATTCATGTATTGCCATTGGCTTATCAACATCAAGAAGGCACAAGGCTTAACTCTATTAGAAATGTAACATGTCTTCTTCAAACATGATAAGTCGTATATGACTAGGATTTTCACCATTCAAAACTTCTACATTGTTAAAATCCTTCAAGTTAGTATCTTTCATTGTCTTGAGGCTTTCATAGTCATTGGAATGCATCTAGTTAGAGTCCTTAATTTTTAAGACTTTGAGTTAGTGAACCCATTTGACTAGAGTCCTTATTTTTTGGAACTATTCCAATTGTAGGCCTATTTGGCCAATGTCATTAATTTTTTGGACCCTTTAAGTAGTGGGGCTTGTTTGGCTAGAGATCTTCATTTCTCAGACTCTTTAAATTATAAGGCCCATTTGGCTATAGTTCTTTATTTATGGGACTCTTGAAGCTAGTGGGCTTGTTAGACTAAATTCCATGTTTGTTAGGACTCTTCAAGCTATAGGGCATGTTCAACTAATGTCTTTAATTTGCGAGTCTCTTCAAGCTTGCAAGTTCCATTTAGGTAGAGTCATTGATTTATGTGACTCTTCAAACTGAGTAGGCCTATTTTGTTAAAATCTTTTATTTCTAGAACTCTTCAAGCTATATGGCATGTTCAGCTAGTCCTTAATTTTTGGGACTCTTTGAGTTGTGTAGCCCATTTTGTTAGTACCCTTGCTTTTTTGAACTATTGGACCTGTAGAGCCTGTTTGGCTAGAGTCATGGATTTTTGGGACTTCTAGGTCATTGGACTTATGGTCATCTCTGTGCTCTAAGTTTGCTAGAGTTTGACTTGGACAAGTAGTCTTTGATAGTAGGAATCTAACTGAGTTCAAGAGTCTTCAGCATGGGACCTAGTGCCACTTATGTGTGTGTATGAGACATTGGTTTAGTTTGGAACTCCAACTAAGTTAAGTTGAGGAGAACAACTGTGTAACCAATTTTGGTTGCTAACTTAACCCACTGATTTTAGGGTTTAAGTGTTGATTGAAGCCTAACTACTTGGGGCCTTTTGATTATTTTAGGATTTTGGTGGGATGGATAGAGGAATAGAAGGGTAAGCATCCAATTTGGTAGTTAACTTTGCCTCGTTTGCTTTAGTTTTGAATCTTAAGTTATTCTTTTGGCAAGTAGGTTGTCGGGAGTTCAATTGGCCTCCACTTTGAGTGGTTTAGAGAAGAGTCTATGCCTTGGGCAAGAATTGGGTCTTGCTTTGAGTAAATCTATAAGGGCATGCACCCTGAGCTTGATTTAGGGTCCATTTTAAGTGGTACTAGAGAAGTAGGAGCCTTGAGCATGATTTGGTGCTTGCTCTAGGTAACTTTAGGGAAGCAAGCATCCAAGGCTTGTTTCGTAGCCTACTTTAAGTGACTTTGGAGAAGTAGGCACTTTGGGTATGTTTTTGGGCCTTCTTAGAGTGCTATTAGAGGACTAGGTGCCCAGTGTTAGGATTGGGACCTAGTTTACCATTTTTGGGAAAGTAAGTACCCAAGATATCAATCGAGGACTTGGCAATATCTAGGAAAGTAAGTGCCTGAGACATCAACCAGGGCCCATTTAACTCTTTTGGTGAAAGTGTTGAGTGTCCATTTTTGTATCCAAAAACCTAACTTTAGCATTGTTTTATACATTTTATTATTTGTTTTTATACTTATAGGATAGATTTGCACTAAATTGCTTATTTATCATCTAACCTTAATTTGATATTTTTTAGGGTTAGGTAGTCGTTCAGAGGTAAGCATGCATTAAACCACATAAAATAATACTGATTAGGACTTTTTTGCACTTTGGAGGGTGTAGATTAGTGGACACTAGGAGAATAAAGGACTAGATTGAGCCAGCCAACCTTCTATATCACTAATCAAGCTCAGATAAAAATGGATGGCTTGGATCAAGCCAAGATGAATTTTGGATGACTTAGATCAAGTCAAGTGGTAGTGGCCTACACTCTAACAATATCTAAGTGTAATGGGAGTACCATTGTCAATTTCAACACGTTCAAAAATCCTGTGCATGTGACAACCTTTTGAGCTGCCATTATCACATACAAAGGTGGCAAGATTTTCATGCATGCATTCACCTCCCTACTAAACTTTCACATGAAGCCATGCAAGCCCAAGAGGAAGCATCCTATCCTACCATTGTCTAAATTTAGAAAAACCATTTAATTGAGACCCACATGCATCTCTCTCTCTCTCTCTCTCTCTCTCTCTCTCTCTCTCTCTCTCTCTCTCTCTCTCTCTCTCTCTCACACACACACACACACACACACACACACACACACACACACACACACTTATGTAAAGGGCCCACATGGGGAAACATGTTTCCCACATGAAGGAGACGAGATTTGAGATGTCTTTCCTAAGCTATAGCGAAGGAATCTTGGACACCTTTTCTAGGAGAGTACTTTATATAAGAGAGAGAGGAGCTAAAGTTAGGAGGTGTTTTTATTATTAGAAGATCACAAGAAGACGTTTTTGTAGGGAGGGGGACTTCACTTAAGGAAACATGTTATTTGGAGAATGGGAGAAGGAAATAATATGCCTTAGCTGGAGTAGGACCTCGTAGGAAAAAAGGAAGGATGATTTTGTTTGGATGGAGTTGGTCAAACCTACATGTGTTGATCAGGTTTTTATATTCTTTAAGCTCATTTGTCAAATTTTATAAGTATGAAGAATGTCATCATTTTTTAAAGTGTTTTTGGTTCAGCTTAAAAACTAAAGAGGAAACATGTTTTGAGCGGCTAAAGAGGTGTTGTGATTCAGAAGGAGAAGGGAGAGATGTTTTAGAAAGAGCATAATAACATTCTTATATAAACCACTAGATATGTCTTATGGTGGTGGCTTTTTCTTTGGACAGTTTGGGAAGAGAGCTTTTGAAGTTGTTTTATGGATGTTACATAGATTAGAAGGTGCTCTTAGAGGGGCATCTCTTAAGGGAGCAGGCTTAAATGTCTTTAAGTTATTCTCTTTCAAGAGATGTTTGTGTTTTAGGAGTCGTTAGGATAGTTTGGAAGGAAGGAATTCTCTTTTAAGAGGGGGGAGCAACTTAAAAACATGTTTTCTCAGGGAAGTCCTTTAGTTGGAGAAGCAGGAATGTTTAGTGTTCTCTTATGTTGGGTATGTTTTCCATAGAAGAGAGGAACAAGTCTAGGACTTGAACATGCTTCAGCTTGGTTGGGCATATTTCTCCTAAAGGGCTGTTGAATATTTATCTACTTAAGCCTGAGCCTAGAAATACTAAAAGAATATCATGTATTGGTCTAGGTAAATCCATTATGTGTAAAATAAGAAATAAAAAAGTCAGAATATTTCATTGCTAGAGCCAGATTTCATGATACATGACACACTAATGGAATATTAGGCATCTATCTTTAATTTGGGAGAGTTTGCTTCAGTTGTTTTCTTTGTTTTTCATGTATTGTAATGGTCAGGATTGAGATTTAAAGAAAGTTTATTTTCTTGAAATTTATATTGAAGTTGGTTACAATTTTTTATGTTTTGATTTTATGCTTTAGATTTTCTCTTGTTAGACATGGATTTATGTTCATGCTTTGGCACTTATATGCACTTTTTACTCTAGCATAGTTTAGGAACTAGTTTGTTGCAATTTGAGCCTTGGATCAAGTAGTGCATACTTAACAATTGATTTAAAAGGGCAGCCTGGTGCACGAAGCTCCAACATATGCAGGGGTCCAGGGAAGGGCCAGATTGCAAAAGATCTATAATACACAGCCTTACCTTGCATCTTGCAAGAGACTGTTTTCTCGCCTCAAACCCATGACCTCTAGGTCACACGACAACTCAACTGTTGGGCAATCGTTCTACCTTTTAAACCTTGAAATGTCACTTCTGTGCCATTTAAGGAAGTGTTTAGAAGTGCTGACTATCCTAGGTGTTGGAAATTTGAGATTGATTGAAATACCAAGATTTCTATGAATAGCAGTAATTGTAGGGACATATATTTCCAATTATAGGAGATTGGCTGTAAATTAGTAAATAATAGTTTCCTGATTTCTAGAGATTAGTAGAATGTCAAACTTTCCTAGAATAGCAATATCTTGCCGTACAAAGTCTTTGTAACCGATCATTTTCAAAGTGAATTGAATCTGAGAATTTTCTTCATGTGTCAGAGCGTTAGGCTCTTTCTGGGATCAGAAACCTCGTTACAGGCCTTCATTGCCAAGACCATACTGCTGGTGCCCTGTTTATACTCTTTTTCTTTCTTTTTCAGTCCAACATGTCTTCCCCAATCGAGAAAGCCGAAGACATGACACTCAATCAAACAATCGGAGAACTACAGAATATTCAATCTGCCTACGGATTGAATGGCAAAAATTAAATGAAGTGGTCCCAAGTGGTTCGGACTTTTGTGAAGGGGAAGGGAAAATTAGGTCATCTCCTTGGTAGTGGTCCCAAGAAAGGAGATCCCAGATTTGATGCTTGGGATGAAGAGGACTCCATGGTCATGTCTTGGCTATGGAATTCTATGCTGCCAGATATCAGTGATACGTTTATGTTTCTACCAACATCTAAAGATATAGGGGAAGCTGCACAACAGACTTATTCTAGGGTAAAGGATGCTACTCAAGTCTTTGAGATTAAAACTAAAATCTTTGCCACCAAACAAGGACCCCGTTCAGTCACGGAGTATGCCAATCTCTTGAAGAATCTATGGCAAGAGATGGATCATTATCGGTGCATTGAGATGAAGTGCAGCGACGATGCAGCTGCATTAAAGAATTTCATTGAAAAGGATTGAATTTATGATCTTCTCGCTGGTTTAAATATCGAATTTGACCAGGTGAGGATTCAAATATTGAGGAAAAAGGATTTACCTTCACTAAATGAGACCATCTCCATCATCAATGCTGAAGAAAGTCGAAGGGGAGTTATGCTTTACTCTCAACCGGTTGAAGCATCAGCAATGCTGGGAAAAATCAATGATGAGCAACCAAAGCTTAATACTGAAAAAACATCAGCCTCCAATACTGCAAATTCAGAAGTTGGGAAAATGGAGTCTTGACCCTCAAACAAGGATAACCTTTGATGTACTCATTGCAAAAAGCCTCGTCATACCAAGGAACAGTGTTGGAAGCTTCAAGGAAAACCACAAAGTTCTCAATGGAATAAAGGACCTAGAAGTGGAACACAATGAAGCAAGGTGCATATGACTCAATATAGAGAAGATAGGTCACATGATGTTGTAAATTCCAGTGGTGGAGAGCAGAATGAATTTAACAAAGAAGACATTGGTAGGCTGAGATCACTCCTTGATTCATTAGAGAAGTCTACGTACCTGTTCCTTGGCAAATTCCTTAAATGCTCTAAGTGCCTCTGGTTCAGATTTTTCAAATTCCTGGGTTATTGACTCCGAAGCAACTGACCATATGACCCATTCTTCACTCAAATTCCTCACATATCATCCCTGCCCTAGCAACAGAAAAATAGCCATTGCTGATGGATCCTAGCCACTGTGGCTGGCCAGGTAGACATTGTTCTAAGTCCTTCCATAATCCTCAGAAACGTGCTACATGCACCTGAATTATCTACAAACCTTGTGTCTATTCATCAACTTACAAAAGATTTAAACTACAGTGTGGTTTTTTCTTATATTTCTTGTGTGTTTTAGGACCAAGTTACTAGGAGGACGATTGGACATGCTAGGGTGAGACAGGGTCTTTATTATCTTGAGTTACCTAGTGGCCAAGCGAACAATGGAAACAAATCATCTCTATTGTTTCTTTCCAACAACTCTCGTTCTAATAAGGACTAAATTTGGCTTCATCATCTTCGACTGGGACACCCCTCCTTTAACATTCTTAATGTCATGTTTCCATCTTTGTTTAAAAATGTTAATGTAAATAATTTTCACTGTGATGTTTGTGAATTTGCTAAACATCAACGCGTTTCGTTTCTGTTGAGTAATAAAAGAGCTGTAGTTCCTTTTTCTTTGATTCACGGTGATATTTGGGGTCCATCTTGAGTTCCCAACATTTCAAAGGCTTGGTGGTTTGTATCTTTCATTGATGATTGCACTCAAGTTTCATGGATTTATTTGCTAAAACAAAAATATGATGTTAGCAACATTTTTCCTATTTTTCATGCAATGGTCAAAACTCAATCCAATGTTGGAATCAAGAGGTTGAGGACAGATAATGCTAGAGACTACTTTAATCAAATTTTGTCTCCATACTTTCAAAAAGAGGGAATTATTCATGAATCTTCATGTGTTGACGCACCCCAACAAAATGGGGTTGCCGAAAGAAAAAATGGTCACCTTTTAGCCTCTGTTCGTGCTCTTTTGTTTCAAAAGAATGTTCCAAAAGCCTTTTGGGGGGAAGTTGTCCTCACTATAGCTCACCTAATAAATCGTATCCCATCTCGAGTCCTTCATCTTAAAAGTCCAATGGAGGTGTTTTCTCCCTATTTTCCAGATTCCAATATGCCAGCTAAACTAGCTCCTAAAGTTTTCGGATGTGTCTAATTTGTTCATGTTCACTCCCATGGTCGAAGCAAGTTAGATCCTAGAGCTGTTAAGTGTGTCTTCATAGGATATTCACCTACTCAGAAAGGGTACAAGTGCTACAATCCCACCACTTGTAAGACTTATGTTTCTGCCGATGTCACATTTGCTGAAAAAGAAAGCTATTTTTTTAGTCCTTATCTTCAGGGGGAGACATCATCTGTGGAAGATAAGGATTTGTTCTTGAGAGAACCATCCATGTTAGTCAAAACATCCCCTGTGCAAATTGAACCCACTACTCAAATTGAACTCATTTCTGAATCCACTTCTAAATCTGAGCTTATTGAGTCATCTCCTAACCTTTCTAAAGAACCATCAAGGCCAATAAATTCTACACTCACAAAGCCACTATAGGTCTACTCAAGAAGAATAAAGCCTGTGATCAATCCTGTGCAAGTTCAAGAAACTGAATCGCCACTTGGGAATGAACCTATTGTCCTTGATTTGGATCTGCCCATAGCCACAAGAAAGGGTGTTAGGAAGTGCACACAACATCCTTTGTCCCATTTTGTGTCCTTTGAAAAATTATCAACCTCACACAAAAGCTTCCTTACTAATCTAAACACTATAGACATCCCACAAACCTTATTCGAGGCATTTGGCAAAGAGAAATGGAAGCATGCAATGAGAGTAGAAATGGAGGCCTTGGAGAAGAATAAAACATGAGAACTAGTAGAATTACTGACAAGAAAGAGACGGGTAAGGTGCAAATGGGTCTTCACAGTGAAGTATAAGTCGGATGGATCGATTGAGAGGTATAAAGCAAGACTAGTAGCCAAGGGATATACACAGACATATGGGATGGATTATCATGAGACATTTGTACCAGTGGCGAAGATGAATGCAGTAAGGGTGTTGTTATCTCTAGCAGCCAACTATGATTGGACTTTACAGCAGTTCGATGTGAAGAATGCTTTCTTACATGGGGATTTTGAGGAGGAAATCTATATGGAAGTTCCACCTAGCTTTGGCATAAATCTAGGTAGAAACAAAGTGTGCAGACTAAAAAAGGTATTCTATAGGCTCAAACAATCTCCTCGAGCATGGTTTGGAAGATTTAGTAAAGCAATGTTGAATATGAAATACAAACAGAGCCAGGGTGATCACACATTGTTTATTAAGCATTTGGCTTTAGGGGGAATCATGGTGTTGATAGTTTATGTGGATGATATTATAGTAACTAGGAATGATCCAGATGAAAAGGAAGCTCTTCAGAAGTATTTAGCAAAAGAATTTGAAATAAAGGAACTTGGGAGATTAAAGTACTTCTTAGGAATAGAAGTAACCTGATCCAAGGAAGGAATCTTTATTTCACAGCAAAAATATGTTCTTGATCTGCTAGAAGAAACAGGCAGAGTTGGGTGTAGACCATCACACGTGCCTATTGAGCCTAATCATACACTAGGAGAGTCTATGGAAGGAGAACCAGTTGACAAAGGCATGTACCAATGATTGGTTGGGAGGCTAATCTATCTGTCACACACGCGGCCTGACATTGCATATGCAGTGAGTGTGGTGAGTTAGTTTATGCAAAACCCTAAGGATGTCCATCTCCATGCAATATACAGAATCTTAGAATATTTGAAAGGCAGTCCAGGAAAAGGGATTCTCTTCAGAAGGGGCACAAATTTGTAACTAGAAGCATACACAGATGCTGATTATGCTGGCTCAGTTACTGATAGAAGATCAACATCTGGGTATTGTATCTTTCTTGGGGGAAATATGGTAACCTGGAGGAGTAAGAAAAAACTGGTTGTTGCAAGATCTAGTGCAGAGGCTTTCTTTCAATAGCACAAGGTATTTGTGAATTGTTATGGCTCAAGATTATCTTCGAAGACTTGAAGATTAAATGGGAGACCCCAATGAAGCTTTATTGTGACAATAAGTCTTCAATCAACATAGCTCATAATCTAGTTCAACACACAGAACTAAACATGTGGAAGTAGATAGACATTTCATAAAGGAGAAACTTGAAAGCGGATTGATTTGCACTCCCTACATTTCTACAGAGGGCCAATTGGCAGACATCTTGACTAAAGGATTGACAAGCTCAGCATTTTAGAGGAATGTGTGCAAGCTTGGGATGGAAAATATCTACTCCCCAGCTTGAGAGGGAGTGCTGGAAATTCGAGATTGATTGAAATCCCAAGATTTCAATGAATAGTAGTAATTGTAGTGACATATTTATATTTCCAATTATAGGAGATTGGCTGTAAAGGGGAGCCTTGGTCATCATGTGACCTTGAGGTCACGAGTTCAAGGCGTGGAATCAGCCTCTTGCAAAATGCAAGGTAAGGCTGCCTACTATAGGCCCTTGTGGTCTTACCCTTCCTCGAACCCCGCATAGGCGGGAGCTTTGTGCACCAAGGCTGCCCTTTTTAGGAGATTGACTGTAAATTAGTAAAAAATAGTTTCCTAATTTCTAGAGATTAGTAGAATGTCAAACTTTCCTAGAATAGCAATATCTTGTTGTACAAAGTCTTTGTAACCGATCATTTTCAAAGTGAATTGAATTTGAGAATTTTCTTCACTAGGAAATCAATTTCTAGCAGAAAGGTCTTTCCTTGCTAACCAAATGGGGTTCCACTTGTGTCCTTTTCATAAGTTTAATATATTATGCACACGCATATTTATCTCTCTCTCTCTCTCTCTCTCTCTCTCTCTCTCTCTCTCTCTCTCTCTCTCTCTCTCTCTCTCTCTCTCTCTCTCTCTCTCTATATATATATATATATATATATATATATATATATATATATATATATATATATACGTACATACATACACAAAAAGGTCTTTCCTTGCTAACCAAATGGGGTTCCACTTGTGTCCTTTTATAAGTTTAACATATTATGCATACACATATTTATGTCTCTCTCTCTCTCTCTCTCTCTCTCTCTCTCTCTCTCTCTCTCTCTCTCTCTCTCTCTCTCTCTCTCTCTCTCTCTCTCTCTATATATATATATATATATATATATATATATATAATGTTACTTCCATTCAATACGTAAGTATATTGTGTGTGTGTGTGTGTTCCACAATGCCATATATTGGTTTGGCGTGCAGAGGATGTTAGCCTTTTCTTTAAGAATCATTTCATTTCTGTTTCTGTGATCTTCTGCGTATCATTTCCAATATGGATATGATTGATTGGAACTTCTTCTAAAGCCAGAAGCACTTCCTCGACTATCAACCAACCTTATCAAGATCATGGAATGAAGATTGTCTGCAATTGAACATAGGACTTCTTATCTCCAAGATCTTATAAATCAGGTAAACAATATCCCTGTATTTCACGCTTTTTTTTCTCATGCAACGGTCTTGTTTCATCATTTGTTGATTTAACTATTTACAATTTAAAGAATGGTTAAAACTCGTCCATAAATGACATACTAAGGTTGATGAGTGTAAATTGTTGTTGTTCTTTGATCACTATAAAGAGAGATTTCCCATTCACCTGAAGAAGAAGAAGAAAATACTTTTGTTCATTCTTTGATTCTGATCACAGATAACTGTGTTAAAATTTCTTGATTTCCAATTTTAATGCATAAGCTTCATGACAAATGCAGTCATCAGGATTTTCCGAAGTCAAAGCCAATGAGTTCTCTACACTTTTCATATTTGAAACTTATTTTGTGAAAAGCAGTCCTTTGCTTGCACTGTGATCTTTGAACAACATTAGAGATTTACTTGTACAAGTACCATTAAAAATCTTCTAAGGATGCTATTTGATTATTTAATACACATAGGAGCCACATGGAGCAGCTTTTCAGGTTCCAACAGTTACATCTGGTATAGACGATCCCTCCACAGCCTCTTCCACCTGTATGCACAATTCTCCACCACTCACTGTGCATTGCCCTTACCAGCTGGTCCTCTCCCTCCTTTGGTGGAATAGCTTCACTATACAAAAATAGCCATGACTAGAGCCAGTGCTATTGCTTAAGCTGGTCTCTCTTACAAGCTCATTTTTGGCATGCACAAGAAATTATAGGACTCTGATGTGGACTCTTCAAGGAGTTCTACGGCAAACATTGAATAATTGATAGAGGGGTGTGCGCACGGCAGCTGGCTGGCATTTTTCAAGGTCTTTGTTGTGCAAAGCAGGTTTTAGGGATGCAGTACTTTCTGAAGGTCATGTTTGTTCAAAACAGTGTCATGAATGCCTTCGACAATCACAAAGTAGCAAGAAAAAGGATAATCCAGTGCACAAAGCTCCCACATATGCCAGGTCTGGGGAAGGGGCAGACCACAAAAGGTTTATAGTACACAACCTTACTTTGCATTTTGTAATAGGCTCTTTCCTCACATTGAACCCATGACCTCCAGGTCACAAGGTAACGACTCAACCGTTGCGCCAAGCAGCAGTTGTTCGCAACTCACAGCGTAGACCTCTTTTTCACCCCCAAAAGGGCCAGATTCAGTTAATGTTATTTTCCTTCTCATTATTAGGAGATCAGAATTTTCTGTATGTTTTGCTTGGCGTGAATTATCCATTGTTCTCAGTGTCTCCTACTTTTTTTCTTCTTTTTCTTTTTGGCCATCTGCATGTTGACTTGAAAAAACACACAGAAGTAGTATTCAAAGTACATGGGATCTGGTTTTCATTCCAGCTATGGAGCTTCTATAATTAGGGAATGGCTGGTAGATGGATGAGATTCCCTCTCATTGGCTGCAATCTGCAGCAGCGGCAAAGGTCTTCTCCTTGACCAGAGCTTCTGGGGTTGTCCGCTGCGGCAGCAGCACTGATATGGCACATATTCTTTTCTGTGGATGAAAATAGGTGATATGGGGAAGGTTCAGTCAGCGGCAAGGCATCATTAGTGCTTGGAGAGAGAGAAGAAGGCAAAGATGTGCAGTACAAGATGCCATGGGGAAAGCCAATGGAGCTGCCTATATGAAGTGATGCATATATTGATGAATCAAAATAATGTGTCTATTGAAGCACTTAAATTGTCCCTTCCACTTGATAAGTCTCCTAGGATTAATCATGTAACTTTATTGCTTGGAAAGAGCTATTCGAATTAAGCATCTATCTGATACTTGATAATGCTTCAACAGTTTTGTGTTATTACTTCCAGTGACAAGTATATCACTTCGTGAATATGTGTCTTTGTCATGTTTTGTGCCCGTCGAAATTTTCTATGTTCTAAAAGGAATGTTTTTCCTATTAGTTATAGTTATTTTTCTGGTTGTGATGTATTATGAGTATTTGTCTTGGGATATTCATTGTTGTCTTGTGAATCTTCATGTTGGTATTTTTCCAACGTATACTTCTCTTGTGGATGTTTTGTGAACTCTGTTTCATCAATTCCAACTCTCTCACATTTATCTTGTACTCTTACCAAGGTTTAGCTAATCATGTGTTGTCTTATGGGATGGAGCAACCCAGTGAAGCTGCCCACTTTGCAGTGATTCTTTCCATTGATGAATCAAAATAGCACGTGCAATAGAAGCACTTAAACTGGCCTTTCATAATAATAGATCTCTTAGTGTTAATCATGTATCTTTATTGCTTGGAAAGAGCTATTTGCCATAGGCATCTTCTTGATGCTTGATAATTCTTTGTGCTGAACTTTGTTTTGTAAAATGCTTTCACAATTGGTCCATTAAATCATTGATCTTTTATGTTATTATTTCCGGTCATGAGCATATTATACTTCTTTTGTTTTCAAACAACATATCACACTTTGCCAGTATGTGTCTTTGTCATGTTATGTTGCATGTTGAAGTCTTTTGTTCTGAAGGAATGTTTTTTCTTTTACTTATAGTCACTTCTGTTGGCTGCCATCTGTTATGAGTATTTGTCCTGGTATATTCATCTTCGGGCATCTTCATGCTGGTATTTCTCCCATAAGTTGATTATTGGTTTTATTATTCTCTTACTAAGGGACTAGCTAATCATGTGTTTACCTTATTTGATTTGTGATATTTGACCAAGGACAGCCAGCAGCCACAACAGCGGACTATTTGAGTGCCAATAAGGAGCTTCGGAAACTTGTGAGTTCCATGGATCTTATAAAGGATTTGAGGGCTGAGCAGAAGGTACCAATAACTATTTTGCATTTATGGGCATGTTTCTGTACTGGAATACTGAAATAAAGTGTCTTTCAATGCTTTAGCAATGCATTGTTACCTTGAAGAGTAAGATTTTAGCTTTACAAGTTTGATTTGTTTCAATGGTTTGCTGCTCCACCCCCGCAACTAAAATGTGGTCAAATTCAGATTACTTGAAAGGCGTCATTGATTGTGGGAAAATTATATTTGATCTTCTTCAAGGATTCAATTGATTAACTTTGAGCCTTTTTCAAGTCAAACAATTGAATTGTCTTATAACAAAATAATGGAAGGGAAAAAATAAGAAATAGTATGTTTTTAATTAAAAATGATACTTAAAAAGGAAAACAATGCTTAAAAGATGATAAGACTCTTAGAACTGAGAAGTCAGGGTTTTTAATTCGAACTTTGGTTACCATTAAATGTCAGAAAGTTCTGTTTATAGCCTTCAACTACTTCATAATTCTTTTCGTTTTCTATGTGACTTAGATTTTAGGAGTTTCATATTTTTGCATTTGATATTTCAAGTGGTCTAAGTGTCTATGCTCCTTTAAACGGAGCCTTGTTGCAGCATGAACTTCCATTGACTTTACACAAGTGAAACAGCAGCAAAAAGAAACAAAGACATTGAAGGACAAACATGCAGAAGGATTCTGCTGGTAGGTGGACAGTAAACAGAGGGTTTGGTGCAAAGCAGACTTCAGCTATCCATTTATTTGAAATGAGAAAGAAAGTGAGAAACTAAATGAATCTATTGTATGGCTTATGAGAATCTACTTGTGTGCATATGCACAGAGTTGAAGTGATAAATAGTTAATGCAAGTAATAATTGCTTCGTATCAAGAACTCTTGCTAGAAAATGCAGTTTCTAGGTAATTCAAGGAATTGCTTCAATATTGGGTCACACTCGAATATGAAACCGGAATGGAAAGTTGAAATTATGAGTATAACTTCTCAGCAATCATGGTCCTGGTTTTTAGCCCATATATCAGTAAGATTCAGTTCACTTTACCAAAATAGGAAAGAATAATTCCATAGGAAGGCATTAGCAAAAGCTGAAAATTATGCATCCGTATCAAATAAGCCTGTGCTAAAGTGCCAAGATGTTTTATGTTATAGCTGAAACTGTCTGTTCACTCCTTATCAAAAGCTTACACATATATGTATTAATATATCTATGCACATATAAAGATTAAATACATCCATGATCCATGATTAAACATGTTTATATTTGGTTCATGATGTTGGTCAATTTGAAGCATAAAACTCTGTCCATCAGATTGGGAACAAAAAGAGTGCATAGCCAAACTTTTGCTAACTTGAGAAATAACATAAACAATCAGTATGTGAGCATAAAAGTACTGTTGCTATTACTAGGTCCATACAGCCACGTCTGTCTAATCACTTTATAGAATTAAGAATGTCCAATACTCAATTAGTTACTGGTCAGTTTCTTATCTTAGGCAGCAAAATGTATCTTGCTTTCTTATGCACCACTTATCCAGTGGTAGAACAGTATCCTGACATGGAATAGACTCAGGTTGCATTATATAAGATCAGAATTTTTAGAATGTAATGCCAGCAGCATGTATCCACCAATCCCATATGAGCTCCATACTTAAGCATTATGCCAGACTATAATAGGATGGGTGACATCTTCGGTAAGTCCTAGTGTTTATATCCATCATTTTATCTACCAAAGAGAAAAAATAAATTATCCACTTCATTGTTCTCTAGTGAGTCACTACTAGTCACACTGCTCTGTTTGTTCTTTTTGGCAGAAAACTTGGAAGTTAATGCATTTCTGTTTTTTAGGAGACTGATGGATTGAAGTCACTGATGACAGAATGTCCCGAAGACAGAAATGTGTAATATGATAGCTGATGAATTGGTTGAAAGCCATGGAGGAGGAGAAAAGATTGCAGCACTTCCTGCTTAAGTCTTTGCTTCTGAAGGATGATGCTGATGAAAGAGACTGCATTTTGGAGGTGAGAGCAGGTAACTAATATTGAAAATATGACTCCTTAAATGCAAGTAGCATTATCATCCACTTTTATTTTTACACATCAAATTCCATTGATTCTGCTCAATTGAACATATCTCTGATGCTATCTGGCAAATATTGATCAGGAACTGGAGGAGAAGAGGCATCTTTGTTTGCAATGGATGTGTTCAAAATGTATGCATCTTAAGTGCTTGCTGATGTTAATTATAATACAAGCTTTAGGTACATAATGATTGTAGTTGTATATCTTTCATTTTTACAATAACAGGTATGAGAGATACGCACATAAGAAGGGATGGAAGTTTGATCCAGTGGATGTAATGGAGTCTGATCTTAAAGGATATAAGGTTTGTATCTTATCTTGTGTCTAGTTTACCATTCAGTTCTTATGGGACTGGAACTAAGACAGCCGGGAAAGCTACTACTTGATATGTCACTTTTCTCATTTGCTGATGCAATTCTGTACAAGGTGACAACAAACAACTGTCAACAGAAGGGGACCCAATATCAAGGTAATGCAGTGCAAATATGAATATTCGTACATGAAATCATACTGCCTTCCATGTGACTTTGCATCTTTCTGCAAGAGTTGTTCGCCAACACTAACTACTTGCTTTGTCGGAGGTATTATGGATTCCATATGCAGAAGCACAACAATGCCTACTTTCTCTTTGTCCCTCCTCGCTCCCTCCTTCTGCCTATCCATCCATCTATCATGACGTATACATATGTGTAGACTACAGGGTATATATGTAGGTCACTAAATTCTCTCTCTAATCATCTCATGTAACATGTGTGTGTGCATGCATTCACATGCACAACCATCAAAGGCATTCACTTTTCTTTAGGTTTTAAAAAGGATCTTGCTGGAATTTATTGTCCAAATATTGGATTGCCTGGGTGGAACTTTTACTTCTAGCATATGCTTCTTGCTTCATAAACATATATCTAAACTATATCTCCACAATGAAAACATTCCAAGAAGATGAACTCATAACCATGTTAAATGCATTAAAAGTGATGACCATAGGGTCAAGGAGGACTAGATCAATCAAACGTGAGAAAGTTACTTACAAAAATTGCTAAATGACATTGGCCTGAGAATATAGAGATTGAAAGAACTGTAAACCCAAGTAACACTGAACTACATAGATACAATTGTAAGATTACAATACCTAAAGTAAAAGAGGCCTTGAAAAAGATGAAATCAGGAAAGGCCTAGGGGCATAGTGGCATAGTAGTGGAGGCATGGAAATATATGGGAGATACTAGAGTAGTTTGGTTGACAAAGTTTTTTAACAAGATTTTAAAATCAAAGAAAATGCCAGATAAGTGGAGGAAAAGCTCTATCGTACCAATCTATAAGAATAGAGGAGACATACAAAGTTGCACTAATTAACATGATAACAAGGTTATGAGCTATACGATGAAACTTCGGGAAAGAGTGATTGAGAAGAGTTTATGACATGGGAGCAGTGTATTGGAAAACTAGTTTGGTTTCATGCATGGGAGGTTTACCATGGAAACTATTTTTCTCCTTAGACAATTGATGGAGAAATATAGGGAGATGAAGGACCTCCACATGGTCTTTATTTACTTACAAAAAGCTTATGATAGGGTCCCTTGAGAGTTGATATGGGGGTTGTTGGGTGAGAAAGGGGTTTCACGAGGACAGATAAACATAGTTAAGGATATGTATGAAGGAGCGGAAACAAATGTTAGAACCATTAGCAAAGAGATTGATGATTTCCCCATCACCATAGGATTACACCAAGAATTGGCATTGAGCCCGTATCTCTTCACATTGGTTATGGATGAGTTAGCAAAACATCTGCATGAGGAGATTCCATGGTGCATGTTCTTTGCAAATGACATAGTTTTAATTGATAAGACAAGGGAGGGGGTAAATACAAAGCTTGAGTTGTGGAGAGATGCTATCGAGTCTAAAAGATTTAAAATTAGCCAAACTAAGATGAGTATACGAAATGCAATTTTAGCAAGGAGAGGAGTGGAACGGAAGCATCAGTAAAGATTGATAACAAGAAGTACCTTAAAAAGATCACTTTTGATATTTGGGATTGATAATTCATGAGAGCGGAGAGATTGAGAGGTTTGTTACCCAAAGAATCTAGGCGGGTTAGAACAAATGGAGATGTTCCTCTAGAGTTTTGTGTGATCGGCGCGTGCCTCTCAAACTGAAAGGACAATTCTACATGATGGCTGTAAGGCCGGCCACGCTCTATGGATCAGAGTATTGGGTAGTTAAAGAACATCATATATATAGGATGAGGATAGCTGAAATGAGGATGTTGAGATGGATGAGTAGTAATACAAGAAAGGATAGAATTAGAAATAAAAACATTAGAGGAAACTTAGGATTAGCAACAATATGTAACAAGATGAGAGAGGGTCGACTTGTATGGTTTGGATATGTCCAAACGGAGACTAAAAATGGCATTTGTTAGAAGGAGTGAGTCGATCCAAGTTGAAGGATCTAAGGGCAAGGGGAATGCCCAAAAGGATGTGGTTAGAAGTGGTGAGAAAAAATTTAAAAACACTTGGACTTAATGAAACAATTACACTTGATAGAGGTGAATGGAGGAACAAGATTCGTGTAGCCAACCCCTAATCAGATAAGGCTTTGATGATGGTGATTATGAAGAAGAACTCATAGAGAAGGGAACTTAGACCAGTAAATTCTAGTACTATTCGAGCTGTTTAGCTTGGAGGTTGTTATTGATCTTATTTCAAGACTTTCTGAAATATTTTAAATGGTTTGTAGACTTGTCTCGAATCCTATTTTAATATGAAGATTCTTGAACTTTGGCTGTAATTTCTCATGTGCAAATGCATGTCTTATTACAGGAAACTAGTGGATCAATTTCAGGACCTGGTGTTTATGGAAAACTTAAATTTGAGAGTGGCATTCACAGGGTGCAGGTGCTTCTTATAACGGAACCTTGAGCTTTTCATACCAGTAAAATTTCCAGTTAGTGAACAGCATAAAATATGATGAAAATTGTTTTCTTTTGTCAGCGGGTTCCTGTCACAGAGAAGTCTGGGCATGTGCATACCAGTGCTGTGTCTGTTGACATACTCCCTCAGGCTGATGAGGTAATTAAATTTTTTATCTTTACGTTCTCTTAAATGTAACCATGATTTTGACATGCATACTTTCCTGGAGATAAAAATAATAGGTTATTTGGAGGTGTTGAGCATGTTGGCATGGGTGTGGGATACTTGTGATGAAATGGTTTTCCATTGTGCTTAAAGGAAAAGAAGAAATGCTTGTACATGAATGGCATCCTGCAAATCTCAATTCTTGTACCCTAATTACAGTCGAAACTCATTGTCTGTGCTTGGAATTCTGCCAAGTTGATGCAGTTTTAAGACTGCTGATGCATTTTTAAGATTCAGCCAGTTTTTTTAGTCGACTGGTCTCTCCAATGATAGTCAAAACTCAATAGTGCTCTTTGCAAGCCTCAAACCTGCAATGTCAGGCATAGGGATCAACATCTTAACCATTATGCCATTTTGTCTCATGATATTAAAAGATAATAAACATTTGTTTATTATTATGCATTCTCTTTTAGCTTTTCACATGACTTGGCTCATTATCTGCAGTCGCCGAGATCTCCCCACGTCAAGCAGGATCAACTCTGGTACAGGTGCTTTTTGCGCACATTTTGTCTTTTGCTAACTTAACTCTGAAATGTAATACAGATGTTGTATTTTTTCATATTTATTGTGGTTTATCCTAGTTTTGATTTGTCATTATAAACCAAGGTGAAGGGACTTAAGTCTGGTGAACCATTTCCTTTTGAGCTTTTGCAGGTTGACGTCCAGTTGCGTAATGAAGATTTGAGAATTGATACTTACAGATCTGGTGGATCAGGAGGCCAGAATGCTAATGCCACCAATAGTGCTGTGAGAATAACTCACATTCCATCAGGGATGACAGTAGCCATACAGGATGAGAGATCACAACATATGGTAAGTGATGCTCAATTTATGCAACTCATGTATTCCATTTTGGTATTAACGCTCAAAATAAGCCATATGAGGGAACACCGGCCCTGTGTAAGCTCGTCTTTCTCTTCTCTTTTAACACTTTCCACCATTTCAAGGGAAAAACAATCCAATTTAAGCAGTTCTACAGCAACCGTAATCAACTATAGTTCACTGGCTTTTGATGCACATCTGGTATACATCCCAACAGATGTGAGTTTCATACAGTGAATAAATAAAATTGCCACCTGACAAGGCCTATTGCTCTTCCAATTTGCTGAGCTGTTGCCATGCAAGTTTGGTAGCTCATACGTCTATCTGGCATGCCAATAAGTAAATTTTCTTTTCTGTTCACTTTGACAACGTCAAGATATGTGTTCTTGGATATTCTGCAATCATAAACAAATCACATGCACGCTATTATTTCAAAAGAATAAGCTGCAAAGTGCCAGATTCGTGTTCATCAAAACAGGACAGCATGACAACTAGGACCGATGTCCTTAAAGTAGGTGGGCTGTTATTAGGTTGAAAACTAAGGATGGCAAAGTCTATTTCATCTCCACCTAAAATGCTCTTCATTTGATCTCTTTAGATGACCATGCATTATCATTGCACTTGATAATTTGCAAAGTTCTGCTTTCAATTTCTTTAGACTTGATATCTTTTTCATTGACGTACATCTGCAATGTCTGATCTGTGAAGTGTTTAACTCATTCTTGATTTTGTTTTTTCTCATTCTCTTGGTTCACCAGAACAAGGCCAAAGCACTAAAAGTGCTGTGCGCGAAGTTGTATGAAATGGAGAGGACTAGAATTCACAGGGATAGATCAAAACTTCGATCAGAGCAGGTGAAGTGAGCTGCTGCTTCTAACACTTTTATTTTCTTCAGTACTTCTGACCATGTGGATGAACAGATTGGAAGTGGCGACAGGTCCAAACGCATCCGTACATACAATTTTCCTCAGGGACGTGTGACTGATCATCGAGTTGGAATAACTCATCATTCTCTAGAGGATCTGTTGGATGGAGAGAGCTTGGATGTTTTCATTGATGCGCTCCTATGCAGCAGGAGATGGACGCAGTCGCGTCTTTCAGCTCCTTGTAAGGAATGGGGAAACAAACTTCTTTGATGTTTATTTTTCATCTATTTTCTTTGATCCCTGGGTAATGTCATGAGAAGTCACTTCATTTTTCTGCGCGAATGTTCACTATTATTTCCCATGATATTAAGTGCAGCTACTCTGCTGGTATGGCTTGTCCAACCCATTCACAGAACATGTATTTCTATGAAATTTGCTCAGCAGTTAAACTGTTCTGGATTCGAATGGGAAAATTTTTGTTGTCATCACATGCTTGCGGCAGGAAACAACAAATAAATGGTTCTGATCATATCACCAAGGGATGAACTGATGTTGCTTTGATGATGTAAAATACCATATACCTCATGTTCACGACATTAATTAGATTATTCATTGTCGATTTGTTTTAGTGCTGCTGGCAAAATGAAGGGTGGTGGTACATGCACCCCTAGTTTTTTCTTACGAGGCCCAGTAAATGGTATGAGCAACTACTCTAGTAGACCCATATTTCTGAAGATCCAAATTATTCACAATCTTGTTCTTGACTTAATGTGCTATGCTTCACAACTTTTGTTCATGAAATAATCCTAGTCACTGTTTTTGGAAGTTGTAAAACAGACAGTGAAACCTTTTACCATCCTGAAAGCAGTAACGGCTAGGATCATCTAATAAATGAGAATTTTAGAGCATGGCTCATCCAAGTTTGGTACTCTATAAACAGTTTGGATCATCATAAACTTGTTCCACCTGGAGTCATAGCCGTTCATACTGGTACTCTATAAACAGTTTGGATCATCATAAACTTGTTCCACCTGGAGTCATAGCCGTTCATACCTTCTAGCGAGGGGCTCATATGAAAACAAGACGTGTGTATATCACTACCCAAAATGAATAGACCTTTGTAGAAGAAAAATGCTTTTCAGAAAGGTGCTTCCTTGAAAGAGGAAGTACATTTTTGGGACCTACCTGCTACATAGGCATATGATCTTATCCATTAATTTGGCATATAAATTAGGTCGAACTATAGATAGCTTGGCTTAAGGGTTTACACATCTTCATTTTGGTGCTGTTAAACTTCTCTTACTTTTCATGGTAGAAAAGGTCTTCTAGTTGTCTCCAGGATTAATTGCTTGATTCCCGTTTCAAAGAATATTAAAATGTCTTATTGGTACAATTCAAACAACTTTAAATGCTAGCACTGTTTTGATAACTTTCTATCCAAACTTCAATATGTTAATTAAAGATCTTCATCTTTTTAATGCATTAAAAGTTCAAGTTCAAATCACTGAAACACCCCAAGTGGAATCAATATTTGTAGCAACTTTCTACAATCAGATGATATACATATAAACCATGCATTTGATTTTGTAGTACCAGATCATGCAAAGATAGATTATGCCCTTTTTATCCAAATTGATCAAGATGCAAGACCAATTTGAACATGTTCCGAGGCAATTATCTCATGCAGTATTACAAAGTATGAAAAGATTTATGAAGAATCTCAGCCAATTCAGTCATCTACTCTAATCTTTATTAGGCGAGTAGGCAGACTAGTAGAAACTAAGTTCATCAAAGATACTCAAGAGTCTACGTCTTCAAATACTAAAATAATCTTCCACATAGAACTTAACCTTATTGAACCTACATCATATAACCATAATCATATTTCTATTATATATGGTGGGATATCTGTGATTGTCAAAAAGAACCACTTGATTTAACAGAATATCAAGGTAAGAAAAAGAAGAAAAAATCTTTTCAACAAAACTCAAAGAAAGATACTAGGCAAGTGATCCAATCATTAGAACTATTGGAGAGCCATTAGGTAAATTTGATTACTATGTCATCTATCCCAGCAGTGACACTCCTATCAAAAATCCTTCCCAAAATAAACCTCATAAGAACCATCTTCCAGTCACAAAATCAGCCTCTAAACCTCAGACACCTTTACCCAAATATTATCAACAGGTACTATCCATTATTAATAATCAAGAAAAACCTCATCCACTAAAACCATTATCAAAACCTTATCAAATTTGGAAACCAAAGAACCCACAACCATCAAAAGTCCTAGTAATCAATATGAGGACTCTAGTAGAATTTCCTCCATTGTTAGAGTTTGATTATCCACAGCAGAATACAACTCATGCTTAGAAAATAAAAAATCTTACATAAAAAATGCAAAAGGGCATCTAAAGAAAATCTCAACAGCAGAAGTAGCCTTAAATTGGTAAGCAGAAAATGCAAAAGTACAGAACAAAGCCATGCAAGAAATCCTTGAAAATCAAAAGACTTAATTTGCTACTGTCACTCAAAAGCTATCTTTCACAGACCCTTATTCTTGAGTTAAAAGGAAAGATAGAAGCTCTTCACAAAGAATGCTATACTATCGCCACATCAATCAAAGATCTCTCTCTTGGCAGCAAATTACTCAGTGAAAAAGAAGCAGAAAAAGGGTTCTTGCAAGCTCAGCTCAGATTCATTGAAGCATCTCAGGTACAAAATGACTCAATCTTTAGTCTACTACCAAAAATCTATCCTACCTCACAACAACCTCTTTCTACATCCATTACCCCAACAAAATTATCCACACAGGCCACATCTCTCCAAGGAACCCAATTTTTCTCTCCACAAAAATACCAACCTCTCCAATTACAACCTTTACAAGGAGTACAAAGCCCTTTCATGCCAGTTCATATGAGAAAAAATAAGTAAATAAGCATCCACTTGAGCTTCCAAAGATAAAGGCACATGAATATCCATTTGATCCCCATCAAAATCTACATTTAAACTGTTACAAATAAATGGATGTAAACAAATAGCATGGTCCTCCACTAAAATATGTTAGAATTCAAAACCTAATGAATAGAGATTTTGAATCCATAAGAAGAAAAACTATCTATTCCATCAACCCCTACTAAACTATCTTCATCAACATATCTACCAAACCCTCCTGAACCAATCGTAAGAGCTTCGGAACCTCAACCAATAGAAATGTTTGCTCTTGAAAACCCTAATCCTATTGAGGACTTTCTCAAAAATCTCTCTAAACTTACACTTCCAATTCTTGGACTCTCCCGAGAAACTTCCATTTCAGACAATTCTTTAAAACTCCATTAGTCAGACCTAGACATCATTCTTAATGCTTTTGTGCAATATACTACTGATAGAAAACCTTATGAAGAACCTTCAGATCCCCTAGAAACATTTTATGTTCCTCCAACAACGGTTATCAAAAGTTATTCACAATTGATAGTGTTCCTCCTTCAAAATGGCATGAAAGAATCGCCTTGGTGTAAAACATAATTAGAAACATCTCAAACAACAGTTGCAGAGTTCATAAAAGGACTTATTTCAAGATTCATTAGCAAATTAAGAGATGGTGGATATCACTTGCAGAATATTGTCAATTATAAGTTTCCAATTTCCTTCTCTTGAAGGATTATTTAGTCATTTGCAAACAGAATTTGCTGAATCTCCACATCAACAAACAAAAACATACAAAGGAAAATACTTAAAGATGAAATGCTGTTAATTCAAGATCAAATATCTAGATAAGCATGTTGACAAGATGTCTTAGAGATATTATGCCATCAATGGAATTGATGATATCAACCTCAAACAGGTATTCCTCAACTCATTACCTGAACCTCTTGGAAATGAAACTCACAAGCTGATGGAAAATATGAAGTTATCTCTTTCAAAATTATCTTTAAGAGTTATCTGGTAGCATACTCAACTTGCCTTGCAGTAGCTGTGCAATCAAAGAAAATTTCTTTAAAAAATGAATAAAATAGGCAAAAAGATTGGAATTGCATGTGAGAGATCAAATCTTGCTATCATTGTAAAAAAGAGAAAGATTATTCTTGCAGTTCTAAGAAGAAATTTCACAGGAGAAAGTTTTACAAAAATCAGAGGAATATCGTCACAAGTCAAAGTTCAAAAAAACAAGAAAATGGTGATATTTAAAAAAAAAAGGAATTCAAAGGAAAGTCTACAAACATGTGCTGTGTTTGTAGAAATCAAGGTACTCTGCAAAACAATGCTCAAAGAAAAGGAAGAGTATCAAACTTCTTCAGCAAGTAGGAGCATATATAGATATAGACTTCTCAGATGTTGAATCTATGCTCTCTCTTGATGAAGAATACTCACTAGAAATACTATTAATTATTGGTTATATCGATAGTGAAAGTAATTCTGAAAGCTTTTATGAGCAGTCTGCAATTTTAGTAATTGATGGAATATTTCTCACTCAAAATTTCTCCATCTCTGCTAGACCTTTTGTATTCCTCAAACCAACCAATACCAACACCAACACCAATAGCCCAAGTCCACCTTCTTATTGACCCATATGCTAAACATATCAATATCATTGCTCTTTTGACACTAGTGCAGCAGCAACCATTCTTAACTCCAAAATTCTTCCTAAAAATTCTGGTGTCCCCCATATCCAATATTTTAGATTGTTAATAGAAGCATTTTCACCATTGACAAAATCAGCAAACGCATATTCATCAAAGTCTTTCCTAACCTTACCATCAAATACAAAGTCTTAGGATATCCCTTATCAGGGAAAGACCTAATCCTTAGTTTTGACATTCTCCATGAATTTTCCAACCCTTCGTTGGTCAAAGGAAGGTCTTTCCCATAAACAAAACTTTCTTAATTAGTCACAAATCGCAAACCTTCACCTTACAAACTCCTTTGACTCCATAAAATCCCAATTAGTCAAAGATTAATGTGTAGAAAATAACACGAAATTTCTCACAAAATGTTTATCACCTCTCTATACTAATCCATCATTCTTTGTCTCTCTTCCATTAAAAAAAAATGAGGATATCAATCATACAAAAGCCAGACACAAAGGAATGAATCCTGAGCACCTTGTCTTAGTTATTCAAGAACTATCTCAATTATAATCCCAAGGTCTCATCGAACCCACTTCTTCTCCATGGGCATGTGAAGCCTTTTATGTCAATAAAAGAGCTGAACAAATCAGAGGAAAGCTTATGCTTGTTATTAATTACCAACACTTAAATCATTTTCTTGCAAATGACAAGTTTCCTCTTCTCCAAAAACATAATCTCTTCTAGCATCTTTTTAATCCCAAAACTTTCTCTAAATTTGATGTTAAAGCAAGATTTTAGTAACTAGGAGTTCATCCTCAAGAGCATCCAAAAACAATATTTTGCATTCTAGATCACAATTTCTAATGGACTGTCATGTTGTTTAAACTCAAGAATGCTCCTTCACAATTTCAAAAAGGCATGATCACCATCTTCAAGCCCTTACTGGCTAATTCTTGGATTTATATTGATGACATCTTACTATTTTCTCCAGATGCAGATTAACATGGACAATTCTTCCATGTTTTAAAGGAGTAAGGAATCATGGTCTCATAGAAAAAGATGCTCATTGGTCAAATAAAGAATGATTTTCTTAGGATGACAATTTCAGATGAAAAGTATCAACTGCAGCTGCGCATTGCCACACACCTCAAACAACTCCCAAACAAGTTATCTTTAGTAAAAATCATACAACAATTTTTTAGAATAGTCAATTATATGGCAGATTTCATCCTCAAAGTTGCAATACATAGGAATGTTCTCTCTTAATTAGTGAAGAAAGATCCTACTCTATTGTCTCCCAGATGTACGTCAGTTGTTCAAGCATTGAAAAAATTATCTGATCATCTTGAACCATTATAGATTCTTAGCATAGGAAAAAGAATCCTCCAAACAGAGGCAAGTAATGAATATTGGGGAGGCATAATTTTTGAAGCAAAAGATAAAAAAAGAAATTTCTATGGATACAAAAGTGGTACATTCAATTCAACTCAGCTACATTATCACCCCTCCTTCAAAGAGATATTAGCAGTGAAAAATGGAATAGAGAAGTTCCAATTCCATCTCATTAGTTACACATTCTTGGTAAAAATGGATATGTCATATTTTCCTAAGATGCTATAATTTAAGTATAAGATATTGCTAGAACCATAATTAATCAAGTGGGCCAACTAGTTCTCACAATGTCCCTTTGATGTCAAACACATTGCTTGTAAGAACAACACCCTTGCTGATTTTCTCTCCAAAAAAATAAGATAGCAAACATTTATCCCATTCTACCAGCACCATTATGTGTTTACCCTCTCCAACAGTTACAATCTCTTGAACCATCAATTGATATCTCTGAAGCAATGGAATAATTATCAGAAGAACTTAGGCAAGCCCTTAATTAATATTACATCAGCAAAAGAGCTAAGAGGCTTTTATCCTCCTCCTAGGAACACTTAAAAGAGAAAAGCCCCCATTGATTAATCTCTTGGTCACACTTTGATCATCCATGATGAGTTACTTTAAATTTAGGTCTGAAATCTCAACACCCCTTGATTCAACAAGTTTTGGAATGAAGTATTGTAGTAGGATTGAAAGAATTTTCTAAATAGATCTCTGAAGAAATATTTTCTTATCATAAAGTTCAATAATTATCAAGGAAACAGAGAAATAGGAAATCCTCCTTCTCCTAAGCCAAATGGTTAAGAAATGAAGATCAATCATATCATTACCATGTTAAGAAATGAAGATCAATCATATCATTACCATGATTGTAATCCTAAATTCTACTTCTTCTATCAAACAGTAAAAAAAGAAGTTAGGAACTTGAATAATGATCCAGAAGATCTTCTTACATGGATATCTACAGTGACAGCATTTGATCTTTACTTTATGGAAAGCCTAACCACTAGATTCAAATGATAAAGAAGTACTAGATTTTGTAGATCCACCTTGGTCGAATGATGGATGGGATTAACCACCTTCAATTCTATGAAGCCACTTACTATCACCTAACCACCTACCTTTCCATTAGTTATCTACTATTCTAACCACCTAATACTTCAATGGTCATCTACCACTCTATTACATATCTATCATATCCACCACTGTACAAGGCACCTACCAGATCCACTACTTTACAAGTTATCTACTACAACTACCAAGTCATCATCAACCATCTACCACTCTCCTTGTATAGTCAACATCAACTTTACTTTATACATTAGGTGTTGTTATGTTATTGTGATGAGTCATGTCCTTTTACTTATGTCATTCTGGTGAGTCATGTCATTTATGTCATGTCAAATCAATGTAACTTATGTAAGAATCTTTTAGTCCCCAACTCCTTATATGAGGAGGTATTGTAAGTTGAGAGGCATAGTGGAGTAAAGCTTAAGCATAGCTTGCGTGGTGTTCTCTCTTCTCTTCTAAGTACTCTCTTAGCCCATTCTAGTTCTGTAAGCCTTTCTTTTTGTTAATGTAAATTCTTCCTTTGGTATGCCTCTTTACTTTCATGTTTTAGACTTTTGTGTATATTTCTTGTGTCTTTAATTAAACGTTTTTCCTTTTGGTATCAGAGCCTAGTTTCTTTCTTATTTGCTTAGATTATTTAATTACGTCTTTTAACTTCTAAGATATTCTAGTCTCAAGTTTATTTTGATTCATCCAATTACTTTTCATAACAGAGTACTATTTCTATACCATCTTAATTAATTAGGTCTGTCCATTGTCTTGACTAGTATGCTTTGGGGTTGCCACTTTGAGTGGATCCTCCTCATCAAAAAACAAGACTCATAATGGATGACTGAACACAAGATCTGGATATAGAAAAATCTTATAGACAAAATTTTTTCATGTTTATCTGGACAGTCTATTCACATAAGAGGTCAAGGAGACTGTTTGTACCAAGGTAAGGCTGTGTTTTGTATTAGGACATACCTTGTTAAAGACGTTATCAAATTCTATCTTTTCCAAAAGGTTCAATAGTAAATATGGGAAGTCTTTAGTTGATGAGAATTAAATGAGACAGTAGAAATTCATATGATTCATGGAATGTTCTAGTCAATTGTTGACTTCTTCTTTTAAGTCCTTAGAATGTATTAAACTTGATGGCTCAAGGATTTACACATCTTCATTTTGGTGCTGTTAAAATTGCTCTCTCATTTATAGAATGTAAACAATGTGGATCTTCAAAAACCTATTCCACCTAGAGTCATAGCTATTCATACCTTCTAGTGAGGGGCTCATATGAAAACAATACATGCTTATATCACTACCCAAAATGAATGGACCTTTCGTAGAAGAAAAATGCTTTTCAGAAAGGTGCTTACTTGAAAGAGGAAGTAAATTTTTGGGAACTACCTACTACATAGGCATATGATCTTATTCATTAATCTAATAGATTATAATGAGGTTGAACCATAGACAATAACTTTATCGTTCAATAATCCTTGTTTGGGCTTTTTAAGAAAATGTGAACTATTGGGTTTTGATGAACTAGTATGTCTATGGAATTTTAGTTTGACATGACACTAAAATCATATGGTTTAGCCTATTGGAGTGGAAGTTTATTGGTATGGATCTACAAATTTTTCATGTAGGCTCAGGCGTAGAAACTATACTTCCTTAAATGGTAAAATGCCTTTCTTAGTAGTTGCGCTTAAGAAGTAACAATCTTTCATAAGCAATAGAACTGTTTCGAACTCTTTTATGAACTATAGGTCCGCATTAGCTCCCGAAAATTTGTCAATTTGCATGGAACATTCTATTTATAATAAGTTGAGTCTTTTAATTTATTGAAGAAAAATGACAAGTCGCTCAAAATGTACTAGGTTTTAGGGACCATAGGTGTCACGCTATCCTATAGGTTTCTTTTTTAGTGTGCAAGAAACCAATGTATTTAAACATAACTATAAGTGTTCACGGGGCATGAAATTTGATACGTAGCCTATCCAAGCCATTCCAAGCATGATGAATGGCTTAGATATACAAAAATATCATCACCATGGACAAGTGTCTACTAGATCAAATACTTATAAGCGTCTACTTCTATCAAGACCAATACAATTATAACTTATAATGGAGAAAAAAAGCCAAAAAATATATGTATTTGTTCAATACATGACCACCAATTTTATAAATGATGTGTTGATATTTTCAACTAAAGCTTCTAATATGAAAAATTAGAAATGCTTCCGTATCCTTGGATGTTGCCTTCTGTTATAGGCTATGGTTTACTTGAACAAGTGCAGTTGAATGGGACTGTAGGTGAGTTACGTGCTCCATTGTGCCAAGATGTAAGGTGTAGATGATGATCACACCATGTAGGGATACCAAAGGGCTGGTTCAAGAAGAATTTTGACTAACCCTAATACTTTTATCTTGACTCTAGCCCCAACACTAACTAACTTATGGTCATTATTTTCCAACTCTAACACTATTAGGATCAAAAAATTGTAGCCCTATATTCTATGGTCAATCCGGGTTGAATCTCTTAATTTACCCTAACACTTGAAATTTTTTAGTACTTGAAAAATTGATTGATAACAATTATCAAATATTTTTTTTACCATTGTTGATATACTATGCAAAAGCTATACAAACTATTCAAAATTTTCATTTGCAAATCCACTAGCCAAACCTTTACCAATTACTTGAAGAATAAATAAATCATGCAATAGCTATGCGAAGTAATCAAAACACTAAGTTAGTCACTTAATTATCAAAAATGCTTTGCACTTAGAGTTTTAGAAAAATATATACAATAACATTTTAAACATTATATAAATTAAAATGTTTAAGGCCCTTAACTTTCATTGACTAATCCTAGCCCTACCCAAATATAAGTTTAGGTCAAACATTTTGACCCTAACTCTATCAAGGTTGAAAATATATTGGTCATTATACGACCCTTACAAATCGATTAGGGTTGGTCCCCCTAATCAGCCCAACCATTTGCCATCTTGAGCCTCTCAGTATGTGCTAGTGCGCTTGATGAACACTCCAAGATCTACCAACACTAGAAAAACTTAGGTCATTCAATCCTCCATTCATCTGATCGAAGGTGTGAATAATGAGGCCACCTTAGCAACCTTCTCCCTTTTGTTCCTATTGAATAGTTAGGTATGGTCTAATTTCATTCCTAGAGAACCTTAGTGTTTTGGGACCCTTTCACTTGGGCTTGCACTTCCTTTTGTGATTTAAGAAGGTATCTTGATCATTGTGCCAAATGACATAGTATTGTAATTTTGGTTATCAATACCTCTTGATTAGTTTTTCAAGTGACTCACTCACAATTTACAAATCCAAAACTGCTTACTTACTAAGGGAACAAGTAGTATATAAAACAATGAGCTAATTTGAATTCTTCTTAAGAGATAAAATGAGGAACAAGTACAGTTTGAACTCCCCAACTACCACTACTTTTAGAATAACTTGCCAACAAAAAATTGGTGCAATTAGAATGCCTCAGTGACTAAGGAGTGTCAAGTATATCCTTCCATCTCATTTTTTGTCAAATGTAGTCACGAAATTGTTAAGTGGATCCCATGTGAGATCTACCTTGTTGTCATGTTAATTTGAAAAAGACTATCAATATTGGATCTAACACTGAATCAAAGAATTTTGACAAGTGGAGCTCCTTTACCATAAAAAGTTGGGTCAATATCTTTTTGTATGAAATACTAATCCAAACTGGCATCTTCCGTCTCAATCATAAAGCAAAGAGACCAAAAAATTATACTAATCACTAAAGTATATAGGAAGCACAAATCCTCCAATGAGAAGGGGGAAAGCATACTTAGTTCCCATCATGATCGATAGTAGCAAAAAAATGGTGAAATCTATTGGAAAAAAGGAGTTCTAGTGGATCTGTCATCACTTATATCTTCATTACTAGAGATATTTCAGTGGAGGGAGAAGACAATGCCTTTAGCTAAAAAAAGAACTCTCAAAGGAGTTTCGCTCAAATCAAGCTCTCACTATTACCATTTAAACTATTGTTCTTCAAGATCAAACTACTTTTATTCTAAATCAAGCACTTAAGATGTTTTAATGTGGTTTTTTGTGTGCTGTCAAGGGCAGTTAATAGCTTGGATCATAATTACATAAGTCTCACTTTGTGATCTTTAGATGGCTTAGCCACACGGTGGCCACACCAGATGGTTGACTCTTTTCTTCATTATGTAGCAGCAAAATAAGAACCCTTATGCAAAAAACTGTAAGCAGAAGTTAACAAATTTCTTTAGACTACTTTTGCATTAGTGAAGAGATTTGGCCAATGGAAGGATAGGCTTGGTTTGGAAGAGATTATGTTCCTCCCTTTACTTTCAAAAGATGAAAGGGTTCTAGTGATAGGCATTGGATTTGAGAGGAGAAGGAGATGATGATGCAGAGGAAAATTGGGTTTTCTTTCTCTCATAGATTTTTGGTTTTCAAGTTTTGGATAGATAAAGAGAAGCAGGAAAACAAGTGGAAGTATGTTTTTGGAGAGAGACACATGAAGAGAAAGTAACGATTGCAATTTGAAATTTTAGTACTAATATAGGGTACTTTTATCAATTGAGAGACTATGAGAAGAAGATGAAAATTTTAATACCAATATATAGGTACTTTTGTCATTAAAGAGAATATGAGAAGATGGGTCCAAGTTGATGCTCACTTTTTAGGTCCATTTTTAGAAGGACTAAATTAAACCCATGTGACGACCCGGGTTTTCCCATGCATTTTTAAATGCAATATCTAATTCCTAAGGCGGGATGCATCCCTATTTGAAAACCATTTTATAAAAACCATGCAATGCAGTGGAAAATCTTTAGTTTTAAACTCATTTTGAAAACCCCGAGTGTCATTTGCTTTCACAACAACCAAAGTAGTTTTTGAAAAACTTCAGAAATCATAAATGTTTTTCCCAAGTCTATCCAGTCACAGCTCACAGCCCAACTGTAAATAAATACAAATACATGTCCAAAGGGTAGAGTGTTTACTTACAAGTATGATTGTCTCTTTTTGATTTACTTGCGCGTAGTACTAACATTTCCTGAGGCGTCTTCTACTCATGAATGGAGCTGTCCTGAATAATGATATATATTTGGGTGAGTATCAGTAAGAGTCTATCACTACTAGTTTTACAATGCATGCTATGTTTAAAATCATATGCTCTTTAAAACATGTGCATGTTTGAACACTCATGTTCAATATCGATATTAAAAACCATTGATGAATTGGAATACTGACGACTTAAAGAATCACATAATCCAAGTCGAAAGTATCATATATATATCATAAACATAGTGATATGCATAAGATGTTCAACTGAATCCAACTCATGGATATATGGTATGGTCAACCAACTTCATGTCATGCCATATACAATACAAGTAAATCCTCAAAACATAGGGCCCACTATGCCCACGACCTCCTCGCCGTGTGGTCCCCGAGTACCTGGGGACACTCGGTCATAGCCTCCACGGGGCATATGACACTTATTCGTCGTAAATCATGCAATTTATGAAATCAGTTGCAAAACATGCATGCAATGCATAAAATCTACTCATGCTAGTATCACATTCAAAGTCATAACCCTGCCTAAAAGCCTGACAGCCTAGAAGCCTACCAGCCTAGAAGCCCGTCAGCTCTCTCTGGCTCGCCCTCATCGGCCAAGGCTACACTTATCATGCAATCTATGCATGTAGCACATGTCTTGGCAATATATGCAATCGTTTGCAAAACATATCTATGCATAATGTCATATGCATGCTGAATTCATTTATAAAATTAAGTCATGCTAAACAAGTCATATAACTTATACTTAAAACATGCATTCTCAAAATAATCATGGGCTCTTTTTAAAAGTCTAGTAGCGATAGAAAACCTACCTCGAAGTCTCCTAGAGTCGCATCCTTCATCACTCAACCCAACCCTGAGTCTCATTTATAAACTCTTGGATATGAATGGATAACAAGGAGTCCTTATCAATTTCGATCTATTTAGCAATTAGATCACTAGATCTCCCTTTTAGGGTCCATGGGTCCTTGCCTAATTCATTGTCAGGATAGATCCTATGATATGAATCTACTTTTCAATGGTTAGACTCTATAAATGGTCCTATGATCCTAATTTTATAGTCTTATTAAGTCCGCGCATCATGGTTTCCAAGACGTGTGCGCGCCCTGGTCGAACCAGGACCCATGCCTGCACGTCGTGCGTGCCCAAAGGCCGTGCCAGGGACCACGTTTGCATGCCCACATGCATGCCCAAGCGATGCGTTATGACGCGCGTCCTGGATGGCATCGTGCGGACACGTCTTTGGCGTAGCATGGCGCGTCTCAGCTCCCAGGGCACCCCGTGCATCTCGGTCGAGCCAGGACCCATGCACCACGTCGCGCGTGCACCCAAAGGCCACACCATGGACCATGTACACACTGTTGCACGCCTGGAACCCATCCCAAGGAGCCTGTCCCAGGCGCACATGAAGCATGGCATCCCTGGGACGCCTTGTTCGCACAGAGCAGGATGGAACCAGTTAGGACGTTCTCCAGCTAGGAAAACCGGCTGAGAAAAACCAGATCCGACATGGATCTAGCATGGGGGAAGTAAAACGAAGAGAGAGAGGGGGAGAAAGCTTACCTGGGCAGCCCCAACACGGTGCCCTTCTTTCGGTGGTGCGTTTCCCTCTACGCCTACCGAAAACCCCTGTTGTCCAGAACCCACGAAGAAGGGGGAAAACCCCAACTTCCATTAAGGTCAGCGGAAGAAGAGGGGAGGTGAAGAGATGGGAGTGGCCGGCCTATAGGGACGACTTGGGCCTGGCCAGAATGTGCAGGGAAAACTTGCCAGAAACCCCAGCCTCAAATGGCTGAAAAAATCGTGATTCGAAGAGGAGGGAATAGGGGCTTTTTATAGCCTTGTTATGGCGGTGCTGGCAATGGCGGTGGCGGTGGCAGAAACCTCTGGAAACTAGGGTTTCTAGAGAAATCTAGAGGAAGAAGAAGATGGGGTGCTGTTATCAAAATGGCCCCCTGCATTTTCTATCTTTTTCGTTTTTAATTTAAATTATAAAAATGCCCCTAATCTTTAAACGGCCGTAACTTCTTCATACGAACTCCGTTTTTTGTGTTCTTTGAGGCGTTGGATTTCATTTTTCGAGTAGAATCTAATGGTACCAAGTTTTCAAACAAATTCCTTTGTTTAATATTTTAAATAAAGTAAAACATTTAACACGGTTCATTTCCTATAGAATTTCCAATTTATTTTTGTTAAATAGCGTAAATTGCTCGGGGCATTACAACCCAAGTGGTAGTTGGGGTGCAAAAATTTGACTAATTTTTTTATGGAAGGGGCCTAGTCCAAAATGTGTGGTAGTTAGGGGGCTAACCATACTTTTCCCATAAAATAACAACTAATCAAATTGATTACATTTAGAAGCTACATGTAGGAAACAACAAACTCCACTTGTGTGATTTTATGATCTCACTGCTAGTTCCAAGCTCACGTAAAGGAGGGTTAAGTGCTAAATGGCAAAAAGTCCTTTGGCAAACCTTATGAATAAATCTTATTTCAACATTCCTTAAGGCTAGAATGTTCTACATAGCAACACACTGCATCAAAGGTAATGGATGTAATGAGAAATAAGCAAGGATTGCTAGGCGATCTCCAATAAGTGATTGCTACAGTGGATCTCAAGTGTAGTGAGAAATGGGCAAAGGTTGCTAGAGTGTTTCCTCCAAAGTGACACGTCTCATCAAAACCAAGGTGCAATGAGTAAGGAGGAGTTCTGCATCATTCTATAAGTGTGCAGGTGAAGAGACTAGCTCAAGGAGAATAAGATTCATATGCCCACATAAAATACAGATGCATTGACATGTAAGAGTATGGAGTTAGTGGATACAATGAGACATAGGAGAGTCAACATAACTTGTATCCAATAAACTAGGCAAAAATGGTTAAAACTAGAGAAATCGATGGGTATAAGCTCTAGTACATAGGAAAGATCAATAATAAAAATGATGTAGAAATAGTAGTGGATAAAGAATTTAAAAAATAAAGTTATTGATATAAGAAGACTAGTGGTAGAATTCTGCTAATAAAGGTCATTTTAGGAGAGAAATCATAAATGTTGTATGTGCATATGCCCCATAAGTAGGGTTAGAATATAGAATTAAGAGATAGTTCTAAGAAGATATGGAGGAAGTAATGCAAGAAATTCCTAATATAGAGCATATATGAACAAACTTAAATGATCATGTAGGAAAAGAAAATGAAGAATATGATAGGTTACATGGAGGATACGGGGTTGGAGGATGAAATGAGATGGGGGAAGCTATCCTAAATTTTGCTTTGGCACAAAGCCTGGCTCTAGCAAATATATGCTTTAAGAAGAGGAATGAACACTCAATAACATTTAAAAGTGGACTATATAAAAGCCAAATAGATTTTTTTCTAATTAGGAATGTCGAAATATCAATGTGTAAGTATTGTAAGATAATACTTAGTGAGAGTCTAACTACACAATATAGGTCAATAATTATGGATATGTACATTAAGAGATGGAAGAAAGCAAATGAGCTTAATAGGCATTCAAAAACTAAGTGGTGAAACTTAAAAGGAGACAATATAACATCACTCACAAAAAAGTTGATGGTAGAAGGAAAGTGGAACAATGTAATAAAAGTATAAAACAACGTGATGTAACATGGACAAGTCCATTAAGAAAGTGAGAAAACATGTTTTTAGGAGTATCTAAAAATAAAAGGCAACCTATTAAGGAAACTTGGTGGTGGAGTAAAAAAGTGCAAAAATTTATTAAAGAAAAATATGAGCTTAAAGCCTAGTAGAGCAATAGAAATATTGAAAATTGTGAGCAATATAAGAATGCTAAATAGGTTGTTAAGCATGTAATAAGTGAGGCTAAACTCAAAGCATATGATGATCTTTGCAATAGATTAAGATCAAGAGAAGGTGAGAAAGATATGTTCAAACTTGTAAAAATAAGAGAACAAAAGAATGAGGACCTAAACAATGTTATATGCATTAAAAGTGATGACCATGGAGTACTAAATTGAAGAGGATGAGATCAATCGAAGGTGGGAAAAAGTTACTTTAAAAAATTACTAAATGGCAATGGCCTTAAGAATTTAGAGATTAAAAAAAATCTTAAACCCAAATAGTATTGGACTATATATATATATATATATATATATATATATATATATATATATATATATATATATATATATATATATATATATATATATATACAACCATAAGATTAGAATACTTGAGGTGAAAGAGGTTTTGGAAAGGATGAAATCAAGAAAGGCTCTAAGACACAATGCTATACTAATAGAGGTTTGAAAATATATGAGAGATACTAGAGTAGTTTGGTTGATAAAATTGTTTAACAAGATTTTAAAATTGAAGAAAATGCCAGATGAATGGAGGAAAAGATGTATCATACTAATACGGTTTCATGCAAGCAAGTCTACTATGGAAGATATTTTCCTCCTTAGACAAATGTAGAGAAATATAGAGAGAGGAGGAAGGACATCTATATTGTCTTTATTAACTTAGAAAAAGCTTATGATAGCATCCTCAAGGAGTTAATATAGTGAGGGTTACGTAAGAAACGGGTTTCGCGAGGATACACAGACATAATTAATTATATGTATCAAGGAGTGGTAACAAATGTTAAAACCACTAGTGAAGAGACCAACGATTTCCTCATTATCGTAGGACTGCACCAATGATCAACATTAAGCCCATACCTCTTCACATTGGTTATGGATGAGTTAATGAAATATCTAGACGAGGAGATTCAATGATGCATATTATTTGCAGATGACATAGTTTTGATTGATATGACAAGAAAGAGGGTAAACACAAAGCTTGAGTTGTGCAGAGATGCCATAGATTTTAAATCATTTAAAACTACTCGAACTAAAATTGAGTATATAAAATGCAATTTTAGCAAGGAGAAAAGTGGGAGGGAAGCAAGTAAAGATTGATAACCATGAAGCACCCTAAAAAGATCACTTTTGATATTTAAGATCAATAATTCATGAGAGCAAAGAGATTGAGAGGGACGTGACATAAAGAATCTAGCCAAGCTAGAAGAAGTGGAGATGTGCCTTTGGAGTTTTGTGTGATCGGCAGATGCTGCTCAAGCTAAAAGGAAATTCTATAGGATGGCTATAAGGCTGACCATGCTTTATGGATCATAGTATTGGGCAGTTAAGAAACATCATATACGTAGGACGAATATAGCCGAAATGAGGATGTTGAGATAGATGAGTAGCAAGACAAGAAATGATATAATTAGAAATGAAAACATTAGAGGAAACTTAGGATTAGCACCAATAGGTAACAAGATGAGAGTGGGTAGACTTAGATGAGTTGGACATGTCCAACGGAGACTAAAAACGACATTGGTTTGAAGGAGAGAGTATATCTTAGTTGAATTATCTAAAAGGGCAAGGGAAAGGCCCAAAAGGACGTGGTTAGAAGTGGTGAGAAAATATTTAGAAACTCTTGGACTTAATGAAACAATGACACTTAATAGAAGTGAATGGAGGAACAAGATTCATGTACTGAATGATAATGACGTAAGAAACAACAAAGGAAAGCCCTACTAAGGACAAACGTTAGAGAGCACAATCAACCATTTCATTCTTCAACATTTTCAATCATGTGCATTGTGAAGCTCTTTGAAGTTCTTATATGTATTTAAAGTGGCCAGCAAAATAAAAAAAGGCAAGTGACTCTAATAGTTGGTATGTATTGTAAGTGGGCAACAAATGCACGAAAAGAGAAACCAAATAATGAAAATTTTCATACAAAAATTGGTAGTTCACAAAAATTTATAATCCACCATAAGTTATAGAGTTTGTAGGAAATAATCATATTGACTATATTCATTACTAGACATTATTTAGAAGAAAAAAAAATTGATAAGGAGAAGACATTTGTTTGCCTAAGAAGTACCTTTGTTGGGGAACTATGTGCCATAATGACATGATACAATATATTAACCTGATAGATAATGATAGGCCATCTCATGGAGACTAATTTTGTGTAGATTGGACAATCCTTTCCATTAATCTGGGCAAAGGTGTCAAATGGGAAGGTTGGGCCAATGCGAGCAGGTTGCCTTGGGTTATGGGTTAAATGGGTATAGACATAAATACCTAGATTTGAAAAGGTGATGAAAATGATTGGCTTTACCCAAACCATTTGTCGAGGACAAATTGAATGCTCAAGCGTGGGTGAAATTACAAATGGGGCCTACTAATTTGATGATAGAAGATATTTACCTAGTAAATTATGATCAAAATATGACAACATCTAACAACTGAAGTTTGTAACTAAGTTTGATAAGGATATAGAAAGAAAGAATCAAGGACTATGAAACAGTTTCTCCTCAATAAAAATTGAGATTGTCCATTTGGCTTATGGCCCACCTGTAGCAAGCCCTATCCTAGGATAATCAGACTACTAGAATCCAATTGGCTTATTGGCTAGGGGCCTAGGGCCCATGATAATGGTATGAGAAAACGATAGTTTACTACCCTTGGTTTTCCCACACTTTAGTTCCTATCTTTTAATTTTGCAGATTAGCCCCTTGTCTATTGAGAAAATTTTCACATAAGTCCCTACAGACATCAGTAGATATTCAAACATCTGAAGTGAGTCTCACTGAAATATTTTTTATCATTAAAAAGTTTTAATAAGTTAATTTAATGATAGCTAATGTCTCTCCTATTCTTTTAAAACAAACAAGAGTGATCTCTTATATATCTATATTTATAAAAGATATTAACATCAAGCATGATTAAAGATAAGATTTTTCAACAAAGAAAATAACAACTATCATATCGCAACAAGGTTGTTCTTTTACAAATTTTAAACTAGTTTGCTTCACTTGAAACTCCAAAATATAAAATAAAATACTTATCTTAGGCAACAAAGCATATTTGGTGTTGAACTTGAATCTCCAATCTTCATGTTTAGATGGAGAAAAGTTTATAACCCTTTTGCAAATTCTTATGGAAGGGATGATAAAATCCTACTTCCAAATTTCTATGTAAGACCAAAACTTCTCTAAAAAATGATTGTCTTCATATAAATGTTCTATCAAGCATGTTTGTATAATGTGCTGGGAGACTTTTAAAAACATGAGAAAAAAATCTCCTACATGATACCCCGCTTACAACTAAGACAAATAGGAATAGTTAACTACAAGTACCTATTCTTTGATTACAACTTTAATTTCAAATAAAGTAATCTTCTAAAATGCAAATATAGGAGGGAAAGTGTTGTAATTGCTTCTTATTTGCACAAAACCAATATAGCAGTGGTTAGGCTGAACTGTTTCTCCTCTCGCAAGTAGGTATTGGTTTGAAGTAATTTGTCGCATCTCCTTAGGAGATGTAGGAATTAGTATTTGCACGTTGAGGGAGATGCCCTGATGATATGTTTCGGGTGTATATATTGAAAGACCTATAGAGATGTGTTACTAGTTCAAAAAAAAATAAAAAAATTGCCCCTTTTTTATTCATTAACCCCTTATTAATCCTATGGATGGCTATAACTCCAAGACTAACTTGTTAACAATTTTATCTTTGACATAGATGTGCTATGCTCTATAATTCTCTTTCTTTGGATCATTTTAACCATTGTTTTCTTAACTTGGAAAATGGACGGTCAAAATTTTCACTACCCTTTTTGTAGAAAAACGTAGCAATGACTAGAACATCAAATGGATGAGAATTTTTAGAGCATAGCCCATCCAAGTTAGTGACAATATTGTGAAGTGTTTAGATCTTCATAATCTAGGGTTACTTAAAGTTGTACGTTTAGTAAGGGGGATAATGAATCAAAAACAAGGGAGAAAACATGATGTGGTCATATGAGCCACATTATGAGTATGATTTAAAAATTAAACATCAAATGCTATATCAGCCAGAGTAATTTTATGATAAATGCGGATTATAATTTAGTTGTACTTAATAATTAGCACCGGTAAAACTGTCTCTCAGATCCAACCCAACCCAATTGGTATCCAATTCAAAGCTGGTTGGTCAGAATTATACTCGATTTTAAACAGGTCCAAAAAAACCCAATCTGTATCTAGGATGGGTATAATTATGAATAAATAGCTGTCATGCGTCCAATCTGGCCCAAGCCACTCCAAGTCCGAGTCAAAATAGGTAGCACACAATTAATGCCGTTTTTAAATGGGTTAAGATTCCCGGGTAATCCACAATAATTAAAATAATGTAGATGGAGGACGAAGTTTCTGATGCTAATTGCAATGAATTATCATCCGGGCCAATTTTCAGGTAGATTAAATCCTATAAATTTCTCCACTGCATGATCTTACCTTTTAATTGGTAAAGAAACTGATACAATCAGTTAAGCTTCTTCAACCATCCTCTAGTAACTAAAATAACCAAACAGAGAATTCTTGGCGCATGGGATCTCTAAATATGGTCAGAAGCTGAATTGATTGGTTCACAAGACTTCTGCCCCACATGAACTTTTAGCTGCTTGCATATTCATGTATAAAAGCCCCTATGGTAGAACATGGAGAGAAGGCAAATTCTTTTGAGTTTTCAGAAGAGGTGCCTCACCAAACTATTTTCAAGTCCAACCTATGAAACCGTCCCACCAGCTAAGGAGCGTCGCAAGAGGAAGAGGGAGCGATAGCTTGTCCAGCCAGAGAACATGTCCCTCTAAAATAACCATACAACATATTGTAAGAACACCAATGATGGGCTCAGAGAGTAGATCAAATTCTAAGTGCAGGTCCATATTTTAACGGGTAGATCATCTTTTACTCGTTTTAAATGGCTCCTAAATTTTCAACCCAAAACGATTTGGTTAAAATATTTGAGCAATAAAATTTTCACAGAACTGTGTAATATTTTGTCAGATGGCACTTTTGCCATTTATCTTTTTTGTTCTATAACCCTTTCTACTTATCTTCTTGGGACTTTTAGCTATCCTCGTATTATAATATCAAGCTCTAATGCTTATTTTTCACAGGCCCACGTGAATCCCTAAAATCTCTCTCTCTCTCTCTCTCTCTCTCTCTCTCTCTCTCTCTCTCTCTCTCTCTCTCTCTAAAGTATCGTATCTAATTTTTCTCTATTATATAATCTTATACAATTAGTTCAATATTTCAACAATTCTTAAAATCTATCTCTTATATTTTATATATATCATTAAATACCTCTTTTAATATGATTTTCTTTTCTATAGCAGTCTTTATTTTTAACTAACACTTCTTCTATTTTCTTCACCCACATGCGCAATCCAAAATTTTCTAATTTTATTAATTCTCTTTATATTATTTTCTATTCAAATAAACAATCAAAATTGTTCATTTTCTAGGGCTCAAACTTTTCAATGATCTATTGTTTCTTGCACTATGTAGTAATTTTTATTTTTCACACAACTAAGCCCCAGTTGAATCCCTTGAATCTCTTTTTCTTTCTAACCTATTTCTTCTAATTCTAACTTTCCTTGCTTTTCACAAAATTATCTGATTTTTCTCTATTATATAATTTTATACAATTAGTGAATATTTCAACCACTTGTTAATCTCTCTCTCTCTCTCTCTCTCTCTCTCTCTCTCTCTCTCTCTCTCTCTCTCTCTCTCTCTCTCTCTCTCTCTCTCATTAAATGCGCTCTTTTTCTATGATTCTCTTTCCTAATTTAGACCCTATTTTTTCTCTTGCTTTTCTTATGTTATCTTCAGCCACATAGCCAATTCCTAAATCTCATTATATGATTTTCTTTCCAAATGAAACAATCAAAATTGTTCATATTTTAGGGCTTGTTAGAATTATTTAAGTCACCCATACCTGTTTTCTTGCACCATGTTAGTATTTTTTAAATTAGTTTTATCCTATGTCACTAGTTGGATGAATGGCCCCTAAAGAATTTGCCTTAAACTCTTCTCTTCACCTACATCGACGATATCTTAGTCATTCATCCCAAGCTCGCCTCGGCTCCTTGCTGGTCTAGTTAATACAGATAAACAGGTGGCTTTGCCGACACTAGTAAAGTCATTTTTATTGAAGTAGCCAAAAAATCATATGCTTCAGGACTATGCTGCCTGCAGCACAGTTATTCTCTAGCAATATGTGCTGGGGCTTGCATATGGTTACGTTGCACGACGCATAGGTTGACACGGTATTCTACTTGGTGTCATAATTGTCCTAATGTGAGGAGCACGAGATAACCCTAAATCAGTGCCAGTGGCCTAACATAATGGATCGAGCCCTCCATGGGGTACCACCAACTGACATGAAACTGAGTAACAGAAACTATTGACTGGTCGAGGATTTCTACCCAGATTCGTACATTGAGCTACTAATGAAGGGATTTTGAGCGGCCATATTCATGGAAGCATGAAATGCAGATGCACCATGAGACCAGAACCATGCAAATTGGACAAGTTTACCATCTGAATGAATGTCCTTTATGTTGGCGTGTAAGACGAATCGTCCTAAACTAAGAATACGCAACTGCTAACATTCAACCACTACAAATTTGGCATCAGGCATTAGAATTGTCTCAGGTCATGTGACTTCTGGCCAGCTAGCCATCCAACTAGGGAGATTGTGAGTAAAACTGTTTGGGGAACTCCAACACGAGAACACAATAATATCCATCCCTACAGAAGCATTTCTTATCATATAATTCATTTCCATATTACGTCTTTGTGATCTCATGGAGACAGTAGAACCAACAAACGATCCATAATAGTTGCCAATCTAATCATCTTACTACTTGCTCATCAAAATTACACACAGAAAGCAGTCTCTCAATGAAATTTGTTTTTTAAGGAAAGAAGGGGAAAAACCAACAGGGCAATCTAACTGATGCTTCAAGGATCATGGCTGAGCCTCATGTCCGGGAAATGAACAAGGCATTTATAAATATATCCAATTTACACATGAAGCCAGATAAAAACGAGCTTCATCCAGAATAAAGAGACTTACTTAGGCTTGGAACTGAGAGGATAAAAAAACTTGAAAAATACATTCTTCTTTCTCACTCCTTCAATCACGATAATCACCTCTTCAGCATCTTCCGCAAATAGGAAACGGCAATTATTTATTACCTGACTTTTCTCATGTCGTCTGTCTCATAATTTCCGAACCTCTAGGAAGGATGCATCAGCAATTTCAACAGCAGATTCCTAACCTAGATTAGGATATTAGCAGATCTTCACCAGCACTTCCCTTTCTGAGCTCGTCACAAGAGATATGTAGTAGTGAAGATAAAAGTAAACATCTTAATGCAGAAGCACAAGCCCTGTGACTGCATCAGTGCATTCTCTGTAATGGTGCTGGAGAAGTTGCAAGAACAACCCAATTAAAAGTTCGGTACGAGGCACGGTTGTGATCCTGAATGCCAAGAGATGGAATCAATTTCATTCCATAAATTCCTTTTGCTTTTTCCCACCGGGACTTCAAAAGAAGCCTTTTTCTTCTCAACGGTACATCGGAACTCATAGAAGGTAGCCAATTCTCACAAATTTGGCCCTAGAAGGGCAATGAATGGATTTAGAAACTGCCTCAATTTTGTCCAAGTCCTCTTTATCTCCAGTATCCATCCAGAAATTTGCCAGCTCCAAGCTTCCAATTTCCGTCACAACAACCTTTCTGGAGAATGATATCTATCTGACAATGGGGAGCACTGAGAAAAGCTTTGTACCATTAAAACCCTGCAATGACAGCGATCATATGCATGTGCGTTATGCTTGAGAGAGATACCTTCTTAGCCTTTTGGTTTTTGGCAAAAAGTCCATAGAATAGAAACAACACTAGAAGCCAAATCATATGAAAATGTAAAACAGCTATAACTGTTCCTAAGTTTCCACAAGCAACAAAAGAGATTAAGCACCAGGATTTTCTATCCGACTCCTGCTTTCTGGCCTTTGCGTCCCAACATCAGTTTGTAAGGCATAATGATTACTCTGGAAAGTAAAAGAATTGCATAACGTATTGTAAATGGATTCTCTTTAAGGAACTCATGAATCATGAGAACTAACTGAAAGACATACCTGGCTTAAGCTGAACAAATAGAGATATCAATATTGTAATTGTTCTACTTCAACAGTTCTCATGGTTGAAGATCCCAACAGAAGCAATGGCTCTTCAACATCTAAATGATGAGCTAGGTGAAACGCATGGTCATGGTTTACAAGTCTTTTAACATCATGCATTTGATCAGTAACTGTATCAATCCCCAATCGCATATTCCAGGGAACATTAATTGTGTAATTTGTTTGTGCTTCGAATACATTTTCGTACTTGGAGGGGATCTCAAGAAGATGAGAGGTCACTAGGTATACTATCACTACTGAATCTGCACATTACTGCACCTGCCATCGACAAGCTGATGCACATGGATGCTACTCATGGGTGAAGATCAAGTAGCAATATTCATTTGATCATAACAGTTGTAATTTCAGATGGGCCATGACGGATCAAATTATTCTCAAGTGTTTAGGCTGCTATACATATGCACATTGAATACCCGTGTGCAAGGTCTCTCTCAATTATTTCATAGTGACCACCATCTGAGGCTCCCAGGAATGATACTTGACATCTCCTGCATCACATTCCAAAAGAAATGGTTCTTTCCCATTTCTGGTTGTAAATAGTCTATCTCAGGTACGAAGGATCTTAGTAAAACAGTAATATTAGCTACTAGTGTGAAGCAACCATCCATCAAACCTTCAGGTATTTGATCTAGGTTCCATCTGTGTTTACGTGCAGCTACCACCATTTCCATTCATTGCTGTTGATCTTCAGTAGATCAAGAAACATATTGGAGTAGAAAAGGCAACGGATAAACTATGCCAAAGAAACTCTAATTTAAATTGGCAAAGGAAAACAGGGCTGAGTATTCAGATTCTTTGACTGAGTCAACTTCCAATGCATTTAGACTGCTCAAGTATCACCTCTTATCATCTGAAGAAAATTAATGTGGTAGCAAAGAGGTGATTTGCAAATTAATGGGTACAGATAAAGAGAAGAAGAAAACAGAGGAAAGGGGCATCACCACTCATCGTCTGAACAAATGTATTGTGGTAAATGAGAGGGGATTGCAAGTTTATGGGTACAGAGAGAGGAGAAAACAAAGGAAAGGGGTACCAAGGGGCAGGGTCAGGAAAGCTCGTTTCACAGAACTTCGGAAGTTGGAACCATATCTTTCCCCCATTTAAAAAGTATTGATACCACACCAGCTGGTATGCTGGTATTCACAGTTCCAGAATCAAAACCAGTATACAAAAGGAGGTAGTATTGGTCCTGTTCAAATACCAGCCAATAGCAGTCATACTGGTTGATACTGATCATACCGGCTGGTAAATTCATTTCATTGTAACGAGAAATGTGTTTTATGGATTTTGTTTTGTTTTTTTGAAAAATTAACCCAACAGAAATCAATTTTAATGGATAATTACTGGGCATAGTGGTCAATTCTTGGTCCCAGTCAATTCGGGGAGATATTTTTCATCAAAACACCCCATTTTGCCCCATTTTCTCCCAGATGGAACCCTGGTGGACCAAGCTGCACAATGAAAAAGACCTACAAGCCCTACCAACATTCATTTTTGCAGCAGAAAAGATAATGGATTGTTTATCTTGCCAAAACGACCAAGAAACAACTCTATTTGATTGATTTGGTGAAGTTTTTGTATGGATTTCATCACCTCTCTCATATCTGCAACTGTATGGTCACAAAAGTGGAGAAAGATGACTTAAAAGTTTCTTCAATACTTTGATTTCTTGCCAGGAAAAGGCTAATAGATAGTTTGTTGTGACAATACAACCATAACCCATATGGTCACAAATGGTGACAGAGACAGCTAACAAGCTCCTCAACACTTTGATTCTTCTAGGAAAAGGCTCTTTGTTATGCCGATATGACCACAACCTTCCCAGCTTTTTATTGTTTTGGTCAGAATTTAGTCCCTTCTCTCATCTCTGAAACAAGTTGTGGTCATTGTGGAAGAAGTTCTTCAAAATGTGGTGTACTCCATATCTAACAATGAGGCAAGCAACAAGGCTGTGAAAAAAAATTGAATTAAGTTCTTCAAGGCATTGTACTTGACTCCATGTGTTGCTCATTATGTAGATTTGAAACTGGATGACCCTGGTAATGATAGGTGCGATTTCTGGTCATTACAGAGACGATCACAAAATTCATCTACAACTATGCTCGGATGAATCATCTAATGAAGAGAGCTTACAAAGGAAAGGGTTTGTAGGTCTACATGGAATACGTTTGCTATCAATTTCCTATCCATACAGAGACACTTGAGTAGAAGGGGAGCTTTGGCGCAATGGTAGAGTGGTCGACGTGTGAACTTGAGGTCACGGGTTCAAAACATGGAAACAGCCTCTTGCAAAAATGCAAGACAAGGCTGTGCCCTACAGATCCTTGTGGTCCGCCACTTCCCTGGACACCACATATGGGGAAGCATCATGCACTGGGCTGCCCCATTTTACAGAGCCTCTTGAGTAGGCAGGGTTTCAACATATAATGGTGTCTCCTGATTATGTGCAAGGTTGATTTGGGAGAAACCCCACTGCAGTTTCAGAAAGGGCAGTGAAGAATAAATAAGATAATACTTTTTGGTTGAGGTACATAATGATATGGAATGTGAGCAAGGCTTTTGTATAAGTGTTAAGAATGGCAGATAAGCAAGATTGAGCTAGCCATGAGTTACTTGCATGAGGCAATGCACAAAGCTGATGAAGTTATAAAGGATAGAAGAACAAAGGACAAAGTATATACCTAAATGAGATGTGATTGATGCAAGGTGGGACAATCAGCTACATAAGCCTCTTCATGCAGCACAATATGCACTGAAGCTGACGTTGTGGTTTGGTCATAATTTCTCTAAGCACAATGAGGTTCGGGAGGGAAGAATGCATGCATTGCTAAATTTGTGCAAAAGAATATCTGGAGCAAATATTGATTAATAAGCAGTTGACCATTTGTAGAAAGTTTACCAACTTTGTTTTATCAAAAGATAAGAACTTTGTCCTTTCTTAGTTGATGTCCATATATATTATCATTAATAAATCATGATCTACATTTGATTTTTTACATTAATGTAGTTGCATGGTGAGTCGCCCATGTGACATATGCCATGTAGTTACAGGCACAAGGGGAGAGGGACTAGGCGTGCAACTTATTTCTCAGAAGCAAAATTTAAAAAGAGGAAAATCCAAATGATTAAAAAAAGAAAATTTCATACACACACACGTTATAAATATATATAACGTGTGTGTGTGTGGGGGGGGGCGCTACAATTGATATTGGCACCCCCCCCCTTCTTAAAAATAAAAGAGTCAGTTTGATGATTGACAGAAGAAATGAGAGGGGGGGGGGGGGGGGGGGGGGGGGCGGGTGCGCTACAATTGATATTGGCACCCCCCCTTCTTAAAAATAAAAGAGTCAGTTTGATGATTGACAGAAGAAATGAGAAACCCATAACTAGAGAGAGAGAGAGAGAGAGTGTGTGTGTGTGTGTGTAGAAGGGAGAGAAAACAACGCTCCACCGCCATTCTCACAGGTGAAAACGACAAAAAACAGATGAATATGCCAGGCCATTTTGCGAAAACAATAGAGACGAAGGCAAAAATGGGAAAATGACAGCAGCGATAACAGAAAAGCCACCTTTTGGTGCCTGAAAACTGAGGCGCAAAAGTCACTTGGTGCCAGGCAGAACTAGTCACACTATGACTTTGCCCCCTTGTGCCTACCCAAAATCCAATCGCACCACATATGACTTTCTGTGCGTAGCGACTAGTCATGCCTATGATTACATATAATGTATGTTCCTTAGTTGCAAAACTTCACAATTCAAACCTAAGCCAAAGGATTCCTGTACTGGTTGCAAGAGGAACTGGAGTACTTTTGAACGGATCCACAATCAAAAGAGGAACAGACTGGAGCACCAAAGGCTCAATGACTTAGCTTTCATCACTACAACTTGAAGTTGAACGCAAGGTATACTATATGTTACACAGTCTATTTAGGAATCTATAATCTCTGCATCTAATTTCTAAAGATCTAAGCTAAGCTTCATAACTTTCTGCATAAGTCCATCTGTCCATGAAAATGACAAAACTTGTAGGCCACATTTCATTAGACAATTTGATATTGCAAATGATTTGGTGGGGAAGGAGTTCAAATTAGAATGGAAGATACTAGGTCACAGCTACTATAAGAAGAAGTCGAAGCAAGTGCCAATGCAGCTATGAGTGGAGAGCAAGCTAGCTCTAGCCATACAAATGATGAAACCTTGGTTCGCAACTGTCCGATGTACTGGACCAGCAACAAACTCCTATTCTTGATGAGAATAGTAATGATCATCTTGTGGCTGACGTGGATAGTGGAGCTAGTGGTTTGATATATGACAGATGTGGGTATTTTGTGAAAAATGGTGAAGATGAGGAAGAGGATGAGATGGGGGCCGCTGATAGTTGAGATATCTAGATATGAATTTGGAAAAGAAACATTACAAACTTGGTTTGCTTAGTACTTTCTTATTCTCTTTCGTAGATTTTATGTGGCACTTTTTATGGATTTATTATTGTAATGCACCATCTGAAGTGCTTATGAATGTTATCAATGCATTATGCTGTTGGAATATGATTTTTTGTAGCTTTTAAATTTATGTTTATTAATGTAGATTGTTCCACTTCTGAATGCAAATATCATCTTTGCTTATATTATGAACATTTTATTAAATAGAATTGTTTGAATTTGGTGCTGGTTGTGTTTGCTGGTTCTTTTATAATTTTTTTTATTTTTTCTGATTTTGTAAGTATTTTTTGGTTTTATTTTTTAATGGAGTACTGTTCAACACCAGTCCAGTATTGCTCATCCCACCAACACATCCGGTTCAAGGCCCAGATCAGTATAGTGATCTGCACAGGGTTTACAACTAAGGTTGGAATTGCTTACAACTAAGGTTGGAATTGCTGGTGAACTGATTGTAAGACAAAAGAAAAAAAGAAGAGTTTGAATCATTTAATCCGCATAACTTTTCACACGTAGACTAAACAAGGGACAAGACAACAAGATTGAGTAGCAATAGATCTTCCAACAAACATGCCAAGGTTGATGCCTAACATTGAGGCATGCCTCAGTTTATCTTTTCTCTTATAATAATATGGCACGCAGTTTTGGGGAGGGAAGGACAATGAGTAGGGCAGAATATGTTAAACATGAAGGTTCTATCATTGACTATAGCGGGTATGGTAGAGTAGAACAAGATACTACTAAATATTAGTACTTAAAGATCTTATCAGTTCAGCAAACTATTGCTGGCAACAGAAAAGTCAGTGCTCAAGATTTGGTACAGAGAAACAAGGATGGGAATTTTTGGGGTGAGGGGTTCAACAAGGTGCACAAATGTGAGAGGAACAAGCAGCAGATAACCAAAGAGGACATGTTAATAGGACTTTTCTCTACTTTGTGTTATGCAGATTGATTAAGGATGGTTTCAAACTATTGGTAACAGCAATTTATGTTCTAACCAACCCTAAAAGAAGAGAAAGCTTGCAACCTGACTACATGGCTATGAGAAGCAAGTTCAAATGCATTAGAATTGGTCAGCATATAGGCCATAGGCCAAAAGAATACATATCGGCTGTATTGGTGATATGCCTCTAATCAGGTGATGTGAACTCTCATGATCTAGAAGTACACACAAGGCAAAATGGTTTGATCCTGTTTTTATGCCTACTTTACATTTAGTGCTTTTTGGATATTTATTTTCGTCAAAATATGATTCAATAATTTAACATGATTTACTTAATTTGTTACTGTGCTGGCAAGAATATATGCTGCGTGTCTTTCTGCTTACTAGCCAAGTTCTTATGTTATTAGTTAAATTATAGGAGTGGAAACAATTATTTTAACTAAGAAAATTGATTAACAAATAATAAAAACAGATAAATCATTAATAGTGCATACTTACAGGTCCAGTAGTTATGGGAAACATAATACAACAAACAAGAATAAGCTTCTAGAGCTATCAAGATAAAATCCCATAGAGGATGAAAACAAAAGATCATAAATACATTAAACTAAAAGCAAGTCATGTAGAGTGTGTATCTGTATGGATCATTCTAAAACCAGAAGATAAAGCAATTAAAAATTGCAGATAATAAATAAAACCAGAAGATTAACATCAGAACAACCAACAAAAAAATGGAAGAAAGAAAAACAACAGCATGTGCAACTTGACGGATCTAACCAGATACATTATTAATCAGTCAACAATATGTGAATGTATAGACATATCATAAACAAGTGGAATATTACTAAAAGAAAGACAAATCACTGATAGAACATGATAAATAATACCTAAATATCTTAGAACAATGTTGAGAACATTTTACATTCAATGAATATGCATGGTTTTAATAAAGTACAATAAATCTCTTAAAGGATAGAGACTAATATGGACTTGGACTATTGCTTTATTAAGATCAGGTTTTATAAATCCAATTTCAATTTATCAATCCATGGGAATTTTTTCCTTGAATAAATGGATCTTGCAAATTTATAAAAGCCAACCTCAATCCATTGATTCACGATTAAAATTTTGTTCTCTATGGTTGAATACTGGTAGATCTACATCACTCTAAGTCGTAGTTCTCAAAAGCAGCTCTGGAAATGGGAGGAGATAAAAAAAAAAAAAAGAAAAAAGTAAACTAAAATTAGGTTTAATAATTATCCGTAAACTTGAGCCAGAATTCCCATAAGCTGGTACTGTGCACATTGCCCAACATAACAAACATTCAGATCCACACCAGACCAAAAAGTTTAGGATACGTGCAACCCTCTATTGACACGAGGAGAAGAGGATTCTGGACATCATTAGACTCTCATTTGAGAGGAACAGGAGAAGTGAGTGCCACTAGTATCACCCATTTATAAGTAGGAGCTATTGGATAGGGAATCTTTACAATTGGGATAACCTCATCACAGAAAAGTTGGGAGGTCCTTGGCATCAGAGTGAGGGGATCATCCTGGTGGGTGCAATTAACAAGGTGTAATCCATAATGGTCTCGAATCATACACTGTTATAACTGCAAAATGAAGTTTGCATCAAAGCAAACATCTCGCACTTCAGGAAGTTTCAGATCAAACTGACTTCTTTCAATTGCATTGTTGAAGAATGGTAGATGGTAGAAGTGCTCTGACAAGTTGCAAAAATGAAATAAGATTAAGGATCGAAAATGTGATTCACTGGTTCTTTAGTGCAGAGTAAGGAACCTTGATGAATGAGCTTCAAGGCTGGACAGAAAAATGGATGAGGACGTTGGATATAATGCAGATGAAAAAAGATAAAGATAGAATTTGCTTAAAGCCAATAAGAAATGAGCTGGTAGAAAAGAACTAAGCTTTTCTAGCTTAAAGGAGACAGGATCACGACTTATTTCAATAAAACTGCAAATGTATGAGATTAGCACCCATCCATAGCATTAGAATGTAGGAGAAGTTCTAAAGAACCATAGTGGAGGTAGGGGAGGCAATCATGGCTTTAATAAGTGCTAGTACGGACATAGCATCCTTTGTCTGATGGGGTAAACTTTAGTAGATCTTCGGGTAAGTCGGCCATGTTATTGGAAATGGAGTGAGAAGAAGCAATTGAGTAAAGGGACATTAGATATGGGCAAAAATAAAGCTTTACTCCAATGTATAACTATGGCCTGTTTACAAGGGGATCATATTTATGAATAAGAACATTGACAAGGTTAATTTATCATCTTTTGGTAGTGCCTCAAATAAGGCAGTCATGGACGTAGCTCATAATAAAATCTTTAAGTGCACGTTGTAGTTGTAAAGCAACTTCTAAAATATTGCATCATTAAGTTAAAATCCAGAAACTAGAAGATATCCTACAACTGTCATTCAGACGAAAGCACTGGTTAAATAATGAAGTAAGAAGATGACGGATACCAACAGTTACTTTATGCTAAATGCAAAGGTCTATGATTATCTCTAAAATAGATTAGAATGAAGAGAAGGTAAGAAAGATGTATTCAAACTTGCAAAAATAAGAAAACGGAAGAGTAAGGACTTAGACCGCGTTAAATGCATTAAAAGTGATGACTAAAGAGTACTAGTCAAATATGATGAGATCAATTAAAGGAGGAAAAGTTACTTCCAAAATTGCTAAACAACAATTGTCCTGAGAATCTAGTAATTGAAAGAACCATAAACCCAAAAAACATTGGATTATATTAGATACAACCGTAGGATTGGGATACCTAAACTAAACAAGCCTTGAAAAAGATGAAAATCAAGAAAGGCCCTCGAGCCCAATGGTATACCTATAGAGGCTTGAATGTATATGGGAGATATTGGCCTAGTTTGGCTGACAAAGTCGGTTAACAAGATTGTAAAATTGAAGAAAATACAAGATAAATGGAAGAAAAGCTCTATTGTACCAATTTATAAGAATAAATGTGACATATAGAGTTGCACTAATTATCATGGGATAAAACTTATGAGCAATACCATAAAACTTTGGAAAAGAGTGATTGAGAAGAAGCTACAACATGACACGAGTATACCCAAAAACCAGTTTGGTTTTATGCCCGAGAGGTCTACCGTGGAAACTATTTTCCTACGTAGATAATTGATAGGGAAATAGACCTCAACGTGGTTTTTATTTACTTAGAAAAAAGCTTATTATAGGATCCTCAAAGTGTTAATATGGTGGGTGTTGAGCAAAAAAAGGGTTTCACAGGAGTATATAGACATAATTAAGGATATATATGCAAGAGAGGTAATAAATGTTATGACCACTAGCTGAGAGACTAATGATTTCTTTATCACTATAGGATTGCGCCAACGATCAGTATCAAGCCCATATCTTTTCACGTTGGTTATGGAAGAGTTAACAAAGCATTTGCATGAGGAGACTCCATAGTGCATGTTATTTATAGATGATAAAGTTTTGATTGACAAGACAAGAGAGAGCATAAACATAAAGTTAGAGTTATGGTGAGATGCTATAAAGTCTAAAGTTTTTAACATTAGCTGAACTAAGACAGAGCATATGGAATGCAATTTTAGTAAGGATAGGAGTTGAAGTGAAGCGGCAATAAAGATTGTTAACCAAGGAGTCCCCCAAAAAGAAAACTTTCAATTCTAATGATCGATAATTAATGAGAGCAGAGAGATTGAGAGGGATGTTACGCAAATAATCCAAAATGGTTAGAACATGGATTGTGCCTCTAAAGTATTGTATGATTAGCAGGTGCTACTCAAACTGAAAGGAAAATTCTATAGGATGACTATAAGAGTCCAGCCATGCTCTATGGTTCAAAGTGTTGGGCAGTTAAGAAAAAACATGTACATAGGATAAGCATAACCGAAATGAAGATGTTGAGATGGATAAGTAGCAAGACAAGAAAGGATAGTATTGAAAATGAAAACATTAGAGGAAACTTAGGAGTAGCACCAATAGGGAATAAGAAGGGGGTAGACTTAGATAGTTTGGACATGTCCAACAAAAACCGAAAATGGCACCGAATAGGATTGATTCAATCTAAGTCCAAGGCTCTCAAAGGGCAAGAGGAAGGCCCAAAAGATCATGGATAAATGTGGTGAGAAAAGATTTAAAAACTTTTGGACTAAACAAAGCCATGACAATTAATAGAGGGGAATGGAGGAACAAGATGCATGTGGCCAACCCCTAATCAGGATAAGGCCTATATGATGACGATGATGACTTGCTCTATGCAAAACTATAACTATATTCCAGGCTTTTTGCCAAACTGGCTTAAAGAAGCATGATAGCAAGACTTTTACCATACCTACCAGCATAGCAGAGGAACCTGAAAGTGAAACAAGAAGCAGTAAAGAGAAAAATAGGAGATGAGGACCAAGGAAACTATAGAAAACTATTCTTCAGACATCTTTCGAAATACATAAGGAATTCATTGAAGAAATAGGGAAGCATCAAGAAGGATACAACTAAACACCAAGGAAAACAGGAATAGACTTTAATTGCACGCAAAATGCTTCTATAGCAAAGAAAAGCTACCCAAACGTGAGAAAACAAATCTTGTGCATGTATGAATGTTTTTAAAGTGCATAAGAGCTGCATGTTTGTTTTTTCTTTTTCTTTTTGTCAAGAATTTTGTATAATTATGTGTTTGTGGACTATGTAGTCGCAGGCGCAACTAGTCGCTAGGCACAAAAAGGCGCCGGCTTGAGACTCAACTTTAGGTAGGCGTAAGTGACATAAGTAGCACTGAAACTAGTCGCGCGCCTAATGTGCCCCCGATTCCAGGCACAGCGTAAGCCACTTAAAACCCTACTTTTCTTTTTCTTTTTCTTTTTTTTTCTTTTTCTTTTTTCTTTTTTTTTTTCTTCCCCATTCCATTGATTTCTTTTTGAACGAGTGATCTTCCATCCTTGTTTATAGCCCATTTCAAGTAATGGAGGTAAGTTTGTAACTTTTACTTATTTTTATTTTTTGTTTTTCTGTAAAACTACAGTAAAAACAGTACCGTTGTTTAATTTTTAATGCATAATGCTTCATTTTTCTTTGAAAACTCAACATATCTATACTCTAAAGCTAAAAATGAAAACTCCATTTCATTCTTTCCATTTGTTTTCATCAATTTAGTGTATTATGCACTATATTTGTAGGTTTCTGTATTTTTTACAGAAAATGTAAAATACATTAGTAATTTGTATTTTTTTTGTTTTTTAAATTCTCACCATTATAATGCTAAAAACGACTGACCCATGAGCTTCATCTATTGTTTTTGTTACTATCTTTTTTTTTTCGTTATTTTTGACAAAAAACAGTGAAAAACAATAAGGATTTTTTTTTTTTTGTAGCAAATGTGTAAATGTCACCGAAGGAATGCTAAAAACAACTTATCAATAGAATCTTATTTTTGTTTTTTTTAGTTTTTTTTCACTAAAAACAGTAATTTTTTTACTTTAGTAATTTGTTTTTGCAGTAAATGTGTAAATATCACCATTATAATGCTAAAAACAACTTATTCATGGATTGACTCCTTAGATATTTTTTCTCCTAAATTTTTTTAGTTATTTTTCACTAAAAAACCATTAAAAACAGTAAATTTTTTTGTCATTAATTTATTTTTGTAACAAAATGTGTAAATTGGACCATTATAATGCTTAAAGCAGCTGACCCATAACTATGTTTACATATTTTGCATCTTTCTTTTCATTTTTCTTAAGTTTTGCTTCCATAACCTTCTTACTTTTCTATATTTCTTACTTTTGTACTGTTATTTATTTTATTTTGTTGTTAATTTTTTTGTTCTATTTGTTTGTAGGTTTCCTCTTTTGATTGCTTGATTTGTTTTCATTCCACTCTAATAGGTTCCTATATTCCTATTGATACTACAATATGTCATTATCAAGGGGCTCTACTAATGCTTCTTCTAGATTAATGGATCCAAGGTAGGAATATGGAGAGGCATGGGATCCAAATGACAAAAATTTGGTATGGTGCGAGCTTTGTGGAAATAGATATAGTGGTGAAATATTCAGATTAAAATAACATTTGACAGGTGGGCATAAGAATGCCAAAAAATGCTCTCTAGTCATTCCTAAGATATCTAAGAAAATTTTAGATTATATGAATGAAACAAAGTAGAAGAAAGAGACTAAAGAGAGAATAACAAAGGAGATGGAACAGCTAGAAAATTTGTTTGGCTTGCATGATGATGACGAGGATGACGATGACAATGAAGCGGAGGTGCAGGAGATTGATAGTACCAAGGTTGCATGTATTTTCATTGGGGGTAAGAGGCATAAGATGCCCACGCAACAAACAGCGAGGCCTATTGATTATCTCTTTGCTCCCAACCCTGAGGCCCAGGGTAATGGGAAGGCACCCATGCAGCAAACAACAATGAATAGAGCATATAAGGAGTTTAAGACAAGAGCATGCGATTACATCGCCTCTTGGTTCAATGAACATAGCATTACATTCAATGCTGCTCCTAGTCGTTCATTCCAGACCATGTTAGAGGCAGTTGCGCAACATGGTCCAAGAATATATTTTATATTTTTAATAATGAATAGTTACATATTTGTTTTAGCCTTTTACCTAATCTTACATCATATAATCTTATGTGACTAAGGTTTTAAGGCACCCTCGTATCACGAGTTGAGGGTGAATCTTCTTTAGAAGCAAGTAGAGAAGACAAAAGAGTATATAGATCAGTGTAGAGCTTATTAGATTAGGTTTGTGTTCAATGTCCTTTTTTGCAAACTTGTATTATTATATATTTTTTCAAGTCTTAAGGTGACACTAACACTAACAACAAGAGTGCTCCATGGCATTATGCTTTTATAGGTATGGGTGCTCCATGATGTTAGATTGGTGGACCGATGGCAAGAGTCACACCCTTATCAACTTTTTGGTAAACTGTCCAATTGGGACAATTTTTTGAAATCTATTGATGGGTCTACGCATGTCAAGAATGAAAACCTAATACTTGACATGCTGAAGAAGGTGACTGATGAAGTTGGAGAGAACAATATAGTTCAAGTAATTGTTTAATTTTATATATAGCTATAGTATTTTAAATTGTTTATAAGCATATAATGCAAGTTCAACTTCTATAATTTTACCTTTTTTTCTATTTTAAGTCATAACTGACAATGCCTCCATCTACGTGGTTGCAAAAAGGGAATTGATGGTGAGGAGGCCACACATATATTGGACCCCTTCTGCAGCTCACTATATAAATCTGATGTTATAGGAGTTAGGCAAATTGCCAATTCTAAAGAAAACTGTGGCAGAAGTTAAGGCGATGACAGTTTTTATATATAGCCACACACATGTCCTTCATCTTATGAGAAGATTTACAAAGAAAAAAGAATTGATCAGACCTACAATGACGAACTTGGCCACCAACTTCTTGAGCTTAAAAAGCATTCACAACTTGAAGACAGAGTTGAGGGCAATGTTCCACTGTTCAGAGTGGATGAACAGTAAATAGCTGAAAAGGCCTGAGGGTAAAAGAGCTGAAAAGATTGTATCGCGCACTAACTTCTAGAACCACATCCTCTTTTGCTTGAAGATTATGGCTCCACTCATAGAGATTTTGAGGGTAGTGGACTATGAGGACAAGCTAGCGATGGGATACATCTTTGAGGCTATAGTCAAGGCCAAAGACAAGATTCAAGCTAATCTAGCAGGGGATGAGCGCAAGGCCACTCATGTTTAGGGAATCATAAACAGTAGATGGAGTTCTCAGCTTCACTAGCCTTTGTATGCAGCAGGATATTACCTCAACCCATCCTTCTACTACGACCATGACATTAAAATTGAGCGTAATAGTGATATCAAGAATGGTCATATGCATGCCATCAATATCCATCTACATACATGCTAGAGGCTTGTTTAGCAATGACTTGGCAATACGAAAAAGAAAAACCCAAGCCCCTTGTAAATATTTTATGTTATTTTTATGTATTAAAGTTTTAACTTCTAAATTTTATTTATTTTTCTAACTTTAATTTTCTTCAACTTTTGTAGGTGAGTGGTGGATTACCTTTGGGGATGAAACCCCACATCTTCAAGCATTCGCCATTAAGGTTCTCTCCCAGATATGCAGTGCATCTCATTGTAAGTGCAACTGGGGTGTCTTCGAGAACGTAAGCTACTTAGATATTAAGATTTAGTTATTAGTAATTTAGTATAATATTCATTGCATTCTAAATTTATAATTACTTTTTCTTTTCAGATCCACACTAAGAAGAGGAATAGGCTACACGCAAAGACATTGAACGATCTAGTATACGTTCAATACAATCAGTGCCTTCGTTGTCGACATGAGGATCATTTGAAAATGCAAACGTATAAAGATCCTATTCTGTTACGAAATGTCAACAAAAGTGATGAGTGGATTGTTCAAGAAGATACTGGAGATGATCTAGTGCATCAAGGTGATGACCTCAACTGGTTAGATGTTGAGCTTGATAAAGGATCAAGTGAACATGATGCTCCATCTCATACGCAATACCAGAGGCGAGGGAGGGGGCAAAGGGGGAGCTACATTTCTCAGTCTCAAACTCTTGCTCATCAAGAACCAGATGAGGATATTGGAGAAGAGCAGGGCAATGAGGAGACTGAGGAGGAGGATGTCTACATCTCTCAGGGAGATAATTTTGATGATGATCTTGATCTTCCTGATGAGGAAGAGGTGTAGGAAAATAACTTTTAAGTCTTAATAGTTAACTCTAACATTTTCTTTACTTCATTTATAAAACTATTGTTTGATTGTTTATTGTTTCTAGATTTACAGGAAGATGATGGCAATGATGACGAGACCACAGTAGATTGAGGGAGTAATCCCTGCTACTCCCTGTTTGATTGTTTATTGTATTTGTATGTTTCTCAACTTACTTCTTTGTGTATAACTGTATGATTAATTGTTTGATTTAACCTTAGGTCTTTAGGTTGTTATTGTTGACAAGTATTTATTCATATTTTTATATTTCTATATTTTCTTTTCTTTTTTAATTTTTTCTTTTTTAAAAATTTAAAATACTTAATTTTGCGCCTTGACTCCTAGTCGCGTGACTAGGCACGCATGGTCCCTTTAGGCGCAAGTCGCAACGTTTGCGCCTTGTGCTTGCAACTACATTGTTTGTGGATCTAATGCTTTACTTGTTGCCCTTCAAGCTACAAGGATAGGAAGTGTACAATCATTTAGTGTTTCTTTACTTCATTGCAAGTATATTCTCTTTTGGTGGGATTTTCTCAAATGATCTCAATCATTTCCCCCTACTTATCAAACAACCCCACCCCCCCCCCAACGCAACAATCTCATTTATTTATTTTATTCTTCATCAACCCCATTTACAATCTTCATTTATGTTTCAAAAAAACCCACTTCCACATGCTCTCAAAAGGTTTAACACATTTCTTTCCCAAAAATTTCTTCTCCAAAGAGCAACCTTTCTAGATAATGCCATCTAAGCAACTTGGACGAGAGAAACATAGAACCTTTGACAAGAAAGCAACCAATTAACTTTTTTGGTAATCGACCAATCCAAAATTCAGTTGAGTGCTGCATCTATTTAACCAATAAAGAATTTAATGGTAGATTTCTCTTTCAATATATTCTTCATTAATTTATGAAAAGAACCAAGAAAACTGCATTTCAGGGTAATCCAAACAGCTGCGGATGTATGAAGGCGCTTGGGTGAGGGTTGAAAAGAACTATTATTTTGATATTTCAAGAAGAGAAAATCCAAAAAAGACACACAAGCTTGGAACAAAGAAACATGCAATGGCCAAGATTAGCAAATATCGAGGTGGACTACAATCACTCCGAAGTTGGGTTCATCCTCTTAGAGTTAAAGGCAAATCCTAGTCAATCAAACACTAAACAAATCATGACATTATTAAACAGAATCTAATTTCAGTAAGGGGAGCAAAAGTTAAGCAGAATTTGGCAAGAATTTTTTAGAGAACTAAGAATGGGCGGCAGTGAGAGCAGAGCTTATTCCAAGGATGTTCCCACAGGATTCAGTATACTGCAGATATTGGGATAGGTTTGCTTAAATCTTTCAAGGTGAGAAAAAAGGATAGTTTCCTTTAATTCGCGGACTCTTTCAAGGAAAGAAAGTGAATATCTAGCACGTATGCTTATGCTCTCCTGTAGCAGCTTCCTCAGATTTCTGTTCTCTTTATTGTGGCAATTGACTATCCAGCTCACTTCCACCACCTCAATATTTGGTGGTATCAATCATAGCTTGCTGAAGATTATAGGAGGATAGTTGACCACATGGGCCAAACAATTAATGATATTTAACTACACTAGCTAACTGAGTTTTTAGATGGTACAACAAGATGGGTAAACTGGCAAAATTATTCAAGATTTGCAACTTAAACAAGCATTAAGAATTTGAAAGTCAGTAATTTCAGCAATTTGGATTTTTTTCAACACAAGGATGAAGGTAGTTAAGATTCAATCCACTAAATATAATCTCATATCAATATCATGTCCACACTGAACTATTTCTTAGGGTTTAGCTAACAGAATAAAAATCATCCAATCGGAAAAAGGAAAAGAAAGAAAAAGCACACATGCAGGCCCATGCATAGAGACATGTAAACAGGCACAGACAGAAAGACATGCCAGCACAGACAAGCAAATGGACAACAAACTTATAAATTAATACACACGCCACCCTGGCACATGTGTATAGACACGAACAGTTTTAATGTATTTTTACAATGGTAACAAGTTCTAGTTCTCATTGTTATTTTGGCTTTCCCTCAAAATCATATTCTGATAGGATATATCATGATTTAATCTCCCTCCAATACTGTCTGTATAGATCAATTGGACTGTTTGAGTTATTATTTCTTCTCTAACAAGTTTTCATCTTTTGGTGATTCTTAGTAGTCCACTTATATTATTCTTACACGTCTTATTGGAAAAACAGAAATTAGATCCAACAATGGAGCTGCAGCTTTAGTGAAGCAAAATTCCATGTCTAATTTTGCTCGACTTACACCAAGTTTTTCCAGCATGGATGTGCCAAAATTAAAAGAATGGGGAACAATAAAGCAGCAAAGCAGCTTCTTTCATATCTAAGATACAATGGGCCACATAGAATTAGATTTAACTCCATTGCAAAGAGTTGAAGTACATTTCACATGCTTTCAACAACTCCCACATGATTTCAGACATCAATCAGGGAGAAAAAAGAAATGTGCCCAGGTAAATACAATTGGACAGTTGCAAGTCATGAAAGCAAGCTTGCTGTATTTGTCAAACCTGTGAATATGACTCCTGAATTTGTCTTGGATAAAGATGCATCTGCAATGAAGAAATAAGACTAGTAACATCACTCAATACAAACAAGAAAGTAGCTGCAACTGGACCTAGGTAGCCAATCTAAATAGGAGATTTTTTATTTTATTTTTCAGAAATGGTGGAACATAGTATCAATAGGGAAAAAAGATACAAGAAAAAACACCAAGACATCAACAATGTACCAGTAAGAATGTTAAAGACAGCATTCACCATTCACCTTTGTTAGATTGGGGATGCTGGGTGACCAAATCGGAATCTCCAAACCCTTTTGGTTTCCCTCTGTCTTCCGCAACAGAACTTCTTTCAGAATGCCGGTGATGCACTGCCATAGAACTATCCGAAACTGTTGGGTTTTTCTCTTTCTCCTCTACTATGACATGGTTTTGGAGATAAGCCGAGCTCCTAGACTTCTCTTCTAATGCCACATGGTTCTGCAAGAGCTGACCACCCAAGACAGTGGTAGGCGACCCTTTGAAATTATCCCTTTCCTCACCATTCTTAGTTGGTCTCTGCACCCACCTCTCCTTTTGTCTCGCCCCAACATCATTCAAACCAACCGGAATCCCTTCTGGTTTATCCTTCGCCTTAAAATGCGTCTGAATTCGTTTCTGCGCCGCCAAAGCAGCTGCCACAGCACTATTGCCTTTTGGCTTCTTCTTCTGTTCTACAACCGGAACCTGCGACACCATTAACCCCTTCACTACCTTGTCTTTGTCCTTCTCCTTCGTAGCAATCGAAGATGCTATTTCCAACGCCTCTCTTGCTCTCTTCCTCGCTACAGCAGCTTCTTTCACCTTCCTATCCGCCTCTAACTTGGCCGTAACAACCGCTCTACTGATTGAAACAACTGCAATTTTGGCAGCAGCAAGAAGTACTTTCGCAGCCTTGAGATCTAATTTTCTTCCACCAGAGGCCATAATCGGCTCTCCATCAAGACTTTTCCCCCTTTTACACTGTTCTCCAACATCAAAAAACGAAAAACTAGGGTTTGAACAAGTAGGGCAAACATATCTATGAGCTATTTCTGAGCTAACGCATGTCGAGTGAGAAACCGAGGGGCATTTCAAGCACTTAACGTAATCATTCAAAGGGGGGCCGTCATAGACTTCGAAACAATTCGGACAAAAAGATCCCGAGTGGAATTTCAACACACAGGAAGTGCATAAACGGTGGAAAATACCTCTGCGGCGAATGTTGTGGAGCAAATAACGTTCTTCGGAGTTGCAGGAAGTGCATCCGCTGGATTGATCTCTCTTCATCTGTGAAGCATGGAAGAAAAAAAACCCAGAAAAAATTCTAGAACCCTAGAAATAAGGGTTTATGGTGAAGAAAAATTATGCAACGAAGGGGAATACTATAAAAGACTGCAGAAAATGCATCCTTTTCAGGTTTCTGTAAAGATTTTCTGGTTTGGATTATTCGAGAGAGAGAGAGAGAGATCTTTTTGCCGGAAACTGGAACTTTCTGTCCGTGTTTCTTCCGAGGGGATACGTTTAGAGATAGGAGTGTGGTTATCACACTATCGAAGTACTGGGGTGTGAATATCAATTCGGGAGATAAGACGACGGTAGAGTGGGAAGATAACGTACAAATTTATTGCGTGGGCTATCGGCAGAGAAGGCGGAACAGGCCAAAAGTAGAAGGAAAGAAATAGGAGGCATTTGACACTAAAAACAACTTCTTAAGGAAACCATATTGAATCCAATCCACGGATATGATTGGAGACGGAATGGAATTTTTTTTGTTCGTGCGGATGGGGGATTTAAAAACCTCAGAGTCGGTGTTCAATCTCAATGCAGATCCCGTATTCGATCTGGATATAGATTACGGATTTGCAGATAATTCGTTTATTCTGCATAAGTCATATAAATTTATAGATGTTGACTCATTTTGAAAGATTTAAACTGATAATCTTGTTCAGATGCTTTAGATTAAGTATCTAATTTCAAGGGCAGGAGATTCATATAGCTGAAGTTATAAAAGTTGAAACTTAGATTTATTGAAATTTTTTCTTTTTTCAGAGGAATAAATAAGTGGTTAGTATCATCCAAATGCAACAATTTTTCATAGGTGACTTATATTAGAGATGCCAAACAAGATTAATGGTTGAGATTATTCAAAATAAGTCAGCATCCACGGTTTATATCATTTTAATTTAATTTGGGAGTTGATATATACACTCCTTTTTCTTACCTAGGCCAATCCTTTTGTAGAGAGAGATGGAGACAGCTACAAGGAGAAGGGTTAGCCCATCTAAGAAAAGGGGTGTATATATCATGATCAATTAACTTACAAAAGTATATCATTTTAAACGGATCTATGTGGTTATCTAAGGATATATCCATGTAGATTGCCTATTTAACAGATCAAATTGATTAGATCTGTTTTTATCAGCAGATTGAATTTATCCTATTCATATATGCATAATTTAAATGAACAAACAGTTATCTACATATTTTCATTCATGTTCCCAGCTCTACCCATCTATATTTTGAGGAACTACTAAGGGCCCTTTTTCGGTGCCGACAATGCACACCCCACCCATTGTTCCACAACATATGTGTTTTTTTTTTAAGTTACAAACATTAGCAACAAAACTATTTATCATCCATTTTAAAACTCAAAGAAAAATTGTCTAGGATCATGTTATGGATGGGATTTTTTGTGACAAAAGATGAACGGCATAGGGGCCCAGTTACATTACATTATTTCCATGGTAGTAGCTACATCGACAAAAGTCCTACTCCATGGTACTAATGAAGGTGGCAAGACTTGCATCATATGAGGCTTCAAAAGTTTTGGAGGTTGGTGATCCATTTCTCTATTTAATAGTCTCTAGAAGTCTTAGTTGCTAGAATGTCCACCACTTCATTTCCTTCCTTTTACCTGTTCTAAATATAGATCATAGGTATCTTCGTCGTCTAAGCTTTGATCATCTAGAATATCTTGCTTAATTTTCCAATGTGTTTAGGGATGGCAACAGGTCCAGTCAAGTAAGGGGATCCAAGGACCCAACCCTAATAACCCATAACAGCTAAGGTTAGGTACAAAATCTCTATGACCTGCGCAGATCAAGGATTAATGAATCTATGACCCAAGGAAGGTTGTGATCAAGCTAAGGTCAGTGGTGAAAGAACTATGGGAGTCGAGCAATTTATATAGTTTACTTTAAATGACAAAAGTGCCTCATATGAATTTTTTTAAAATAAAAATTTGAGGGCTTTATGGTAACTATTGCATACAATATCAAAAAATTGATAAAAACTCTAAGGCTTTTGTGTAGGAGTACATTATACTGTTGGTTTGGAAGCTATTTTTTAATATTGTAGAAGTTCATTAAGTGAAGGTTTGGAAAATGATTTTGAATGTTGTGGCATGCTAAGGCCAAGTAAAAGGCCCAACCCAAATGACTCATAAGGGGCAAGGCTAGGGACAGAAATTCTTTTAGCAAAGTAGGGCTAGGGTCAAAATTTCTTTGACCTGAGTAGGGTTAGGGTCATGATCAACCAAAAATCTTACCCTACCAGACACATTGCTATTATGCTGCTTTGCTTGCACTACTTGGATGACATTTACCCTACCTACTACATTGCCTTCCAAATCTTATTTGGAGAAAGGGCCTTAGATGAATTTGTTTGACTTGGAAACTTAATCACTAACTTATGATAAAATTCCGATTACTAGAGTACATCCACAATTCATCATCTAGTTAGGAAAATGCATAAAGTAGGCTACAAAATGAGAAAGATCCTAAGTTCACATGACTTAATGATTCCAAGAACTACGTCATGAACCTATTAAGGTACTAATTATGATCTCAAGGTCTATATTGGAAGGAAAACTTGTTAAAAGAAATTTCGGCAAGCATTTGTGTGGATAACCATAGGTCCCACCAGGTTCTAACTTTGGTTCCAAATCTATTAGTCATTGTAACCCCTTTTGAGGAGATTTCTCCTTCAAGAATCAATTTTCTATGTTTGGGAGTTTGAAGTATAGGTTAGATAGAGAAAATTAGTTAGCTTTCTGTGTATCTTTTGGTTATTTGTTGAACCCCCTTAAATGATGAATTAATAAGAATATTCCATGCCATTTTGTAGAAAAATTTATGTTGAGGCTGCACAACAAGAAATAATTAGTTTCATTTATCTTTTTAGTTAGTATTTGAATTCATTAGGGTGCTAAGTTAGTAAGAATGATACATGTTACTTGGACTTAAAAGGTAAACTAACAATATGTGAAGGGTGAATGCCTAGACTTCTTACTTATTGATATTCATAAGCACGTTCTTATAAAATGAGATATGACCCTCTTAATTGAAGTGTAAGAACCCTAAATTTTAAGCTTCATTTCAAAGAATTATGAATTTCTGTTAATAAGTGCAAATTGAAAAAATGTTCATGTCTAAGTTACAGTGAATTAACCTTTTGAAAGACATCAAATCAATCATTGAGACTTCATAATTAGATTGTACTTGAAAGGATGTTTCAAACGACACTAAGTTTACTGAAATCAAAGTTTGGATAGAGAAGATATGAAAATTTTAAATTGAGGAGTATTTCTGTAATAATAAGAGATAAAAAAAAAATTTTAAAAAGACAAAACCCTTAAATGAAGGGGGCCATATTTGATACGGGAACCCCCCCTCTTAGGGGAACCCGACACAGTTGTCAAGTCTGCACTTCCCAAAACCTGACTGAAAAAAAAAAAAAAAAAAAACCCGACGTGAAGGGAGAAGAAGAGGAAGGGAAGGAAAGGAAGAAAAGAGAGGGAAGAGGAGGAGAGAAAGAAGAAAGAGGAAGGAGGAAGAGAGAGCTTGCTGGGAAGATTTGTCACACTAGCGAGCAGAAGAAAAAAAATGGGTTAGGGCGCAGAAGTTTCAGAGTCGCTGAAGGTGGATCAGGAATCCGAGGTGATCTTGACTGTTAAATGGAGACAAATAGTACGCATGCCTAGGTTGGAGGGTTTTACATCAGATCTAATCCAATCCAACTCATTCTAGAAAGGAAAAAACACAAAAATACGTCTAGAAGGTAAGATCTACAAAACCCAACTATTGATTTGATGTATTTTGCTAAATCTGTGTATTTTCACCATAGATCTAGAATTATGGACGATCCAATCATCCAATCCCTAATCTAAGCTTAAGGATGAGTAATTGAGGATCCGATGTAGCTTAAATCATACTAGATTTACAAATCTAGGCTGAAAATTGATTGGACAATCTCAACCGTCCGATCAGGTACTATTTGCACAACAAATTATTGATGTCTGATCAATGATTAGACATCATGAATGAATCCTAGGACCCTAAATTAGATAAGATGTGACTAAAAATTTTGTAATTTAGATAAAACCCTATCAAGAAACCTTGGTCGTCCGATTAGATAGGGATAAAAGAGGAACTTGGCATCATCTGATCAACGATCAGATGCAACCATCATGTTTTCTAAGTCTTAATCAGTAAATATACTCTGAAAACATATGTTAGGCTACAAACCATGGGAATGGATTGATGAACTGCCAATTTTGATTTGAAATGAGTAAATTTACTTGAAATTGTGAACATGTGAATGGACATTGATAATGAATTCAAAATTTGCTTGGTTAGGTGATTGACAAGTGATTAAGGGAGGGATATAGCAAAATCATGAAGCACGATAAGGGAGGTAGGTAGTTTGGACATCAATATGCCTTCCTAAAATAGGAAAACCATTTATAACTATTCTCTCATGTTTGAAACTTCTTGAAACTTGAGCTTTTGATCTTTTGGTTTATACAGCTATCGTAACTATATTTATGCAACTTACTTGGTTAAAATGCCTTGTTATTTTACTATCAATTTGAAAACTTGTATATGAAAATGTATTTGAAAATTTACATGTACTTCATGAGTTAGAAAGTAAACGTGGAAACCTCATCTCAACCCGAATTAAGGGTTGCCATTATATGGCTGCATCGTATTATGATATTTAAATTGCATGAGTTACATAATACATAAATTTATATGATTTTACCGGTTGTATTGGCATGTAATGATGCCTAGTATATTTAAGTTATGGAGGGCATATAGTGGCACGTTGGACGCTGTGTTAAGAGGGTGTGGACTAATCATCCCCCTTCTAAAACTTTATGTATATGTGAGATACTAGGCCGGGGAGGGCCGAATTTAGGTATGACATCATGGGTAAGTCATAGCTTTGCACACTGTGTTCCCCATGTGCATGGTGCATGGAGTCTATTCGTCTAGGTATCTGCGTGACAATCGTGAACCTGATATGAGTTTTGTTTGCAGCACAGAGGGTCCATTATTTTCATATTCATATGCATATTGCGTGATGGAGCAAGTGCATAGCACCTTGAAATTTCGGTCTATAATGAGTACTCATGACCAACAACAGATGGGCGTATTACAAGTGTTTCTACACTTGTGAGACCTTGAGTAGGTTCAGAGGATTATATTTGTTGTATTTAAGCATTTTATGATTTAAATGCTTTCCTCTATGGATTTTGATGCATGAAAAGAGTTGTGGTGAATCTTCCATATCTTGTAAAATGCTTTGCCAATGTTATTATTATTTTGAAAATAATATACTAGAATTGGTGATTGAGAATAACATATATTTGAACTAGCATGGTGAGATTTTAGAGTATATAATATAGTTCATTAGGCATCATATGCTACTAAATTATACATCATATTGTTATTTGCGTTTTATTAAGTTGACGCAGCATAAAATTATGTGTTAATGATGAAACTACCTATACAAGCAAAAGCTTGCTAAGATATTATACTTGTTTACAATATCTTATGTTCAAAGGACTCAAGCAAAGGACAAGGTGCAGAGGCTTGACTTGGGAGCTACAAGGAAGCTATTTTGAGTTAAGGTGAAATATAAGTAAAGACTTCTAAAGATTCTTACAAATCTTATGTAATTAAATTTGTTTCATGACTCTATTAGAAATGGACACATGGATGTATATTTATTACCGTTTGAGTGAATGGCTATGACTGGAGTGATCCTGGGTATACATGTCAAATTCCTAGCCTTTTTGGCATTTCCAAAATGTTTTTGTTATTTTAATTAAATAGACATGTGTTTGGAGGGAGATGGAGTCTCCATTATTTATTTTATACATACATTGTGATTATCAGGTTGTCGCATTACATGCGTTAAATGCATGGGGTCCAAAATATAGGAGAGACTCTGCCAAATTTTCTGTTGGAATGTGGCACTCATTTCTCTGAAAATCCTTGTTTTTATAAAAAGAATGACACTCAAGATATTTTAAGCCTTCTTATAATCCTTATTTTCTGCTGTTTGGTTTTTGAATAGTTTTTAACTCGGGGCCCCATATATTGTAAAAGATTTAAAAAAAAAAAAAGTGTGATAAAAATCTGGATTGTCACATGAAGGGATCCTACAAGTAAGCCAGTTTTTAATTTCATTTAAAATGGACATGGTAAGTGATGATGTTGAAAGAGTGAAGATTGACATCCTTGCTGTTACACTCTTTATAAGAGTTGTTTTTGTGGGTCCAGCCAAGAACATATTATTCCACCCTTACAACCTTTCCATCTCTATGGACTAGGAATTTAAAGCAAGATTTAGTAGGTAACTTGATTACAATAATTAAGCTAAGATAATGTCCTCTATAAAGAGCTTCATAAATCTTAAAATGTTTTATAATCTTATGTTGAACAAGTAAGAGAATGTTGATAGAGCATGCAAGAGATGGTTTAAATGTTAAAATTGAATGTCCAACATCTTTAAAAATTGTTAAGAGTTGAAAAGGTAGGTAAGATATCAAAGAAAAGTGACTTTTCAAAAAAGATTATGCCATTTGCAAACATCAATTGAGATACTCCCATAATATGTCAACCAGAGGTGGCCCCAATAGTATTCATCCATTGAACATAAGAAGATAAAAAAAGTATACCAACACATGGGTTATCCTTGCAAAGTTGCCTAACTACCTGACACCATCTCAATGGATAACCATTTAACAAAACAACCATAGATAGAATTCAAATGCAATGAAGAATAAGAGAGATGAGAATGAAGTGGAAAGTTACGCTTGGGAAGAGTCTTCTCAATTAACTTCTAGCCAAAACAATTGTATGCCATAAACAAATCAACTTTAAGATAAAGTTCTTTATTGAAAACTTTTCTTCTTTTTCATGAAGAGACTCATAAATTTTGAATGTGACATCCTAGAACAAATGGGTTTTGTTATGGCTAGGGCTTATTAGCTCAAGAAGTAAAGGATTGAAGTGATTAGCAATGACTTTCGCTAGTATTGTGTAACTTATGTTACAAAGACTAATGAGTCTATATGTGTCACACCCCTCCTGTGAGGGGTACACAGTAACAATATTGTCCGCTCTGGGCCGGGGCCTGCACGGTTTTGTTTTTACCCCGTAGGGTAAAACGCATCGTTATTGTGAGGAGTGTTCCCACTCCTTATCACCCAGACCATTTCCACCCCCTAGCCGGTATGGGATTAACTCTCAGTCCCTCCCCCTTCCCCGTAGTTACCGGTACCTCAGGGTTCACCTCTCCCCCTTAGGGGACACGCGTTCCCGCGTGTCTGTCTTCGTCGGCGCTCTGACCGCGGCAGCCCATGTGCGGTTAGCCACCCATCCCCGGGGTCAGGGTATGGCTCTGATACCAAATGTCACACCCCCTTGTGAGGGGTCCACAGTAACAATATTGTCCGCTCTGGGCCGGGGCCTACACGGTTTTGTTCTTACCCCGTAGGGTAAAACGTGCCGTTACTGGGGGAGCCTACACTCGGGGCGTTACAATATGGATCACATGTGTGGGCTTAAGGGTCCTTCAAAACTATGGTAATACAAGAGTGATTAATTACTTTGAGGATATGAGTAGCATTGAATGATGTATAAACCACATTTTGGAGGAGAGCTTCTTTTTTCACGAATTTGAAAAGACTTTAGATTAAACTAGTTGTGGCTATGTGCTTTCAATTATTTCAAAGAGAAAGGAACTAGACGCTTTTTACCTTGTAGTGAGTTTAATAAATCAGAGGGTTTAGTAATTTGTTTAGACTTGCAATTGTATCATAATGTGAGGACTCAGATTGTTTAGCAAATATAGTTTAAAATAACAAATAGACACTTCCACTTAGGATTTGAGTTACTAAAATTATTCTTGCTTCACAACCGTGTGCAAATTGGCAAGAAATTGTAGTTCAACTTATTGAGAAGGAGGTGCATCTTCTTGAATATGATTAAACCATTTTTATAGACACTCGCGTATGTGTAGGTTAATTGTGAGTTATTGGAAGGCAAGAGATCCTAAGATATGCTAATCTTTTTTTATATGAATAATTTCAGATACTCTGAGGTGGGATCATTACATTGGCTTGAATTGAAAGGATATTTGATGGGGGCATAGAAAAGGATTAGTGGAAAAGAGCAAAGAAAGGTAATTTGATGCCATTCTTGGCATGCGAATGAGAAAGAACAATTCAAAGTGAAACTTTAAGAAGTGTAAACCAATTTAGGAGCCAAATGCTCAAGAATAAGCTCTTGCCCTTTCCTAAAATTGGTTCATGTAGACCAAACCTAAAATTTTCAAATTTGATAAGACCTGCAGATTTATTAAATAATTGAGCTCGACGTTGGAAGGATATTGTCTCCCCCCTTAGCCCTCTTTTCATCTAGGGATATTAAGGAGTGTAGGTTTCCAATTAATTCTCGAGGATTAAAGATATTGAAACCAATAAGTTCTTTATCACCAAATAAGGGACTTGATAAATAAAAGAAAAGAGAAGCTTATGCATTGGAAATAGTTTTTCTACTAAACATGCTTTGATAACATGTTGGGATGATGACATAATTTGGCAGCCAACATTAGAGGGATTTGATAAGAACTAAAGCCCTCCTTATTTATTAAACTAGTATAAAACTTATCTCCAAATTTAGAATTCAAAATATGATCATTGGAGTCCAAAATCCATGTCTTGGTAAGAAAGACTATAACATATTTAGAGGGTTTGTTAAAATTCTTGAGAGCAAACCACATATAAGGGGTTTTATGCTATTACAATTTGTTTCAAGTTAAACACATTGGTGGGATCCTTCCAAGCCCAAAGGAGGTTAGATAGTTTCCAATTCACATAAGAAACTAGATAAAGAAAGTAGATATGTTTCCCACCTAGACTTCTTACATCCCACATACATACTTTGGCCTTACACATGGATTGCTTTTTGTCCAAATATGTTGGTTTCACTTGGACTTATTACTATCTTGTTTCTAGGATTCATTTTTACGTAGATTCAAAACCTTGCCAATCAAGTAAGCCTAAAGAGAATTTAGGATCAAACAAGGCTGCTTAGTGCCTAAGCAAGGTATCCATATATAATGGGCGCCTTTAGGCCATTCTACATACACTAGTTTTCATTCTGTCCTCTCTTTCTAGTTCTAAGAGTTACTTTGCTATAGTTTTAGGAGTTCTTGAGATTAGAGGTGACTAGTCCCTCTGTATATCTCTTCTTAACTCTTAAGACCTCAAGATCTTGATTGTCTAGCATCAAGACCCTTAGGCATTGGTTTGATTGACATCTTAATTGTCTAACACCAAGAGCTTTCTACATTACTTTGGTGAGATATTGATTGTCTAAACACTAAGAACTTTGTACATTGGTTTAATTGAGATCTTGATGGCCTAACCCCAAGAGCATTTGTCATTAGTTTGATTGAGTTCTTGATTGTATGACATCAAGTGTGTAATAACTTGAGTTTTTATAATATAAATATTTATTTTGCATGGGATTGACAACAAAAGGCTAATTAGCTCTACTTGATACAGGGTAAGTATGAAAACTCTAGAACTAGAGTTCAAGTCTCTAAATTAGTTATAAGACAACTTTTTTTGGAGAAAATTCCTTTCTCAAAGCTAGGGGATGTCCAGATGCAGCGTATCTCCTAAGTTTAGACATCTACTCCTAGTTAGGAAATTAAGATAAACTACACTATGAAAGACTAAAAGGGATTCAGTGAAATTTGGAGAATTTTGGTAGATAAAAAGGATCAAGAAAAGCAATAAAGAGTGGATAAGATAAGAATTTGAGATGGGATAGGATAGGAATGAGAAGCATATCTAGAGATAGATAAAACACAAAACAGTAAAGAGGGGAGTTAAATAAAATTGGTAAGGTGGGGAAGAAGAGAATACGAGAGAGAGAGAGAGAGAGAGAGAGAGAGAGAGAGAGAGAGAGAGAGAGAGAGAGAGAGAGAGAGAGAGAGAGAGAGAGAGAGAGAGAGAGAGAGAGAGAGAGAGAGAGAGTGCATAGAACCCTTTTCTCCAGACTATCATGTTTTTGGACAAGAAGATCATAGAAGAACGATTTCGACAATGAGGTAGGGGCATGGGAATTTTCTAAACCAGTTGGTTTTCAAAACATAAAAATTATTGCTATGCCTTAATATATGTTTTCTTATTTATTAAATGAACAATTTTGCTCATAAGTAAGTTCACATGTTCTACTTGATATCTTGATCCTAAATTCTTGAAGAATTATTAGTTTTGTTACAACATTATGTGCATAGTATTGAGGATATCTCAATCATGTTTTGGAGCAACTTTTGGCATTGCACTATAGGTTGATTGCACAAACTTTTGATGTTTTAATTTGGGTTTACAATGCCTTAATTGTTGCACGCATACAAGATCTTAGAAGGAGAGTTGTGACGACCCTCTTCTTGTTCATGACTCATTGCCTATTACGCACATGTCTTGGCACTTTGTCATTGAGATTTAACGTTTTACCTTGAGAATGCATGCAAGGTATTGAGAAATTTTATTTTGTTTTGGTTTACTTTCTGTTCGTTTATCCTATCGTTGTATGCTATATACTCATGATAGATTGGTAGGAGTCAATCATGTTTTAATTAAAGTGGTTAGGTGTTTAGTTACATCATTGATATGCATGATCAAAAGTAGATTTCATTTGGAAGTCTAATACGCATTTACTAGTTATATGCACTTGGTGGATGCCAGAGACTTTTATTTCACGAGTGGTTGTTGCATGACACCTTGCATGCGTGGCATGCAAAACAATAGGCACTTGAGGCACTCATTGCATGGGGTAGTCGCATGGGAATCACGAGGCACTCATTGCATGGGAATCATGAGGCAATCATTGCATGAGTTGATTGCATGGAAACCATATTAGGTACGTGTATGATCTGAAAGAATTAACTTGTATCTAGCTTTCTTTTTATCTCACGCATGATTTTGTTTATACACATTTGTGAAATATGGCTTGGGCACATGCATGTCACCCAGCACCGAGGTGATGTGATTTAGCACCTAGTGCATGGGTGTTTGCAGAATGCCTAGTTTGGGAGTGCTTAACACCAGTGCATAGGCGACCCGCACCACTTATTGTATCGTGCACATCATCCGTTAGATCTCAAGCTTGCCATCTTGTTGCTTACATGCCACCATATGATCCTCAAATTGCATGCCATAAGAGTCAATTTCAACCCTTAACGTCGTGTTCATGCCAACACTGTTATATACGTAGATATATATATATATATATATAGTATCAAATATATATTTCTATCATGAATAAATACATGCACATTCTCATGCAAAGATTTTAGATATACTTTTCATGCAAAAAATAATTTTATGCATACACAAATTCTCAAATCTCAACATGGCATGCCAAATTCCTCACATAGGAGCATACATATAACTAGGCTTTGAGAAGTGAAGATGCATGCTCACCATGCAATTCTAAATCATACCCATTAACATCTCTCCATCTTTATATGTACATTGCACCCATTCCCAGCTTAGTTGTGCTCAAATGTAATTGTCAATTTCCAAATATATATTGTGCATATCTTAGTCATTAATTTTCACTCCAATGTTGGGCGTAGATCTAGCACAACTTTGAATGATCTTTATTATTGACTTTCATGCCTATTTAGTACATATATCGGATATAATTTTTGATAGATCTTGACCATTCATCTCCAATGGATTATAGTGCATGCACCAAACCTTACTTCAATTTGATCTTTGACCATTGATTTTATCTATAGTCATTGCGTAATCCTAACAATGGCTGGTTGCATTTTGAATATGGACAAATCTCTATGTATAATGCCTATCACCAGCTGATTTTCAATTGATTTCTACCTCGATCATCCATCTATCTATCATATATTCTCATTGATTTTGATCTAATTTGGAAATATGGATTTTATCTATATTAGATGACTATGCTTTTCATAGAATGAATGAACAATGGTGTTTAATGTCTAGCACATGTTACTTGGGATTTCTAGATTTTTTGGTCATGGATGGGTGGCCATATATGCTATTGTGTCATTGTTATTTACTTTGAGCATGTATCAGTTGAATTTTTTATATTATGGCATTTTACTTAAAACAATTATTGAAAATTTTAATTAATAAGTGGTTTTGAATGAATGATAATATAGATTGATCATAAATGATATACCGACTAGAAAAAGTCAAAATGTAGGCTTGCTTAAGTCGAGCCAAGTATTGAAAGGGGTAAAGGTCCTTTGGTTACTATGCTAGGAAGACTAGTTGGTCACTGACTTCTGAAATTAATACTGTCCTAAGAGGCCAATTGTAGAGAGTATTGTGTTATAGGAAGACTACTCTCTTGTGATCTAGTGCCCCCAATAAGGACTGGTGTATCCACGACCGAACATAGTTGGATGTGGGTCCTCTATGTGCATAATATATCATACAGTTATTGGACATAGACTAGCATGTCAGTCATCCTAAAGGATATTGACCATTGCCTATATGCGTTTGTGGTAAGATGCTACCACCGAGCCTAATTCTATTTGTTTTGTTCCGAAGCAAAGATATCTACGGGGGCCGGTTCATCCTATTCAGATATTCATGACCAAGAGGTATTAGATTTTCTTTCGCATAGGCCCTGAAAGAAGAAGGAAGGCTGTAATGCCAATAGACATCTATCATCTAATTCCCTAGACCTGATAGTACTCATTTGGGAACGTCCATGTAATGGCCTGCATTTTTAAGAAATGAAGAAATTACGTTTTTTATGTTAGTTTATTTTATTATTATTATTATTTTTTGGTTATTACGAATTTGTTTGCCATGTGGAGAAAACTGTTACAAATGACTAACATTAAATGATAATTTGACGGTTATAGAAAAAGAGAGTAAATACACCATTAAAAAAATTGAAGAGTTACAAATATGTAATAAATTGGGAAAAACCGTTACAAGGAAAGTATGTATAAAAAGAAACAAAGAAAATGGAAAGAAAAGTTTAGGAATGTGAAATAGTTGGAGTGGAAGAAGGGGAGTGAGTGAGACAAAAAGAAAAGAGAAAAGGAAAGGATAAAAGAAAAGAAAAAAAGGAAGGATAAAAGGAAAAGACGATCAAGAGGAAAAGCAGAGATCTGAAATTTGCTTCAAATCGATTAGAAGCAGAGGAATTCGCGTTGAAGGAAATCGCATTTTGAGGTAGGGGATCTGGAACTAAACCACGTTTTTCTTTTTCAAAAAAAAAAAAATGAAGTAAAATGTTTTGTTGATTGATTTTGGATGAACTTTGCACTCTGATCTTCATAGAAACTAAACATGTGTGTCTTTGTTATTATATATGTTTAAATTGTTAAGAGATAATCATGTTGTTATTTTGATGTTGCTTTTTATTTTATTTTTTGTAAAAATTGAAGCATGATTTACAATAGTGGTTTGATGCATGATTTATATAGTATGAAAGGTTTCCGATATACATCTATATTATAAGATGGAGTTTTTATTTATTTATTTCTAATTTGGGTTGTGACGCATAACATGGTATGAAATTTTATTTACTTTGACCATGTTATTGGATGAATTATGGTAGACTCTGACCATTTCAAATATGATTAGAGGGTAGTTGAAATTTGTAAAATCGTTCAAACAATAATTAAGATGTTATAGGTGTATGATTTTAGTATAGTCACTGCTGCCGAGTCGTGCTTAGAATATGGTACCTTGGATTTCACCAATGGCACAGTGCATGAAGTGGTGCTTAGGCGCTAGAATGTTTAGACAGTGACTAGTTATGTAATACATTAAGTGTTGCCTAGGCGCATAGCATATCAGGCAGTGCTTAGATGTATAACATATCAGGTAGTGATCAGACCCATTGTGCATTGAGTGAGGCCTGGGCATAAAAGTGTTCTGTATATTCCACCTGCTTCAAACAACAAGTGAGGTTCATATGATGGGCAAGCAGACAATACTCCAATGCATAAAATACTGGACAAACTTAGGAACAAGTATACCATGAATTTATTGAAATTCAGACATATTGATACCGTGCAAGCACATGAACTCTTAATCATGCACAAGCCAAAATTATCATAAGTTAAAATGTTAGGTTCCGTGCATGCATAATCGTTACCTAAGATTATGTCACATGGATGGTTGGAAGTTCTTACGAAGTAAATCAAAGGCTCAAAAACCTTCATTTAAGATAAATATGAAAAAATAAAAATAAATAATATACTAGCTGAACAAATTAGGAGTCTTCACCACTAGGTACTTTAAGTTGTTTGAACCCAAATTTTTCTAGAGATTAGTATCAACCATCTACTAGACCATGTTGTTGATGAATTATGTACCCAAGATGGAACTAAATAGAGATTTCATCTTATGGCCTTGCTGCAAAATGAATGGGTTAGATGCCTTGAAACGTACATGACAAGCCTAGCAAATAAGTAGTTTAATTTCTGTTTTTATTATTATTTCTTGTTAACTAATCCACCTATATTTAATGGTCAAAGTCATGCTTTTTGCATTAGGTGGCCTATGTTCAGATGATTATAACTGTTGATCTAATGAATAGTACTTTCTTAAATGATGCCTTGGGTTGTACATATAATAGGTATGAGATTGAAAACTTTCAAATGCAATAAAGGGCCACATGGTCTTGATCTTATTGGGTCCACATGGTTAAACATGTATACCATGTGAACCTCTATGAAATTGCCAATAAGACATATGGCTTTTCATTTTGCTGAATTTATCCAAACAGAAATGCAGCTGGATTGATTAATAACTCTAAACCATTTGGTGAAATAGCTCAGCAAATGATTTTGGCTGGGCAAGTAATAATTATCTAAGAGGTGGACTGGATATTTGATGGTATAGACTGACCACCATCTTAGCTGGGTAGTGTCCTTGATCATGGAAAGAATTTAAAGAAATATAGGATTCTATGTGTTAATTGATCATTGGGCAGGTATATGAAGTTAGGACTGGCCATATTGGGCTTTTCCTATTGTTTGAACCTGTGCTTTTCAACAAGCTCTACCCAACCTGAAATTTGCACACATAGGTGATACAAGGTTATGCACAAACTCATTACATTTAAAACACCATAGGTGATCAAAATCTATAAGAGGATGGGTGATGTACATAAGAACAAACAACCGCAACATGAAATTGATGATCTGCATGGGTGTAGTATGAGGCATTATTATGAAGTGCCCCATCAAGCACTTAACGATCTGCTCTAGCCTTGATAATCTCGCCATGTATCTAGTCAACTATAAAGACCCAGTTTATTAGCATAAAATAGCTGCAACATTTTCTCATATTTTTTAGGGTGTGGCGTACTGGATTCAAACTAGCATTATTCATGTGATTAGATTAGAGCACTTCACATCTTACAATCTGTTATTGTATGGTGCAAAACACCAAGTAGCCTAGCACTGATCAGTTGTATAACAATTATCAGTCTAGTTAAAAACAAACACAATGCATTGACCATTCAAATAAAGACAAGGACATGATATCATGCGGCGTAATAATAGTCATGCATATGACTTAGAATTGTTCTAAATAAGAGATCATGCCATGAAACCTACCAACCGAACTTAAGGTTGGGTATATTAAATATTCCATATGAAACAAGTATCTAACAACGTATAGATTGATGATGCATTAGGAGTCAATAGATTTATTTGACATAGTAGATTATGTTTTATGGATGCGTGAATTTTTGAAATTTCTAATGTTTTAGATGGACTCATTTTGATATTTTGAATTTGTTACCAAGAGAATTGTGTATGCTCACATCCTAATATAAATGGCAATATTTTTAGCATTTATGATTAGTTTATCAGAATTTTTGCAATTTGACCCTAAGGGTTATAAACATGCTTGAATTTAGCAAGGATAGTATATATGCATTTATTATTAGTATGAGTTTTGTATGATTTTGCACTCTTGCACAACTATACCTTGCTAAGAAATCAGGAGACTCTTAAGAGTTGATCCTGGCTCAGGGATGTTATATCAAATCCCATGGTTGCTATACTAGGGAGTCAGTTGGCCACTGACTTCCAAACAGGTACGAGCCTATAATAGGCATGTTTGGCGAGGGTATGTTACATGGGAGGACTACCCTTGTATTGGATTGATCTGACTATCCCATGTAGTTGGTGTAGTTAGTGTGGTACCCACTAACGAACACAGTTTGAAACTTTGGTTTTTGATGCACGTATAGTCAACCATATATTTTGTTTGGATATACCAATGCTTGTGACATGATGCTAAGTTCCATCCAGATATATATTTATTATTAACTGGATTTATTTATGAATTAATCATTCAATAAATATGGATTAAATTTAACTCAGATCTTTATATGCATGGATATTACTTGTATTATCCAATATGATGTCATTATGATTATTACATAACTGGTTGATATGAATTGAGAGCTTACGATGTGACAATGACATGCTTGATAGTACATGCATGCGTTTAAAAAAAAAAAAAACTTGCATAGCAAGATTTTTAGAGTTTTTGGCTAGGTTTAGATTTTCTACTGGGTAATTCATATTACTCACCAAACCACCCTACATGTGAAGAGCAAAAGGAAAAGCTTGAAATTGACGCGAAGGAGATTGAGTAAACTCGGAGTTTCAAAGTATGAGGAGTTAGAAATAGTTTTAATTTATTTGAAGACTTTAGTCAATTTGTAATAAATTAAATATTTGAACTTTATATTGTGATTTAACTTAGTAGTGTTTGGGTTGTGACTAGTAGGTCTTGACTGGCTAAAAAAGATGAACTGTTATTTTGAATATATTGTGGGGATTTATTTAACGTACTCGGGTTAGAAGAAGTAATTTCAATATATTATTATATACAGAGTTGAAAAGAAAGTTTTTTATAAGGATCTATCCTGACAAGATTTATCAAAAATATTAAGAAAATCTCTTTATAAAACCCAGGATGTCACAGTCCAGTGCCAAAGTCACTAAATGGGGAAGTCACAATCCTTAAAACGGACAATGTAATCTACTTTATCTGTTGGGTGCAGGGCAGACAATTTCAAAACAGACTCCTCATTCATTAGATTAGATAGAGAAAATCGCCAAGATTTCTTGATCCGCTACCGAACCTATTCCAATTCCAACAGGCTGGACTTGGATCATGAGGATCACTAGAATACTTTGTATCAATAGATACTTGTTATATAAATATCGATCCTAGATCTGTTATTGAGAATGCTCATTCAACGAGCTTGTATATGTGAGAATTGAAAGGAATAGTAAATGTTCTTTTTTTGGAAATACCAAATTTTTTGTGTAAAAGCATAAAAGTATATAGTTATTATATTACACTTATGATTTAATCTGTGATTTTCAAATAGCTAGGCATTTTCATATTGAGTCTTTGTACTCATCCCTACAAAACATTTCTAGTGAAGCACAAGAGGATTAGGTGGTCGACTAGAAGAAATTGAATAAGGAGAGATAGAGGAAGAAAATTATAAATAAGAGTAATTAGTTGAACTTGTTATTACTTTATTTTTTGAACTATGAATATTTGAATATGAGTGTATAAGATAGGCAAATTGATATATTTTTCCTAAATTATTACCTAAATTTAAATTTCTTATTGTTTGGGTTGTGACCAAGGAATCCTGTAATGATATGTTTTTATTCCACTATTATATGTGAAGGTTTTAAATATGATGTTGGGTTGAAGGGTGAAATTGAGAAAATAAGTATATATTATATATTTCAAATATTTAAAAAAATCTTCTATAGGAGATTTTCATTTCCAAATTATATTTTGAAAATTCTTTTCTAAAAACCCAGGTTTCCCACAAAGTACCTCTTGCATTAGTTTCTAAACTTGTTGAACTTTATCCTAAAGTAAATTATCCTATTTCATAGGCTTATTAATTGGATTCATTTAAGGTATTCATTTGGAGACGAAGGTAAGAACGACATTGATTGTGTAAATCAGTTGATGTATTAAGAGAATCCAGCTTGGTCAAGTTTCAGAGATAGAGTTGTTATATCCTCAAACACTTTGGGATGCTTCAACTATCTTCAAGAAGCATATTTTGACACATGCCTCTAAGCTAAGGTGCATTGTATTCAATTTGTGCAAGTTTCTAATACATGCACCCATATCATTCCAATAAAAGATATTCATATCTAACTAGAGGAGTGGAGTATGTATCTAATGATTCATTATTTGCCACTAGAAGATGATGGGGATGAATCATACACTTCATGTATTGTTGGTGTCTTGAATGAAGTCATTCACTATCGTACAATCTCTACCTTGCATTATAATGTGATTTGACTAGTAAACTCGAATGTCCCTAAATAGCTACTAGGGAATATCTTCTAGTGATGAGTGTGTTAATAATATTGTTTTAACTATGTTGAGATCCTTTGCTAAGGTGATGTTAGGAAAATGAGGAGCATTTGGCTCAAGTTCTGATTTGGATAAGGAACCTATAATAATGGTTCCTTATTAAGGATAATGACACTAGATAATCGATTGCTAGGATTTGTTCATGGAATTAAACACTTAGAGAAAAACATCCAAATTATCTATAGATGTAGAAATCAACAATACAAGATTAAGATGGGATTAGTTATAACATGGATATAGAATCACCACTATGGAATTCAAGCCTCAAAATAGTACAGCTCTAGGAATCCACCTAGATCAATAGAGATTGAGGGGAATAAGTAGCCACCTTGGGAATCTATCACAAGGATAAGAGTCTAAACATATCTCACCACCATAGGAATGCACTCAATGATAAAGAAACAACCAAGCTAAGATGCACTCTACCAATCCAAGCTTGGTCTACAAGAAAACGTTCCACAATCTCCAATAAAAAAAACACATCCAAATACATCAAGAAAAAAATGTGGAAATAAACTTAATTTTCTTGGATTAAAGATCAGCTAACCTCTAATTCATGTACAATGAGTGGACACATAGATGATAGGCAACTAAGCGCCCCCCCCCCCCCCCCCCAAAAAAAAAAAAGTAGTTAAGTTATAGAGTTGCCTAGCCCTTAAGGAATTTCTAAATATGAAACCTTTACCTCCAAGACTTTCAAAATCCTAGCTTATGCTAAATCTCTACTTTATAATACATGGAAGGTTTACATTCATACTTGAACAACTATTAATACAATGGATAGAAGCTCCCATACTTATATACCTTCTTAGCTAAGACTTTCATAATCAACTAATAAGATTTTACCAAGTCAAACATTGACCGGTTGTCCAAGTAAATCTGGGGGGGACGAATTTTGACTTTCTATCTTAGGAACTTCCTTAGCTGGCCTTCCTTAATCACCAAGCAACACATATGAACCATCCAAAACACCATAGCACTTGCCCATTACAAGATTTAATCTAAGATGTCCATAGGAGCTAGAAATAGGCATCTTTCCAAATTTGCATAAAAAAGACTTTGAATGATCCAAACCATTAGATTCGTCTGATATAATATTGTCCATTCCTTGATGACCATGTTCTAAGAGTTTTGGAGTGAAAGTCTAGATTGAAGTTGATCTTCTTTTATCTGCTATCAATCTTGGAATCTATGATACTCCTGTGTCATTCTCTTGGGTTGAAAAGCAAGAATGACCAAGTCTTTGCATCATCCTCTCCATAATGTGGTGATAAATTTTCTACGTTGAATACATCTAAAACCTCATAATCTTCTAGCAACTCTATCTTGTATGTGTTGTTACCAATTCATTTTAGAACCTTGAAAGAATCGTTAGCTCTGGGTTTAAGCTTTGCCTACTACCATTGAGGGAAATGATCCTTCCTTAGATGTACCCAAACTGATCTCCTTCTAGGAAAATCTCTGACTTTCGATGGTTATTAGCTTACTCCTTATTCTTCTCATTCTGTCATGCCGGTTTCTCTCAGATTTGTTCATGCAGCTCTCTGATCTATTTAGCTCATTCCTCTGCATTTCCTTTGAAACTATCCATTAGTGGTAAGGATACCTAATCCGTAGGGCATAGAGAATTGTTACTATGCACCACCTCAAAAGGGCTGCAACCGATTGACTGATTAGTGGAACTATTGAATGCAAACTCTGCTAGTGCTTATAATAAGTCCCATTGGTAGATGTTCTTCCCTATGAAACTTCTCAATTTTCTTGACTCATCTTCACTACTTCAGTTCTGTCATCTGTACAAGGATGACATGATGAGCTCAATTGTAAACATGTCCCAAGCTTACGCCATAATGTCCTACAAAAATGGTTCATGAACTTCGGGTCTCGATCAAAGTTATGGTTTTGGGAATTTCATGAAGCTTGACAACTTCTTAGAAGTAAAATTTTGCCATGTTAGAAGAATCAATTGTCTTTGTACAAGCAATAAAGTGCGCCATCTTAGAAAACCTATCAACATCAACCATGATAGTTTTTTTTTTTTTGCGTTGTGTATGCAAAGTCTAGCGATAAACTTCATGCTTACTTCTACCGATGGAGACTTAAGAATAGCAAGCGATGTATATAACCTCATATTTTGATGCTGGCTCTTTGCAAAATACCATGTTCTACATTTCTTCACATGCTTGGATATGTCTTTAGTCATTTTATGTCAAAAGAAATGGTCTTCAACTGAAGCAACAGTTTTATGTCTGCCAAAGTAACTAGCGAAGCCTCTGTCGTGCTCCTCATACATGATTGCCTCTCTAAGGGAGCATTGAGGAATACATACCAAGTTCCCCTTGAAAAGGTATTCGTCTTGCACAACAAAGCACTAAAAAGTATCATGCTTATAATTCTCCAATACATGCCTAGAGTAAGGATCATTTGCATATAACTCCTTGACTACTTCAAAACCAATTATTTTGGCATTTAAAATAGTTAGTAAAGAAAATCTCCTACTTAAGGCATCAACTACCACATTCTATGCCCTTGATTTGTGTTTGATTACGATGTTAACAGATTAGATAAACTCAATCCACAAAGCGTGTTATATGCTACGCTTTTGCTGGCTTTGTAGGAACCTTAATGCTTCTTGATCCAAATAAAGTACAAAGGGCTGTGGTAGTAGATATTGGCTCAAACGTTCAAATGCTCGAACAATAGCATAGAACCCTTTGTCATAGGTGGAGTAGTTGCAGTTTGAGTCATTCATTTGTGCACTAAAGAATGCGACTAGCTTTTGTTCTTGACTTAAGATAGCACCAATTGCCACATTCAAGGTATCACACTCAACTTCAAACAAACAATCAACGTTAGGGAAAGATAGTATGACTGCGTTGGATACCTTCTCTTTAAGCAATGCAAAGCTCTTTTACGCTTCTACTGTCCACTTAAACATTCCATCATTTAAACTTTCAATGATTGGAGTAATTATAATACTGAAATTCCAGATGAACCTCTTGTAAAAAGAGGCTAGGCCGTGTAAGCTTCTAATTTAGAACAACGTCTTAGGCATGGGCTGGCTAACAATAGATTCCACCTTACTTGGGTCCATCTTCACTCCTGCTGAAATAAGATTGCCTAGGAAATTATAGCTATCCATAAAGAAAATACACTTTTTCAAGTTACTATACAACATTTGTTCTCTTAACAATTCCAGCGCTTGTCGAAGATGACCCTAGAGAGTTTCTTCTTGGACATGTATGGTTCCTAGTGGTTGTAGTTCACCTGATAAAATTTGTAGCACTTCACTGAGACCAAGTTATTTTAATATTTCTTTATTCTTTTCCTAGGTCAGCTGTGTTTTGGTTGCACTCCATCAGTATCTATAAATAAACAAATAGAAACCATATTCTTTCATCCTATTTCTCAATTGCATTGTCAACAATTAATTCCAATAATAGTCTTTTCACATTCCATATTCAAAGTTCAAATTGTTCATTTCTGGAAATTCTGTCTTGTAGTTTTACCTAGTAATAGACTGTTTACGTTTGGAAGCATGATCCATGTCAAGCTTTGTCTGATTTTTTTCAGTTGAATTTGTTAGTAGTTCAAAGTTTAGCAGGATATTGTGATTCCCCAGTTAATTGATTTCAAATCAATGCTTTGGAAATCTTACCTCCCTGAGCTTCTTAGACTGTTGTGCATCTTGCTTGAAAGGTTAATGGATGATATCTTATTGCGTGCTTCTTATTTGCATGTCTTTTAGGTACAAGGTTTAATATAAATCCATTAAGAGAGAACTGCATGCAGTAATTTGATCCTTAATTACCTTTTAGAGTATTTATGGTTCAGCTGATTGCAGATGGATGCAGAAGTTATTTTTGCTGGATGGAATATTGAGAGAGGCTTTGGAGGCAGGTGGTATAACCTTTCATGAAATGAAAAACCAGATTGGCTCAGAGACCACTCGTCTATTGGTTGAAAGTTTGTGGGAGAAGGAAATTTCGTCAAAACTAGAAATTTTAGATGATGACGGTGCTGCTGCATTTAAGAAATTCTGCCTGACTTTCTATGACATTAGGGCAATGATATTAGAACTCTCTCAAGTTAGATATGAAGAGATATCTGGACTATCTACCAAGGTATCATCACCAGCTGCTGTCAATTGAGGTTCTAAAACTGTATGCCTCACTGGCTCCTGCTGTGGGAGCTGACACCTTATTCTTAAAGCTGGAAGACCTCTCCTTCTGTTATTTGTTTCCTTATTCTTACTTTTATGTTGACACTTGGTTGAGAAGACATGCAAAAAGGAGTAAGCCCTTGATAGATACATACAAGGAACAATTGTTTAAGGCCTTGAAAATGGATCCTGTATTATAGGTGATGGCTAATGACATCCAAGTTCGCTACAAAAGGTGTTTTAGAATAATGAAAACACTTCTGAAGGATGTTCATAAGCTAGAAGGAGTAAATGATATTTTGGGTTTGTGGGTTATTTTGAAGTGGAAACCTAGAAATAATGGTATAGAGATAAGTGAGAAAGCCTATTACAGGACACGGGAAGTGATTTGATCTTTGTGGAAAGAAGTACCAGACATGAGTAAAGACTATATAACCGAAACCAAAGAAAATGGCTACAAGAGTTTACTTATGGCTGTTGATGTTAACGATGATAGTAAGAATAGACTGTCAATGGAAATAAATATACAAACAATGGAGACGCAGACGTTGGCTGCTGGTGAAACTGCATCCCATTCTTTTTACAAGGGTGGTCTTACAGATCTAGGAGAGGTAAACTGTAATTTCACTGTGTATTTGACTTCTTTTTGCCGTTGATGTTGCTATAGGAGCTCCAATGTGAAAATCAGTTATTGAATAGTTCAATACATATAGTTGAAGTGCACTTATGATCATTTCCTAAGTATGATGCAAATGATTACAGTTTTTCTTGCATGCTTATGAAAGAATTGTTATAAGTGATATTTGCCATGTAAAGATTTCTTCACATCTAACTACTAGTTCTAGAACTATATAACTGAATTACGGAGCAGCATATTATGAATGGAATTCAGTTGTAGTACAACTATTGGCAACAATCGTAAATGCGCCCGCAATAGTGAAAACTTATGACGAGTTGATTATGTGTGATTGATCTATTGTATGTTAAACTAATCTTTTCTAGTTTCTTGCCTCTCAATTTCCATGTAGATGTTGAAAAAATGCTCTAGAATGCTTGCCTACTTTAAGCTCTTATGCACCCAAAATGTGCACCTGATGAAGCCTATGCAACATTGAAGCTCTTTAGTTTGATTTATGAAGCCACATAACAATAAGGGAGAATTAAATGTATGCAAATACATGCTTCTAAGGGAGAAATAAATATATGCAAATATGTGCTTCTTTGAGATGAGTGTATCAGAGAACCATTTTGGTTTAATGCCTAAGAGGTCTATATGGAAGCTATTTTTCTGCTTAGACAATTAATAGAGAAATATAGAGAGAGGTGGAAGGACCTCTATATGGTCTTCTATGACTTAGAAAAGGCTTATGATAGGGTCTCCAGAGAGTTAATTTAGTAGATTTTGGCCGAGAAAAGGTGTTAAGCGGGTATATTGACATATTTAAGGATATGTATGAGGAAGTGGTAACAAATGTTAGGACCACTAGTGGAGAGACCGGTAAATTTTCTATCACTGTAGGATTATACCAAGGATCGACATTGAGCAGTACCTTTTCACATTAGTTATGGATGAGTTAACAAAATATCTGCACAAGGAGATTCCATAGTACATATTATTTGCTGATGATATTGTTTTGATTGATAAGACAAGGGAGGGCGTAAATACAAAGCTAGAGTTATTGAGAGATGCATTAGAATCTAAAAGATTTAAAATTAGTTGAACTAAGACAGAGTATATGGAATGCAAATTTACAATGCGAGGAGCAGAACTAGAGTACCAATGAATATTGATAACCAAGAAGTCCCCCTAAAAGACCACTTCCCATACTTGGTATATATAATTCATGAGAGCAGAGAGATTGAGAGGAAGGTTACCTAGAGAATCCAAGTGGGTTTGGAACAAATGAAGTTACTCCTCTGATGTTTTGTGTGATCTACAGGTACCATTTAAACTAAAAGATAAATTCTATAGGATGGCTATAAGGCCTGCGATGCTATATGGATCATAGTGATAGGCAATTAAGGAACAACATGTATATAGGATGACTATAGCCGAAATGGGGATGTTGAGATGGATAAGTGACAAGATAAGAAAGGATATAATTATAAATGAAAACATGAGAGGAAACTTAGGAGTAGCACCAATAGGTAACAAGATGAAGGACATTAGACTTGGATTGAATATGTCCAACGGAGACCGAAAACAACATCAGTTAGGAGTGATGTAATCTAAGTTGAAGGTTCTGAAAAGATAAGGAAAAGGCCTAAAAGAACATGGATAGAAGTGGTAAGAAAAGATTTAAAAACTTTGAGACTAAATGAAAACATATACTTAAATTGAATGGAATGGAAGAACCAAATTCATGTAGCCGACCCCTAATCAGATAAGGTCTTGATGATGACAATGATGATGATGCTTCCATTTATGATGTCATTTTTTGAACTTCTAGTTTAGGTCAGAGAATTGATCTGTTTGAAATACTATAATAAAAATAGATATAAGGTGTTAGCAAGCAAATAAACGACAATACTTTTAGCGTCATCAAAATGTTTTCAGCGTAGCACATTACATGTTGGATTTGATGGTCAAAACTTGACAATTTGACTTAAATGGAGGATTAATGAAAAAATACAAAGTTCCTTGCTGGGAACTTGTTCAATAAGTACCAAAACTTTGCATATTTCCTTCAACAACCATGTCTAAATGCATGGAAATTGATGTTTTGAGAATCTGAATGGTAATACCTTCCCAGCAAGTTTGAGATTGTTGATGATTGTCACTGATGAATTGAGAGGGTCTTTGGTGAGAAAATATTCGACCTCTCTTATTCTTCTCATCATAACGAAAATATATACATGTATAAGCTAATAAAAGTGTAGAGTCTATTCTAGGTAACAAATTATTCTCACTAATTATGGATTCATATAATCATGGTCTACTGCAATCTTGGGATTTGACTGAATCCTTCATGCCAATAGTCACCACTCATCCAAACTCGACTCTTGGACCGAGTAGTGGTACTCCACAAAATGGAATTATATACTCTCTCAGGCCAACGATACATGACATAGAGGGACCTTTGTTGCCTCTTTCAATATTCCACAGCTAGTCACGTGCATTAGTTATAAACTTTTCTCTTTATCAAATGATCATTGGTCATTTTTATTACCATTTATTCATTTCTTGTATTCTCTAGTCATTTGTGGCTCTAGTTCATTGATTTACGTCTAATCAAGCTATACTTCCATCAATCATTTTACATTTTAGCTAAGACTATGGTGGTATTATTACTTTTGTCCATTAACCTTTCTTGGCCTTTGAGTGGTGATTCAATAACTCACTGAAGCTTTTCATGATTAATTCTTGATGCTCAGGCAGAGCGGCTCAATGCATTATGATAGCTGCTGCTGCACTTGCAGCATTGCTTCTTAGAGATCTCCCTTCTGCAAACCCAAGAGGAAATGAGGTTGACAGAAGAGAGCGAGTTTTTTGCTTCCTTGACAAAAATGGTGATCGTAGGATTAGCATCGAGGAGCTTAGCGAAGTGGTGGAAGAACTTGGAGCTGAAGGAGAGGATGCCAACGAACTGATGCAGCTTCTTGATCCTAACAGTGACATTCTTTGAGCTCAGATGAGTTTGATTTATTTCAGAGGCAGGTAAAAAATCCATTCTTCATGTGAACTAAGAACTATGCGCCTTGTTTCCTGTGTTGATTTTGTTTCCAAGCTTTTCTGAACTGATGTCAATGACCAATGTGTGCACCAAACACAAGCTCCTGAAATTTTTTGAACTATTGCCGATAGCTAAGGTGCCCAACTGTTGAAATAAACTGCATGAGATTTTAAATTTACAAATCATTATTGAAATTTATATAATTTAGACAACCATTTAGTTAAAAATCAGCATGGACATGTTATCCATTAGTTATGTTTTCGGGCTATACAAAGAGACTTCAAGTTCATTGTCTGCTTGGGATGATTGCCTGCTTTAATATAACTTGAATTTTGATTTCTAAAGCTTCTTCCATCTCCTTAGGTTGAATTCATGCGTAATTTGAAGGATAAAGATGATCGATACAGAGCAATGCTAGATAAGAAGCTTCAAATGACTGACAGCAATGACTTGATTCAAGTGTATCGAAATGAACTGGATGCTAAGATGACGGTGAGATAGCTCGTCCATCATGTGACGTTTGGCTTATACTACGTATATATTCCAAAGAGTATCCTGGATCATTCCTTTGTAATATGTACATAGCTTCTTGTGCAGTATTAGTTAATTGCATTACTTGTTTCACAAGCAGCAGCTGACTTTAGTACTTAATTCTTTTACCAGTGGAGTGCCAGACGTCCAAACAACTACAACTTGTGGGTTCTTGTAGAGGCGTTTTGTATGGTAATCTTATAGATTGTGCCTGAAACTTTATGCTCTAGATCAACGAGCAGCTCTCAGAAAGGGAGTCTTGGTGCAATGGTAAAGTTGTTGTCTTGTGACTTTGAGGTCACTGATTCAAGGCGTGAAAACAGTCTCTTGCAAAAATGCAAGATAAGACTGTGTACTATAGACCATTGTGATCTGCCCCTTTCCCAGATCCTGCATACGCAGGAGCTCGTCCACCGGGCTGCCTGTTTTATCATCTAGAAGCTCTGAGCCAATAAAAACTTCTTATGAGTTAGAGGGCACCAAGCTCTTGAAATATCTATAGTAAATTATAAGGCACCCTGTACCTCTTGCGTAGAGTGTGGATGATTCATCCTTGGGTTAGGGGAAATTTACGAGGACATTACACATCCTTACATAACTAGGCAACTTATAGAGCTGGATGAAGTCTAAGCAATCTTTGAGGAAAAAAAGGAGAAGAGAGAAGAAACATCTTGACAGGTAACAAACGCAAAAGATGCCACAAATGCAAGGTTAACGAAGAAGCTTAGAGGTCTTTTAACAGGAGATTTGCTTAAAAAAAGGTGGCCCCGGTGCACAAAACTTCTGCTATGTGAGGTCCAAGAAAGGGGGGGACAACAAGGGTCAATAGTATGCAGCCTTATCTTGTATTTTGCAACAGGCTGTTTCCACGTCTTAAACCCTTGATCTTAAAGTCACACGATGACAATTCTACCATTCCACCAATAAAAAAATGCATCTGATTTATGGGAAATACAGTAGTAAAGAGCCATCTGCCAACAATACTTTAGCAGTGGCTGTTCAGGATATCTTACTGAACTCCACGAAGAATTTTTCTATGGGGCTTGTCATCGTGGCGAGTAACCATGAGGCACCATAATTTACGTAATGCGTCTCATCAATGTTGATCCAAGCCGTTCATCTGGGTTCTCCTACTTTGAACATCTACAAGGTACTTTTGATCATCAGACATGGACATTTAGAAACGTCCCAGTAGAAGCGGTCCACTTCCAAACACTGAAAATTCAGCTTTCGTATGTTAGATTGTATACTGTGGGACCGAAGATAAGTCCCGAAGAATGCGCTAAACAATTTTAATAAAAATGTCCACACTAAAAATTCAAAAAATTGTCCAAGAAACCTTGTATTTATCATGATTGCACAATCACACCCTGGATTTAACTAAGATAAACCCCCACTCTAGTCCCTCATATCGATTTCACCTCAAAAGCAGACAGATGGTCGCGCCCGCCAATTCAACTTTCTGGAAGATAAGAACTATTGACAATCTTGTCGTCATCCTGGACGAGCCATGCATAGAAAATCTCATCTGTTGGATGATTCTAAAGTATGCTTTTTAAGTTGAAAAATGGATAGTGAAACTCTTTATCACCCATTTTAGAACTCAAGGAAATAGTGGGTGGGATCATTCCATAGATGAAAATATTGGTGCATAACTCATCTAGAATCTGAAGATCTTTCAAAAAGTAGGCCTAGTTTTGGTTATAGCTTGAGGATGGACGTCTACCTGTTAAATGGTGGTGTGCTCATACTGGCAGCGCTTTTCTTTAAATAAAAACTAAGAAGAAAGTAAAATAAAAAATTAAAATTTCGGGCCTCTTTAGATTAGAGAAAAAGTTGCACTTACCAAAAAATGGAAATTTTTTATACTAATACCATATAGCCATCCTCCTATCCCATAAATCGTCTGTCTTTTAAAATATCCAATGGAAGGGCCCAAACTTGTAATTTCGTTTCATCATAGTCCATTCCATCAACTACCATTAGAATTGAACAAAGGAACGTGGTGATATGTTTTTCGAGTGCGTTTTTTAAGACATTAATGGGGTCTTGAATATCCATTCTACTGGTGTTAGTATCTAAAAAATGCACGTGAGAGACAAGCGACTACATTCTTGTGTGTGATTTTAATGGTGATTGATGGAATGAACTATAATTGAATGAAATTCCAAGTTTGGGCCCTTCCATCGGATGTTTTAAAAAACAAGCACTCCTTTGGAACATGATGAAAGATATAGGGTATTGGTACGAAAATTTTTCACAAAAAGAAAGCAAAAAGCTGTATATAACAAAAAGTAAATAATTGTCACAGGAACCAATATATTGATATAAATTGAGATTTTGTTGAATAAATTGAATATTGAGATATTTTGCATTAGTGTATTGAGATATTTGCAAAACTAGTTAAATATCATTGTTTTAGTGCGTTGAGATAAATAGAAATTTTTAAATTTTATAAACACCTTAATTGTTATTGGTGAATATCTAGGATTTTGAGATATCCAATAAGTACTAAGTACTTATTGGATATCTCAAATACTAGATATCGTGAAATACTAAATATTCAAAACCTTGTAAAATATCATGTGAAATATTTAAAATTTTAACTAAATTTTAAAAAAATCTAACTTTTAAAAAATCTCAATATATCTCAATGCACTAACCCCTCTTATCTTGCCTTGCTAATATATGGCAAAGCCAAAAAAAGCTAAGATATTGATAAATATTGGCTTTTGACATCAAGTTCCCATTTTCTTGGTGCACTTCCACTTCACATTTCTACGAACTTATAGTTTGATAGAAAGGAAAATAGTATGCCAACATGGCTCTAAAAGAAAAAGAAAAAGAAAAGTATGCCAACAACGTTTATCATAAGGTTTGAAGTTGCTTTCCCCTTTAGGTAGGGATTAGATTTGAGAAGGTGTGTTAAGCAATTCAATTTGTAATTCTCTAGATGTTCCAAAATAAAAATATGATTTTCACCAAAAGTCGAAACCCCAAAACTGCTAATCATTTATAATTCCACCTTATAAACACTCAATTTTAGATCTCACCTAATTATCTTAGGCTAAACTTTAATCCCTAATGATGACATCTTCTCACCTGAGGGAACTTCATTCATATAGGGCATAGCCAATTGACAATAGTAGTAAGTATGGGCTATGATCCATGCAGGAAGTTTCCTACTCATGAAAATCATTGAAAAAGTCACCTAAATTTTATAAAAACCTTAATTGTTATTGTTGAATATCTAAGATTTTAAGATATCCAATAAGTAGTAAGTACTTATTGGATTTCTCAAATCCTAGATATTGTGAAATATTAAATATTCAAAACCTTGTAAAATTTCATGTCAAACATTTAAAAAATAACTAAATTTTAAAAAATTCTAACTTTTTAAAAATCTCAATATATCTCAATGCACTAACCCCTCTTATCTTGCCTTGCTAATATATGGCAAAACAGAAAAACTAAGATATTGATAAATATTGGCTTCTGACATATGAAGTTCCCATTTTATTGGCGCACTTCCACTCCACTTTTCTACAAAATTTGTAGTTTGATAGAAAGGCAAATAGTATGCCAATATGGATCTAAAAGAAAAAGAAAAAGAAAAAGTATGCCAACAACGTTGATCACAAGGTCTGAAGGTGCTTTCCCCTTAAGGTAGAGATTAGATTTGGGAAGGTGTGTTAAGCGATTCAATTTGTAATTCTCCACATGTTCCAAAATAAAAATATGATTTTCACAAAAATTGGAAACCCCAAAACTGATAATCATTTATAAATCTTCCTTATAAACACTCAATTTTAGATCCCGCTTAATTATCTTAGGCTAAACTTTAATCCCTAATGATGACATCTTCTCACATAAGGGAACTTCATTTGTATAAGGCATAGCCAATTGACAATAGTAGTAAGTACGGGGCTATGATCCGTACAGGAAGTTTGTTACTCATGAAAATAATTGAAAAAGTCACCTAAATTTTATAAAAACCTTAATTGTTATTGTTGAATATCTTGGATTTTGAGATATCCAATAAGTAGTAAGTACTTATTGGATATCTTAAATCCTAGATATTGTGAAATATTAAATATTCAAAACCTTGTAAAATTTCATGTCAAATATTTAAAAATTTAACTAAATTTTAAAAAATTCTAACTTTTTAAAAATCTCATTATATTTCAATGCATTAACCCCTCCTATCTTGCCTTGCTAATATATGGCAAAACCATACAAGCTAAGATATTGATAAATATTGGCTTATGACATCTGAAGTTTCCATTTTATTAGTGCACCTCCATTCCACTTTTCTACAAACTTTGTAGTTTGATAGAAAGGTAAATAGTATGCCAATATGGCTCTAAAAAGAAAAAGAAAAAAAGTATGCCAACAACTTCTATCACAAGGTTTGAAGTTGCTTTCCCCTTTAGGTGGGGATTAGATTTGGGAAGGCGTATCAAGTGATTCAATTTGTAATTCTCCAAATGTTCCAAAATAAAAATATGATTTTCACCAAAATTGAAACCTCCCAAAACTACTAATCATTTATAATTTTTCCTTATAAACACTCAATTTTAGATCCCACCTAATTATCTTAGGCTAAATTTTAATCCCGAATGATAACATCTTCTCACCTAAGGGAATTTCATTCGTATAAGGCATCGCCAATTGACAATAGTAGTAAGTACAGGTTATCATCCTTGCATGGAGTCTGCTACTCATGAAAATCATTAAAAAAGTCACCTAAATTGGTGTATGCACCCCAATATATGAGCCTCATCACTAATGAGAACTCTCCCATTGGTCACCTGTCCATGGTTCTAGTATTTTCTATCTAAAAATTAATGGGTGTGCCTCCAAAGTGGTTTATTGCACCAAGAAATTTTATCAAATAAATGCACTAAAAGATTTAAATAATTTAGAAAAAGAATTTTTTAGAAGAAAATTGAAGCGATGCCTCAATTTCATGAGAAATGGAGCATGTGTCCTAATAAAGGTGGTTACACTCATGTCCCTCTTCAAAAACATTTTAGGAAGTAATCTTTCAAATATTCATACGTACTAGTAAAATTTCACATGTATGTAAAAGATTGATCCCTATGGACCAAGAATTCATGCTTATGAATAGACTTCCATGAGAAACAACCAAATAACTTAAATTTTCACCATATTGGTTGATTTAACCTTATTAGCATGAAAAATTTACACTTTTGATGGTGAATAAATATAATTTGAAACCATGCTCCTAATGTGCATGAATATGCAAGTAGTGCTCAAAGAGTCTTTTAAATTTATTTTTTGAAATTTAAATTGATTTAAACCAATATGGGGAAGTTTTCAAAGAAAACAAGCCAATATGAACATATTATACGAGGTCAAACTTTTCTAAAAAATTAAGAAATGTTAGTGGTTGATAAAATTATTTTTTAGATGACCTAAACTTGGGGTTTTCTTATCAAACTTATGATTTTTAGAAATAGTATGTCATTTTAGAATTTTTTAGCATTTAAAATTAAATAAATACTCTTGAAATTTAAGTCTTAGAAATTTGACTTAAGCTCCAAAAATTTAATTTTGCACTAGAAGATAGGGATTGATTTTTTTTCTCTTGAAATTAGGTCTTGGGGCTACTTTTGTGAAACTCAAATGGAAGGTATTATTTTTTACATTATAACGTCTTAAGTAAATGACTTATTAGTCTATTTAAATGATATTATAATGCATATAAGGGACCCCTTATAGTGTAGTGCATGGTGCAGTCAAGCTATTTCAAGAATGGTTTTGATAAAGCACCCTGCTTTCCTATTTCAAGCAAGAACACCCATGGGGCCCATTCATGTTTGAAATGGCTTAAGACTCTCTTGGATAAATAGTCCTTTATATTTGATTTTTTGGATATATTTATCCTTAAAAAGATTCCTAGAATCTCCTTTATCCCTAAAACTATCATGTACAACCTAATGCTGGACCCACTTGTGCACAAGTGGAACCCATTGCCGTCAAAAAAGAAAACACCCCAGTGTGCAACCTCTTATCTTGTAAACATTAGGACTCTTTTGAAGGGAGTCCTTAATGTTTTCTACTACTAAATCTCTTTGTTCCTGAAACTCTAGAGCAACTCAAAAACTCAAACTAGGACCCACCTTGGTTATAAGCGTGGGACCCAATCTCACCCTTTTGAAAGAAAAATGCCCCATAAAAGAGACTCTAAGTTTGACAATTTTAGGACTCCCCCAAGGAGAGTCTTTTATACTATCCTCTTTTAGGTCTCCTTATTCATAAGAATCTCCTAAATAAGCTAGACTAGGATCCACTGAACTTAGGAGTGGGGCGCATCTCATCAAAATAAAATGCTCCATTTAGGGCTTTCTTAAGTTTGAAACTGCTTGGAACTCTCCTGAGGATGGCTAGAGTGTTTTTAGATTTTTTGATAACGAGATCCACTTTGTTTACAAGTAGGGTCCATTCTCACTAAAAAGAAAACCCCATGGGGCTTCCTTAGTTCAAAGAATCTAGGTCTCTCTCAAAGAGAGTCCCATCTTTCTCTAAGTCCAAATTGTAAAGATTGGGACCCACTTGGTTTATAGTTGTGGTACCCATGCCTAGAAGAAAAGAGAATGCCCCATGGTCTTCCCATATTAAGAAAACATTTAGGACTCTTTGGAGAGAGTGTCCTATATATGTTTACAAAGTAGAGAAAATATCTTTAAAACCCTTTGAAAAGGGACCCACTTGCTTCGCAAGTAGGACTCACCTTTATATCTTATCCTAGGAGTGCTGGAAGAGGACCCATTCCCAACCAAAAGAAATAAAGAAAAAATGCCTCATGGGACTTTCCTAGCCTTTTGGATTCTCTTGCAGAAGAATCCATGTCACTTTCTAGAAATAAAAGATGCTCTATTGGGCTTTCTTAATGTCTAGGACTTTCCTAGAGAGAGAGAGAGTCTTTAATGCTTGCCCTCTTTAGAATGTTGCCAAGAAGCTTAATACACTTGCAAATGGGACTCACTTGGTTTAAACAAGTGGGACCTGTTCATCATCATCATCATCATCATCATCATCAAGACCTTATAGCAACAAAAGGTTGGGCACATGAATCTTGTTCTTCCATTATCCTCTATTAAGTACCATGGCTTTATTTAGTCCCAAAGTCTTTAAATCTTTTCTCATCACTTCTATTCACGTTCTTTTGGGCCTTCTTCTTGCCCTTTTAGAACTTTCTACTTGCATTACCTCACTCTTTCTATCTAGTACCATTTTCGGTCTTCATTGGACAAGTCCAAACCATCTAAGACAAATCTCCCTCATCTTGCTACCTATTGGTGCTACTCCTAAGTTTCCTCTAATGTTTTCTTTTCTAATTCTATCCTTTCTTGTCTTGCCACTCATCTATCTCAACATCCTCATTTCTACTAACCATCCTATAGAATCTTCCTTTTAGCTTGAGTGGTTCTGACCAATCACACAAAACTTTAGATGCACATCTCCATTTACTCCAACCTACTTGGATTCTTTGGATAATCTCCCTCTCAATCTCTCCACTCTCATGAATCATCAATCCTAAGCACCTAAAGTAGTCTTTTACAAGGACTTGTTGGTTATCAATCTTTATTGGTGCTCCACTCCACTCCTCTCTTCGCTAAAATTACATTTCATATACTCTGTCTTAGTTCTGCTGATTTTAAATCCTTTAGGTTCTAATGCTTCTCTCCATAACTCTAACCTTGTACTTACACCCTTCCTTATCTTATCATTTAAAATTATATCATCTGCAAATATCATGTACCATGGAATCTTCCTATGCAGATGTTTTATTAACTCATCTATAACCAACACGAAAAGGTATGGGCTCAATGTCGATCCTTGGTGCAATCATATAATGATAAGAAAATCATTAGTCTCTCTGCTAGTAATCATAACATTTGTTACTACTCTCTCATACATATATTTAATTATGTCTATATACCCCCACACAACACCTTTCTCTCCTAACACCCTTCATATTAACTCTCTAAGGACCCTATCATAAACTTTCTTTAAATCAATAAAGACCATGTGGAGCTCCTTCTTTCTCTCCCTATGTTTCTATCAATTGTTTTAGTAAGAAAATAACTTCCATGATAGACCTCCCAAGCATGAAACTAAACTGGTTTCCCAATACACTTGTCTCATGCCATGACCTCTTCTTAATCACTCTTTCAAAAAGTTTCATAGTGTGGTTTATAAGTTTGATCTTCAAATAATTAGTGCAGCTCTGTATGTCTCCTTTATTCTTATAAATTAGTATAATAGAGATTTTCCTCCATTTATCTGGTATTGTCTTTGATTTTATGATCTTCTTAAACAACTTGGTCAACTAAACTACTTTGGTATCTCCCATATGCTTCCAAACTTCTAATGGTATACCATCAGGCCCAGGGCCTTTCCTAATTTCATATTTTTCAAGGCCTCTTTCACTTCAGGTATTACGATCCTACGGTCATATATATAATGTCTAATGTTATTTAAGTTTACAGTAATTTCAATCCCTATATTCTTAGGGCAATTGTCATTTAGCAAAATTTGAAAGTAACTTTTCCACCTTTGTTTGATCTCGTAATCTTTGACTAATACCCTTTGATCATCATTTCTAATGCACTTAACGTGGTCTAAGTCCTTATCTTTCTGTTATCTTATTTTTGCAAGTTTAAACACATCCTTCTCACCTTCTCTTAATCCTAATCTATTATAGAGATCATCATATGCCTTGAGTTTAGCCTCACTTAGGATTATCTTAACAACCTTTTTAGCATTCTTATACTATTCATAATTATCATTATTTCTAGTTTTTTGCCAGGCTTCAAAACACACTAAATTTTCTTTAATAACTTTTTCCACTATTTCACTCCACACTCAAGGATCCATTCACTAAACAAAATAAAATGCCCCTAAGGGCCTTTACAATATCTAGGACTTTGTTGAGAGATTTCCATAAAAATGAAGCACTTAGAAAGAAGGAAACAAATGGGTAGCACTTGGGAACCCTATCTTTTAAATGTCCTTCAATATAAGATTTTCTACAAATAAACTCTATTTCTATAAAAATAAACTAAGAAAGGGTCGCACCTTGGGCAGCCAATCATGAACTGGGTGCTCAAGTGATTTTGGATGGGACCCATCTAATCTCTCTCTCTCCCCCTACCGCTCCACTTGCCATGACTCCCACTCATTCTCACTTTCACTCTCACCCCCCCCCCCCCCCCCTCTCTCTCTGTGTAGCCCACTCCCTCTTTCCTCCATGTTTTCTTTTCCTCTCTCTTTTCCTATGTGCTTCTTTCCCTCAACTCCTCTTCCCACCTCACCCCACTATCCTAAAACTTCCCATAACCTCCTAGAAATCTATAAAACCCTTCCTCCACTTCTTAGAAGGGAAGGAGAAAATCATACAAAGTGAAGCCCTACAACTTTTTAGAGAGAAAAAGGAAACCATGTTAACATTCTTTTGAGAGTTCAAGTGTTTATAAAAAGGTGAACTCTTCTTTCATTCTTCTTCCCTCTCTCATCATGGGCTCCACACTCGCTTGGGGTAGCACTAGTCGTGCCTTGAGAGTGGGACCTGTTCTTGAAAAACTTCTTATTATGAGGTAGTGTTCACAATGCCTCAGGGAGTTTGTCTAACCTTCCCTTTTGGAAAGATTCTTAGAATGGGTTCCATCAATGGCCAATATGGAGTCTATTCCGCATATACTAGAGTGGGATCCATGTCTTGGCAAATTTCCCATTATGAGGTAGTGCTTGCCATGCCTTGGAGAGTTTGTGTAGTTTGCTATTCTTAGAAATGGGTTGTGTTGATGGCAATATGGGTCACTTCATGCCTTTACCAGAGTGGGCCCCATTTTCCACCTAAATTGGGTGTCCCTTTCCCCTTGTCTAGGCTCATCAAACCATTTTAGATTTTACAAACATGAAAATCTCAAAAAAGGAACAAGATAAAAAGGAAAATATATGCATTTTTAAAAATAAAAATAAATAAGAAACAAGCAAGCCCCACTCAACAGCCAATGCCAGGCAACCATTTTTCCTTTACTAAGAAAATAAGTAAAAAATCCTTAGTGTGTCGACGTTTCGCACTAAGCTAGACATCCATCTTTTTGGCCAAGTATTGAATGATTGGACTCTTGAACACCTAAAAAGTCCTTAGAAACTTCCAAAGCTCTCAAACATCTAAAAATAAAAACAAATGGGCCCTATGTTGAGTGCCAACTCTTGCTAAAAAATCCCAAGTGAGCCTTAATTCACAACAAAATAAATGGGACCCATTATATAAAAAGAAAAGAAAAGAGGAGTTCTAACTTCAGAAAACTTCTCGAGAACTTGAGCCAAGAAAATAAAACTTAAGCAAGGCCTAGTTAAACTCAGAACTAGGAACCCACTTGCATTCCCCCATGTCCCAATAGGTCCTAATTGATAATTAAGATTGGGACCCATTCCCTCACAGTCAATGTCCTAAACCAGTTTAGACTCCAAGGTGACCTACACTTGGAAAAACTCTTAAACAAGTAAGAGTCCCAAGCGGGTTGCAATCAAAGTCCAAAACCAAAAGTCTTTTACAAATTCAGAAAGGACAAAGGTAAGCTACATTTGATACCTAGAAATGGCCCCTCAGTTTTTCTCTCTTTTATCTGCTCCACTAAAATTCTAAAACAACTTTGAGTCCCCTAGCTTTTGGACGTTTGAAACAAATTGGCTTATAAGTTTTGGATCATGCAGGCATCAGTTACTACTCAAAATCTACTGTCCATGTTACTTTGATGACCATTATAAATTGGTTCAAAAATCTATTAGTCTATGAAGTTAGTAGAAGACACAAGTGTGTCCCATAGCTTAAGACTTCCAAACTTAGTCAAAGTCTTATTGCCCAAGACTCCTGTAGCCCAATACTCCTTATCCAAGCTAAAATTTAGTGACCTTATAGTCCTCAAACTATTAGTAGTCCAATGACTAAGAGTTGCAAAAATAATGACTAAAGCTAGACGAGCCTTGCAGCTTGAAGAGTCCAACAAGTCAAGGATCTAGCTAAATGAGCCCACCAACTTGAAGAGTCGCATAAATCAAGGATTAGAAAAGTGGTTCCCGCAGCTTGAAGAGTCCTAAAAATTGAGCATTCTTCCTAAGTAGGCTTTGTCACTCAAAGAGTCCCAAAAATTAAGGAATCTAGACAAATGTACCCGCCAGATTGAAGAGTCTTACAAATTAAGGCCTCTAGCCAAATGAGCCCTATAGCTTGAAGATTCCTAGAAAATAAGGACTAGTTGAATGTGCCACACTAGCTTGAAGAACCATAAATGAAGGACTCTAGCTAAAAGGGTCTCACAGCTCAAAAAGTCTCACTAATCAAGGACTCTAGTCGAACTAGTCTCGCAGTTCGAAAAGTCCAAAAAAACAAGCACTCTAGGCAAACAAGCCTCACTAGCTTGAAGAGTCCTATAAATTAGTCCTATAAAATGAGGACTCTAGTCAAATAAGCCTCGTAGCGCAAAGAGTTTTCAAAATTAATGACACTAGTTAGGTAGGCCTCATAACTAAAAGAGTCTAAAAAATTAAGGACTTTAGCTAAATGGACCTTACTAACTGAAAAAGTCCCAAAGTTAAGAACTCTAACTAGACTTGTCTCATTAACTAGAAAAGCCTCAAAACTATAAAAGATCTCAACCAGAAGGCTTTTTCCAACTAAAAAGCCCTAAACGATGGAAATCCTAATCATATAACTTGTCATGTTTGAAAAAGGCATGCTATGATTATGACAAAGTTAAGCCTCTTGTCCTCTCTTAATATTGACTGTTTATTTGCACACGTGTTCTCCTCCAACATCAAATGACCAAAGGGAGGCAACATCTATGCCCAGTGCTATTGTGTGTCTCCTATATATACACACAAAAGGATGTTACTATATACTTGAGGTTAGGATAAGCTACATACCCCTAAATGACAAAAAACAGAACCCATTAATGCTGCACTTAATACTAGATAGAGAGGAACCAAAGGCTACACACTCCTATCAAGTCTATGCAATACTTTAGAAGACAAGCTTACCTTAACCATCTACTCATTGTGTTTGAAAAAGACATGCTACGGCTCCAACAAAGTTAAGATTGATGCCCTCTTGTTGCTAACAAATTAATGACAACACATACATTCTCTTCCAATATTGAATGACTAAAGGGACACAAAATCAATGTCGAATGTTGCTACGCATCTCTTTTTATATACATAGAAAAGAAAATTGCTATGCATGTGAGATTTTGATAAAGCTACATATGGTTAAATGATCAAAGAGAAAACTTGTTGGCACTACACTTAATACTAGATAGAGAAGCTCTAAACGCCACACTTTTATCGAGTCTATGAGACACTTTGAAAGACCTGTTCACATTAGTCATTGATTAGTTCCCATTATAAAATTGAGTCAACAATCCAATCGCGTTGTAAAACTCATCCAAGATGGACTATAAAGATTATTAAAACTACAAATATGTCAACCACCTGGTCCTTAGTAGAGAGAAATTGTACTTGAAGCTTTCATTTAGTCTGATGCTTGGGACACCCCCTCTCAACAAGCAAACACTCTTTCCTACAATCTTTAAAGCAATGCAATGCACTACCTCGAACTGTGACCTAATTACTAGAGAGGCACCTCAGCCTAACCACTGATGCTATATTCGCTATAACTTTGTCATAGCCTTAGATATAACTCTAAGTTCAGTTAGGAAGCTCCTTAACCTAGTTCTGCTGTGTTATTCGGTAAAGCTAGATACCCTGATCATATTAGTGAGCAGGCGATAGCAGTTTGCCTGCGAGCAGCCCGAGAAAGTAGATTTGATCCCAAAAGTGTTGCATACCCAACGGTGGATTTTCTATCATGTAGCAACCGGCCTAGTCAATATTGACTGGCCCATGCTTGGAACGAATATCTAAGTTCCATGTTTAAGAAGACCATTAAACTCAGCAATGGTAGCAGCACGACATTTGGGTCTTTGCTGGCCTCAGCAAAAGTTTTGGCTTCAACTTCAAGTCCAAATCAATTAGCATGAGGCTCGCTTCAAGTAGTTCGACCCCCAAGAACCTTGGGATGAGTACGGGTTTGTGTGGGAGCTTACTGACTGTTTTGGACAGTAGGCGGGTATCCTAAATCATTAGTATTAGAAATGGAATGAGAATCAAGAATGGGATGCGAATGATGGGAATTTTGGGTCAATGCTAGGTGAAATTTGGGTGACAGTGAAGCAAAAAAATGGAGCGTAGGCCACGTGGGCCCACCATATTTAGTGAAGTTGAATCATTAGAAATGATAGGATCGTAAGATAAATTAATTTGGATTGGTAGGAGATGAAAAATTAAAATGGTAAGGTGTTGACTGAGGTTGGGATAAGTTAGAAGACAAGATTTGATTATTGTTAAGATTATGAGAAGGAGAGATATCAGGGACCAAGGGGGTTGATTGATTAGAAGATGAGGAGAAGGGAGAAATTTGAAGGAGATTTACTAGAACCAAAATTGGAAATAGATTGGGAATTGGAAGGCTTAGATGGAGAAGATGAAGGGGTTTGAATTGGTGAGCTTGGGACTTGAGGCAAGCAGGTTACTTGAATTAGTAGCAAGAAAAGGTACGTTACATGGAGTAGCCGTAATTTGAGCAGATGGATGAATGGATAACAGGCCAAGGCATTAGATTGGCTGATGATGATGGCGGGCCCCTCATAATTGATGCTTGTTGAGAAGGAAAAATTGATTCAGAAAACCAGGCATGTTTGGCAAGATATAAACGACTAGTTTCTGGATCAAGACACTTGTAACCACTGCAATAGCCATATCCCACAGAAACCCATGTCTTTTGACTTATAGTTAAACTCTATTTTACTACTTAAGAAAGGGAATACTTCACAAATGAACACTTCAATCAAAGTTGTAGTTTGGTCTTTCAAAAAATAGGACTTTTAGTGGACATTTTCAATCCAGAATTGGAGTGGGCATACACAGTTGATCAGAAATGTAAGATAAGGCTGCGTACTATTGACGCAAGTTTTGGCACAACAGTAGAGTTGTCATCGTGTGACCTTGAGGTTACAGGTTCAAGGCATAGAAACAGCCTCTTGCAAAATACAAGGTAAGGCTACATATTGTTGACCCTGGTAGTCCGCCCCTTCTCTGGGTCTCTCATATGAGGGAGCTTCGTGCATTGAGGCTACCCTTTATACAGTCGATGAGAAAAGTCTCAATTTTGAGGGCATAATGCCAATATCATATTGGACGCTTGCATAAGCCATGAGAGTAAGACTGGTCTCAACAAGGTGTCGAATATAACGTTCAATAGAAACTCATTGCTCAGGCGTCCGACTAGTGACCCTGTGATGTCCACCACTGTGCATTAAATATTCTGCTTTAGTTCGACTGTATTGATTTTATCTTGTGGTTGAAATGTTATTGATCAAAGGTTTAGAGTTGAATGAAAGTAGAGTACATGTCAGATTTATGAATGAGGGGATAAGACCACACATGCTTTGAATAATGATCGACAAATAAGACCATGTATTTATGTCCATTTGTAGAACTTGCAGGAGGTCTCCACGGGTCAGTAAAAGGTAAGTCTAAGAGTTCCAATTTGTGACCCACCATGTGATTTATTATATAAACGGGTAAATATCTTTTTTCATTATGAATAATAATTGCATGGCCGATCATTATGGATATAATGGTAGATGCAGCCAGGGTACCAAATTACTATTATCTCTTTCTCTTCCCTCGTGTTGAGCTTCTCAATTTTTTCCAATAAATAATTAGGTACAAAAGGATTTTTTTTTTCTTTAGTGAACGTGAAGCACTTGATCTTGGTGCAGCTGAAAGGATTTACCGTGCCAGCATGCCTTACCTAGTTGGGACTCAATTTTATTCAGCCAGGTTGAATGACATGGTAAATTATTCAAATTCAAGATATAAGCTAAAGAATGATGGTGTAACAGCCCCAGCCAAGCATGCAATGGGTCCAGTGAAGCTGTTCTCCATTACCAGCATGGGGCTTGCCTTGATTATTCTCCTATGGTGCCTTCAGCCTGTACAATCTGTATCTAAGCTGACCTTGAAGAAGCGGCATCCCCGTTCTATACCTTCACAATGATCTGGTTTGGAAAGAATTGACAATAACAATTATTGACTTGGGCGAATTGTTGAACTGAAACAAGTTGCTTACTAATTTAGCTTAAAAGTAAGATCAGTAGGAAAAGGTAAAGGGAAGTGAAAAGGTAGGAGAGGCAAAATATGACACGATATGATAACACGACACGAACTCGACAGAGATTTACTGGGTTAGGGTCAAGTCTTATTATGTTCGTGTCATTTTTGGGTTGAGTTAAAAATTGTGTCATATTTGGGTCAATTAACATTAACCCATCGTGTTGACCTATTTGACTCGCGACCTATAAACCCGTTGTGTTGACCTATTTGAATCGCAACTTGTTAACCCATCTTATTGAAAATCGTCGTATATTAAATCTAAATATAAGACAGCTTTTTATAAATAGTCCTATATTATTATAATAATGAAAAATCATCTTATATTGCTATAACAATAGAGGACGGTTTTTGAAAAACTGTCTTATATTAGTTATTGTACATCCTTCTAATCGTGTTGCACGAGTCGTGTCATGTTGACTAGTTTAATAATCGTATCGTATTTGAGTCACGAGTTCTTGACATGATTATTAATCAGGTTGTGTTCGTGTTGACCCATATACTCTAATGGGTTAGTCTCAACACGCTATGAACACGACTCACAGACACAATTTGCAATCTCTAAGGAAAGGGTTTGTGCAAGGGAAATGAGAAAGCAAAAAATGAATCAGACATAAGCCTCTAAAGTCATGTCAAAGTGGAGTTCTCTCATCATCAATCGAATGGGAGTTGAATATGTATTTATAGTGTTAGATTATACAACAATACATGTTAAATCACACAAAACTCCTTAGCATTAGTATTTACATATCATAATCTAATATAGAGAAATTATATTATCTTTACTAGTCTATTACAAGCAAATCAAGAATCCTTCTCACTTCATATGGTTGGTCATCCAAATTGTTAATTTTGGAGTTACATAAGATAAGCGACAACCCAAGATTCTTGTCCATCTAACCGTCTATTTGCTTAATAATTTATTACCTTTACTTTTGAACTATCAAATCCTTCCATTTTCACTCTAGAACTAGAGTGGGTGGAATCAAAAGATTTTTGGTGCACGATCTTTCCATTATGTGAACTAGATAAGCTGTTTGGATCACCAAAATTTGTCCGCCATGTAGTTTTGTTAGTGGGTACATAAATCCTTGTACTTCTAAGTGCTAACAGTCATATAAGCCCCTTGCCGGGCCTCCTTTCCTCACAAGATTAATCTAATGATTGGGCTCTAAAATAATATAAAACATTTTAGAACAAATAAAGAACTTTATTTATTTTATAGTATAAATAAAAGCAGAATTTTCTGTTCTCTTCTCGACTTTAGCTACCAAGTAAGCGCCAATTGGCATGTCTCCTTGATTATCTTTATCAATTTTATTTTAGTGGAAAAAGATAATTTCTTAAAAACTGCTCCAATTGATGCTCCTAATTTTAAGGAATACTCTAAAATAATATCTCGCTAGATCTATCCAGCATAAATTTTGGAATAATGGTTATTTTTCAAGTTAATCAATAATAATACACTGTTCATAATTAAGAAACTAATTGTTATTGAAGTGTTTTAGAAATCTTCATCTTCCATTAATGCACAGCATCACAACCAATCCAGAAGTCAGGTTAGTTTGTTACTAATATATGTATTTATAAAAATTTTTTAGGAAACTATATGGATCTCCAAGTCGGTTCATATATTTCTTTATATTTGATATTTCATTCTTGGATTTTATGATTCTTTTCTCTGAACTTTACCTATGGGCTTGTTGGTTCTTTATCGATCAATTCGACTTATAGAATAGAATTTTCCCTTTTTTTAAGTTTTAAGTTACAATTGTCAAGCTTAAAATTGCCACTTACCCGATAACATGACCTTGAGTTCATCTATAATTTTAATTTTCTTAAAAATTAATATTAGGAAAGTACAAATAATTTGTTTATGAGTAAATTATCGCTCTTGAAAGGATCTACGTGGAATCAAAATTTAAATATAATTAGAAAGTGCTCGTGCCGCAATATAAACAAATTGTATAATAAAAGCTGTTAGTCAATAATGTTGTCCTTCAATAAATTTGGTATTTTAATCACACCAAGTTGAATGTCTTCAAACTGTTAATTTCTTGGGACATAACATAAAAAGAAAGATTGAATAAAAGCGATGTCATGGGCCCGTGTAATATACAAAGAAAGTTATTCAATCTTTGCAAAGTGATATCACGCACCAATATAACATACAAAAAATATTGAATAAATTTGATCTTTGCTATATAAAATATTCTAAAAATGGCCCTAAATCTTATTCAATAGATAGTACTTTTGATAATTCTTCAAAATAATTCTAATAAAAATAGAGATGTGTATATAGTAGCAAAAATACCCATATTATTTAATATCTATGTAAAATAAAAATACTCCAAAATAATAATAATGACGTAAAAAACTTTTAAATAAAATATATAACATATTATTGTAAAATAATATACTTCATATATAATCTCAGCAATTGATTATATGGAATAAATTTTTATGAAGAGATAAGTATTGTTTTTTAAAGTATCTCTATATATACACTTATATATTTAAGGTTAACATGCCACACTATAATACATATTCTCTAGATAGTAAACAACAAATTTCAAATGATGTGAAATTCAATGTTATATGTTTCATCATAAATATATAATTTACTATTAATTTTTATAATTTTCAAATAATAAGAATTTGATTTTTTAGGAGGACATCAAACAAACAAACTTCTGCATATTTATCATGAGTCAAATTATTATAGCACCTACAATTGATTCTAGATAAATGAGAGAGCTTTTATTAACATTACGCTCCATTAATGTTCACATCAATTTAATAATTTATTATGTTTTACACATACAACATGCGTTGCAGGGTTCTATTATTAATTTTAATAAAACCTTGAGAGTCATAAATGAAGGCAACTTTTATATAGAGGAATGATCAGATCTATAATTGTAAGCCAAAGTTAGAGTTGGTTCTTGTATACCAACAAAGACAAGGCTCCAGAAACGTGCATAACAGCTATCCTATTAAATTTAGTGATGTGATACGTTGGTTGCAGACAAAAGCCTGCATTGGACTCTATAAACTAACTTAGTATTAAAATGCCTAGTATCCACAATGACAATAAATAAATAAGATGAATATTTTAAAAAAATGCCCTTGCTTGTTTGACAAGTAAACTTTTTTGGCCAGAGTGCCACGTCGATCCAATCCGTTAAATTAGTAGATAATGAGTTTGTGTTGATTGAACATTTTTAAACCTTTCATCCAAGAAGCCATGTTTAGGATTATCCTCAGAAACTATTAATTTTTGGATTTTGGTGAAATATAGTCATTGGATATGAGACCAAGTTATATAGTTCAATAATTGATGGTGTGCAAGTTTACTAGTATGAACCTACTCTTAGATAATGTGTGTCTAAAAAGTGTAATTCTTCCTTGATCAAAGAAAGTACCTTGCTTAATAGTTGGACTCAATTTAAAAATACCAAACTTGAGATATACATGTATATCTTGAAAGAGTAATAAATCTCAAACGTAATGGAAGTGCAAATTTCTCACTAAGATTGGTAAATGCACCCAAAACATGAGAGAGAGTTCTATAATGCAAAATGTTGCATTAAAAAAAATACATATTGGCCTACTTTGCATATTCTTTCAATGATCTAAGCTGTTTATATAATTAAGCCTATCTTAGGGTGCATAATCACTGAGGATTTAGAATTGAAAAAAAATTCAAACATTTAGTTTTGATCCCTGGAACTAGAACTAAACTCCATAATGGTTCGGGTTCTAATCTTTCTAAATTCTTTATGGTACAACTGTATTTCTTGGGGAAACCAAAACCTGAACCACCCTAACTCTCCTAAATCAAATCTTTACTAAAGAGTAAAGTGGCAACTTGAACCTGCAACTAAGTTCATTCCGAAAGAGATGCCTTTGTCAGCAATTTTCACAAGGTTTCTCAGTCATAGGGATATATATGTTGGTACACCATACAAAGAATATCATCTCCTAAATTCTTGATCAAATAGAGCCCTATGGAATATGACGAACCAATCATATGTTAATTAGCTTCTATTTTGCCTAGAACTTGTTAGCTTATGAAACATTGAATTTACGGGCGATAATATAGCATTTTTATTAGGATGTAATGGGTTCCACATGATATCTGGGCCCATCAAATATAGGTGGGCCATCAAGGATCACTGTATCAGGATTGCATGCTTGTTTTGACTTACACAAAGATCAGTGTAGATGACCAGATTAGATAAGCATGTAGAAATTTATGCAGCATTTTCATTTTTATCCCCTTATCGAGATAACTGGAAAGGCCATGCGAATGCTGAAAGACTACAGGATCTTGTGTAGATCTACTGGGACCAACATGTCAGGATTGAAGGAGGCAAAATGAAAATATAATAACCCGATCTGACCATGTGAAAGACAACAAAGGGGAGTTTGTAGATTGGTTCTGCAACTTCATGACAAATCCAGTTTAGAAAGCCAGGAACAAAACCAAGCTGTTCAACTCTTTTTTTCTTCCTTCTTTTCCATTTACAGCTGGGTCTTTCTTAATGAAAAGTCTTTTGTAACTACCTGGTTGTTGCTTGACAGTAAAGGCTATGTTAATTCTGGTAAAACCATCCAAATCCTTTCTTTTGTTGGAAGATAACATGAAAAAATTGGTCAATGGAGGAAATAATTTACAGTTGGGATTCTTTTTCTTATTAGAAAAATACGGGTGTATTGCACTTTTGACATGTTATGGTTTGGGATCAGAGAGCTGATGGAATCTTTGCAAGAAATGGAAAATCAGATCCTGGGTATTGGCAGAAATGAGAAATGAGATTCTGCCGGCAAAATGGGCGGCTTGGATTCCGATGTGAGTTTTCTATATTTGGCATCTTTTCTCATGTCCTTTCTTCCTGTTTTTATAATGTGGTTTGACTTCTATTGTGAGGTGAGCAGGAGGCAGCTCAGATAATTAAAAACGAAAGAACACGCAGGAGGATTTAAGAGAGAGGTAGGTCCTAGGAAAATATAGGCTACCACAGAAGCAATATCAAGGAAGATTCTTGTTGGTGTTTGCTTCAATATATACGCTAGAATGTAAATATTAGGTATTTTTTCTTTTCTCTGGTAGAACTGTGCAGTTGATTTTCTGCAGAAATGGAAGATTTTCAAGGCATATTTTTGGGTTGGAGCTGGGAGCAGAATAAGTTGTTTGAGCTGGCTTTGGCAGTTGTTGACGAGCAGAATCCGGATCGTTGGGACGCAATTGCGGCTATGGTTGGAGGAAAGAGTGCAGAGGATGTAAAAGAACACTATGGGATACTTGTGGAGGATTTGCAGTGTATTGAATCTGGTAAACTGGACCATAGATTAGGAGAAATACAGCTTCAGCTTCCTGTTGACTGCACCGTCTATTGGACTGAGGAAGACCAGAAGTATGTCATCTCCCTCAACTCTCAGAAAAAAATTGCTTTTCTTTGTTGGATGATAGGCTTTTTCTTTGCTCATACACCTGTCATGTGATGGGCTTTCTTGATTTCTTGGGTGTTTGATGGTATTGTATAATCTTACAGCTTTTGCATTTGATTACTTCAGGTTCTCATCTTCTGCTAGTTTGGATAATAGTCCACTGACTTTTTGAGATCCAACCAGAAGCTTCACAATCTAAGTCATTTCTCTTTTGTGGTCCTCTTGATCCTACAATTAAACTTGAAAACTGTACCAAGGAAGTACTCTGAAATGTTGTTCATCTGCAGAATGCTTCTTGTGAATGTCAATGGGTTACAATTTGTATCAGATATCAGAGCACTAAGCCTAATATTGGACTTTAGGACCGTAGCTACCAGGGGTAACAGGTTGATGTCCTTTAGCCAATCATATTCTTTGATCTAGTTCTTTCATTTTACTTCTCCACTTTATGACAGCAGTGAACTAGAACCCTAAACCCTCACAAGGAGAAAGCCCTCTGACATCTATTTTCAGGACCCATCTATTTGATCGTGTTGTTTCAACTGCTATGGTGTTAACCTTTCTTCATTTTTCAGTTTTCTTTCTTGTGTTTGTTTTTCCTTTTTGTTCAGGGAGAATCACAAGCAAGTGTTCGTCTAGTGCTGTGAAACATTTCATTTCTCTTCCATGCTACTCTTTTGCCGCATCCAAAATCTTGAACTTCCATAAGTTGTGGATTAATCTTGAGCATTTTATTTGAATCTAGATGGCCAATTCAAGGGTTGAATCTTCCTCTTGAATAAGAACTAGTAGGAGCATATATTAGCTACTTGCTGATTTAATACTGACAAACAGCATGCATGCATATCGTTTTCCCGCCTTCCACTGTCTCTTTGTAAAATTCTTATAATTATTTGCAATTCCTCGTGAGGTGGTTTCCATTTTCTTGTGAAAATGAACGGGCTGGTTTCTTGTTTCAATTGATATGTTCATCATTTGAGGACATTGTCTGAGAACTTAGATTTCATCTGAAGCTGGTGAAACTGCTTGAATGCTTTACATTATCTCACTTCCACAATAAAGATGGACAAACTGGCTACTGGCGAGTTTCTGTGATTATATTACTGTCAGAACATCTTGTGAGAAGTGGAGCATTCATGTGAATTCCTTTTCTTCAATTATGTCCATGGATATTATTAATAATTTCTTATCAGTTAATTGATTAGGGCCTACTGGTTAAGATGCCTTTTCATGATTTATAGTTCTCCAGCAGAGTTTCCGTCATTTTGTAGTGATTTTCATGATAAAATAATCCACTTTCTTCCTCTTTTTTTGAAGCTCATGGAGCAGAGACCTTTCTGCAATCCCAATTTAAGTACTCTCCAATATCCCCAAAGTAGAGGGAGATCATTGAGTGGAAACACAAGACAAATCTTTTGCAACTCATATATTTTCAAGCCAGAAACTCTGTTCATTTACAAATCGAAGACTGAAATTCGAGGCAGATGGTCAAGCAATCATTTAAAGTGATATCATTGGAAAGAAAAGAAAAAAACATTCAAAGCGAATGAACTTGGAGGGATTTACGACTGGAGAGGCAAGAAATATGTGGTTTCTCATAGTTAGGTTCCCATGTTTTTCTATAACATCAATACAGGAGCATTCAGATACTGCTACTAGTAGGCTGGGGAAGAGTTTCTCTGGGACTGAGTGTTCAGAGCAGAATTCAAAATTACATATTACTGGAGAAACAGGAAAATGATTTCATTATTAATATGTCATGGAGTCACTCGGTCAAATTTGCAATAGGAAAAGACAGATCTCCTTTTGCATTTTAGGTTCAATAATACCCATGACTCCTTCACCCTAGATTTACCTATAGTTAGAAGCTCTTCACACTAGATTACAAGCAAGTAGACTGAGAATTTCCTGCTGAATGTCCAAACGTGTTAGTAAACAAGCTCCAAGTCATTACTTTCTTGTAATGTTCTTTCACATAATCGGGCCAAATTTGGTTTCAGTTCTCAAATTTAAGAGTGATCGGAGAGAACTGAAATAAATTTCCTAGTCCAGGTTGTTTGGCTACTTATGTGTGTCTCTGTCTATGTACCTAGATTAATGTATCTTCTGGCTCAGAAATTTTCTGCTTGTTGGGAAAATGGTTCCATGTTAGTCCTGATGGCTGGAAGGTGCATGGGATCATGTAGTTGCTATTAGTGTTCCTGTGTTGTGGAATATCTTTTCGGGTCTAAGGAAATGGACGCGGGTTTGTACAATACTCATTGACCTATGAATGGAGATTTATTGTAGATGGTCCCCCTTAGTTCACTTGATTGATTGCTAGGTAAGTGAATCCATGGTGATGTGTATTGACAACCATGAGGCTTACAACACAACAAAGTATAGAAAACATCAGTGGTTTATGGAACTTTAAGCCTGCCTCCGTTTTGTGCTATACCTGTAATATTAGTGTGACTTGGGATAATGTGTCTGATCCATTCCAATTTTACTTTGACTATATTCTTGAAATATTCTGATGAGGGATCGACTTGAAGAAATAGACAGGGTACATGTGCTGCAATTATCATCTCTATCTGGACAGAACATTCTTTTCTTTCAACAGAAAATTTGTAAAAACTTGAAAGGGTTGGCCAATGAAGACTGAGAAATAGAAGCTGAAGGCGTCAGCATAGCCCCTAGAGATTGTAATCCACAGTGCCTCAGAAAACCTCTGGTTTGGTTATTTATCAACACTAGCATTTGCTTCGGTGTCCTCTTGTGAGATACAACCCAGAAAGAACTAGAAGTGCCGGATTATCTCAAACATGGGTATCTCGAAGGCATGGCGGGAGTCCTTGTTCGCTTGGATAAGCATACTAGCTGATTTGAAGGGATGAAGTCCTATTAGCAACCTGACCAGGAACCTCTTGCGCCAAAGACTTGCACATCTTGTTGGGCTATCCTATACAAAACTAGGAAATCAAGGCAAGGGAAGTTGTTCGGCAGCCAGTATTTTACAAGCAGGAAATGCATCTTTATTCAAGTTATTGGATCTATGTTGAGAGTTTCACTGGTGAATTGTCACCACCTTGCATTGCTGAACGAATAACTTGCTCTGCAATATATAATACCCAAAAGGAAAATGGAAGAAGGGAAATGATGGAGGTTTTGACGTTTGGAGAAATTAAGCATATGTGCAGGATAAGCTCCTGCTTATGTAAGGTTAAAACCAAGAACTACAGCTACAAGGTTAAAACCAAGAACTACAGCTACAAGGTTAATACATGTAACAAACATAAAATTCGAAAAGAACAGGGCTGTGAAGCCCGCTAATCACACACATAATTGCCAGCAGTTGTTCTGAAGCTAGAGGACATGTATGTTCCCTGAATGAAATGAATCTTACGAAGCTGTTAGTGACCAAGAGCTTTTGTGAAGGTCGCCCCAGTTCTTTTTGGCTGCACATGAGTGGACACCTCTCTACTTGAGACTTCTTCTTGAACAAATTGCACTTTACTCAATACCCCATGACTCTACAAAGTGTGATATCCATCTCAACCACTAGTATTTTCACTCTAATTTGTTAGTACGAGCCTGTTACCTTGTGCACAGAATCTTGCAACTAGACTTTCCACTCTTAATTCTTCCTTATCACCACTCTCAAGCAAAGTACAATATCTTGTGGTGGACCTTTATAGAAGGATATTCTGCCTAGATGGTTGCGGATCAACCTCAGTATTCAGTAAATCACTCTTCTTCAAATACCTTTACCAAGTGCACCCTTAAAATACTATTATACGCTAGGAACTGTTAGCAGATGGGGAATACTAGGTGAATACTGGCTTACCAAACTTACTGCAAATGCAGTCCCGGGTGATAGTCAATCAGAGAAGCTTTCCTATCGAATGCTTGTATCTATAAGTATCTTCAAACAACAGTTCTTTGATCAGGCAGTTGCTCATTTGATCTGCAAGAGATCAATAAGTATGCCAGAAGATTCACATGACTCACAGCAAAATATATCTAGTGAGAGCAAAATTGAACTTTTACACCATGCCCATCGGGAGTATGCATGCCACACAATTTTTTCCGTTTCAAATCTTATCTAGACTTTATTGTAGTTCACCATCAAGCAAATGCTGCACAACCAATTCCTATAATCAGCAATAGAAATAAGCACACGCCAAGTTAATTTTAGCAAATGGCGCAAATTGTTTCTGACTGATCGTGGTTTGATCATATACTCCTTGGAGACAACTTCCGCTTTCAAACTCTCATATATACTATAATGAGGTGGTACTTTTTTCCATGTATATACTTCCAAATCCAGCTTCCAGGATTGTAGTTAGTAGGGATTGGAACCGTCAGAAGTTGCTGAAATTAGCTTCAGATACTAGGTTGGTCTTTTTTCTTTGAATGATGATACTCGGTTAATCTTTATCTGGAGATATTTAATAAGCAGCTAAGATAATCAAGCATGAGCATATGTTGTGTTCATCAGTCTTGAATATTAATCAGTCATCATAGTTTAGCTTTGTTATCGTATGAGGCTTGAACCAGGAGCATTTCTTCTCCCTTTAAATTCCATCCTTATTATAACGCAGTTTCAGCTAATGCGCAGGAAGCTGAAGGCAAACTGTCTTGAAGCTCCTTACTCTGTGGGTTTAAGGAATATTTGTTTAAGTTTAATCAAATTTGGGTCAAGCCTTCCAGTGATTCCTCTAGAACATGGGTTGTTATTGTAATGCTTGTTCGGTTACACTTTTCAATGTGAATATTTTCTCTCTAAAATTAGAATGAATGTCACTTATAACTCGTTTCTTAATAAAATCATGCAACTTCTGAAGTTTGGAGAACTAAGAAGTTGATGAGATAAATTCACACTCTAGGAAGGTACTTCTGCTCCATTCCACATGCTGTGAATGTGTGCATTTTCTAAAGCGTATCCTCGGGACAAAGTTGCCATGTGATGAATCAACTTGTTGATAATGTGGACAGTAGCCAATTGACCTTAGGTCTACCAAATTGTCAAAGGAACTCAAGGAGATTGCCAGTTTTGATGTGATTAATGTATCTTCTGTAATAGTAGTTTCCGATAGAGAACATTTTTGCAAATCTGAGTCACTTAATGATTGTGATTGGGTAACAAAAGGACACATCAAGATAAACCACTTAGTCAACATGACCAGGGAAGATATGCAAAATGCTCTATCAAACATTCATGGACTAAGTGCTCTATCAAACATTTCTGTCTTTAGATGAACTCAATTTTGAAGAGGAGCCTTGGCGCAACGGTAAAAGTTGTCGTCATGTGACCTTGAGGTCACGGGTTCAAGGCGTGGAATCAGCCTCTTGCAAAAATGCAAGGTAAGGCTGTCTACTTTAGGCCATTGTGGCCTGCCCCTTCCCCGGACCCCGCATAGGCGGGAGCTTCGTGCACCGATGAACTCAATTTGCCCATCTGCTATCTTCAACAATATGATGTGTCTTCTGCTGTTTGTGTCTTCTGCTGTTTGTATCTTTGATCTTTCACAAAACTTATGTTGTGTTCTGATCCACAGGCTGCTCGTTCAATTGGATATTAAATGACAACAAGGTTCTCGAAATGATTGTTCCTTTTTCCAGCTTGTAAGCGGGAGACAAATGAACAGCACAAGTAAATATGGGTTTATAGTAATTTATTTCTTTATTTAGTAAAATAATTTCGTTTTAGTGAGAAACAGTCGGTGGTGTTTGAAATGCTTCCTGCAAAGAACAAACTCAAAAAATCTCCAAATCATGAGCACATGCATTTGAACTGAGGATCCATGCTGCACCAAGCTCTTCTAGCAAATTGATTCCAAATTGAGTAATCATCCCCCCAGCAAAGTTGCTAATCAGTTAACTTCCTACGAGCTGTCCGTATGATGTTAACATGGCCTTTACCTTCATCCTCAAATCCCCACCAGTGAAATATTAAGCCTAAATATTGTAGCCACTGGAACAATCCTTAACATTTGATTAAAGAACGTAAATGAGGATTTGCTTAACTTTTTCTTTCGTGAATGATTGGTGTTATTAAAGTGAAGATTCATACAGTGACTGAGATAATAAAAAGGCTTGAACAACTAAAAATGAAAAAAAAGAAAAAAAATCAACACCGACAGCTAAAAATTATTGACTACAAAACTGTCTATAAAAACTACCCCGTCCGAGTTGGCTGAAGGTTGAGCATGGGAGATGGAAATGATGCTCCCTGGAGCAAGGCTTGGATGCAAAATGGCGCTTCCTGCAGCAAAACTTGGATACAAACAAACTCACATCTAACGAGAATCTCTACGGCCTTCATTCCTGACCCTCTTATGGTGGTTGTAGAAGGGACTATGCCTGAACTGTGTAAAACAAAAGAACTCTCTTTCATTAGACGCATCCATTTTACAAACCCACAAGAGCTCCAAAATGAAGGCTTTAGACACCCTATTCGATGTAAGTTTTGGTACCAAGGCTATCTCATTGAGGTGGTGAGTCAAATGAACATCGGGAATTCATGAAAATATGTAAGAGAGAGAGAGAGAGAGAGAGAGAGAGAGAGAGAGAGAGCCAGGGAAGAGGCAGTGCATGGGAAGTTCAACGACAGAGCTTCTGTTGGTGATCCATCCCATGCTCTGCCGTTTCCCTGCCTGCCTTCATACCTTTTGAATTTTCCTACCCTCCCCTTGTATTCCCAGAATAACCTTTACTTCAGCTGCGGCTGCTTCCTCCTCTGTCACATCGAGCAAGATATCTTGTCAATAACTGCGCTTGGCATATTAAGCTTTGCATCTCTTGTATATATAATAGAGCTACTGGCATAGGTTTGGTACTTGCCAATTTGGGAGTACGCAGGTGTAGTACACATGTAAGTACCTGAAAGGATCGTCGCAGTACTACCACTATGCAATCATTTTGTACTTTCCCAGCTTCAAACTGAACCAGAGAAGTCTCAACTTTGAAGTTCGACATCTGTGCCTGGCAACATCTGGTGGTGCGTCCCCCTGCGGCAATTGGTTATGGGTCCACAATGCTAAGACAACATACCAACCATATTGACAGATGGGCCCGCCATTTTCATCGTTCAGACCCATGGTATGGATGTGCTGAATGTAACAATCCTACCCCGTTAGGCACTTCCAAGCCTCTGATTTGTTTGCCAAGACGATCCTGATCGATCAGGCTAGTAAGAAACTCAAAAGAGTCCATAATCCAGAATGTATCAGTTTCAGGTGTAACTGGATGATTAGCGCAAGCGTTGGCTTCTCTATTTCCTTCCCACTTACGTGACTGCATGGCTTTATTTCCCTGCACCAACAGATTGAGAAGAAGTAAACGAGAGCTGTCCATCCGGCATGTAGTTATTAGTTTGTTCACTGAGGTGGATGCTATGCCCTCCTATGATCTTACCGATGGGCTACCTTTACCGGACGAAAATTAGCGTGTAATTAGTGACCAATGGGAGCAGCATTCCATTTGATTCTGCTGGTTGACTATAAAGATGGTATTGGGTAGTCCTCCAACTATCTTCGCTTGAATGATCACAGCAAATGTAAAGAGAACATGCAAGAAGGTCAGATCAATGGTAAAAACGATGCAAATCATGCTCGGGATTGCCTAATACCTGAGGATGACACAGAAAACTACACAGTATAGCTCTCCTTCCACCGTCCATGTTTGGGGACACCGATTCTAGCCATTGATATCAGCAGAAAAGCTAAGAAAGAAGTTCTCTCCAACTCTGTTACCAACCCACCACTTCTCTCAAACTTGAAAGACTCTCATTTAACCCATTGCTTCATTGTTTTCTCTCAAATATTTCTCCCATCACCCCAGCTAATAAAGAATTCTCTTGACCTCCAAGAAGTTCAGCAGAGTTTCCCCTAAGCTAAGACTCAACTTTGTAAATGGAAAAATCCATTAAAAAGGACCATTATTTTCTCAACTTTTGGTTGAGCTATATATAAAAAAGGATGGCATGTACAATGATGAGTTAGATGACGAGGTCTTACTACAGTATATGCCACTTTGTGTGGTGTTGAGTGACAGACGATGATGAAGCTCTACCAGCTTAATTTAATGCTATGAGGCGGAGGAGCTCTTCGTTCCTTCCCATGTGATAAGATTGAGACGTCGTACGCCAATTTGAGCAGACAATTTGAAATCCATGGATTAGATTCCTTGGGCTTTAAATGAGGTTTGACCATGGCCTCAAATATTGGGCCTCGTGTGGGCTAGGGCTTGAAATTGTATGCCCAATTGAGTCGGGCTTCTTCTTCGCTTCAGTCCACAAGTAAATTACGTTTTGTATAAGCTCTCTATAACCATGCCTCCTTGTAGTGGGCCCAAAACCTACTATTTGAACACATGAGATTATTGACCGCCATTGGATCATCGTTGATCTATCACGTGAAAAGAAAAGGTTGGTCATTTTAGTAATGAAAATGGAGTTTCTACTATATCCCTCTTTGTTCGTGGTAAGAAATAGCCAAATAATATGTAAGCTAAATAACCGCAGCTTTATTATGACCGAACCCATTAGTATTGTAGACATCCAAATGCTGATTACGACGGAGGTATTACTGCACATAGGTTCTAATCCAGTTTGCAGTAGCACACAAATGCCATCAAGCAAGAGGGCAAAGCTATGGATCAAATGCTTCGACTATTGCGGTTGGGCTTACCTAACACTCGTAACTACTAAATATCTAGTCCATTTCTGGCAGTGGCTATTGATAATGGTAGTGGTGAAGGAAAAGTGTGAGCAACTTTACCTAGCACTACTTACAGTACGGAGAGCTGATCCACACTGGCACTCTGACAAGAAAGTGTTCGTTGGCGTTTGTCATCATTGTTGAGTCAAGGAATCTCACTGCCCTCACACTAGGCTTACATCTAGCTCCCAATTCATTAAGGAAACTGTTCTTTTATGGAGTTAGGTCTAGCTTGTTGATGGGAAACAAATTTTACCGTAGATTAGGCCTACGGTGCGAAGCACCTGGGATTAGGTTCATATATCTTCTCTAAAAAAGGCTTGTGTGTCAACCAGGTGCAGTCCGAGAATAAGAAACGACTATCCTTTTGCTAAGTTAGGTTGGCCATGTAGTTGGAGGACAGCTCTTCCCGCGGGTTAGGCCATGGAGTCCGAAGTTCCTGAGGTTAAGCCAAGGCAGCTCCTCGGACTAGCTTAGGACTTGCTTGGATTTGTGGTTGGACATTCTTCCTCGTCAGGCTTCTTTGACTAGACAATGTAATAGAGACCTATTTGACTTAGTCGGTATTCATACGGGTGTCCCCTAATTGTTTGCTCACTAGGCTAATATAGTTGTTAGATAAAGTATCCAGATGAAGGGAAGCCTTGGCGCAATGGTTGAGTTGTTACTATGTGACTTGGAGGTCATGGGTTTGAGACGTGGAAACAGCCTATTACAAAATGTAATGTAAGGCTGCATATTATATGCCTTTTGTTCTCCACTACTTCTCTAGACCCAGCATAAGGGGGAACTTCATGCACCGGGCTGCCTCCTTCAGATAAAAGATTCAGGTTTTTAAATGGATGGTAGACTGATTGACGGTGTGTGACAAAATGTGGGGGTCAATTATCTCTAGGTAATTTGCTTTGAGGTAGACTTATGCTTTCGAAAAGGGCTTCTCTAACTAGCTTACTAAATGAAGCAAATTACAAAAACTACTTTTTTCACGTTGTCTTGCAAATGAAATTTTTTCTTAAAATCATGTGAGTGCAATAGCAGGACTTACGTCTAACAAGAGAAACAAACAATGCATATCATGTACTATGTAAAATCAACAAACAGATACATTTAACCCAAATGCAAGGGTGGAAGCCTTCGCTTGCCTTCTATTTATTTTCCCGCTTTCAGCTCACAGGTTGTCCTGTCAACTAGAAATGATTTGGCTATGAGAAAGGGTGTCAATTCTTCTCCATTGCTAAGCACACTACATGATTGACTATTTCTTTCTAAAAGATGATGCTTGCAAAGAGTGATTTGGTGATCACTTAAAAAATAAAAATAAAAATCTAATTTTTTTTTTAAAGTTTGTTGTGTTTTTTTTTGTAATTTCTTGTGACTGACTACAACAAGGAAAAACAATATATGTCCCTAATGTTGCATCTCAAAGTCGATGATGAAACTTCATTGCACATGCAACTTGGCAGTGCTTTGAGGCACATGTGGTAATCATTGGAGACTTGGCAAATCACCACATTCATGTTGTGACAATTGGTGCAATGTGAATTGCCTTTTATCCTAATTCTAAACTTTTGAAGTCAAGGTTGATTTGGACGAAGAGGAAAAATTGTAATTCTTTAAATTTAGGTTCTTCAGCTCAAGTATCTTTGCCGAGGACCATTCTAATTACAACACCCCTTCTTTACTTGTAGTGCTAATGAGATGTGTTGACTCACTCAATGAGACATAACCTTCTACATTACACTCAATTTTCTACTCCTTCAATCTACCACTATCTCTTTACTTCCTCTTTAAAGAAGAATATATTAAATTGGAAAAATAATAGCCTACTTTTCCATTGACACACACACACACACACACACACACACACACACACACACACACACACACACACACACACACATAAGATAATTACACAAAATAGAAGATAGAGACTAACTATATATATACAAAATAATAAATACACTTATTTATTTTCTCTTATATGCACCCTCAAGATGGATCTCAAAGAGGAGAGTCCAATCTTGGTCTTGAGAGTGAAAAACCTCGTGCATAGAAGAGATTTGGTAAGGGCATCTGCTAGCTGATCCTCGAAAGAGAGATGAGCTACATGTATATTGCCACGTTAAACTTGTATGTGAATAAAATGAAAATCTATAGCAACATGTTTCATGCGAGAGTGAAATATTGGATCTGATTAGAGATGAATAGCACCAACATTGTTGCAATAAATCACATGGGATTGGGAAACATGAATTCCAAGTACAATAAGTAGAGAACAAACCCAACTTAATTCATCAGCAGTGGCACTGACATATCTATACTCCACCTTGGTGGAAGAACTAGCAACTGTGTGTTGTTTCTTGGAGCTCCAAGAGTTAAGATTGTGTCCAAGATATACAATGTAAGCTCTGATGGAAGTAAAATCATCCTTGTTTCTTGCCCAGTCAGCATCAGAGAATGCATGAAGAGACAAGGAGGAGTTGCAATGAAGGATTAGTCTATGATTAGATGTTTCACAAAGGTAGTGAGGAGTCATTTGACAACATTCTATTGTTCAATGGTGGGATGGTGCATAAATTGAAGAGTTTATTAATTGCAAATGCAATATTAGGCCTTGTAAGTGAGAGATATTGAAGGCTACCAATTATGGTCAGGTATTAAAGTGGGATCTAAGAGTGTTGAATCGATGTAGAGAGTGAGTGTTGGGTTTGTAGCAAGTGGGTTGATGACTAGTTTTGCATCGGACATATGTATTAAAGCAAGAAGGTTGCTGATGTGCCATCATTAAGATAGAAGTAGCCCATGTTGGTGTGGAATGACTTCAACACCAAGATAGAAGGATACGGGCCCAAGATCCTTAAGGGAGAATCATTGGGTGAGAAGTGCTACAAAGAGTTACATCGATGTATCATTATAACTCATAATGATGATGTTGTCAACATAAACAAGTATATCATACTACTGGTTGTGGTGAGAGCAAACAATGATGCATCAGCATGAGAGTTGGTGAAGTTGGAGTGATAAGAAATTAACACAACTCGTGATACCAGGCATGTAGAGCTTGTTTATGACCATAGATGGCCTTCCAAAGCTTGCACATATGAGTAGGATGATGGTGATCAACAAAGCCTTGTGGTTGTGCTATAAATATGTCTTTAGATAAATGGCCTTGAAGGAAAGCATTATTAATATCCAGTTGACGTAGGGACCAGTTGCGACTTATAGCTATATTGAGAACTAGGTGCATGGTGGTGGGTTTGACCACCAGGCTAAAAGTGTCATGGTAGTCTACTCCTAGTCATTGATGAAATCCTTTGCTAACTAAGCGAGCTTTATACTTGATAATAGAGCCATCTGAAAGTCTCTTAGCACAAAAAATCCACTTGTGCTCAACAAGGTTTTGTTTTGGTTATGCGGGAACAAGTTCCCATGTACCGTTTCGAACAAGAGTATCATAATCCTCACACATAGCTTGATGTCATTTTGGATCTTTGAGAGCTTAGGTAGTATTGGTGGGTTCTAAGTCATTTGTGTGATTTAGTTTGGCTGTGAGGTGGAGCTCCCTAATGGGTTTGTTGATGTTGTTTTTGGCATGAATTATCATGGTGTAGGTGTTGGTTGAGAGGAGGGGGTTGGATTGTTGAGTTGGTGAGGTTTGTTCTTGTGGACTTATGGGAGAACATAGATAGTTGTGATTGTGCATGGAGGAGCAGCTATAGGTGGTGCTTTAGAGGGTGTGCAAAGTGGCGATATTAGAGTAGTGTGAATTGGAATGGTGAACACATGAAGAAGCCAACTAGAGAGGGTTTCGGGATGGGGACGACTAAGAATACTTTGAAGAGAGGAGAAGGAAAATATGATCTAAACAAACTTGACATATTGGGAAACATAAATTTTTGGGGTGTGTGGATCAAGAGAGAAGTAGGCACTCTGTGTTTGTAAGTAACCAAGAAAAACACAGGGAGTGGAGTAAGGGTCAAGTTTTTGAAAAGAGTAGAGATGAAGCCAAGGATATCATAGACAACCAAAGACACAAAGTTTTGAGTAGTTTGGGAAGGAACCAAAGATTTTCTCTTACAAAGATAAGAAATTATGAGTGGGTGTGGGCATGCAATTTATGAGGGAGACCGCAATGACGAAGGCATGACTCCAATATTTCAGAGGAATTGATGCATGAAAGAGAAGAGAAAGACTGATTTCAACTATGTGGTAATAACATTTTCAAAATAGACCTTGTGTTCTAGGGTGTATGAAGGGTTGGTAAGATGAGAAATTCCATTGGTCGCAAGAAATTTATTAAGGGCTTTATATTCCCTACTATTGTTAAAATAAAGAGTGATGAATAGTTAATCGAAGTATTTTTCTATGAGAGCTTTGAATAGAATGAAAATATCATATACATGAGATTTTTACTTAAGCGGACATACCATATATATTTTGTAAAGTTATCAACAAAAATAACATAGTATTTAAAATTATTCAATGAATGTATAGGAGAAGTCCATATATTAGAGAATAAGATTTCAATAGGTTGAGAAAAGACAAGGGATGAGTTAGAAAATGGTAGTTTATGACTTTTATTACAGTGACATGCATTACAAGTAGAAGTTGATGACAGTGGAATCGATAATGCTAACTGAAAATTGGAGATAGTGTGCTTGAAAATTGAAGGAGAAGGATGACCAACTCTATGATGCCAGTCGGATAAAATGGTCTTGACATTAGAAAAAGCAACTAATGGAGAAGGCTTGGTAGGGAAGACCAGCCACTCATACATGCCATCCTTAATCTATCTTGTCAAAAGGATTGCCCCATGCATAGATTCTTCTCATGAAAGGCAATAGTAAGAATTCAATAGAGAAATGGTTAGATTTGCAAAATTGATAAATAGAAGTTAGGTTATTTTTAATGTTAGGAACATAAAGGACATTATTTAATGAAAAGGTGTGAGAGGCAGTGATGAGAGAAGTAGAATTAGTATGCGTAATGGGAAGACTCATGCTATCACCAAGCATAATGTCATTGATGCCATCACAAGGAGCATGAAGGGAGATATTGCTCAAGTTGACGGTGACCTGGTGGGATGCTCCACTGTCAAGAAGCTAATTTGGAGTGTCAGGAGTGGTGGTGGCTGCATAATGAGCTTGGGTCTTCCAAGATGTCTAAGGATGGGGTGTCGAGGGATGAGAGGTCGATAGTCAGTAATCCAAAATGGATTGAGAAGTTACTAAACAAAATGTGGGGCACCTCTTGATAGTGTATCCTAGGACATTGCAAGCCCAGTAGTGGCTAAGGTAGGGTCGCTAAGATAGATGGTCATCATGAGGTGCAGCATAGCATGGCTTGGTGTTGGAATACACAAGGAAGTGTGTGTCAGTAGGAAATGATGGACGTTGTGCTTTGCTGTGATTGGCCACTAGATTGGTTGCAAGCAACACAATGAGGTCTCCTTATTCAACAGCATTTCACAAAGCTCATTAAAGGAGATTGGGGTCTCGCGGGCTTTAGTGGCTTCAATGGTGGATTTGTAGTCATCACCAAGACCATCAAGAATCTTATCAATGAGATCCTCCCCATGAAGTGGTTTGCTGAGCATGGCAAGTTCATTAGCATACCTTTGATAAATTGCTAAATTTGTTAATACTTTGGGATCCCTTTTTAGGATTTTTAAGTTGCTCTTTAATTTGTTTGATGTGGCCCCAGGTGGGCTTTACGTAGGTGTTAGCTAGGGTAGTCCAAGCTTCACACAAAGTGGCAGTACAATTCAGAAGAGGAATGATGGAGGTGGAGAGGGACCAAACAATTGTGCTGAAAATCAATTTATCTTGCCGGATCCATGTTTGATAGGTAGGATTTGGAGAAATGGTATTGTTTGTAGTGATGGTGATGGGTGGACAAGGGTGAGATCCATTAATATATCCCTCGAGATTATATGTAACAGCCGGGGGTTCAATAGTCACAATATTGTCTGCTTTGGAGCACCCATACACTCCTCACAACTTTGTTCTTTCCCAAAGGAAAAATGCTTTGTGACCATAAGAGTTCCTCACACCCTTATTAATAGCACAGTTCCAACTCCTCGGGAGCTCTCAGTACCTCCCCTGTAGCTCATCATCAAGCATCGAGCCACCCATCAAGGTTCACCTCTCCCCCCCTTAGGGGACACACGTCCTTGCATGGTCTCAACTTGCCAATGAGCACCCACATGTGACTAGCTCACCATTAATAGGGGAAACTGACTCTGATATCATTTGTAACGGCCAGGGGTCTAATAGTCACAATATTGTCTGCTTTGGAGCTCCCATACGCCCCTCTCACCTTTGTTCTTCCCCAAAGGGAATTTGTGTTGTGACCAAAAGAGTTCCTTGCACCCATATCAATACCCGAGTTCTAACTCCCCAAGCTATGTGGGACTAACTCTCAGTACCTCCCCTATATCTCGCCACCCAATATCCAGTTGTGGTATTGGGTGGCAAGCTATAGGGGAGGTACTGAGAGTTAGTCCCACATTGCTCGGGGAGCTAGAATTGGGCTATTGATAAGGGTGCGGGGAACTCTTATGATCACAATGTGTTTTCCCTGGGAAACCAGGGAAGAACAAAGCTGTGAGGGTTGTATGGTTGCCCCAAAGCGAACAATATTGTAACTATTGGAACCCCAGTTGTTACATTATATCCACAAGAGTTAAATGGAATTGAAGTTTCCATGAGGGGTAATTTGTAGGGGTGAGTCTTATGGTGGCATGGAAGTAGATGTTTATGACTATGACAGGGTGATTAGGTTCATGGGTGTTTGGGATGGTGGGTTGAGAAGAAGCTATGGTAGAACAACCATGGGAGGCCATGGGAAAGGAAGGGAAGAAGATTCATTGAGCACTACATGTAGAGACTAGGAGAAGGTAGAGAGGTGGCTGGGAGCGTTAATGCTCTAATACCATAACGAAGAATATATTGAATTGGAAAAATAATAGCCTGGTTTTTCATTGATGAGAAGTAGTATATATATACAAGAACATCCCTTAAATCAAGGATTTGATAATTGCCACAAATCTCAAATATAAAATCTACGTAATTTTCTTAAATCAAGGATTGCAAATCTAAAATCTACCTAATTGCTTTAAATCAAAGGATTAATACATATAATATAATTACACATATAGAATATAGAGGCTGACTAGATATATACAAAGTAAATAAATACAATTATTTATTTTCTCTTGTACTCTTGTATGTCACTATTAGATTAGACTTATATATATATATATATATATATATATATAAAATCTCTTGCTTAATGCTAGATCTAGATCTTGTACTGCTTCTCATTTTTGCATGATTTCTTCCAATTTCTTCTTACTTGTAATGAAAGTACTCTATGTAGTCTTTACATACCTTGGACCCTTTATTTCTCATCATTCTCTTTGCAACCTTCGTCTTCCTTTCTCTTCTTTACCAAACTATCATTCATACCATGTTTTTTAGCTATAGTGCTTTTGTTGGGACTTTAGTGCAATTGTTCTTCTATCCATCATGCTTTACAGTAAACTCTTTCTTTTTCACCTTTTCTGATGTTTTTTAGCTTTCTCAAGGGATTTTTCATATTTGTTCTCTTTGAAAGCTTTTGTATTTGAGGATTTCAATCCTAATCTTTTCATGCATGGCTTCTCCTTCTAGATATGGTGCATGCAACCTTTTCTTTTTTCTTTTTAAGTTTTCTTTGTGAACATTAATTTTTCATTTTCATGTTTTCTTAAAATTCTTAGGCAAATAGGAGGGTTACTCAATCTCTTTAGAAATATTTTTCTCTTATTCTCAATGCTCCTCCATTAGACAAACTGATCTTCGTGATCGAATTGATGGAGGGAATCTCGCAATTGATCTTGCTGTTGTGCTCATAGAGGGTAAGGAAAACAACATCAACTACCCTATGCCTTCTACTTAGGATTTCATGGAGGTGGATAGTGTAAGGGACTATATTGAAGAGAATGCTAGTGTAGGCAGTGAGGATGTGGCTAAATGTGATTGAGAAAATGTTGGGGAAGATTTAGTTGGGAATGACAATGATAGTATGCGGATGACGTTGTTGATGAAAGGATAATGAGGGTGATGGTGTTAAAAGTGATTGTAATGATAATGGAGGAGAGGGTGATGGTGTTAAAAGTGATTGTAATGATAATGGAGGAGAGGGTGATGATGGTGAATATGAAGATTGTCAAATAGAAGATTGTGTAGTGGTTGTAACAGAGGGATGATAAGGATGGTGATAATCTCATTCTTGGCTTTGCATGCTGTAGGATCTTAATTCATATGTTGCTCTCAATTGCAGCTACAACAACCATTGGTAAGGTCATATCTTTCTTATTTTCACAACTAACCAAATAGTTTATCTATGCTGGCTAACTCCAACAAAAGTCAAAATATCTACTTGTAACCATCAAAGCACAACATAATTGCGAAAGTGGTTGTAGCCTCTCCTTTTTCTTGAACCGATCCAAAAAAACCTTTCTAAGTGACTTTCTTTATCAAAATCAACGATGAAATAGAAAATGAATCCTTCTATCCTTTTGTTCTTTCTTTTTTCCTTATTCATTTCTTTCTGTAGCTTCTGTCCATCATATTCCACATTTTTGAGGCTATTGTTTTGGGTAATGAACCCATAAATTTTGAAGTACTAACTCCAAATGTATTCAAATATATTCTCTTATTTGAGGTGATGACACAACTTCTATTGCTTGTGTAGATGTAGAAAATTTATAAAAGAACTGATGGTTGTGATCTAACTTTATTTTCATTATTAGTCATGTTTTAGCCTTTACTCTAGTCAATCTGATTTTAGCTTTGCAATCTATTTTATCGTCCCCTCGACATTGTATTCCTATGGATATCAACTGTATAGTGAATCCTATCTATAGCAAACCTTACTTCAACCCTATCTATCATAAACTTTGCTTTAGCCCTCTTTATAGAAAAATCTATTGGACCCTCCTGGCAACACATATGACATACCTTTCTCATTCATTGCTAATGTCTCCTCTGTATCATCTTGAAAGCCCTCTAAATTTTCTTTATAAGAAGTATTGTTAGATGAGAAGTGAGAAGAGTCCTTAAATAATGATTTTTAGCAAAGTAAGATAAAATCAAAACCATATTTTGCATAGCTTAGTACAACTAGAATCAGAATTTGGATCCACAATTTATAAGAGTAATCGTAAGAGAACAAAACAAAATAACTCATATAAGAGTATATAGTAAACTAAAAAGACAAGCAAAACATTAGTGTATGCATGTTCAACAATAATTAATTAACAAGAGCATTTGGGTGTGACATATGGATTAAATTAGAACTTTTAAATATATATTGAGCATAGTTTATTATAAATATATACTAAACTAGAATACTGAAAGATCATTGTGTAAGGATTGTAAGGTGATACCCGATGAGAGTTTAACCTCACAATATAGGTTAATGGTTATGGATATCTACATTAAAAGATAGAAGAAAGAAAATGAACTTAATAGGTATCTAAAAAGTAAGTAGTGGAATTTAAAAGGGGAGAAAATAACCTCACTTATAAATAAGTTGATGGTAGAAGGAAACTGGAATAATGACACAGAAGTAAACACCATATGGACTAATATAGCCGAGTCTATTAAGAAAGTGACATAAAATGTCCTAGGAGTAGTTAAAGGTAAAAGGAAATTAGTAAAGTGTAACATCCCCAACTTTTAAATCCCAAATTGAGTAAATTTTGAAAAAATTTAAATTAAGATGGAAAGAAATTATTAAAATTTCCTATTCTTGGAGTTTTATAAGTGAAAAACTTGATAGACATCAAATCAAGTATTGAGACCTCCATAATTGGATTGCACTCGAAAAAATTAATTCAATGACACAAGCTTTACTAAAATCGGAGTTTGGATAAAAAAGATATGAAAATATGAACTTGGAGCAAAAAAGGAAAAATTATAAAAGGGAGGCATTGTTTTGATAATGGCACCCCTTCTCTTTTGTTAGGTGACAGTCAATGACTGTCACTCATGACTAAACGGAAAGGAGGGAGAGAAGGCAGAATAGAGGAGAGAGAGAGAGAAGAGAGAGAAGGGAGGAGCCGACAATCACTAGTGACAGTGTGAAATGCTGGTGACTGCATGAAACAGAGGTAAAAAAGGGAAAAATGATGTTTTTATAGGGGCCACATTTGCAGGCATTGTCGGGAAAAATGACAACTCAAATTGATAATCTGAGTTGATAATTTTATGCTTCATGATTTCACAATCAAAACGACTCAAGAATAACTATGATTGGGCAAGTAACGAGGAAGAATTGAGTCGTTGAAGATGATGTTAGCAAGTGGTAGAAATCTTATGACTGGTAATTATTTTTTGCATTTTTCTGCATCAAACGATGTCAGATCGCCACCAAATTTCATGGGAGTGATGGTGAGACCCTGATCTATAATCTGTTTTGAGGAATTTATGATCTAATGAGAAATGGGCCACCTGTGGAGATTGCACTAGTCACCTTCTCCGACGATTGCCCATCAACGCTGATGACTTGTCAAAATGGAATGAAAATCATGCCCTAGGCATAATTTGGTATGATCTACACCATGAAAGGTCAGATCTTTGATCGAGGATTATCTGAATCCAATTTAGATGCATGTTATATAAAAAATCTGTGAGATGAGATCATTAGATCTGAACCATCCATTGCGATCATTGTGATGCATATATCTAGATGCATGTGAGATATATTAGATCTATGACATTTATGAGACGATCTAGCAAATCTTGATCAATGGTTGAGATCAATCAATGATTTAGATGTGGAATTGGATCGAGTGTGATGATCCATTCCGTTCAAATGAATCATTGAGATTATATGAATAAAATTATTGATTTATTTTGTGATTTGGAATGATCAGGTGGAGAAATGTCATCAGATCGGTATAAACATCTTTGGTAAGGCACATTCAAGGTGATCAATTGATGATCCAGCAACATGGATACCTGGATATCCTTTAGATGGATCTACATAAGGTAGAATTATCATCTTAACCTCTTAATTTTATTGATTTAGCTGTAATTAGATAAAATTATGCATGAATTGCATGTAATAGTGTCCGATTGGTTAATTAATTGATAAAATTTCTTGAGATTAACATGATCTAAGCATGATAACTGTAGAATATGAAATGATGTAACTATGAAAGGAGCCTAATGATTATAGGCAGGGCTAGATTATCATGATTTGGATTACTAGCCAACTGAGGTAGACCCCACCTTGAGATTTCATGGCTAAGATCCATTGGATTGTATTGGAACACCATATATTGATATATGGAAATATAATATGTTTTATAATCAAGAATCCAATTTAGATAATTTGAATTCTATGTGTTGACTTGGATGTGATATATCCAGGTGATGGAACTATGACGGATTGAGCTAGATTTAGAGTCCGACTGATTGGAAAGGTATAGATGAGTGGTTCTTCATTTGAGGTAGGTGACTGCATTCAGTATCCTTATGATTTTATAAATTATGATTGTTCACTTAACAGGTTTATTCACATGGACAGTTTGATGCATGGACATACCAACCTATGATTTTCCTTAGATTGTTATGTAGCATGTGTTGCCTATGTTATACTATCTTTTCAATTGACATGATTCATGCACTGTTCCTAATACATTGTATGCTATATCAATTGGATTATTTGATGATATTATATGCAGATTTTTGATGCATGCTTTTCGATATGTTAAAATACTTTACCAACTTGAATTTGTGAAGGATGGTTACACATGGATTTCTGATACTTGGTCTTATGCTTTTGCTTATTTATGATAGGTTTTTTTGCCTAGTAGATGCTATGCTAGGAGGCTCGTGGGGTTGGCAACCTGCTCCCTGAGTTTATAGATTATAGATACTGCCTTGATATTGGGAAATTACGTACGATTTATAGTAATCATGGGCAGGCCACCCACTCACATTTGATCGACTTCCATGCCTCGACGAACACTAGTCTTCTGTTTCGATGTCGACGATAAGCAACAATGGTTTATATCCCGAAGTGGTTGCCAATGTAGTAGAGTGATCCATGCACTTATTCTTTATGCACCCGTAGTTACAGATATATTTGGATGGTTATACCCAAATGCACCCTTAGGGTGACGATGCATCCTTAGGGTGAAGCCTATGTGGGCGGGCCTACAAGCTGAGCAAGCTACTTAGTGTGTGAGCTACAGGTGAGGAACCCAGAGGGTTGGTATGAGTACTCATGACTAGATATAAGAGTGTGGTGGGACACTTGAGAGACATTGTTAACTTGCACGCTCTATTATTCATGATATGCATTCATGCTTTGATGTGATGGATTTGATTGTTTTGACTCTACCAGTTACATAAGCATGCATTATTCAAGTTATGCATAATATTTGGAGATAGTACTTCTACATTTATGCACGAAATCATATTCTTATTAGTTTTGTATTTGATTCTGACTCATTATTCATGCATCATTTCATCTTTGATATCTGATGATTCAGCTTTTCATATGAATGTTTCATATCCATGAGCTTTATCAGAAACCTTGATCTTTATATGTCACATTACATATTCTTTAATTAACATTAAATGTAGTCACCTACATAAGTGATTGCTTGCTGAGGCATTGTTTTGATTTGTAATGTCTTAGATACAGCAAGAGACATCAGGTTTGACACACTAACAGAGTAGGCGAGGGCGATGTTGGCCTCTAGTGATGTATAGAGGATTTTCTAGAATGATGAGGTTTGTTCAGAACTTTACTTCAATTATTATTTATGGACTGTATATTAGTATAATTTGTATTGTGACCTGGATGTATGGATAAGTATTTATGTTGGATGTGATAGCTATGCATGTAAAGACCATGGGTAATGTTATCATATCTTTGATTTTCTTATCCACCATGAGAGTATATGTTTTTATCGAGTATTGCATTTGATCAGGGATGTTCATGGACACTAAGTCTCCTAGGTATCATGTTATGTTATTATATTTATCAGGTAATGTTGTATCACATGGGTTATATGTGATGGTCCAAAATACAAAGGAGGCTCTGTCAGATTTACTATAGAAATAGGAATATCATATCATTGTTAAATCAATGATTTTGTAGTTGTATGACTCTTGAGATTTTGAAATGAACGCTTTTTATTCGAGTTTTTTCTTTTAGTCAATTTAAAATCAAAGTTTTAAAACGGGGATCCAGACATTTTTTAAAATTTGGTATTATATTGTTGTGTAAATCCTGGAGTGTCACAATTTGGTATCAGAGCCCAATTCACTACATCACAGCCATTCCAACAAATCCAAAAGTTATATACAGTCCATAAGATGAGGTGATTTCCTAAATATGAGTTATAGAAATAACTCATATGGGAGATATTGAGGATTGCAAAATAGATGATGCCATGAAGGTTGGCAGATTTTTTTAGACAATATCAAACTTTAAATCCTTGTATGAGCACAAGGAGGTACACTTTTATTGGAAGTGCATGATTCTTAGTGTAATATATCAGAACAAATAACATAACTGGTATTTCTAGTGAGAACCTTAGTATATGATGGAAGATATATTTATATGGATTGCTTTTGAGAGTTTAAGTTCTAATTTGAATTGTGTGAATAAACTTTTGGAAAAATCCTAACAATTGTTGTAATAACAATAGTATGATAAGAACAATGAAGGATCAGAAATGAATACCATTAATGAGAGCTCGACAAAGTTGAGAACAATATTGTATTGATTTAAAATTGAAGTGGATTTATTTGACGGGTAAATTATACAATGTTGAAAATCATTGAAAATTTTGATGAGATAGGATCCTAATGTTTATATGGATGAATTATATGAACTATGAGATGAAACTTAATGAGTTTTTGTGCATATAGAAATATTGATAGCTAGTCATTAGTGAGAAGTGAGTGCTTATTAATTCTTTTTAGAAATTTATTTATGAATTGGAGATGCAAAGTACTTGGAGGATATAACAACCATTTTACAAAAATAGTTAGTAGTAATGATGTAAATCAGATGATGAGTATGGAATAGTATCAAACAATCTCCTAGTTAGTGGAAGGGATGGTAAAAAAGTTAATTTGGATATCATACTATATATTAGTATTTGATAAGGTTGTTTCTTTGATCTTAAATCAAAAGCGTCTATCATATGATGTGAATCAAGTAGAGAGAGATACTTATTGAAGTAAATATGGAGAAAAGATATTGCTGTGAGAATAAGGTGAGATGAAATTTAATGAGTTCTTGCGCATGAAAAATATTGATATTAGACATTAGTGAGGAGTGAGGAGTGAATACTTATAAATTGTTCTGAGGGTTTTAATTTTGATTTGAAGTGCATATTGCCTAGAGGACATAGCAACTATCTTATAAGAATAATTATTAAATAGTAATGATTTAGTAATAATTCGACTAAAAAAAAGGATAGATGCAGTGAATGAGATAAGATAAAATTGATTATAATTTATTTACATCTAACACTGATAGAGATAATAATGTGATCCCCCAATGGCTAAGAAAGTTATTATAAAAGATCAATTTCACTGGGTGTGAAATTAATAGAATTGTAAATGATTTCCCTTGGTATCCATGAAATAATTCATTAGTTAAGGAAAGTGAAATCGTGGAGGTGAGGACATCAAGAATATAATTACGAGGATTCTAATAATAGTCATTTGAGAGGACGTGTTCCTATATTACTGAGACTTTTTTCTACAAGGCTCTTAGAAAGACCTGTAATGGTCAGTATCTTTGTCGTATGGGTAACTAGTGATATAAAAAATTGCCACTTTAAAGTAAGGAAATTAAATGGTTCAATGGTATTGAACCTGCTTACACAGTTAAGGATATTTGCCCTAAACCCACCATGTGGTTAGGAGGTTGCAAATAGATTGTGATATATTGTTATCGGGATCGAGGAATCGAGTGATTTTAATGTGTTTTACATTGGTGGCAGTGGCAGCATACATGGCCTTTATATTAGAGAAGGATTCTTGTAGGACTAGGGCTGATCGCAGAGACTCGGACACGAGTAGTTCTAGTCAACCCAATAAGCAAGAGACCCTTTTCGTCAACATAGTTACAGAGGCCACTAAGCCGATGATATTTGAATGGGTAGTGTTGGGATATGGATGAGAGAAGGTGCACTAGTTGCAAGGATAGACACCTGGATAATTATGCCCTAGAGTTGGTATTACACCGTAGCAGCGGTAATAGCATCAACAACAGTCATTGCAGTGGTAATTCTTTAAATGTTTTGACTATGGAGAATCAGGGTAGTTCTCTAGAGATTGTCCCCAAAGATAACAAGTTGAACTAATTAACATTAGAGACAGGGCAGAGAGGGCCCCACATTGGTAGTGATGAAATTTTTTCCATTACTTAAGGCAAGTGCAAGCCTCAACCCAAGTCGTGGAAGATACTTTCTTAATTACTGATAGACATGCCAAGATCCTCCTTGATCTAAGATCCAATCATTCTTGTATTTCATGTCTTAGCACCTTGATGAATGTGCCTATATATGTGACAGTCTTTGGGTTGGAAGTTATGACGATGATGAGAGACTTAGTGATGTTGTAAGTACTCCCAGGGGGTATTGGTAGAGATAATGAGTGAGAAGATGGATATTGATCTTATCCTACTTGATTTGATTGATTATGTTATCATCCTTGAGATGGATTCTATTTGTTGGAGGAAAGTTGATTACAGTGAGAAGAAAGATACTTTTAGTATACCTGGATAGATATTGACCTCTCTCCTAAGTAAAAAGGGGCATCACTGAGGTTTGTGTTAACTTTACCTTGAAGGCAATACACTACTCTTCTAATGTATCTAGTCCTCCCTGTTAGTGTGATAGTGGATGACTGAGAACGACAACAGATTGAGCACATAGATGGTGTGCGAAAATTCACAATCTTTCCAAAAGAGGTTCTAGGATTTTTCACTATGGGAGATTGACATTAATATTGATTTGGCATTAGACATAGTGCCACTTTCTAAGGTTCCATACTGGATGGCCCGGTTGAGCTGGAAGGGTTCCAACTGAGGAGGGTTTGTTAGACCTGGTGGGTCTTCATGGGATGCATTAGTCCACTTCATGAAAGAGAGGTAGAACCTTATTATTATGAACAAATTTATTTGTTTGATAACACAACAATGGAGAACTGATATTCTTTATCTTGCATTGATGATCTATTTGATCCACTTTGGTTAGTGCATGGTGTTTGTGATGTTTGATTTGAAGTGTGGCTAAGATTGTGGAGTAAGGCATCTTTAAGATGATTATTAGAATTGGTTATGATTATTACTAGTTCTGGGTGATATCAATTCGTGAAACCAATGCACTAACAGTATGTATGGGTATGACAGGTTGAATTTTTAAAGGTTACTAAGATAAGTCATGATTATGTTAGTGGATGATTTTTTGTATACTCCATGACTTGGAGCACAAGAAATCTTTGTGTATTATTCTGAGTATCTTAAAGACTCATCATTTGTTGTGAATTCATGTGAGAATGAGTTATGGTTGAAGAAGGTGAATTTCCTTAACAACGATACCTCTATTGATGGAGAGGTAGTTTTATTGAGACTATGATGGGCTGGGATTAGCCAAATTGGTGACTAAGGTTGATAGTTTCCTTAATTTGGTGAATTGCTATCGCTGTGTTATTTAGTTATCCAAGATAGCAGTGATATGGAAGTAATTTTTATATCACATATATAAGCTTGATTTCTCATGAGATGAGAGGCATGACAGTGATGTATGTTTATACAAACTCATTTTCTAATATGTAATCAAAAATTGATTTATGACTTATACTTGTGAGTAGCTGAAGAGGGCGGCCTAAGAGAACGACTGATGAGGGCTAGTGTGAGAGGCACTGACAAGCTTCTAGGTGATAGGTTTCTAGGTGCTTACAGTATGATCGTGCTGTGGACTGGTTTTGATTGGAATATAATTGCCTGTTAGTGAGTTGGTATGGTCTGGTTTTGATTGGCATATGATTGCTTGTTGGTGAGCTGATATGCTCTGGCTTTGATTGATTACTTATTAGTGAGCTGATATATTCTAGTTTTGATTGGCATATGATTGCGTGTTGATGAGAAGATATGCTTTAGATTTGATTGGCATAGATTGCCGGTTGGTGAGCTAATATGCTCTGGTATAGTTTTAGGGTAGATTTGCCTATATATGAGTTAAGATGCTCTAAATTGTATTGATATGGTGATTTTAATTGTACTAAGTTGCACACAGATAACCAACTCCTAGATGGGAGCATGGCTTATGCTAAATGGGTCATAAGTGGTTATAACGTGTTTTAAGTATATGATGAGACGATTTGATATATATCAGTTTATATGATGAGTTGGGATATGAGGGGATGACATGTTGTGGAATTGTTTATTGATGTTAACTCCGGAATTATTGGTACGATGATATAGGGATGCTTTTAGAAATGTTTGGAGGATAACATGGGAAGAATTTCAAGGAAGAAATTCCTACAAGGAGGGAAGAATGTGACATCCCTAATTTTTAAATCTCAAATTGAGTAAAATTTGGAAAAGGTTGAATTGGAATGAAAAGAAATTATTAAAATTTCCTATTTTTGGAGTTTTATAATTGTAAAACTTAATAGACATTAAATCAAGTATTGAGACCTCCATAATTGGATTGCATTCGGAAAGACAAATCCAATGACACAAACTTTACTAAAATCAGAGTTCGAATGGAAAAGATATCAAAATTCGAACATGGAGAAAAAAAAAATTATAAAAGGGAGGTGATGTTTTGATAATGGCACCCCCTTTCCTTTTGTTAGGTGACAGTCAATGATTGTCACGTGTGACCAAACGGAAGAGGGAGAGAGAGAGAGAGAGAGAGAGAGAGAGAGAGAGAGAGAGAGAGAGAGAGAGAGAGAGAGAGAGAGAGAGAGAGAGAGGAGCTGGCAGTCACTAGCAATGGCGTGAAACGCCGGTGATTGTGTGAAACAGCAGTAAAAAGGGGAAAATGGCATTTTTACAGGGGTCAGATTTGTAGGCATTGTTGGGAAAAATGATAGCTTAGACTGATGATCTAAGATGATCATTTTATTCTTCATGATCCCGCAATCAAAATGCCTCAAGAATAACAATGATCGGGTAAGTAATAGGGGAGAATCGAGTAATTGAAGATGATGCCGGCGAGTGGTACAAATCCGACTACCGGCAACTATTTTTCTCGTTTTCCAGCTTCAAATGTCATCAGATTGCCACCAAATTTCATGGGTGTGAAGATGAGACATTGATCTACAATGTCTTTCAAGGAATTTGTGATCTGATAAGAAATGGGCCACTGACGGCAATTGCGTCGGTCACCTTCTCCGACGACAATTGATCTACATTGGTGACTTGTCAAAATGGAATGAAAATCATGCCTTGAGTGTATTTTAGTGTGATCTACACCATGGAAAGGTCAGATCTTTGATTAAAGATCATTGAATTGTCCAATTTGGATGCATGTCAGATTTGGAATTCATGAGATGAGATCATCATATCTAAACCATCCATTGCAATCCTTGTGATGCATAGATCTAGAGCCATGTAAGCTATATTGGATCTATGACATTTGTGAGATGATCTAGCTGAGATTGATCAACGACTGAGATTGATCTATAATTTAGATGTGAAATTGGATCATGTTTGATGATCCATTCCGTTCAAATGAATCATTGAGATTATATGAATGAAATTATTGATTCATTCTGTGATCTAGGATTATCATGTGGAGAAATGTCATCAGATCGGTATAGACATCTTTGGTCATGCACATTCAAGGCAATCAATTGACAATCCAGCAACATGAATAACTAGATATCCTTAATATGGATCTACATGAGGGAGGATTATTATCCTAACCTCTTGATTTTATTGATTTAGCTGTAATTAAATAAAATTATGCATCAATTGCATGTAATAGTGCCCAATTGGTTAATCAAGAATCCAATTTAGATCATTTGGATTCTATGTGTTGACTTGGATGTCATATGTATCCATGGGATGGGACTATGGCAGACTGAGCTAGATTTGGAGTCCGACTGATTTGAGAGGTACAAATGAGTGCTTCTTCGTCTAAGGTAGGTGACTACATTTAGTATCCCTATGATTTTATAAATCATGATTGTTCACTTCATGACTTATTCGCATGGACAGTTTGATGTATGAACATGCCATCCTTATGATTTTCTTGAGATTGTTTTTCAGCTTGTGTTGTTGATGTAATACTATCTTTTCGATTTACATGATTCATGCACTATTCCTGATACATTGTATATTACATCGATTGGATTATTTGATGATGTTATACGTGAATTTTTTATGTTTGATTTTCAATGCGTTAAAATACTTTATCAACTTGAATTTGTCGAGGATGGTTATGCATGGATTTCTAATACTTAGTTTTGTGTTTTCGCTTATTTATGATGGGTATTTTTACCTAGTGGATGCTATGCTAGGAGGGTCGTAGGTTTGGCCACCCGCCCTTTGAGTTTACAGATTATAGACACCACCTTGATATTAAGCAACTGCGTGTGATTTGTGGTAATCATGGCAAGCCACCCACACACATCCAACCGACTTCCATGCCTCAATGGGCACTAGTCTCCTGTTTCGATGTCAGCGGTAAGTGGCAGTGTTTTATACCTCGAAGTAGTTGCCACTGCAGCATAGAGATCTATGCACTTATTCTGTGCACACATGTAGTTATAGACATATCTGGATGGTTATACCTACATGCATCCACAGCGTGACGACGCATCCTCAGGGTGACACCTATGTGGGCGATTAGATGTGGGTGGTCCTATGGGTTGAGTGAGCTACGTGGTGTGCAAGATACAGGTGAGGAACCCAGAGGGTTGGTATGCGTACTCTTGATCAGATATGAGAGTATGGTGGGACACTCGAGAGACATGGTTAGTTTTCATGCTCTATTATTTATGATATGCATTCATGCTTTGATATGATGAATTTGATTGTATTTAACTCTACCAATCACATAAGCATGCATTATTCAAGTTATGCATGCCATGGTATTTGTATTTGATTTTGACTCCTTATTATTCATGCATAATTTCATCTTTAATATTTGGTGATTTAGCTTTTTATATGAATGTTTCATTTACATGAGCTTTATGAGAAGCCCTGATATTTATACGTCACACTACATATACTTTAATTGACATTAAATGTGATCACATGCACAAGCAATTGCTTGTTGAGACATTGCTTTGGTTTGTAATGCCTCAAATATAAAGAGAGATAGCATGTTTGACGTACTAATAGAGTAGGTGAAAGCAATGGTGGCCTCTAGTGATGTATAGGGGATTTTCCAGAATGATAAGGTTTGTTTAAAACTTTACTTTGGCTATTATTTATAGACTATATATTAGTATAATTTACATTGTGACTTGGATGTATGGATAAGTATTTAAGTTGGATGAGATGGCTGTGTATGGACAAACCCTAGGTAATGTTGTCATATCTTTGATTTTCTTATCCACCATGGGAGTATATGTTTTTATCGAATATTATTTTTTATATAGATAGTCATGGAGATTGATTCTCTTAGGTGTCGTATTATCTTATTGTATTTATTAGGTAATATTGTATCACATGAGTTATATGAAATGATCCCCAATACAGGGGAGACTTTGTTGAATTTTGGGTAAAAATGGGAATATCATTTCACCATTAAATTCGTGATTTTGTGGTTGTATGACTCCCGAAATTTTGAAATGAATGCTTTTTATTCGAGTTTTTGTTTTTAGTCAATTTAAAATCAAAGTTTTAAAACAGTGATCCTGACATTTTTAAATTTTGGCATTATGTTGTTGTGTAAATCTCAGAGTGTCACATAAAGGAAATTTGGTGGTAGAGTGAAACAGTTCTAAAAGTTATTAAGAAAAACGGGAGTGTTTTAAAGCATGGCAACAGAATAGAAATAATGAAAACTATGAACAATATAAGAATGTTAAAAAGATTGTTAAGACAATAGTAAGTGAGGCTAAACTCAAGGCATATGATGATCTTTATAATAGACTAGGATCAAGAGAATGTGAGAAAGATGTGTTTAAACTTGCAAAAACAAGATATTTGTAATAACTGCTAATTTTAAATTATGAAAAATGCATAATTTCTCGGTTCTCTCTCCTGGCCATAACTCTCCTCTCTGTTTCCCATGTCACCAGCGATAGCAACATCACTGGCAATGATGCAGTTGTTCCCCTCTTCCCGTGCGTGTGCAACGGTTCACAACCCTCCCCTAGCTGGCCTGACCTGAGGTAGGCTGCCCTTTTTCCCCTCTTCCCATTTTTAGTTATTTCCATTGAGTTTCACCCTTTTTAATGCTGGAAAACTGCAATCCACACCATTTTTTGGTGAGTGTATACATGTTACTGTTGTCATGAAAGTAAATCAATGAAACGGTGTCAGATGGATGATCTGAACCATTCATCTTGTGCATGATAAAACAAGGAACAAACCCATGAGAAACTTGTAAAATCTATGAATGGAAATGTCACAAAGTGAATGTACATGAAAAACCAAGTAAGATGTTGTAAAAATTGTGAGTGCACTGTGGACATCACCGACGGCGACAGAAGTTTCGGTCGTTGTCTCTAGTGATGGAACGTGCAGGCTGCGCATGCAGTATCTCCTATGCAAGGTGGAAAGCGCATGTGCATTCTGTGCATGCATCACATGATGCACGTCCCAGTTATGCCTTTTGAATTTTAATTGATTTTGGGTTTTTTTGGACCATTCATTAAAAGCTCAATTTTGGGAGCTACAGAGTTCCAATTTATGATCCAAGACATCCATTGCGATTGTCTCGACGACGCGGACCTAGATTTGATTTGAATACTTTTAAAATATTCAAATTACAAAATACTATTAAATAACCTAGATTAGGCTAATCAGTGGATGATCAGGCCTTAGAAATTGATTATATGTATCAAATATGAGATGATCTAGGGTATTTAAAGCATAGATCTCATGTGATTGTCAAGAAAAGTGATCTTGGCCTTTGATTTGATCAGGTGCCTTAGGATTGGCTGATCATAGAGCAATCTGACCATCAGATCAGCTTGTAATTAAGGACATAGATCTAAATCACTAATCAAACATAGAAAGTAGATGGATCATAATGACAATGATTGGAATTAATAATCAAATGCTGATTATAAGTGATAAAGAGCGATCCAACGATTAGATCGTCTCCAAACTTCATAAGATGAAAGATACTGACCCTTTATTGATTAAGGGACATTAATTGAATGAATCATGACATAGATCAGCGATCAAAGATTGCAAATGATGGTCTAGATGTTAGAAAGACCAACATCTAGCTCAAGATTTTCCTAATTGAGGGTTAATCAGATGATCTAGGTAGTTAATCTAAGATTAACTGCCAGATCAGGGAAGTTATCACTTGGATTTGTTTATTTTAAGATGTGAGAACACCATGTGATCGATGACTTATGATGTGACAGGTACATCAGAGCACACAACATGATATAGCTTACACGCATGATTGGAGTACTGCGTTTTGAGGTAGGTGATTACATTTGAGATTTTTCCATGATTTCTTAAATCATGATGTATTGCTTAAGAACTTTGAAGTATGAATTTCATGCCCTACTATGTTTGCCTGAGATTACTTTTCAACATGTATTGCCAGTATGTTTGCTACTCCTCTTGTGCATGATTTATGCATTGCTTCTTAATACATTTTATGTATCATTGATTTGGATTATTTGAGGATGTTATACACTGATTTTTGATACATGGTGTTGATGTATTGAATTACTCTCTCTCTCTCTCTCTCTCTCTCTCTCTCTCTCTCTCTCTCTCTCTCTCTCTCTCTCTCTCAACTTGGTTTTATCAAGAATGATTATGCACAATTTCGATTCTTGATTCATGGTTTGTTGATTTATGACCAGTGCTTTTGCCTGATGGGTATTGTGCTAGGAGGGTTGTAAGGTTGGCCACCCGCCCTCTGACTTTATGATGATTATGATTAGATACCAATATTGTCCATAAGGGTGGTATCATGAGTAATCCACACTATGAACCTATCTTCTCCCACACAAGACAGAGGTGTGTCCATAGGGGTGGGATCGTGGGTAGTCCACACTACGAGTCTGTCTTCTCCCATGTGAGACAGGAGGAGTCTCTCATTCCGATGTCGACAAGGAGCGACAGTGGTTGAAACCCTAGAGTGGTTGCCATTGCAGCATAGTAGCCTATACTCTTATTCTGTATGCCCATGTGATATAGATTTTTAGGTGATGACTTGGGGGCAGTCAAATGTGGGCTAGCCTATTAGCTGGCCAGCTACCTGGTGTGTAACCTATAGGCTAGAGACCCTGAATATTGGAATGAGTACTCATTACCATTGCCATGAGTGTACTTGAGACACTCATAGGGCTTGATTGTGCACAGTGTTAGGTTCATCGTGGCATGCATTTATATTATGATATGACATAGATTCTTATTGCTTTTGATGGATGCATTTCCATGTGTTGTGGACACATATTCTTATTGCTTTTGATGGATGCATATCCATGTGTTGCTCATGCCTTGCATGCCATGATGATTAGATTTGATATTGATTTGTTCAAACTTGTAATTTTCATGTGTTATTCATTATGAACATCTAATGATTTGACGTGCTTTGTACATGTTTTACCTTATGAGATTCGCCATGACATTGATATTTCGTACCACATGATTTCATTGTATTTTCTTATTGAATGTGATTAGCTATACAAGCATAGCTTGCTGAGGCATTGCTTTGTGTTGCAATGCCTCAGATTTGAAGGGCAATAGCGCTAAGGGAAAGCAGGTGGAGTAGCATTGATTAAGCTAGGACGTTGAGGACCATCTACCTTTTTGTGCTTTAGAGACCGATTCGTATATGTCTCTTCAACTTGTGGATAGACATTTTGGGTTGTACATGGATGTTGATATTTTGCATAGATTGGACCCACACTATTCGTATAGTGTACTTTTACTTGGTGATGTGTGTATGATGTGGTGATCATAGATGGATGTTGGGGGATTTTTTACTTATTATTATTGTTTTCTTTCACGGCCATATTTGATTTGTCGTGGTTTTAGATTGAGCATACTCAGCATAGCTACGATTTGATTTCTGTTTATTGTCTTGGTTTTAGATCTTAGATGATGCTTGGGGTAGGAGAGTGTGCCCTCGTTGTAGGGGCCGACACATGGGGTGATTTTTCCTAGGATAGAGCCATTAGTACCAAGGCCCACAGCAGGCACCGCAGCAGCAGCAATAGCCTTTTTCGTAGAGAAAGCCATTCAGGTGTTATGGATGTGGCGAGACAGGGCACATGATTAGGGAGTGCTAGAGAGAGCAAAGAGACAGACCAGTGACCGGCACCCCTATAGAGTCAGCGCCATGTAGTCAAAGACGCATCTTTGTCATTACTTTGGGGGAAGCACAGGCCTCAACCTAGGTCATGGAAGGTACTTTTCTTGTGACTGATAGGCATGCTAGAGTTCTTTTTTACTCAGGGTCCATACATTCATTTATTTCATGAGCATTTGCATCCTTTCGCGATTTACACACTTGTAAGTTAGCGTTTGGATTAGATGTACTGATGTGGTAGGAGAGACACTGGAGGTTACTGAGTACCTTGAGAGAGTGTTAGTGATGATATCAGGGGCTAGGATGGATGCTGACATCATCCTGCTAAACATGATGGATTATGATGTCATATTGGGGATGGATTGGTTGGCGACATATTGGGTTACCATGGACTATCGTAAGAAGTAGGTTATTTGTAGTGTACCGAGTGGACCAGTGGTCGTAGTCTAGGGTAGGAAGAGTATTACTGGGCCATGTGTTATTTCTGTTATGAGAGCAGCTCGGTGTTATGCCCGAGGTTGCTGGGTATTTTTAACCTATGTCACAACAATAAGTAATGAGCAGCCAAATATTGAGGATATTGATGTGGTGTGAGATTTCGCCGATGTGTTCCTTGACGAGATGTCAGGACTACTCTCACGAAGACAGATTGATTTTACCATCGACTTGGTGCTAGCTATAGCGCCTATCTCTAAGGTGCCCTACAGGATGGCCCCTACAGAGTTGAGAGAGCTCCAGGTACAATTGCAGGAGCTTCTAGATAAGGGCTTCATTAGGCCGAGTGGATCTCCTTGGGGAGCACCAGTTCTCTTCATCAAGAAGAAGGACATGTCTTTTGGGCTATGTATAGATTATCAGTTACTGAATAGTGCTACTGTGAAGAATCGGTACCCCTTGCCCCATATTGATGATTTGTTTGACCAGCTCCAGTCAACACTAGTGTTCTCCAAGATTAATTTGAGATCAAGCTACCATCAGCTAAGGATCAAGGAAGAGGATATCCCTAAGACCGCGTTCAGGAGTCGATACGGCCATTATGAGTTCTTAGTGATGCCCTTTGGATTGGCTAATGCACTGGTAGTGTTCATGGACCTGATGAATAGGGTTTTTTTGAGCATATTTAGATAAGTTCATGATAGTCTTCATGGATGACATACTGGTCTACTCGCCTAGCCACAAGGCTCACAGGGAGCATCTTCACAATGTGTTGGATACTCTTCGCTGACGTTGTCTGTATGTGAAGCTCAGTAAGTGTGACTTCTAGCTAGGACAAGTGTAGTTTCTGGGCCACATGGTATCTAAGGATGGAGTGGCAGTGGACTCGATTAAGGTGGAGGAAATTTTGCATTGGGAGAGGCCTACGACAGTGATGGAGATTCGTAGTTTTCTCAGCTTGGTAGGTTATTACTGATGATTTATTGAGGGGTTCTCGAGGATTGCTTTGCCCTTGACCACTTTGACCAGGATGGATACTAGGTTTATTTGGACCAATGCCCATGAGGAAAGCTTTCAAGAACTCAAGAGGAGGCTAACTACTGCGATAGTGCTAGCCCTCCCCTTAGGTTTTGGTGGTTATGTAGTGTTTTGTGATGCTTCACGTAAGGGCTTAAGAGCGGTGTTGATGCAGCACGAGAGGGTTATCGCCTATGTGTTGAGGCAGCTGAAGACACATGAGGTAACTACCCGACTCATGATTTGGATTTGGCAGTGGTGGTGTTCGCGTTGAAGTCCTGGAGACACTATTTGTATGGTGAGCGATTCGAGGGATACACTGACCACAAGAGACTCAAGTATTTCTTCACTTAGAGTGATATAAACATGAGGCAGCAGAGATGGATGGAGTACCTCAAGGACTTTGACTTCACTATTCAGTACCACATAGGGAAGGCCTATGTTGTAGATGATGCCTTGAGCAGGAAGTCGATGGTGATGATTGCTAACCTTTTGACTCGATCCAAGTTTCTTGACAGGATCCTTCAAGCATAGATCAGTGATGTAGACATACAGGACTTGGTCGATAAAACTGATTTTTCTAGATGGCCAGATGGAGGTGTCAAGTTCAAGGGCAGATTAGTGGTACCTACAGATGATCAGTTGAGATGTGACTTGCTCCAGGAGGCACACCAGTCCCCATATTCTATTCATCATGGAGATACGAAGATGTATCAAGACTTTAGATGGAATTTTTGGTGGAATGGGATGAAGAGGGATGTTGGTGAGTGTGTGGCACGATGCTTGATTTGTTAGTAGGTCAAGGCAGAGCATCAACTACCATCTGGGTTGCTTTAGACATTAGACCTTCCAAAGGAGAAGTGAGAACACCTCGCTATGAACTTTATATTGGGATTACCGAGGACAGCCAGCGAACATGATATGATATGGGCCATAATGGACAGGTTGATGAAGTCCACACATTTCCTCCTCATCAGACAGACTTAGACTGTGGACAGCTTGGTGAAGCTGTATGTCAGGGAGATCGTGAGCTTACATGGGGTTCCCTTGACTATTATTTCAGATTGAGACACATGGTTCACCTCGAAGTACTGGCAAAGTGTGCAGGAGGCTCTGGGGTTGAGGTTGAGATTCTATACCGCGTTCCACCCCCCATACATATGGCCAGACTGAGAGGACCATTCAAACAGTTGAGGATATGTTGAGGGTCTATGCCATGGATTGGAAAGGTAGCTGGGACAATCATTTGCAGCTTATAGAGTTTGTCTATAATAACAGTTACCATGCAAGTATCAGCATAGCTCCTTACAAGGTGCTTTATAATAGGCCCTACAGGTCTCCTTTGTGCTGTAGTGATGTAGGGGAGAGACAGGTTGCGAGGTCCAAGTTGGATGAGCAGTGCGTGGAGAAGGTTCGACTCATTCAGAGACGATTACTGCCAGCTCACAGTTGCCAAAAGAGCTATACTGATAGGAGGTGAAAGGACTTGGAGTTTGAGGTAGGAGGGCATGTATTTCTGAGAGTTTCCCTTATGAAGGGAGTGATGAGATTTGGTGTTAGGGGAAAATTTAGTCCCAGATATATTAGTCCCTTCGAGATCCTGTGTAGAGTTGGACCGGTTGCATATCAGTTAGCCCTACCCCCACAATGAGCTGCAGTACATGACGTCTTCCACGTCTCTATGCTGAGGAAGTACGTGTCGGATCCAACCCACATATTGGAGCATATTTTAAGGGAGATACAACCAAATTTGACATTCGAGGAGCGAACTATACGAATCTTAGAGGTATATATATTTTGAAATTTTAAGGACAAAATTTTCTATGAGGGGAGGATGTAATAACCGTTAATTTTAAATTCTAAAAAATGCATAATTTGTGGAATTTTGGAAATTTGTAAATTTTGAGAAATTTGAAATTTGAAAATTGAAATTTTAAAGATGAAATCACGAGCTAAAACCTCAATATTTGAAATGTACATGAGAAATGGAATTCAATGCCACTAAGAATGCTAAAGTAGGAGGCCAGAGGAAAAATGGCTAATTATTTTAATTTTTCTATTTAATTAAATCAGCAAAAGGGGTAGAATGGTAAATTCATAGGTGAGGCCCACAAAATTAGGCCTTAAAATCAATGCCGAGAAAGCATTAAATATGCATGGTGATGATTACTAGTATTTATGGCTAGTAATCATTTCATCATAAATAAATAAAAATAGATTTTATTAAAAATAATTAAAAATCATATTAATGGGGGGCTTTAAATACACCTCCCCCCATTAATGGTCTTTCTCAGTTCTCTCACCCTGCCATAATTATCCTCTCTGTTTCCCGTGTTGTCGGCGATAGAGACATCACCGACGATAACAACATCATCAGCCAACAACGTAGCCGTTCCCCTCTTCCCATGAGCGCACGATGATTCACACCCCTCCCCTAGCTGGTTTGACCTAAGGTAGCTTGCCCTTTTCCCCCTCTTCCCATTTCCAATTATTTTCATTGAATTTCACCATTTTTAACTCTGAAAAATGGCAATCCACGTCATTTTTGGGTGAGTGTATATGTGTTACTGTTGTCGTGCAAGTAAACTAATGAAGTGGTGTCAAATAGATGATCTAAACCATTCATCTTGTGCATGATGAAACAAGGAACAAACCCATGAAATCTCATGGTGATCTGACAGCTAAGGACACCGAAAAACATGAAAAATAGAAATGGGGGAAATTTTATAAAAAAAATCAATAAAAACCTCATAAATATGCAAAATCTGTGAATGGAAATGTCATAAAGTGAATGTACATGAAAAGCCGAGCAAGATGGTGTAAAAATCACTAGTTTTGGCATTGTGGACATCACCAGTGGCGACCAAAGTCTGGTCGTCGTCTTCGGCGATGGCAACCCAGTTTGGTTGAGCCTGAGACACTGTCGGAGACACGCGGCATGACACACCCATGCAGCATCTCCAATGTGAGGCGGAATGCTCGTGCGCTTGTCACGCAGTGCACATCCCCATGACATCGTTTGAATTTTAATTGATTATGGGTTATTTTGGACCGTCCACTCACTAAAAGCTTGATTTTGAGAGCTATAGAGGTCCAATTCATGATCCGAGACATTCGTTACAATTGTCCTGATAACACGAACCTAGATTTGACTTGAAAACTTTTATTCAAAAACTTTTAGAATAGTCAAATCACAAAATACTATAAATAACCTAGATCAGGCTATCAATGGATGATCAGGCCTTAGAAACTGATTATATGTATCAAATATGAGATGATTTAGGGGATTAGAAGAACAAATCTCATGTGATTGTCAAGAAAAGTGATCTTGGTCATTGATTTAATTAGGTGCCTTAGGATTGGCTAATTAGAGAGCCATCTAACTGTCAGATCGACGTGTAATTAAGGACATAGATGTAAATCACTAATCAAACATAGAAAGTAGATGGATGATAATGAAAATGATTGGAATTAACAATCAGATGCTAATTATAAGTAAGAAAGAGTGATCCAATAGTTGGATCATCTCCAAACTTCATAAGATGAAAGAGACTGACCCTTTATAAATTAAGGAACATTAATTGAATGAATCATGACATAAATTGACGATCAAAGATGGCAGATGGCCGTCTAGATATTAGAAAGACCAACATCTGGCTCAGGATTTCCCTAATGGAGGGTTAATTGGATGATTTAGGTCGTTAATCTAGGATTAATGGCCAAATCAGGGAAGTTATCACTTGGATTTGTTTATTTTGAATTGTGAGAGCACCAAGTGATCAATGACTTATGATATGACTGGTACATCAGAGTGCACGACATGATATAGCTTACACGCCTGATTAGAATACAGTGTTTTGAGGTAGGTGATTACATTTGGGATTTTTCCATGATTTCTTAAATCATGATGTATTACTTGAGAACTTTAAAGTATGGATTTTATGCCCTACTATGTTTGCATGAGATTACTTTTCAGCATGTATTGCCGATATGTTTGCTACTTCTCTTATGTATGATTTATACGATGCTTCTTAATACATTTTATGTGGCATTGATTTGGATTATTTGAGGATGCTATACATTGATTTTTTATGCATAGTGTTGATATATTGAATCTCTCTCTCTCTCTCTATTTGGTTTTATCGAGAATGATAATGCATGGATATAATATCCTCAATTTTTAACCCTAAATTAGAAATAAAATAAATTAATTAAATTAAAAAAATTTATGCATAGAATGTGGTTTTGAAACCACTTAAACTAGAAAGTACACATCAATAGGAATTGAACGGTATAAAGAACATAAAACAGAGTTCAGATGAGTGAGATATGACCATTTTAAGTTCAAGGGTAGATTAGTAAATTGTCAGGGACTCAAATTAGAAAGGGTCATTTTGATAACGACACTCTTTTCCATTCCCATCCAGCTCTAATGGAGGAAGGCGATGATTTGCCTTTCCTTGCGAGGAGATTGGATCTAAACCTATAAAAACCAGCTTTCTCTTCATTCCATATGCAGAACAACCCTGGAATCATGCCATCTTCGCTCCATTCTCCTCCAAGCTTGGACCAAACTTGCATGCATGTGAGTACCCTGATCTCCACTCTTTGGCTCTAATCAGGTAGGCTAAACCCTCTATCCTTCTCTTTTGCTTGTTTTCCAACTTTTTCCTCACAAATTCAGGCTGATCTAGACTGAACGGCCGTTGGATAGCCTAAGAAGTCAAAACCATGGAGCATGCTTAAACCCACATTAAGGACACCTCAGATGGTAGATCTGAGCCATCATTGTGATCTTTGGACCCAAAAACCCTAGGAACTACAAAAACAGATAAAAAATCATAGCGTCTGGGGCTCCGATCAAGCTAAAAGAAGGTGGACGGCTCAAGTTCATCGTCCTAGATGCACGGTGTGTCCAAGACGCCCATGTGGGAGCCCCATTGCATGCACGTGGGTACGAGAGTGCCCACAAGCTCTGTCCCGGGCAGCCGGAACGCGCTGTGCATTTTGGCGTCTATGCGCTCCGAGACTTAACATTACGCTAGTGTAAACTGGTGTAACCTATCGTCCGCCGGTGTAAACTGTTGCAAACACTCTCCCGGTAGTGTAAACCAGTGCAAGCACCCCCTCATGGGTGTAAACTGGTGTAAGCCACCTTTTCCACCGGAGTAAACCAGTGTAAACCTCCGTCCGCTGGTGCAAATTGGGGTAAAATCGGTTTTGATTTGATTTTTAATCTGAAATCATTTTTCATAGATTCTAAAGGCTACAGTAGCCCGATCTTTGATCCGAAAGGTCTGTTAGAACCGTGTCGATGATGAGACATGATTTTAGTATTAGAATCTTGATTTAATCACATGCAATCAAGTCAAATTCGTAAAATAGTACCAAATCACTTAGATCTGGCCGATCAAAGGGTGATTAGGCCCCAGGACTTGAATGACTAGATAATATATGGTACTAATTGAGAGTCTTAAGGATTAGATTAGGTTTATTTACTCTATTAATTGATCCAGACCCTTGATCTAACATAGATCTTAAAAATTTGTTGATCTAAGGATGATCTGATTGTCAGATTAAGGTGTAAACTTTAGATACACACAAAAATGAGTATATGAATATGAGATAGGACTGATTAATAAGCAATACATTAGGATTAAGGACCAAATCATAAATAGAGATCTTAGAGAATGATCCAATGGTTGGATTGCTATAGATTCAATTGAGATGAAATAAATAACATAAAATTTGTACCGTGATACTTATAAGTACATCAGAGCATGCAAGCTAAGAGGATTATACTCTTGAATTGGGTTATCTCTCATTAAGGTAGGTGACGACATTTAATGTTATGTTTGATTTCTAAAACTTTGTATTATCATAGTATCAATGGTTGATTGTGATTGATTGTCATTCATTTAATTATTCTGAGATTTAATGTTTTATGCTATGATCAATATTAGATTTCGATAGTATATTGAATGGGTTTGCATGATCGATTGTTTTATGAGATTGATACCACATATCTTATGTATGATTAGTAATTATCTTTCTTTATTGTATCACTGAGATTGACTGGTTTTCATAACATTGATGGGGGAGGCTTGGTGGCTAGTCCTTTGAGAGGCTAACCCCGGGATGAGGGGTGTGCCTTGGGGATTATGAGCTACAAGTGCTCTTGGTTTTACAAGATACGTGATTTTCGTGTTTTGTGATTTATGACAGGTGCTCTCACCCAGTGGATGTCATGCTATGAGGGAGAGGGCCGACCATCCACCCTCCGTAATTGTGATGTGATAGACACCTACCCATAGATAGCTTTCGGTAGGGGTTAGGTAACATAGATAGTCCACACTACCAGTCCGGCCCTTTCCATGGGGACAGATGTTAAGTCTCTCGTTATAGTGCCGATGAGCAGCGGTGGTTGAGACCTTGAAGGGGTTGCCACTGTGGCATGACTATCCATACTCTTGTTCTGTATGCTTACATGATGAGCATAAAGATATTATTATATGCCTGGGTGTGACGACACTCAGAGGATTGATATGAGTACTCATGATCTGTTATACGAGTGTATGGGACACTTGTGGGACCCACGTAGCTTGAGGTGCCCTGTTTGTTGTTGTATGCTCATTGATATTGGATCATATCATGTTCTACATCTACAAGATTATCATTTTTTACATCTATAAGATGCATATTTTATCGTATATGATGTTTTAAGACTATATTGGCATTACTTACGATACTTATATTTTCATGGATAAGTGGCCTACACATTATATCAGCATTGTTATTCAATTTTATTTTTCTTGTTATTATATTAAATGTCTATGTACTTACACAAGCAATAGCTTGCTAAGGCATTGCTTTGTTTTGCAATGCCTCAAATATTGAGCACGACAACAGAAAGGGCAAGGCCGTGGAAGGACAGTGATAGCAGTGGAAACCACTTGATTTGACTGATATATAGCTTGATGTGAGTGGTTAGATGGATTACTGTTTGAACCTATTTTATGCATTGTATACCTTTATTAGATGGATTTGATTATGACATATATATTATAAACTTGTCTTTAAGTATGGTGGATTATTATGATGGATAGACATTAAGTCATAGTATTATGTTTTTGGATATTATTGTTTTAAAAATAAAGGCACCATTGATTTTGACGTTGGATTTGATATTATTATTGTCTTAAATTTATTACTACGTACTTATATTTATCTTTTAATCGTGGTCATGATGTTTTTGGAAAAAGGAGATAATACCCGAAGGTTTTTCATTAAATGTTCTAATAAAATAATTAATAGAATCTTTTGATTTTGGCATCCCAACTATTATTATTATTATTATGAAAAAAATGTTATAAAAAAAAAACGAGGGGGGTCAGTACTATGCTAGCAGTGTTATAGGGTTGGCCACCGGACCTCTAACTTTATGATGATTATGATTAGATACCGGTATTGTCCATAGGGGTGGTATCATGGGTAATCCATACTATGAGCCTGTCTTCTCCTATGCAAGATAGAGGTATGTTTGTAAGGGTGGGATTGTGGGTAATCCACACTACGAGTCCATCTTCTCCCATGCGAGACAAAATAAGCCTCCCGTGCCAGTGTCAATAGAGAGCGGCAATGGTTGAGACCCTAGAGTGGTTGCCACTACAGCATAGTAGCCTATACTTTTATTTTGTATGCTCATGTGACATGAATTTTTGGGTGATGCCTTGGTGGGCAGTCAGATGTGGGCTGGCCTATTGGCTAGCAAACTACATGCTAGAGGCCCTAAATGTTGAAATGAGTACTCACTACCATTGCCATAAGTGTAGTTGAGACACTCATAGGGCTTGATTGTGCACAGTGTTATGTTCATTGTGGCATGCATTTATATTATGATATGACACATTCTTATTGCTTTTGATGGATGCATATTCGTGTGTTGCAGACACATATTCTTATTACTTTTGATGAATGTATATCCATGCGTGATTCATGCCTTGCATGGCATGATGATTAGATTTGATATTTATTTGTTCAAACTTATAATTTTCATGTGTTATTTATTATGGACGTCTGATGATTTGACATGCTTTGTACATGTTTTACCATATCAGACTATGACATTGATATTTCATGCCATATGATTTCATTGTATTTTCTTATTGAATGTGATGGCCTACACAAGCATAGCTTGCAAAGGCATTGCTTTATTTTGCAATGCTTCAGATTTGAAACGCGATAGTGCTAAGGGAAAGTAAGTGGAGCAGTGTTGATTATGCGAGGACTTCGAGGACCATCTACCTTTTTGTGCTTTAGAGACTGATTAGTATATGTCTCTTTGACTTATGGATAGACTTTTGGGCTGTACATGGATGTTGATATTTTGCATAGATTGGACCTACACTATTCATATAGTATACTTTTACTTGGTGATGTGTGTATGATGTGGTGATCATGGATGGACATTGGGGGATTTTTGACTTATTATTATTGTTTTCTTTCACGTCCATATTTGATTTGTCATGGTTTTAGATTGAGCATGCTTAGTATACTGACGATTTGATTTCTGTTTATTGTCATTGTTTTAGATCTTGGATGACCCTCGGGGTTTTCTTGTGGACATTTCTTTTGAACACTACGTTATTTATGTTAATTGTGAGTTTTAATATCAGGGCTCACTTAATTTATAATTATTATTTTTATTATATATATGGGAAAAAGGTTTAGAAAACCTGGGGTCACAAGATAGTAAGGCTAAGGACTTAGACCACATTAAGTGCATTAGAAGTGATGATCAAAGGGTACTAGCTAAAGATGATGAAATCAAACAAAGGTGGGAAAGTATTTTCAAAAATTGTTAATGATAATTGCCCTGAGCATATAAGGAATGAAAGTTCTGTAAACCTAAATTACATTGGACATTATACATACGACCTTAAGATTAGAATACTTGAAGTGAAAGAGGCCTTGAAAAAATATGAAATCAGGAAAGGCCTTGGGGCCCGATGTTATATCAGTAGAGGTTTGGAAGGATATGGGAGATACTAGAGTAGTTGGTTAACCAAATTATTTAACAAGATTATAAAATCAAAGAAAATGCCAGATGAATGGAGGAAGAGTTCTATTCTACTAATTTATAAGAATAAAGGAGATATACGTTAATTTATAAGAATAAAGGAGATATACGTTAATTTAGAAGAATAAAGGAGATATACAGAGCTGTACTAACTATCGGGGGATCAAACTTAACACTATGAAACCTTTTGAAAGAGTGATTGAGAAGAGGCTACAGCATGAGACACATATCTTAGAGAATCAGTTTGGTTTCATGCCTAGGAGGTCTATCATAGAAGCTATTTTCTTACTAAGCCAATTGATAAAGTAATATAGGGAGAGGAGGAAGGACCTCCACATGGTCTTTATTGACTTAGAGAGCTTATAATAGGGTCCCTAGGGATTTAATATCAAAGGTGTTGGTCAAGCAAGGGGTTTTGCAAGGGTATATAGACATAATTAAAGATATGTATGAGGGACCAGTAACAAATGTTAAGACCACTAGCGGAGAGACAAATGATTTTCCTATCACTATAGGATTGCACCTAGGATCGACATTGAGCCCACACCTTTTCACGTTAGTTATGGATGAGTTAATAAAACCTCTATACAAGGAGATTCCATGGCGCATGCTATTTACAGATGATATAGTTTTAATTAATAAGACAAGGGAGGGCATAAGCACAAAGCTAGAGTTATGGAGAGAAGCATTAGAACTTAAAGGATTTAAAATCAACTGAATTAAGATGGAGTATATGGAATTCAATTTTAATAAGAAGAGGAGCGGGAGTGGAACACCACTAAAGATTGATAACCAAGAAGTCCCCCATAAAAGACCACTTTTGGCACTTGAGATCTACGATTCATGAGAGTGAAGAGATTGAGAAGGAAGTTACCCAGAGAATCCAAATAGCTTGGAACAAATGAAGATGTGTATTTAGAATTTTGTGTGATTGACGAGTACCACTCAAACTAAAAGGAAAATTATATAAGATGACTATAAGACCGGCCATGCTCTATGGATCAGAGTGTTCGATAGTTAAAGAACACCATGTTCATAGGCTGAGCATACCAGAAATGAGGATGTTAAGATGGATGAGTGGCAAAATAAGAAAGAATAAATTAAGAATGAAAACATTAGAGGAAACTTAGGAGTAGCACTAATAGGTAACAAAATGAGGGAGATTAGACTTAGATGGTTTGGACATGTCCAACAAAGACTGAAAATAGCAAAGGAATGATGCAATGCAAGTAGAAGGTTCTAAAAGGGCAAGGGGAAGGCCCAAAAGAATGTGGGTAGAAGTATTGAGAAAAGATATAAAGACTTAGGGACTAAATGAAGCCATGGTACTTAATAGAGGAGAATGGAGGAACAAGATTCATGTGGCCGACCCCTAATTAGGATAAGGCCTTGATAATGATGATGAGTAGAAGATTATACTAAATAATATTATAAGCATAGTTTAGTATAAGTATACACTAAACTAGAATTAGAATTTACCTCCTATGTAATCAGTTTAATATCAAATCTACAACACTTGAAGACTAAATTTATTAATAATAATAACACTGAACAATATCATATTTACAAAGTAGGAAAGTTAATATTGTTATAATTCAATTAGATGGTTGACTTTAGAATAGTTCAAATTATGTAACATGCAATCCAAAATCCTAAAAATTGAAAATTAAAAATCAAGAAGCCTAAACCTACAACTAAGAACACAAATTGCAAAAGTGTAAATCTTGAGAACTTGATAATCTAAAAGCAAACTACCCCCAATTCTCCATCACTCAAAACCCACATCCCTAATAGCACAAGATTTTATCTTACTTTTCTTTGAAATCAAGGATCAATAAGCTCAAACTTGATAGAGATGCTCTTAAAATGCAACTTGATGGAGCTTGTCTCCAAAATGACCCAAGACTGAGCTTATCTTCATAACGACTGAAAATGGAGCTTTATCGTTTCATTCTAAATTCTAGTATGAGGTTTTTATATTTTGGGAGAGAGAAAGAGATCAATTAAAAGAATTGTAAACTCAAATAATGCAGGACTATATAGATACGATTATAGAATCATGATACCCAAAGTGAAAGAGGCCTTGAAAAATATGAAATCAGGAATGGCCTTAGGGCACGACAGCATACCAATTGAAGTTTAGAAGTATATGAGATATACTAGAGTGTATATGAGATATACTAGAGTACTTTGGTTGACAAAGTTGTTTAACAAGATTGTACTATAAAAGAAAATGCCAGATGAAGGAGGAAAACTCTATAGTACTAATTTATAAGAATAAAGATGACATACAAAGTTGTCTTAATTATCGTGGGATCAAACTTATGAGCAATACAATGAAACTTTGGGAAAGAGTGATTAAGAAGAAGTTACGACATGAAACGAGTGTACTAGAAAACTAATTTGGTTTTATGCCAAGAGGTCTACCATGGAAGCCATTTTCTTACATAGATAATTGATAGAAAAATATATGGAAAGGAGGAAGGACCTCTACATAGTCTTTATTGTGTCTTTAGAGAGTTAATATGATGTTTGGATAAGAAAGGGATTTCACGAGGTACATGGACATAAGTAAGGATATGTATAAGGGAGTGGTGATGTCAAGATCGCCATTGACTTGATACCTTTTCACGTTGATTATGAATGAGTTAACAAAACTATTGCACTAGGATTTCACGATACATTTTATTTGCAGACGACATAGTTTTGATGGATAAAATAAGGGAAGAAATAATATCAAGCAAGAGTTATGAAGAGATGCTTTAGAGTATAAAGGATTTAAAAGTAGCCGAATTAAGATAGAGTATATGAAATGCAATTTTAGCAAGGAGAGGAGTGAGAGTGAAATACTAGTAAAGTTTGATAAGTAAGAAGTCACCCAAAAATACCAGTTTCGATACTTAAGATTGATAATTCATGAGAGCAGAGAGACTGAGAGGGACGTGATCCAGAGAATCCAAGTGGGTTGGAACAAATAGAGATGCGTCTTTAGAGTTTTGTGTGATTGACAAGTACCAATCAAATTGCAAGGAAATTTTTTATAGATGACTGTAAGGCCTCCATACTCTATGGATTAAAGTGTTAGGCAATTAAGGAACAACATGTACATAGAGGATGTCAAAATGGATGGCAAGACAAGAGAGGATAGAATTAGAAATGAAAACATTAGAGGAAAAACTTAGGAATACCTCCAATAGGTCACATTAGATGGCTTGGATATGTCTAATAAAGATTAAACACTACATCAGTGAGAAGAAGTGAGTTCATCCAAAGTTGAAGGCTTTAAAAGGATAAGGAGAAGGCCCAAAATTATGTGGATAAAAGTAATGAGAAAAGATTTAAAAACTTTTGAACTAAATGAAGTCATGACACTTGATAGAGGGAAATGGAGGAACAAGATTCATGTAGCTTACCTCTAATCAGGATAAGGATAAGGAGGATATGATGATGATGAGAGAGAGAGAGAGAGAGAGAGAGAGAGAGAGAGAGAGAGAGAGAGAGAGAGAGATGGACGAAGAAACTTCATGGGAGAAAGGGTTTCTAGGGTTAACCATTTCTACAGTTAAAACATCACATGTCGCTTTGTAGTATAGCCTCTAGAAACTCTAAGCTAAAGACAATGGATATGGCAAGCTAAAGACAATGGATATGGCAAGTTCTCTCTCTCTCTCTCTCTCTCTCTCTCTCTCTCTCTCTCTCTCTCTCTCTCTCTCTCTATATATATATATATATATATATCTGTAGCATATTAAATTGAGATTGGTAAAAACTACAAAAGGCTTCAACTGCTTATGGAAACTACAATTTGAAAAAGTTCATAATTTGTTAGCAACAATTTACTTTTTCATTTCTTTTTTTTCTTGAGAACTGCCAGGGAAATACAAAAAATAATGCATTTGCAAACACAACCCACTTAGGCCCTCCATTTGGATTATTTGACCCATTCACCTTGTTCGGCTTGCCAATTTAGGTTACATACGAAAATTTATGCACATAAATGCAAATAGCTATTAGTTTTTTAATTACAATTTTAATGGTCATGATTAATAAATTCAAAAATAGCTAGACTCATCTAATGATCATGAATTTTGGTTCCTAGCCAATCGAAGGTAGACCGAACGTGATGAATGGATTAGATCATCCAAATATGGGTCTTTTGAGTTGAAGTTTTCGAAAGCCATTATTTTCTACATCCGCAAATCATTTTCCTCTTTTCTTTGAATGGCAATAACATAAAATGGAATGCTAAATAGGTGCTCCATATGAGAGCTTTTTGGCACTACTTTTTCTAAAGACTACGTTTTAATGATTTGGCTCATTCAAGTGATTGCTCCAACTCTAGAAGTTTAATAAATCAAACAACATGTTTCCAATTACAACATTTTAGATGCTAAAATCCTCAAATCCACACTTCTTTTTTCTTTTCTTTTTTCTATTAGACATCCAAAATTGGACTAATAATATGAAAAAGCCAAATCATGCAAATGTACGCTCAAGAAAAATCGCTACCCAAACACTCGAATATGGAGCATCTATTTAGCATTCTCTAACATAAATAATATCATGAAAGATGCCTTCAAATAAAAAATTATGAAAGCCTAATTAGTCTATTACTCATTTGGCTAATTAGCTAATTGTCAGTGGATAACTATAATCTAGTCCATTTTATTTAATAAATATGACTTGATTATTCTAATCACTTGACTGACAAGCAGCCAAAGGGAAAAATGGTGACTTGAACTTGCAACCAAGCATATTCTAAGGAAGATGATGAGTTGCCTACATCCTTAAAAAATGGACAAAATTATTTATTACAAACAAATAATCCAAGTTTCTAACATGGTATTAGTGGATCATGAGATGAGGTTTGAGTTAGAGTGAGACGGCTTGAGTTTCAGATTTCTCAAACCATCTGCTTGTTAGCGGTGCGTTAGATTGCTTGAGTCAGAAATTTGTCATCTCATTTGCTTGTTAGTGATGCTTAAAATGGCTTGTGTTTCAAATTTCTCATCTCATTTGCTCATTAGTGGTTATTTAGGGGCTAAATATCAAGATGTTGAATATAATCTCATGCTATCTCATATGCAAACAATCATAGTACAAAAATTAGTTGTTTCCTCTCTCTTTCAAACCAAATTTGTTTTTTGTTTGAAATGGGAGGAGAGAAAACAAAGCCTAATTTATCTCCACATTCTTTCTCTATAACTACACCAATGATGAGAAAATAGGCACACGTCCTTTTATAGCCTTATCCCAGAAATTAGATGCTATGGATGATTTTACTATTATTATTTTTTACCTATTTTTAGTTCTGAAATACATTGTAGCAATATTAGTAATTATAAAAATAGCTCAAAAATCAATAGTAGGGTCACTAAAAGTATGTGATTTTTTTATAGGTAGCCATCTACGGAAAAACCATTTATCTTAATAATTCAAATTATATAAAAAAAAAAGGTCTTTAAATGAAAATACTACAAAACCCCAAATAAGGGCATGCCACTAGGAATCCTAGCCTTCTACGATAGTGGTATGAGAAGGGACTTTCCCGCATTCAAGTCGTTTGTTGGTTTAGAGTTATTTATAAAAACCTACTTGCTAAAAATGGGCATGCCATTAGACCCAAATAAGAGAATATTATTTTTCATAATAATTTAAAAATATTATCCTCCTTTCAGCCATTTTCCATCTCATTCTATCTAACCCTATCTCACCACACCATCTCAATTGAAACCCTCCCATCATGTCAAGCCATCTCAGTGTACAACACCCCATCTCAAGACATTAGGTTATCACCATCGTATGAGAACTCAATCCATCTCTCTTAGGATCCAGTAACACCCTATAAAGCTATTTTTGTCAATGCCTGAATAATTTAATCTATGTTTTAACGGTGCAAATTAGCAGGTAATGTATTACTATTGTGGAATAACTTAATCCATGATTCTTATTTTCATCCCAAACAGCCTCTAAGTATTTTCATAATGTCAAAGATACATTGTTTGATAAAGACTTCTTGTTAACAGTCTTCATACCTGATTTATGTTCTTGGAATTGGTGGGTGAGCAGATGTGAACCCGCAACATTTCCTTTACCTAGGAGTAATGGTGCTGATTAATAGTGCTTCACCAGTCAATATCAACAGCATGTACGTGAATAATGTATCAATAGTTTGATACTTCTTGTTCAGTTATTCAATAGTAAAACTCATTTGATGCACAACCTAGACTGTCCATCAATACCAGTTTTGACTTAAGATCAGTACACACTGCACCAACCCCTTTTATAACTCCAAGTAAAGATTTATATCATTTTGAATGGACAAATGAGATGCTATATGTTGTGTCATTATTATGCCAGGCCTATGATGAAGGGTTTGGATCATTTTAACACAATGGGAACGGGTTCACAGAGAGAGCCTCTCATTAACATTGGATATATTTGATTATGAGAATCTAATATTCTTCGGCTCAACTATTGAGCACAGTAACACATATATAGACATCTATTTACAGCCTCAATGAAATTGTGAAACAAAATTTAAAGGTACATATCTGGCATATACTTATCCCGACTCCTAGTTATAATGAAAAAAAACATAAATTTAACCGCAGCTAGAATTTCTCCGCTGGTGATCCCTAATCCAATGTGCTCCGAGTTTCATGCCTCTGTCGTCAAAAGTTGATGGCTCCGGCAGATACCCAGATCATTTGATAGCTTTGAGCACAGCTGTACAGCTCCAGTATTTTAATATGTATTAGATTAATGTGAGCCTATGGTAACAACTTGAAGTGCTAAGAATGGTCTTCAGTGGTCCTTTCCACAGAGAATCACATCTTCATTAAACTTTTAAAAGCACTTCTCAGCAGGGAGCAAAATGAAATGAAGGCGGGAGCAATAATCTGATAGAAAGAAGTACCTGTCTATACAAAGAGGAATCGCCGTAAGATTTTCTCAATTCAACTACATAAAGAGATGGGTTTAGCTCAAAGACCTGAAAGAATTTTGGAAAATGTTAGTCATAATAGAACAATAATTACTTAATCATGTTAATACAGATGAAAACACATCAATACCCTCAATAGATTATGGGTTAAGTGAATATCCAAGAGATACAAGAGCACTTAAGTTTCTACCTCCGCAGATACTGAAAGGCTAGCAGTGCTCTTCAAATCCTTACGTTCCTGCATTACCTTTAGCTGCAACAAGAAAAAGAAATACTATTTAAGAATCATGAATTTAGCTGTCAAAAATCACGACTACTGTCTTTATGCGCTAGAGTCATGCTAACAAATGTACACCATTTCAAAACCAACGACCAAGATGGTAATGGTAATCAGGGTGGCGGGGATTCACTGTGTATTTCAATTTTCAAGTTTTAACATTATTAAAGCTTTGATAGGCAGCCATTAAATGCCAAAATGGCATGTCAGATTAAGAGTTGACGTTGCTGTAATAATGCTGACAACCTCTGGATTTGAAGAAAATTTGACTGGCTATGGACTATTAATTGCAAAAAAAGTTGAAGTTTGAAAGGTACAACAGTGTGAATATTAGTTCCTCATTTCCTCTTCCTCCTATATATGAATTACTGACCAAATAGTGTCCGAGAATAACTGCTGATAACAGTACTGACCTTGCCATTCCTTTTCTGAACACGAAGTCCCATTTCAGTAACAATATCTTCAATCCTCTCAATCAAATTCTTTGGAGAATAATTTGATGTAAATCTGATCTTTCTCTCAGATGCATCCTGCAGTAATTCAGAGTTTGGAAGAAAAGACTTAGTTTAACTTTTCAAGTTTGCTTCATTTGTAATTACTAGTGAGAAATGACCGTTGATAAATGTAGAACAATTAATACATCAGGTAAATGACATACATTATTCCTCTTAATGCATTGGTCTTCAAGACTCGAAGCACTCATACAACAGAAAGACAAAGAAGTCTGTACTAACCTCTTTCTCAAAGAATCCTGAGAGATCAAGGCAGGAAGACATCCCAATTAGCTGAAAGGCATTGATCAAGGTAGGGGCATCTTCATTCTTATCTGTTTCAGTTGGCTGCACCAGTGGAATGGGTTACCTTCAGTTATGGATAGAAGTAACACCAGCCAATAGAAACCAACACCAGAAGCAGGTTAAACCCAGTACTCTGTACCTCTTGGATTGAGAAAGCTTCATCATCAATATGCGTGTCTTCATCATCATCTGGATTTGTGGGAGCATAGTCCTTCTTGAACCACTCATCTGCTTTGATTCCAGACACACTCATCCGTGTTTTTGGATTGGGATCAAGAATCCTCCGGATCATGTTGCGAGCACCAGGTGAGAGCCATTTGGGAATCTGGACTTCCCCCTTGAAGATCTGGACCAGTAAAGAAAATCACTATACTAAAATGCTGGCACACTGCAAATTGGTTCAACCTCAAATGAAGATAAACCCATTGACATCCAGTTCATACTTAGAAAGTCCAAGATGATATGCTATAGACATCAAATTGCAAAAACTAACAAAGAGAACGTTTTCCCTTTTTAATTTTTTTGTTTGCTGATTAAAAGTATGCTGAACCTAGTTTTTTTATCTGTGGTTTCTGTATATATTTTTTAAGTCATATCATAAGAGCCACTAATCAAGCAGAGACAAGAAGTGGCTCTCTATACCTTCTGATAAAGGACAGCAAGATTTCTGTCATCAAATGGGAGATAACCTGTAAGAACAACATACAAAATAACGCCACACGACCAGATATCTGACGTGGAACCATCATACCCTCTATTGGCAAGAACCTATGAGCATTGTTGAAAGAATGTGGATCAGCAACATATAGCAGCAGACAGAAGCATTGTCCAAATTGAAACCCAAGCTCACCTCAGGGGCAACATAGTTGGGACTTCCACAGGTCGTATGTAGCAACCCATCATCCTGACATTTGACCATCACAAACAAAAATATAGGTAAGAGAAGGCTTCAATCCTGATGCATAATAGATCATAAGCATGTTAACAACTGTCCACAATACCCTTAAATGTTGTGGCAAAGCACTGAGGCCAAAATCAGATATCTTTATGTTTCCCTTTGAATCAACAAGAACATTCTCTGGCTGACAAAAAAACACATGCATAACAATTAAGAAAATAGAAAACTAATAAAGAAAACTTGAGAAAGTATTGAATTGAATCTGGCACCAGCCTTAGCCCCTAGTTCAAGAGAAAACAGTGTTTATGTGTTTGTAGTGGTGACATGAGGGGGAACAAGGCAAGACTAGTTGGAGAGACTGCAACCAGTTTGAGTTGAGCAGATAGAACCTAGCAACTCATATTCAACTGGGTCCCCTCAGATCAGTGATGTTATTCCGTTTCTTTTATCTCTGACGTTTTATCTCAGCCTGATGTTTTTACTATCTATTTAACAAGTCATAATTATTCCATTATTTTTGCCTCATATTCTTGACAGCTTAAAGGACTAAAAGTACCTTAAGATCCCTATGATAGACACCTCTGTCATGACAGTAACTCACAGCATCAATCAGCTGCTGGAAGAGCTTCTGGCCCTCACTTTCGGACATCCTCCCCTTACTTGCCTGGGTACACAGTACCAAATGTAGAAGAAGATCTGTTTAATAATCCATGAGAAGAATGGAGAAAATAAAGGCTGACTATTCAAACATGAAAGGAAGTCGTTAGCTATGGGCAGAAGGCTCCTCACAATTTTGTCAAACAATTCACCACCTGTCACATATTCAAGGACCATGTATATCTTGGTTTTGCTTGCTATAACCTGCAAGCCAGCATTTGCAGCAAACCTTCAAGATTTAGAAAGAGATGGTGAAGACAATCCAAAACATCTAGCATAATAGCATAAGCAAAATGGCACTAAAAAAGGGGCAGCCCCGGTGCACGAAGCTCCTGCCTATGTGGGGTCTGGGGAAGGGCTGGACCACAAGGGCCTAAATGGCACTGACAAGCAAGAATCCAGTATGTTATGCACTGCCAGTTCAGTAAGGATCATAACTACCCAATTTTGCTGTCAGATCAATATACATGATTCATGTGATGATAGGTTACAAAAAGGAACCATAACTGCAACTCTTGTCATAGAGAACTATCTGCAAGATAATGTTTGTAACTAATATTAGACCAGAGGTACTTGAATCATGATCAACCACAAGCTACTATCTTGTGACCATGGGTTTGATCCTGAATATCCACTAAATTGACAGCCCAGGGCCAGGTGAAGGAATGTAGCTATGACAGGGTAAATCACTCTGCTTGATATAATTATCAAGCATACAGAGTTTGGATCTGGGAATAAGTTGGTAAGACAAATATAAATTTTCAATTATAAGGTGACTTTTTAAAGTTTAAGTCGGTATATCATGAGGGTCCAAACTTTCTTTAAAAAAATCAGTTATTCAGAGAATTTTATTACTGTGCTTGCTTGTATGATATTGTCATTTTATAGTGTGTGTCTCAGCCAAGACAACTTTAAGTCGGTATATCATGAGGGTCCAAACTTTCTTTAAAAAAATCAGTTATTCAGAGAATTTTATTACTGTGCTTGCTTGTATGATATTGTCATTTTATAGTGTGTGTCTCAGCCAAGACAACAATGTTGATACAAAAAGGATCTAAATTAAATTTGATTTCCCAGCGGCTGGAAGATTTACCGGCAAGAAATTTCCTTTCCTTGGAGGGTTACATTCAGGTAAAGCTCCAAAAATGCAATTGAAAATTTCACCCTAAGTAAATATATTTGCATTTACATTCTTCTGATTTTTTGGTACAAGTGAAGAATTACATAGCAAAACTTAGTTTACATCTCATCCCGAAAGCAGTATCAGACAAGGAAAACACACAACTACAACTTGCAGACAATTGGGCCCACTTATGAACTACATCTAAAAGCACATGTTCAGGCTTAAATATGAAGAAAATGACACATATTCCTTTTCCTTGGTCTGTGTAAAGTAAGTTGAGGATAATTATGACTGCACCACCGGATATGCATAACTTGTTTATAGCCTATGTTTCTTTTGTTTTAATTATAACTAAAAATAGAAAAAACAAGAGGTCAGAAATACCAGATGAGTGTGATTTTCTACGTGTGGACTAAATATGAGGGGTCGAACAAGATACATGACTTCAATCTAGAAAAAGAAAAAAAGGTAGATCTACAGGAAGACTCCATTTTAGCATCTACAACTATCAGGACTTGCGATAAAATATGGAGTTTCATTCAAGGAAACATCAGCATGGTAAAATATGAATTAATTAATACATAGCAATGGATTACTAAATTTCAGAAATGAACATTCCAGTAAGATCCTTGGAGTTTGTTCAGAGAAAGATGAGGGAAGAAACTCCGAATATGGGATTTGGCATGAGGAAAATGCAAGAGGTGCAGAAGATCGGGCGTGTGAAGGAATAAATGAAGTCCTACATCACAATAACAACTTCAAGCATAAACATGAATTGTTAATTCAAGAGTGGATTAAGAAAAAGATATCAAAGACTGTTCTGACCCCAATGATAACAACCAAGAAAAACTGAATCAGCGAAAAGAAAAGAAATACAGTAATCCAAATTCTACCTCGTGTAATCTGACCACATTGGGATGTTTTAGAAGCTTCAACGTCCCGATCTCTCTCTTTATCTGCAAAAGAACATGTGAAGAATCTCAGCAACAAATCAACATCATCAAATAAAAAGGGAAGAAATAAAGCCAAATTTAAGGGAAACCATAACGAAAAACACCTTCTGGGCAGAAATTCTCTGCACATGGCCGAAGAATTCGTAGACATCAACTTCTCAATAAAGCCAACAAGCCCAGAAGTACAAGAGACCCAAAAGAAGTTGCTAGGAAAGCACAAGATAAAGACGAAACAACTGTTGCAGTTCTCCAAGCACACTGAACGCCAAGAAATTACCAGATTCCGGAGAAAGACTCCAAGAGGAAGAACATCCTTGTGGTATAAGAAGAAAATCAGAAAGAGCTTATTGAGATTCAAACGAGAACCAGATAAAGGAACTTGGAACCAGTTCTCAGGTAAAATGAAGACCCAGAAATTACTAGATCCCACAGTGAATATTTTCACCAAAATGAAATAACATTGTTGTGAATTACAAAGAAAAACCATAAGAAAAGCTTGAAATTTTGTAAGGAACCAAAAATTAAAAATTTGGAACAAGCCATTGCAATTAAGCGCACAGAAATTTAGAAGAGAACCTAGAAATTAAAACTTTGACCAACTTACTCCTGTTCTCCATATACAGTGAACACCAAACGAGAAACAATACCTGAAAACTGAAACAGGGCCCTTGTTGCCCAAGAAGAAACACCCAATAAACACGAAATTTTTTGAAGAGGACCCAGAAATTAGAACTTGGCAGCTTTAGTGTACAAATACATTTACCACCCAGATATTAGCGAAAATTTTGAAACAACAGCCAAGTTTTCCAGACCCCATACACAATACCTGAAACCTTAAACGACAAGCGTGTTGACTAATACAAGAAAACCCATTCAAAACAAAAGCAGAAATTAGAAGGACCCAAAATAAGGTTTCCACAGAAAAGAGCAAACTAAGACCAAGAGAGGTTCTTCTCTCACCTGATCAGCAATATTGAGGTCCAAAATCCTCTTCTTCTCCAAAATCTTGACAGCAAATCCCTGCCCTGTTTCCAGATTCTTTGCGTACTTAACCTTCCCGAAGTTCCCTTCTCCAAGAGTCCTTCCTACCTCGTACTTCCCCAGTCGCATTCCCTGCTTTTCCGCCGCTCTCACCATGAAAGAAAACTGAGTACAATTATAGGCCCTCTGCTTCTTCGTCTTCTTTATTTACAGAGAGATGACAATCTGCAGAGAACCGGTTAATAAATAAACGGTTTGACGATCCAAAAACTATAGAATAGAGTCCGTTTGAATGCGATTGTTTGAGATGATTCCGCCAACAGATTTCCCAGGAGTTCAATTATGATGATAGAAAAGGTTGCCTACACGGAATACGACGCCACGAATTACCCATTCAACCATTCTTTATTTCCATACGACAATTCACATTATTAATTGACAACGAGTCTTTTACACGAACTGGCCACCGATTTTTTCTTTAAGCTTTCCAGTTTCAACGCCTCTGTTTACCAAACTACCCCTATTTTGGTTCGAAAAACCAGAAAACGTCGTATTTGTCGCACTACTAACATCTCTCTGTCTCTCTCGATTGCAAACTTGAAATTGGATTTCTCTTTCTTGGAGGATGTTTGGTGGGACTCACCGACCAACTGGGTCCACATCGTAACCGTTCATCTTCTTATAAAAGCTTCGAACCTCCAGTTTTGGGAGGTTGTATATGTGAACCATTGATTTAAAGTCTCTCACCATTTGGGGAGGTTTGTAAGTAGCCTTAGGAATTAAGAATGCTTCTGGGAGGAATCATTGACAGGTTATGTTATTCAATATTGATATGGTCGGTCCATTGATGGAATTGTCCAACTAGTGCAGACCTTCCCCCAGTGATCTCATTATTGACGAATACTGACAAATGTAGCCGGAAAACCTTGAACGCTGCCAGAGTTCGCTGCTAACCAAACTGTTTGGGGTCTCTAACTGCCAGTCACCTCCTCTGGACCTCTATCTAGTTTTGATTCCCTTGGGTTTTGGTTGGGGTTTAATTTCCCTCAGCCCGCCTGGAAAGTTCATCTACCTTCTGGGTTTTGGGGTTCCTTCATCTGATGATAGCTTCAAGGGAGAGGAGAGTCAGTACGGATGACCCTCATTTGATGATAGCTTGAAGGATCAGTACTGTAGGAAATCAAAGTATACAGAAGAGGAAAGTCAGGAAATCTCTTCCGGAAAGACAGACAAGGAGAAGAGGAGCAGGGACATGAGAAACATCCTGAAAAACCAGGGAAAGGGTGGCAACAACAAAGATCTAGGAGGAACAGAAAGACTATGGAGATCCTGGCGGTATCTTTAGCTGAAAGAGATAAAGGTAGACTTTGCGATTAGGAGTGCTCGAGATGTGGGTATATTAACTTTAAATTCCATATCAATGTAGACGCGGGTAAAAAATATGGGAGAACAGGGACAGACCAAAGTTAACGGCCCACCCCCAGTTAGGGAAGACAGAAGAGAGCAATCACAGTGGAATTCTCTTCCCAAGGCTTATTCACCTAATCAAGCAGGCAAAAGTACCCAGTCTCAGCAAAATTGATTGTTTCTTAGTTCCCAATGAGTGGTTGCAGTTCTTTCCAAATGCTGGGGCAAAGGTTATCCACAACTTGATGTCAGACCATTAACCTTTTACTCGTCAGATTCTATTACTTCCTGAGGATCACATCCTTTCAAGTTTTGAGTTGGCTTGGTTGCAAGAAAAGGGCTGTCTGGAGACGTTGGAGAATTGGTGGAGAGGTAAAGAAGTTGCATGGACCCCAGGCAAGAGATTAGCATTGAAGTTAAGGCCTTTGAGCTTATTTCCAAGAGGATTCCTTCCTTACATAAGCAGAAATTAGTTGTGAAAAAGCAGATTTCAAGTAAACTTGATCTTTGATCAGTAAGGAGGAGGATTCCTTCCTTACATACTAGGAATTCAAAGCAAACTGCTCATGCTTGCTTCATAACTCTTTGCTCAGAAAAAGGAAAAAAAAAAGAAGCATCTGCACTATCCCTAATCAATGACGAAACTACATTTTAGTGGATGTTATTATAAGTTTTAGTAGTCGTATGATTTCTAGGTTATAAGACTCTAATAGGGAGACATCATAGTTCAAATCCAACAGTTTGTGGGACAAAACTCTGCAGTCAAGCGTCCTTGGCCCACATCAGTACTAAAATTGGTAGGCTCAGAACCATTCTTCCTGTTTCTAAGATTTTCCTCGTCTAGGATTTGATCATGACAACAGGTTTAGAAGCTTTAGCGAGCTCAAAAAATGTATGCACCTTAATGTATTGGGTGCTATTGCTGAGTTAAAAAAAAGGAATAGCCCCGGTACACGAAGCTCCTGTGTATATTAGGTTCGCAAAAAAGAGAGACTACAATAGTCTTTAGTACGCAGCTTTACCTTACATTTTTTACCATAGTCTGTTTCTATGCCTTGAACCCATGACCTCAAGGTCCTACAACGACAATTTTACTGTTGTTGAGGTAAAGCTTAAAAATGACTTTGATCCACAATTCCAAACCATTCCACAGTTGCAAGGAAATGGGCACCAGCCCATAGCCAAGTCCTCAACTTGAAAGGCTGGGCCCATCCAAATGGGATGATATTCTATCATGTGGAGCACTTCAGATGAAAGGTCATAATCAGGCCGATGTTTTCTGGTGGAGGCCCACAAGCTTGCCTTTCAATTCTTATACAAACGTCATCGGACAAGCTAAAATCCGTCAACGAATCTAATCCTTTCGCCTGTCCATACGATTTGGACCGATTATCCTCCAGTTGCAACTAAAATTACAGCCATTTTTGTTACAGTAAAATATAAATAATAATCCTCCTACCTTAACTTTGTAGCCCCTGCATTTATTTAACTATTCTGAAACAAAGTTGGGTTACTCGACAAATCCGTAAACCCACTTTTACTTGACGAAATATACTTACAAGGGGAATCAAACTACGAATTGGGAGAAGGAAATTCTTCTTCGGATAAGTCCTAGTAGAAAATTGACGTATAGACCAAATAGGACGCTTCCAAATATCTAGTCAATGGCTTGTACACGGAGGTTGAGTAGAACACGGGCAATGATTCCATTCTACTGAAAAAAAAATTAAGTAATCTTCAAGACTGTCAATCTATCAGACTAGGATTGGACCCACCCATTTCAAGATCATGACCACTACAAACACAATCGGTTCCGTTGCGTGTCGGATAATTCTTCATATCCTATCCTAGATGTATGAAAAATTAGACTTTCCTAGGAATAATGACCAAATTTGATTGGCTGGATCAAATTAAGCGACCACTAATCAAATATGATGGAATCATTCAGATCGGTTGGACCTGTCCAATTCATCTAAGGCCCTAGCAACCTTCCAAATTGCCTGTTAAACTTCCGTGGGAGATTGGATAATCGATAAAAAGACGTGTAACCGTTTAGAATATTGAAAACACCCAGGCCCAATATGGATAAGAAGAAGATACCATGAGCTAATAAAATAAGGAAAAAAGACACGTGGCTGTACGAGACGCAGACGTTTACAGGGAGCGTCTTTATAATTTTTTCCTTTTCTTGTGTAACGTAATCCAAAATTTATGGCTCTAAAGGCACCCAAAGTGGTGGGAATGGCCCAGTCAACTTTCTCGTGTATTTTTTAAGGCCATAGTTTTTTCGTAGCATCCGAGAAGCGATTATAAGAATACAAACAAAACAAACCATGATCTAATCTTAGCACACTTTTGGCAGTTTATAGCTCGAGTTAGGGATGACGAAGGGTTGGGCTAGCTAGGGACCCTGACCCTAATTGACCTGCAAGTGTCGGCTTCAGGCTAATAAATCTGTTGTTAGGCACAGGGCAAAAATTGTGACCCCAACTCATCATGGGTCAGCCCCTAAAACGTTAGGGGTCTAGAACATTTTTGTCCATATATTTACTAAGACGCCGCCTTCATATATTTTTTGAAAACACGTAAGTGCAAGGGTGTTTTTGATAATTAAGTGACTAACTTGATATTTTGTTATAAAGTTTATTTGATAATAGTTAATTAAATTTTCAAATATTAAATGATTTCAGGTGGTGTTAGGGTCAGGGCCAATACTTCTTTCTTTCTATTATTGCACGCTCATGAGAAATTCGTGAACTTCAAGTGCATTCGCCTATAAAAACCTACTTATGAAATTTTTATTTTTCGTACAGACCCTGCGAAACACTCCATCTCAAACACAGAGGTTTTCTACAAAAATCTATCCATACAAAATTATGTGGTTTTTGTTTATCAATAGATAGAGACACATAATGGGTCCTAAGCGAATGAGAAAAGAGGAAAAGTTTACATTCATCTGATTCCGAATTAAAGAAGAAAGAAGTTTACATTCACACCTAATGAAAATAAAATTTCCTTTTCAAGAACAGGTGAATGAAAGTTCTTCAAAATCTATTTCCTCGTTTAGGTGGAAACTCTTAAAAATAAAGGGAAGAAGGAGAATACAGTTTTTATCGCAACTTTTCCTTTCTGATTTCAGTCAAAATCTTAAAGATCATGTCATCGATAGATCAACGGTGTCGATCATCATGACATCCAACACGAAAAATAAGACAAGCAAAACAAAGGCATGGTCAAACTGGACACTTTCTGGGTCCACATGTCATGTGAGCCCAATGGCCCATCGGATTAACTACGATAAGATGATCCTAACCCTCGATCCATGAACCTTTCTGCTACAAATGACCCACTGGCTTTTGCCGATCCAACTCTAATTGGTGGGGTATCCTGGATCAAGCCCACGTGGATCCGTCAATGTTACACAAGTTTGAGGGGATGAGATGTGACAATCCTTCTCCCTAGCTCGTGGCACCGACCGTCTCCGCGTCGGTCTTTTAAAGTACCGACCAGGGGCTTAAAGGTCATCCGGTCCGTAGATCAGCGGTGGGGATCAAGAAGTTGGTCAAACTGGTCGGGAGACGAGAAAGCAGAAGTATGCGTAACGATGGCAAAAGCAAAAAAATAAACACGAAAAACGTGTTTCTTCCCGGAGCAAATACCTAAAGCAAGGCCATCTACCCGTTCCTTCCTTAAATGTCTGTAGGTCATAACCCTCCAACACAGGCGCGATAGCCGGGCGTACTTGAAAAAACCAGCTCCGTTTTTATACGAACACCCCTTCCTTCTGCGTAGGGAAGCAGGTGGAATTAATTTCGATGCCAGCAAACTCATTGCTTGGTACACATCTTTGGGTGATCATCGAAATAGACAGAAATCAAGTGAGTCGGAAGACACGGACCACATGCAAGCATTTGTGGCCAACGGGGCAGGCACGACGTGGGTAACGGCCATCCATAGCCATTTTGCGGATAGAAGTTGGAAATCGAGGGCCACGAAAAGTGAATGACTTAAACTGAAAGCCACTTTTGGAACATTATTAACCCTTAGGTCGTAAGCTGAATGCATGATTGGTACTCATTATTTGGTATTGTGTTGCAGTGCAGGTCTCCTTCTCATTTCCCCATTTTCAACAATAGACCTGCCACACTTTACATTTGTGGTTGAGATTCTCCCGTTAACAGAAACTTTGATCAGATCTGTGGTGTTCCTTGTTGGGCCCGGCATTTCGAGACAAGGCGAGGACAATCGATCGACTAATTGGACAAGTGCGGGGCCACCATCCCCAAGGATGTATTTATCTGCCTATATTTGGTTGTGAAATGTCTTGTAACTATCAGTTATTGGGTCACAAGGCAATTAGTTCGATTAAACAGTCCTATCCATCGAATCAACGGCCTGTGTAAACTCACTAAATACCGTAGATCGTAGGGTTAGAAAAGTTTGATAAGCTAGACCTACAAAGAAGGAACAGACACGTTGGATCACTTGAACTCATTGCAGAACCATTTCCCACTTCCTTTTATCTAGGAAAGAAAGATCAAGGGAGAGAAATTTTGTAATACTCGCTATTTTGTAGAATTTTCTGAAAATGAGAATTTTAAAAATTTTAAAATTTTAAAGATGAAATTGTAAGCTAAAACCTCAATATTTGAAATGTGTACAAGAAATGAAATTCAACAACACTAAGAACGCTAAAATTGAAGACTGGATGAAAAATAACCAATTTTTTATTTTTTTTATTTAATTAAATAAACTAAAAAGGTAGAATGGTAAATTCACAAGTGAGGCCCACAAAATCAGCATTAAAATTCATGATTTGATGGGTATTAAATGAGCATAGTAATAATTACCTTATTTTAGTAATAAATAAATCCAAATTTTTATTTTAAAAATAAAAAAATTCAAAATTTGTATTAATGGGGGACTTTAAATGCGCCTCCCCCCCCTACATTAATCTATTTTCTCCTTGCAATAACCCCCCCTCCAATCAATAACCCCCCTCTCCATTTCGCTTGTCACCTACGACAACGACTACAATGTTGGCAACGACGTAGCATTCCTTCTCTGTGCGCGATAGCATCTCTTCTCCCCCAACACGATGGAGTTCCCCTTCTCCAACCAGCCTAACCTGAGGGAGGCCTGTTCTTTTCCCCTTTACCTATTCGAGCTTCGTTTCTTAAGTTTTCTGTTGGTTAACGTCAGAAAACGTTGTGGATTTGCTGTTTTCTGGCAACTGTGTATACCCTTACTGTTGATGTGAAAATAAACCACTAAAATGGTGTCAGATGGATGATCGGAACCATCTTATGCGTGATGAAACAAAGAATAAACCCATGAAATCTCATAGAAATCCAATGACTAGAGACACGTGAAAAATAGTAAAAGAGGAAATTTTATAAACATGATAAAAATTGAGTAAAACCGTTAGATTCCTGCAAAATCAATTGATAAGAATGTCATAGAGTGAATGTACGTGAAAATCCAGTTAGAATGGGATAAAAATCGCAAGATTTAGATGATGTTAGCATCGCCGACGATGACAAGAGTCCAGTCTTTATCTCCAGCAACGGCTACCAAGTCAGGTTGCGCTTGGGACGCCACCAGAGACATGTGGGATGACACGTGCGCTTGGCGTGCACACATAGTATTCCATACGCATGTCATGTAGTGCGCATCCCCGTGACAAATGATTTATTTATTTGATTAAAACCAATTAATCTGAGCTGCCCATTAACTAAAAGCTCGATTTTGGAAACTACAGAGGTCTAAATTATGATCTAAAACATCCGTTGCGATTGTCTCGACGATGTAAACCTAGATTTAACATGAAAATCTTAATTTGAACACTTTTAAAATAGTCAAATTACAAAATACTATTAAATAACATAGATCAGGCTCATCAAAGGATGATTAGGCCTTAGAAACTAATTATATGTGTCAAATATGAGATGATCTAGGGGATTAGAAAAACAGATCGCATGTGATTGTCAAGAAAAGTGATATTGATCATTGATCTAATCTGGTGCCTTAGGATTGGCTGATCAGAGAGCGATATAACCGTCAGATCGATGTGTAATATAGGACATACATGTAAATCACTAATCAAACATATAAATTAAATGGATCATAATGAAAATGATTGGAATTAACAATCAAATGTTGATTATATGTGATAAAGAGTGACTCAACGGTTCGATCGTCTCCAAACTTTATAAGATGAAAGATATTGACCCTTTATTGATTAAAGGACATTAATTGAATGAATTATGACATAGATTGATAATCAAAGATGGCAGATGATGGTCTTTTTTGACATTTCTCTTGAACAATGCGTTAATTATATTAATTGCAAAATTTCTATTTCAGGGATCCCACCTATTTTATAAAATGTATTATTAGTATTATTATATGCATTGGAAAAAGGTTTAGAAAATTCAGGGTGTCACATATTTTAATAGGAAAAAGAATCAAGAGAAGAAGTGATTTTCACTGTCTAGTCTCAAACCTAGAGAACAGGAGCCTTTGTGCAACAATAAAGTTGCCATCGTATGACTTGAGGTCATGGGTTAAGGTGTGGAAACCACTTCTTGCATAAATGCAAGGTAAGAATGTGTACTATAACCTCTTCTAATCCATCTCTCCTCGAGACCCTGCATATGCGAGAGATTTGTTCACCGGAGCTGTCCTTTTTTTAGTCTGCAACCCAACAATTGCAGGTAACTTTCTGTCATCGTGGCACTTCGTGCACAAACCTAATTGAACCATGATAGGACAACCATGTCCGACTTTTTATGGTTCAAATGTCATGTTGGTTGAGAAATCCTAGCCCTCCAGTCCATACTATTTGCAGAGGAAACAGTTGTGATGATCGTTGGATGCCACCCTCACTATAATCTAATGAAGGAAGCCCACCATCACAAGTGGGCTCACCTTTGGATGATCTCCCATATCGAATTTCAAGTGGCCCCAGGAATGACACCAATAGTGTGCTCTTAAAATCCAATCAAGGGGACTACTTTGACTGTTTCAGAAAAGTACATTTTGTTTAATAATAAAGAAATAAACAGTACTGGACCACACCGATGGTGGCCTCTAGATGTAGCCTAATGAGTAAGATCTGGGTTCCACAACGAGATATGGATGACCAAGCAAAGTTATTGGCCTTTGCTTTTTTAAGTTGAATGTCAAATGGATTGTCCCATTTACCTGACTAAAGTATATCACAAACGAACGCTTCAACCACTTCTAGTAGAATCCAGTCTAGGTTTGACAGATCAATGGGCTAGGACGATCTCATCTTATGAAGGTGAAACCAGTACCAATAATTGGACTTTGTCTTTGATGAACAAAGTCTATCAAGCCCACATGTGAACAGGAGGAGGTTTCCTTCTTTGAATGTACACATCTTTTTGGTGTTTTAGACAACAGGATAAGTTTATGTAAACTAGGATTTGAGCATGGGCTAGTAATAACGTATCTTTTCGAGTTTTATCTTACTTTCATCTCATAAGCAGCTCAATTTCATGATAATTTTAACTATTTATCTTAGTTGTTTTGAGGTAAATAAGTTATAATTCAAAATTCATATTAAAAATAGCTAAAAGAATTTAGTGTTCAAATTGCTTTAAATATGTAATTTTTAAGCCTTTGAGTTGTCACGATATGAACTTAAAGTCGAGGGTTCGAAACTTGGAATCAACCTCTTGCAAAACATGCATGATAAGACTGCATATTATAAACACTTGTGGTCTGCTTGGGGAGCTTCGCGTGCCTTTTTTAGCTTATCAATAGCAAAATGTTTAAGATAAACAGTTTGATTACTAAAAAATGAACTACACGTGTACTTTTACCATAAACTCCAAAAAGAGGGTGTGAAATTAGTAACACACGGAGTCCTTTTAGCTTAAAGATAAGATTGTTGAAGTGTGAAGGATGATCATTGAGCAACTCATGATCATCTACTTAAAGCCACGACATTTCTGACTCCAGATCAAGGATATATAAGGCGGAACCATTGACGGCCAGGAGAAGAGTTTAAGCCATCAACGGTCAACAATTCGTGTTGGTAATAAGCGTCTAATTATGTAATTAGCACATAATTATTATAAGTTTCGATAATCATGGTCCATGAAGAAACAGACAAACTAATCCCAAACAACACGCAATCGAGATCTCCCGACCGTTTTCAGAACATCTTTTCAAGAAATCAGCCACAAATAAAAAAATAGAACGAAAAAGAAGAATAAAAGTAGATCTGATCTTACTCACCACTTACAGATAATCGATAACGACTGAAAATTGTATCTAAGAATAAGTGGAAAATCCAAGGAAATCGAATAAACTTACCTTGCTTTTTCCGGCGAATGGTCGACGATTCTTGAAAGGATGAAAAGCCAGAGCCGACGGGAAGCAGTCGCCTAAACAACAGACGGGAATAGCAGATCCGACAAGAACGGGCCGTTTTCTAGTGAAACTAAGGGAAGAAATTCTTCTCTCTCTCTCTCTCTCTCTCAGTGAGAATGAGAATGGAGGAGAGAGAGGATGAAGAAGGTATTCTCCGGTGCCTTTTTATTTGGTTCGCCGGCGTACGGAATCCGATGCGCAGGGCAACTGCCGTTCCACTTGGCGCTTTTTTATTTGCTCTTTTACACGTGTATTTATTCGGGATTTTGATTGGCTAACTGCGTTTCCCATTTGGAATTTACCAACTTTAGACTTCTTCTGACAGAAATACCCCTATATAATGAGAAGGATGTCCCCAACTAAAACAGTTCTTTCTCATTTTAGCCCCACCTCATTTCTTCATCCAATCTTGACCATGATTATTTGATCAAATAGTAATTGATGGCTTATAATTGTCCGATCATCAAGGAATAAAAAGTCAAGGGACTAGAGCGTGTAAGGTGATTATTACTTGCCTTGTATATATTTAAATCTAATGTGATTTCGGCTACAGTAAAGATAAATCCAAGTGTGCACTTTACTTGCCTCTTTTGTAAGCCCAACAGATGAACCAAATTGCATGCACATTAAGTACTCCAGATTATATTTTTTATAATTCTTAACATAAAAAATTTATAATAAAATGTGACTGTGGTATTTAACTTAAATAAACATAAGACAAATAATTTATGGCTATAAAATTTGGTACTTAGCCCATCAAAGTTGTTTCCCACCTAATGAACGGGGTAGATATACAATGAGGTAAGCTAGTGACAAGTAGAGCGCACTTGAATTTATAATTATTTATATAGAAAGAAAAAAAACCTCTTAAGATATTTAGGTGTTTTAGAGAAAGACAAGTATAAATGCATTAATTTCGCAATGAATACATCTATTACCAAACATACAACTTGGACCATTTCATCCATACATATAATCAATGAATGGATGATATATTAGCATGCTATATCATCAATGAAATGAGTACACGGGGAGAGAGATGAGAATGAAGCCATGATCAGCATTTAATAGCCTAGAAGCCTACCAACTGAGCGGTCAATTAGATATCCAGTAATCCAAAGATCGGGCTGAATGGGAATGGATGGGTCTAGCATGTGGAAAAATGTACTTCATATCATTAGATAAACCTTTCTACAACCAATGGATTCCAAGAAGATAGTTCCTAGGAATATTAGAACTATCCTTTCAGTGATCTTTGGGTTACTAGATATCCAATGTTATAGAATAGGTTGAGCAGCTTGCGTCAAACTGAAGGTGGGATCTATTACAATAATTTGGCATGTAATGTGCTATAGAATAGTATTGCCTTCCTCATCTACTATATACTAAAGCAATAAAGTTTTTGTTCACTATCTCTTCTTTGGATATGTGACAATTTTACCATTTATTTTTCTATTGTTTTGAAATTCTATAACATTTCTTAAAAAATTTCTTTTCTTTTATTTTATCTTGCCTTGTTATTTGGATAAACGGCCCTCTAAAATATATGTTCTCTTTTTCAGCCACATGACAATTCATTAAATGTCTTTGACCATGTCTCATCTTTTCGTCTTTCTTAAAACCTCTTTGTAGACTTATGCATTTTTTTTCCATAAAATTCTCTTTATATTGTATCATTTTCAAATTGAGAAATGATATTCATATATGGTTTAGTTGCTCTCATTGTGAGATATCGTCTCACCTGCCACATATCCTGGTTAACCCAATACAAAATCAAGTTTGGTTAATCCCTTGTGACCAATGATAAACCCATAAAATATCATATAGAAGAAAAAGAAATTTCTAAACTATGACTTACCCTTTTCTTCTTCGTCTTCTTTCTCACCTGTAATTTTTTCTTTCTTTCTAGTCAGAAACCTAAAACAAAATAAAGAAACTCATGAAAACCATTTGCTATGCTCTATATGTCTTCTTCATCACTATGGAGATAAGACACTTATCAAGTCCTTTTCCTCAGAAAGTCTTCAAGCAATGACAGAAAACTTTTGAAGGTTTAGGATTTTGATACAATTAGGGTAATAATACAGTCCAACCTATAAATCTAGATATTGTAATAATTCAATATGGGGTTTTCTTATCTTCATATATTTTGATCAATCTCCAAATATAAATGTGGGTTTCTATTAAGGCAAGAAAGAAGTTTTGTGGCAACAATAGCTCTTGTAGACAGGGGTTAAGAGAGAGAATTCTAAGTCTAGCTTGAATTAGACTAGCATGGCAAGGTATGATTAATTTTCCTAGTGAAGTTTATTGATGTTAGTAACAAGACAGGGCAGGATTATGAACTATTGAATGCAACTTGTTTCCATGAACAATCAGTTAGACCTAATTTTCCATTTGAAAATGAAAATAAAAGGAGATCTTACCTCTCTATTAGATATTTTATGGCGGCATGGGATTAGGCTTTCAATGATTGTATATCTTGCTACCTTTGCAGCCTCAACTCTTGCATTAAACAACACCATTTCATTGTTTTATGACATTTTAAGGACACCTAATAGATGCTCACGATTGTTTGACTGCTACAAAATTTAACCAAACCATTACAACTACTTATGCTCATTTTAAACGTGTCATTTGAACTTAATATACTGAGGTCCGGGTCACATGTCCATTCCCCAAACTCACAAGGCTATGATCCTAACAAGGGAATCAACACAAAAGGAGCATTCTAATGAAAATATAGCTTTCATGGATCAATGGAGTTTGTTGTGGTCCATATTTTTTGGCAAAACTAAGTCTTCTTGCTCCAAGTGACTCAACACCTACAAAGCAATGCACTCTTTCATGTATTAATGAAATTCTCATTCATTGTTGCAGTTTTGCTAGCCAAGAACGAAGATGAAGATAGAAAATTTTTCCTCTTTATCTTTCACTTTACGGGAATAACTCAGAATGGGAAAAATGAAAAATTTTCATTTCTCACAACTGGAATCTATTTGTTTATTTATTTGTAGTCAAAGGGAGTTAACCATAGTTGGATATCACATGGGTTTAGTTGGACACCTTGAATTGAGATGCAGTTAAAGTGGCTCAGAATATAAGCTCTCTCTCTCTCTCTCTCTCTCTCTCTCTCTCTCTCTCTCTCTCTCTCTCTCTCTCTCTCTCTCTCTCTAATGTTTTCTAAAATCTCTTTCAAGATTTTCTTCTTCTTTTTTATTTCCTAGGCACTTTTCCCAAAATATCTTCATATTATAATTTATATCCTTTTCAAATTGGAAATCAAATCTGCTTTTAACAATAAACCCATCTATCTAGTAGTATATATTAATGTAAATAAATTAATTTATATATTGATATAAATAAAAATTCTTAAGAGGAAAGAAATATTTCTCAAATAGGCAACGTCCTCTTAATGATGTAAGTCATCTAATGGTCTAAACCATCTAACAAATAGTCTATATTAATGTAAACACAGGATCATAAGAGGAAGCAAATCCACAACTTATGCCCCTATGTGTCACGGCCTAGCCAATATTATTTTATTTTATTTTATTTTTGTATTAGATACAATTTTTGAGAATTTCTAGATTAACAGCATAAATTTTTGTCTCTTTCTATTTTATACATATAAACAAATTAGCTTCTAATACTACTCTATCTTTTTATATTTGATAGGCATGCTATCTTAGGAAACAAACATCGAAGAGGACTCTTACTACATATAAGCCCAAATATTTAGTAATCCAAACTGCTCATCATCTTGACTCCTTATTAAGTACACCTTAGACTAAAATATTTTAATAAATCATCAAGCTCTATGATTCAACTCAAGAACTAAAATAGTATCAATATCTTATGTCATTTACTGATATATCTTATACCTACTGCATACATTAAAAGATTGTCAATATCTTATGCCATTTACCCTGAGCATGGCCTAGCTTCCTAATATATATCTAATTTATGAAAGGAACTTGATTAATACATCACAAGAAGGATATTAGGATGATTAATAGGAGATGATAAGGATATAACTATGATTGAGTCTCATAAACCTCTCTCCAAACTAATGGTTGACGGCCAATAAAATTAACCTTGGGTTCAAGGTTTGGTACTCTCTATTCATATCAGAAAATAAGAGTGACTAATTGTCAATAGTATTTGAAAAGCATGTGTAATTGATTGTCTGTAGCATTTGGGGATTTCAATGCCTACTTTTAACAAATAATTAAATAAGCATAGAATCAGTGCCTAATTGTAACAAGTAATTAAATAAGCATAGAATATACCACCATCAAAACAAAGGGTTTGTTAGTAGTTTATTTCTTTTTTGGGTGAAAGATATGGTAGTAATTGACATTATATTTTAAAGGCACATGCAAATTGTGGCTTTCATTTCACATGCAACTTGTGTCTTTCCATTTAATACTGGAGTATATGAGTTGCATGTGTGCATGTGTGACAGAGATTCCGAAAAGCTTATTTAAGTAACTCTGACTTGGTGGAAATTTGAGTTGATTCTAAGTCAACTCACTGACAAAATATAGCATTGCATGTTAGGTTGGGTTTGAACCTAAGACCTCCCATGCCACTATAAATAAAAAGAACTTAATTTAAAATCCCGTGCAAGTTTTTGCAAGTCATGCCTTATAGAAAAAGAAGAAGATGGTTTTTCCAAGTCACTTCAAGTTAACTCAACTCTCTTCCCTTCCAAGTCAAGTTAAGTTTTAGAGTATTTGCATGAAATTATCTGGTACCTTTTCGAGTATCGAAGATCCAAAGCTTTGTTGCATGTGAGTGCCTCTTTGATTATTTGAGTGATTCAACCCATTCATTGGATTCATGCACCACTCCCCCTACCTAGTACAATATAGACGAGTAAAAATTTCATTCAATGAGTACCTCTAAGGTAGGCCCCTTCAAATGTGATGATGCTAAAAGAACACGAGTGCGGGCGTGCACACACACACACTCCTAGATTAATGGTACATATTTTAAGAGAGAGTCCTACCTTAGGGGTACCAATTGGATAAGGATTTTTGCACTCCCATGGTGAATCCTGAACATGTTATCACTCAAAAATTAAGAATGAGGGCCTGCTTGTAAAAGACACCCTGGGAGACTCCAGCACTTGATCCATCCTAATGAGTGTATATATGTACACATATTCTAATTAACGTAATGGAGAGAGAGAGAGAGAGAGAGAGAGAGAGAGAGAGAGAGAGAGAGAGAGAGAGAGAGAGAGAGAGAGAGAGAGATGTGATTTTAACTATTTACCTTTAACCAAAATATAAAATTTTGAATAAATTATTATTTTTTAGATTGCATTATTAGCTTGGGTAGAACTTGATGAAAAGCCAACCACCTTCACCCCCCCCCCCCCCCCCCCCCGTCTCTGTGATAACGAATACTATCCATGACTTGTCCATGTCGAAAAGGTAGCATAGCCCTAATATCTACCTCTCGAACAAAAAACTAGGTTTCTTCTTTTCTTTTTTCCCTTTTCATCTCTCTCTCTCTCTCTCTCTCTCTCTCTCTCTCTCTCTCTCTCTCTCTCTCTCTCTCTCTCTCTCTCTCTCTCTCTCTCTCTCTCTCTCCTAGGTTTGTTCTTTTCCTTTTCTCGTGACAAGTTCCCAAACTAGAGAAAAAGTTGGATTATATATATTTTTATCTTTGTCTTCAACTTCATTATAGCAAGTGTTTAAACTGCAAAGGAAGTTAGATTGCTCATGATCTTCATGTTGAACTTCAACTTCTTAGCAACAAGTGCCCAAACCAGATAGAAACATTCTATATGAATAATGATGATCTGAGATTCACAAACTCCAAGAAGAAGATGTAAAGACTCATCATTTCTACTAGCATTACTAGTAAAGCAATAGTGATATGAAAGATTTGAAATTAGGCTTTAATTAGCTACATTAAGGACACCGTGGTGCTGCCAAATAATAGCACTAACAAGTCTCTAGAGTTTGAAGTCAATCTGTAGCTAACCTACTTGTTTGAGTATGTACTAAAATTGTATATGATCTATTGGGAAAAGAAAAAAGAAAAAAAGAAGCTTAACTTAATACTAAACATCCATAAGACGAGAAGACAAACAATAAGAGGTATTTTCAATTGTGTTGTGGGCTGTTGCATGGAAGAGTTAAGATTGATTTTCTTGCCAGGAGACATGAAGAATGGATTGATATGGGTTTGTACTTTGTTTTCTCTACAATCAATAGTTGATAGAGGAGGAAGTGAGAGGAAGAAGCACGCTAAGGGATTACTATTTTATTTAATTCTTTATATTTTGATTAAAATAAAAAACTAAATTGCAACCTAACTGGGTTTGGTTTCATCAGGTTAAAAGGATGCGTGTCAAAACGCTGAGTGGCATGTACTTCTTCTCACGTGCTACAACATGTATTGTTAGACTTTCCTTTCTTTCTCAAACAAGTAGGAATAATATGCTATAACATATACAACATGTATCATTAAGGTTATATCATAGTGTCTTAAAAATTGGACACGGCCCTACTTGTTTTGATTTCTCATTGATCTAAACCATTGATTGCATTCGGCATTGTAGCCAAGCTTACTAATAGCCGTTTTAGCGAAAGCTAGCCTTCGACCTCGATTGCCCATCGCTTCTAGCTACCTTATTCCATCACTTGAGATCCAAGTCAGCAACAACAAAGATCTATTGTTTCCTCCATAAAAATAGGTAGAGATCTATTAGTAGCATACTCGATCAAACGGGTGATTTTCTCAACTACTACGGATCCTCTACTAACCCCAAGAACTAATAATCCATAACCCCAATTGCTATGGGAATACCATTTAGTTGACCTGTGCCTGTTTGAATAGCTTTAATTACATTAGCTACTAGAGCGTAAACTACTCGTTTTTCCTTCCTCACTAGTATAGCATGATGAGCCCAAGCTACAATAGCTCCGGATGAAGTGGGAATGAGGGTATTAAGAAAAGGGATTTCTAGGAACGAATTCACAACCATATGGCTGATTGGTGATTACTAGAGATTCTAGCTTCATGCAGGCTAGTTGTAGCTTGCAATCTGAATTGAGGATGGGTTTTTAGGGTTAGCTCCCCCTCGCAGGATCGCAACCCTTTGTCCTAGCCATTGTAGCACGTGTGTCTCGCAGGGCAAAAGGGGCATGATGGTGGAATAAGTGCCAAATGTCTTATTTCTTAAGGAACACAAACTCTTAGCTTTTTGTCCATTTTTAGTTACAAAATGGACTGTGCAATATGTTTTTATGTTGTCCATTTGCAGCTTAAAAATGGACTAAAAGACAAGGTCTTAGGTTATCTATAGATGGGATATTTGATACTTGAGGCCATCTTGGATAGGTTAATGTAACACACCGAGTTTTTATAACATTTTTATATAATAATAATAGTAATAATAATAAATATGGTCAAGTTCCCTTAGTGAAAAAGTTCTATTTACTGATAATTTAAAAACATTCATTTTAAACGCCCCCTCTCCTTGACTGTTACACCACTTCCAAAACATCATCAAAACGATTACAAAATTTATATACATATGTTGCAATAAATTTAAATCAAAACAAATATCAAATCCAACATCAAAACCAAAGGATCATTTATTTTAAACAACAAATATCCAGAAAACATAATGATGTAAACCAGGGTCTATCCATCATAACATTCCACCATACTCAATAACATGTCCATAATGTATAAATGTCATAATCAAACTCAATTAAGAGTGTATACAGTCAATAAGATAAATCTGAAATAGAGTCTATTTAACTACTCATGTCACGCTGTCTATTAGCAAAATAAAGATGGTCCTCATTGCTATCACTATCCTTCTACATCCTTGCCTTTCTTACTGTCGCGCTTAATATCTAAGGCATTGCAAAACAAAGCAATGCCTTAGCAAGCAATTGCTTGTGTAGGTGCAGAAGCATTTAATGAAATGCAATCATGGCATGAAAAGAATAATCCAAATAATAAAAGCTGATAAGAGCGTATGGCATAATAGCCATGGAATACAACTGTCATGAATCATATAGATACTATAATCAAAGTATCATGCTAAATAAAACAGGAGTCACATGTATGTGGAAACATGAGTATGATGCAATATCAATGAGCATACAATAAACAAGTAGGCCTCCCCACGATGCATGGGTCCCACGAGTGTCCCCTACACTCGTACAATAGGTCATGAGTACTCATACCAATACACTAAGTGTCGTCACAACTAGGCACCAAAATGTTATATCCAGTCTCATCATGCATACACACATAATAAGTGTATGGATTGTCATGCTGTAGTGGTAACTGTACTTCTTAGGTCTACCGACTACTGCTTCCCGTCAACACTGTAATGAGAGACTCGCTGTCCATCCCCGTGGGTGGGCTCGGATTAGTAGTGTGGATTGCCCATACTATCAATCCCTACCTAATGCCATCTGTGAGCAGGTGTCTATCATCTCATAAAATCAGAGGGTGGGTGACCTACCCTAATCTCTCCTAGCATGACATCCACCTGGTGAAAGTACTCGTCATAAATCACAAAATACAAAAATCACAAATCTCATAAAAACCAGGAGCACTCGTGGCTCAACATCCCAAGGCACCCCCTTCATCCGGGGGTTAGCCTCTCAAGGACTAGCCACTAAGCCTCCATCCTTAGTTCTATAAAAATTATTTAATCTCATTGATGCAATAAAGAGTATATATTCATAATCTATGTACAATGTCCATAAGTATCAATACCAAAAAAACCCGATCGAATGAAATCCATTCAAGTATCATCAAATCTCAAGTCAATCATAGCATTAAACTTATAAATCATAAGGCATAAAATGAGAAGTCATGTCACAACAATCCAGTCAATCAAGATGTTATGATATGGTGAGATTTTAGAAAAACAATGTGAAACATTAAATGTCATCACCTACCTCAATGAGAAAACAATCACTAAATCAGACGCGTACTCCTCTCAAACTGCATGCTTTGATACACCTGTCATTATCACAGTACTGTTTCGTGTTATTCAATTTCATCTATATACCCTTATATCAATTTTACTATTTATTTGTCCAATGATTCTCTTATCTAACTTTTGATCTAGATCAACGGGATCTAGATCACCTGAATTATCTTTATTATTCGAATTTTCAGACATCCAACTCTCATCTACTTGATCTGATAATGAATCAAGTTGAGATTTGTTATTTTAAGATATTGTGATCATTAAAGGGTCAATCTATTCTATCTTAAGGGAATTTGAGATGATCCAACAGTTGGATCATTCTTAATCATCTTGATTTCTGGTTTGATTATGAATTCTAAACTTAATCATAAAACCAATTCAATTTATTCCAATGTATATTCATGATTTATGCTTCTATCTAACGATCTGATTACTCCCTGATTGATGAGTTTTAAATACTTAGTCAAATTGATGGTCTAGATCAATTCTAAGATGAATACACCTGATTGATTTATTATATCCATTAATTCATCCCTCAGATCATCCAATTGTTCAAGTTCTAAGGCTTGATCATCATCTGATCTGCTAGATCTAAGTAATTAGGTATTATTTCATAGATTTGATCTAATTAGATGTGCTCAAATCAAGATTTAGAAGTTAAAATCATGTCCGCATCATTGAGACAATTTCAATGGATGTTTCAAATAAAAAATTGGGCTTATGTAGCTCCCAAAATTGCAAAATGAACATTTCAGTTCATTTTTGGACAATCCAAATCAAAATCTAGACTGGATGCCCTTTACACTGGACTACATTGGTAGAAACACTTTACACAGCTTTAACCGGCAACCTTTTACATCATAATACACCAGTGAAAACCCTTTACACCAAATTACACCTTTAGGCTTTTTACACCAAACTACACTAGCAGAAATATTTTACACCATATTACACCGATAGTCTTTTACACCGAACTACACTAGCGGAAGTCCTTTACATTGAATTACACCAGTGGCCATTGGGGACGATGCACCGAACCATCCATGCTGTTTTTTATCGATTAGAGTCCCAGATGACCCAATTTTTGTTTTGTTTTGTTTTCACCGTTCTTAGGGTTTTGAGGATCTCTGAATCCAATGAATGGTTCAGATTTTTCAATTGGTGGTATCCTGATCTCAGGTCTATCTTGAAGAACACTTGCACCAATTAGAGCTGATCAAATGAATCATCTATGTGAGGCAAAGGGTATCAGTTCTTTACAGTGACACTGTTCAACAACCGATAGTCAATGCATAGCCTCAACGATCCATCCTTTTTCTTCATAAAGAGGACTGGCACTCCCCAAGGAGACCCACTTAACCTGATGAAATCCTTATCAAGTAACTCCTATAACTGCACCTTAAGCTCTCTCACTGGGGCCATCTTGTATGGTGCCTTAGAGATAGGCGATGTACCTGGCACTAAATCAGTGGTAAAGTCAACCTCTCTACTCGACGGTAATCCTGTAACTCCTCAAGAAAGACATATGCAAACTCTCGCACTACATCGATATCCTCAATATGAGGCTGCCTACTATCCTCAACAGTCACATAAGAGAGGAATGCTCTACACCCTCATGCATAACACCATGCCGCCCTCATAGCACAGATGATACATGTACTAGCCAATCTTTTTCTATCCTGAAACATAAACACGGGTTGCCCAGGTACCTAAAAAACAATCAATTTCTTACAGTAGTCCACGATAGCCCAATATGTGGCCAACCAATCCATCCCTAATATGACATCATAGTCGACCATGTCCAATAGAATGAAGTTTGAGTCCATCCTCACACCCGATATTCCACTGGTATCCCTTAAAGATACTCAGTACCCTCTACAATCTTTCCCACCGGTGTCAAAATATTCAACCCAAATGCCAATTTATGCTTGCACACATCAAGGCAAGATGCAAAAGTACATGAAAAAAATGAATCAGTGGACCTTACGTGACACCCCAAATTTTTATAACAAATATATAATAATAATAATAATACTAGTCATAGTCGGGATCCCAAAATAAAAAATTCTGTTAATTATTTATTCAAAACATTTATTGAAAACCTTTGGTTGTTATTTTCTTTTACCAAAACATCACGATTATAATTTAAAACATAATTAAAATTTTGCAATGATACAATTGAGATAATACACATGTCAAACCAACGTCAAAATCATTAGCGCCTTTATTTTCAAAACAATAAATATCCAAAACATAATAACAATGTGTCCCAGGGTCTATCCATCATAACATCCCACCTCAATGTCCCTCATATGTAATGCTATCATAATCAATTCCATAAATTAAAAGTATACAGTCCATAAAGAAAATCAAATGGTAGTCCTTTTATTAACTCACGTCATGGTCTATCTGTCATAGTAAATAAATCTCCCACTGCTATCATGGTCTATCAACGGTCTTACCTTTCCTACTGTCGCGATCAAGATCTAAGGCATTGCAAAACAAAGCAATGCCTCAGGAAGCTATTGCTCGTGTAGGTACATAGACATTTAATGTAATAACGTTGGAATAAATTGGGAAACAGTGCTAATATAATGAGTAGATTAATCATCCATGAAAATAGAATCATTATAAGTAATGACAACAAAATCTCAAAACATCATATATGATAAAACATGCATCTTATGAGTTTAAAACACGATATGATTTAATGTAAATAAGCATACAATCATAACAGGGCACCCAAAGGTACGTGGGTCCCATGAGTGTCCTATACACTTGTATAACCAGATAATGAGTACTCATATCACTCCTCTGAGTGTCATTTCACCCAGGTATACAACAATATCTCCATGCTCATCATGCAAGCATACATAACAAGAGTATAGATCGTCATGCCATAGTGGCAACCCTCCAAGGTCTCAACACTGCCACTCCTTGTCGACACAATAACGGGAGACTTAACATCCATCCCCCTGGAAAGGTCCAGACCAGTACTATGGACTATCCATGTTACCAAACCCCTACCGAATGCCATCTGTGGGCAGGTGTCTATCATATCACAATCACATCACAAATCTCGGAGGGTGGGTGGGTGGCTGGCCCTATTCCCTCCTAGCATGACATCTACTGGGTGAGAGCACCCATCATAAAACATAAAACACAAAAATCTTGTATCTCGACAACCAAGAGCACTGGTGGCTCGTAATCCCTAAGGCACACCCCTCATCCTAAGGTTAGCCTCTACAAGGACCAGCCACCAAGCTTCCACTGTCCTTTCTCATGAAAACCCATCAGTTTCAATAATGAAATAAAGAAAGATAATTTCTAATTATGCATAATTACGGATTATCAATCTCATGAAATCATCGATCGAAATCCATTCATTATATTATCAAATTCTAATTTCTATCATAACATAAAATACGGAGTCTCATAAAATTGTAGACTAACTAAACAATTGAAATTTACTCACAATCATTCATGATGCTATGATAATTTAAGGTTTTTAAAATCAAAACATAACATTAAATGTCGTCACCTATCTCGATGTGAGATCACTCAACTTAAGTGCATAATCCCCTTATCTTGTACGTTCCGATGTACCTGTCAATACCACTATACTATTTTGTGTTATTTATTTCATCATAAGGGAATTTATGGTGATCCAACCATTGGATCATCCTCAGATTAACAATTTCCCAAGATCTTGGTTAGATCAATGGTCTAGATCAATTTCTAGAGTAGTCACACTCATATTCTCCTTAGAACCCTTATTTATTGTCCTACTTTATCTCATTGTTCAAGTCTTGAGGTCTGATCACCCCTTGATCAGTCAGTTCTAAGTTATTAATTTATGTTTTATAATTTAACTAATTTAAATGTAGTCAAATGTAGGTTTTCAAGCTAAATCTAGGTCCGCGTCGTCAAGACAATCACAACGCATATTTTCAATGGTGATTTGGACTTATGTAGCTCTCAAAATCAAGTTTTTGTGAAAATACTTCATAAATTAATATTATAATTTATAAGAGGTCTAGCGGTGCATTTGCACCAGTTTACACCTGGTTACATCAGCGCAACGTGGGACCCAGCACCGGGGAAGACAACCGGAGTTCGGTCGTCGCTGATGACCCCACAGGTGCCCAAATTTCACAATTTTTGCACCATTTTGCTTGAAATTTTATGTATTTTCCATTTTCAACACTCCTTTGCCTTGATTTTGCCAAAAACTAAGGTTTTTACTCAATTTTCTTCATGTTCTTAAATTTTCCTTAATTATGATTTTTCATGATTTTTGGTGTCATCAGCCATTGGATCTCCTTCAAACTTAAAGGGTTTGTTCCTGGGTTTGTCAAGTACCATATGAACGGATGATTGTGTTTTTAACACCGTTTCATCTTCTAAGTCCTACTACTACAGTAGGGAATACCAAGTCCCTGGAAAAATAGCAAACCCTTGTCATTTTTTCCGATTTCAATGCATGCAACACCACTTACATGCTATACATGGAAAGGGAACAAAGGGTGGAGACTTACCTCGATTAGTTGGGCGGTCATTGACGCTGCCGGAGCTCTAGTTGTTGAAAAAACAAAATTTGTAGAGGTTAGGGTTTGAGGGCAAAGATGCAACGGAGAGATGATAAGAGGAGAAATCTGAGAGAGATAGAGATCATGTTGGGGAGGAGGAAGGGAAGCTTTTCCCTTAAACTCTACCCCCTAACAATTTCTCCAGAAAAATTGTCAAATCTGATAGAGGCGTGTAGAAGGGTCGAAGGGGGTGCCATGATCAAAACAACTCCCTGTATTTCGGGCCCCATCCAAATTACCAATTTGGCCCTCTATCTTTCACGGTTCATAACTTCTCCGTTTGAGCTCCGTTTTATGCGTTCTTTATGTCATTGGAATTCTATAAACACGTACTTTCTAGTTTTTATATTTTTAGGACCAATTTCTATACATAAAAATTTTAATTTAATTTATTTATTTTATCACTAATTTAAGATTAAAAATTGAGGATATTACATCCTTCCCACCTTATTAAAATTTCGTCCTCCAAATTTCAATACATACCTCTATGTAAATAAATTTGGGTGGATCCTCTGCATCTCCTCTTCTGTCTCTCATGTGGCTTCCTATAGTGAATGATGCTGCTAAAGGACTTTGACTAATGTAATAGTTTTAGTCCTCAACTTCTTGACTTTCGTATTCAGTATACGCACAGGTCTCTCATCAAATGTCATATCAGGTTGTAACTCTCTTGAGATCTACTCCAACACATGTGATGGATCTGGCATGTATTTCCTCAGCATGGATACATGGAAGACGTCATGTACATTTGCCAACTGTGGTGGTAAGGCTAGCTGGTACACTACTGACCCAACTCTGTGTAATATCTCAAAAGGTCCAATGTACCTGGGGCTAAGCTTCCCTTTATTCCTAAACCTCATCACTCCTTTCATGGGGGAAACCTTTAAGAATACATGCTCACCTTCAGTAAACTCTAGGTCTTTCTGCCTCTTGTGAACATAACTCTTTTGTAGACTGTGAGCTATCAATAATCTCTTCCGAATAAGTCAGACTTTCTCTGCACACTCTTCCACCAACTCAAACTTCACTATGTGTCTCTCTCCTACATCACTCCAACATAAGGGTGACCGACAGGGCCTGCTATAAAGTACCTCGTATGGAGCCATGCCAATACTTGCATGATAATTGTTATTATAGGCAAACTCTACCAGCAGTAAATGATCTTCCTAGCTACCCTTCCAATCCATAACACAAGCCTGTAGCATATCCTCAATCATTTAGATGGTCCTCTTGCTCTAACCATCTAGCTAAGGGAGGAATGCTGTGCTAAATTTCAACCTCGATCCTATAGCGTCTTGCTTGCTCTTCTTGTACTTTGAAGTAAACTAAGTGTCTCGATCCAATATAATCGTCAAGGGAACTCCATGTAGATTCACAATCTCCTTGACATACAATTTTGCTAGGCTGTCCACCATCTGATTCTGTCTAATAAGAAGGAAATGAGTGGACTTGGTCAACCTGTCCACAACAACCCATATCAAGTCGTGGTCGCTAACAGTCCTTGAAAGACCCACAATGAAGTCCATGGTAATATGATCTCACTTCTACTCAGGAAAGTCCAATGTCTGAAGTAGTCTTGATGGACGTTGATGCTCAGCCTTGACCTGCTGACAGGTCAGACACCGTGCTACGCACTCTCCAACATCCTTCTTCATACTGTTCTACCAGAAATGTCTCTTAAGATCCTGATACATCTTCATACCTCCAGGATGGATCGTATACTGGGATTGGTGTGCCTCTTGAAGTAACTTATGCTTCAAATCATCACCTGCTAGTACTATCATCCTACCCTTGAATCTGACTCCTCCATCCAGTCCTCTCATAAAATTTGCCCTATCTATCATGTCCTGTGTCTCTTTATCTTTAGCTTGTGCCTCCAAAATCCTGTCAAAGAACTTAGACCGAGTTGATAAATTGGCAATCAATACTCCAGACTTCCTACTTAGGGCATCTGCGGCGATGTTAGCCTTCCTAGGATGGTATTGTATAGTGAAGTCAAAGTCCTTGGGGAACTCTATCCATCTGCACTGCCTCATGTTCAAATTACTCTAAGTAAAGAAGTACTTGAGGCTCTTATGATCAGTGAATACCTCAAACTTCTCACCATATAGACAATGTCTCTAGGACTTCAGGGCAAAAACCACTGTTGCTAACTCCAGATCATGTGTTGGGTAATTTACCTCATGCGTCTTCAACTGTCACGATGCATAGGCAATTACCTTCTCATGCTGCATCAACATTGCTCCTAATCCCTTGCCGAGGCATTGCAATAAACCACATAACTGCATGCGCCTGATGGTAATGTCAATACGAGGGCAGTAGTAAGTCTCCTCTCGAGCTCCTAGAAGCTCTCCTCACAAGCATTGGTCCAAACGAACTGAGTGTCGTTCCTGGTCAGGGTAGTCAATGGTAATGCAATCTTCGAGAATCCCTCTATGAATCAACAATAATATCCTGCCAAACCAAGAAAACTGCATATCTCAGTCACCCTCTTGGGCCTCTCCCAATGTAGTACCGCCTCAACCTTCGCCGGGTCTACTACCACTCCATCTTTAGACATGACGTGGCCTAAAAATTGCCCTTGATCTAAGCAAAAATCATACTTACTGAACTTGGCATATAACTGATGTCGACGAAGTGTGTTCAATACCATGTGAAGATACTCCCTATGTACCTTATGACTGGACGAGTAAATTAAGATATCATCAGCAAAGACAATCATGAACTTATCCAAGTAAGCTCAGAAGACACGGTTCATCAGATCCATGAACACTACAGGTGCGTTTGTCAATCCAAACAGCGTCACTAAGAACTCATAGTGGCTATAATGACTCCGAAAACTAGTCTTCGAGATGTCCTCCTCTCTAACCCTTAGTTGATGATATCCTGACCTAAGGTCTATCTTAGAGAATATTCGTGCTGATCGGAGATGATCAAATAAATCATCTATGCATGGCAAAGGGTATTAATCCTTTACAGTAACATTATTCAACAACCGATAGTCAATGCATAGTCTAAGTGATCCATCCTTTTTCTTCACAAAAAGGATTGATGCTCCCCATGGTGATCCACTAGGCCTAATGAAGCCCTTATTTAATAACTCTTACAATGTACTTTAAGCTCTCTCAACTCTGCTGGGGCCATACGGTATGGTGCCTTAGAAATAGGTGATGTACCTGGCACCAAGTCAATGGTAAAGTCAATCTCCCTGCTCAGCGGCAATCTTGGTAACTCCTCAGGGAAAACATCTGCAAACTCACTGACAACATCAATATCGTCAAGCTGTGGCTGCCTCCTATCCTCAACAGTCACATACGCGAGGAATGCTCTGCACCCTCGTGAATAAAATCATGCTACCTTCATAACAGAGATGATGCATGTACTTGCCTAACCTTTTCTACCCTGGAATAATATTTCTAGTTGCTCAAGTATGTGAAAAATGACCCGCTTCTTTTGGTAGTCTACGGTAGCCCAATAGTTAGCTAACCAATCCATCCCAAATATAACATCGTAGTCAACCATGTCAAATAAAATGAAGTTGGAGTCCATCCTCACGCCTGATATCTCCACAAGTATCTCCCGAAGATACCCAGCAGTCTCTACAGTCTCTCCCACATGTGTCATAATATCTAACCCAAATGATAATTTATGCACGCATACATCAAGGCAAGATGCAAAAATGCATGATATAAAGGAATGCGTGGATCCTGTATCAAAGAGGGCCCTAACATGTTGATCTAAGACTAGAAGAGTACCTTCAATGACCTGGTGTGATGCTTGCACTTGTCCTGATGTGATGGCAAATACTCGTCCCTGACTACGTGGTGTGGTAGCTATCTCTGCACCCATCTCATTTTGCCTCTCTCTGTGCCCCTTAGGACAATCTTTAATGAAATGGCCCACTCCTCCACAGTTGAAACACTTGTATGGTTATCTCTGGAAAAGTGGCTGGTGTTGTCGCTGTGGTTGGGGCTGCCTCTGATGTTGTGGCTTGTCGAATCTATTGCACCCTCGCCCAAGGTGCCAACCCTTGCACCTGTCGCATCTCTTCTTCTCTATGTCTCTCTTGGGCTTAGTTTGCATCTGGTAACCTGGTGCTCTATGTGCCTACATAGCCCTAAAAGGTCTTTGGCCCTTAGTAGGTTGGTACACACTCCTTCTAGTCCTAAGAGAGTTCTTCTCCAGCATGGAGGCCATGTCAGCTGCATCTCTCGCAGTAGTGGGTCAGGGAGTAATTACCCAATCTCTTAGCCAAGGTGTCAATCCATCCATGAATCTATCCGTTACCTCCTTATCTAAGGCTAGCGGGTCAGGAGCAAACCTCCTCAGTCGAGTAAATTGGTTCAGGTACTGTTAAACCGTCATGTCTTTCTGCTTGAGGGTGGCAAACTCTTTCTTCAATGATTGCAATGCATGAGGTGGATATTGCTGAGTATCAAAAGCCTGTTTAAAGGCCGCCCATATCATCGTCTCTGTAGGATCTGGTCATGTAAGTGTAAAGGTCTGCCACCAAAAGCTTGCCTCACCCTTCAGTAGGTAGGCAGTTACCTGGACTTATTCCTCTGGTGTAATCTTCATCACGTCAAAAGTCCTCTCTACCTCGAATAGCCATCACTCAGCTTCCTCAGTATCACCACTGCCATAGAAGGGTGGAACCATCTTTTGAAATCATTCTAATAGTTTATTTGACTTCTTAGGATCACTCATAACATCACCCTCAGTGAACTTAGGTGCTGGTGGGTCCTGTACTAGGTGGGTGGAATGAACAGATGAATCCACAGGTGCCACTAGAGGCTGTGTGACAGGGTTAGGGTTCATGACCTGAATTGCAGTCCTAACCTACTGATGTATGAGGGGGATTAGTACTAGCATCACCCTATTCACCATCTCAGCATTGCAATCCCCTTGATCAGAGGACTCAGCAGGTGGGGCAACTGGTGTAGTAGGGGTGGACCTTGTCTTTCTTCGAGGAGCCATCTGTCAAATATCTAAATACCATTAAGTGTAAGTTCCTCTCTCCTAATTCCTATTTTAACTACAATTTATGGATTGTTACTTACATATAAGTGGACATTTGTAAGGATTATGATGGAATAGATTGGGCTCTAATACCAACTATGACACCCTGGATTTTTATAACAATTTTTAATTAAATTTTTGTCACTTATTTAAATTAAAAATTGAGAATATTACACCATGTATCAAAGAGGGCCCAGGTATGTCGTCTGAGACTAAAATAGTACCTTCAACAACCTGATTCGAGGCATGTGCCTACCCCGATGTGATGGAAAAAACTCGTCCCTGACTACGTGACCCAGTCCCCATCTCGGCCTGCTTTTCCTTCTGTCCCTTAGGACAGTCTCTAAGAAAATGTCCTACCTCCCCACAACCATAGCACCTGAATGACTGTCTTTGGAAAAGTGGTTGTTGCTGTCGCTGTTGCTAAAGCTACCTCTGATATTGCTGTTTGTCAGGTCTATTACACCTCGCCCAGGTTACCAACCCTTGCATTTGTCACATCTCCTCCTATCTGCATCCTTCCTAAGCTTAGTATGCTACTAATGAACTAGAGGTTGCTGTGACTGTATGGCGCTAAAGGGTCTTTTGCCCTTACTAGGTTGATACAAGCTCCCTCTAGTCCGAAGAGAATCCTTCTCGAGCATGGAGGCCATGTTAGCAGCATCTTATATGGTCATAGGTCGTGAAGGAATCACTCATGTCCTTAGCCAGGGTGTCAACCCATCCACAAATCGGTCTGTAGCCTCCTTATTCGAGGTAAGAGCATCAAGAGCAAATATTCTCAATCTGGTGAATTGGTTTAAATATTGCTGAATCATCATATCTCGCTACTCCAGGGTGGCGAACTCTTTCTTCAGTGACTGCAACGCATGTGGTGGAAAATACTTGTCATCGAAAGCCCACTTAAAGTTCTCCCAAGTGATCGTCTCTATAGAAGATGAATGTGTACACATAAAAGTTTTCCACCATAAACCTGCCTCACCCTTCAGTAGGTAGGCAACTACTCAGACCTTATCCTTAGTTAAAACCTTTATAGCATCGAATATTCTCTCTACCTTGAACAACCATCTCTCTACCTCCTCACTGTCACCATCTCCATGGAAGGGCAGTACCATCTTCTGAAATCCCTCTAACAATTCATCTGTCTTGTTAGAGTTCCATGAAGCATCACCCTCAATGATCTTAGGTGCTGATGATGCATGCACCTGGTGGATCGATTGAATAGATGAATCTACTGATGCCACTAGGGGCGTTGGTACGGGTGCTGTGTTCGTAATCTGAATTGCTGCCCTAATCTGCTGCTACATAAATGGTATCAATCCTTACATCACTTTGTTCACCAAATCAGTATCATGACCCCCTTGCTCAGGGAACTTAGCAGGAGGGGTAACTGGGGTAACAGGGTTGAACCTTGTCCTTTTTCGAGGAGCCATTTGTTAAAAGTTCAAGTATCACTAAGCGTAAGTTCTTCCCTGTGACACCCCGGGTTTTTCTAAACCTTTTTCCAAAGTCGTAATAATAATAATAATAATAATAATAATATGTTTTTAAGAAGAATAGACGGGATCCCTAAAAGTAAAACTTTCAATTAACATAAATAATGCAGCGTTCAAAAGAAATCCCCGAGGGTCATCCTATATCCAAGACCACGATAATAAACAGAAGTCAAATAGTTGATACATTGAGCATGCTCAAAGTAAAATCACAAAAAATCATACACAGTCATAAAAAGACAATAATAAGAATGATATGTATAAATTCCCTTCAGGGGCCATCCATGATCACCACGTCATATACCCATCGGCAAGTAAAGGTACACCATACAAGTAGTGTGGGTCCAATCTATCCAAAATGTCAACATCCATGTACAGCCTGTTGATGTTTAACCACAAGTGCGTGGGCTATTGTAGTGTAGCTTATGCAAGTGCTGGTCGATCCCATGGGGACTTGACTTAAAAAGTAGGAATTTTAATAAAATTTAATTATCTAAAATTAAAAATAAATTACTAAAAATTATTGGAATTATTGAAATTATAATTAGAGTTCAGATCTAATCAACTTCTCAAAATTATAGAATTTCTAGTTCCTACATAAAACAAATAACATGAAAAAACTACTCCCCTAGCTTAATCACTATCAACATCTTCAAATATGATCTTCTGAGAGATGATCAATCTTTACAAATGTCTTCAACACGTCTTTGATTAGAGATCTACAAGTTGGATTTGTCAGATTCCGCAAAATCATCAAGATCTAGGCTAAATTGTAATTTTGAGATTTGGATAGCTTAGATTAAGTTGCTGATTTTAGATTAAAGATTAGATATGTCAATTATGTATAAGGATGTCCTAAGAATGAAACTATAAAGTTAATTTGAAATCAGATGAGAAACAAGCACTTCTTGGGTGATTAAGGCTAACCCATTGATTGGGTTAGGCCTTGATTGATCTGGTATGGATTGGGTTATTCTTGGATAAGAAAAATGCAAATAAACTAAAACTAGAATAGAATGGGACATAGATGTAATTAAAATTTGGGACACCGATGTAATTAAAGCAAAAGGACAGAAATGTAATTAAATTTAAAGGGCAAAAACAGAATTTTGATTAAAAAACTAGTTTTTAAGAAAAAAATAATTTGGTTTTAAGAAAAAACCATACAAAACCCGATGAAGAAGAAGAAGTCAGAGGAGGGAGAAGAGGGAGCTGGAGGAGAAGGGGGAAAGGGAGAGGAGAAGAGAGGAAAGGAGGGGGGACAATGCATGAGGAAACCCGTGTTGGGTTTCCTTCTCCAGAGTTGACTGGCGACAGTGGAAAATTGTCGAATTTGATGGAGTGGAGAAGATGGGGGTTAATTTGGGCTTGGTGGGGTGTCGTCTGGTTGAGGGGGTCGATACAAAGGATGCCGTGTGGGTGAGGTAGAAGAGAGAAGGGTTGAGGCGTGGTTCAGATGCCAGTGCCACCTTGGTTTGGAATCTGGGCTGGCATCAGTGACTGAAGGCGAGCCGTGCTAGCTTGGTGCGGTGAAGGGGTAGTCCGATGACTGGAAATCTGGGCTTGCCAGTGATCAGAGAATGATGTGGAGACATTGGGGGCAAATGACCAGTGATGGAGGAGGGAGCATGGCGATGAAGTAGAGAAGGGCGAAAGCAGTAAAACAAAAGCAGGCTGGTGGAGGTGAGAACAAGAGAGAAGAGGGTATAGAGAGAAAGAGGGAGGTAATGAGGAGAAAGAGAATGAGTGAAACAAGAAGGGGGGTTGTAGGGGGTGGTACGATCTTGTGGCTACCCTCCTACAGTTTAGCCGAGAGATAGGGGGTCTGCCTTATACGACTTAATCAAGGGACAGAGGAGAGAATGGGGGGAAAGGTGGTGAGAAAGAGAGGAAAGAAGAGGAAAGAGGAAGATTTCGTAAAGAGAGTTGGGGGAATGAAAGAGAATGGAATGAGAGTACGGTTGCCCTTTTCCTTTTTCCTTTATTCTTTCTAATTTGAGCCTCTGCCATTTACTTTGGAAACTCCTCCATAATTGCAACTTGCCTTCTCCATGTTTTTCCTTTTTTTTTCATGATTTCTAATTAAGCATAATTATCTTCTAGGAAACTATCCTATCCATCATTGTGAGTGATCTAGCCCATCTAATGCGCTTTAAGATGATCTACACCATTAACTTTTGATCTTAACTATCCATGCATCTTTTGGTTGATCTGCAAAATAAAAGACTAAATTAGAATCATCTGACCGTCTGGATAGTCAATTAAAGCTAAATTCAAAATCAAGCCAAATTTTGCAAATTTGAATAGTTAGATGATCTAATTGAACGCTAAATTAGGGGTATTTGGACCAAAATTGAATACTTAACACACATGCAAAAAGCCAATTTTCAACATTTCAAAAATTATTTTTAAGTCAACTCCTCTTTTTCCTCAGAGAATTATCTTCAATAAATCATCAACTTTAGCATACTAATAAAAAATGACTGAAGAATTCAAAACCCTATCATATGCGAAAGTCATTCCACTTAAGCTCAGATCTCAAAGTGTGTGTGTGAGTATACAGTCTATATATAGTATAATCTTTATCTCTAAGTAGACTTCTAACTTTTGAACTCAATCTGAAGTATGTTTTGACCTCAATCCTCACTAATAAACATACGCTCGGAAACAACATCTCTCAAATAGAGGGTCAAATCATATCTCTCTTTTAATTATGTGCATTGAGTCAACAAAAGCAAATTTATCTCACATATACTCATGAAAAATGGGAGTTACTAAGGAATTTAATTATTTTGATCCCTTTAGAATGGATGTCATTACCTTTGAATATTTAGAAATACCACTCTTTTAGATTCTATCCATTCATTTCCTCATCAAGACTAAATTTCTCTTAGAATCAATAGGTCTTAACTAGGACGAAACGTAAGCTTAGGATAGGGTACCAAAGAAAGGGTGTAAGGGTATTCAAAGAATCTTCAAAAAATAAGTAGAGGTCTTCTAAAGTTGATAATTCTTTCTTTTCTTTACTGCAGTGAATATTTCTTTTTCCACTTTTCTTTATATTTTAGTACTTTTGAATCACTTTGAAGAATATGTCTTTTCTTAATATTCACTTTTCTACTTTTATTACAACTAAAAGGTATTTCTTCATTCCTCTCTAACTTAATTTTCAAAGAAAATGGGTAATGGATAATTTATACTAAGTTAATATGGGTGAAGGGTAATTTGGGTGACAAAAGAAATGGCTTATATAAAAGGCTCAAGTCGGTTAACTAGTGGTAAAAATACTTCTAGGCAAGCTTTATGTCTGTAGGGTAACAAAAAGGATGGCCTAAATCATTTTCTAGGTTTCCTATAATCTATCAAATTCAATGAACTTCAAGAATTTTAAAGGTAGTATTCTAATTATTCAAGTAATTAGCCAAATTTAAGAGTTTGGGATCAATTTTCTTTAAGTACGCTGAAGAAAATTAGGAACATTTATAACTTCTCAAAACGAATGAATGGCTTTAAAACTCACTTAGGCTATATCTCTCCACTAAATTTCATTAGAATCTCTAAGTTATAGTGTAATAGACCGAGGACCCCATCTAGCAAAGATATTGTCCGCTTTGGACTTAGCCCGCACAGTTTTGTTCTTACCTAGTTGCCTAGGTAAAACACGTCTTTCCATGAGCAGAGTGCACAGTGGATACAATATTGTCCTCTTTGGGTCCCTCAACCTATCTTAGGGCATCCCCCTCAAGGCATCTTGGCAACCCTTAAGGTATCTTAGTAACCCTCAAGGTTTTGTTTCCTTCCCTCTCAGGGGTGCCCATACATCGCCAGCGGTCACGGCTTTGTTCTTACCTAGTTGCACAAGTAAAATGCGTCATTACTGGTAGAGTCACCCCGGACTCTTATCAACAACCCAGTCTCCCCTCCCTAAGTGATGTGGGACTAACTCTCAGTACGTCCCGCCATCATCCCTCAACCTATCTTGGGGCATCCCCCTAAAGGCATCTTGGCGACAGCAACAGTTCACCTCTCCCCCTTAGGGGACATGTGTCCTCGCGTGTTCACGCAAGCACCCACATGCAGTTAGCCATCCACCATCATGAGGAAACTGGCTCTAATATCATTGTAACGGCCGGGAGGCCCACCCAGTAATAATATTGTTCGCTTTCCACTGACGACGCCCATACACCACCAATAGTCATGGCTTTGTTCTTACCCAGTTGCCCAAGTAAAATGCATCGTTATTGGTAGAGTCACCTGGGACTCTTATCAACAGCCCAGTCTCCCTCTCCAGGCGATGTGGGACTAACTCTAGGTACCTCCCGCCTTCGTCCCTCAACCTATCTTAGGGCATTCCCCTCAAGGCATCTTGGCGACGGCATGATTCACCTCTCCCCCTTAGGGGACATGCATCCCCCGTGTTCATGCGAGCGTCCACGTGTGGTTAGCCATCCACCATCATGAGGGAACGTGCTCTGATACCATTGTAACAGCCCGAGGGCCCCATCCAACAACGATACTGTCCGCTTTGGGCTTAGCCTGCATGGTTTTGTTCTTCCCCCATGGGGGAAAAGGCCTCGTTGCAAGGGAAGTCCTCAGCACTCTTATCAACATCCCAGTTTCCCCTCCCCAAGCAATGTGGGACTAACTCTCAATACCTCCCCCTTCATCCCTCAACCTATCTTAGGCTACCTCAACCTATCTTGGGGCATCCCCTCAAGGCATCTTGGCTCGCCCTCAAGGCATCTTAGCGACTACAACGATTCACCTTTCCCCCTTTAAGGACAAGCGTCCCCACATGTTTTCATGTGACCGCCCACGTGTAGCTAGCCTGCCCAAGATAGGTTGAGGGACGAAGCGGGAGGCATTGAGAGTTAGTCCCACATCACCTAGGGAGGGAAAACTGGGTTGTTTGATAAGGGTGCTGAGGACTTCCCTTGCAATGAGGCCTTTTCCCCCACGGGGGAAGAACAAAATCGTGCGAGCTAAGCCCAAAGCAGACAATATCGTTGTTAGATGGAGCCCTCAGTTTGTTACAACGGTATCAAAGCCAGTTCCCTCATGATGGTGGATGGCTAACCGCACGTGGGCGCTCACGTGAACATGCGGGGACCCATGTCCCCCAAGGGGGAGGCCGTCGCCAAGATGACTTGAGGGGGATGCCCCAAGATAAGTTGAGGGATAAAGGCGGGAGGTACCAAGAGTTAGTCCCACATTGCCTGGGGAGGGAGACTGGGCTATTGATAAGAGTCCGGGGTGACTCTACCAGTAATGACGCGTTTTACTTAGGCAACTAGGTAAGAACAAAGCCGTGACTGCTGACAGTGTGTGGGAGCCGTCAGTGGAAAGCGGACAATATTGTTACTGGGTGGGCCTTCTGGCTATTACAATGGTATTAGAGCCAGTTCCCTCATGATGGGGCGGTTAGCCGCACGTGGGCGCTCGCATGGAAACATGCGGGGACGCGTATCCCTAAAGGGGAAAAGGTGAACCGTTATAGTCGCTAAGATGCCTTGAGGACGGGCCAAGATGCCTTGAGGGGGATGTCCTAAGATAGGTTAAGGTAGCCCAAGATAGGTTGAGGGACGAAGCGGGAGGTACTGAGAGTTAGTCTCACATCGCATAAGGAGGGGAAACTGGGCTGTTGATATGAGTGCTGAGGACTTCCCTTGCAACGAGGCCTTTTCCCCCACGGCAGAAGAACAAAACCATGCGGGCTAAGCCCAAAGCGGACAATATCATTGTTAGATGAGACCCTCGGGCTGTTACATATAGCCACTTATCAATCTAGACTATCTATATGCAACTGCATGTACAGATGTGATCTGAGAGTTTGCTTTCATAAAATACTTTAGAAAATGAGTAAAATGATGAATTAATCATGGTCAGTTTTATTAATATGCTAAAGTTATCTAGATTATACTTCAAAAAATCCAATTCTTATCATAGTGTAGGAATTAACCTAAAATTAAAAAAAAAAATTAAAAATTTTGTATGTTTCTTTTTTCTTTTTCTTTTTCTTTTTCTTTTTTTTTACTGAAAAATCAAGGAAAGCACTTAAAAACCTAAAAAAAATTAGAATTTACTAGAATTCTACACCCCCAACCTGACAGAAACATTGTCCTCAATGTTTAAAAAGTAGGACCTAAAATGAATATGGGTGATATATAAAATACCAAAAATACAAATGATGATATAGAGGGATCATTTCCACTCAATCCCCTTAAACAGGATCCTCAAGAGTTGTGGACTCAACTTTTGGATTCTCATATTCTAGGAAAGGCTTTAAATGTTGATCATTCACTTTGAAAGAATGACCAGTCCTAGTATCCTCAATCTTGATAGTCCCATATGGAAAAACTTCTCTTACTATATGTGGACCGGTCCATTGAGATCTAAGCTTACCTAAAAATAGGTGGAGCTTAAAATTGTAGAGTAGAACCTTCTGGTTTGGAGTAAAGGATTTTCTCATTATGTTCTTATCATGAAAAACTTTCATCTTTTCTTTATATATATCCTATTACTCTCATAAGCTTCTTGTCTAATCTCATCCAACTCATTAAGTTGGAGTTTTCTATGTGAGCTTGCTTTAACCATATTGAAATTAAATGTCTTCATTGCCCAATAGGCTGTATGTTCCAATTCCATAGGCAAATGACAAGCCTTACCGTATACAATAGGGAGACATACCAATCGGGGTGTGATGTGCAGTCCTATAAGCCTAGAGCGCATCGGTCCATCGAAGAGACCAATTTTTACTATATAGATTAACAGTCTTTTGAAGGATTTGTTTTATGGCCCGATTAGATACTTCAACTTGTCCGCTTGTTTGTGGGTGATACGGTGTTGCAACTTTATGTGTAATATTATATTTTTTCATTAGTGCTTCAAATGGTATATTGCAAAAATGCGTATCATTATCACTTATAATGGCTCGAAGGGTCCCAAATATAGAAAAAAAAATATTTTCTTTTAAGAATTTAAGAACTATTTTGTGATCATTATGCCTACACAAGATAGCTTCAATCCATTTGGAAACATAGTCTACAACTAATAAGATATAAATGTAGCCAAAAGAAGGTGGGAATGAACCCATGAAATCAATACCCCAACAATAAAAAACTTCTATGATAAGGATAGGGTTTAGAGGCATCATATTCCTATGGTTTATTCCTCCTAACTTTTGACATTGCTCACATGATATACAGAACACATGTATGTCTTTGAACAATGATGGCCAATAGAAACCACACTGCAAAATCTTTGTAGCTATTTTCTGGGCAGAAAAATATCCACCACATGCTTCTGAATGACAAAAGGAGATGACACTATGTTGTTCTAATTCAGAGACACATCTCCTAATGATTTGATCTGGACAGTAAATAGGTATGGATCATCCCAGAAATAGTGCTTAACATTGGAAAAGAATTTTTGCTCTTCTTGTTTAGTCCAATGTTTAGGAATCTTCACTATGACTAAACAATTTGCAATATCAACAAACTAGGGAGGATGGGAAACATGAAAAAGTTGTGCATCAGGGAAAGTGTCTTTAATTGGCAACTCATCTAAAGGCTTTGCTAAGACTAGGCAAGACAAATGGTCAACTATAACATTATCTACTCCCTTTTTATCTTTTATTTCAATGTCAAACTCTTAGAGTAAGAGAACCCATTGAATTAGTCTAGGCTTAGCATCTTTCTTAGAAAGGAGATACTTGAGGGCTGAATGGTCAGTGAATATGACTATTTTAGATCCAACCAAGTAAGACCTGAATTATCCAATGTGAAGATAACTGCTAAGAGTTCTTTCTCCATAGTGGAATAGTTCATTTGGGTGTTATTTAAGGTACTATTGGCATAGTAGATGACGTATAGCTTCTTCTCTTTTCTTTGCCCTACTACAGCTCCTATAGCATAGTCATTAGCATCGCACATGATTTCAAAGGGTAGACTCCAATCAGGTGGCTACATGATAGGTGCAGTGGTCAACTTGTCTTTCAACTTTATAAAAGCTTCTTGACAATCCTCAGTCCACTCAAAAGGAATATCCTTTGTGAGGAGGTGACATAATGGTCTAAAGATTGTACTAAAATCTTTAATGAACCTCCTATAGAATCTTGCATGACCTAGGAAAGTGCGAATGTCCCTAATAGATTTTGGAATAGGTAGATTGGTAATTAGATCAACTTTGGCTCTATCTACCTCTATACCTTTGTATGACATGATGTGACCTAAGACAATTCCCTTAGGAACCACGAAATGATATTTTTCCCAATTAAGCACTAGGTTCTTTTCTTTACAATGAGTTAAGACTTTTCTTAGATTTTCAAGACATGTTTCAAATGAATTACCAAAAACAAAAAGTCATCCATGAAAACTTCTAAAATTCTCTCTACCATATCACTAAAAATGCTTAAAATGCAACATTGAAATCTAGCAGGAGCATTACATAATCCAAATGGCATTCTTTCGTACGCAAAAGTGCCAAAAGGACATGTAAATGTGGTCTCTTCATGATCCTTGGGTGCAATTTCTATTTGGTTATACCCTGAATCACTATCTAGGAAACAATAGTTCTAATGTCCTGCAACCCTTTCTAACATTTGGTCAACAAAGGGCAAAGGAAAATAGTCCTTCCTTATAACAACATTCAACTTTCTATAGTTGATACACATACGCCAACCAATGGTAACCTTAGTAGGGATCAATTCATTATTGGCATTAGTTATTACTGTCACTCCAGACTTGTTTAGAACCACTTGAGTAGAACTTACCCATTTGCTATCGCTTATGAGATAGATGATTCCCACATCAAGTAACTTTAGGACTTATGCTTTAACCACATCTTTCATATTAGGATTTAACCTTCTTTGCATTTGACGACATGGTTTAGCTTTATCCTCTAGATATATCCTATGAGTGCAGATTAAATGGTTAATGTCCTTTATATCAATTATGGTCCATCCTATAGCACCTTTGTGTTATTTTAAAGTGTGTATTAACTTTTTCTCCTGAGATGTTTCTAATTGGGAGCAAATTATTATAGGAAAAGTCTCTTTTTCTCCTAAATAAGTATATTTTAAATTTGAAGGTAGAGATTTCAATTCAAGCTTAGGATGTTCTATGGATGATGGACGGGAAGTGGACTCCCTTAGTGGAAGGTCCTCGAAATGAGATTTCCATTTTTCTGTATCCATAATAGGAATAGAATCAAGGAGGGCATTCACTTTCTATATTCATGCATCCTCATTAAACTCATTAAAATGGGCCAAACAGGACTCTAGTGGGTTTGATAATGAAGATGACTGAAACTGATCTTACACAACTGAATTGATCATGTTAACATTGTCCAAATCATCGGTAGTTTCACTAGGTTGCTTACAAATGTTAAAGATGTTTAGGTCTAATGTCATATTGCCAAAGGACGGTTTCATGACATCATTTCTACAGTTGATTAAAGCATTGGACATAGTCAAAAATGGTCGTCCTAAGATGATTAGTATTTCATTCTTCTCATTCACCATCGGTTGTGTATCTAGCTAGAGTGTAGTAGATGTAGGTTTCAATTCACCCAGACCTAATTGTTCATATACCGAGTATGGTAATAGGTTCACACAAGATCCTAAATCAAGAAGAGCTTGGTTAATCTTGTGGTTGCCAATAATGCAAGTAAGAGTGGGGCAACCAGGATCTTTGTACTTTGGTGGTGTATGATATTGAAGAATAGAACTAACATGTTTAGTCAAAAATGCCTTCTTTTGGACATTTAATTTTCTCTTTATGGTGCATAAGTCTTTTAAGAATTTGGCATATGATGGGATTTGTTTTATAGCATCTAAGATCGGTATATTGATTTTGACTTACTTGAAAATCTATAAAATCTCATCATTAGAGGCAGACTTTGGGGTTTGATGCAACTTTTGAGGAAATGATGTAGGTATCAGACATTGGTCAACAAGTAAAACAAGGTCCTTTTATATAGAGTTTTCTTTACCTTTCGTGGATTTTTCTATCTTTTCAGTCTTTCGAGGCTTATCTTTCTCAATTCTTTTACCACTCCTAAGAATGGTAACAGCCTTAGTCTGTTCCATGGTAGAGCTAGATGTTTCATCAGATGCATTAGTGCTAACCGCATGCACTCCCTTAGGGTTTGCTTGTGGTTGAGCTGGGAACTTTCCTTTTTCCATACTTTGCACCATTTGACTCATCATATTTTTTAATTCATTCATGGAGTGGTTGGTTTGTTTTATTTGACTTTCTAATGAAGAAATTTTCCTTTCTTAGTTTTGAACATGTTGATTGTCCTCAACATGCCTTTTAAGTGGGGCCAAGTAAGGTCCAGAAGAAGGAGGTTGATGAGTTTGATAAGGTAAGTTAAAAAGTTCTTGGTTTTGTTGATGGGGTTGTTATGGTCCTGGTTGTGGAACATTAGTAGTAGGTTCATTTTTTTGACTGAAGTTTGAATGGTTTCTCCAGTTGGGATTATAAGTCTCTAAATATGGGGAGAAAGGTCTTTTATATGTGTTAACTACATTAGCCTGATCATGAAGTACCTCTTGGAATGTTAGAATGGTAACGCATTCTTGAGTAAGATGGGTGGTACTCTCACAAATTTTACACACTTGTTCTTGTTTATTTGAATTTTTCTTTCCCATTTCTATAACTTTTACTTTTCTCGCTAGTGATACTACTCTGACATTGATATCATGTAACACCCCGGATTTTTAAGACAAAATTTTTTTTTTTTATTATGGCATTTTAAATAAGAGCATTTTGGGATCCCATGAGAAAAGATTTATTTAACATTTTACTAAACCTATCTTAAAACTCCGGGTGTTAATTTTCCTTTCTCAAAATGGCGTACATGTAATTTAAACACAAATAAATGATCCGCGTATAAATCAACGTCAAATAAATAGGCGCCTTTATTTTAAATCAAATAAACGTCCAAAAGACAGTAATAATATGGCCCAGGGTCTATCCATCATAACATCCCATATAAATGTCCAATATATGTCCAAAGATCTAAATCACATCCAAATATAAAGTATATGAGTCCATAATAAAATTCAAATAATAATCCACTCTAATGACTCACATTACTTTCTAAAACTATAGGAAACTAGTCTTCAGCAGCTCTCAAGGTTTATCAACCGCTTTTCCTTTCCCTGGTGTCGCTTCGAGATCTAAGGCATTGCAAAACAAAGCAATGCCTCAAAGAAGCTATCGCTTGTGTAGGTACATGAACAATTAATGTAATAATTGCGTAAATAATGAACAACATTGATGAAAAGTCTTACATTTATGGAAATAGTGATATCATAATGCCATGTTCAAATAAATGCCAATTTATTCCATATGCTAAAACATGAAATTCACGGAAAGTTAAAACATGACATGAATCAATAAATGGAGCATACAACAAGAATAAGGGCACCCTAAGGTAATGGGTCCCACCACATCGCACGAACATCACGATCGGAGTACACATAGTCAACCTCTCGAGTGTCGTCACACCCAGCATACCATCTATAACAATGCTCATCATACATGCACACATAACAAGAATATGGGCCATCATCTTTGCGGTGGCAACCCTCCATGGGTATCAACCACTGCCGCTCCCGTCGACACCATAACGGAGACTTAGCGTCTGTCCCCATGGAAAGGCTCGGACCAAGAGTGTGGACTATCCATGTTACCAAACCCCACCGAATGCCATCTATGGGCAGGTGTCTATCATATCACAAACTCATCACATCATAATCTCGGAAGGTGGGTGGGACTCGGCCCTATCCCTCCAAGCATGACGCCCCACCTAGGCAGAGCACCCGTCATCAAATATAAAACACGAAAATCATAGGTATATGCTAAAACTCAAGAGCACTTATAGCTTGCAATCCCCAAGACATGCCCCTCATCCTGGGGTTAGCCTATCAAAGGACCCGACTAATAAGCCTCTATTCTCATTTCCATGTAAATCCATGCATTTTCTATATATATAATAAGAAATAAGTCTCTAAGTAAGCATAACAAATTAACGTCATACTTGTAAAAGCATTTGAAATAAGTTTATTCAAGAAAAGATTTCAATTTGGAATAACCATCCGTACGCAATGTAGCATGAAATCCACGGTAAATAATAATTGCATTTTAAAACACAATCACACATGATGCTATGTTTAAACATGGTTTAAAAAATCAAGGCAAAACATTAGTTGTCGTCACCTACCTCGGTGTGAGATCACCGGCTTGCTAATAACTCCCTTTAATTGGTATATTCAAGTGCACCCGCATGTCACATCACTATTTTAAAATTTTCCTAAATAAAAAGTGGTCATTTCTAAGTTTTTAAGTTAAAACTAGGTCCGTCATCAATACGGCCACAACGCCTCTTCGGATCGTGATTTGGACCTCTCTAGCTCCCAAAAATCAAGTTTTAGTGAAAACTACACTAAAATGGGGCTGCTTAGGACCACCATAAGGTGGTTTAAAGCGACGGCGTTTTCTTTTCCGCCGTTTACACCGGCGTACACTGGCGCACGAAGACGCACGGCGTCGCGACGCCGCACGGGGCGCACGTGCGTCACGGCCGCCAGACGCGCAGCGTCCCGGTCCCACCGCGACAGCCCACCGAGGCCGTCCCGCACGCGCGCGGCGCCGCGCACGCATGCGACGACGACGTCACATGACGTCGTCCCTCGGGCGTCATGGAGTGCGTCTGGCGTCGCGCAGGCGCCGACGGCCGTTGACGACGCGAGGAGAAGACGACCGGTTAGGTCGCCTCCGGCCGAGCTACGAGTCTGCTTTTGCGTGATTTTTGCGCCATTTTCTTCAGAATTCTCTCTAGAATCCATTTATGCCCTCCTTTAGTACTAATTTTCTCAAAAACCATGGTTTTTAAACGATTTTTCCCAAGTTCATAAAAACCTCCCTAGGTACTGGTTTTTGAGTTTTCTGGGAAATTCCACCGTTGGATCACTCCCAAATTTAAAGGGTATGCTCTTGGGTCTCTTGTGCACTAGTTGGACGGTGCGATTTTCAAAAGGACAAGGTTTGATCCATGAAATCACACTCCAACAGTAGCGTGCACACAGGTTCCTAAAAATCTGATTTTTTTTCCTAATTTTTAAATACTTTCCTAATTATTTTTCTAATTAATAAATACAGAAAAAACATGGATTTGAGGCTTACCTTGCACCTGGCCAGAGTTGCTCGTGTTGCAGGGGCTCCACTCGCCGAAAACTTCAGATTTGCGTGTCTAGGGTTTTGCGTATCATTCATGGAAAACGCTCAAAGTGGAGCGTTTTGGCTCCTAGAGGAGCATAGATATAGGGTTTTAGAGTCTTGGGGAAGAGAAACTCTTCCCCACACGGCTCTTCCCACGTCTCTCCGGCGATTTCGCCGGACTGGTAGAGACGTGTGTAGACAGGGGTGCCGTTATCAATTTGGACCCCTGTGTAACACGTTTCTATCAAAAGACCATTTTGCCCTTACAACTTTGACGGCTCATAACTCCCTCGTTTGAGCTCCGTTTCTCGCGTTCTTGGTGGCGTTGGATTCGTATCGACGAGCACTTTCTAATTATTATATTTGCAGGAAATAATTTCATCCATAAATTTTTATTTTAATTTATTTAATAATTTCCTATTTTTATCTTAAAAATTAAGGCTATTACATATCATCTTTTTCAGACATAGCATACATGCCTCCCCTAGCATGGGTGTTAGTAGGTTTAGGTCTATCTATATGTTCTATTCTTTCTGAGTCAGCCCAGGTCTGTGCACTTTCAGCTAGCCATTCCAAATACTCCTTTGCCTCATCTGGTTGTTTGTTGAGAAAGTTACCATTACACATCATCTCTACAAATTGGCGCATGTTGAAATTTAGTCCTTCATAAAAGAAGCTGATGATGCGCCATGGTTCATAGCCATGATGTGGGCAAGTGAGTTGTAGTTCTTTGAACATTTCCCAGCATTGATAGAATAATTCTTTATCCTCGTGTAAAGTTCATTATCTTACGGCGAAGCGTATTTGTTTTATGGGTAGGGAAAATTTTTTTTAAGAATTCCCTAGTCATTTCATTCCAAGTTCTTATGGAACCTGATGGCAGTGCATTAAACTACATTTTTTCTTTTTTCTTTAAAGAGAAAGGAAAAATTTTAAGCCTAACATGTCAAGACCTATATTTTGTGCTCTTTGGGTACTACATACCTCATCAAATTCTTTAAGGTGCAAGTAAGGACTCTCACTATCAAAACCATGGAATTTGGGAAGTAATTGGATTACTACCATTTTTAATTCTAACACACCAGCATTCTAAGGAAGAATTACGCAGGATGGTGTAGTAGTGTGTGTAGGCTGAAGGTAGTCTTTTAAAGTTCTACCACGAAAGTTTTGATAACCCTCGATATTATTATCCCCATGTTCACTCTGTTGGTCCCACTCCCTATTGTTATTTCTTCTCCAATCTCTATTTGGTTGATGATTATTCCTCCTTGGTGGAGGTTAATATTCATCGTCCATTAGGGGTGGTGGGTCCACATTCATGATGAGTGGAGGCCCTTGACTACCATGAGGTGAATTAGCCATTGAGCATTGATCAGTCATTGATGTGGCCTGATCTTGTTGTATGTCTTTTTTGCTGTACTTGACTAACCTTTTGATTTTGTCGTGTCTCCAAAAGTGCATACAAGGGAAGCTTCTTTTTTCTTTTTTCTTTTGTTGGAAAAACTAACCTAAATGATGCAACCTAACTTCTAGAATGATGCACAAACAAAAGGGCACACTCAAATAATCCTAAGGCTAAGAAGAAGCAATATATTTGACTCTCTTGTATTTGTGTGGGGAAGATGTTTTTTTTTTTTTTTTTATTAGCCTAAATTAGTGCTCCTCTCTTTCAGATTTGACTACTGCTTACCAGTTAGGTTCTGCACAAGGTGGTTAATCAAATCCTTGTGTAAGGAGGCGTTTAGACATTACAAACATCAACAAAGACATGGGAAAATCACTTGGATTTTAAGACACCCACTATAACCACAATAATCAGAAGCCACTGGAGTGACAATAGATCACGTCCTATTAAGAGGGTCCTACGAGTATGTGATGGCCCAATAGGTCTCTTTTGATTAATTTTAAATTAATATGAAAGGAAGGGTTGCACACTTGAGATGATTATCCTAAGTGGGCCAAGATGTGGTGATGAAATTCACCCTTGATTTTATGGGGGTAGGGGGCCTTACTAATTAATTTTTACATACCATGGCAATTCGATCAACATATAAATCACCTTAAAGCATTAGATATGTCATAAGAATGCAATTAAAAGCAATAAACTAATGTAAAATCCTAAAATACAACAATTATAAAAGATGTTATCTATTTGGGTTACACTACCAAACAATGCAAATTTAATTTAAATGCAAACCCTAATCTGGGAAATAAATGAGTGAGGAAACTTACAGTGGGGTTTCTGATGCAAACCCTCATCCCACACTTGCCATGTATTATACAACCCTTTAAAATTTAAAATGGAAATTGCAATTTACAAGGATCCTCACTATAAGATTCACTCAAAAGAAAAAAGAAAGTCCTATTCTAGGAAAGAAAGGAAATTTCCATTTTGGTGAAGATCCATTTGCCAAATTCCTCAACTTTTTGATTTCCTGAAAAATATAATTAGAAGTGAGTACCAAATTCAGGAAACAAGGTGACTATACCCTAAAAGAAATTAAAAAATGCACTTAAAATTGTCTAAAATGTTAAAAAATAATAATTTATATTTCTAAATTTTTTTATTTTTTTAAATTTTTCTAAAATTTTTATTTATTTTTATTTTTTAATTAAATTTTATGAAAACTCCTTTGCAAGTCCCCAGTAACGTCATCAAAAACTTGTTAATGTTTAACTATAAGTGTACAGGCTATTGTAGTGTAGCTTATGTAAGTACGGGTCAATCTCATGGGGACTTGACTTAAAAAGTAGGAATTTTAATAAAATTTAATTATATAAAATTAAAACTAAGTTATTAAAAATTACTAAAATTATTGAAATTATAATTAGAGTTCAGATCTAATCAACTTCTCAAAATTACAGAAATTTCAGTTCCTAAATAAAACAAATAAATCAAATAACATGAAAAAAACTACTTTCCTAGATTAATACTATCAATATCTTCAAATTTGATCTTTTGAGAGATGATCAGCCTTTACAGATGTCTTTAGAACATCCTTAATTAGAGATCTACCAATTGAATTTGTCAGATTATGCAAAACCATCAAGATCTGGGCTAAATTGTAATTTCAAGATTTGGACGGCTCAGATTAAGTTACTGATTTTAGATTAAAGATCAGATATGTCAATTAAGTCTAGGGATGTCCTAAGAATGAAAATGTAAAGTTAATTTGAAATCAGATGAGAAATAGATGGGAAACAAGCACTTCTTGGTTGATTAAGGCTAACCCGTTGATTGGGTTAGGCCTTGATTGATCTGGTATGGATTGGGTTACTCATGAATAAGAAAAATGCAGATAAACTAAAACTAGAATAGAATGGGATACAGATGTAATTAAAAATTGGGATACAGATGTAATTAAGGGAAAAGGATAGAAATGTAATTAAATTTAAAGGGAGAAGGGCAAAAATGGAATTTGATTAAAAAATCTGGTTTTTAAGAAAAACCATACACAACCCGACAAAGAAGAAGTTTCCAGAGGAGGGAGAAGTGGGAGCTGGAGGAGAAGGGGGAAAGGGTAAGGAGGGGGGACAATGTATGAGGAAATCCGTGTTGGGTTTCCTTCTCTAAAGCCAACCGACGACGGTGGAAAACTGCTAGATCTGATGGAGTAGAGAAGGTGGGTGTTCATCTGGGCTTAGTGAGGTGTTGTCTGGTTGAGGGGGTCAAGACAAAGGATGCGATGCATGTGAGGTAGAAGAGAGAAGGGTTGAGGTGTGGTTCATATGCCAGTGCTACCTTGGTCTAGAATCTAGGGTGGCATTTGTGACTACAGGTGAGCCGTGCTAGCTTGGTGTGGTGAAGGGGCAATCCAGTGACTGGAAATCTGGGCTTGCTAGTGATCAGAGAACGGTGTGGAGACGTTGGGGGCAGATGACCGGTGATGGAGGAGGGAGCGCAGCAATGAAGTAGAGAAGGGATGAAGCGGTAAAACAAAAGCAGGCCGGTGGAGGTGAGAACAAGAGAGAAGAGGGGATATATATATATATATATATAGAGAGAGAGAGAGAGAGAGAGAGAGAGAGAGAGAGAGAGAGAGAGAGAGAGAGAGAGAGAGAGAGAGAGAGAGAGAGAGAGAGAGAGAGAGAGAGAGAGAGAAGAAGAAGAAGAAGAAGAAGAAGAAGAAGAAGAAGAAGAAGAAGAAGAAGAAGAAGAAGAAGAAGAAGAAGAAGAAGAAGAAGGAGGAGGAGGAGGAGGAGGAGGAGGAGGAGGAAAGGGAATTGGGGCAGATGAAGGGGGTGTGGTGCAGTGATGAAGAAGAGGTGAGGAGAGGGTGGTGGAGAGCAAGGCAAGAGCGTGGGAGAGAGGGAGGAGGGAATGAGTAGTAGAAGAAGAGATAGGGGGTTTGGGAAAGAGAGTTCGGGGAAAGAAAGAGAATGGAATGGGAGTACGGTTGCCCTTTTACTTTTATTCCTTTATCCTTTCTAATTTGGGCCTCCCCTTTTACTTTGGAAACTCCTCCATAATTGCAACTTGCCTTCTCCATGTTTTTCCTTTTTTTCATGATTCCCAATTAAGCTTAATTATCTTCTAGGAAACTATCCTATCCATCATTGTGAGTGATTTGTCCCATCCAATGCGCTTTAAGATGATCTGCACTATTAACTTTTGATCTTAGCCATCCATGCGTCTTTTGGTTGATCTGCAAAATAAAAGACTAAATTAGAATCATCTGAGCCATACATTAATCATCTAACATTTGACCTTTGATTTTGACAAATTAAGGTTTGGATGGTCAATTGGAGCTAAATTTTACAAATTTGAAAGGTTGGATGATCTAATTGAATGCTAAATTAGGGGTATTTGGACCAAAATTGAACACTTAACATAGCCCAACAAATCTAAACACAAGTCCAAGAGACATGCACCAAATCAGTCTTTGATGTACAAAAAGGAAGATGATCCTCGAGGTCCTCACTCAGTCAATGCTACTCCACTTGGTTACCCTTAGCGCTATCGCGCTCCAAAATCTGAAGCATTGCAAAAAAAAGTATTATCTTAGCAAGCTATGCTTTATAGGCAATTCACATTTAGTAATAAATACAAATAAAATCAAATGGCACGAAGTATCATAATCATGGAAAAATCTCATAAGACAAAAGTATACAAGGCATGTGAAACATCAACCATCCATAATGGATAAATCGAGAAATCTTGCACTAAGTAAATCATTATCAAATCTAAATATCATAGCGTGCAATGCATGAAACTCATGGATACTCATCAATCATTATAACCAAAAGTCCGTATCCACAGAACAAATAATGCCTGTCGTGATGATAGAAAGCCATGCACAAATAAGTCTTGTGAGTGCTTCAACTACACTCATGGCGATGGCAATGAGTACTCATTCCAACCCTAGGTCCCTCACATGTAGCCTGCATCAGTCTATTTTTCGACGGAAGCCTGTTAGCCAAAACTACCAGCCCACCCTCAAATCGACACATGATTCAGCTTACCACGCTTCACCTGCTACATTCCAACCTTGGGTCCCTCACGTGTAGCCCACATCATTCTATTTTTCGACTGAAGCTTGTCAGCCCAAAACTACCACTCTGCCCTCAAATCCGTACAAGACCCCGCTTGCCCCGCATCACCCAATGGTCTCAATCAAGGTCCATGATAAGGTGTAATCCATGACATATCAAAGTATGGATCATCATGAAATCAAATGTCACGATATCAAACATGAAGTACTAAACGCATTTCAATAAATCACAATAGTGCATAAGACACATGCCTTAAGAATTTTTTATAAGTCATGATCAATGAAATTAAAAGGAAAATCCCAAATGTGATCACCTACCTCAACAATCGCAATACTCCAATCAGGCACATAGATAATGTCATGTCGTGCGCTTTGACGTACCTATCACATCATAAGTCATCTATCACTTGACGTTCTCACATCTCAAAGTAACGAATTCAAGTGATAACTTCATTGATCTAGTTGTTAATCATGGATCAACGGCCCAAATCGTCTAGTTAACCCTCTATCGGGTCAATCATGTACTAGATGTAGGTTTTTTTAACATCTAGATGAACATTTGTGGTCTTTGATCATCAATCTATGTCATGATCTACCTAATTTATGCCCCTTAATCAATGAAGGGTCAGTCCCTAAAATCTCATGAAGTTTGGAGATGATCCGACAATTGAATTGCTCCATAACTTTCATAGTTGATATCTGATTATTAATTCTAACTATTCTTATCATGATACCTCTAATTTTAGTATTTATTTAGTGATTTAAACATGTCTCTATAATCATCCCTCGATCTAACGATCAGATCACTCTCTAATCAACCAATCCCACGGCACACGATCAGATCGATGGTCAAGATCACTTTCTAGAATGTTTACCTATGATCAAATCATAATTTCTATCCATTCATGTCTTGGATTATCAATATGTTCAAGTTCTAAGGCCTGATCATCCATTGATCAGTTAGATCTAAGTTATTAGATCACATTTCCTAAGCTTGATCTAATTATACTTAGTCATATTGTGCTTTTGATGTTAAAATCATGTCCGTCTCATTGAGCCAATTCCAACAGATCTTTTGGATTGAAAATCCAACTTCTGTAGTCCTAAAATTCATTTTTATTAAAAATATCCTATAAATTAATTTATTAAATTAAAGGGGTTTGCATGTCCCATAGGAGCGTCCTGCTCGCCTGGTCTATCGAGGATGATGAACTAGGACTGTTCATTCTATTTTTGCATGATCTTGGGCTCTGTAGGTCCGATTTCTCTCTGTTTTTATCGTTCCTAAGGTTTGAGGTCTTTTGAATCCAATGAATGGCTTAGATTTTCCATCTGAGCCCTCTAAAGTGTGGTTCCAGTACTATTCTTTTGTTTTTCCTATATCTACTCCAAAATTCTCATTTTCTTCTAGATCTAGCTATTCTACAATGATAATGGATACGAAATACAAGTACTGGAATGAAAAAAAAAAAACTCCAAGGATCAGGCGCCTACCTCTCAAATCAACGAAAAATCTGATCTTGTGTTTTTATGGTTCCAATGAAGACGTGGAAAAATGGTGAGATTGAGCAACTCCAAGGTCGATCCAATACTACCACGCCGTAGAGGGTGATGAACTTGAGCCCAAGTGAAGATCTCAGCACTATCTGATCAGCTGATCATGGAGAAATGAGGAGTTAACTGATGGGGGTATTTTGCTCTTTTCCTAATGACAATGATTGTGAGACAAAATGATTACTCCTTTAATCATTATGTCTCCACCCACCTTTACTATCTCCATTCTCAAAAGTGGTGTCTTTCAATGTGGGTCCTACATGCCAAATGACCATTTTGCCCCTTTTTAAAATTAATTAAGCAAAAATTCATCCAAACTCTGATTTGGGCATATTTAATATCGTAGGATTTCATTTTTTGAGTACATTCTAATTATTGAGGTTTTAACTCAAAATTTCATCCCGAAATTCTCCAAATCCTTAATTTCCTTAATTTTTATTTTCTCATTTTCTTATATTTTTCCAATTTTCCATAATTCTACAAAATTAAATATTTCTAGAATTTAAAAATGGCGGATGTTATATTCCCTCTTGGTTCTCCTTCAACTATGATTTCTTGACTGTCATAAACATATAAGTGAACCTTTACAATGATTATGATGGACAATACTAGGCTCGGATACCAACTTTGTAACACCCCAGGTGTTTATAACATTTATATACAATAATAATAGTAATAATAATAAATATGGCCGAGATCCCTGTAACACCCCGGATTTTTAAGACAATTTTTTTTTTATTTTAATAATGGCATTTTAAATAAGAGCATTTGGGATCCCATGAGAAAAGATTTATTTAACATTTTACTAAACCTATCTTAAAAACTCCGGGTGTTAATTTTCCTTTCACAAAATGGCGTACATGTAATTTAAACATAAATAAATAATCCGCGTATAAATCAACGTCAAATAAATAGGCGCCTTTATTTTAAATCAAATAAACGTTCAAAAGACAATAATAATATGGCCCAGGGTCTATCCATCATAACATCCCACATAAATGTCCAACATATGTCCAAAGATCTAAATCACATCCCAATATAAAATATGCAGTCCATAATAAAAATCCAAATGATAATCCCGTTTAATGACTCACATCACTGTCTAATACTATAGAAAAATGGTCTTCAAGAGCCTCTCATGGCTTCTCAACAAATTTCGCCTCTTTCCCGTTATCGCGCCGAGATCTAAGGCATTGCAAAACAAAGCAATGCCTCAAGCAAAGCTATCGTCAGGTAGGTACATAGACAATTAATGTAATAAATGCAAGAAATAATGAACAATACCGATGAAAAATCTAACATTTATGAAGATAGTGATATCATAATGCCATGTTCAATAAATGCCAATTTATTCCATATGCTAAAACATGAAATTCACTGAGTTAAAACATGACATGAATCAATAAAATGGAGCATACATCCAGTAAGTGGGCACCCTAAGGTAATGGGTCCCATCACATCGCACTAACATCCCCGATCGAGTACACGTAGTCAACCTCTGAAAGTGTCGTCACACCTGTGCATATCATCAATAACCATGCTCATCATACATGCACACATAATAAGAATATGGGCCATCATGTCAGCAGGGCAACCCTCCATGGTATCAACCACCGCCGCTCCCCGTCGACACCATAACTAGAGACTTAGCGTCTGTCCCCATGGAAAGGCTCGTGACCGGTAGTGTGGTCTATCCATGTTACCGAACCCCTACCGGATGCCATCTATGGGCAGGTGTCTATCATATCACAAACTCATCACATCATAATCTCTGAAGGTGGGTGGCCCTCTATCCCTCTAGCATGATGCCACCGGCGAGAGCACCCGTCATCAAATATAAAACACGGAAATCATATGTATATGCTAAAACTCAAGAGCACTTATAGCTTGTAATCCCCAAGACATGCCCCTCATCCTGGGGTCAGCCTATCAAAGGACCAGCTAATAAGCCTCTATTCTCATTTCCATGTAAATCCATGCATTTTCTATATATATAATAAGAAATAAGTCTCTAAGTAAGCATAACAAATTAACATCATGCTTGTAAAAGCATTTGAAATAAGTTTATTCAGTAAAAGATTTCAATTTGGAATAACCATCCTGTACGCAATGTAGCATGAAATCCACGGTAAATAATAATTGCATTTTAAAACACAATCACACATGATGCTATGTTTAAACATGGTTTAAAAATCAAGGAAAAACATTAGTTGTCGTCACCTACCTCAGTGTGAGATCACTAGCTTGCTAATAACTCCATTTAATTGGTATATTCAAGTGCACCTATACATGTCACATCACTATTTTAAAATTTTCCTAAATAAAAAGTGGTCATTTCTAAGTTTTTAAGTTAAAACTAGGTCCGCGTCGTCAATACGGTCACAACGCATCTTTCGGATCGTGATTTGGACCTCTCTAGCTCCCAAAATCAAGTTTTTAGTGAAAACTACGCTAAATGGGGCTGCCGACCACCATAAGGTGGTTTAAACCGCGGCACCCTTTTCCGCCGGTTTACACCGACGTACACGGGCGCACGAAGACGCACGCCACGCGTACGGCCGTACGGACGCGGCCGGTGCATGCGTGCGTCACGGCCGCCAGATCGCGCCGCGTCCCGGCCCCACCGCGACAACCAACCGAGGCCGGCTCCCGCACGCGCGCGCGCGCGCGCGTTGCAGTGACGACGCCGCCATACGACGCTCGTCCTGCGTGCGTCTCCGCGTGCGTCCCCGGCGTCGCCGCTGTGGCGCGACGCTTTGACGTACGTCGAGAAGACGACCGGATTCCGGTGCCGCCTCGGCGGAGCCTACTGCAGCCCGTTTTGCGTGATTTTTGCGCCATTTTCTTCAGAATTCTCTCTAGAATCCATTTATGCGCTCCTTTTGCACTAATTTTTCCAAAAACCATAGTTTTTAAACGATTTTTCCCAAGTTCCTAAAATCATCCCTAGGTACTGGTTTTTGAGTTTTCTGGAGAATTCTACCGTTGGATCACTCCCAAATTTAAAGGGTATGCTCTTGGGTCTCTTGTGCACTAGTTGGACGGTGCGATTTTCAAACGGACAAGGTTTGATCCATGAAATCACACTCCAATAGTAGCGTGCACACAGGTTCCTAAAAATCTGATTTTTTTCCAAAATTTTTAAACGTTTTCCTAATTAATTTCCTAATTAATAAATACAGAAAAACATAGGTTTTGAGGCTTACCTTGCACCTGGTCGGAGTTGCTCGTGTTGCCGGGGTTCCACCTGCCTAAAAATGAAATCTTTTCAAGCTAGGGTTCTCAAGGTGAAATCCTGAGAGAAAACGCTCAAAGTGAGCGTTTGGCTCTGAGGAGCATAGACATAGGGTTTTAGAGTCTTTGGGAAGAGAAACTCTTCCCCACACGCCTCTTTCCACGTCTCTCCGGCGATTTTTCCGGCACCGGTAGAGACGTGTGGAAGACGGGGTGCCGAGATCAATTTGGACCCACGTCTAATACGTCTCTACCAAATGATCAAATTGCTCTTCCAACTTCTGACGGCTCATAACTCCCTCGTTTGAGTCTGCTGCGTTCTTGGTGGCATTGGATTCGTATCGACGAGCACTTTCTAATTATTATGTTTTCAAGAAATAATTTCATCCATAAATTTTTATTTTAATTTATTTAATAATTTCCTATTTTTATCTTTAAAATTAAGGATATTACAATCCCTTAGTGAAAAAGTTTAATTTACTGATAATTTAAAAACATTCATTTTAAAACCGCTCCCGAGTGTTACACCACTTCCAAAACATCATCAAAACGATTATAAAATTTATATACATATGTTGCAATAAATTTAAACCAAAACCAATATCAAAACCAACATCAAAACCAGAGGTGCCTTTATTTTAAACAACAAATATCCAGAAAACATAATGATGTGGCCTAGGGTCTATCCATCATAACATTCCATCATACTCAATAACATGTCCATAATGTATAAATGTCATAATCAAACACAATTAAGAGTGTATACAGTCAATAAAATAAATTTGAAATGGAGTCTATTTAACTACTCATGTCACACTGTCTATTAGCAAAATAAAGTGGTCCCCACTACTATCACTGGCCTTCCACATCCTTGCCTTTCCTACTACCGCACTCAATATTTGAGGCATTGCAAAATAAAGCAATGCCTCAGTAAGCTATTGCTTGTGTAGGTACATAGAAATTTAATGAAATGCAATCATGGCATAAAAAGAATAACTCAAATAATAAAAGCTAATAAGAGCGTAGGGCATAATAGCCATGCAATACAACTGTCATGAATCATATAGATACTAGAATCAAAGTATCATGCTAAATAAAACATGAGTCACATGTACTTGAAAACATGAGTATGATGCAATATCAATGAGCATATAATAAATAGTAGGGCTCCTCACTGTGCGTGGGTCCCACAAGTGTCCCCTACACTCATACAACAGGTCATGAGTACTCATACTAATCCTCTAAGTGTCGTCACACCTAAGCACTAAAATGTTATATCCAGTATTGTCATGCATACACACATAATAAGTGTATAGATCATCATGCTGCAGTGATAACCGTACGTCCTGGGTCTACCACCTACCGCTCCCTATCGACACCGTAATAGGAGACTCACCATCTATCCTCATGGGTGGGCTCGAATCGGTAGTGTGGACTACCCATGTTACCAACTCTTACTGAATGTCATCTATAGGTAGGTGCCTACCATCTCATAAAATCAGGGGATGGGTGGCCTGCCCTAATCCCTCCTAACATGACATCCACCTAGTGAAATAACCCATCATAAATCACAAAATACAAAAATCACAAATCTCATAAAAACTAAAAGCACTCATGGCTCAACATCTCAAGGCACCCCCCTTATCCTAGGGTTAGCCTCTCAAGGACTAGACACTAAGCCTCCATCCACAGTTCTATAGACATCATTTAATCCCAATGATGCAATAAAGAGTAGATATTCATAATACATGTACAATGTTCATAAGTGTCAATATCATAAAACCCGATCAAATGAAATCCATTCAAGTATCATCAAATCTCAACGATCAAATGAAATCCATTCAAGTATCATCAAATCTCAAGCCAATCATAGCATTAAACTTATAAATCACAAGGCATAAAATGAGAAATCATGTCACAACAATCCAATCAATCAAGATGCTATGATATGGTGAGATTTTAGAAAAACAATGTGAAACATTAAATGTCGTCACCTACCTCGATGAGAAAACAATCACCAAATCAGAGGCGTACTCCACTCAAACTGCACGCTCTGATACACCTGTCATTATCACAGTACTTTTTCATGTTATTCAATTTCATTTATATACCCTTATATCAATCTTACTATTTATTTGTCCAATGATTCTCTTATCTAGCTTTTGATCTAGATCAATGGTCTAAATTACCTAAATTATCTTTATTATTCATTTTTTCTTAACATCCAACTCTCATCTACTTAATCTGATCATTAATCAAGTTGAGATTTATTATTTTAAGATCTCTTGATCATTAGAGGGTCAATCTATTCCATCTTGAAGGAATTTGAGATGATCAAACTGTTGGATCGTTCTTAATCATCTTGGTTTGTGTTTTGATTATGAATTCTAAACTTAATCATAAAACCAATTCAATTTCATGTTTATCAATTATTTCAATGTATATTCATGATTTATGCCTCGATCTAACACTTTGATTACTCCCTGATTGATAAGTTCTAAATCCTTAGTTAAATTACTATTCTAGATCAATTCTAAGATGAATACACCTGATCCATTTATTAGATCCATTAATTCATCCCTTAGATCATCCAATTGTTCAAGTTCTAAGGCTTGATCATCATCTGATTGGCTAGATCTAAGTAATTGGGTATTATTTCATAGATTTGATCTGACTAAATATGCTTATATCAAGATTTAGAAGTTAAAATCATGTCCACGCCGTCAAGACAATTTCAACGGACATTTCGGATAAAAAATTGGGCTTATGTAGCTCCCAAAATTGCATAATGGACATTTCAGTTCATTTTTGGACGGTCCAGATCAAAATCTAGCTCGAATGCCCTTTACACTGGGCTACGCTGGTAGAAACACTTTACACCGGCTTAAACTGGTGGCATTTTACATTGGAATACACTAGCGAAAACCCTTTACACTGGATTACACCATCAGGCCTTTTACACTGAACTACACTGATGGAAGTCCTTTACACCGAATTACACTATCAAGCCTTTTACGGAAGTCCTTTACACCGAATTACACTATCAAGCCTTTTACACTGAACTACACTGACGGAAGTCCTTTACACCGAATTATACAAACGACCATCGAGGATGATGCACCTAGACCGTCCATGCTATTTTTGCTCCATTGGACTCCTAGATGGCCCAGTTTATATTCTGTTTTCATTATTCGTAGGGTTTTGAGGGTCCCTGAATCCAAAGAACGGTTTAGATTTTCCATCAGAGGTGTCTTTGAGATAGGTTTTCTACTGTGTCACGATTTTTCACAGATTCAACACTAACTTCATGAAATCTTCGATTTAAGTGTTAGAAATGATACAAAACAGTGAAGTAAATCCAATGAGAGGAAAAATCAAGAGAAAAACTGGGTCTTATCTCCTAGATTGGTGAAAAACTTGATCGTTGTTGCTTTAGCCAAGAGTGAGAGATGGAGAAGAAAAACAAGATAGTGACTCTCTTTTGGCAATCCATTTCTGCAAGTCCGTAGATGAAGATATGACTCTTCTTGGTATTAATCGCAGCTAGATCTGATCGTGTTTGATCATGGAAAAATAGGAAGATCAGAGGTTGATACGTCCTTACATTGGCCTAGTGGGCAATGTCCATCCAAGAACATTGGCGTATAGCTTCTTTTGTTTGATATATTTTCTTTGCCTCTTCCGAAAGGAAAAAAAAGAAAAAGTACGAGAGAGAGAGAGAGAGAGAGAGAGAGAGAGAGAGAGAGAGAGAGAGAGAGAGAGAGAGAGAGAGAGAGAGAGAGAGAGAGAGAGAGAGAGAGAGAGAGAGAGAGAGAGAGAGAGAGAGAGAGAGAGAGAGAGAGAGAGAGAGTGCCAAGATTTCTGTGACAAGAAAGTCTTCTTAATTTGAGAGTGATAATATGAGAAGCTTGATCTCATCCACTCGCATCATCTGACAATATGGATCTTTCATTCGAAGGACCTACTAACTTTTCATCTAGATGATTTCAATATCATTTTGTCCAAAGAAATTCGGGCGTTATAGTACCTAATCATCAATCATCTCTAAGCTGTGGATTTTATAGGTAGAAGATTAGAAAAATGAAGGGTCAAGAATCAAGATCACATCATTGATATTCTTTAGATCTCATTAATGATTGCATTTGCTCACTAATGAGCTTGTTGAGTTGGTATTTGCTTTTATAAGGATGGGTGTCCAATATGAAAGAATCACTTATTGGTGTTTCCCAATTGGTTTCTTTCTCTTATTATGAAGCATATTTCTTAGTCAGTTTGGTATAAAAAAAACCCTTCTAATTCAATGGGACGCACCTCCATGTAACTTGGGTTTTGAGTAAAGCCTCCCTTGAGGGTGTAATGCTCTAGCAAGAGAGAGAGAGAGAGAAAGCCGGATGGGTCATCAGCTTTTCATAAGATACTCATCCTTGGGTTCTCTAACATTATTTTGTCTACTCTTATAGACACCCTAATTAGTGACAAGAATATATTGTCGTGACTACAAGCCACGATGAAAACGTTACAAGCTATCTTTCATCAGGTTTACATAAGATATTTATTCTTGGGTTCTCTAATTTTTTTATTATTTACTCTTACAGATACCCTAATTGGTGATAAGAATATATTTACTACTTTTGTTGATGATCTAGAAAGGTTTGGCTCTAAATGCTCAAGAGGAAGAATGCAATTTTCTTTGTTTCAAGAAGTTTAAGGCTTTGATTGAAAATCAAATGAGAAAAAAGATAGAATATTTGAGAACTAACAATGAGATAAAGTATAATTTATATGAGTTCAAGGATTTTTGTTGTGAGTACAACACTTCTAATTAGTACATACATTTAAGAAAAGTAGCGTTGCAAAACACATGAGCTATATACTTACTCATTGAGTTAGGAGAATGTTGAATTTGGTCTGTTAGAACAATAGTTTTGGGCAAAAGTTGTTTATAGTGCTTCTAATTAGTAAATAGTTCCTAGGGCCCTTTTATTTATTTACTTAATGGGAGCTCCCACTTGTTTAAATCAAGTGAGCCCCAATCTAAGCTGTTTTAGAGGAGTCAGAGTCACTAAAAATGAAGTCATGGACAAAACAAGTTAGGATGGGAGACCTGTGCTTTTTTTGTTAAACACAAAATTACCCCTCCGACAAGATTAGAGGCTTGGAGAGAGTTTAGGAGAGTTCTTGGAAAAGTACATGAGTTCTCACAATTTTCAATCAAAGATGGGATTTTTTTAATATTTTTTCTCCTCTCTCTTCTTGTTAAGTGTTCAATTTCAGCCAAAATACCCTTAATCTAGCATCAAATTAGATCGTCTCATCAATCAATTTTGAAATTTTACTTAAAATTTTGTATTTTGGTTCCAATTGATCATCCAACTGTTGATTTGCAAATTTAACTCAAATGATAGTCATAGCTAATCAGATGGATAAAGTATAGTTTAGATGATTCTAATTTAGTCTTATATTTTGCAGATCAACCAAATCAGAATTAAATGGTTTAGATCAAATTACATGGACCAGATCAAGAAGGAGTAAATTACTTGAAAAAGGAAGAAATTGAGCATAATCAAGACACTAATTACAAAATTTGGATGAGGGAGAAGAAATTGAGTTGGAATCAAAATCAAACTCTTTTGAAAAATCTATATAAAGAAAAGGCAACACAATTGAAAAAGAACGCATTAGGTGGGTGGATCTCTCCCCCTCTATTTTTTTCTTTCTCCCACTCCTTCTCTTTCTCTCTAGCTTTTCCTCTACCATAGACACAATAGCCGGACCCTCTCTCTCTTTCCCTCTCAACTATTTCTCTCTATCACTCGCACTCCCTTCTCACTCTCACTCTCACTCTCACTCTCACTCTCCCTCTCTTTCTCCATCTCCCTCTTTATTGCACCATTCATCTCTCTCTCTCTCTCTCTCTCTCTCTCTCTCTCTCTCTCTCTCTCTCTCTCTCTCTCTCTCTCTCTCTCTCTCTCTCTCTCTCTCTCTCACACACACACACACACACACACACACACACACACACATCCTACCTCTCTCTACTGCACCAGCCCGCTTGAGCCAATCAGCCCTGGAACCCACATTTCTTTGCCCTCCTGTGGTCGGTGCTGCTTGACCAGCCTGCAAAGCCTGCCTCCTTCCTTCCTCTTCCTCACTCCATTGCCACAGCACGACCACAATGCTAAAAACCACTCTCTCTCTCTCTCTCTCTCTCTCTCTCTCTCTCTCTCTCTCTCTCTCTCTCTCTCTCTAATAGCTGGAATCCCATCACTCTTCACTGTAGGAGAAAACCTAAGTCGAGTTTCTCTATTTTTCTCCTCCTCCTCTTGTTCCCACCTTGTCTCCTACTCTCTCTATCACTATCTTCTTCCTCGGGTATTCCTCTGTTTTTCATTTCAAACTACAAAATAAAAAAAATTCGTTTTTCATCCTTTTCTGTTCTTATTACAGTTTCACTTATCCCTGTTCTGCCTATCTAGGTTTTGTTTTAATCTCAACTTAATCCAAAAACTGTGTAATCCGAGTCTTGTTTTATTTAAGCTTAACCAAATCAATGATCTAGCTTTAATAAATAGGATTCCTTTATTTATTGACCTTTTTCATGTTAGATTTTCAATCAATCCCTAAATCTTACTTTTAGGACAACTCCTACTTTATTCATCATACCTGATTTTCAAGCTAAAATCTAGAAATTCGATCTAAGCCATCCAAAACTCAAAGTTCTTCTTTAATCTAGACATCAAAATTTTGGAAAATATGTTTAATCCAGTCGGTGGATCTGTAATTAGAAGTACCAGTGAGAGATTGATGAAGGCTAATCGACATTGATGATATCATATTAGAAGTAATTTGTTATAATAAAGATAGGGATGTGAATTTATTTGTTTTTTAGTTAATTTCTTGCCTTTTTGTTGAATTTCTATGATTTTCATTGGTTAAATAGATCTAAATTTTGAATTCATTGTATTTTTTTTATTTTTGAACAATTAAATTTTATTTAAACCCCATCTTTTTAAGTCGAGCCCCTGTGGGATTGACCCATACTTGCATCAGCTACACTACAATAACTCGTGCACTTACAGTAAACAATTAACACTTCTTCCCCTCTTTTATTCATTTGTGCTTGCTTACTCACCATTCTTAGGAGCACCAATGCCTATGAATCATGCCTACCCACTCTCCATTCTCGAGAGTACTTAGTGCCTAGGATTTGGGGTTGCTTACACTCCATTCATGAGAGCATCCAGTTCCTAGCATTCGTGCCTGTTTACTCTTAGATTCTTAGGAGTACCCAGTGCCAAAATTCATATTGTCTATTCTTTATTCATGGAGTTTGATCATTTCCAAATTAAGCAAAGGGTAGGCCCCATAAAAGACTGGTAGAAGGAGCTAAGTTCCCTTCCCATTTTAGACTGAAAAACTTATAGAATTGAAAGACAAAAAGAAGAAAGAATCTTGGTCTCAAAATGTAAGTAAAGTTAGCTCAATCTAGAACTAGACTAGGCACCCCTTTTTAGACTCTAAAGAAACAAAAGTAAAAGAAAAGAAGAAAAGAAAATGGGCTCTACCCTTCTATAAGAGTGGGGACCCTTTCATTAACTACTCTTCTAAACCCTAAACTAAACAATCTTCCTAGAAAGATTTTTGCTTAAGGATGAAAAGTACATGACTTGATCTATAGCTTAGATCTAGCCCCTGGCTCAATGGATGCTAGGATCTAGTCTAAGATAAACATTCAACAACTTAGATCTAACCCTAAGCTTGAGGATGCTAAGATCTAGCCTAAGATAGACATCCAATGGCTTAGATTTAGCCCCAATCTAAGGATGTTAACATCTAGTCTAAGATAAAAATTTAACAACTTAGATCTAGCCCTAGCCAAGAGGATGCTAAGATTCATCGAAGATAAAATTTAAGAGCTTATATCTAGCCCTACCCTAGAGGATATGAAGATCTGGCCTAAAATGAAAATCCAATGGTGTAAGATCTAGCCTATGATCCCAATTCAAAGGCCTAGATCTAGCCCTAGCCTAGTGGAAGCTAAAATCTAGCCAAAAGCAAATTCAAAGGTCAAGATCAACTTAACCTAAGCCTACTAATCTAGTCTCCACATGATGATAGGAGTCCCTCCTACCTTGGATAGTAGATTCTAGGTCCTAAGGATAGAGGCTAGCCAGTTTGCATTCATCCAGTTCCCTTTTTGGAGATTCAATGCTAGGGTTTGAGTTTAAGTTGTAGTTGCGTTCCATACATAAGATGTTATGGTTACAGGTTCGATGCATTTCTAGTGGAAATCAAAGTCTAGAACCTTGACTTCATTTTAACACTTTCCTCCACAGGAAATAGCGTTTACTTTGTGTTTCTACAAACAAAACCATCATAAATGTTGTACTAATCAGAGCTTAGACATGAACAAGATGATGTGAAGACATTTTGTTGTACCTAATGAAAATGAAGTAAGAATTAAGGTACTTGGTGATCACTTACCTTCTGATCCCAAGAACATTGGGAATGCTGCTCCAATCACCACCAAGTTGGTTTCCTCCTAGCAACCACACCATCTACCCACCAGAATTTATTCATAGTTATTATGACTACAGCAATCAAGGGTCTTCTTTTTGAATGTAGGCGACTATGAGGAAGGCTAAGGTGTGAAAATGAATTTTTTTGTTTTTAAGGTTTTTTATGAATAATAACCAACGAGCCCCTCCAACTCGTGGGGCTTCTAGCGTCAGAGTGGTAGAACCGTACAAGGCCTTTGCTCAAAAGGAATATGGGAAGGACATCGAAAAAGCTAAAACCTTTTACTACAAGGGAATCACGAAGAATAGACCACATAGTTTCTTGATCTATCTGGCTATGCACTTTCTAATCTATAAAAGCCAGTGTCATCCAACTTATGTGAGTTTGGACCTATTGCTCTATAGTCCCCACCAGGATGGGATGATTTTGGCCCTTCCAACATTCAGTGTTGAGATTCGATGATCCAATTTTGGGATCCAAATTATCAAATCTTAACGTTTTCATGTCTAATGTGTAAAATAGACAGCTTTTATAAATTAGAGAATTAGGATCATCCAATGGATGAGACTCGTTGGACGGCCTATCTAAACTTGATCCTCAAAATGGATGGTTTGATCACTTTACAGGGGTCCACTAGTAGTGTTAGCCCATCTTGTGCCACATACTAGATCCCAATCTATTTGGTTTGCTATCATATAATTTCTTTCTGAAGAATCTTGGCTCTTGATTTTGTAAGCAAATTGATCAAAAGTCTTCAAAACGTTGCATGTGAGTCTAAATGGGGGTCGCCGTGTTTCTAATGCCCCTCAACAATTGTTTGAAGTTGCTCCTGCTTCATCTTCTCTTTATGCTAGGAAGGAAATCAAAGAAATGTAGAGCTATGTGGGGTCCCCTGTTGTTGCACTTCCTCCCACAAATCCTTCGGTAACAATTCCTCTCTCTGTCTCGACCGTTGTCTTTGTCTCGTGTTTTTGTGAACTTATTGCTTAGTTTCAGCAGAATGTGAACGGTACGGTAGACACCAATCGAGTTTGTCAGCTGACTCTTCCCAGATTCAAGTGGCGCATGGTTATAGCATATGATGGCACCAAATTTTCAGGTGGGTTTTTCATTTTCCTTTGCTTACTTTTGATTTTAAACATTTGAGTATCTCTTTTTCTATTTTCTTCTATTTTGATTTTGCTCACAATTGGTTACTAACCTTTGAAATTTGACAGTTTTACTTGATTTGGGAAACTTTTGTATCCCTGTTCTAAAATTTATGGCAAATTGGTGTGGGTCTGTTTTCTTAACTCCAAAGTTCAATTAGTGAAACTGGATGGTTTTCAGTATATCTGGTTTCTATCTACTTGAATTATTGCTTTTGTTTCATTGGTGGACTAAATGATTTCTCTAGGCCTGACGGTTTGGCTTCTGTTTTATTTGTAAACTAAGGCGATGTCCTCATGCCTGAACTATTGCTTTTGTTTCAGTAGTGAACTAAGTTGGTTTCTTTTTGCCTGAATTACTGCTTTCATTTTATTTCTGAGCTAAGCTGTTTCTTTAGGCCTGACCGATTGCCTTGGTTTCATTTGTGAACCAAGTTGGTCTTCTTATGCCTAAACTACTGCTGTTGTTTCAGTAGTGAACTAAGTTGGCTTCCTTTTGTCTGAATTATAAGTTTTTTCATTTGTGTCTTAATTATTGCTTTTATCTCACTGTTGAACTAAGTTGGTTTTTTCTGTACTTCTACACTTTTTGCTGAAATTATGGTCATAGCCATGCAGTATGGCACTCAATTTTGTTCTTTCTTACTTTATAGTCCTCTTTGTTTTTGGAACTGTACCTCCTTATCCTTGCTGGAACTCATTGTTTCTTATGCTTTTTGGGATGTAGTTGTTTTCTTTATGGTAGATTCATGGGTCTATTTCTGTTCTCTGCAATTTTAGTTTCTTTTTAGTTTACACGGTGCCTGCCTACCATCTCATAGTTTTCTGCCCACCTGTGTGTTCTTCTCGTACATGATAGAAAAGCTGGCCATGAGATACCTGAATTTTCTGCATTGAGTTGAAGCATGGATCTCATCAATTATGTTTGAAGATTGCCATGCCACTGAGTATATTTTGAAGACCAATCAATTACCACTTGTGAGTTGCCTTCAGTAATCAATGGTATACGTGCAAGTTTCTCTAAGAAAAGGGTATAATGTATTGCTCACATTATTTCCATTTTCTTGCCATCCTGCACCCTGCAAAGTCAAGAAGGGATCTGCCTTGCTCATCCCTACAATGGCTCCTCATGTCCACCCATGCTGAATCCTCCATTTTCGATCTGTTAAAAATAAGTTTCTGCTCTGATTCTGGCTTTGGGTACTCTTCTTTGTTTTTGTGATCTGAATATGAGCATTGTAACAGGACATTCCACCTTCTATTAATGTCTTCTGCCAAGTAACCCTAGAAAAGACTGTTCAAATGGTGGCCAAGATGCCTGTACCAGTTTGATGTTGGTAGCAATCCACTTAGGATGTGAAGCTGAGCCATCAAATATATGTTTACAATGCTCCTGCAAAGTCCATTGCACTGCTGGGAAGCTCCATTGCCACCACTTCCTGCATTTGATAGAATTAGACTGAAGCCACCATTGGAACAAAAGGGCAGCCCCGGTGCATGAAGCTCCCGCCTATGTGGGTCCGGGGAAGGGGCAAACACAAGGGCCTATAGTGTAAGAGGCTGTTTCCATGCCTTGAACCAATAAATCCATAAATCAATTTGGCATGGATGACCCATGACGCAGAGGACCTCGACCACACTTCTGACCATACATGAGCTGCTGTTGGACACAGGATCAGAACATGGGCTAAGAATTCTACAATTTTGTGACAGAAGGAGGACTGGGTAGCTAAGCTCCATGCTCTTAAGTATTGAGTTTTTCTTCAGTCAATACTTTATCTCAACTAGCTAACCATGGAAATCTAATGTAGTTCAGCGCTTTCCGTGACCAATCATTAACAGACAGCTGACCAATCCTTAACAGACAGAATTACTTCCAATGTGTAATTCGGTGGCTTTTTGAAACATGATGCTACTGAGAATTTTCATTTTGAGCCCACACTCTTCTCCTTCTCTCTCCAACTGCTCCTTTTATGAAGACCAATTCAATAGAGGCTGCAAGGGAGGTCTGGGCTTTCTCTTCATGTGAGAAACTCTGCCTCCAAAGGGAATCACCAAATAAAATAATCTACAATGTAGAGGCTTGTGTTATAGCAACCAATGAGAATAACCTTGGTAAAATATTGCTTATTGAAGCTCCCAGTCCAATGATCCATCCAGAAATGGGTCGTGGTCAAGTTTCTGACTTGAAAACTCATCATTGGTCAAGCGCATTCTCCAATTTCTCTATTATCATACCTTTCTTCACTTCCTCTTATCTGTCTTTTTAGTGGTGTCCACACCCTCATCATGATCCATAGATGGCATCTTTTGCCTGTCTCTGGAAGACCTTTCGGTCCTCTCCATACCACTTCACTAACAGAGCTGAATTAAACTGTTGGATTGGTTGATCACTGTACCTCCTTTCTTTCTTGATTTGCAGATGAGGTTCCAGTTGGCCAACTGATACTTGTTCTGATCTGTTTTGTCATTCACAGGAAGTTGCAAACAATTGCTCTATCTTTAGTACTACTGATGCTAAACATCAGCATAAGGATAGGAATTAGGTAAGTATTGACCAATGCTAATCTGATCAAAGTCATGTTCCAGCCGGTTGATAATTATCTCCTTTTCCAGCATGACAGCCATCTATTCACTCCTTCAACAACACCAAAGACTACTTCTTTGATTGTTTACCAATTTACGGGCATGTATTTAACATTTCAAATATTGTTCACATTAAACTGGTGCTACAGTTTGTTCTTTAGTTCTGTGGTTTCATCCTCATGTCCTTGTAGTCATAGTTGCATGAATACATCTTCTTGCTTTTTTTGTAAAGAGGCTTATGAAATTCTCCACTCTTTCTTTACGTGGCTAAAGCTGTTGCATCAAGTTCTTGATCATTGCTTCTATTTATGGATAGCTTCCTTCTACAAGCACATAATTACAACAACTAGCTCCTCAAAACCTTCTGGTTGCTAAAGTTATCACTTTAAGTTCTTGCTTGTTTCTTCAATGTATAGATAGCCTTCTTCTACTTAGACATAATCACCTCAACTAACTATTCAAAACCATGCGGTTGCTCTCTAGACCCCTTCTTTGAGCTTGCATGCAAACTCATAATTCTTAACATCCACTGTTATAGTTTCTTTCTATTCAAGTTGCCAACAGCAAAAATAAAGGGACTGCATTTATGTTTGATGTAGAGGAACATGCCCATACCTATTTAAACCATTTAGATTGATTCGAAGCTATGAATAAGGGTCCACAAGCATTGTCACAAAAACTGCTTTTTTTCCATTTTTTGTTAAAAAAGTTATGCTTTTTCTGTGGGCCATATCAAACTTGAAAAAGACATATCTTTTTTAAATAAAATGTGCCTTTTTTTTATTCCAGTTTTGTTTGAAACCCTTCTTTTAGAAAAATACTGATTTTACAACTTCTTCGTGTTTTACCTTTTTTTGTTTTTTGTTTTCTGTTTTATTTTCTTTTATCTTAACTTTTATTTGACTCTTTTCCAAATTTTTGGACTTCGTCCCTTGCTGATGTTTCCTGACTTCAAGATTTGTGACTTTGGTCATAAGTGAAGGCATTTGTAGTCACGCATCCTTTACTTTACCTTTAATATTTATTCCATATGTAAGAGGGGTTCTCTGCATTTTTACTCTCCATAGGTCATCTTAAGTAATTGTAATTTGAACTTTAGCTTATCTCTTCATGTTTAAATATCACAATTGGTGTTGTAAAATGTGATTATCAATTTCTAATGAAAGAAGTAGCAGCCCAAGAGCTTTTCTAGGATTCTCTTTTCTTTACTCTTTTAAGATGTAGTTAGGAAATCTTTGCTTGATATCCAGTTGCATTAAGTGGTACAAGAGCAGGAAAAACCCTGTAATGGCTACTGATGTAAACTTGCATGCAAACTTATAATTCTTAACATCTACTTTTCTAGTTTCTATCTATTCAGGTTGTTAACGAAAAAAATGATCATCATCAAGGCCTTATCCCGATTAGGGGTTGGTGACATGAATCTTGTTCATCCATTTCCAGCTTTTAAGTGTCATGGCTTCATTTAGTCCCAAAGTTTTAAAATATTTTCTCACCACTTCTATCCACATTCTTTTGGGGCTTCCCCTTGCCGTTTTATAACCATTGACTTGGATTGCCTTCTCCTGTGTGGTTTTAGTTCTATATGTTTTTATCGCAGCTAGTCCCAAACCCAAATAAAGGAGAAGGGTTTTGCGTTAGGTGCCAGCCAGCAAGGAAAACCATGACAAATGACGAAAGTAAAGGGATTATATTTATGTTTGATGTAGAAGAATATATCCATGCATGTTTCAACCATTTAGATTGATGTGAAGCTATGAATAAGGGTCCATAAGCATAGTCAGAAAAACTCCCTTTTTTTTTTCCATTTCTTGTTTAGAAGTTGTGCTTTTGTCTTGGTCTATATCAAACTTTAAAAGACAAATATTTTTAAATAAAATGTGTCTTTCTTTTACTCCTTTTTTTTTTTTTGAAAACCCTTAGAAAAATACTGATTTTTACAACTTTTCTTATTTCACTTTTACCTTTTTGGACTTTTTATTTTAATTTCTTTTTCAAATTTTGTGACTGTGGCAAGTGAAGACAAATGTAGTTAGGCGTTTTTTACTTTACTATTTATTTCATATATAAGAGAGGTTTTCTGCATTTTTACTCTCCATAAGTCATCTTCAGTAGTTTTATTTTGATCTTTTGCTTATCTTTTCATGTTTAAATATCACAATTGGTGTTATAAAATGTGATTATTGATTTCTACTTAAAGGAGTAGCAGCCTAAGAGCCTTTCTAGGATTTTAAAAAAAAATTTAATCTACTCTTTTGACCTTTTTGTTAGGAAATCTCTGCTTGATTGATATCTTTTGGAAATTCGAGATTGATTGAAATCCCAAGATTTCTATGAATAGCAGTAATTGTAGGGACATATTTGTATTTCCAAATATAGGAGATTGGCTGTAAATTAGTAAATAATAGTTTCCTAATTTCTAGAGATTAGTAGAATGTCAAACTTTCCTAGAATAGCAATATCTTGCTGTACAAAGTCTTTGTTACCGATCATTTTCAATGTGAATTGAATCTTAGAATTTTCTTCATGGTATCAGAGCCTTAGGCTCTTTTCTAGGATCAGAAACCTCGTTATAGGCCTTCATTGCCAAGACCATGCTGCAGATTCTTTATGCCCTGTTTATATATATATTTTTTAGTCTAACATGTCCTCCATAGCTGAGAAAGCAGAAGACGTGACACTCAATCAAACAACAGGAGAACTACAGAATATTCAATCTGCCTACAGATTGAATGGCAAAAATTATATGAAGTGGTCCCAAGTGGTTCGGACCTTTCTGAAAGTGAAGGGAAAATTAGGTCATCTCCTTGGTAGTGGGCCAAGAAAGGAGATCCCAGATTTGCTGCTTGGCTATGGAATTCTATGCCAATATCTTGAAGAATCTATGGCAAGAGATGGATCATTATTGGTGCATTGAGATGAAGTGCAGCAATGATGCAGCTGCATTAAAGAATTTCATTGAAAAGGATCGAATTTATGATCTTCTCGCTGGTTTAAATATTGAATTTGATCAGGTGAGGATTCAAATATTAGGGAAAAAGGATTTACCTTCACTAAATGAGATCATCTCCATCATCAATGCTGAAGAAAGTCGAAGGGGAGTTATGCTTTTCTCTCAACCGGTTGAAGCATGAGCAATGCTTGGAAAAATCAATGATGACAAACCAAAGCTTAATACTGAAAAAACATCAGCCTCCAATACTGCAAATTCAGAAGTTGGGAAAATGGAATCTCAGCCCTCAAACAAGGATAACCTTTGGTGTACTTATTGCAAAAACCGTTGTCATACCAAGGAGCAGTGTTGGAAGCTTCAAGGAAAACCACAAAGTTCTCAATGGAATAGAGGACCTAGAAGTGGAACACAATGAAGCAAGGTGCATATGACTCAATATAGAGAAGACAGGTCACATGATGTTGTAAATTTCAGTGGTGGAGAGCAGAATGAATTTAACAAAGAAGACATTGGTAGCCTGAGATCACTCCTTGATTCATTAGAGAAGTCTACAGGTGCCTGTTCCTTGCCAAATTCCTTATATGCTCTAAGTGCCTCTGGTTCAGATTTTTCAAATTCCTGGGTTATTGACTCCAGGGCAACCGATCATATGAGCCATTCTTCATTCAAATTCCTCACATATCATCCCTTCCCTAGCAATAGAAAAATAGCCATTGCTGATGGATTCCTAGCCACTATGGCTGGCTAGGGAGACATTGTTCTAAGTCCTTCCATAATCCTTAAAAACGAGCTAAATTATCTACAAACTTTGTGTCTATTCATCAACTTACAAAATATTTAAACTATAGTGTGGTGTTTTCTCATATTTCTTGTGTATTTCAGGACCACGTTACGAGGAAGACAATTGGACATGCTAGGGTGAGACATGGTCTTTATTATCTTGAGTTACCTAGTGGCCAAGTGAACAATGGAAACAAAACATCTCTCTCGTTTCTTTCCAGCAACTCTCGTTCCAATAAAGAGCAAATTTGGCTTCATCATCATCGACTTGGACACCCTCCTTTAATATTCTTAGTGTCATGTTTCCATCTTTGTTTGAAAATGATAATGTAAACAATTTTCACTGTGATGTTTGTGAATTTGCTAAACATCAACGTGTTTCCTTTCCTTTGAGTAAAAAAAGAGCTGTAGTTCCTTTTTCTTTGATACATAGTGATATTTGGGGTCCTTCTTGAGTTCCCAACATTTCAGGGCCTCAATGGTTTGTATCTTTCATTGATGATTGCACTCGAGTTTCATGGATTTATTTGCTAAAACAAAAATCTAATATTAGCAACATTTTTCCTATTTTTTCATACAATGGTCAATACTCAATTCAATGCTGGAATCAAGAGTTTGAGGGCAGATAATGCTAGAGACTACTTTCATCAAATTTTGTCTCCATACTTTCAAAAAGAGGGAATTATTCATGAATCTTCATGAGTTGACACAACCCAACAAAATGGGGTTGTTGAAAGAAAAAATGGTCATCTTTTAGCCTCTGTTTGTGCTCTTTTGTTTCAAAAGAATGTTCCAAAAACCTTTTGGGGGGAAGTTGTCCTCACTGCAGCTCATCTAATAAATTGTATCCCATCTCGAGTCCTTGATTTTAAAAGTCCAATGGAGGTATTTTCTTGCTATTTTCCAAATTCCAATATGTCAACTTCCACATGTTTAGTTTGTCATGTTGAACTGGATTATGAGCTATGTTGATTGTAGACTTATTGCCACAATAAAGCTTCATTGGGGTCTCCCATTTAATCTTGAGCCATAACAATTCTCAAATATGTTGTGCCATTGAACGAAACTCTGCCTCTGCACTAGATCTTGCAACAACCGATTGTTTCTTACTCCTCCAGGTTACCAAATTTCCCCCAAGAAAGATATAATACCTAGACGTTGATCTTCTGTTAGTAGCTGAGCTAGCATAATCAGCATCTGTGTATGCTTCTAGTTCCAAATTTGTGCCCCTTCTGAAGAGAATCCCTTTTTCTGGACTGCCTTTCAAATATTCTAAGATCCAGTATATTGCATGGAGATGGACATCCTTAGGGTTTTGCACAAACTGACTCACCACACTCACTGCATATGCTATGTCAGGCCGCGTGTGTGACAGATAGATTAGCCTCTCAACCAATTGTTGGTACATGCCTTTGTTAGCTGGTTCTCCTTCCATAGACTCTCCTAGTCTATGATTAGGCTCAATAGGCGTGTGTGATGGTCTACACCTGAGTTTGCCTATTTCTTCTAGCAGATCAAGAACATATTTTTGCTGTGAAATAAAGATTCCTTCCTTGGATCAGGCTACTTCTATTCCTAAGAAGTACTTTAATTTCCCAAGATCCTTTATTTCGAATTCTTTTGCTAAATACTTTCGAAGAGCTTCCTTTTCATCTGGATCATTCCCAGTTACTATAATATCATCCACATAAACTATCCATGCCATGACTCCCCCTGAAGCGGAATGCTTAATAAACAATGTGTGATCACCCTGGCTCTGTTTGTACTTCATATTCAATATTACTTTTGTAAATCTTCCAAACTATGCTTGAGGAGATTGTTTGAGCCTGTTGATTGTTTAACCGCAAGTGCACGGGCTATTATAGTGTAGCTTATGCAAGTACGGGTCGATCCCACAAGGACTTGATTTAAAAAGTAGGAATTTCAATAAAATCTAATTATTTAAAATTTAAAAAAAAATCACTCAAAAATACTAGAATTATTGAAATGAGAATCAATGTTCAGATCTAATCAACTTCTTAAAAATACAGAATTTCCAGTTCCTAAAGAAAACAAACAAAATCAAATAATGAGAAAAAACTACTTCCCTGGATCAAACACTCTCAAAATCTTCAACTATGATGTCTTGAGAGATGATCAGCCTTCATATATGTCTTCATCATGTCCTTGATTAGTGATCCAATGGTCGGATTTGTCAGATTCCTTAAAGTCAAAGAGATCTGGTCTACTTTGTCTTTTCAAGATTTGGACGGTTCAGATTGATTGATAAGTTTCAGATTGAAGATCGGTTTCGTTGATTATGTCTAGGGATGTCCTGAGAATGGATTTGTAAAATTAATTTGAAATCCTGCAAAGTAACGAAGGAGAAATTGAAGATTTGGTTTTGATTAAGGCTAAACCGTTGATGGGTTAGGCCTTAATTGATCTGTCTGGAATTTGTCTGTTCCTGGATAAGAAAAATGTAGATAAAACAAAACCGGAATAGCACGGGACACAGATGGAATTAAAATGGGGACACAGATGGAATTAATGAGAAAGAACAGATTTGTAATTTCGTTAAATGAATAAGAGCAAAACTGGAGTTTTGAGGAAAATCTGGTTTTTAAGAAAAAACCAGATGAAGGAGGAGACGGCGATGGAGGGGAAACCAGGGGAGGAAGAAGAAGAAAAGAGGAAGGAGGAGAGGGAAGAAGAAAGGCGCGGGAGGAAAACCCCGTTTCGGGTTTCCGTCTCCGGGAATGTCCGACGACCGAGAAACGCCAGAGCAAAGGGCAGGTGAAGGGGAACCCGAGGGGTTGGGTGAGTACGGAATTGGACTGGTTTGCCTGTGGAGATGAGGGTGGCACGGAGGACTGGCTCCTGGGCGTTGATCATCGGCCTATGTTTGTCCGGTCTAGAGAGATGAAGCAAAGCAGGGCTGGTGGAGCGGTGCTGGTAGAGGGAGACCCGTGAGAGATGGAGAATAGGGGAAGAGAGAGGAATAGAGAAATGGCTAGAAGATGAGAAGACTACTGCGATGGGGAACAGAGAAGGGGGTTTCCGATGTGGGCAGTGCTTGGTGATGAAATCGAGATGGGAAGGAGTGAGAAAGAGAACCAGATTGAGAGTGTGAGAGAAAGATGTAGAGGGAGCAGTGGGGTAGCCTGGCTTGGACGGGTTGCCAGTGCCGCTTGGAGAGAGAGAGAGAGAGAGAGAGAGAGAGAGAGAGAGAGAGAGAGAGAGAGAGAGAGAGAGAGAGAGAGAGAGAGAGAGAGAGAGAGGTGAGATTTGGGGATTTGAGAGAGAGATATCAAGGTGAATCAAGAGAGGTGAGAGAGGGAGATTGGTGGTGGAATAGAGGTTTGGTACGGTTGAAGAAGAGGGAGTTAGAGAGATGGATTGAAGGAGAAGGAGAGGGCGTGCGGTGAATGTGGGGGAGAAGGAGAAGAGCCTTGAAAGAGAGAAGAGGATGGTGAGAAGAGGGATGGGTTCGTGAGAATAAGAGAGAACTTGGGGTGAGAAGAGAGAAAAGAGAATGGGGAAGTTGGGAATGTTCAGAAGGAAGGCAAAAAGAGAGATTTAAGAGATTGGAAAGAAGTAGGCGGGAAAGGGAGGAAGTAATAGGACGTGAGGGAGTGGGAAAGGAAAGATAGAATAAAGGAAAGAAAAAGAGAAGAATAAGGAAGGAAAAAGAAAAGGAAAGAAAGAAGGAAAAGGAAAAGGAAGGAAAGAAGGGAAAAGAAAGAAAAGAGAAAAGGCAGAAAAGAAGGAAAAAGAAAAAGGAGGAAAAAGAAAAGAAAGGAAAGAAAGAAAAAGAAAAAGAAGGAAAAAGAAAAGGAAGAAAAGAAGTCGGGAAAAGGGTTGCCTTTTTCTCCTTGCTAATTTGAGTACTCCTTTTGGAAACTCCTCCAAATTACCTTCTCCATGTTATTTCCATTTTGTCCATGATTTCTATTCCATCCATCTTCATGGGTGATCTGGTCCATCCAATCATCTTTAAGATGATCTGCATCGTTAACTCGTAGCCGTCCGTGCATCCTTTGGTTGATCTGCAAAAGAAAAGACTAAATTAGAATCATCTGAACCGTACATTAGTCATCTAACGAGCTCTAATGATCATCTGACTGTTGATTTTGAAAAATTAAGATGTGGATAGTCAATTGGATTTAAATTCAAAATCAAGCTAAGTTTTGTAAAATTGAACGGTTAGATGACCTAATTGAAAGCTAAATTAAGGGCATTTTGACCACAATTGAACACTTAACACACCCCCCAACCAGCATTTTGCTAGTCCGGAGCAAAACATGCAAAAAACCAAATTTCAAGATTTCAAATATTAAGTCAACTCCTCTTTTTCCTCAGAGAATTATCTTCAATAAATCTCATCAACTTTAGCATACTAATAAAAATGACTGAAGAATTCAAAACCCTACCCATATGCCAAAGTCATTCCACTTAAGCGCAATTCTCAGAGTGAGTGTGTCTATGTACAGTTTACATATATAATCATCTTAATCTCTAAGTAAACTTCTAACTTTTGAACTCCATCCGAAATATGTTTTGACCTCAATCCTCACTAATGATATACACTCAGAAATAAAATCTCTTAGATAGAGGGGTCAAATCATCTCTCTTTTAATTATGTGAGAAGAGTAAAATAAAGCAAATTATCTCACATATACTCGTGAAAAACAGGAGTTACTAAGGAATTTTATTGTTTTGATCCCTTTGGAATGGATGCCATTACCTTTGAATATTTAGAAATACCACTCTTTTAGATTCTATCTATTCATTTCCTCATCAAGACTATATTCATCCTAGAATCAATAGGTCTTTAACTGGGACGAAACGTAGGCTTAGGACAAGGTACCAAAGAAAGGGTATGAGGGTATTCAAAGTTTCTTTTAAAAAAATAAGTAGAGGTCTTCTAAAGTTGATAATTCTTTCTTTCTTTGCTGAAGTGAATATTTTTTTTTCACTTTTCTTTGTATTCTTCAAACTTTTTTTTTTTTTTCACACTTTTGAATCACTTTGAAGAATATTTCTTTTCTTGATATCCACTTTTCTCCTTTTACTACAACTTAAATATATTTCTTCATTCCTCTCTAACTTATTTTTTAAAGAAAATGGGTAATGGATAATTTATACTCGGTTAATATGGGTAAAGGGTAATTTGGGTGGCAAAAGAAAAGGCTTATATTAAAGGCTCACGTTGGCTGACTAGTGGTAAAAATACTTCTGGATAGGCTTTATGTCTCTAGGTTAACAATAAGGATGGCCTAAATCATTTTCTAGGTTTCCTATAATCCATCAAATTCAATGAACTTCCAGAATTTTAAAGGTAGTATTCTAATTATTCAGGTAATTAGCCAAAATTTAAAAGTTTGGGATCAATTTTCTTTAAGCGCGCTAAAGACAATTAGGAACATTTATAACCTCTCAAAAAGATGAATAGCTCGAAAACTCACTTAGGTTATAGGTCTCTACTGTATTTCTTCAGAATCTCTAAGTTATAGTCACTTATCAATCTAGGCTATCTATATGCAACTGCGTGTACAGATGTGATTTGAGACTTTGCTTTCATGGAATACTTTAGAAAATAAGTAAAAAGATGAATTAATCATATTCAATTCCATTAATAAGCTAAAGTTATCTAGATTATACTTCAGAAAATCCAATTCTCATCATGGTATAGGAATTAACCTAAAATTTTTCAAATTTTTTTTTTTTTTTTTAAAAAAAGGAAAGCACCTAAAAACCTAAAAAAAAACTAGAATTTGCTAGAATTCTACACCCCCCAACCTGACAGAAACATTGTCCTCAATGTTTAAAAAGTAGGACCTAAAATGAATATGAGTAATGCAGAAAACAACAAAAATGAAAAACTCGGGGTTGCCTCCTAGTGAGTGCTAAGATTAACGTCTTCAGCCAGACATATCCTCATTTATCTTTGAGTTTTCCTGATTCCAATAATGAAATAGCAAGATTTCTCACGCCACTTCAAAATCTCACGATAGTCTATATAGTTCATCCACCCTGAAATTTTTGGTGATGGTAGAATTATAACACAGTAGACTACCATGAATGTAAATTGAATGAGACCACTTTGATGATCTCCTATCTTCAAAATTTTACGGTAATCAATATAACTCCACCTTGAAAATTTAGGTGGTGGAATCTTTATAACAATGTGAACTATCGCAAATTTGAATTCTATTGAACCAAATGGAGATTGATTGTTCTGCTTTTTCCTTACATTTTCTTGACATTGAGACATAAGCTGACTCTGCCCTTCCTTAAAAGATTGTTCTTGTATTAATAGAGGAAGGAGCATGGTTTTGCTTACATCCTGGTTATCTTCTAGTGTGTACCTTAGAGTCGGTTGAGGTATGGACAGTGTATCAATAGACTCTTTTTCCTCATGTTTCATTGGCACATGTAATACTTCAGGTGGGCCTAATTTCTTATGTAATGGTTGTTCAAATAAGGTCTGTAGGTCCCAATCAGGTACATATTTGGAGTTAAAAGGTTGATTTGGAATTTCAAGCTCTATAAGGGATTCTACTGATGATGGGAGGGGAATGATCTCACTCAATGGAAGATCCTCAAAATGAGGTTTCCATTTTTCTATATCCATGATAGGAACAGAATCAAGGAGGGCATTAACTTCCTCTATTAATGCATCCTCATTAAACTCATTAAAATGGGCCAAACAGGCCTCCAGTGGGTCCGACAAGGAAGACGATTGAAACTGATCTTGCATAGCTGAATTGATCATGTTAATAATGTGCAAATCATTAGTAGTTTCACTAGGTTGGTTACAAATGTTAAAGATGTTTAGCTCTAATGTCATATTGCTAAAGGACAGTTTCATGACACCATTTCTACAGTTGATTAAGGCATTGGACGTAGCCAAAAATGGTCGTCCCAAGATGAATGTTATTTCATTCTTCTCATTCACCACCGGTTGTGTATCTAGAACTAGAAAATCTATAGGGAAACAAAATTGTTCTACCTGGACTAACACATCCTCTATTACCCCTCTCGGTATTTTTACAGCACAATCAGCTAGCTGGAGCGTAGTAGATGTAGGTTTCAGTTCACCCAAACCTAATTGTTCGTATACCGAGTATGGTAATAGGTTCACACTAGATCCTAAATCAAGAAGAGCTTGGTTAATCTTGTAATTGCCAATAATGCAAGTAAGAGTGGGGCAACCAGGATCTTTGTACTTTGGTGGTGAATGGTGTTGAAGAATAGAACTAACATGTTCAGTCAAAAATGCCTTCTTCTGGACATTTAATTTTCTCTTTATGGGGCATAAGTCTTTTAAGAATTTGGCATATGATGGGATTTGTTTTATAGCATCTAAGATTGGTATGTTGATCTTGGCTTGCTTGAAAATCTCTAAAATCTCATCATTAGAGGCAGACTTTGGGGCTTGACGCGACCTTTGAGGAAATGGAGCAGGTATAGGACATGGATCAACAGGTGACACAGGGTCCTTTTGTTTAGAGTTTTCTTTAACTTTCGTGGATTTTTCTACCTTTTCAGTCTTTTGAGGCTCATCTTTCTCAATTCTTTTACCACTCCTAAGAATGGTAACAACCTTAGTCTATTCCATGGTAGAGTTAGATGTTTTATCAGATGCATTAGTGCTAACCGCATGCACTCCCTTAGGGTTTGCTTGTGGTTGAGCAGGGAACTTTCCTTTTTCCATACTTTGCATCATTTGACTCATCATATTTTTTAATTCATTCATGGACTGGTTGGTTTGTTTTATTTGACTTTCTAATTGAGAAATTTTCCTTTCCTGGTTTTGAACGTTTTGATTATCCTCAACATGCGTTTTAGGTGAGGGCAAGTAAGGTCCAGAAGGAGAAGGTTGATGAGTTTGATAATGTAAGGTAAGAAGTCCTTGTTTTGTTGATGAGGTTGATATGGTCTTGGTTGTAGAACATTAGCAGTAGGTCCATTTTTCCAACTAAAATTTGGATGGTTTCTCTAGTTGGGATTATAAGTGTCTGAATATGGGGAGAAAGGTCTTTTATACGTGTTAAGTGCATTAGCCTGATCATGAAGTACATCTTGAAAGGCAGGGATTGTAGGACATTCCTAAGTAAGATGTGACGTACTTTCATAAATGCTATACACTTGTTCATCATTAATTGAGGTTTTCTTCCCCATTTCCATGGCTTCTACTTTTCTAGCTAGGGTTGCCAATTTGACACTGATTTCATCTTTTTCAGACATGGCATACATGCCTCCCCTAGGCTGGGTGTTATTGGGCTTAGGTCTATCTGTATGTTCTATTCTTTCTGAGTCAGCCCAGGTTTGTACACTTTCAGCTAGCCATTCCAAATACTCCTCCGCCTCATCTGGTTGTTTGTTGAGAAAGTTACCATTACACATCATCTCTACAAACTGGCGTATGTCAGAATTTAGTCCTTCGTAAAAGAAGCTGATGATGCGCCATGATTCATAGCCATGATGTGGTTGAGTTGTAGTTCTTTGAACCTTTCCCAGCATTGATAGAATGATTCTTTATCCTTCTGGGTAAAGTTCATTATTTTGCGGCAAAGCCTATTTGTTTTATGGGTAGGGAAAAACTTCTTTAAGAATTCCTTAGTCATTTCATTCCAGGTTCTTATGGAACTTGATGACAGTGCATTAAACCACATTTTTGCCTTTTGCTTTAAAGAGAAAGGAAAAAGTTTGAGCCTAATAGTGTCAAGACCTATATTTTGTATTCTTTGGGTACTACATACCTCATCAAATTCTTTAAGGTGCAAGGAAGGACTCTCACTATCTAAACCATGGAATTTGGGAAGTAATTGGATTACTCCTGTCTTTAATTCTAATGTACCAGCATTCTGAGGAAGAATTACACAGGATGGTGTGTTGGTGCGTGTAGGCTGAAGGTAGTCTTTTAAAGTTCTACCACGAAAGTTTTGATAACCCTCAATATTATCATCCCCATGTTCACTCTGTTGGTCCCACTCCCTATTGTTTCTTCTCTAATCTCTATTTGGTTGATGATTATTTCTCCTTGGTGGAGGTTGATATTCATCGTCCATCAGGGGTGGTGGGTCCTCATTCATGATGAGTGGAGGCCCTTGACTTCCATGGAGTTGATTACCCCTTGAGCGTTGATCAGTCATAGATGTGGCCTGATCTTGTTGTATGTCTTTTTGGTCGTACTTGACTAACCTTCCGGTTTTGTCGCGTCTCTAAAAGTGCATACAAGGGAAGCTTCTTTTTGTTTTTTTTGTTTTTTTTAGAAAACTAACATAAATGATGCAACCTAACTTGTAGAATGATGCGCAAACAAAAGGGCACACTTAAATAATTCTAAGGCTAATAAGCAGCAATATATTTGATTTTCTTGATTTTCTGTGGGGACGATGCTTTTAATTAGCCTAATCTAACGCTCCTCCTCCCTTTAGGAGTTGACAACTGCTTACTAGCTAGGTTCTGTTCAAAGTGATTAATACAACCCTCGTGTAAGGAGGCGTTTAGACCTCAACAAACGTCAATATGAGGTGGGGGAAGAGCGAGGCTCTATTAGATAACCCCCAATAACCACAGTGATCAAAGCCATTAGACTGACAGTAAATCGCGTCCTATTAAAAGGGTCCTATGAGCATGTGATGACCCTATAGGTCTCTTCTGATTGATTTTAAATTAATGTGAAAGAAAGGTTTGCACGCTTGAGGTGATTATCCTGAGTGGGCCAAGTGGTGGTGATGAAATCCACCCTTGATCTTATGGGGGTCGAGTGCCCTTACTAATTAATTTCACACACCATGACAATTCGATCAGCATATAAATCACCTTAAAACATTAAACATGCCCTAATAATGCAATTAAAGCAGTAAACTAATGCAAAATCCTAAAATGCAACAATTATAAAAGATGCTTCTATATGAGTTACACTACCAAACAATTCAAATTATTCTAAATGCAAAGCCTAATCTAGAAAATAAATGAGTGAGGAAACTCACAGTGGGGTTTCTGATGAAGATCAAGTGTGGGCCACCTTATCTCATACTTGCCTTGTATTATATAACCCTTTAAAATTTAAAATGGAAATTGCAATTTACAAAGGGTCCTCACTACAAGATTCACTCAAAAGAAAAAAGAAAGTCCTATTATAGGAAAGCAGGGAAGCTTCCATTTTGGTGAAGATCCACTTGCCTAATTCCTCCACTTTCCAATTTTCTGAAAAATAAAATTAGAAATTAGTATTAAATTCAGGAAACAAGGTGATTATGCCCTAAAAACAATTAAAAACTGCACTAAAATTTCCTAAAATTCTAAAAAAATGAAATTCCTAATTTTTTTTAATTTTTCTGGATTTTTCTGGATTTTTCTGATTTTTTTTATTTTTTTTGGATTTTTAATTAAATTTTATGAAAACTCCTTTCCAAGTCCCTGGCAACAGCGCCAAAAACTTGTTGATTGTTTAACCGCGTGCACGGGTTATTGTAGTGAAGCTTATGCAAGTACGGGTCAATCTCACGAGGACTTAATTTAAAAAATAAGAATTTCAATAAAATCTAATTATTTAAAATTAAAAAGAAATTCCTTAAAATTACTGGAATTATTGAAATGAGATTCAATGTTCAGATCTAATCAACTTCTCAAAAATACAGAATTTCCAGTTCCTAAAGAAAACAAATAAAATCAAATAATGAGAAAAAACTACTTCCCTAGATCAAACACTATCAAAATCTTCAACTTTGATGTCTTGAGAGATGATCGGCCTTCATATATGTCTTCATCACATCCTTGATTAGTGATCCACTGGTCGGATTTGTCAGATTCCTTAAAGTCAAAGAGATCTGGTCTAATTTGTCTTTCCAAGATTTTGGACGGTTCAGATTGATTGATAAATTTCAGATTGAAGATCGGATTCGTTGATTATGTCTAGGGATGTCCTGAGAATGAACTTGTAAAATTAATTTGAAATCCTCCAAGTAATGAAGGAGAAATTGAAGATTTGGTTTTGATTAAGGCTAAGCCGTTGATGGGTTAGGCCTTAATTGATCTGTCTGGAATTTGTCTGTTCCTGGATAAGAAAAAAGCAGATAAAACAAAACCGGAATAGCACGGGACACAAATGGAATTAAAATGGGGACACAGATGGAATTAATGAGAAAGAACATATTTGTAATTTCGTTAAATGATCAAGGGCAAAACTAGAATTTCAAGGAAAATCTGGTTTTTAAGAAAAAACCAGATGAAGGAGGAGACGGTGATGGAGGGGAAACCGGGGGAGGAAGAAGAAGAAAAGAGGAAGGAGGAGAGGGAAGAAGAAAGGCGCGAGAGGAAAAACCCGTTTCAGGTTTCTGTCTCCGGGAATGTCTGACGACCGAGAAACGCCAGAGCAGAGGGCAGGTGAAGGGGAACCCGACCGGTTGGGTGAGTGCGGAACTGGACTGGTTTGCCTGTGGAGATGAGGGTGGCATGGAGGACTAGCTCCTGGGCGTTGATCACCGGCCTGTGTTTGTTCGGTCTGGAGAGATGAAGCAAAGCAGGGCTGGTGGAGCGGTGTTGGTAGAGGGAGACCCGTGAGAGATGGAGAACGGGGGAAGAGAGAGGAATAGAGAAATGGACAGAAGATGAGAAGACTACTGCGATGGGGAATAGAGAAGGGTGTTTCCGATGTGGGCAATGCTTGGTGATGAAATCGAGATGGGAAGGAGTGAGAAAGAGAACCAGATTGAGAGTGTGAGAGAAAGATGTAGAGGGAGCAGTGGGGTAGCCTGGCTTGGACAGGTTGCCAATGCCGCTTGGGGAAACGAGAGAGAGAGAGAGAGAGAGAGAGAGAGAGAGAGAGAGAGAGAGAGGTGAATCAAGAGAGGTGAGAGAGGAGAGAGGGAGATTGGTGGTGGAATAGAGGTTTGGTACGGTTGAAGAAGAGGGAGTTAGAGAGATGGATTGAAGGAGAAGGAGAGGGGGTGCGGTGAATGTGGGGGAGAAGGAGAAGAGCCTTGAAAGAGAGAAGAGGATGGTGAGAAGAGGGATGGGTTCGTGAGAATAAGAGAGGAGAACTTGGGGTGAGAAGAGAGAAAAGAGAATGGGGAAGTTGGGAATGTTCGGAAGGAAGGCAAAAAGAGAGATTTAAGAGATTGGAAAGAAGTAGGTGGGAAAGGGAGGAAGTAATAGGAAATGAGGGAGTGGGAAAGGAAAGAGAGAATGAAGGAAAGAAAAAGAGAAGAATAAGGAAAAAGAAAAGGAAAGAAAGAAGGAAAAGGAAAAGGAAGGAAAGAAAGAAGAAGAAAGAAAAGAGAAAAGGCAGGAAAGAAGGAAAAAGAAAAAGGAGGAAAAAGAAAAGAAAGGAAAGAAAGAAAAAGAAAAAGAAGGAAAAAGAAAAGGAAGAAAAGAAGTGGGGGAAAGGGTTGCCTTTTTCTCCTTGCTAATTTGAGTACTCCTTTTGGAAACTCCTCCAAATTACCTTCTCCATGTTATTTCCATTTTGTCCATGATTTCTATTCCATCCATCTTCATGGGTGATCTGGTCCATCCAATCCTCTTTAAGATGATCTGCATCGTTGACTTTTAATCGTAGCCGTCCGTGCGTCCTTTGGTTGATCTGCAAAAGAAAAGACTAAATTAGAATCATCTAAACCGTACATTAGTCATCTAACGAGCTCTAATGATCATCTGACCGTTGATTTTGAAAAATTAATATTTGGATAGTCAATTGGATTTAAATTCAAAATCAAGCTAAGTTTTGTAAAATTGAACGGTTAGATGACCTAATTGAATGCTAAATTAGGGGTATTTTGACCACAATTGAACACTTAACAGAGCCCATACAATGCCTTTTTCAGTCTGCACACTTTGTTTCTACCTAGATTTATGCCAAAGCCAGGTGGAACTTCCATATAGATTTCCTCCTCAAGATCCCCTTGTAAAAAGCATTCTTCATATCGAGCTGCTGTAAAGTCCAATCATAGTTTACTGCTAGAGATAACAACAACCTTGCTGTATTCATCTTCGCCACTGGTGCAAATGTCTTATGATAGTCCACCCCATATGTCTGTGTATATCCCTTGGCTACCAATCTTGCTTTATACCTCTCAATCGATCCATCCGACTTATACTTCATTGTGAAGACCCATTTGCATCCTACCGGTCTCTTTCCTGTCGGTAATTCTACTAGTTCCCATGTTTTATTCTTCTGCAAGGCCTCCATTTCTACTCTCATTGCATGCTTCCATTCCTCTTTGCCAAATGCCTCAGATAAGGTTTGTGGGATGGCTATAATGTTTAGATTAGTAAGGAAGCTTTTGTGTGAGGTTGATAATTTTTCAAAGGAGACAAAATGGGACAAAGGATGTTGTGTGTACTTCCTAACACCTTTTCTTGTGGCTATGGGCAGATCCAAATACAAAACAGTAGGTTCATTCCCAAGTAACGATTCAGTTTCTTGAACTTGCACAGGATTGATCACAGGCTCTATTCTTCTTGAGTATACCTGTAGTGGCTTTGTGAGTGTAGAATTTATTGGCCATGATGGTTCTTTAGAAAGGTTAGGAGACGACTTAATAAGCTCATATTTAGAAGTGGGTTCAGAAATGAGTTCAATTTGAGGAGTGGGATCAATTTGTGCAGGGGATGTTTTGACTAACATGGATGGTTATCTTAAGAACAAATCCTTATCTTCCATAGATGATGTCTCCCCTGAAGATAAGGACTAGAAATATAGCTTTCTTTTTCGGAAAATGTGACATCGGCAGAAACATAAGTCTTACAAGTGGTGGCATATCACAAATAAAAGTTCATACTCTACCAAATTACTTGCACATGTGTGTAATCTTCACAAACATGCAAGCAACACCACAAAATGAAAAATGACTTCTACGACCAATCATCAGACATAGGTACATCATAGTCTTCATACCTACTCAAAATAGTACAATAGAAGGATGGAACACAGGTTAAAGAAAACAAATCAAACTCATATGATTGAAAGGTCGTCCCTCTCCTTGTCATCAACAAAGCACATGTTGTCCTATCATCTGGCAACCAAGATAAAAAATGCTATCTTGCACACAGCCTTATCAACTTGCAATATTGTTATTGCCTCAATTTTGGTATGTAGTCTAGGTATAGAATTTCTTGTAGTTTGTCTACCCATTCCTGCTCATATTGGTCTAACATAGGTAGTAATTTATTGAATATGGGTATAATGAGCTTTTCCATTGTTGGCTTCCAATCACCATTACCTCCATTGCCTTCAGTGGGGGAACTTTGACTCTTGAAAGTGGCTTTCCTTATCTATGCCTTTACTGGGCAGATGAGGCGGCTGCATCATGCACATGAGCATCACCATTGAGTTAGCCTAACTTATGTGTAAAGTAGATGTGATCAAACCCTCCTACTCAACAAATTGGCAAACAATGCATTATAGCGTGTAAAGCCACAAACAGCCCCAAGGAATGAACTCGTAATGAAGATGTGGCGTTGCGCAAAAGTTGGTCAATTTAGCCAATAATGACATCTATTATGGTCAAGTGGAAAGATTTAATGATTAGGTTATTGCGAAGGTTCTTCCCAGCTTTGTTTTGAGCATGGCAAAGTAAAAATGACCCACCACCTCAACAAGCTAAAAGTGCTAAGAAGGCATTATAAGCAACTAAAAAAGATGATGAATACCTCTGGCTTTGGATGGCATGGGCCAAGGAACACCTTGCATTGCATCAATAATATATGAAACAGGTGTCAAGGAGTGAGTTCACTTCCTTTGCAACATTTTCATTGAACATAATAGACATATATAATGGATGTTTAATTGATTAATGAATGTTGTTTTTTACATAATAATTTGGATATAGATGACCTAAAGGGGTGATCTTATCAGTACTATGACAACTAGACATCATTTTGGTTGAGGGGCATCGTGGCACCTCTCATGGTTCAAGACACTAATACTAACACAAAGTAAACCTTAGAGAAGGTCGTCCTCAGAGCCAGCGAGGGTGGAAAACTTGGAGAGATTAGGAGTGATCTTGGTAATGATGTTGATTTAACATGAGTAAGGCTTCAATCAATGATGATGCTAAGCATGTGTATGATGCAATCAACTTATTTGTTAGGCAGAAGCATGGGGAGGTGGAGCCACCTTCAAATGGTCAAAGTCCCCTACAGAAGTCAATGGAGGTGATGGTGATTAGAAGATGACAACGGGAAAGCTCGTTACACACATATTCAATAAATTACAACCTATACTAGACCTATATGAGCAGTAATGTTCGGACAAGCAACATGAAATTCCAAACCTAGACATGCATACCAAAATGTAAACAGGGACAATATTGCAAGTTAATAAGGTTGCATGCAGGAGAGTATCTTGCTCTTGGTTTACTAGAAGATAGGAAAACTTAAGTGTTCTGTTGACTTGAAGGGAGGAGGAGCCTTTGATCATTAGACTTTTTTGTGCTTTTTTTACTCTGTATTTAAAAGATTATGACTTTTCCATCTAGTATCACCCGGGAAAGGCTAATGTAGTGGCTGATGCATTTGAGTCGAAAGACTCAGGGTTGATAGCAGGTATGCTCTCCAGAAAGTAAAAATTACTTTAGGATATAGTTGAATGTAAACCAGAAATTCAATACGGGGGTAAAGCATCATTTGTGGGAAACTTAGCAGTGAAATCTACTATAGTTGAGAAGGTTCTCTAGGCTTAGAAAGAAGACACAGATATACAGGCACTAATTAGTAAACTAGGGTTTACTCAGAGTTCAGACAGAGGTATGAGATTTTGTGGAAGATTGGTGGTTCCATCAAATAAAGAGTTGAGATAAGAAATCTTTCAAGAGGCACATTACTCACGGTATACCATTCACCCAGGAGGAACCAAGATATATCATGACTTCAAAATAAATTTTTGGTGGAATGGAATGAAAAAGGATGTGGGAGAATCTGTGGCGAGGTGTTTTAACCTGTCAACAGGTAAAAGCTAAACACCAGAGGCCAACAAGAATATTACAGTCCCTAGATCTTTCTCAATGGAAATGGGACCACATCATCATGGACTTTATTAGTGGGTTACCCAAGACATCGAATGGACATGACATGATTTGGGTGATTGTAGATTGACTGACAAAGTTAGCTCATTTTCTCCCTATTCGACAGACGTAGTCCTTAGATAGCTAGACGAAGCTATATATCAAAGAGATCATGAGCTTACATGGCACACCTATGATTATTATTTCTGATAGAGATAACATATTTACCTCCAAGTTTTGCAGGAGTATAAAGGAAGGATTTGGATCTTCTTTGAGTTTTAGTATAGCATTCCACCCATAGATAGACGGGCAATAAAAAAGAACAATCTAGACCTTAGAAGATATGTTGAGAGCTTGTGCAATTGAATGGAAAAGAAATTGGGATGAGAATCTTCCCCTCATTGAGCTCGCATACACTAACAGTTTTCAAGCTAGTATCAGCATGACACAGTATGAAGCACTATATGGAAGATCGTGTTGTTCACCAACTTGTTGGAATGAAGTTGGAGGAAGACAATTAATAAAGTCTGAATTAGTGGAGCAATACGCAAAGAAAGTGAAAGTTATTTGGAAATGAATTTTAGCTACTCAACATTGACAAAAGATTTATACAAATTGAAGGAGGAGACATTTAGAATTTGAGATTAGAGACCGTGTGATTCTGAAGGTCTCTCCTATGAAGGGAATTATGAGGTTTGGTGCTAAAGAAAAATTAAGTCCTCGATTTATTGGTCCTTTTGAAATTTTGGAGAGAGTTGCACTAGTAGCATATAGATTGGCATTGCTACCACAGCTTGTAGATGTTCATGACATATTTCATATTTCAGTGTTGTGCAAGAATGTGCCTGGCCCTTTTCACGTAGTTACACATGTACAAGTAGAGCTGCAACTTGATTTGACTTATGAAGAAAAAGCTATCCAGATTTTGGATCGAAAGGAACACATGTTAAGGACCAAGACCATTCCATTGGTCAAAGTCCTTTGGCAACATCATTCTGTTAAGGAGGCTACCTAGGAAACTAAGGATGAAATGAAGATGATGCACCCAAAGTTATTTGAATAGCAATGTAAAAAGGTAATTTCGAGGACAAAATTTTTTCTAGGTGGGGAGAATGTAACAACCCTATATTTTTTTGTGGTTTAAATTGAAAGTGGAGTGATGAAATCAAAATCCTTAAAAGTATTTTTGCAAAAGACTTCGAATTTGATTTTGAAACCTCAAAAATCAAAATGCACGAGATGAGAGCTTTCCAACGACACTAATTTTGCTCGCAAAGGAGGTGAAGAATAGAAAAAGTCAAAATTGTACTAAATATCGGAGGGGGCCAAATTGATAACGGTGCTAGTTTTTCTGTAATAGTCGGCATCAATTTTTCCATCACTGGCGACTGTTGCCGGCATAGGTAGGAGTTCCACCGCACCTGGCTATCCCCCTCTCATTTCCCTCTCCTCTCTCTCCATTGTTTTCTCCCATCTCGGCAAAGACGGAAAAACCAACCTAGGTTTCTGTCAGATGATCTCGGCAATCGGAGATGATCTGACCATTGAATTTTCGATCTAAACGTGATACATGAATAGTGCTAGATCTAACCATTGAAAACACGATCAGACAGTAGATCTGTAAATCTAATGATGTGAATTGCATATTATAGACAATTTGGGTTATAAACAATAAGTGAAAAGCTTATTAAATATATAAAAACTGATCGGACTGTTAAATTGTAGATCTGATCACTCCAGTGCTTAGATCTATGTAATTTAGACCTGGAATATCGGATCTGACTGGTCGATGTATGAAATTGACTTTCCAACACCCAAAGATATCTGATCTGAGGTTAAATGACAGATAAGAAACAATCTGATCATTCAAATGAGAATTTTAGTGTATAAATCCACGATTAAGAGACTAAATTATGATATTTATTTCATATTTCTCAGATTAATGCTTGATTGATTATAAAAGCCATGATCTGTGATTTTTGGTTGCGGATCAACATCCAAATTGACCTGTAATTGATTTCGGTGAATCCGAACCATCAAATTGAGGTGAGTAAATTCTAAGATTCTAAGTTTTCACATTTATTGCACTTATGCATTGTTTTGTTAAATACATGCAATTACTACACTTGCATTGTAGTTGATGAAATATTTTGAGGTTGTAAATATAGCATCCTTATAATTTAAATTATGTGATGACTTTTATATTAATTGTGAATGAGATTGTTAGGAGACAAAGTCTCCATTTTTATTTAAAAATGAAATGCTGACTATCAGGTGAATCGCATTACATGCGTTAAATGTGCATTATCCTATAAATAGGGGAAACTCTGTCAGTTTTTCCATGAAAATAAAGGGATTTTATGATTATACTTGAAATGGTAAGGTGCATAGCATGAGTTGATTTCTAACTAAATTTTGTGCATTATTTATATTTGACACCTCATTCTCATTTAAATGAAAATTTTGTATTTTTAAACCATGATCGGGATCTGATTATGTGATCAGTAGGCGACTAATATGTCATTGAGGAAACAATTATACCTAGATTTTTCATGCATTGATTTGCCAAGGATTTATTTTAAATAAACGCTTTTGTCCGTTGGACGCTATGATAGGAGGGTTAAAGGGATGGCCATTGACCTTTTGAAAGTTGTTATTTCGACACAAGGCCCAAGTGGTTAGATTTTGAGTGTGGCATCATGGGAAGCTACATTGCTCGATCCGTTCTCCTCCCACGCGAGATGGTAATAAGTCTCACGCAGTTGGTGTCAGCATTTGAGCATACAGTGTCCCACTATTAGGTAGTTACCACAGCATAGTAATCCATGTATTCTTTTTGTTACAGTATCTCACGATTGGGCAGTTGCTGTAGTGTTGCGGTATCCCATTATAGGGCAGTTATCACAGGTTGATTTTTTTTTGCCACTAGGCATGACGATGCCTTAGATGATTTGAGAGTTGATATATTTATATTTGCATGCTGAGAATTGATTTGTTTGATATAAATTGATAAGGACTTTCTTATATGTGATTTAAATTGAGATTTTAGTACTTAACTAATTTGTAGTCGATTTTGCGTGCTTATCTAATTAATACTCTTTGATGTCGACATATCACATCATTCTTACACTTATACTGTACTCTGCTAAAATGAAACCTTTGATGGAATGTTTGAAAAGTATGCAAATAATGTATTGCAAATTTATATTGATCAACCTTAGGAAGTTTTGCTATGTGCATGGATGCAAATTTACATTGATTTATATTTGTGATCTTAGTTTTCCCTACTGAGTATATTCCCTTATACTCACCCCACCAACTCTACAGATAAACACAAAGAAGAGAAAGGCAAAGAGTATTGAGACCAGGCGCATCGAATAGTTAGAGAGAATATAGACAACGCATGTATGATTTGTATATTTTATAAATATTGTGAGACGACTGAGTAGTTATGTAACTGTGATTATCAATTTAGACATGTATAAATATGTTTAAAGCATATTGAACTATGGGCTGTAACTGGACAAAATTCTGAAAAATGATAAGTTTTGACTTGTCATACTTGAATGTAAATATATTTGATTTCAAAACTGATGAATGCGATTTGATCTGTCATATGACACTCGAGGTTTTCTGAAAAGTCTTTTCAAAGAAAAATGTTTCCGCTACTTGTTTTCTAAAAGAACTTTTTAAATAGGAATCCTGCCTTTTGAAAATAATTCTTAAAAGGTATTTGAAAAACCCAGGTCATCACAATTTCAATGTTGCTATGCTTACCATAGTTCTCACAATCTCAATGCTGCTACAATGGTGGAAGGTGCAAAGTATTTTGTTAGAAAGCACCACTTATCAAAAACTAAATTGAAATGGTACTTCTTGACTCTATTAAACACTTACCTTTTATTCCATGGTTACCTATTTTCATTTTGAAACTGCTAGTTATCTCTAGTTCGTTGTTAATTGCTACTCTCAAATTTGGATTCGCTAAATATGTATCTCAAGGGATGTGCCATACATTGAATTGAAAATTTTCACCTTGTTGCCTAGTTATGGAATGTGTGATACTTTGAACTGATACACTTTAACCTTGTTGCCTAGGGTGCTAATTTGCAGCTTAATTTTGAAGGATCTGGCTTTCTGTACTGACAAGTAAGGAACACAATAAATTCTTCTTGCATCCTAATATTGAACGGTAGCTCATAAAGCATTTTAACTTTCTTGGGCAAAGATGGACCATTAACGTCTCTACAGACTTTTTAGGTTTTATTTGTTGCACACATGCTTTTCCAATCATCTGCATCTCAGCTAACAGCGATGATTGTGTTATTCAATAATATTTGCTTTTATTTTTGAGATTTTTGTGTTAAAGTTAAAAGTTACATTTGTATGTTAGGGGGTGATATATGAAGGCTGGAAAATAATTTGAGTAATTATGAGCAGGTATCTTGTTGTCCAGGAAGAAGCATTGCCACCAATCTGCTGCTTCTTATTTGTTATAATTTTTGTGATGCTCGGCTTTCTTCTTGTCTAAATGACAAGCATCAATTGCCAAGCTTTTTCCCCCAGAAGTCCAGCTTGATGAATATGATATGTGTCATTGATGAGGACCTCTAGTGCATATGTTAAGTGCCCTGGGGAAGAAGTCTGAAGAAACACTGGCTAGATAAAGAGGAAACCCTATATGACATAGGATATAAAGAATGACTGGAAGAACGGTGGGAACCCTGTATGACATAAGATACAAAGAATGACTGAAAGGACAGTGAAAGTTTTGCAGAGTAATTGACTTGAGGGTTTGTTCATTACAACTATATAACCAGATGTATCAATTATGTGACTCTGCAGTACTCATCAAATTTAGCATCTTCAGGAAGGAATAATAAAGAAAGTAGCCATTAAATGACAGCTTCCTCAAAGGAGAACTTATGCACGTTAGGAAAAAGTTCTAATACTGCTGCATGGTAAAACAAGGATATAAAAAATATATCATCTTACCACAACTGAGAGCTTTTGCTGTGACTGCAGGCTGTAATTAGGCATGACAATTGGTAAGAAGCATACTATAGACCCATTGTGGTCTGCCCCACATATGCTGGAGCTTTGTGCTCCATGACTACCCCTTTTAAATAGTAATAAACATGACATGTAGACAAGTCAGTGGTAAGTGCAGCGTCTTATTGGAGTATGAGGAGATGATTGATAAATGCACAGGTAGAGAACAGTTTTCTGGAGCATGGAGAAACCAGTGTGGTTACTGAAAAGGTGATGAGCATGTTCAAGGAAATAGACACGAATCTACCAGCTCTAACACCAGCTTTCCACATCTAACAGTGGAATTCTAAAGGGTTAGTCTTGAAGTGATTGCGTCAATAGAAGGATTGTCTATTTTATGATTCATGCTACTGAATCAATGAGGCAAGAGGAAAAAAGGAGTACCAAACAAGGGTAAGCAAAGTAACTGTTTCTTCTCTCATATCTGTTGTGCATTAATACTGGCAGCAGTTTGCATGGTAGGAAGGTAAGAAACAATAGGTGGATGACGGTGATGAGAAAGCATAAATCCATAGATAAGCATTGTGGCAACTAAAGTTCCATGTTAAGCTTTTCCATAAGAAGTAAGTGGACGTTGTCAATGAAAATATGCAAGGAATAGCATTTTAAGGAGCTTTATTTTACTCTATTAGTTGGTTGAATGCTGAATCACGTTGATACATATCTTTTTAAGATCTGATTTCAACCTCACAAAAATCATTGATGTAATGGTCATTGGTCAACTTTTATGTTGCTCTATATATTTGATTTTTTTTAGTGCACACTTTGATTTGTCATTCCTCTTGATTGTTAACCCTCCAAACATCCCTTCTATTCATTTTTGCAGGTGGCTCTGCTAATTCAAAACTTTTAGTGACTCTTCTTTTTGACTATAAACGAGGAATCGTCCATCGTGCTATATAAAAAAATGATCAATTTCAAAATGCTGAACAAACTGATGGAAGGGAAGTACTTCCTCTTCCTATCGTCCCCAAGATTTTAGCTTAGCAGGGATCGCATGGAGCTTGCCAAATTTGCCTTGTCAGCTCCACTTCTTGGACTCTGCAACTAGTTTTGGTAGGCATAATAGCATATGTAAGCTCCCATATTATTAAGGAAAATCTCTCTCTCTCTCTCTCTCTCTCTCTCTCTCTCTCTCTCTCTCTCTCTCTCTCTCTCTCTCTCATGTGCCCGTTTGATGACATTTTTGGTATCCTCCCATCCTAAGGAAAGGCGAATCTAATGAATAGCTTGGATCATAAAAAAAAACTCTAAAAATTGGGCCCGTTTTTCATTTTTTTGTCTCCACTCGGTATACCCAAATGGTGTACTGGGTGCACAGAAAAAAAAAAAAAAACGTTTCTCCCTGTTTATCAGTTTCTACCTGATTTCTAGCTTTTCTGAATTTGAAGCACTGCATGCAAGTTGGTTGAGATTTCATTCCCAAAATATTTAATTTGATGGTGAGACTAGTCAAGAGGAGGAACATCTTTTATAATGGTGAATTTTGCATCTGAATACAAGCTGTTATGATAAAAAGACTGCCCTTCGGGCATATTTTGCTTGGATATAGGTGTTCTATATCTATTAGATTTCAGCTTAGTACCAGCAGTAAAAGGTAATGCTTCTCATGCTCGCACAGCGGACGGCGAGAAGCAGGTTGGTATATAGAAAACTTTCTCCAACTAATCAATGTTGCGGGGACGTAAGAAGCACATCAAAGTCACTGAGAGTCCATTCAGCTCTCTCATCTTTGTTACTGATGAATATTTCTGTTCCCACATCAATGGATGTCCATATTCTTCTTGCTGGAGGAGTGCCTGGATCCTGCAAAGAAGAAAAAGAGAAGCATTTAAGCTCTGGTGATCATTATTCAGAAGTGTCGAAAATGCTAAACTCAACACAATCATCAGGTACTTCTTTTCAAAAGTCTCAGTAAAAGCTGATGTGACTCAAGTATCGGCATTTGGTGCAGGAAGGATCGAAGAGACATGGTGATCAGGAATTTCATATTACATACTATGTTGCATTATGAACTACACCGTTGAATAATTTTGTCAAGTATGATAGCAAGGGGCAGATCACAAGGGCCTAAAGTACACAGCCTTACCTTGAACCGGTGATCTCAAAGTCACACGACGACAACTTTTACCGTTGCGTCAAGGTTCCCGTTCAGCAAAATAAACTGACTATGCATGATGGATTCAAAAATTTACCTGGTAGAAATAGAGTCTACTGGAAAGACCACCAACGTCGAGCTCCCACGTTCTGGGGTCACCGACCCACCCTTGCCCTGGCTTGGTTGGATAACCATACTCGCCCCAGATTGGGTGTGGTAATATCTGAACCAGTTCTTGTGCTTGAGGATTACTGTAAGGATCACAGGTGCTGACAGGCTTTTCTAAGTGCCTGGCATTGCCAGGAGAACAGTAGTAGTGGTAAGCAGAATATGGGAACTTTTTGGTGTCATTCCTGTAAATCTTTTTGTCATTGGGAGTGACATGGAAAGGTGGGCAAGCATTCAAGTTTTTGGGACTGCACGAGGCTGGAGTATCAGGGTTGATGATCATCTCAGTGTATCTTGTTACGTCAGTGTGCACATCTCCATTGCAGGGTGAACCATTGTTCTTCCAGCAGCTTCCAATGTCCAGCAAGTAGAACTGACTTTTTGGGCCTCCCCCTCTTTTCACATCCAGCGTCAATTTGACCTTGAAATTGGGCGATTCTGGCAGCTGAAAGAGAAGGAAATTAGTTACTCTTTCTTGTTTGCCATCAGATGCTTCAGATGAGGCAAAAAAAATACCCAGAAGATGGTGCATTGCCTCTCCTCAGGTGATCATAGTAATTTATTAAGCGATCATGTCGTGTGACCCAGATTTGTTTCTGAGGTAATCGGATATCATTGAGATATTTCTTGTTCTTCTGCAAATGGGTCTATGATTAATGAACCAGCAGCAACCACAAGTAATGATCATCACTACAGGAACAGGAAAAGGTGAAACTAGGTTTGCTCAGAGTTGCCAAATATTTGCAAGAATCAGTGTGACTACGTCTATTTCTTTTCAATTGACTAAGAAACTTGATTTTTATTTTTTTGCAATTTTCCTGTTTTGATCTTACTAAAAAGGGTGTTTAAAACCAGTATCAATAATGCTGGACTTGGCGAGTCAACAATGTTTGCTCAGACCTAACTGAGTCAACTAGCCCCAATGCACAAAGCTCCCGTGCATGTGGGGCCCGAGAAGGAGCAGATCACAAAGATCAATAGTATGCAGTCTTCTCTTATATTTTGTTAAAAACTGTTTCCGCATTGAATCGACCATCTGCATTGTAGAATTTTTTTTATTTTTTTTTGTTCTTTAAATTACTTTCTTTTAAAATGGAGAATGTAGAACGGTGAAGTCACATATCTAGAAAATCAGAACTTTGTTATTTCAGGTTTTCTTGAGTATTATTGTGGCGGCAATCAAAACTGACTGATCCATGTCTAGACAAAATTTCCAATGGGGATGTCGGCAAACCATTGTTTCGTGGTTAGACTATTTGGCAAGTAGGGTAATGGTGTCCTGTTTTGGTACACGCAATTGGCAAGAATCACTCATGTTTTCCAGCCCAAAAGGAGAGGCTTTTACTGTTCACAGCCAAGCAAAGCGAGAATGTCTCGTGTTGACATCTCATTTTCCCTACTTTGTTTTGATAATGGCACTCCTTACTCTGCATGTCCTTTCACAGGTTGCAGATATCATGCCCCTCCATCGACAGATTACCGAGGGTAAAAGTATACTTCTACGAAAACAACAAACAGAAGAATTCTTCCACTTACAGTTTTCAGCATTCCTCTTGTTTGATAATGGTAGCCACCAGAAAATCCCTTGGTTGCATCAGCTCTGAGATACAGCATCAGCCATGGATATTTTTTGGATGTCTTCAATTTATGCCGGAAAACCCAACTCCCATCTCCAACTTTCTTCTCCCAAATCACCTCATAGAAAGAAATACCATCAATACCATTTTTAATATTAGCATCCAGCTCATAAGTTCCACTAAATCCCCCTCTCATTTTGTCACTCCCTGCAAACTCTGTTTTCCGATGATAGAAAATGGGCTGGTTCATGCAGTCGTTACCAGGACAAGGAAATCTCGGCGTTGAAGGAAACGGGCCTACATTGTGGCCATTTTTAGGGCACAAGCCAGATTTCGTATCAAAGTTCCCATTCTTCAGCATCACCATCCAGAACTGCCATGGATTTGGGTGATCTGGAACTTCACACAGTGAACCCAAATACTTCTCTTTCTCCACTGCATAAAGGTCGGGGTTGTTCCGTGCTTTTGGGTCCAACCCTGGGAATGGTTTTCCAACTCCTAGCTTGTTAGCAGCGTCTGGTACTTTGTGCTCCAAAGAGTTGTCTGTTGAATTGAGTAAAAACAATGAGAACAGAGGATATTGTACAGAAAGGAAAACCTATGAAGATTTGTGTAGCTTTTGTTTTTGCGTTACTGATAGAAAACCAACAAGCAATGTTGAAATCTGAGTAAATACCCATCAAGGCTTAGTTAGCTTTTGCAATGTTGAAAGAAAACCAACATGCTGGACTGAAATCTGAAGAAAACTCCATGGAGTTTTATTTATCTCGAGGTCTTGCAGTATTGTAAGAAAGCCACATGCAGTGTTGAAAAATCTCACAAAAAGACAAACATGAAGCATTGAAATTTGAGAGAAACCCATCCAGGAGTTTTTAGTTTTGTCTAGTTGAGCTTACTTGAGAGATCAAAGCAATCAGCTGCTCTAGGACTTCCCATTGCAGGAGCTTCTTTTCCAACTTCATTGCAGAAATTCCAAGCTTCAAATGCTATTCTCAATCCATCCCTTCTCATGCCTGGATCACCAACACTTGATGTATACTGACGTGCAGAGGCAGAAAAGAAAGCAAAAAGAAGAATTTCTAGAATGAAAATCAATATGAAAAAGCGATACTCCATGAGTGTTTTCATGAAGTTGCTTTGGGAGACGAGGAAGAAGGATGTTCTTCGGTGGTGAATGAGAGCATGTGTGAAAGCTTGGCTTTTGTAATGGACTCAGAACGTGGTTTGCAGCTTGCAGTATTGGTCTCTAATATTTTATTTAGGAACTTGTTTTGTTAAATATATGCTGGGACAGAAAAAACCTTGATTCCTTCCTTTCATGTTCTGAGATCTGTGATCTTTTCTGTCTGCATCAGACTTTTCTTTTTCTCATCTTCTGAATACTGTCTTAGTGTTGTCCAGCTGAAAATTCAGGAGAATTTTTCTTCGGACGAGGAAAAAGGATCTCAATTTCTGTAAATTAATAAGTTGACTTCGAATTAAAGCTATAACCTCTGCAGATTGGTTGGCTCTTTGGGTTTTGTTTTTCTCAAGGCAGGTGGTTACCAATGTATTAGGTGAAAAAGAAGGCTATTCTGACTTTCATGAACTACTTGGAAACATATTCAGAAAAGTTGACAAAAACAGAATCAATCAAACTACCCTCAATTATCTTACACAAGTTCTTTAGAAAAACTAAAGTAATTTATTTAATAGTTTTAAATGAAACAGATATCTCTTGGGTCCAGCATGCATTCAGAGAAATTGGATTTAATCAAAGGAATTACCTATTTACTTCTCTGTACATCAGTTAATACGTTTACGTATAAGTACCAGCAATAATGGTGTTCAATACCAACCACAAGCCATATTAATAACATCAATTTACCTAAAGACAACCGTAAAAAATGGTAGGATTCTTGTCATATGTGGTTTTCTTGGGTTTATACTTTTAAAACTTTCATATTGCTATTTTCTAAATTTCTTAGTCCTTGTTCATGGGTAAATATCTAAATGCACATTGATAAGGGCCTCTATACGGGCCAAAATATGGTAATATGTCTGAATTACATCTTAAAGGTTCAACCAACATATTGGTCATTTTAGACACAGCACAACAATCATGGGCCTTGAAGGATCCTTTGTCTTAGCTTTCAGACAGGTTACGCATGCCTGTCCTTTATCTTTAAGAGAAAATGACGTCTAAGCTCTGAAGTTTTGATAATGGCATTCCTCCATTTATTTTCCAGTATCCAAATAGCCAGTCAAAGCTATTACATTTCCCAAAAAATAGCCGCAACTCACCAGAGAAAACCACTGTCTGCCCATACAATTTTCCATTTTAGTATTAAATTTTAGCTAAATAAATCAATTTATTTTTTCCTTACATACAATGGTAAAAGTTGTTGTCATGTGACCTTGAGGCCATAGGTTCAAGCGTGAAAATAGCCTCTTGATAAAGCTGCATGCCATAAACTTTTGTGGTTCGCCCCTTTCTTGGACCACATAGGCAGGAGCTTCATACTACCTGTTTTTATATACTACTTTGACAGGTTCTGGAAACTATTGTATAGGTTATGGAAACTATTGTGTGGACAGTGTGATAGTTTGGTAGCAAAAATGGCTTCAATAATTCAAAACTTTGAAAGACACTCAAAACTTTTTGGGTCCTTCCTTGTTTGTTTCTGCTTGGAAACCAGGTAATTTATTTGTAGGGCCCTGGACTAGATCCTTTTATTGTTCTCCCCTTTGATTGCTTTCTTCTTAAACGAGAAATTGTGGTCTCTCACTCAAGACCATCAAAGCCGGTGTTCTGCCAAAATCTTTACCACATATAATCTTCCATTTGGGTTCACTATCGTGTGATAAAATGGGTTGTTTGCCCTGTTGAGTGGCATCCTTTGGCCACTACTTGATCCAATGGCTAGAACTTTCCTATCTATGAGATGGACTCTCCTAATAATTGACACTAATCCCCATTCACAAGCTACAGGTGCATGACTAGAAATTTTGGTTATCCGACAGTCAATCTCTTCTTTCCAATTCCAGTTATAGATGGCCTATCTTAGGTGTTTTTGTTGCATTATGAGAGGGAAGTGTGCTGCAGTCCCACAAAAGCGCAGTTTCAACGGTTAAAGAAAAAAGACAGAAGAAGGCAGATTGTGGTGTCGATTTGCCACTGATCAACTTTGCTTGTGTCACATCTTACAGCTGTGTTATCTTGATCTCCAAGGAGTGGCTGAAGGAGTTCAAGCAAAGGTTTCATGACACGGGCGTTGGACCACATTCAAGTGCACAAAAGGGTGAAACCAATTCACGGGCTAGATTAACTGCATAGTTGTTAGTCTTGTAATGGAACTTAACCCAGGATCTGCACTTTCAGTGTTTATCTGCATTCAGGAAAGAGACTATAAATATAAGGGCGAACATTTTTCCATTGTGGTGTTCTATTTAACTGCAGATTTTATTAAGCAACATATGTAACTAAGGATTGATGATCATAGAACAATGAGAGAGACCCAGATCGATCATTTCGGTCTAACTAAGATTTGAGGGCAGATATAATCCTCCCATTTTCGGTAGATTTGACAGTAAATCAATCTCTGCACTTGGATTGTTAATGCTAATTAATGCATTTAGTTTTTCATATAATACCAAATTCTGCTGAAATGTTCAAGCGGAATTGTTGATAAACTGTATCATGTTGGTCTGTTGTAAATACTTCAGTGGGAGCTGGAAACTTTCCTTGAACAGTAATTATTTCTGTCACTAAACTTTTCCTTATCACTTCTGTGATATGTCTCGATGAGACTGAAAATATTTTCTAAACAAACTACCAACCATCAGAACGCTGATTAGGATTTAGACGTTCTCTTATGTACTCAAAAACTGTCCTTTTGATTAGAGACAAAGGAACAATATAAGAAAACTTAACTAGAGAAAATTGATTAGAAAACCAACTCAAAACTTGTCTTCATAGGGTAAGCCGGCGATTCTGCTGGCCTCTTTCAGAATCAGTTATCTACAATCCCATCAGTCAAGGACAGAAGTCACTCTACGTCTCCGCCACTTAATTAAACCAAACTAATTTAGTGTATTGCCTCCCACACCCAATAGGACAATAAAAACTTCCAAAATCCCATGATCTAATTTGTCATCATCATTTCATACATTTTAATTGACTAATGTAATTTTACATGATGGGAATTGCAACTAAGAGTGGCAAATTATATCTGCGAGTCGCGTTCGCATCGTGTCAAGACTAACACATTAAAGTATATGAGTCGACACAAACACAACCCGATTAATAATCATGTCAAGAACCTGGAACTTGAATACGATGCAATTATTAAACGAGTTGACACCTCTCATGTAACACGATTAGAAGGATGTACAATATATGACGGTTATTCAAAAATTATCTTATATTATAACTAATATAAGATGGTTTTTGAAAAACCATTCTATATTCTTATAGCAATATAGGATGATTTTTTAAAAACCATCCCATATTACCATAAGAATATAGGATGATTTTTAAAAAACAATCTTATATTATATATAATATAAGATGGTTTTTGATAAATCATCATATATTGTTATAGCAATATAGGACGATTTATCAAAAATCGTCTTATATTTAGATATAATACAGGACGGTTTCCAATACAACGGGTTAACAGGTTACGAGTTAGACAGGTCAATACGATGGGCTAAAATTAGTTGGTCCGAACAGGACATGAACACAATAAGACTCGACCCTAACCTGTTAAATCCGTGTCGTGTTCAAGTTATATTATTGTGTTGTATTGCATTTTGCCTCCCCTAATTACAACAAATAGGATTAGAGTTAGGATTAGCACCACCAATCATCTTATGGTCTATTAAGATACAAGACAGCATGCATCAAAGCCTTCTAGTGCAGTGACGCAAGGAGTCTCTCACCTGCAGGTTCAAGATTATGCATTGGTGTGTGTGTGTGTCTAACTTTCATAAGAAAACTGAAAAGAAAAGATAAGAGGCACCACTTTATCATTGGCTTGTTCATTCTTTTTATTGCCTTTGTTTAAAGATGGCATATATCAAAGCAGAGCAAGAACGGTCATAGGAAAGTGCTGTTTTAGATCTCAGTTCCAGCACCCCTTCTGATCCTCTTTATCTCCACCACTCTGATTTAAGTTAATTACGTTTTTTTTAGCTAAGATTAGCAAGCATCACTTAGTGATCTTAGTCGAAGGCCCAAGCAAGATGACTTCTCATCGAACTGACGAAACAACAAACTAGATTAAGTTCTTACTACCAATTGACAGATGGATTGAAGAGCTGCTGTCTGTTGAAAGCATTCATGTAGTTCTTGCTTCAGCAAGAGAAAGCACTTTACTGGGTCCAAAGTGGTCCTGCTATGGACCGAAATTTTTCTCGCTTCAAATGATCGACCCGTCCAAATAGATGATTTGGGAATAAAAATGCAATGCTGCACAGTATATATTGGGATCTCCATGAACAGTGATTCTCTGCTGCTACTTGAAGCCTTACATCATAGATGAAATCATCTAAGAAACTGCCTACGTTTTAAGGCTATTCCATCTATCTCGAATAGTTTTATCCATGTCATAGACTTACCAATGGCAAGGGAAGAGGTCCCCATCTATGGATAAGTTTATGTGAAACGTTTTAGCCCTGTGGCAAATAGACCATGAGGAAATATCTGAAATGTCGACCATCCGTGATGGTTCTCATAGAAAAAATGGCTAAGATTTTTGTATAATAGCTTGGATTTTGTATGTGTAACCTGGAAGTAAAATGTATTTACCACAAAATTTACCCATCTCTCAGATAACACCTCCTGATCAAGATGGGTTAGGAATTGAAGAATGTTCAAACTCAAAGCCAACAGTTACCTAAACTACAACTTTCCTGTACAATTTAGAATATGGCACCCGTATGTGGTTTGAGGAATCTTGGGCATCATCCAGCCCACATCAATCGTTCTCAAACATGTCCATGCATTCAAGCCAATAATCATAATTAAGGGCCAATCAGAAGTCAGAACATCTCCACAATGGCATCATTCTGTATTTCCAAGTACATTTTGGCTGATTGTGTTATTTTCAAACTTTTTGGTTGCTGTCATTAATCATACTCAAACATTTCTCATTCATTCAAAACCAATAATGATATGTTAGAACTATTGCCTATTTTACAACAAACTTTTATGTGTTGCAGTTTGCAAACCAATGCATGTGGTCACTGGACATAAACAACTAGAATCTTCTAACACAGCATCATTGAACAGTAAAATGGAATCAGAACATCCACAATTCAAGCATGGATTTTGACAGAGATGCCCAACACAAAACTTTCGGTCCAAAAATGCGATTGCCAGATATGCGTTTTGGCTCTTGGGATTTGACAATATGTTATGGAGAATCAAGATTTAATCCTTGTTAAGAAGTCCTTGATGAATGAAGCCTACCTATTGGCGATGAATATACAGAGTCATGTGGCATTATACCCGCCTCTAGCATCTCGGCGTACAAAAAAATGCCTCATCTGACCTTCCTTATCTGGACAAGCCTGAAATCAATGCCGTGTGCGTAGTGACATTTGGGGCTACTCCATTCTTGGGCATTTCATTGAACTATTCAAGGGCATTCTCTACCTTACCAAATACACAATTCCTATACATAAATGATGAGTATGTATACACATCAATCACCAACCCTTCTGTCTTTCATTTTTCCCCAGGCTTTGAGCGTCCTTCGAAGGGAGCCTTAGTGCAACAGTAGAGTTGTCATCATGCGACCTTGGCGTCACGGGTTCAAGGTGTGGAAACAGCCTCTTGCAAAATGCAAGATAAGGCTGTGTACTATTGACCCTTGTAATCTGCCCCTTCCCAAGACCTTCTGAGCATCTTAGTACTGCTCTTCTTGCTATACCCATCAATCAATGCATCGTAAGCAAACAGTAGTAGGCTGTACCCATCTCTCTCAACTACTTCTTAGCTTCAACTAAATCACCTTCCTTCCAATGTGTATCAATCAATGTGGTGTAACACCCGTCCTCCATTGAATACAGAAACCACTTTGCTTCGTTGATCCGGGTTGCCTTACTCAAGCCGCTAGCAATTGTGTTATAAGCATAGACATCCAGTTCTAGCCATTTATTCTCCAAAAGAACTTGCATTTCGAGAACTTCATCTCGCAATTCTTTCTTACAATAACCATGCATCACCGTATTGATGATCATCTCATTTACATCATAACCCTTTCTTCTCATTTCATTCAACAAGAAATTCGTCGACTCCATCTGACACGCCTTACATAAGCCACTTATCAATGCACAATATGTATGTGCATTCTGTTCCAGCCCCCTTTCAACCCATTCGTCCAAAAGTTCAAATGCTCTCTTCATGTTTCCTGCGCTACAATTCCGATTGATAATTGAAGTAAATAAATATACATCTGGAGATCGACCCTTTTTTATATATTTTTGTATTCTGGATATTTACCTTTGAATGAATTGGGTTTATCCTTGCGTTGTGACCTAAGTAGCGGCAATTTTATCTTTTCATCTAGATTAGATTGGGCATTTTCTCATCTTTTGTAATTAATTTTTGATAAATAATGAATACAGGCTACTTTAGACTTGGTGGATTACTTGTCTTTGTTTTTTTCCATAAGCGTGAAGTTGTGTTCGATAAGAGACCGAGACAATACCTTTTCATCCTTATCTGCCATTCAGTAGTTCTCCACTTTATTTTTTATGGAATTGTTTATGTTCTACATTTGGTTACATGGCTGTTGTTTTTCTTAATCCTTAATTATTATCCTACCCTAAATTCTTGAAAACCCTGAATTTGAAGATTAATTTGGACCGCTCACCAATCAGAGGGACGACCAAATTATAACTTCGATCTTATCTTAATCAGTATAAATCTGAAAAGATCTGTACATCTTGCAATTTATTTTAGGCCATTTCATGCTTATTACTACTATTTTTTTGCATGCTAAAAGGGCTAGTTATAGTTTAATTTAATATTTTTTTATTTAACTTAATTCTGATCTGATCTCAACATATAAAATTAGGTTATTTTGCATTACTTGTCATTCGTCTTCCTAAACACCCTCTCGGCCTCCTCAATCCGACCAAAACTCGGAAGCCCATCGATGACGACAGTATAAGTTGCAACGTTTCTGCCAATGCCTTCCTTATCCATCATATTCAAGATCTTATTAACCTCTTCAAAATTGTCTTTCTTGTCATAAGCCTCTATCAAGGAGTTGTAACAAACTACATTAGGTTTGATCCCTCCACTACCCACTTCTTCAATTATATCCTTAGCTTCTTCACTTGTCACTTCTTACAGAGTCCATCAACCACAGTTGCCAAGGAATAGAATGACACATTAGCAAAACCATAAGAGATTCCACCTGACCAGACTTCTTAGAACAAAGAGATAAATAATGCGAGATCTTTCATCGATGTTCCAACCACTCACTTTCATGTGATCAAATGTCTCAGAGGCCTTTCAGACATATTTGAAGAATAAATCGTAAGACCAGGTCAAACACCTTAGCTGAAATTTGGGATTCATTTGAGCCACTCTCAACCAAAGCAGCTATTACTGGAAATGAGCATTTTAGATTTGCATTAGAAATAACCGATCTCGGCAACTTTTAGGTAGTGAAAACTCTCTTGCTTTAACTGAACTGCAAATGAGGGTAATGTAGGACTCTGGAGGCTGTGTTTCGGAGAAGTGGGCACTTGTTTATGTTGTAAGAGGTTGAAGAAATCTAAGCAAGTTTGAACTTTTAGATTTGGTTTAGACAGAATCAGGTGGATGGTGTATCGTTCTATGTTGGGAAGGAGACAGGTGATTTGGGGGATTTGCAGCCGGAGGATATTACGTTTCGGAGACTTGGTCAGCATTCTGTTTCTGGGTTTCGAGATTTGGGTTGTCTGTAATCTGTTCTTTGGATCTGAGGAAGGGAATTTAAGCGGTTGAGAAGAAGGTTTTCTTGTGTTGGCGACCCACATTTGACGAGTTCACACAGGAGTGGACGGAGAACACAAGGAAATCAGAGTATGAGTCTGCACTGGTGTTCAGGCGTGTGAATCAGTTCGCACTCGGCAAAGCACATTGAGCCCCCGGAGTTTGGTGATCAACGTTTGTCTTTAGGCAAGGTAGGTACAATTCCCCCCTAATTTTTCCCTTTCCCTGCTAATATTTAGGATGGCTGTAACTCTACGTAGGCTCAGTTTTGTGAATTTTCAAAGTGGCTGGTAGTGTTGCCTTGGACTTAAATGGGATAGGTCTAAAATTCTCATCAATTGGGCTTGTTTTCAGTTATAAAACCGTTTATTTTACGGCTTAAGAAAATAATAAACAAAATTATGCACTGGATGAGAATTTCAAACTATAGCCCATCTAAGCAAGGAAAACCATTGGATCTTCACAAAACCAGGTCTACATAAAATTATAACCATCTAAAACATTAGTAAGATGCTAATTAATAAGAAAATTGGGCCACATATCATTCCCCCTCTTTTAATACACAAATGTGGTCATTTGACCCAGCTCATATTATGGGGAGTTTAGCACTTGTCCAAAAGGAGGAGGATTGTTGAACGCGAGCACTTAGGACCTAATGGGCTCAAACTTTTCATGTAAAAGGTCCCACTTTAGATGATCTCCTTGCTTATCTGAATGATTCTAATTTTTGAATAAAAGATTGCTCTTCTTACCACAGAAAACATACGGTTAAAACTTTGGACACCAGTGTTCTAGATTGAACGACTAAAAACACGATTTCTAAGGACTTTCTCTTTTTTTTTATTTACAAGATATTAAGAGCAAGAACAAATTAAGGGATGGCAATGGGTTAAGTTAACCATAATTTGATCGACTTTTATCCAGACCTCACTAACTTTTGGTCATAGTTTCTAATCCTAACACTGTTCAAGTAAAAAATTTGTTGCCCCTAACCTTAACCTTTACTGTTCATTGTCAAGTCTCTTGATTGACCCTAATAACAAAAGCATCTAAACGCTAAACAAAATTAATTGATAACAATGATCGAGTAATAATATCTTTTTACATTAATAAATTTCATCTCATATAAACAAATTGAAAAATGCCCTTACATGTATAGTTTAAAAAATATCTTATAATGGTATTTTAGTTACTATATAAAAGGATAAAAAACCATTCGGGCCCCAATGTTTTAATCATTGTTCTTATCTAACCCTAATAAGAATTTGGGTCACAAATTTTGACCCTAACCCTGACCCCAACACCAAATTTCTTGACCTTCACCTGACACTTACTGGTCAATTAGGGTCAGGTCCCCTAACCGGCCTACCCTTTGCCATCCCTAGGAACAATTGGATAAATGGGCCGTCTTATGCAAAAAGTTTGATTGGATTGAATCCAAGCTCTTATATAGCGCTTTGAATGGACCATTGTTGATCCGGTAACATGAGATCGAATGGACCATTGTTGGCCTCAGCCATTTTCCGTCTACATTTCACGTTTTTGTTCATATGAGATCTTTGATTGTACATCTTATGAACAGCTTGCTTGGAAGCAGAAACTTCATACATATTTATGGTTTCTTACTTCCTCACTTGACATAAAAGAACAAAGAAATGGAGTGGCAGAAAGTAAGAAATCCATATTCAGACTTCTTCTCATAAAAGCAGCTGGTGACAACAGCTGTAGATAAAGGGGCGAAGGAACAAGCCCATTCCCGTGAATTTTCTGCGGTTGCTTTTGACCTGTTTCAATCCAATTGCTTTCGACCTGTTTCAATCCACTATAATGAAGTAGACGACGAATTCACCTTCGGCAAAGCTGAAAATCCCATTACTGACCTTCAGCTAGTTAGAAATCCCATTCCTCAAGAAAGCTGATACTCTCCAATATAGCCCATTTTCTGCTGTGGAATTTGATCAGCATTTTGTTATATCCCTATTCCAAAATCATTCATTTTACCCCCATGGGAGAATTTTTGACTGACTGCTATTTGTAAAGAGATAAATGCCGACATCATGCCTCTTTGTTACCTACGATTGTTCATGAGATCAGGAAGCGTTATCCTCCCGGAGTTGTTTTGGTCGAGCTTATTGAACTGGTTGCAGATCAACAACAAATCCTTGTCACTGATCTTTCCCATCTCTTTGAGCTTATATATAACATATTCTGATTTGCTGCAAGCAAGAAAAGAAATAAGAGCGTTCTTTTCAGTGAGGTAAACAACAATGAGACTACTACGGTCATGAAGCAATAAGACCAAACTCATTGTATGATAAGTCAATGTCAAACATGATTGTTAGGGGAATGTGACATTGTTAGCATGCATAAAAACAAATGACCTGAAATAGTGAGCGGAAAAAAGCTATCACTGCAGTAATTTAGTACTCCTAATCATGGCAAGGAAAAGAGAAAACATTGCTAAATTATAGAAGAGAGTCATACTAGAATACAGGGCAAGAACTGCTTGATTAAAAGTTTCAGTTACTGTTTTGATTTAAATACCATATCAAGGAAATGAAAATGAAACATGTTTACTTTGAACAAATATCTAATAAGAATCTGATGAGTAGACTCTTAAACAAGATTGCCTGAGGGTATAAACAGGGATCTGTCACTCATGTTTCAAGCACCTGTGAACCCCAAAAGTGAAAAAGAGGGCATTAGGAATCTCTCGGCCATGTTTCAATAAAAACCTGCGCTTACTACTAGATTACACTCCATTTCAATTGTAAGATAAGCTCTACTCTTAGGTCCTCAGCACAGTGGCAAGGTGCACTTATTTCCAACCAGATGTTGCTGGGCCAGGTCTGCTTGCTTACCATATTTCAAAAGAAAAAGGGGGGAAAAAAGGAAAAACTCCAGGGATCTCCACCCTCCATATAAACCCCACTTTGTTCGTAATTGAGAATTCAGAACACGCACATGCACACACACTGGGCTTGATATTGGAATCAGAGGACACCCCTACTTAGAAAAGGTGGTACTCTGAAGGGACACCTCAAGTGAACTGGTTGCCCCATGCTTGAAGTACCAAGTGCAGACTATTCTAACATCTTCATGAATAGAGATAACCATCACTCAACAGTCCAGATGCATACTGCTCCTTGTATATAATGATGAGGAAGGACCAGAAACTTCATCAATCCCAAAATTCAAGAAGCAAGCCATCTGTATAGAACAAAAACATCCTGGAGCCACAACTGTTCTTCATGATACTATCCTAAAAGAAGGGTCACCTGATTGTCATATTGTAGTTTAAAATGTTGGCTAGTTTGAATGACCAGCAACATCATCAATTTCACAGTTCAACATCCAGTCTATCTGATTTTAGAGAACTCAAACATCCTGGATCAACATGCTTTCCCCAGCCCCACCCAGAAACACCAGTCACCTGAATTTGCTATTGCAGGGTGTATACTGTTCATGAGTTCTGTAAAATTTGTTTCAGGCTTTCATATGAGTCTCATTCACTCCCTCATAGGACTTCTTAGCTAACACTTTCTTTGTTACATATCTTGAAGTAGCTCAAGTCAACCCAATTTTGGATAATGAACAGTCTTTAAAGCTTTTGAAAGAAGTACAAGATGAGGTGGCTCTCCTCATAAAGCAACATGTTGATGACATAATGGTCTTTGTATGCAACTTCGCAGCAGCAGCAGCAGTTTAATATAATTCTCCTTGTAACCAAAGGAATCAAAGGCTAGTCACTCACCAAAAAGAAATCTACCGTCTTTGAATTAAATTGATAACATAATTGCTTGAGAAATTGAGTAAAAAATGCCTTTGACATGTGCAGGAAAGTCAATTATGAACATCTTAAAGGGTATTCACTTCTTGTCTAGCAGCTGGATATAATTTAAAATTCTAAACCGTCTATTGGGTTCCTGTTCCTGGACAAGAAGTGAAGCTACCACTAAATGAAGTTTCAATACAGATATCTGGTAGAGGACATCAAGCAGAGTTGACTTGTATAGATGAAATATTTGTCAAAAGGTTAACAAGGTTTAAGAAAGGCTCCTGGTGCCTGGTTTCAAAATTAAGTTATCACTACAAAGTTTCATACGATATTGGCTTCAATGCATGTTCTTGTGGAGGAGATAACCAGAAGTTGGCCTTCTAAAATGATACATTTGTAGGAAAAGGTTATGGAAAAATATTAGAAAGAATAAACCTCACTGACAGGAACTAAGGATCAGGAACAGATGAATGTTGTGTGAAGCAGAAATTTATAAGCAGAAAAAAAAAGAAAGAAGGCTTTATGCATAGACAAAAATGTGCATAAGCTCTCTTAAACCATCCCCACATGCTGATGCCACCGAACCACTACCTGACTCCCACATTATGAAATTCGCTCTAACAAGCAGCTAAATAGCCTTTCTACATACAGTAGGTCAATGATGAGTCGTGGCCTCCTTCAAGGTTGCTGTCCAAGACTGATGAGTCATATGAGTTTTGTAGAGCTTCTAAATTAGAGAAGTACATCCAGTAGTCAACCAAATAGCAAGCAGACTATCTTTAAATTGTTTTTCTTTTGAAACAACAATCAAAGCTAGGAAGTTGCATAGATTTACTAAATGGAAATCAACAGCAGCCCAAAAAGAAAGCTACTTGAATAGGAGACTGGAGAGGAAACATCACAGATCCATTAGATAGAAATAGAAGAAAGGCATTCTCTCAGGCTATGAAATTCAATAATGGAAGAAAAGAGAGACAGAAAAAGACATTTTCTTTCCACCCAACAGATAGGGGAAGTCCAAACATCCAAACTTGAAGGGTTGGTTTTCAAGTCTTCAAGATCTTTGACCTAGAGAAGGTTAAATTGGCTGGAACTGGAGTTTGGCTTTAAGAAATAACTAAGGTTGAATTTAGCACAAATGAAATAAAGAAATGAATCCAAATAGCTTTAGCATGACGTTTTACTAAAAGATTTGTGGATCGAATCAGCAACAAAGCTCAGACATGTTTTTCAACATGAGGAATGCTAAAATGGCCACAATATGAGGTACAATCAAATGACCACATTTTCTTGAGCCATCTTTGCAAGATCCAACTTGTTCATCTAATTGATCCACCTTTAGATGTTTAGTAGATAAAAAAGCAAGAGGTTTAGATGATTCTAGAATCTACAAAGCATGATTAGAAACAGATGTGTTAGAAACTGTAAAAAATGAGACATAGCTTTAAGCTGCTAGAATTATCCAAACCACATGCTTTTTTATCTATTAGACATCTAATGCTGGAGCAATGACATCGAGTAGGATCTTGCAAAGGTGGGCTCCACAAGATGTAGCTGTTTAACTGCACTCACATGCTGTCAATATAGCATTCCTCTTTGAACACAAAAATGCCTATAAAGAGAAGGCATCTTCACCTATGCTTGATAATTGGATGGTATAAAGTTAATGCAAATATTTATCACTAGGGTGAAGGAAGACATTGCTGGTGTTAGATATCATTTAAAGTGTATTCACCTAGGGCAGCCCCGGTGCACGAAGCTCCCGCCTATGCGGGGTGGATCCGGGGAAGGGGCGGACCACAAGGACCTAAAGTACACACCCTTACCTTACATTTTACAAGAGGCTGTTTCCATGCCTTGAACCCGTGACCTCAAGGTCACATGACGACAACTTTTACCGTTGAGCCAAGGCTCCCCTTCTTATTTAAAGTGTATTCACCTAAGCGATGGAAATCCTAGACACAGTTCTTGCAGCCAAAGAGTATCAGAAGTCTAGATTGAAGAAATTTCTTGACAAAATTTTTGTAGAAGCCATAGAACCATGCCATAGTGAAATATCTTAGATTATACCATTAGGAGGCTGGGCTTTGAGAAAAAATGGACGAGATGCATTCAGGTGTACATGGTACCTTCTTCTTTATCAATACTTTAAAATGAAAACTTGATATCTTCAATGTAAGAGCTCCTTTATTTCATTTCCTTCTTACACTTATTGATTAGCCTCGTGGAAGAATTTTCTTGTAGAAACATCAGTTGAATGATCTCTAAACCACAGTGAGTCACAAAAGTTTTAAGAAAGAGGTTTTGACATTTGGCAAGGTATGGACCACATTAAGATTTTGTTAGCGATTTTGAGGTCATCTCCAGCTTGACAATGGACCTTGCTAAAGGGTATGATTAGTAGTTAACTAGTAGGAAAGTCAATTATCATTAGAGAATTGGGATGCAATGGAGAGCCTTCATAACCTATCCTTGGTTCCTTCTAGACTTCCAAGGAATATGATAAATTCAAAAGATGTAGTTGTGAACTCTCCTTACTCTCTTGCTGCCTATTTATTATTTTGGGAAAATAGGGGCCAAAAACACACAGATCCAAGCAAGAACATGAAGCAATTTTGTTTGAGAAAAAAGGGGGGAAAAGATAGTAACACATAATTAGGCATGAGAATGTAAGGAAAACAACCTAATTGTTGACTTCAAGTTTGAGATTTAAATTGAAGAATAGCATAGTCTTGCAAGTATTTAGGGATATCTAAAGAAGAGCTGGAGACAGTTATAATATCATTGGACAAACACATGGAGTAGGATAGGATGTTCTAGCTTCTTGTCTAGGAATGAATCTCACAACTTGTGTCTATCTCATGGAAAGTTCTATGAAGAGATTAAGTATAGGGTCAATTGGTGGGTAGATAGAAATTGAGGTAAGATGAGATTAGGTTCAGGAGGATCTATGCTTAGGTGATACTCCACCATGTTATGCCTACCAAAGCTTATTAGGCTAGTGTGTCTCAGAAGGGCGAGCATAACAGAATGCCATAGCAGGTTAAAGGAGCAAATGACAAGATGGGTGAGAGAGAGTTTATATGGAATCCCAAGAAAGCACTGTAAAAGATTAGATGTCATAAGTTTCTGGCCTAGAATCCTTGACGCATCTCTTCCATTGAGAAACACTTTTATCAATGATCAAAGATGCTTTTCTGTGGTCAATTCTCTCCTATTCTTGGACCATCTAATTCTCTCGCACATTGCATTGAAAACCCCTCATGTATTGACAAAAGATTTGGTAGGCAACATTCATACGGTTTAGTGATGATCGAATGTTTTTATAGATAGTTGAAAGGAACCATTCTGAGAGAGAATGGGTTGATAGGATCCTTTGGAGTTCATGTGTTGTACATAAACAAAGAAAGATAAGGACCTTTGGAACTGGTAGAATACTCAATGAAAACTGATAATGGAGACCAAGCAAACATGAACTTTGGCATTCCAGAAGAAAGAGTTTTGGGACTTGTCAATGCACCTATTTTCAAATTTAGATATTCTTTTTTTTCTATAATAAGTTCTCTTCACATTTGGTGGAAGCAAACCCCACCCACCGCAAAAAAACACCCCAAATCCAAACCGAATTGAAAAGAGCCATTTTGAGAGAAAGAATGAGTTGGTAGGATCCTTTGGAGTTTGTGTTGTACAGAAACAAAGAAGGATAAGAACCTTGGGAATTAAAACTGATAATGGAGAGCATGAAGACAAGGAAGAATGGCTCTTTTCAATGGACAAACAGAAAAGGACGTCATGAGAGCTTTCTTTGAACCAAGCATAAAATGCGAAGAACATCTAGATATTATTAAGTGGCTTTTATATCTTACGGACGAGGTAGTGTACCAAGGGCAGGTGAAAAGCATTTTGCCTAATGTAACTACATGGGTGTATCAAGTTTGAGGCTAGTAAAAATTAAGTTCGAGACCATGGCAATTTAACAAATGCAATTGTGGAGATTCTACAGCTTTATAAACAGTTGCAATTCAACCTTAAGCATAGTTGGAGCATAAAACAATATGGTAGATAATCTTGTAAGAAAGGATTGCAAGAAGATGCATTACTTCTGCTAGAAGAAGACTCTCAAAGAAAATTTAGTGTGAAGATTCATTGGCCATATTTCTGATCTCCCTTGGTCATCTTTGTTGCGGGGGCCAATCACTCTTACCAATCCTAACCCCCAATACTTATGCATTTCTAAAGTTATAAACAACTAAATTCAATTTATCAATATCTCACACAAGAAATGTATTTGTTCTTCATAGAAAGTCTCCTTCTCATGTGTATGCATGATTCTATCCATGCATAGATGCATGCTTATGTGATATTCATAACAAAGAGGAGAAAGGCAGTCTTACATCAAACGCCTTAAATTTTAGACAGTTTAATCTTCATCACATGTTATTCATCCCAGTATCCACCATACATATATTTGGTAAGTTATTGGAAGAAATCAACCATGGAGCAAAAGTTCCAAGAATGCAACTATGCAATTTGCCTTAGAAGAATTATCAAGAAAACAGCTCAACAGCCACTTTTTCATTTAGCTGTCAATTTTCAAGCTCTTTCATTTGGTGTTACTTCCAGATGTAAGGTGGGATGGATGGGACATATTCTGGGTGCCCTTGAGGGACTAAATAGGTCATCTCAAAGCAGTGATTATCAATTGATTGCCCTTATATTCACTAACTGGATTCTTTAGTTTCTTAGAACAGTGTGGGTTTTGGGTTCAACCAAAACTTTTGAAAGATATTTAATGATGGTGCAAGAATGTAAAATTCCAGCCACAAAATCTGCAAATAATTTGAAGTTTCTTGAACATTGGAGAATCTTATGTGCATGGCTTTAGACTTTAAGAACTACCATATAATTCAATAATTTTCCAAATTAAATGCGAATGTCGCACTACATTTATTTGTGAATAAGTCATGCTAACTATAAACTTGTACCAAAAGAATTTCAATAGAAATTGAACCAACATCCTTGTCTTGTGAAGAAATACTACAAACCATCCTTCCATGCTTTTCATTATATGTCAGTTAGAAAAGTATATATGCAGTAAATTTGTGTCACAAGAAAAGCACATGAGACTTTTCCATATATGTGTTCCAAACATTTTTGAAAACTTCCAAACATTTGCCCAGCTGAATTAGCCCTGAATCAGAATTTTGTAGTTAATGAATAAGGAGCCAAGATATCAACCTACATCTAACCTTGAACAGGTCAAGATTAGTCGTAATTCTACTTGAGAAAGAAGATAAATAAATCTACATTTTTCTGGCAAGGAGATATGACATGAAGTGAAGGAAGCAAAAGAAGTGGACTTGTGGCAGCACAACCTTTTTTCTAAGATCTTGGCTCCATATCTCTTACTGCAGCTAAAGGTGTTATTATGAGGGGCTTCTTTAGAAAAAAGACGCAGCTGAGCTATCTGGTCTTCAGCCCTTGTGAAGAAGGATATAAGAAATCTACTTAATCTTCTTCTTGATGTTAAGAATTCCATGAGGAAATTACGAAGGCGGCAATTAAAATGAAAAAAGAGTAAAAGAACCCAAAGCTTAACCACCAAACTCTGAAATCGTAATCCCCTCCTTATATAATCGATCAGCAATCCCATCTATTATTGAGTGATAAACATATAGCGGAAAACATCCATGTGTATGATTTTAACCATCCATTGCCACCAAATGATGTTTCACAGAATGCCCTTTAACAAAGTAACAGCACATCCTGCTGAATTTTCCACAACCTAACATCAACATTCATGGTCTGAACCTCAGCATCATTAAAATTAGTCACACCTGGCAGTCCCAAAGCCTGAAATAGAGCCATGGAATCTCCCAGAAGCGGAAGCTGAATCAGTTGCAGGCTATAATGTAAAATATGTGCGGGATGTGATTCTTAATAGTTCATTGTTGGTGGAACCCAATGTCCCAGGGTCATGGGGGTTCAAACAAAGATTACCAACCAAGCCCAGCCAAGCCAGTATTATCTTGACTAGCTCTGTCAGAATTCAGTTCACAAGTGCCACTATAGGAGGAAACCAACATGGAGAAGGATCATCTTTAGAAATTTTACAATCATAATAGTTCAGCCACAGTCATCTCAGCTACAGACCCAAAATTTCTCGAAACCTTACAAACATGTGCCTCAGTTAATTACAAAGTTAAAATTCCTACTACATAAGCCACTAATCAAAATTTTCATATCCTGGAAACCCAGTAATTTTTTCTCCTAAATACACCACAGAGAAGCATAGCAAGATAAATTCCATGAAACCTAATCTCGCCAATTCCCATGATTCAACACACAAGTTGCAATAAAAGGGTTCACTGACCTAAGAAACAGCCAAGTTATTCCAAAACCACACCAACATCCTCATCCAAGCAGCATGAGCCACATAGCAATGAATGAACAAATGGTTCATGGATTCTGCAGCCTCATAAGACATGGAACACATATTAACAATGACAAGATGAGAGTCGAGTGATCAAGAGTGAGAATCTTATCACAGGACTGAGCCACAAAGGTGTGGTACGAAGAGAAGATAAGACAGAGAAACAATTAAGAGACTATAAGGCTTAAAACTTCCAAGGATTGTATCTACTTAGGAAAACCATAAGCATTAGCAAAAGGTAAATATTTAGTTCACATTAAAAATAGAAATAGCAGTTGAAATTACAGTAGCAGAGATTCACTGAAACTATTAAGAATTTAATAACTTGCAAAGGAGTTCAAACCCACACAATTCACACCAACCAAGTCGAGCAATATTTGCGCTTAAAGTAACTAGAAGAAAAATAGCCAAATTCCTAATTAGCATTCCAAACTCTGTTATTGTTGGGGGTTAATGTCAAGCTCATGAACTCTGTTTTCACAGTCACCGAATTTCACAAAGATCAGAAAACAGACCTTATGAACCCGTTGTTGTTAACATCTGCAGCTAGCAGGTCCTCAACAGTCAAATCCCTCTGCAAGACCCATTTGGTAATTCTTCTATGCCGCTTATCAACCCTCGCCTCCGCCAAGTAAAGGAATGCCCGAGCAACAGCCAAAGTCGACACCAAAAGCCAAACTGAAGCAAACAACCGGCCAAACATCGTCGTAAATGCCCGATCACCATAACCAACCGTTGTAACCGACATAACGGACAGATAAACTGAATCAACCAAATCCAAATCCTCCACAAAATACAGCATCATTGTACCAATACCAATACACACGACCACAACACCCAATGCCAATCCCACCTTCATCCGAATTCTCATTCTTCCCTTCTCTGAATCAAAAATGTAGTCCTTGGCAAACACCCCATCTCCTCCACCAACACGAATACTAGTCAAAATCATATTCTCCTGCAAGTCTAGGACATAATTAACAACCCCACTAAGCAAGATATCGAGAAACCCGAAACCAAATAGCACGAAGATGCATGCGAAAACCTTTGTGGCAGGAGTTAACGGTGCAATATCACCATACCCAATTGTGCACATGGTTACGATGCAGAAATAGAGAGCATCTACAACTGGGTTTGTTTCAATTCCTGAGAAACTGTCAGGATATGACGAGTAGATAATGACACCTAGAGAGAGGTAAAAGAAGAGTAGGAGTACTGCTTGTTTGATGATGGAATTTGATTCTAATTTGGGACTTTGTATTTGAGGATCAAGGTCTCCTATAACTGCCATAGCTGGGGCGGTTTTTGAACGGTGGAGGTGGGATTTTGGTCGAGAGTTTGATGTGGGTGTTTGATGGATAGACGGATTTTCGGCTTGAGAGATGATTTCTGCAAATGGGTCTTCGATCTCTTGGAACTGGACTCTAGTTTTGGTGTATTGGGTGGGTTGCGACGAAGCATGTTCATCTTGGTGAGGAGTTTGGGTGTGGGAATTTGAGAGTAAGGGCTCTGTTTCCATGGAGGGAGGCGAATGTCCAGACATTTCTAGAGGGGATAAACGCAGAGGGAAAGATAGTCTGATGCTGTTCTTTTGAGGGAGAAGAGTCGATTGAGACGTTTAACTGCTAATAATTTGAGTTTTTTTTCTATTTTATGGATGGTAGCTGCGTCAGATCTCGGCGGAAGTTTGTGGGTCAGATCTCGCCGCTGCGGAAGCTGTGGATGAGTCCAGCTCTTTCTCTCCCCTCGGTGTCCGTGACGGTTCTACCTGCATGCATGACTGCGATCTTCCTCGAAAGAAGGAATACATGTGCTCTCTCTCTCTCTGCGAGTACTGGAAAGGCAGAATGAAAGTATAGTTCACGGACTACGGCAGGTTACACATGGACGATGGGCCTGCACATGGTCGATAGGACCCGTCCATCTGATTTCTCCCATTTCGATTCTAACTTATGGAAAGGGTCCTTAGTCGTTGATTATATATCATTCTTTAAACAACGTTTTCAAACCGTTGGTTAGGTGCAATCCGAAGTACAACTCTTTAGATTCTATATTCATTTAATCCATTCTATTTTTATAGCACCTAATCATCTAAAGTGAGAGAAATGATACGAACCGGTCCGATCAATCATAGGTATGGCCCACAGCGTAAAAGTAGGGGTAGTATAGCGGCCATCCATGTGTAATGAGCCCACTCTATTATTATTCCTCAATGTATGATATTGGGACGGCCCTTTAGAATTCGTAATCTCGTTTGGGTTTCCTTGCGAAAGTACAATCGGGTCCCACATCTAAAGTGATCTAAAACACTTCGTTCTTAATTGCCATGCCGGTGATCGTCGGTACTCCAAAATAGTTGAGGAAAAACAACAAGTAGGATCATCTAAAAGTCTGAGTTTTGGGGCAGAGCCCATCTATGTCAAGATGGTAAAAATGAATGGCTCTGATTAGCAAAAAAGCGGGCTTCTCCTGCTCGCCTGAGGCCGTGGGAATATCGCTTACCATCGCTGGTAGCAGGATTTAGTAGGGCGGCCTGTCCCACAGGCTTTTCTGTATTATTGTAGTACATCCGTGCACGCAAGCATGGATGCGAGTACCCAAATAGAGAGAGAGAGAGAGAGAGAGAGAGAGAGAGAGAGAGAGAGAGAGAGAATTTTCCATGGTGTGGGACCATCTGGCCCACTTTATTCCTATTGATGTTAACCATTGATGAGAAAGCCAAAAATAGGATATGGAGACAATAAAATGCAGGTTAAAAGGTACCCACACGGTGGAGGTGCATAATATTCCGAGAAAACAGCAGGATGGATATGTGGGTCCATTCCTCCAATTCTTTGAGATATCCATTCTATTTATTAAATCCATTTCATTTCAAGATCAAATCCTTCTCGCTCAATGTGCAAGGAGTCTTTTACCTGGCTGGCCAGAGTTCAAGGCTATACATAAGTGTAAGTGGCTAAGTTTTAATAAAAAATTACGTACCTCCATTATATGGAAATCCCACATAAAATACCATAAGAATGGTGTCTCATATTCATGTCTACATAGTCTATGAAAACTCTTTGGAATTAATGTAATTGCCCTCTTTTTTTTCTTTTTCTTTTTTGCTCATATTCATGTATACATAGTCTATAAAAACTCTTTTGAATGAATATTATTGACCTCTTCTTCTTTTTTTTTCTCCTTTGAGTGTTAAAGACACATGGCCATAATGAACTTTGGAATGTAGTCACCTAAGTGAGAGATTTATCTTTTTCACTACTAATGTTTTGGATGGCCATGTGGCCAAAGATTCAAGTGGTTCAGACTATCGCCATTTAACTTAGATGGAAAATATTCCAAAAATTTCATCTTCGCTTCTATTTTCTTGACTTCTAAAATAACCATCAAAGAAGGGAAGTATTGGCGCAACGGTAAAAGTTGTCATCGTGTGACTTTGAGGTCACGGGTTCAAGGCGTAGAAACAATCTCTTGAAAAATGTAAGATAAGGCTGTGTACTTTAGACCCTTGTAGTCTGCCCCTTCTCCAGACCTTGCATAGGCAGGAGCTTCGTACATCAGGACTGCCCTTTTAAAATGAACCATCAAAAGTTTCACGTCAGTTTTATAACTAAAAATCCCAAATTAATAAATAAATCTACTCATGCAAAAGGGATAGGATTCAAAAAGTTAGGCAACATTTGTGGGCCCCACCCAGAAATTTTTTGCCATACCCAGTAATATAGCCTCTAGCAAATGGATAGCTCAATAATGAACCGCACTCACTAGGGAAAAGGTGAAAAGGATTGCATATAAGTTCGTCAAATCTAGAGGAATGCTGAAAAGAAGGCAAAATGGGTATTGTCAAGTGACCAGATTTTCTACAGCTTACTTTTGCATGATCTAACTCATTCATCTCATTTCTCCAAATTTAGATATTGTATAAATTATAAAATGTTGTCATTTGGATGATTCTAGCTTCTAAAAGACATTTCACAAAGTGTGCTTAGAAATAAACAGTTCAAAAACTTTGTAACCAACATACAATTTCTCGAAAAGCTAGAATCTTCCATACTATATGATTTTTTATCTATCATAAAATCAAAGTAGGAGCACGAAGATGGGCAATTCTAATCATGTAAAAGTAAGTCCCACAAAATGTGGTTGTTGAACGATACCTCGTAATGCAGTCAATTTAGCATTTCTCTTTAGAATTGTTAGGTCCCACCAAATAATATATAGAGAACATCTAAACATGTGAAATATGGAAAGGAGAAAGGCTAAACCCAAGCGCTTTAAGCACTTTATGTGAAAACACTACTACTTTTATGGTGTGGTCTGCCTGTAAATGATTTGTTTAGTTCATTTAAATCTTCTGGCTTTGAATGTCTTTGGTTTAAAAAAGAAAAGAAAAGGACATTAAATGATTCTAAATGTCTTTTTCTTGGCTAAAAACTTTCAAATTATAAGAGTAGGAGACATAAAGTTAGATGATGTTCAAACTTGTAGCTTTTGGGAAACCTAAGTTTCACTTTCATCGAGGAATCCTCAAAAGCATATTGGAATTTTTTTAAATTAAATAATATATAAAGAAGGTTGATGATGACAAATAAACTTATGGTAAGAAAACGGAACGTTGGAATCTTTGGTTCTTTTTCCATGATGATTAGGTGAAGACGTACACTAGGAGTCGTACTAAGATGAGGTGAAATGGGACAAAATTTGATAGGTGCTGAAGTGGGAGTACTGTACCGTGAGTTGCGGTGTAGCGAACATATTTTATAGGGCTCACCAACGTATGCTTTCACACGTTCCATTTTGTTGTTCTAAATTTAGATGTGTTATAGATAATATAAAAAAAAAAAATTGTTTGAATAATTTTAGTCATTATAAAATATGTATTTTATAAAAATTTAAAATATTCATTTCTAAGTATATTATTACTGATGTCTTTAGACGTTAGAGTTATCTATATCACATAATTTTCTATTTATAAGATATCTAAATATAGAGTAATAAGAAGAACAAATAGGATCATTCAGAGGTAGGCCTTATAAAATGTGGCCACTAGATAGAACTTATAGTGTGACTAGTTTAGCATTTCTTGAAACACAATAATAATAATAATGCTATTTATAAGAGAATTCACTAAATCAAAAAATTTATTCTTCAATACAAAAAACTGAAGATTGATTTGGTACGTGTAAATTAATCCTCTCTCTCTCTCTATCATGCATTTGCAAGTGTCTCTAATGCTAATGACAGTTGTAGTTTAGGGTTGCTAGCATGCCTTGTCTTTTAAGTTACCAACATGTTGTTGGTTCAAGTTCATTCATATGTTAATAATTTGAAAAAAGATAACAACAACAATTCGAGCTTGGAGAAATTTTCAACAATTGATTTGAAGGATTGAAAAAGTATTGTGTGCACCCAATTTTTCCCTTAGAGGATACAATCAACAATCATTTTCATCAATTGAGATAAGATTGTAGCAACAATCATTATTGATTCAATCAGGGATTATCTTCATATATCAAAATGGAGGAATGCAAGGGTTTCCTGACCAATTGAATCTAATGAAAAAGAAGAAGAAAAGGGTCAAACACTCTTACAAAGCCTTAGTGGATTGGGATATTGCATTGCCCACACAAATGTCCATGAATGCTGGACATCTAGCCCATTTCATGGATGTCAACGAGCATCCAATTTTGTCTTTTTGTAGTCATGAAGCAATATGACAGTAATTTATTTTGATATTTTTGTAACAATGTAATGTCCAGATTTTAAAATAAAATAAGGTTGAAATAATGCCTCCACCAATAAAATTAACCTTCGTCTGCATCAACAAATAATAACATACTACAGTCAATGGGTCATAGCTATTAACTTTGGCCTACTAATAATACTAATTGACCTAATTAATCACAAACCTTGGATGAAATAATGCCTATGATATTTATCATGAGTGTACTTAATCATAGAGAAATGATATATGTAGGAGCACTAACTACTCCCACTTATTTAGGAGTGTCCCCTGTAAGATATGTCTCCTAGTAATGTTAGATGGTGGTTAGAAATTTTGAATGTTGAAAACTAAGGTTAATGGTATACTTGTCTTGTAGGGGACACTCCTAAATTGCAAGAGTGGTTAGGGCTCCTATTGTCACTCCCTCACATATGCAAAACATTTGTTATAGGGTTTGTGACATGACAGATCCTTAGGGTATCAAAATCAGATATTAAAAACAATTATGTGACATAAACAATAAATGTCATTATTAAAGAAATAAAGGTTCTAAATAATAAATGTCATTGTTAAAGAAATAAAGGTTCTATAAAATCAATAAGATTTAAACTAAAATTTCAATCAATAATGTTTCCTTAAATTACAATTCTTATACCTTCAAATAACTGAATAAGAAATAATAAATGAAACTTCTCCTCAAACAATCGCTTTCTCTTTCTTCCAGCTTTTTTTCTCTTCTCAATTTTCTTCCATCTTTTCTTATCTAATTTAAGTTATTAAATATAACTCAGCAAACTCGCATTCAATAAGCATACTAGTATTATATTTTTTTCTCTATAAACATGAATTGTTTATAATTTTCAAATAACATATTAATCATCATATTTGTTGTGCATATATAAGTAAAACATAGCATTTTCATATTAACGAATTTCACCCATTTCTTATTCAAAACAAAGTTAATATCAAATACAATTCAAATCTAAAAACATCTGCTCATGTATTTAAACACAATAAACTAAAGTAATACCTACTAACGTACGGTTCAAACAAGTTCACTACCTCACTAATTAAATGAGGTTCAGAGTCCCAACCATGAAGGACAAAATATACTCATTGAAATCTCATTAAAAGAGTCCAAATTTTCAATGTTGATCAAACACTTGTCCAAATAAATCTAAGCTAGAAGTCCAAATAACCTCATTGAAGCATGTTTCAACTAAGACCCACATTGAAGTATGTTTCAAACAAGTCATCCACTATACCTACCATTGATGAGACGAAGTCCAAAAAAATAACTCTTCATCAACGTCTCAAAAGAAGCTAAATAAACCGCTATTAAATCCTTACTACGGTCCAGAAGTGGGAACAAACATGCCATTAAGGACTTATTCATCTTGGCCAGATGTCACATTGAAATTCAAATTTTGAATTTAATTTCTTCTTCGAATGTAAAATCCTCAATTTTAAATCCTAAGTTAGTAATAAATTAAATTAATTAAATTAAAAAATTTATGCATAGAAATTAGTTTTGAAAACATAAAAACTAGAAAGTACACGTCGAGAGTAATTGAACGGTATAAAGATTGCAGAAAACAGAGCTCAGATGGAGAAGTTGTGAACCGTTGAAGATAGAAGGGCATTTTAATAATTTAGAGAGGTCAGAAATATAGGGGCTCCTTTTTATAACGACACCCCTTTATCAGATCCGACTCCTTTGACAAAAAAATTGATCGATGACTGAGAAAAACGGATCGCCAGCGTTAAAAGTAGCCACCTTCCCATTCAATCACTCCATCTCAAGCCCTCTTGCCTCCAGAGATCGAGTTTTCTAGAGATCCATAGTGGAAATCACAATGCCAGAAAAAGCTTGAAAAAGGTCTCTTTGGCAGCATCAATGACTGCCAACTGATCGAGGTATGCCTCATCCTTCTTTCCCTCTTCCATTTACAGTGTATGCGTGAGTTTTTGCATTAATAGTTGTTGGAAATCGTCATTCTTCCAGTAACCCTGTATACCCTCCTATGTCATGGGAATACGTTGATGAAATAGTGTCAAATCAAGGATTAGAACATTCATCTTGTGCATAATGAACCCAAGAACAAACCCTTTAAATTTTAAGAAAATCCAACGGTTGATGACTCCAGAAATCAAGAAAAACAATATGTAGGAGAAATTTAGGAACATGCTTAAAATGAAATTAAGGACACCTCAAATGGTAGATCTGAGCCATTCATTGTGATCTTTTAACCCAAAAACCTTAGGAACGGTGAAAACAAATAAAAAATCAGAGCTTCTGGGGCTCTGATCAAGCTAAAATAAGGTAAATGTCTTGGGTTCATCGTCCCCGATGGATAGTGTGCCCAAGAGGCCCACCGGCTCTGGCTCATGCACTCTGTCTTGGATGACCAGAATGCACCGTGCGTCTTGGAGTACATACGCGCGTGGGATGTCGGTTTGAGCTAGTGTAAACCAATGCAAACACTCGTTCGCTAGTATAAATCGGTGTAAAACACCATCCACTAGTGTAAACCGGTGTAAACATCATCCACCAGTGTAAACCGGTGCAAACACTTTGCCTGACCCCCTATAAATTAATATATTAATTTATGAAGTCTTTTTACTAAAAGCTTTATTTTAGGAGCTACAAAGGTTCAAATCACGATCGGAAACATCCATTGCGATTGTCTTGACAATGTAGACCTAGATTTGACTTGAAAACTTATATTTGACTACTTTTAAATTAGTCAAATCATAAAATATTATTCAATAACTTAGATCAAGTCGATTAAAGAGTGATTAGGCCCCAAGACTTGAACAACTAGATGATGTATGACAATAAATAAGGGTTCTAAGGATCAAATTAGGCTTGATTACTCTAGAAATTTATCTAGACCATTGGTCTGAACCAAGATCTTGGGAAATTGTTGATATGAGGATGATCTAAGCATCATATTAAGGTATAAACGTTATATACACACAAAAATGAATAGATGAACATAAGATGGGACTAAATTATAACAAGTAACATTGGGATTAAGGATCAAATCATAAATAGAGATCTTAGGGAACAATTCAACAGTTGGATACCCATAAATTCCATTATGATGAAATAAATAACACAAAATATTACTGTGATACTGACAGGTACTATTGAACGTACAAGCTAAGAGGATTACACGCTTGAATTGAGTGATCTCACATTGAGGTAGGTGACGACATTTAATGTTATGTTTTGAATTGAAAACCTTGCATCGTCGTAACATCATGATTGATTGTGATTTATTTGCACTTGTTTATTTAGTCTGTGATTTGTGAGACTCAAAGTTTTCTGTTATAATCAATATTAGATTTCGATAATGTATTGAATGGGTTTATGATCAATTATTTTACGAGATTAATACTACGTATTTATGCATAATTAGAAATTATCTTTCTTTATTGCACCACTAAAACTGATGGGTTTTCATGAGAATGACAGTGGAGGCTTGGTGGCTAGTCCTTTGAGAGCTTAACCCCAAGATAAAAGGCGTGCCTTTAGGATTGTGAGCCACGAGTGCTCTTGGTTTTTTGAGATATGCAATTATTGTGCTTTGTGATTTATGACGAGTGCTCTCACCCGATGGATGTCATGTTAGGAGGGAGTAGGGCCAGCCACCCACCCTCTGAAATTGTGATGTGATAGACACCTACCCACAGATGGCTTCCTATAGGGGTTTGGTAACATGGATAGTCCACAGTACCGGTTCGAGCCTTTCTATGGGAACGGACGTTAAGTATCCTTTTATGGTGTTGACAGGGAGCGGTGGTGGTTGAGACCTTAGAGGGTTGCCACTACGGCATGACAATCCATATTCTTGTTCTATATACTTGCATGATGAGCATGAAGATGTGATTGCATGCCTGGGTGTGACGACACTCAGAGGTTTGATATGAGTACTTATGATCTATGATACGAGTGTATGAGACACTTGTGGGACCCACGTACCTTGGGGTGTCCTGTTGTTATTGCATGCTTATTTATATTAAATCATATTATGTTTTAAATCCATGAGATGCATGTTTTCTCGTATATGATATTTTAAGACTTTATTGACATTGCTTATAATCATTATATCGATCTACTCGTTATATCAACACTATTATTCGAATTTGTTCCGTTGTTATTACATTAAATGTCTATGTACCTACACAAGCAATAACTTGCTGAGGCATTGCTTTGTTTTACAATGCCTTAGATCTCGAGTGCAACTATAGGAAGGACAAGACAGTAGAGAGACATTGATAGCAGTCAGGATTTTTTTACTTTGACTGATAGACAGCTCGACGTGAGTTATTAGAAGGACTACAATTTGAACTTACTTTATGGATTGTATACTTTTATTATATGGATTTGATTATGACAGTTATACATATGATGGACATTGCTTTAAGCATGGTGGGATGTTATGATGGACAGACATTGGGCCACATTATTATGTTTTTGGATATTTATTGTTTTAAAAATAAAGGCGCCTATGATTTTGACGTTAGATTTGATAGGTGCATTGTCTTAAATGTATTACTTTGTATTTATAATTATATTTTAAATCATGGTTGTGATGTTTTGAAAAAAGAAAATAACTTCGGAGGTTTTTAGTAAATGTTTTGATAAAGTAATTAATAGAATCTTTTATTTTGGAATCCCCACTATGACTATTATTATTATTATTATAAAAAATATTTTAAAAACCTGGGGTGTTACATCGAATCTTTCCAAAACTTTGCTTGGAAACAACTTATAGCATTAAATGTCCTTTTTCAAATTTTTTGGAATAATAATTCCATCAAAACCATTTCATATACCTTTTTTTTTACTATTCTAATTCTCAATACTGAAATAACCTAATAAAATATTCTAATAGTACAATCGAGATCATATGCATCTAAGTGTATGATTAAAATAATGTATTTACAAGAGTACAATCAAATCGTATGCATAAATCAAGATCATGCACACTTAGTTGTGTGATCAAGATCATGTTCAACGAGGTATATGACTAAGATCATAGGCATAAGATCAAGATTGTGATTATAAGATCTAAATTGTGAATATTTAAGAGTTTGATCTTAAATTTTGTGCATCTATTAAATCAACATCAAGGGGCGTTTTGTCAAAATCTCTCTTTGTTTTGTATGCATGGTTTTGGATCATTTAGACCTCACCCCAATTGGCTAATTTAAATGATCTTAGTCATTAGTTAACATAATATTAAAACATGTGATGTCCTATGATTTGATCTAGATAGTAAATTACTAACAAATCTTAAAGATAAATCAAATTTAATTACATAAAAAGTTTTCATATTCTAATAACCAAAGATTTTACACAATCAGATCTACACTAGACAAGATCAAGTAAGGATCTAACAATTAACTTTGTAAAATCATAATAACTAATCGATCATTAAAATACTTTTAAAGAATGCATGAAATAAAATAATCCATCATATCTATCATGTGAAATGCTCATAAAATTGACCATACATTCAATTGATGCATGAAATGAAAGCTAATCTCACACCTAATAGTAGAAACATGCAATCTTAAAACACAACATGTAAATATTAGATCTACATTGAAGATGTAATTATAACCTAGATCATCTCAAGGATTTGTGATCAAATGTAATGATAGTATATTTACTTGGCATCTAATCATGTTTCCCAACTAATCAAATAAAAGAATAGAAAAAAATAGAATTTGCTAGAAAAAACCAACTAATTCTGGAATATAGAAAATGATACAGATGGATTAGATCCACTCAATCTTGGTAGACAAGATATCCTTGGGTCCCATATGAAAATGTAATGACCTTTTACCTAATGCAACAATAAAATCTTCTCCTCAAAACTAGAGAAGTCATCCGTACAAACCTCTAAAAATATCTCTACTGTATTACTTAGCATGCATCTTTAAAAAATTGCAAGAGCATTACACAATCTAAATGACATTCTTTTTATAAGCAAAGGTGCCAAAAGTACATGTAAAGGTGGTCTTTTCTTGATTGTCTAGTACAACTTTTATCTGTCATATTGAGAATAACTTTAAAAAATAATAATATTGATGTCTTATAACCCATTCTAACGTTTGATCAACAAAGGGCAAAGGAAAATGGTCCTTTCTAATGACAAAATTCAATTTTCTATTGTTGATGCATATACTTCAACCTGTGGTAACTCTAGTAAGAATTAATACAATGCTGGCATTAACGATCGTAGTCACTTAATTCATTGTTGGCATTAGTGATCACTATCACTTCAGCCTTCTTTGAAAACATTTTGAGTTGGAGTCACCCAGTTGCTATCAATTATGGAGTAAATGTTCCCCACATCAATCAACTTATGGACTTCTACTCTAATCACATCCTTCATATTAGGATTTAACCTTCTCTACAATTAATGATATGGTTTAGCATCATCCTCTAAGTAGATTAGATAGGTGCATATCAAAGAACTAAAATCTTTAATGCTCACTAGGGTCCATTCTATTAAACCTTTATATTCCCTTAAAATGTCTATTAATTGTTCCTCCTGAGATGTTTCTAATTGGGAGAAAATTATTGTTAAGTGTTTAATTTTGGTTAAAATTCTCCTAATTTAGCGTTCAATTAGATCATCTAACCGTTCAATTTTACAAAACTTAGCTTGATTTTGAATATAAATCCAATTGACCATTCAAACCTTAATTTATCAAAATCAACGGTCAGATGATCATTAGAGCTCATTAGATGACTAATGTACGGTTCAGATGAGTCTAATTTAGTCTATTCTTTTGCAGATCAACCAAAGGACGCACGGACGGCTGTGATTAAAAGATAACGGTGCAGATCATCTTAAAGGGCAATGGATGGACCAAATCACCCATGGAGATGGATGGAATAGAAATCATGGACAAAATGGAAAGAACATGTAAAGGGCAACTCCTTCCCCCACTTCTTTCTTTTCTTTTCTTTTCTTTTCTCTTTTTCTTTCTTTCCTTTTCCTTTTTGCTTCTTTCTTTCCTTTTTGCTTCTTTCTTTTTCCTTTTCCTTTTCCTTTTCCTCTTCCTTTTTCCTTTTTCCTTTTTCCTTTTTCCCTTCCTTTTTCTCTTTTCCTACTCCTTTTCCTTTTTCCTTCTTTCCTTTTTCTTTTTCCCTTCCTCATTCTCACGTACCCACTTTCCTTATTACCTTCACCTTCACCATCAACGTACCCAACTTTCCCACCATTCTCTCCTCATCTCTCTCCATTCTACCCCCACTTCCCATTAAACCTCTTCTTCCCTACACCCAACCGTACCCAACTCTCACCATCCTATTCTCTCCCTCTTCCTCTACTCTCTTTCCCAGCCTTTCTCCCAAGTCTCTTCTCTCACCGTCCCTCTCTCTTTTCCTTACTATCTCCTCAACCAAGATCACCGCGCAGCACCACCACTTCTCTCACACCTCTCTTTCTCAATCTTCCTCTATTTTGTCACCACCGGTCTCCCAGTCCTTGTTTTTTTTCCCAGCTCCCTCTCTTGCTTTCCTCCTTTTGGCTAGACGTAGAGGCAGACCCATCACTCTCTCTCTCTCTCTCTCTCTCTCTCTCTCTCTCTCTCTCTCTCTCTCTCTCTCTCTCTCTCTCTCTCTCTCTCTCTCTCTCTCTCTCTCTCTCTCTCTCTCTCTCTCTCTCTCTCATGTTCTTCTATTTCCCCCTTAGGCTGGAATGTTAGAGGCTCTCACTCTCCAAACCGCTCCGGCTAGTCCACTTCTCCTCTCTCTCTTGTTCTCTTTTCACCGCACTCTCCTTCTCTCTGCCTAACTATCACTCTCTATTCTCACCCTCGGTTTCCAGCAGGAAACCAGATCTCTTCATCAAACTCTGTTTCTCTTCCAGCACTGCTCCAGATAGCACCCAGACGATGGCACTCCCCAGCCCTACACTCCATCGTACTCCCTTTTTCTCTACTATCTTTTCCTCCCTCCTTCCGGCCAATTCCTAGACAATCCATCGTCCGCTTTTGTTTCAACGAAAAATCCAGTTTTTGGCATCCCCCTCTGATTTCCCTACTATCTCTGCTCAACCAATCTGCCAGTCGACGCCCATCACTGGCCAGGAGCTCCCTCTTCACCGACCGGATAGCGCACCCAGCCCAACGGCTCCAGCGTTTTTCTCTTCACCGGACGTCCGAGAGACGAAAACCCAAATCTGGGTTTCACTTCCCCTCTCCTTTTTCCTCTTTTTCTCCTTTCTCTCTTCTCCTCCTCTGGTCGTTCTTCATAAGTTTTTCCTGGTTTTTTCTTAAAAAACCAGATTTTTAGATTAATTTCGGTTTTGCCCCCCTCTCTTAAAATTCAATTCCATTTCTGTCCTTTTTCAGAAATTACATCTGCGTCCTACTTTATTCCAGTTCTGTTTTATCTTTGTTTTTCTTATCCAGGAACTGTCCAATCTGAGACAGATCAATCAAGGCCTAACCTCTCAACGGTTTAGCCTTAATCAAAACAAAATCCTCAATTTCTCCTTCTTTTCTCATCTGATTTCAAATTAATTTTACAGGTTCATTCTTAGGACATCCCTAGACATAACCAATGCTTCTGATCTTAGATCTGAAATTCAGAAATCAATCTGAGCTGTCCAATTCTTGAAATCACAATTTAGCCCAGATCTTGATCATTTTGAAGAATCTGTCAAATCTGACCGGTGGATCACTAATCAAGAACGGGTTGAAGATATCTGTAAAGGAGGATCAGCTTTTAGAAGACCAGAAGTGAAGATTTTGATGAAAATTGATCTAGGGAAGTAGTTTTTTCTCATTACTTGATTTTGTTTGTTTTCTTTAAGAATTGGAAATTCTGTATTTTTTAGAAGTTTATTAGATCTGAACATTGATTCTCATTTTAATAATTTCAGTAATTTTGAGTGATTTATTTTTAATTTTAAATAATTAGATTTTATTGGAAACTCCATTTTAAATCAAGTCCTCGTGGGATCGACCCGTACTTGCATAAGCTACCCTACAATAGCCCATGCACTTGCGGTAAAACAATCAACAAGTTTTTGGTGCCGTTGCCGGGGACTTGCAAAGGAGTTTTCATAAAATTTAATTAAAAATAAAAAAATTTAAAAAAATCCAAAAAAATACATAAAATTAGGAATTTCAATTTTTAGCATTTTAGGAAATTTTAGGTGCATTTTTCAATTGTTTTTAGGGCATAATCACCTTGTTTCCTAAATTTGGTACTAATTCCTAATTTGATTTTTCAGGAAATTGGAAAGTGGAGGAATTTGGCAAGTGGATCTTCACCAAAATGGAAACTTCCCTGCTTTCCTAGAGTAGGACTTTCTTTTTCCTTTTGAGTGAATCTTGTAGTGAGGATCCTTGTAAATTGCAATTTCCATTTTAAATTTTAAAGGGTTGTATAATACAGGGCAAGTGTGGGATAAAGTGGCCCACACTTGATCTTCATCAGAAACCCCACTGTGAGTTTCCTCACTCATTTATTTCCTAGATTAGGGTTAGCATTTAGAATAATTTGCATTGTTTGGTAGTTAATTGCATATAGAAAGCATTTTTTTATAATTGTTGCATTTTAGGGTTTTGCATTAGTTTACTGCTTTTAATTGCATTCTTAGGGCATGTTTAATGTTTTAAGGTGATTTATATGCTGATCGAATTGCCATGGTGTGTGAAAATTAATTAGTAAGGGCACCCTACCCCCATAAGATCAAGGGTGGATTTCATCACCACCTCTTGGCCCACTTAGGATTATCACCTCAAGCGCGCAAACCTTCCTTTCATGTTAAATTAAAATCAATCAGAAGAGACCTATAAGGCCATCACATGCTCGTAGGACCCTCTTAATAGGATGCGATTTACTGTCAGTCCAGTGGCTTTTGATCACTGTGGTTATTGGGGGTTATTTAATAGAGCCTCGCTCTTCCCCTACCTCCTATTGACGTTTGTTAAGGTCTAAACGCCTCCTTACACGAGGGTTGTATTAACCACTTTGGACAGAACCCAATTGGTAAGCAGTAATCAACTCCTAAAAAGAGGAGGAGCGCTAGTCTAGGCTAATAAAAGCATCATCCCCATAGAAAATCAAATATATTGCTGTTTATTAGCCTTAGAATTATTTGAGTGTGCCCTTTTGTTTGCGCATCATTTTAGAAGTTAGGTTGCATCATTTAGGTTAGTTTTCTCAAAGAAAAACAAAAAAACAAAAAACGAAAAGAAGCTTCCCTTGTATGCACTTTTGGAGACTCGACAAAACTGGAAGGTTAGTCAAGTACGACCAAAAAGACATACAACAAGATCAGGCCACATCTATGACTGATCAACGCTTCAGGGGTAATTCACCCCATGGAAGTCAAGGGGCTCCACTCATCATGAATGAGGACCCACCACCCTTGATGGAAGATGAATATCAACCTCCACCAAGGAGGAATAATCATCAACCAAATAGAGATTGGAGAAGAAACAATAGGGAGTAGGACCAACAGAGTGAACATGGGGATGATAATATTGAGGGTCATCAAAACTTTAGTGGTAGAACTTTAAAAGACTACCTTCAGCCTACACGCACCAGCACACCATCCTGTGTAATTCTTCCTTAGAATGCTGGTGCATTAGAATTAAAGATGGGAGTAATCCAATTACTTCCCAAATTCCATGGTTTAGATAGTGAGAGTCCTTACTTGCATCTTAAAGAATTTGATGAGGTATGTAGTACCCAGAGAACTCAAAATATAGGTCTAGATACTGTCAGGCTTAAACTTTTTCCTCTCTTTAAAGGAAAAAGCAAAAATGTGGTTTAATGCACTGCCATCAGGTTCCATAAGAACTTGGAATGAAATGACTAGGGAATTCTTAAAGAAGTTTTTCCCTACCCATAAAACCAATACGCTTCACCGCAAAATAATGAACTTTACCCATAAGGATAAAGAATCATTCTATCAATGCTGGGAAAGGTTCAAAGAATTACAACTCACTTGCCCACATCATGGCTATGAACCATGGCGCATCATCAGCTTCTTTTATGAAGGACTAAATTCTGACATGCACCAGTTTGTAGAGATGATGTGTAATGGTAACTTTCTCAACAAACAACCAAATGAGGCGGAGGAGTATTTGGAATGGCTAGCTGAAAGTGCACAGACCTGGGCTGACTCAAAAAGAATAGAACATACAGATAGACGTAAGCCCAATAACACCCATGCTAGGGGAGGCATGTATGCTATGTCTGAAAAAGATGATATCAATGCCAAAGTAGCATCCCTAGCGAGAAAAGTAGAAGCCATAGAAATGGGAAAGAAAAACTCAAATAAAGAAGAACAAGTGTGTAGCATTTGAGAAAGTACGTCACATCTTACTCAAGAATGTCCTACAATCTCGGCTTTTCAAGATGTACTTCATGATTAAGCTAATGCACTTAACACATATAAAAGACCTTTCTCCCCATATTCAGACACTTATAACCCCAACTGGAGAAACCATCCAAATTTTAGTTGGAAAAATGGACCTACTGCTAATGTTCCACAAACAGGACAATATCAACCTCATCAACAAAACCAAGGACTTCTTACCTTACCTTATCAAACTCATCAACCTCCTTCTGGACCTTACTTGCCCCCACCTAAAAGGCATGTTGAGGATAATCAAAACGTTCAAAACCAAGAAAGGAAAATTTCTCAATTAGAAAGTCAAATAAAACAAACCAACCAGTCCATGAATGAATTAAAAAACATGATGAGTCAAATGATGCAAAGTATAGAAAAAGGAAAGTTCCCAGCTCAACCACAAGCAAACCTTAAGGGAGTGCATGCGGTTAGCATTAATGCATCTGATGAAACATCTAGCTCTACCATTGAACAAACTAAGGCTGTTACTATTCTTAGGAGTGGTAAAAGAATTGAGAAAGATGAGCCTCAAAAGACTGAAAAGGTAGAAAAATCCACGAAAGTTAAAGAAAACTCTAAACAAAAGGACCTTGTTTCACCTGTTGATCCATGTCCTATACCTGCTCCATTTCCTCAAAGGTTGCATCAAGCCCCAAAGTCTGCATCTAATGATGAGATTTTAGAGATTTTCAAGCAAGTCAAGATCAACATACCAATCTTAGATGCTATAAAACAAATCCCATCATATGCCAAATTCTTAAAAGACTTATGCACCATAAAGAGAAAATTGAATGTCTAGAAGAAGGCATTTTTGACTGAACAGGTTAGTTCTATTCTTCAACACCATACACCACCAAAGTACAAAGATCCTAGTTGCCCCACTCTTACTTGTATTATTGGCAGCTACAAGATTAACCAAGCTCTTCTTGATTTAGGATCTAGTGTAAATCTATTATCATACTCAGTATACGAACAGTTAGGTTTGGATGAACTAAAACCTACATCTACTATGCTCCAGCTAGCTGACCGTTCTGTAAAAATACCGAGAAGGGTAATAGAGGATGTGTTAGTCCAGGTAGAACAATTTTGTTTCCCTGTCGATTTTCTAGTTCTAGATACACAACCGGTGGTGAATGAGAAGAATGAAATACCAGTCATCTTGGGATGACCATTTTTGGCTACGTCCAATGCCTTAATCAACTGTAGAAATGGTATCATGAAACTGTCCTTTGGCAATATGACATTAGAGCTAAACATATTTAACATTTGTAAGCAACCTGGTGAACCTACTGATGATTTGCACAGTGTTAACATGATCAATTCAGTTGTGCAAGATCAGTTTCAGTCATCTTCCTTGTCGGACCCACTAGAGGCCTGTTTGGCCCATTTTAATGAGTTTAATGAGGATGCATTAATAGAGGAAGTTAATGCCCTCCTGGATTCTGTTCCTATCATGGAAACAGAAAAATGGAAACCTCCTTTCGAGGACCTTCCACTGAGGGAGTCCACTCCCCTTCCATCATTCATAGAACATTCTAAGCTTGAATTGAAATCTCTACCATCAGATTTAAAATATACCTTTTTAGGAGACAAAGAGACTTTTCCTGTAATAATTTCCTCCCAATTAGAAACATCTCAGGAGGAAAAGTTAATAGACACTTTAAAAGAACACAAAGGTGCTATAGGATGGACCATAGCTGATATAAAGGGCATTAACCCTTTAATCTGCACCCATAGGATCTATCTAGAGGATGAAGCTAAACCATGTCGTCAAATGCAAAGAAGGTTAAATCTTAATATGAAAGATGTGGTTAGAGCAGAAGTCCTAGAGTTGCTTGATGTTGGAATCATCTATCCCATAAGTGATAGCAAATGGGTAAGTCCTACTCAGGTGGTTCCAAAGAAGTCTGGAGTGACAGTAATAACTAACGCCAACAATGAATTGATCCCTACCAAGGTTACTACTGGTTGGCGTATGTGTATCGACTATCGAAAGTTGAATGTTGTTACAAGGAAGGACCATTTTCCTTTGCCCTTCGTTGATCAAATGTTAGAAAGGGTTGTAGGACATTAGTACTATTGTTTCTTAGATAGTCATTCAAGGTATAACCAAATAGAAATTGCACCCAAGGATTAGGAAAAGACCACATTTACATGTCCTTTTGGTACTTTTGCTTACAAAAGAATGCCATTTGGATTATATAATGCTCTCGCCACATTTCAGCGTTGCATGTTAAGCATTTTCAGTGACATGGTGGAGAGAATTTTAGAGGTTTTCATGGACGACTTTTCTGTTTTCGGTAATTCATTTGAAACATGTCTTGAAAATATAAGAAAAGTCTTAACTCGTTGTAAAGAAAAGAACCTAGTGCTTAATTGGGAAAAATGTCATTTCATGGTTCCTAAGAGAATTGTTTTAGGTCACATTGTGTCATCTAAAGGTAAAGAGATAGATAGAGCTAAAGTTGATCTAATTTCCAATCTACCCATTCCAAAATCTATTAGGGACATTCACTCTTTCCTAGGTCATGCAGGATTCTATAGAAGGTTCATTAAAGATTTTAGTGCAATATCTAGACCATTATGTTACCTCCTCACAAAGGATACTCCTTTTGAGTGGACTGAGGATTGTCAAGAAGCTTTTATAAAGTTGAAAGACAAGTTGACCACCGCACCTATCATGCAGCCACCTGATTGGAGTCTACCCTTTGAAATCATATGTGATGCCAGTGACTATGTTGTAGGAGTTGTATTAGGACAGAGAAAAGAAAAGAAGCCATACGTCATCTACTATGCTAGTAGGACCTTAAATAGCACCCAAATGAACTATTCTACTACGGAGAAAGAACTGTTAGCAGTTGTCTTCGCATTGGATAAATTCAGGTCTTACTTGGTTGGATCTAAAATAGTCATATTCACTGACCATTCGGCCCTCAAGTATCTTCTTTCTAAGAAAGATGCTAAGCCTAGACTAATTAGATGGATTCTCCTACTCTAAGAGTTTGACATTGAAATAAAAGATAAAAAGGGAGTAGAGAATGTGGCAGCTGACCATTTGTCTTGCTTAGTCCTAACAGAGCCTTTAGATGAGTTGCCAATTAAAGACACTTTCCCTGATGAGCAACTTTTTCATGTTTCCCATCCTCCCTGGTTTGCTGATATTGCAAATTATTTAGTCACGGGGAAAATTCCTGAACATTGGACTAAACAAGAAAAGAAAAACTTCTTTTCCAATGTTAAGCACTATTTCTGGGATGATCCATACCTGTTTAAATACTGTCCAGATCAAATCATTAGGAGATGTGTCCCTGACTTAGAACAACATAGTGTTATCTCCTTTTGTCATTCAGAAGCATGTGGTGGACATTTTTCTGCCCAGAAAACAGCGACAAAGATTTTGCAGTGCGGTTTTTATTGGCCGTCGTTATTCAAAGACACACATGTGTTCTGTAAATTATGTGAGCAATGTCAAAAGTTAGGAGGACTAACCCGTAGGAATATGATGCCTCTAAACCCTATTCTTATCATAGAAATTTTTTATTGTTGGGGTATTGATTTCATGGGTCCATTCCCACCTTCTTTTGGCTACATTTATATCTTATTAGCCGTAGACTATGTTTCAAAATGGATTGAGGCTATCTCGTGTAGGAATAATGATCACAAAATAGTTCTTAAATTTTTAAAAGAAAACATTTTTTCTAAATTTGGGACCCCTCGAGCCATTATAAGTGATAACGGTACACATTTTTGCAACAAACCATTTGAAGCACTAATGAAAAAATATAATATTACACATAAAGTTGTAACACCGTATCACCCACAAACAAGTGGACAAGTAGAAGTATCTAATCGGGCCATCAAACAAATCCTTCAAAAGACTGTTAATCCAGATCGTAAAGATTGGTCTCTTCGACTGACCGATGCACTCTGGGCGTACAGGACTGCACATCGCACCCCGATTGGTATGTCTCCCTATCGTATTGTATACGGTAAGGCTTGTCATTTGCCTGTGGAATTGGAACATAGAGCCTATTGGGCAATAAAGACATTTAATTTCAATATGAATAAAGTAGGCTCACATCGCAAACTCCAACTTAATGAGTTGGAAGAGATTAGGCAAGAAGCATATGAGAGTAATAGGATATATAAAGAAAAGATGAAAGTTTTTCATGATAAGAACATAATGAGAAAATCCTTTACTCCAAGCCAAAAGGTTCTACTTTACAATTCTAAGCTTCACTTATTTCCAGGTAAGCTTAGATCTCGATGGACCGGTCCATATATAGTAAAAGAAGTTTTTTCATATGGGACTATCGAGATTGAGAATACTAGGACTGATCATTCTTTTAAAGTGAATGGTCAACGTTTAAAGCCTTTCCTAGATTATGAGAATCCAGAAGTTGACTCCACAACTCTGGAGGATCTTGTTTATCAGGATTGAGTAGATTTGATCCCTCTGTACTAGGGTTTTTCATTTTTGTTGTTTTCTACATCACTTATATTCATTTTAGGTCCTACTTTTTACAACATTGAGGACAATGTTCCTGTCAGGTTGGGGGGTGTAGAATTCTAGCAAATTCTAGTTTTTTTAGTTTTTTAGGTGCTTTCCTTGACTTTTCAAAAAAAAAAAAAGTTGATGAAAATTTTTAGGTCATTTCCTACACTATGATGAGAATTGAATTTTCGGAAGTATAATCTAAATAACTTTAGCTTATTAATGGAATTGAATATGATTAATTCATCTTTTTACTCATTTTTTAAAGAATTCTATGAAAGCAAAGTCTCAGATCATATCTGTACACACAGTTGCATATAGATAGTCTAGATTGATAAGTGACTATAACTTAGAAATTCTGAAGAAATTCAGTGGAGATCTATAACCTAAGTGAGTTTTAGAGCCATTCATTTTTTTGAGAGGTTATAAATATTCCTAATTTTCTTCAGCGTGCTTAAAGAAAATTGATCCCAAACTCGTAATTTTGGCTAATTACCTGAATAATTAAAATATTACCTTTAAAATTCTAGAAGTTCATTGAATTTGATGGATTATAGGAAACCTAGAAAATGATTTAGGCCATCCTTGTTGTTAACCTAAAGACATAAAGCCTACCCATAAAGTATTGTTACCACTAGTTAGCCAACTTGAGCCTTTAATATAAGCCTTTTCTTTTGCCAACCAAATTACCCTTTACCCATATTAACCCAGTATAAATTATCCATCACCCATTTTCTTTGAAAAATAATTAGAGAAGAATGAAGAATATCTTTTGGTTGTAATGAAAAGTGGATATCAAGAAAAGAAATATTCTTCAAAGTGATTCAAAAGTACTGAAATAGTCTGAAAAAAAAAAAAAAGGGTTTGAAGAATGCAAAGAAAAGATAAAGAAAAAAGAAATATTCACTTCATCAAAGAAAGAAAGAATTATCAACTTTAGAAGACCTCTACTTATTTTCTGAAGAAACTTTGAATATCCTTGTACCCTTTCTTTGATACCTTGTCCTAAGCCTACGTTTCGTCCCAGTTAAAGACCTATTGATTCTAGGATGAAAATAGTCTTGATGAGGAAATGAATGGATAGGATCTAAAAAGCTGGTATTTTTAAATGTTCAAAGGTAATGGCATCCATTCCAAAGGGATCAAAACAATTAAATTCCTTAGTAACTCCCATTTTTCATGAGTATATGTGAGATACATTTGCTTTTATTAACTCTTCTCACACAATTAAAAGAGAGATATGATTTGACCCCTTTATCCGAGAGATTATGTTTTTGAGGGTATGTCATTGGCGAGGATTGAGGTCAAAACATATTTCGGATGGAGTTCAAAAGTTAGAAGCTTACTTAGAGATTAAGATGATTCTATATGTAAACTGTACATGCACACACTTACTCTGAGATTTGAGCTTAATTGGAATTATTTTGGCATATGGGTAGGGTTTTGAATTTTTCAGTCATTTTTATTAGTATGCTAAAGTTGATGTGATTTATTGAAGATAATTCTCTGAGAAAAAATGGAGTTGACTTAAAAATAAAAATAAATCTTGAAATTTGGTTTTCGCATGTTTTGCTCGGGACTAGCAAAATGCTGGCTTGGGGGTGTGTTAAGTATTTAATTTTGGTCAAAATTTCCCTAATTTAGCATTCAATTAGATCATCTAACCGTTCAATTTTACAAAACTTAGCTTGATTTTGAATATAAATCCAATTGACCATTCAAACCTTAATTTGTCAAAATCAACGGTCAGATGATCATTAGAGCTCATTAGATGACTAATGTAGGGTTCAGATGAGTCTAATTTAGTTTATTCTTTTGCAGATCAACCAAAGGACGCACGAACGGCTGTGATTAAAAGATAACGGTGCAGATCATCTTAAAGGGCAATAGATGGACCAGATCACCCATTGAGATGGATGGAATAGAAATCATGGACAAAATGGAAAGAACATGTAAAGGGCAACTCCTTTCCCCACTTCTTTCTTTCCTTTTCTTTTTTTTCTCTTTTTCTTTCTTTCCTTTTCCTTTTTCCTTCTTTCTTTCCTTTTTCTTTTTTCTTTCTTTTTCCTTTTTCTTTTCCTTTTTCTCTTCATTTTTCCTTTTTCCTTTTTCCCTTCCTTTTTCTCTTTTCCTTCTCCTTTTCCTTTCTCCTTCTTTCCTTTTTCTTTTTCCCTTCCTCATTCTCATGTACCCACTTTCCTTATTACCTTCACCATCAACGTACCCAACTTTCCCACCATTCTCTCCTCATCTCTCTCCATTCTACCCCCACTTCCCATTAAACCTCTTCTTCCCTATACCCAACTCTCACCATCCTATTCTCTCCCTCTTCCTCTACTCTCTTTCCCAGCCTTTCCCAAGTCTCTTCTCTCACTGTCCCTCTCTCTTTTCCTTACTATCTCCTCAACCAAGATCACTGCACAGCACCACCACTTCTCTCACACCTCTCTTTCTCAATCTTCCTCTATTTTGTCACCACCGGTCTCCCAGTCCTTGTTTTTTCCCCCAGCTCCCTCTCTTGCTTTCCTCCTTTTGGCTGGACATAGAGGCAGACCCATCACCTCCATTGCTCTCTCTCTCTCTCTCTCTCTCTCTCTCTCTCTCTCTCTCTCTCTCTCTCTCTCTCTCTCTCTCTCTCTCTCTCTCTCTCTCTCTCTCTCTCTCTCTCTCTCTCTCTCTCTCTCTCTCTCTCTCTCTCTCTCTCTCTCTCTCTCTCTCTCACGTTCTTCTATTTCCCCCTTAGGCTGGAATGTTAGAGGCTCTCACTCTCCAAACCGCTCCGGCTAGTCCACTTCTCCTCTCTCTCTTGTTCTCTTTTCACCACACTCTCCTTCTCTCTGCCTAACTATCACTCTCTATTCTCACCCCCGGTTTCCAGTAGGAAACCAGATCTCTTCATCAAACTCTGTTTCACTTCCAGCACTGCTCCAGATAGCACCCAGACGATGGCACTCCCCAGCCCTACACTCCATCGTACTCCCTTTTTCTCTACTATCTTTTCCTCCCTCCTTCCGGCCAATTCCTAGACAATCCATCGTCCGCTTTTGTTTCAACGAAAAATCCAGTTTTTGGCATCCCCCTCTGATTCCCCTACTATCTCTGCTCAACCAATCTGCCAGTCGACGCCCATCACTGGCCAGGAGCTCCCTCTTCACCGACCGGATAGCACACCCAGCCCAACGGCTCCAGCGTTTTTCTCTTCACCGGACGTCCGAGAGACGAAAACCCAAATCTGGGTTTCACTTCCCCTCTCCTTTTTCCTCTTTTTCTCCTTTCTCTCTTCTCCTCCTCTGGTCGTTCTTCATAAGTTTTTCCTGGTTTTTTCTTAAAAAACCAGATTTTTAGATTAATTCTAGTTTTGCCCCTCTCTCTTAAAATTCAATTCCATTTCTGTCCTTTTTCAGAAATTACATATGCGTCCTGCTTTATTCCAGTTCTGTTTTATATTCATTTTTCTTATCGAGGAACTGTCCAATCTGAGCTGTCCAAATCTTGAAATCACAATTTAGCCCAGATCTTGGTCATTTTGAAGAATCTGTCAAATCTGACCGGTGGATCACTAATCAAGAATGGGTTGAAGATATCTGTAAAGGAGGATCAGCTTTTAGAAAACCAGAAGTGAAGATTTTGATGAAAATTGATCTAGGGAAGTAGTTTTTCTCATTACTTGATTTTGTTTGTTTTCTTTAAGAACTGGAAATTCTGTATTTTTGAGAAGTTTATTAGATCTAAACATTGATTCTCATTTTAATAATTCCAGTAATTTGGAGTGATTTATTTTAATTTTAAATAATTAGATTTTATTGGAAACTCTATTTTAAATCAAGTCCTCGTGGGATCGACCCGTACTTGCATAAGCTACCCTACAATAGTCCGTGCACTTGCGGTAAAACAATGAACAATTATCACATGAAAAGTCTCTTTTTCTCATAAATATGCATACTCAAAATATAATTATAGAGTTTTCAATTCAAGCTTAGGAGGTTCAGCTGATGAAATGTGACGTCCTGGGTTTTATGAAGAGATTTTCTTAATTTTTTTGATAAATCTTGTCAGGATCGATCCTTATAAAAAAAACTTCTTTTATTTTTTTCTATATATAATAATATATTGAAATTACTTCTTCTAACCCAAGTACGTCAAATAAATCTCCACAATATATTCAAAATAACAGTTCGTCTTTTTCAGCCAGTCAAGACCTACTAGTCACAGCCCAAACGCTACTAAGTTAAATCACAATATAAAGTTCAAATATTTAATTTATTACAAATTGACTAAAGTCTTTAAATAAATTAAAACTATTTCTAGCTCCTCATACTTTAAAACTCCGAGTTTACTCAATCTCCTTCGCATCAATTTCAAGCTTTTCCTTTTGCTCTTCACCTGTAGGGTGGTTTGGTGAGTAATATGAATTACCCAGTAGAAAATCTAAACCTAGCCAAAAACTCTGAAAATCTTGCTATGCAAGTTTTTTTTTTTTTTTTTTAAACACATGCATGTACTATCAAGCATGTCATTGTCACATCATAAGCTCTTAATTCATATCAACCAGTTATGTAATAATCATAATGACATCATATTGGATAATACAACTAATATCCATGCATATAAATATCTGAGTTAAATTCAATCCATATTTATTGAATGATTAATTCATAAGTAAATCCAGTTAATAATAAATATATATCTAGATGGAACTTAGCATCATGTCACAAGCATCGGCATATCCAAACAAAATATAAAGTTGACTATACATGCAGCAAAAACCAAAGTTTCAAACTGCATTCGTTAGTGGGTACCACACTAACGACATCGACTACATGGGATAGTAGGATCAATCAAATACAAGGATAGTCCTCCCATGTAACATACCCTCGCCAAACATGCCTATTATAGGCTGGTACCTGTTTGGAAGTCAGTGGCCAACTGACTCCCTAGTATAGCAACCATGGGATTTGATATAACATCCCTGAGCCAGGATCAACTCTCCAGAGTCTCCTGATTTCTTAGCAAGGTATAGTTGTGCAAGAGTGCAAAATTATACAGAACTCATACTAATAATAAATGCATATATACTATCCTTGCTAAATTCAAGCATGTTTATAACCCTTAGGGTCAAATTGCAAAAATTCTGATAAACTAATCATAAATGCTAAAAATATTGCCATTTATATTAGGATGTGAGCATACACAATTCTCTTGGTAACAAATTCAAAATATCAAAATGAGTCCATCTAAAACATTAGAAATTTCAAAAATTCAAGCATCCATACAATATAATCTACTATGTCAAATAAATCTATTGACTCCTAATGCATTGTCAATCTATACGTTGTTAGATACTTGTTTCATATGGAATATTTAATATACCCAACCTTAAGTTTGGTTGGTTGGTTTCATGGCATGATCTCTTATTTAGAACAATTCTAAGTCATATGCATGACTATTATTATGCCGCATGATATCATGTCCTTGTCTTTATTTGAATGTTCAATGCATTGTTTTTGTTTCTAACTAGACTGATAATTGTTATACAACTGATCAGTGCTAGGCTACTTGGTGTTTTGCACCATACAATAACAAATTGTAAGATGTGAAGTGCTCTAATCTAATCACATGAATAATGCTAGTTTGAATCCAGTACGCCACACCCTATAGATTACAAGAAAATGTTGCAGCTATTTTATGCTAATAAACTGGGTCTTTATAGTTGACTAGATACATGGCGAGATTATCAAGGCTAGAGCAGATCGTTAAGTGCTTGATGGGGCACTTCATAATAATGCCTCATACTACACCCATGCAGATCATCAATTTCATGTTGCGGTTGTTTGTGCTTATGTATTTTACATTTGATATTATATTAGTTGTACAAAGAGTACAAGGCATAGTTAAATATTCCTATGTAAAACTATGGGTCAATGCTTAATATCCAGCATGCATGAACTCAGTTCAACTCTCAATGTGTAAATATTGTCCAAAATATTACATGCATGAATTCAACTTAAATTATGGAATGCTTGTCAAATCCAAGATGACATGTGTTCCTATTATTAAATAAATGTTTACAAGTGATCATCATTCTATATTTATGCGTTAGACTATTACTCAGATTTCACTATTTGTATGTGTATTTAATAATCAATGCTTAGCACGTGATGTACCTAAATCTTCTTCTCCTCCAAATCTGCCATGTGCTTAATTCAATAGAGTGCGCATGATCCTTAATCTAAACTTTATCCACTTGCCTATAATTCATGGTGTGATACAGTTAAACAAGATTTAAAATCTAATGTGTTCAACTTCTATCCAACGCCCATGTTCTATAGTATCACTTGGTGCATAGTGCAGTTTGTATAATCCAACACACCACACTCTAAGGATGGCTTGGTGCATCTCACATAAATCAGAGTTATATATTACTAAATCATCAAATGTTTACTAGAAGATCTACTGCAAGATGTGGTAATACTTAAACTAATGCATAGTTCAAGTCCAAAAACAGTCTAACACTTAATATTCTAAATTAAACTAATGCATAGTTTAAGTCCAATTACAGTCTAACACTTAATATTCTAAAGCATGTTTGCATATCCAAATTGCCGAGTATTAGAAGCCAATCTAGAACTCTATGCGCTTAGGTACTACTTTGTTCTTAGTATAGTTTGATACTGTATGCTTGATCCCAGCCATATCTTTTATAGGCATGCAATGGATTGGTGGCAGGCTGCTTCAAGTTATACACTTTGCGCATGTACCCATGAAATTACATCTTATTATTCCAGCAACACACATATGATGCAACTGTCATGATCATAGCTGTATTCACCTAAGTTTAAATTTAATGAACTTCTATGCTGGTCGAATCGCCACATGTGTGCAAAATTTTATCAATTAGAATTTTTTTATTTTTATTTTTCATGTAATTAACAAATCCCTAGTGAAATATGACTCAAAAAGAGTATTATGCGTCAATTCTCAATACTGAAATAAAAAGCCAAAGAAGAAGAAGAAGCCATATTTCTATCTCAACCGTCCATCTCTATTTTATATTTTATACATTCACAAATCATGTGTGAACTTTGTATCAAAATACTCAACAATTATCACATGCTTATCATCTATTAATCCATCAAACATATTAAACTTCATATCTTAGGAAATTTTAATATAATTGCATAACAAAACAAACAATCAACAAAAGATCGATACTTTTTGTTTTCAAGAGAAAACCGTGGTCTAGATTTAGATTCCCTACCTCAAAATGTGCTTTCCTTCAATGCAAATTCCTCTGCTTCTAATCAATTTGATGCAAATTTCAGATCTCTACTTTTCCTCTTGATCTTCTTTTCCTTTTTTTCTTTCCTTTTTTTTTTTCTTTCCTTTTTTCTTTTCTTTTTGTCTCACGCACTCCCCTTCTTCCTCTCTAACTATTTCACATTCCTAAACTTTTCTTTCCATTTTCTTTGTTTCTGTTATAGAAGCTTTCCTTGTAACGGTTTTCCCAATTTATTACATATTTGTAACTCTTCAAATTTTTAATGTTGTATTTACACCCTTTTTCTATAACTGTCAAATTATCATGTTTAGCCATTTGTAACGGTTTTCTCCACATGGAAATTTTTTTTGTAATAATTAATAAAATAAACTAACATAAAAAAAACGTAATTTCTTTATTTCTTAAAAATGCAGGCCATTACAGGAAAGTTTTGATATAAATCATTGTCAACATGTTCACTCTATTGGTCTCACTCTTTATTGTTATTCCTTTTCCCGTCTCTATTTGATGAATGATTACTCCTATTTGATGGAGGTTGATACTCATCATCCATTAGAGGTGGTGATCTCTCATTCAAGATGAATGGAGGGCCTTGACCATCTTTAGTACTTCTACGAGGTGAGTTACCCCTAGATTGTTTATCAGTCATTGATGGTGACTGATCTAGTTATATGTCATTTTGGTCGTTCTTGATTAACCTTTCAATTTTGCCACATATCCAAAAGTGCATGTATGCAATGCAAGAACTCTTTTTTATTTTTTATTTTTGATTATTTTATTTTATTTTTTAATGGGAAAAACTACCCTATATGATGCAACCCTAAATGTTAATGATGAAGAATGAAAGAGCATACAATTCAAACAACCTAACGCTAGCAAGCATACAACTAGTTTGATTGTCTTGAATTTGTGTGCTTTTTAGATTTGCCTAATCTAATGTGTCTCCTCTCTTTTAGACTTGCTTTACTGCTTGCCATTTAGATCCTAACCTAAGCAACCACTTCACACCCTCCTTAGATAGCCATAGATAGTCTAAGTTATCCAATGTGCTAGCAAAGCTAGTGGTTTAAATACCAAAGCAGTCAGTTACACAGGGGGTATTAGAGTGGCAAATAGTTGCCTCCTTCTAAGAAGATCCTATGATCATGTGATGATGTTTCTTTTAATTAATTTGGAAGGCTAAATTACGCCATGTGGTGATTATCTTAGGTAGGCCAAGAGGTGGTGATAAAATTCACCCTTGATCTTGTAGGTTCGGGTGTCCTTACTAATTAATTATCAAACTTCATGATAGTTCAATTAACATATAAATCACCTTAAAGTAATAAACATGCCCAACATGTATTTGAAAAGTAATAAATTAATGCAAGCCCTAAAATACAACAAATATAAAATATGATGTCTATATGCAATTACACTACTAAACAAGAATGCATGATTATCCTAATTATGCAAAATCCTAATCTAGAAATTATAAGGAGTTAAGAATGCTCACAATGGGTTCAAGTCTTCTCTACAAAGGTGGACCTATTTACATTCCATCTCTACTTCAAGGTTAGAATGGTCCACCCTTGACTTGTATTATTACAACTTCTTTAAATGATTTGTGATTAAAAAAAATACAATCTATCACTACTACAATTTACTCATAATAAAAAGTTGCCTATCCTAAATTAGGTCCTCCTTTAATTCCTTAATTTTCTACAAAATAAAAAAATAACAATAGGTACTAGATTTCAAAAAATTGAGTGATTATGCACTAAAAAAATTGAAAAAACTACTAAAAATGCCTAGAATGTTAAATGAATGCAATTCCAAAATTAAAAATATATATTTTTGATTTTTTAAAATTTTATGAAAACTCTATTACAGGTTCCCAAGTAACAGTGCCAAAAACTTATTTGTTTTTCATAAGTGCATAAGTTATTGTAGTATAGTTTGTGCAAGTACGAGTTGATCCCACGAGAACTTAACTTGAAAAGTGGAGTTTAAATAAAATTAAAATTAATAAAAATTAACAAAAAATTAATGAAATTTAACTAGCAGTGCACTAAAAAATTAGATCTATTGATTAACCAAAAAGTACATAAATTTGAATTAAGAAAAGGAATTAAACAAAATAACATACTAAATCAATTCTTCTAGCTTGATCACAATAAAATTCTTCAAATTTGGTCATTTCCAAGTTGATCAACCCTCACCAATCAGTCATAGGAGTCTTGATCACTAATTCAATCTCAACTCGTTTTTTATGACAGAAGAACTTGAAGCATGCCTAAAGCACTAAGAGAAGAGATTGAATAGCTGGACATACAAAAGGAGCCAATGCTCGCATGGAACAAAATCGGAGAGAAGAAGGCTAAGTAGCAAGCTTTTAGGGTGAAGGAGCTTTTTCTAGTGAAGTGATAATGAGGCAATAAGGTCTTAGGGAATTTGGTAGTGTGACGACTTGAGTTTTTAAAACACATTTTCATAAATATTTGCAAAGGTAGGGCCCTGATTTTAAAAACTTTTAAAATTCAAACAGCAAAAACATATTTTCTTTGAAATTGATTTGTCAAAAACTCAAGTGTCACCTCAAATTACTTATCATATATAGATTTTTGTATAAAATAAAATTTCCATTGAATATCAATAGAAATACTTTTATTAAAATCAGGATCAATCCAGTGGTTCACATACATAGCCCTAGTAGTCATTACATACCTTATCTAAATGTTACAATCCAAATTACAAAATAATCAATACAATCTTCCTCAAAGTAAATACCCTGAGTAATAGTTTGGTGATGATTATTCTTAAGTCTTGAGCTTTCAATCTTCCTTAATTGTATCTGAGATATTGTAAACATTCAAACATTTACAATATCTCAACAAGCTATGCTTGGTAGGGAATTTAAGAAATATAATAAATATATCTTAAAATCAATAGTTCTTTATATCTATGATATAATTCAATTTATATAATTGGATAACCATTTTATCCTTCACTCATCATATGAATTATATGTATATATTACATATAAATAAAACCACTGAAAATCGTGAATATAGTCAATATCATTAATAATATCTCATTTCCAAACTGATTTCAATATTAACACTAGGTGTTAATATATAATCATACCATATTGGGAATCATCCTCCAATACAACATCAGTAATAACTTTTACCGGGCAACTCATCATGCTATAAAATAAGGCATCTCATCATGTCGTAACATAAGGCATCTTATCATGCCATAACATAAGGCATCTCATCATGCCATAATCAATTGCATCATAATGCAAAATAATCTCAAGGACTACCATGCTTGCAGTCTTAATCTGTTCAGCGTGCCTGGATAACTACTCAATACTCCACTGATACCACAGTGAAAAATACAAATCCATGTTCGTATGGGCAGAACCATGGCTGTCACAGTAGCAGCCTTCCCATAATTACCCCACCACACAATTTGCCTCTCTTTGGGCATGGTATCATCATCATAATCAGTTTCAGAGAGCAGTGGCCAAACCCTCATAACTCTCCTAGCACTAGCATCCCCAGGTATAAGCCTGTCTTAAAACAAAATCACAACCCTCCATGCTTGTATGGTAAATAATATTTCATACTTACAGACTGTGTGTCTGATTATAATAGGACATGCCTATAACTTCTTTCCTTAAGATTTAGGGGTCCAACTTATGTAGTTCAAATCTTCTCATTCTACCCATTAAGTAATTTCACAGTTACTTAATCAATCCCTTTGTATTCATTTCTGCATCATTTGTTGCCTTAAGTAATTTCATAATTACTTAATCAATCACTTTATATTCATTTCAACATCATTTGTTGATTCATAAACAATTCTAAGGCAACTATAATCAATTTATAGTTATCAAGATAAGATCATGTGTAAAATACATGTATTTTCTATATTGAATATATTCTTAAGGTTCACCTACCTTTACTTTCAACAATCCATCTTCTTATTGATCTTGATCATCATATCCTTCATGTATCTGTCAAATCATATATGCAGCCATTCCTCAACTCATTTATACTTCTTAGTTGTTCTTTTGATTATCCTTACATATGATGATTTGGATCTTTTTCCTAGGATTATATTGATCAAGGGTCTAATCTATTGATCTACATTTAAATCTAACATCTATACAAAATCAAACATTTAATCTAAAGTATAATTCTGTTTATTGTTCTTGATCATTCAAGATCTCATCATGAATCTTGTTTGATCATCCTTGTCTTACTTACAATTTTTACTAGGATTAGATAATTTGCTATCTTTATGTTATTATTATTATTATTATTCAATCAGTTAATGTCTTACTGGTTAAAGATAGTTTATTTCTTTCCTAATACTAGACAGCTCCTCCTTATTTTAGAATTGACTAAGGCTTGCTAGTTAAAAGCTGGTCACAGAGTGGTTAATTATGTGGCGACCTGGGTTTTTATAACACATTTTATAATACATTTTGTAAAGATAGGGCCCTTAGAGTAAAATTTTTTCGCAAACCAAAGCAGCAGAAATTCTTTTCTTTAGAATTTATTTTGTAAAACCCAAGTCACCACTTCATACATAACATAAGTAGAATTTTGTACAAGATAAAATTCCATTGAAGGAATATACTTTTATTAAACTTCAAGATCCATCCAGTGGTTCATAATACACAGCCCATTGTATCCTTACAATACTTGTCCAAATACACAATCCAAATTACAAAGTTCAAAATACAATATATGCTCTTAATATAATGTTTTTAAGGGATATACCCTGATTACTTATTCTTCAATAGTTCTTCAAGTCTTGAGCTCCTAAGTCTCCTTCTCTGTATCTGAGATATTGTAAACATTTGAACATTTACAATATCTCAGCAAGCTATGCTTGGTAGGGGATAAGAATGTAAGTTATTGACAGTATAATCTCAATATTCAATTATCTCATAATTCATTCTATCATAAACACATTCATAGACCACTATCATTTATATAGACATCTCATGTCCTTATCATTTGTGTTCACCTTTATACATACATATTGTATAAGGACAAATCCGTTAAAATTGTAAAAATAATCAATAATCATTTCCATACAAAGCTAATCAACTCCTTTCATTATAGGATATTTGTATCTCAGCCAGTTACTATATTGGGAATTTCCTTTCTTGAGAAAAATATTGGTAATATACAAGTACTTGGCATTTCATCATGCCATCCCTTAAGGCATTTCACTATGCCAATTTCATATGCATCATAATGCAAAATAATCAAGGACTACTATGCTTGTAGTCTGATCCGTATAGCGCTCGGATAACTGTTTTATAATCCACTTATACCATTCTCAGTGGAAATTACAATATCCATGTCCATATGGGAGGACCATGGCTGTCACAGTGGCGGCCTTCCTATAATCGCCCCACCCAACTTTTAGCCTTTCTTATGCTTGGTATTCAATATCATCAAGTTTCAGAGAATGGGTGGCCAAACCCTCTTAACTCTCCTAGCATAGCATCCCTAGGCCTATGCCTATTTAAAACAAAACCATAAGCCTCCAAGCTTGTATGTAAAATAATACTTATACATATCAGACTATCTATCTGTTTATTTAAGGCTGAAATATTTTCTACTTTCCTATTCACTTAGGGTTGTTCTCAATTCTCAACTTAACCATTTTATACTTATTTTTCTCATCATTTGGTTGGATCATATTTCAATTTGAGGTATTTACCTTAATATATTGGTATTATACATGTCAATACTTCAAAACATAAGATCATGTATTAGACATGTATCTTCATGCAAAGGTAATCTTAATAATCCACCTACCTCAATAAGGTATTCTTACTTCTTGAAACCTGCCATAGTCTTGATCAACAAATATCTGTCAAATCATATGTATAATGTCATTTTTCTAATCAAGGGTACATACTACTTGATCTTTTGATCATTCTTATGTAAGATGATATGAATCTTTCTTCCTTGAATAACATATATCCAAGGGTTTAGTATCATCTATACAAGTACTATCTATATCATACATAAACAATCTAATCTACAATGGTGTTTCTTTTTCCTTATTGTTTTCGATCATACAAGATCTCATCTTGTTTGATCATCCTTATCTAACTTACTATTTTTATTAGGGTTAGATAATTTGCTATATTTTTATGTTCTTATTACTATTTAACCAGTTAGTGTCTTACTTGGTTGAGGATAATTTATTTCTTCCTATTACTAGACAGCTCCTCCTTATTTCAAGATGACTAGTGCTTACCAGTTAAAGTCTGCTCAAAAAGTAGTTAATATAGCCCTCATGTAAGGAGGCGTTTAGACCTCACTTACGTCAATGGGAGGCAAGTGAAAAGCATTTAGCTTTTGTATACCCCCTATAACCACAATGTTCAGAGTCCACTGGAGTGGTACTAGGTCAATCTTTGACAAGGTTCCTATGAGCTCTTTACCATAAGTCCCTTCTCTAATTAATTTTAATTAATTTCCATAGATATGAACCATGTCATCCATGGATGTTCATTATTTTCCTACTTTGGGCCAAGGAAATGACAAATCATTCCTTATATTGTCCTACTAAATATAGCCCTTATTAAGTCAAAATCATTCATTCATCTTAGTTGTCCATGAATCTCTATATTTCATTAGTTTAGATTTTTGGTGATTTATGCTCATTATATCTTAACAACTACTTAACAATTGAATATAATTTGACAATAATTAAATTATAAACTTTAAAGCATAAATCAAATATAAGTCTAACAACCATATACTAACATTCTTCATATGAATGTAACTTAACCTAGTGAAATAAAACTATACATAAACTAGCATGATCCTAAGTTATGAAATACATAAAATTGTATTTCTATCCTAATGGAATCATGTTTAAATCTCTAATTTACACTAACATGGCCCTAAGATAATCAAATATACTAACAAACTTATCCTTTGGGGTATATCATACTAAAATTTAAAGATTACACTATCATGCTTTCTAACTTATAACATAAATCACATTTACACTTCTATTATCCAATAAAAGATAATTAAACTAATTATATTAAGATTATTATAAACCTTTAAATATGATCCAACCATTAGATCTTAGGTATTTTTCTTTAGACCAAGGGTTTTAATTACCTTTAGGGCATTTAATCCATTAAGATCCAAAAATCATATCCACTTGATTTTGTCACATTTTATCCATGATCTAACTGGATTCCATCATAATATCGTTCATTTAATCCATCCCAAGGATCTGATCATACTTGATTTCATTGATCAGGTGGGTCCCTTTGTATTTTTAGGATTTTTCTACCATAAAGGCTAGATCCCTTAATTTATCCTAGATATGTCCCAATCAACCACGGATATCACTTTATTTCAGTATTATATCATCATTAAAATAAATTCCCAAGATCTAATCACCTCAGATCTTGAAGATCTTAGAAATTGGAAACTTATTTTCAAAATACAGAATGTTTCATTTATAATTTTATAATATTATGATTTTATTAGAAACTAGACGTTACAAGCTTTCCATAGCTTCTTTTCGATCTCAATTTGGAGTTCATATGACTCCATAATCTTCATTTGAAGTTCACAGTCGTTCCTAGGGTCCAGATTTGATCTGGGCCCAGTGGAACGGACGACCCAGATCATTTAGGCGGAACGGGCCGGGTGGATGGAACTGTCGCTGCGCGCCCATCACTGGGACGCAAGCGGGATGCGCTCACCTGGGACCGTTGTCCCACGCGCGGTCGTCCCATCGGAACAACGTCGTATGCGCATCGTGCGCGTGGAGACGCTACGACACTACGCATTCTCGTGCAACGTTTCACGCAATGTCCAGGGAGTCGGATCTTCTTTAGGAAGATCAGACAGTCTATTTTGGACCATCCAATCAATTTTTCTTAATTGAGGGCCAAAACCTTATTATATTTTCTTGAAAATTTTACCCTAGGGGTTTTGGACCCTTTTGGATCGATTGGAAGGCTCAGATTTTCTATCTGAGCTCTCCATCACTATGAATTTGAAAGCTCTGGTATTTACTTTACTTTTACAATTTTTCATTCAAATCAAATTACAGAAAAATAAAAATTACACTAAACAATATTAAATATGTCTAGGAAGTAGTTCCACCTACCTGATTGGAGAAAAAACTTATATTTGATGCCCAATTTGAGAGAATTACTAGTTGATGATAATATAGCTTGATAACCCCTTTTTTGTGATTTTCCGTTGTTTGAACAGTTGGATCTTGAAATTGATTTGGGGTTTTTGTATATAAGGTAGTATAGGATGTTATGGACGGTGAGATTTATGAAATTCTACTTGGAACGGAGTGCCTAATTGATTTTAGGTCTCTTGTTCCAATTAGAGAGAGGAGAGAGAAATAAGGAAAAGAGAGATTGGGAAAGAATGAAGGAGAATTTGGAGCTGAAACTCTAGGGAAGATTTGAAAATTTTGTGGGAAAGGTTGTGAAAATTTTGGGGATAGATTTATAGCCAATTTTGAATTTTTTATTATTTCTTTTGATAATATATTTTATTACTTTAGAATATTTAATTAAAAGTACATTCTCCATTCCCATCCCATTCTCAACTACAATCCTATCCAACTCTATACTACCAGCTAATAATGCATTGAGCAACTATTGTTGCTTCTAGAACATTAGCCCACTTTGTGGGGCCCACTTTCATGTGAAAAGACCTTTTTGCCCTTTTAATTCTAAAATGGGAGAAAAATAGGTACTATTTGTCCGGAATCAAGCGTACTTAGTGGCGTTGGAATTGTATTTTTGAGTACATTATGAATATTGAGGTCTTATTTCTTGGCTATGAGTAAAATTACCATTTTACCCTAAAATGGAGAATATTATGGATTTTTCATTTTAACTCAGAATTGAACGTATTTAATGTCATTTCGATCAGTTTTTCAAGTACATCCATAATTTCTATGTTTTAATTCAGAATATAATCTCTATAAAAAGAGAATTTTCAATAACTTAATATTCCAACCCAGAATTGCTAAAAATTCAAACTTTATTAATTTTTCTTAATCATTTACAAAAATTCAGGGTCATTACAAATTCAATCCTCATGTAAGGAGGCATTTAGACCTCACAAACATCGCTAGAAGGTGGGGAAAGAATGAGGCTCTATTAGAGAACCCCCTTAATCACCATGTTCAGCATTTAATGGGGTAACCTTAGCTCAACCTTCATAAGATTCCTATGAGCATTAAACCCTAAGTACTCTTACTATTTGATTTTAATTAAATTCATAAACATTTAAAATATCATTCATGAGATTTATTATTCTCCTAATTTGGGCCAAGGATTTATAATCCTTATATTGTCCTACTAACTATAGCCCTTACTACCATTAAGTCCATGTCCATCATTTATTGTAATTGTCCATCTATATTTCATTAATTATATTTTTTATGTAATTTACATAATAGGAAAGCATAAAGAAGTAAATTTAGCAAATAAATTTACTAACAAAATAAAGAGATTCACAATAATAGTAATTCCAATGCTCATGTTATGCTTCATCATGATCCTCTTTGTTTTTTTATTCATTAGATCTAGGGTTTTCATCCCATCAAAGGCTTAGATCTTGATCTTTCATATTTTTGTCACGTTATCTTATATAATCTCATCTCTAGATTATTAATTGATCTTATCAAATGATCTAATCTTTCTTAATCCAACAGATCAAGAATATTTAAGCCATTTCATCAAAATTAAGGGCATAGATCTCAATCTATCTCAAATTAGCCACATCAGGCTTCATTTCTCATGATCTTATGAGTAGATCATCATCCATACGAATTCATAGTTCTTGATCATCCTTGATCAATCTAATCGAGGAGATTATTATGTATTTTTAAGGATTTTGTCACTTTTAATGGTCAAGATCTTAAGATCCGCCAAATCAGTTACATCCAATCTATTTATTCAAGTTATCACCTCATTAGGTCACTAATGAATCAGAATTCTAAGGTTTTATCATGTTAGATTTGACTGATCTTGGGAATTAGTATCACTTTTTGTAATTTATAGAAATTTACAGTAAATAAAACTTAAATTTTATGCTTTCATTAAATTCTACTATTGACCAGGAATTCATAGCTTCTTTTCAATCTTGATTTGGAGTTAAAATGAGCTATAAATTGAAGTTTTAAGCTTCATATCTATTTTAACGGTCCATATTTGATCTGGACTATTAGAACGAGACAAAATGGGGGTGGCGCCCTTCAACGTAACTGGGAAGTGGCGCGCGTCGTCATCCTCCATGACCCCGCACCTGATGCTCCACACGTGTGAGCACGAGCGAAGGCACGCCTAGGTTAAGCGTCGTTTAGTGCATCTCCTTGGGTGTGTCCCAGCGTTTGATTGCTAGGTTAGGTTTGAGACAGTCCAAATTTGCGCACCAAGGTTAAGCGTCGTTTAGTGCATCTCCTTGGGTGTGTCCCATAATTTGATTGCTGGGTTAGGTTTGAGACGGTCCAATTTGGACCGTCAGATCAACTTTTCCCTGATCTCCCAAATTTGGACGGGCCATCCTCTAAGATTTCATACCCTAGGGTTTTTGGACCCTAGGAATCCATCCAACGGCTAAAAACTCCAAAAAATCACATTTCACTTTTTCAGGCTAGTTCACCAGTACTAGATTCACTAGAGAAATCTTGCCAAAAAATTTAGTCCGGTGATCTTCTTGCCATAAAAACTACTAGAATAGATAGAGTGGAAGATGAGGAACCTACCTGAAGTATCCAGAATCGAAGAATAAAGTCGAAAAAGAGATATCCATGCCAAAAAATATAGGGTTGCCAGACTTACTATTTTTCAATGATTTTACCAGTGAATATACCTTCAATCAATCTAGAATCTTAGGGCTTTTATAGATCAGGTCAGATCGAACCCATCTAACGGTGAAGATTGAATTATAATGGCCAAATTTGGATGGCTAATTGAATTAGAGTTTCTAGGCGAAAACCCTATTCAATCGGGGACGACTCATCTGTGAATGCACCTTATAGATCTGAGGGAATATTCCCTCGAGTGTAAAGGAAAGAGGAAAGAGAAAAGAAAGAAAAAGAAAAAGAAAAAGAAAGAGGAGGAAAGAGAGAGGGAAGGGAGAGGGAGAGGGAGAGAGTGGAAGCTTGGAAATTTCATGTGAATGGTAGGGGACGTATTTATAGGCTTATTTTTGCATTATTTTAATTAAATTATTAATTATTTTTATTTTAAATAAAATTTTAACTTTTCTTATTTAATTCAAAAGAGATTCTTCATCATGTTTATTCTTCATCATTGATATTTCTTGAGTTGGCTGTCCACCAGCTCACCTAACTTTTGTGGACCCCGCACAAAAGTGAAATGACCATTTTACCCCTATGAGTAAATGTAAATTCACAAAATTAAGAAAAATATGAGTTTTTCACCCGAACTCAGATTTTAGCTTGCTTATAGTCATTCTGACCGGTTTCCCAAGTATGATTCCAAATATCTATGTTTCAAGACTTGATTCTTTTTCTAAAACCTAATATTATATTAAATATAATATTCCACCTCGATTTTTGTAAAAATTCCAAATAATTTCAGGAAAATTGGGGTTTTCATAGGTAGTGCATCAATATGGATCCTTTTTTGTCCTTTGGGTTGCCACTATAAATGGTTGGTCATGCTTTAGTGAGCCTTAAAGTGGCCCTTCCTAAAAAATTTAGACATAGTCGTAGATGTCTTTGCTAGCCCTTGAAGACATGATGCAGGTTTATGCTCAAGATGTTTACCTTCCTGAGCAATAGCTATAGAGAAGCAAATCAAGTCTTTGATATGCGTGGGCATTAGACATAAGATATCAATATGCTATTCATTTGTTACTATTTTTCTTAGTCGCGGTAAGCATACAATCCTAGGAGGAGAGGAAGTATATATGCCCATTTTTCAGTGCACGTTAGAAATTTTTCTTTTTTTAATAGATCTAAGCCATTCATCATGTTCATAGTGCCAAATAATAGCTTCTGGGAAAATGCATTTGGATGATCCTCACCACTTGTTTTGTCTTTGAGAAATTAATAAGAATATATGGTCGTAATTTTAACTCTTAAGAAGCTACACTATAACCATTCAATGGGCATGGAATATTAGTTTTAGCCTATCCATGAAATTCTTAATATTCTTAATAGATTAGATAATGTAGTAAAAGTTTTACATTGCATTGAAAAAGAGTTTTTTGCATTGTCCTCCTTTCTTTGAGATTTCTAAGTTTTTTTTTCTTTTATTATCTACCACAAATCTTACAAAACATTATTGATTCTGAGATGAAATGAGCTAACATGAGATGGGATTATATAAGATCTAGCTTGAGATGACTTAACCTAGCTTTAGATGACAAAATTTGGCAAGAAATGATAGAAAATTCAACTTAATTGTGAGTTAAAATCAGATGATTTCATCTCAAGAGCCATTAATAGTGACATGAGTAGATACTATTTAATCTCAGCTTAGCTCAAGCACTACTACCTATGATATGGTCCATATCATCTCATATCATGCCAGATCATCTCAAGTACCACTAATCTCTTATAAATTATCTCACTCAAACCTTTTCTACTTATCTTCTTTTAACTTTTAGTTATCATCATATTATAATATTAAGATCCTATACTAATTTTTCACACAAATAGACCCTTCTTGAATTCTTAAAATCTCTCATTCTCATTAATATATCCTATTTATCTTCCTCTACTCCTATAATCTCTTTATCTTTTCAAATTAACAATCAAAGCTCATCTTCATTATTAAAGTTGTCTATTTAATAGTCTATATTATTATAAAAATATTAATGTAAAGAAATGTGAACCTCATCATAATGATCAAAGTTGCCATCTGATAGCCTACATTAATGTAAACAAATAATCTATCCTTCTATCTCTCTCCTAAGACATTTTTCTGTGAGCAATTAGAACCCTATTTTTTATGTGTCATGCTATTATATTTGAATTTTTAAATTATTTTTATTTGATCATGTCTTATAAGTTGGAGAAATTGTTCTTAGAAGATTTGCCTTTCATTTTTCTCCACTTATCAATTCCTTAAATTTCTTTCTTATCTCTAACATTTCCTAAAATCTCTTTGTAGGGCCGATTTCTTTCTATTTCCTAAGCACCTGCTCTAAAATCTCTTTATATTATATCATTTTCAAATTGGCAATCAAACCTCATCTTAATAATCAAAGTCATTCATCTTATAGTCCATATTAGTATAAACAAATAGATATAGGGAGCTGATTTTTTTACACCCCTTTGATACTAATGCCACATGCTCTTTTGGAGTTTTATCATACTTTTATCTAATATGGGACATTTTCATGATAATCTTGATTGTTCATCTTAGCTATTTAGCAGTAGAAGAGGTCTGACCCAAAAATCACATACATTGGATAATTATATAATTACTTTTTATTTCTTCTAAATCAACAATATAAATTTAATGGTATTAAAAATAACTAAAAAAAGATCAGTGTTCAGATAATTTAAAATGTGTTATTTTTTAACATGGCCCATCTATAGCAATGCTTAAGATGAATGGCTTAATTATTCAAAAAAATGGATCACACATGTAATTTTATCATAAAACCTCAAAAACGGGTGTGACATTAATGCCAATGGGGTGTGGGAGTATCAACTCCCTTAAATCTAATGTAAACAAGAAATATGAAACCCTTCTTAATGATTAAAACCATCCATCATTAATATATGCTAATGTAAACAAATAAATTTCTATGTTAAATATAAACATAGAAATTCTAAGAGTAAAGAAATATTTTTAATTATCTAAGTCATACAATGATCTAAGCCATCCATTAATAGTCTATATCAATGTAAACAAAAGGAATCTTAGAAGGAAACAAATCCATAACTTATGCCCCTAAAGTTGTGTGTATGACCTGGCCATTTTTTCTTTTGTATTAGACATAATTGTTAAGCATTTCTCTATTATTTATCAAGAGATATATGCTTTTGTCTATCTAATGCTATTTTATCTTTTTCAATTTCATAGGCATCCTATCTTAAGAAAGGGTCTACTATCCATTGATAATAGGATAATATACTAAAATAGATATCAAAAGACCTACAGTAGAAGAATTAAAGTTATACATTGAGATTATCCATAGCTTCAAAAGACTGATAATGTCAAGTGCATACATAAGTAGAAACGGGAAGCCACCAAAAAGGGACTCCCCTAAGTTGAATTTTGATGGGGCTAGCAAAAACAATCTAGGCACTGCCTTTGCAGGAGGATTCATTCAAGACTTCTTGAGAAGGGCAATGGCAGCTTTTAGTGCTTGCTTGGACAGAAAACAAATAACTTCGTATAGGGGTAGGTTCCTTTTTTGTCTTAGACTTGCTTATCACATTGGATTTCACCAATTACATGTTGAGGAAGAATAGCAAATTGTGATCAATTAATTACGATCTCTTCCAAAAATGACATAAGGGATGATGGAGGAGATGAACCCGCGTTGGGAGAGCTAGAAGATGATGCAAGCAGTGCATACAGTCCTCCCATGGGTTACCTACACACCATTGATCACATTTACAGGGAGGAAAACTAATCAGCAGACCTTTTGGCTAACTTTGCAGTATTGAATAGTGGAACTTTTGTTTGGCATGACTCATTACCTAATTTTTGAAGCTACTCTTGATTATGCACGGGCATGCCTACCTAGAACCTTGTAAACTCCTTTTCATTTTAATTTAGTTTTGTTCTCACCCAAAAAAAAGTGGTATATACATAAGTATCAAGAAATATACTTTATAGTAATGCAATGCAAATTTTCACCCTCACTCTAATACATGATAGTTTTGCCATTTTCACTCTACTCTCAGTTCGTTTGGCATGTGGTAGTTTTCTCATTGTCTTTTCTTTAAAAAAAATTTCTAGCCAAAAAAAGTTACAATTAGTAGAAGATAAATATGATAACTTATATAAAAATAGAAATTGTAGGGTGTAAGTGGAGCCTAAATTATAACTAGAAGAAATATTTAGTTGCCAAACGTCGTACATGCTTTGCGTAGATTCTAGTTGTCTTTTTCTCTATTTATATAGTAAACTAAGGGATATATGGCTGTTTTAAGAGTTGTTGCAAGTTTGATAATCTCGTGCATGTGTAGTTGATCAGGTGTACCAAAGATCCTCTCGATCTTAACACTTTCAATTGTACAACTATGGAGTTCTACCCCCTCAATAAAATAACATTAATCTTTAAAAGAAAAAAAAAGCCACCCAATGTGCCCAGAGAATGCAATGTGTTATCCACTTTTGGACCTTGCAAAGAGAGAATGTGTTTCTTCCTTTCTTTCTATTAGTTTTTGTAGGGTAGAAATTCTCTCTCTCTCTCTCTCTCTCTCTCTCTCTCTCTCTCTCTCTCTCTCTCTCTCTCTCTCTCTCTCTCATGTGTGTATTAAGATAAAGCTCTCTCTCTCTCTCATGTGGGTATTCAAGAACTTGCAAAAGAATATTATTTTCAAAGGTAGTTTTTTTTATGGCTTTTGTTGCACAAACTATAATTTTTTTATACGTGTGTGCATGAATAATAATAAGCTCCTAAATATACCATATGTTAGCTACCAAGGTCTCTGTATGATTTTTTAAGCTTATGAATATATTCTATGTTAATAGCCAAATTCTTCGTATGATTCCTTATTTTCTGTCATTAAGTTAATTGATAAATAGAAGAAGATCCTGCCCCAAATATCTTTTTAACGGGATGATCCTAATTTCCTATATATGGCTCTTTTATCCTGATTTCTTGTTAGATTATTCTTTCCTCTTTTGATCTCTCATGCACTTTCAATGATCCAAACCTCTTGCCTATAAATGAATGATTTAAATCCCATGATATTTTGAGAGATTTTCATCATTTTCATGAATGTAACCGTATTGTTTAATTTTCTAGCTCTCCATTTAAAAGCCTCCAATCAGAGGCTACAATTGTCAGATCGATGGTTAGCATCATTTAAAAGTATGGATACGACTTGTACTGGCATTGCCATATAATGTATGTATAGGCCCACATGGGCCTCCTTTGGGAAATTTTTGTGAGCTGCGAGTCATACTATGAACCATAGTCAATTGGATGCGATCTGACCAATGGCCACAAACCGATAATGCTACTACATGTGGGTTGTTGAGATATTTCATTTAAGTGGATAGTTTGTTTTCTTGGCTATATTTGTTGGCGAACGATTATCAGCCGTTGATCCAAATTAAATAAATTTTGACTATTTGAGATCTAATATTCCCTTGCTCTTTTGGTACTAATGCCACGCCCTTTTTTGGAATCTAATCATACTTTTGTCTAAGAGATCCACTTTCATGATAATCTCAACTATTAATCTTAGCTATTTTGCAGTAACTGATGTGTGACTCAAAACTCCACGTACATTGGATGATTGTACTCTTGCTTTTTTGAATTCTAAAATCAATAGTAGAAAAAATAACGATGTTAAAAAAAAGATTAATATTTAAAATTTTAAAATATGTAATTTTTGAGATATTGTCCATGCATAAGATAGTTTGGTTTGATTACTCCATATAGCAGATCATACATGTAATTTTATTATAAAACCCCATAAGAGGGTGTGACATTAGTACCAAACGGGTGTGGGAATGTCAACTTCCTATATTTATATTCTCAAATCTTATCTTATTTGGCATTCCAATGCTGGGTATTGCCTAGGTTTCTTGCTAGTATACAGTATTAAGATACAGGCAGTGATATATCTGCCCCTTGTTATTCCTCATGTACTCTTATTAAATGGTATGAATAGCTACAACTCTAAGTGGGACTAGAATTCTGAGGATCTGAATGATTCACAATCTTGCTCTTGACATAGATGGCTACTCTCTAAAATTGTCATTCATTGGATGATCCTAGTAGTTGCATATCTTAGTTGTAAAATGGATGGTGAAGGGTGTCACTGTCCATTTTATAACTCAATAAAACAGTCACTAAGATTGTCTATAGGATGAGCATTTTAGAATGTAGCACATCCAAGTCAAGTGAAGGATTGTGAACAGTTAAAAAATTCAGCTAATCCTAGATTTATAGCCTTTCATACAATTTAGAGAGGGAAAAGGGCACATTATCCTAAGATAATCACAAGTAGCCAACAAATGTCTGGCACAGTTAGCGGAAAACAACTTGGCATCTCTTTGAAGTATGCCTAGCTGTACGTTGGATTTGGCATTTTCCCCTTTGGTCGGAGATGAGATTTGGAAGTACATGAGAGTAAGAGCCAGTGATATGCTTTGTAATTCTTTGCATTAAAAAACAATAAAAAGGCAAAGACTACCTAGCTTCAAAAGCCACGTAAGTACATTTTAGCCGGAAGAACCAAGACATGCCAATCAGGAATTCAGCCTTAGCTTTTATTAAAGGGAAAAGTATGGTGTGATCCCCCGACTATTACTACCTTTTGGATCAATCCCTCCAACAAAACATTAGTGCACTTGCTGGGTCCCAACTTCAATCCTATCCCTCCATCTACCTTTCTATCAATCACAATAATGGAATAGAAGTGGGTCCCTTTATTATCATGTTAGCTTAAAAATGGGGTACATATCGAATCAAAGAACTTGATAAAGGAAGTTCTTTGTCATAAAAAAGAGGTGCAAATATCATTTTTTGCAAAATACTAATCCAAGCCAACTTCTTCCTTCTCAGATATAAAACAGAGAAACTCATCAATTGTACAGGTCACCAAAATATGTGGTGATAGCGAGTCCTCCAATGAGACGAGTAGATGTTCATTGTCGATCATACGGAGTTTGATTGGTCAGGCTTCTCGAGAAAAAGGTTAGAAAGACTGTTTGATTATTTTTCTTCTTTTATGTCTTCGTTCAGAAGAAATAGAAACTTTTTCCTCAAAAACAAAACCTTTGTAAGAAATCCAAGAGATATTATTGTCTTATCAAACAAATCAAGCAATCCGACTCCATCTCCGCCATGGCAAATACCCAAAGGCCATTTTATGGAATCACAAATCCTTGAGGCAATCAGTGCAGATTAGCGAAGAACTCATCAGCATCACATAAACGAGAACAACTTATATGGGGAAGAGTTTATCAAGGATAAGAGAAGGGACTGCCGTTATAAGAACTAAAGATAATTCTGGGACTGAGAAAATTGTGAATGCTTCAAAACATGTGAGATTCATGATTGGAGATATCTAGGTTGTGAGTAACATGGATGATGACGAGCATTTCATTTTTGGCATAATTTTGGATCTAAAACAAGGGTCAATGACTCTCTTAACCATTTCATCAACAAGTTTCTGCGCCGTATCTAAATCCCCTGGCGTACATAGTCTATCGACCTATGTGTGGCGAAGTGTTTGACCTGCAATGGGTAAAAAAGGGCAGCCTCAGTGCACAAAGCTCATGAGGGATCTGGGGAAGGGGAGGACCACAAGGGTCTATAATATACAGCCGTACCTTGATTTTTGCAAGAGACTGTTTTCACGCTTTGAACCCGTGATCTCTAGCTCACATGATGACAACTTTACTGTCGCGCATCTACCATTTTAACTTTCAACTATAAGGCTCCACCACTAATATTGACCTTGTAGCCCGTCAATCAATGTATTAAATGTAATAGCATTTGTTACCTTACTAGACTTGCAAAGCCTTCTAAGAACTATATTATACATGATGTTCTTAGGAAAAAGATACATGTTGCACGCAAGGAGAGAGAATCAGAGGGAATGGAACTACGTTTGATAAAGTTTTGCTGGGTTTGGTGTTATCTGGGCTTTGGCTGGATTGAGAGAGAGAGAGACAGAGCTAAGCGTAACTAACTGGTTCAAAACTCATCACCAATTTGTTGAATGCTAGATGAGTTTATTTGATGTGCGGATGAAAATTGAATGAGTTATGACGTGTGGTTATGATAGGAGATTTGAAAACAGATAGGAACCAGACTTGAAAATTCAATATCATTGAAGGGGTAATTTTAGCATTCAAGCTAACGCAACCATAAAGTGGGTTTCACATGAGACCCGCTTGTCAGTTTTGTTACTACAATTGACAAAAAGTTAGACGGAGGGACAGGATTGAACCTGCCAAGTAGTTGGAGCCCAGTAATTACACCAACGTTCTGTTGAGGGATTGATCTCAAAAGTAGTGGTAGTTGGAGGGTCAAACCATACTTTTTTGTTTGGTAAACATGGCCATGCTTATTAAATCATTCATCAGCTAGCATTTATCGTGATGGAGGAAAATGCGGGCAATTTTTTTTGGCATAGTTGTGGGCTCAAAAATTACCAGTGGGTTGGGCCCCACTTAAGAGCCCATATAAAAATAATTGGGCAGTGTTTTAAAGAAGTCACGTGGTATAGAAAAATGCCGCAAAAGTTTCTCCTGGGGAACTTCTCTTGAGGCTGTCTTCTCCAAGATGTAACCCGCCACCAACGTATAAAAAGAGAATAGATGACCAGAAAGCCTGAGCCTCACATGTACTTTTCAGTTGCCCTTGTAATTTTTTCAATTTTACGCGCGCAGAATGCTTGCACAGAATAGTGAGCCATGAACGTGTTGGGATTGCGTAAAGCTTGCGACTCGAAAGGCATGAAAAGAACAGGAAGGAAAGAAGATAATCAGGACGGGGTGAAAGGGAAGACAAAGTTAGTTAAATAATTAAAGTTCAAAACTAGCGAATAAAGCCATACAAACGTCCCTGGTTGAGGTGAGGTCAGAATATTTGGATAGGAATTCAAATTCTAGAAATTATATTAGATTATATTTAGGGTGCGACCACACCAGCACTAATGCATCGGATCTCATATTAGATTACATTTGAACCTGAGGTTTGAATTAGGCCCCTAAACTTACAGTGCAGTCTGTGTAAGTAGTCCTCAAACTCGACTTTGTCTATAAGTAGCCCTCCAGCCTTCGTTTCCATTTTCCTAGAACTAGAACTGGTTAGTTTTGACTTAAGAGAAGTGATATACCGAAGATCTTTAACCATTCTTTAAAGTGAGGTACCCTTTCAAGACAACATGTTTCTCATTTTAACTCAAATGATTAGTGCATTTTATCCTTTGAAACATAATTAACCAGAGTTTTAGGTTAAATGGGACACACGTGGCATGCTAAGAAGGAGCCTTACTTTGAAACTTGGGTTAAAGAGCCTTGGTTTATTCATCATCATCATCGAGACCTTATCCCAACTTTCTTGGTTTATTATTACCCCTTAATTTAAAGGGTAAACTTTGAGAACTGCCCAGTTCTCCTTGGTCTAAACCCGGTAAAGTTCGAAAGTTGGCTAGTTCTTACTTTTAGAATGGCCAATTCTAAAATGCCTTACAACACAAGTTGTAGTGCATTTTTTGGCTGAAGAAAATTATCTGACTTTATAGATGAATGGCTTGGATCACCTAGACGAAGACCATAATAGAACGAGGTGGAATCAGCCACTTCTTTAATTGGAATTCCACAGAAATCAATGCATTTAGACAAGCGTTAATCACTTATTTTGGGTCATTGAAAAAATCGGATGATCCTGACTCTTTATTTAAAGAAACATAAGCTAAAAACATCCAGTGGGCATGAAATTTAATCTCTAATCTATTTAAGCCATTCCGAACATGATGAACGGCTTTAAGTCTGAGAAACAGTTCCATCGTGAAGAAAAAAAGGGACGTGGAATCTTACTGCAACTCTTGAGGAGAAAACAAGGATTGTGCTGTAAGGAAACGAGTGAGCCCTGCGTACGAACCAGGAGCGTTGACAGAATAAAGAAAACACAATCCAAATCTCCACGTCCGGTGTGAAGAGACGTTTAGCCATCTCATGACAACTCTCCCACCTCCTTCAACAGACAGGATAAGTGAAGACTTAATCCTAAACCATGATGCCACTGAAAGCTGCCTCTGTCTCTGGTCTGCTACATCTTAAATCCCAATCGAACCTGAGAATGCAACTACAGAGTCGCCCTTATCATTTCTCATAAAGCCACTGAATTTTACTTGTAGGAACCTGTTAGTTGGGATTTCGAAGCTATGATCATGGCCTTCTAACCGAAAATGCTTTTGTAGCGGATCATGATTTAACCCTAAGCTTTGCATCATGATAATAGGTCATTTTGACTGATAGATCGTAGATCTAAGTTAATTGGCGTGCATTGCAGCAAGTTATTTGGCCATTGGATAATATACCAACCAACTTTGGTAACTGTTTGGCTACGATGATCAAGACCTGATCTCGTCCAAATTAAAGAAAAATTGACCACATCAAGAACTAGTTTTGTAATCACAATTAGGATCCCAAAAGTGGGACGCCAACTTGAATGAAATCAAAGGGCAAACTGGATCAAGACACACTAAGACACATACCAGAAGACCAAATTTCCCAACAGCTAATCCTCTATCTCAAACAGATTAAATAGCGCACTTCAGTCATCTAAATACAACAAATTCCACGATGTTTCCACATCATCTAAAATATTGATCCTGATTTGGAAAACTGAAATCCCACAGAGACTAAGAAAATGCAAAAGACAAGAAGCTGCGGGACTAAAATTTCGGTGGATGCATCATTGCAATCAACAATTACATCAATTTGCCATAAATTGAACAGACAAGGAGCTCAGTTTCAGGCGAAGATTACATGAACTTAGGTCTCAAAGAAACGTAACTCGATCATTGCTTCTCGGTGTTTTGTGGAATACCATGCGACGGCCTTTGCTGAACCAAGTACCTTTAAAGCATACTCAAGTGCAAAAACCGATTCATCTACACGACCAAGATTATCCCGGTCCCTTGAGTTCAATGCAATCCTGGAATCAACCCGAAAACTGAAAGGTCCAACAATCTGCATTCACCAGAGAAGGTCGTGTGATTAATTCCAGAAAATAAACAACTTCAATGTAGAAGTAGGAAAAATAACCTCAAGATCAGAGATTGAAGTTTGTTTTTGATGAAAGGAATTGCAAAGGAAACCAGAACTCATTGGTAAGGTGCACATCATTGGCAACCCACATGCTGAGCAAAGATCACCTACCTCAGTGGTAAGGCGTGCTCTTCCCAAAGGTTGTGGGTTCAAATCCCCTCATTCCCCAAACATTCAGGAAAGAAAAAGGAACACAAGACTGACTTGCATGTCTCTTTCGTTGCCCCAAACACATGGATGTTGCTTTTCATATTTCTAGAAAAACAGCACTAGAAAAGCAGAAATGCTCCAGGTAACAAGTTTATATTTCAAGACAAGAATTGCTCCATTTCTAGACTCTTAGTTTACAGACGTATGAGTTATGACAAATACTTGAATTTGACATCCAAGAGGCAATTTGTGTTTTATAAATTCGAAAAGCATCAAATGATACCATATACTACATCATTTCTAGGAAATCATTGACCATTATGTGTTTTGGTATCACTTGATTGCTCCAGCACAAAAGCTGAAAGCATAATGTCAAATGAAAATTTATTACATAGAGTAAGGCATCAAATGGTCCTAAATTCTTAATCATTTCTATGAGGAACATGGACTAAAGTACAATATCAGTCTAGAACATAGTCCACTATAAAGAAGTTATATACAGTAAAATTGAAAAGGCAAGGATTTGAGATGAGCTCTGGACTACAAGAGTTGAATAGCTACCTGTTGCTGAAGAGAAAGGGTGACATCTGGGCAAATTGCTCGGACTGCATCTGGATTGGGTTGTTGAGAGTTGTAAAAATCACGTGCCAGATGTACAGCACCACTCAAAAATGCTGAACCAGAAGGAAAATCTAGACGGGCATTTAATCTAGTAAGATCAAGGAAAAGCCTCTGAAAATTTCCATGCTGAGCTGTGCAAGAAACAGATGCAAAGGTATCTGCTGCAAGAGAAGATTTGTTATGCTGAGCATATAAACTGAAGTCCCTGAAACCCTGAAATTCATCTTCTGTTCGCGATCTCACAGAATTATCTCCAACAGTAGCAGTCACAACTGTACCTGTAAATAAGAAAGAGTTGTAGTTATTGACAATATGATTCTTGGCAACAGAGGAGAGAAGAATTTAGAGCAAAAAGGACTTCATTTTAAGAAAACAAGAGCATGCCTTGCAATCTGTCTCCTTTGGAAGAAATAGAATGTAACTGCATACAAAGAGACAAAGGAATAACCAAAGGTTTAACTGAAAAAGACATGGCATTCTTACTCAGTCGTTAGACATGGCAAAAAATTCCAACTTCCAGACTATGAAAATAATGATGAAACTACTCAGGAAACAACCAGTACGACTAGTTACAGTTACGTATATTTGAAGGAAAAGAAATGGCTACACTATGCAAAGGGAAAGAATCAGTTACTTATATGCAAAGGAAACAAAATTCTACAAAGTTCCCTAACTATAAGGCCTCCCTGCATTTGCTCTACTTTCCTACATGTTCATGAGCTATTATACATAACATTAAAAGGAATGGCATAAAGGGCCAGATTAACCAAGATTTCCCGTTTGCAAACCATGGATACCTTGGGATAGTAAAAAAAGTATGTAAACTTATAAATATAATGACTTCAGAAGTTGCACAAAAGCCTAACTGAATGATACTACAGGTTAGAGGTCTCTTTGTTTTAGTAATGAAATAGAGATAATCTGAACACATTTATGTTTCATTTCATTAACATTAACAATCAGAGTTTAAACAACAGCCTTATCTATCAAAAGGATAAACATACAGATCACATCTACAAGAACAAAACTGAGATATCAGAATAGCTCACCGATGATCCCTGATGCCGAAATATGAGGATCTGACAAAAATATATCAAATGGTTGAACCATTTTTAGCTTGCCACTTTTTCTTCTCCAAATATCTTCACTCTTCTTAACAGAAAAGGCAGCTTTGACACACAACCCAGGCAACAAAGCTGGAGGTACCCTATTGCTCTGATTACTGCCAAACTGCTTTGGCTGCCCACTATTACGATGCAGACATAAATGATAACTTGAGCCAGAATCAGAATCAACAGAAGCAAGATCGACACTCGTTGATAATGGTACGTCCCAGTACGTACCAGGATTGTCAACTAAAAGTCCAGGAAACATTGCCTCCACTGTTAAATTGTGTTTCGGAAGCTGTAAGCACGCCAAGAATCAGATTCCAATCAAGCAGTATCCAGAAGTAGCAATTCCAATAAAGAGAACAAATATAAGGACGCCATCAAAGAAGACCAGAAGATTGATGATAACTGCTGATATAGGGGCCAGGTGGCAGCTTTACCATATACTATTGCTCCTCTAGTAGAGTATGTATAAAAAATGCAGGAAACACATCCAGAATGTATGCCGTCCTTGTTACAGAATGCATGTGTACATACAGGAAAAGAATATAATCATTTCTTTGCTCTTTTACTTGAAAATCTTGATTGTCCCCCAGTTTGAACTGAGCTATTCAATTTAAAGATGACCTTTGAAGAGCTTACCAGGCATCATGTTCAGGATTTGGTGTTGTACAAGTTTCATCTAAAATGCAACTAAAACCGAAGAGTTCAATAGTGCAAAAGGTGTTGGAGAAGTGCCACTTGCTGAAGGTGGCTGCTAAAGACTTCTCATAAGTAAATTGACATAGTAGGTAGGAATGGTAACCAAAAGTTTGATAATGCTGATGATTAAGGGAGACTCAGATGTAGCAGAAGACATTTAATAAAGAAATTAACAATAAGGATAGGAAAGAACCATAGGCTACAAAAAGCATTAACAGGAAAAGTACCTGTGTAATGTGCACAAAGCAACAAACAGTAGGACATATATGAAAGAGCACAACAAGGTCCAAACCTAGGAATTCTCAGACAGGCAGGTTTGATGATGCATTATCTCTAAGGTGCTCTACAACTTAGGAAGGAGTATCTCTCTTTTGTCCATTTTTATTTTATTTTATTTCTCTTTTCTATAGTGTGTCCACCTTAGGAAGTATTAGCTTGTTAGTTAGATACCACTTGGCAAGAGATAAAGAAGCACAGAATTATCTCTCAAACAATTATTTATCTTAGATTTGGAGGACGATACCCCTGAAGATAGCAAAATGAGGTCCTTTGAATAACTACTATCCAGATTTCCTGCTGTTTGCACACTCAACACTGATATATTGAGCGTCGATAAAGCAGGAATCTCCTTGATGATATGTGCACAACTTGTTTTGCTAATGGCACTGTTCTCTTTATTTTACACTTTCCTTCTTGGCTGTTATGATACGGAAAAGGTGAAGGAGAAGTTTAGACAAAGCACAAAGAAAAATCCTGGACAAACATGTAAATTTATGTGTTGGTAGGATTGTATGTATGTACACATATTTTATGCATGTGTATATGGGTACAGACACATGTCTATATAATATGTCAATAAATAAATAGAGAAGGGGCAAAATACAGAGCAGCAGGAAGGGGCATTTGCTATCAATTTGTTTGTCAGGCAATCCCTGCTTCCCATACAATTTCCTTTGCTTTATTTGCAATAAGACATTTAGCATCAGAAACAAAGAGGGAAGAATAAAAGACAGAGTCATTAACTCTATTTTCCAGACTGTATCTTATAAGACCAGAGATTTCTATTCTTGAACTTTTGGACATGCCAACTAGAGAGCATGCCTCCACCTTGCAAAGCAATGATGAATCGTGAAGCAAACATCTCACAGTCTGCTGAGATCCTGTCCAATTGACCGTTGGCAAACAATTGTAACCTGATGAAATTGAATTCCATTGACTAGAAGCTCAGTTTCTTATTAACTAATATAAGATTTCTGGACACAGATAGTACACGGTGGTAGGGCTGTCCTTTGTTGTGGTTCCCACATTTCAAACATATGTGCCAATGGTAATGTAATGGAGCTAGGTCCAACACATAGGCATTGAGATACAAAACCATAGCATTTGAGGTGAGCCTGTGATAGATCAATACATGTCATTTTGATGCTGATGCAACATAAAATGTAAACTAGGAACCAAAGCCAAAGCTTGCTAGCTTTTCAATCAATTTTGGATCAGTAATCTAGGATGGCATTATAACTGGGATTTTGCAGGGAACTCCACAATCATGTTTAAATGATAGTAGACCTAAACTTTGATATTCTGAAGAAAATGGTGTCTGCTGTAATTACAATGGGAACAGTTCTACTTGTCATAATATCCAAGATTTTACTTCTAGTTCTCAAATCTGTCACACATATAGTCTAGTCCCCATCTAATATGAGCTAATATCTCACCATCTACAATTCTGTCAAAATTTAAATAAAATGCCTCGACCACCAACCAACATACCTTTTGATGGAAAATTGCTTTGCTCCGACGTCCCTTCTTCTCATCACCGTATGCATCTGAGCTCAGAAGTACAGAAATATCTGATCCTATCAAGACTTCCGAACAGAAGCTAAGATCATACAAGGATTTGTCACGAAGATGTCCTCCTAAATGTTTAAACCACGATGATTTGGTTGGATGTCCTGATGCACTTTCTTTGACTAAAGATATGAATTTCTGCACATGAAACTGCCCTAATACAGAAGCAAACCTGCATGCTTTAAGTCCCAAATATCAGTAACAACAGTATGATCACCAGCAAGAGGATTAGATGGGCTAGAAATCTATACTGCAATATTTCCTAGCTTCTTGATACATGAATGGATGTAAGCAAACCAAAAAAGCAGTAAAATAAAGTCCTATGATATACCCAAAAAAAAAAAACCTACATGCCCAAAATATAATTATCCATTTCTTGGCATTCTGAAGGATTAAGGCAACATATAGGTGTGGGTCAATTTCTATGGAAGTTCTGAAAGTACATATTAAGTTGCACAAAACAAATCTTGAGGCTAAGGTGAAACAGACAAAGATGGAATTGATTTGGTTTCCACCTTTCAAATTGAAGTTGGGCACATGCAACTCAAAGATGCCCTTCAACTTCACTATCCCAGAATTTCTAGGTCTTTTAGTTTCCATCCCCACTACTCTCCTTCTGTGATGACAAGCATAATGTACTACATAATGGGAAAATTTAAGGAATATAAAATAATGCCAGGAAGACATTCCAATTTCCTTGAAAGCTTTGAAAGTCTTTCACTTATCATCTCTCAAAACTTATAATGGAAATTCCAGCTCAAGGAAATGGAACAACAAAGTAGGAAACATGCATATACATATATTACATTAGATTTAGCCATGAACCATAAGTAAAGATTGTTTATTTTCTCGTTCATTTAACATTAACTAACTCCTTGAACAAAAGAAAAAGAAATGAAAGAAGAATAATAAAACCACAACCACCATTCAGGAGAATAATACCTCAAACTAAGACAAATTCTACAACTCTATCATGTAAAACTAGCTAACAATTGTAATAAACCTAAATAGAGTTACTTACAAGTAGGTGCATTAAATGCCAACAAGAGATAGTTTTGACTAAGCTGGAAGCACATTCAACCAAAAAACCCTTATTTAAGTATATTTATCATTTTTATGCTATATGAAATGTATCAGCTAAGTATATTACTGAGGTAAGTTTGGATAATTTACTTAAATGTTTTGTCTTACTAATTTGGTAGCTTTAACTTTTAGTGTTATTATCAAATGTATCAATTGATATCTGATATAGGTAAATTAACCTACTTTCTATAATCATTTAGGTTACTATTAATGGTGTTTGACTTCTTGTATTAGCATCAGTTAAACATTATTTATGTAGGTTTAAGCAATTAAAAACCTAATGAGGAGATCATAAGGCATATACAGTTAAGGAACAACTTATACATAAGATGAGCATAACAAAATAAAGATGTTGAGATAGATTAGTAGGAAGACAAGAAAGGATAGAATTAGAAATGAAAACATCAGAGCAAACTTTGCGAGTAGCACCAATACGTAACAAGATGAGAGAGGCTACACTTAGATGGTTTAGGCATATACAACGGAGACCGAAAACAACACCAATTCAAAGGAGTGAGTCAAGCCAAGTTGAAGAATCTAAAAGGACAAGGGGAAGGCCCAAAAAGGACGTGGATAGAAGTCACGAGAAAAGATTTTAAAACTCTTGTACTTAACGAAACAATAACACTTGATAGAGGTAAATGGAGGAATAAGATTCTCCTAATCGAGATAAGGCTTTAATGATGATGATAAGGCATATAGAGATCCAAATGCAAAACAAGAAAGAAGTTCAACTAGATTGAAGCTTTGAGAACATTTTAATTATCAGGATTCCCTCTTAACACTTACCATGGTACCAACAACTCCAAAGAAATGCATAGTCACCTGAAGTTCTTTTTCTGCAAACACGCACAATTTCATTTTCTAAGAATATCCTTTATTCTTTTCTCCTTCATTCAGCTATTAGTTATACAGTACGCATTTTTTGCATGTAGACACACACGAGCACACACTTGCACAGAGCCACAAACACGTGTGTGCAGACAGCCACAAACATGTGCATGCACATGTGTATATTTTACACTTACACATTGACACCCACACATCCGCATGCATGCACACGCGTGCACAGTCGAGTGCATAAATATGCATGGCAATGTTTGTGTGTGTCTTTGCATAGGCAAATGCGTGTTTGTGTTTGTGTATGTATTTGAAAAATGCAGATCAGTATCACATGGAAACAAGACCACAAATCATAGTTACAAAGTTCAAATTTGGGAATAAATCACTAAGGAAAATTTATGGAGAACTCCAAACATTTCAGGAAAAAATACGGTAAAAAGCATTATTAGGATTTATTTTGAACTTTTCAGTTGGATTTTAACTACATTTACAAAATATATTTGAGGACGTGACAACTTTCCTTAAAATTGAGCGTTTAATTTTGTTGATTGTGGGTACTTCAGTATACTTCTGTTGAATTCGTAAAACATAAGAAACTTTGGAAATCAGGGCATTAGGAAGTCCATACCGGTAGGAAAAATATTACACTCAATAATTTGAAGACTATAGTAGCTATGTCCAGATACTGAAGCAAGTTCTATTGCCTCAGCATGTTAGGTCAAAGTTCTATGAAAGATAAATCACCATCATCATCATCAAAACCTTATCCTAATTAGGGCTCGGCGACATAAATCTTGTTCCTCCATTCCCCTCTATTAGGTGTCATGGCTTCATTTAGTCTCAAAGTTTTTAAATCTTTTCTCGTAGCAAAGATAAATCTAACAGCAAGTTATCTCTAGAAACTGAGGCCAGAGCAAGTTGGATTGGGGTATAGAGCTGTAAGCTTAGTGTGGGTGACGGAGGATGTGCTTGTATGGTTTATATTAGGGGCATTACATTCTCATTGATTTTTGGGGATTACGGTCTGCAGCTCAAATGGTCTCTCATCAGTTCTCTATTGCTCTTATTCTTATTGGGCACCTAGTGAGCACATTTGGATCCTGCAAAGGCAATCCCTAGACAATTGGTACCCAAAAACAGATTGCATTTTTACATAATTATAACAGGAAAGTAATCAACTCTCTCATGCAAATTCATCCATAAGAAAACAAGCTACAAATTCAAGAATTGGTTGCAGTTGGTTTACGCATCGCACATTGCATTACAACCCAAACAAAACAAAGATAAATAAACAAGGTCCACAAACTGAAATGAAACAATAAACCAGACACGATAGTAAGAAAATACAATTTTTGTTCCATTAATTTCCAAAACCTTTTACCGAGTTCCACTGAAAGGGAAAACTATAGCTCTTTGTAGCAAGAAACAAGTGGTATACAAAAGAAGAAATTGCGGCTCTACACCATTATAACAGAAAATTAATCAAACTCCCTCATGCAAATTCACTCACACAGAAAACAACTACAAATTCTAGGGCCGCTTACAGTTGGTTTATATATCAGACATTGCAAGGAAACCTAAAAAAAACAAGCACAAAATCTAAACTAAACAAGACTCGAAACTTAACAGCTGCGATGTTTCTTCTTCTTTTGATCTCCAAACTTACCAATTCTCTCCGAAAGGGAAAGTAATAGCTCTCTGAAGCAAGAATCCATCCCGGCCGGCACTTAGATCACCAGCATATGAAGGAACAAAAGGAACCAACATGAAACGATGCATGAATTCAAGCTGTTTCGGCCTTGAAAGCTTAACTCCTCTTGATAAACCCAACGGAAGTGGGTCTCCGGGGACTGCTCGAGCTGTACCATCGATCGTCAATGGGGTCGACATGTCTAGATCCCAAAACGCACCGTCCATTACCCATCTCAGCTTCTTCATTTTTCCTGCCGGATAATTCTCTTTTTTTTTATTCTTTGAGGCTCTGAAGCTTAATTTTCGCCACGAAACCTATAGAGTTATTCATTCACCGCTTCTAGATTGAATTGCTAATTTGTATGGCTGCAATCTCAGGGTTTGGGAGAAATAGGGAACTTTTCTAAAAACCCTAAGTTTTTCATCTGAAAGCAGGTACGGTAGCTGCTTTATAGGAATCGTTTGGCAAAGAGATTGTTCCGTTGTCCTGAAAAGGAGAGAACGGTAGGGAAATTTCAAATGAGGATGATAGAATACGGATACGGCCTTTTGCTTTAGTGTGCCTCACTTTTGCATGATAGGCTAATAAATGGTTGACCAGAATACTTCTATCTGATTTTTATAAACAGGACATCGTCCGGTCATATTCAATCAAAAGTCGATAAATTAAGGTTTTTTTTTAAAACCAAATATTTTTTACTTTTTTTAAATTTGCCATTCTGTTAAGTTTCATCCTCTTTCACCGTTAGTGTTTACAAAATTCCGATATTACCCTTATTAACACATACAGTCGTCGAAAAACGCACCGGAAAACAGAGACCTGGCGGGCGTCAGAAATCGGGGGCACGGTCGCAGTCGACCCGGGGGCGGAACCGAGGTGCTAGCACGGGGCGGGGAGAGGGGGAAGTCTGAGTAGCGCCGGCCAGGGGTTGGGCGATCTGGGTGGCACGGGGGTGGGGTGGGGGCGGTCTGGGTAGCGCCTGACCCGGGTGGGTGGTACGGGCGGTGGGAGGAGGTGGAGGGGGCTGGCCGGGTTGGTGGTTTGGGCAGTGGGGGTAGGTGGAGGGGTTTGGGTGGTTAGGGAGGTGGGGGGCCGGGTGGGTGTGAGGGAGGTTGGAGCTGGTACCGGGCAGGCGGGGGCGGTGGCTTGTACCACCGAACTGGGAGGGGGGAGGCCGTGGGGTGAGGTGAGGGTTGGTCGGGTCGGTGGTACAGGCGGGGGTGGGGGGGTACAGGGGAGGTGGGGAAAGAGGGGCGGGAGCTATTCGGGAGCCGGTAAGGTGGAAGGCGGGGAGCTGGTTGGGTGGAGGTTCGGGTGCCAGGTGGTACCGATGTCATAGCGCCGGCTGGTGAAACGGCGGTGCGATCTGGGTAGTGTCAGCCGGGGGGTGGGGAGAGGGCAGAGGTGGTCTGGGTAGCGTCGGCTGGGAATGCAGGCTGGTAGCGCCAGAAAATGTGCCGAAAATAGCGGCTACTGGAAGAGATAAGGGTAGTATTGGTATTTAATAAAAATTAACAGAAAAAACGGATAAAAAATTAACGAATGAAAAATTTGCAAAATTTTTAAATACTTAATGTCAAATTTGCAAAAAAGCAAAAATGTTAGATTTTTCTACAAAAATACCATAACGTAATGGAAAATCTGCAAAATTCCCATAAATTAATCAACATTTTGAAATTCACATTCATTTTCATCTTTTGCCCACTAATTCAAAATATTTTCTTTGAAATATAGGGTATGTTAAAAAATCACTTATGAATTAAATATATTCACCAAAATAAAGTTTTACTTTACATATGCATCATGTGTAGGATACAATTATTTATATAAAAAACTTAGCAATGCTGTAAAATCTCATGACCGGTATGTAAAATTCAAATATACATACATATAACTCAAAATTGCACTTATGCTCAAACATGTAACTAGAGATATTTATTTTTGGTCATGTAGAGAGCCCAATTCAAACACTCACCAGTAATCTAAATATATTTTGGAACCTTATTGGGAATCTAGCGGCAAGAAATCACGGCATACACGAAGACTTCATGTAGGAAGACTAATGACTATTGCTCTGAAAAGAACAAGGATTGGATTGGCCTGGAACCAAAGCAAATGTTCTTTCAATCACATCACATGGATGTTGGGAAACCTTGATCAAAGAATGGTCTAAATTCAGTAAGTAAAAAGCATAATTTTTGTAGGCTATATTTAACCAATCATCTTGATGTTTAGTATATAACTTATCTAGAGCCCAAGAAATTAGATGGACAAGTCTGATCAACTTGCACTTTCTTTTCTTCAAATTTTAGAAGCTCAAATTTCACAAAAGTTCTCACCCAAATGCTACAATTGGACATGAAAAGAGACAATGATGACTGAGAACCAGTGAGTAAATAGCATATTTTTGGATGTTGTCATCAATTTTGTAATAACCCCAGATATTTGTAAATTATTGAGAAAAATTAATAAAGTTCAAATTTTTAAAAATTTCGGGCAAGAATATCAGGTTATTGAAAATTCTCTTTTTAAAGAAATTAAACCATGATTTAAAATGTGAATATTTTGAATGTACTTGAAAAATTGTTCGAAATGACATTAAGTACATTCAATTCCGAGTTAAAATATAAAAAAATCTCTAATTTTCTAAACAAAAGGGTAAAATGATAATTTCACTCATAACCAAGAATTAAAACATGAATATTTAGAATGTACTAAAAAAACTAATCAAAATGACTATAAGTACACTAAATTTCAAATTCGGACAAATAGTGCGTTAGGGACTGAGATCAGCAATGAAGTAGGTTAAGCATCAGCCAACACTCAGCCTCTAGTGGAGGTAGTGGAATTTCCACTCCCAATTTTAATATTTTGAGTAGAATTTAGATTAAAATAAGAAATTAATATAAAAAAGATTACAAAAATTGCCTATAAATACCTCTAAAAATTCTACAAATTTTTTTTAAAACATCACCACAAAATTACCTAGATCTCCTAAAAAATTAGAGTAAAACTCCTCCCCCATTTTCCCCAATCTCTCTTTTTTGCTCTTTCTCTCTCCTCTTTTTAAAATAGTACAAGAACCCTAAATTCAATTAGCCACTCCATTTTAGATAAAATTTAACAAATCTCACAGTCCATATTGTTCTGAAATCTCTGATATACAAAAACCCGAAATTAATTTCAAGATCCAACGATTCAATCAATGGGAAAACAAAAATCAAGATTTATTTGGTGAGTTATGACATACGACAAGGATTTATTTATTTTGGAATCAATTCTTCATTTTTAAGTAAATCAAGTAGGTGGATATCATCTCATATTCATTTTATGTCATGCTTGATATTTTTAATTTTACTAAATTTGATTTTCTATTAATTTTTGGGAAAATCAAGTTCAAGTGAAAACCCCTCCATATCTACATCATGGAGAGCTCAGATGAAAAATCAGAGCCATACAATAGATTCAGAAGGGTCCAAAACCCCTAGGTATAAAATAATAACCAATTTCGTGGAGATTTGATGACCCAATTTGATAGAGGAAAGGGAGATGGTGATTTGATGGTTCGATCTAGATCGTCTTACCATTTATAAGTCACCACCCCATTTCCACAAGTGGTCACTAGTAAAATAGGACGGGATGACTGCTTCGCTTGTTTTGTCCTGTTCTAATGGCCAAATCAAATCTGAACCATTAAAACGATTGTGAACTTCATAGTTCAATTGTTGAGTCATCTGAATTCCAAATTAAGATCGGAAAGAAGGTATGTAAAGCTTATAACTTCTATTTTCTTCTGAAATCATAAAATTTAGAAAATTCTTTATCAAACTTTCTGTATTTAAGAATTGAGTTTCTAATTTTTATGATCTTCAAGATCTGAGATGATCATATCTTGGGGATATGATTTATTAATGATATAATGTTGAAATCAAGTGATATCCATGATTTATTTGGATAGATCTAAGATAAATTGAAAGATCTACCCTTTATGATAGAAAAACCCTAAAAATATAAAGGGACCCACATGATCAATGAGATCAAGTACTATTAGACGCTTAGGATAGATTGAATGAATGATATTATGATGGAATCCATTGAAATCATGGATTGAATATGACAAAAAACAAAGGAAAATGATCTTGGACCTTAATGGAGTAAAAGCCTTAAAATTAATTAAAACCCTGATTAAAAGGAAAAGACCTAAGATCTAATGGTTGGATTATAAGTAAAAGCTTTAATAATGATAAATGGGTTAGCTTGAGTTATGCATTGATTTCATTTGATTTATTTTATGGATATATGATCCATGATAGATTATTTTAGCATAACTTCATTTCAAATGTCTATAAAATTATTCATAGATGATGAATTGTAACTTAGGATCATGTTATAATTTCATGTTAGATTAGACTATGGTATGAGATGGTAACTTAGGCCCATGATAGTTTAATTTGAGTTTATTAGATAAAGTACATTAATTAGAAATCATGCTAGTATAATCTTAAGTACCTTGTACCATTATCATTAGGTTGTTCAATCATATAGTTTTATGCTTTAAAGTTATAATTCATTTATGGTTAAATTTTATTAGTAGATTTAATTGTTAAAGTAGTTATGAGATAAAGAGCATAAAACACCAAAAATGGAATCTAATGAGAAAGTAGAGTTTCATGACACAAATAAGAGTGAATTATTTGACTTGGACTCAATTAGTAAGGGCTATAGTTAGTAGAACAATATAAGGATTATCAAATACTTGGCCCAAACTAGGAGAATAATAAACCCCATGAATGACATTTTAAATGTTCATGGACTTAATTAAAATCAATTAGAAAGAGTACTTAGGCTTAACATGCTCATAGGAACCTTATGAAAGGTTGAGTTAAGGTCACTCTAGTGAATGTTGAACATGGTGGTTAAAGGGGTTTTCTAATAGAGCCTTGCTCTTCCCCTACCTTCTGTTGATGTTTGTGAGGTCTAAACACCTCCTTACACGAGGATTGAAGTAACCGCTTTATGTTCACTCATTCAGTTAGTAAGCCTTAGCCAATTGGAAATAAGAGGAGCAGTCTAGGCTTAGGCCAAAATAAGTTATCTTCCACCAGTAAAACTTTAACTAGTTGAATAATAATAATAATAATAAGAGCATAAAAGGTTAGCAAATTATCTAACCCTAATAAAAATAGTAAGTAAGATAAGGATGATCAAACAAGATGAGATCTTGAATGATAAAAAATAATAAAGGAAAAGAAAACCAATATAGATTAGATTGTTTATGTATGATATAGATGGTATTTGTATAGAAGATACTGAACCCTTAGTTATATGTGATTCAAGGAAAAAAGATTTAGATCATCCTACGTAAGGATTATCAAAAGACCATGTAGTATGTCCCCTTGACTGGAAAGAAGACATTATACGTATGATTTGATAGATATATGTTGATCAAGACTATAGCATATTTCAAGTGGTAAGAATACCTTATTGAGGTAGGTGGATTTTAAGAATGCCTTTACGTGAAGATACATGTTTAATACATAATCTTATATTTTGAAGTATTGACATGCACAATACCAATATATTGTGATAAATACCTCAAAATTAAATATGATCCAACCAAATGATGAGGAAAATAAGCATAAAATGGTTAAGTCAAGAATTGAGAACAACCCTAAGTGAATAGGAGAGTAGAAAATATTCCAGCCTTAGATAAACAGACAGATAGTATGATATGTATAAGTATTGTTTAACATACAAGCATAGAGGCTTGTGGTTTTGTTTTAAACAAGTGTAGGCTTGAGGATGCTATGCTAGGAGAGTTACGAGGGTTTGGCCACCCACTCTCCGAAACTTGATGATATTGAATACCAAGCTTAAGAAAGGCTGAAAGTTGGGTGGGGCAATTATGGGAAGGCCACCACTGTGATAGCCATGGCCCCCCATATGGACATGGATATTGTAATTTCCATAGATAATGGTATAAGTGTATTATAGAGTAGTTATCCAGGCGCGTTATACGGATCAAACTATAAGCATAGTAGTCCTTGATTATTTTGCATTATGATGCATATGAAATTGGCATAGTGAAATGCCTTAAGGGATAACATGATGAAATGCCAGGTAATTGTATATTACCAGTATTTTTCCCAAGAAGGAAAATCATAGCATAGTAATTGGCCGAGATACAAATCTCCTATAGTGAAAGGAGTTAATCAGCTTAATATGAAAATGATTATTGACTATTTTCACAATTTTAATGGATTTGTCCATATACAATATGTATGTATAAAGATGAACATAAATGACAAATAAATGAGACATCCATATAAATGATAGTGGTCATGAATGTGTTTATGATAGAATGAATCATGAGATAATTGAATATTGAGATTATACTATTAATAACTTACATTTTTATCCCCTACCAAGCATAGCTTGTTAAGATATTGTAAGTGTTTGAATGTTTACAATATCTCAGATACAAAGAAGGAGACTCAGGAGCTCAAGACTTGAAGAACTATTGAAGAATAAGTAATCATGGTATATCCCTTGAAATATTGTATTGAGAGCTAGTATTGTATTTAGAGCTTCGTAATTTGGATTGTGTATTTGGACAAGTATTGTAAGGATACAATGAGTTGTATACTATAAACCACTGGATGGATCCTGAAGTTTAATAAAATTATATTCCTTCAATGGAATTTTATCTTGTACAAAACTCTACTTATGTTATGTATAAAGTGGTGACTTGGGTTTTACAAAACAAATTCTAAAGAAAAGAATTTATGTTGCTTTGTTTTGCGAAATTTTTTTACTACTAAGGGCCCTGTCTTTACAAAATGTATTATAAAACGTGTTATAAAAAACCGGTGTCGTCACAAATTTAGAGGTGTCAATTTGACCAATGACCCAAGTGATACACAAAGTCGCACCTGTTTAACCCAGGTCATGGATTAGTGATCCACGACCCACTAAAAAATTACCTTTACCTAGCCTACCCTCATAAAATTGTAGTAGGTTGAACCATAGCTGTAAGTCTATATGTCAACCTATTTACTTGAAGGAAGAGTATGTAGTGTTCATGCACCTTTCAAGAAAGGGAATCACTTAATAAATTAGATCTAAAACCTTCATCTTATTCATGCACTATGTTTAGCCTTACTATGAAAAATCATCGTGTTCTAATAATCCTAGTTGTTGATTTTTTCCATTTCTATCTCTCAATGTCGTAACTTAAACCACAACAAAAAATAGTGTTAGGAGCATGCAATAGGGCTAATGTTTTGTATCTATGTCATCTACAAGATTTCAAATATTATGAATAGATTACATTTTTGAAAAATTATGCCTAAAATGTGGGATAGCAATGTTTGTAAATAAGATGTTACCTTTAGCTTTTGAATCTACCATCACTTTCTAATTGAGAATGCTTAAATTGTGGCACAAAATATTTTGACTCTTCGTATTTTTATACAACAAGTTAGCTACTTGCAAGAGTGCATTATTGGTCTTTGTTCTAGTTTTACATATAACTTCCTAGAAAAAACTCATCATATGTACTCAACGGTATGTGACTGTTGCCCAATGGCACAAGAGTGAGTTTCTATCATGAATGAAACTCCTCAAAGGGTGTGTGTCATTGAGTGTGTCTATCATTCAAAGAAAAAGTGTACATGGTCAAGACGAGAGGAAGCGGACATGTATACCTTTTATTGATGATCTAAGCCATTCATAATATTTGGAATGTCATAGATATGTTAGAACCCAAATTCCATGCTAATTGAATGGTTGTAGCCTACAATTTTTTCAGTAAATATAATGATCTATTTTTGTTAACTTTCTTAAAGACCCAAAATAAGTGGTTAGGATCATTCAAATGCATTGATTTCACATGGGTTATCAATGTTTTCCTTTTTAAGTATGATGAACATCTTAGATGTACTAAAATAAAGGTGTTAATGATTATTGATAATTGTTGGCCAAACTTACCAGTTTTACCCTCAAACCTACTTGTCAGAAGTGGCCTAGGGTGGGTAAACATTTTATGACCACAAGGTGAATGGGTAGTGCAACTTGCACCTACAACCTACCCATTTGACACCTCTAGTAATCATCCATTCATTGTGAGTTTGTAACATTTAGGATACAAGATATCGAAAGCTATAGAAATTAAATGTCTAATCAATTACAGATGATACCTATCTTGATAAAGCTAAGGCGATATACAAAAACTTCTACCCTATTTCATAGGATTTTGCCATTCCTCAATCAATAAGGAAGTATCTGATAAGATGGCAGTCACAAGGGGCCCACATGTGCCTATATATATGATTAGGTGCATTTATGGAAGAATGTAAAAGAGGTATTAAACACAAAAATATAGTTATTATATAAATGACATGCTAGTAAACACCTATCCAATAGTCTAGCCAATGTTTATTGACAAAGAGAATCCTTGGCAATTCTCACAGTTGTTCATGATTGAGTCACCACTTATGGATAATAGGCCACAAGACTTACCTTGTCAAATATAAATAACTGGATTTTTAGATTTTAATTCTTCTTACAATGGATCAGTTAAGTCTATTATAAAGGTCATTGAAGATTGAAGATAAACATTTGAGAAAATATAAAAAGTCAATTTTGAAAATTCACATACAATACCACAACACTAATTCTCTTTAAGGAGAATTGCACAATGCTAATTTTAGTCTAGAATCCAAAATACAAACATATAGAAGGGATAAGATAAATGATAAAACTTTGGTTAAGTGTTCAATTTTGGTCAAAATACCCTAATTTAACATTCAATTAGATAAAATAACCGTTCAAAATTGTAAAATTTAGCTCCAATTGACCATCCAAATCTTAATTTGTCAAAATCAATGATCAAATGATCATTAAAGCTCATTAGATGATTAATGTACGGTTCAGATGATTCTAATTTGGTCTTCTCTTTTGCAGATTAACCAAAAGAGGCATGGATGGCTAAGAATAAAAGTTAACGATGCATATCATTCTAAAGAGGATTGAATGGGCCAGATCACCCACAAAGATGGATAGGATAGTTTCTTAGAAGATAATTGAGCTCAATTGGGAATCAGGGAAAAAAGAAAAATAACATGGAGAAGGCAACTTGCAATTGTGGAGGAGTTTCCAAAGTAAAGGGGGGGGGACCCAAATTAGCAAGGAAAAAGTAATAAGAGGCAAAGGGCAACCGTAGCCCACTTCCCACTCTCTTTCCTCCTCTACATTCTTTCCCTCATTCCCTACTTCCTCTTCTCTCTTCCCCCTTAGGTTGGAATGTAGGAGGCAGTCCCCCTACCTCTCTCTCAACCCCCTACTCATTTCTCTCATTCCCTTTCTCCTCCTCACCTCCCTCTTTCTCTATATCCCCTCTTCTCTCTTATTCTCACCTCCACTGGCCAGACCAGCACCCTCTCTCCATCTCCCATGATGCTCTTTCTCTCACCATCTATCGTCTCTCTCTTTCCCTTGCTCTCACGCCCACTTTCTCTCTCACTCACGTGATGTCTGTCACTCCCACTATCTCTCTCAGGTTTTTTTTTCCTAGTCAACTCCTTGCTCACCCCAACCCCTAACCTACTTCTCTTCTCCTCCATTTATCTCTCAACTCCCTCTCTCCCTTTACCCAAATCGTCATCTACTTAGCATCGTTCTTCACTCAGGCTTCGCGCAGCCCAGATTGTCGTCTGCCCAGCACCGCCAATCTCAACTAGCACGTCTGCACCAGCCCGACCTCTTCTCCTCACTGGATTGGCCAGCTACAATGTAGATAATTGCACCCCAACCTGAGTAGTACCATCCCTTCTGCTCTATCTCTCTGCTCCATCGATCAAAGTCTACTCCACTGCCCAGACTTAGATTTCAGCACCGTTAATCCCTTATCATCGGAGTTGTTGCCACTGGCTTTGCTCCATTCACCTTCCACCGGCTCTACCCCCTTAGCCAGGCTACCCCACCACTTCTCCCAGACACACACAGATCATCCTCCTCTTTGTCTATCATGGCCTAGAACCGCCAGACAGACGAACAAGCCCTCCCAATGCCTCTGCACTGGAGTTTTTCACCGGCCAGATCACGTTCCCTCCTCCTTCGACTAGTTCAATCTCAACCCTCTCCGGCCATCTTAGGAGAGGTAAACCCGATTTGGGTTTTCTCCTTTATCCTCCCCCCTTCTATCCTTCTCCTCTCGCTCCTCCTCCTCCTCCAGCACACCCTTCTTCTCCTCCGCCGGGTTCTGTTTGTTTTTTCTTAAAAACCAGATTTTTTTTGTTAATTTCTTTTTTACCCTTTCATCTTTAAATTCAATTACATTTCTATCCCAGTTTTAATTACATCTGTATTTCATTTATTTCAGTTTTTCTTTATCTGTCTTCTACTTATCCAGGAACAATCCAATCCATATTAGATTAATCAAGGTCTAACCCAATCAATAGGTTAGCCTTAATCAACCAAGAATTGCTTGTTTCTCATATGATTTTAAATTAACTTTATAGTTTCATGCTTAGGACATCCCTAAACCTAATTGACGCATCTGATCTTTAATATGAAATCAGTAACTTAATTTGAGCCGTCCAAATCTCGAAATGACAATTTAGCCCAGTTCTCTATATTTTTGAGGAATATGACAAATCCAATCGGTAGATTTCTAATTAAAAACATGAAATGTTTATGAAGGTTGATCAACTCTTAGAAGCTCAAATTTGAAGATATTGATAGTGATTAAGCTAGGGAAGTAGTTTTTTCATGTTATTTGATTTATTTAGGAACTCAAAATTCTATAATTTTGAGAAGTTGATTAGATTTGAACTTTGATTATAATTTCAATAATTCTAGTAATTTTTAATAAAAATTTTAAAACTTATATAATTAAAATTTATTGAAATTCCTACTTTTTAAGTCAAGTCCCCATGGGATAGACTCGTACTTGCATAAGCTACACTATAATTGCTCATGCACTTGAGGTTAAACATCAACAACTTTTAAACTACTTAAGATTGAACAAACTAAAATAAGCAGGAATAAAACTTAACTATTAAACTAAGCTACACTAAACAAATTAAACAAAACAAAACAAATCAAAGTAAGTTGAACTAAAGCAAAGTAAAAATAACTACTCAAAATTTACTAATCAATCCCTACTCTTAGTAATATAGATCTTTAAGCTTTTCCCCAAACTCCAAAAGATTCCCCAAAATAAGTATTAAGATACTTATATGCCAATTACAACATTTAAAAGAGTTTAACCACTTTTTTTAGTTCAAAGGCTTTTTAAGTGTACTTGTTATGAGTTATGTAATATTGTTGTATTTCTTATTGTCTAGGGCTTTCCTTTTGTAGTATTGAAATCTCGAAGTTCGAACTTGTCAGATCGATGTTTGACAAAATATCTAGGTAGGAAATGGTATGAATGGAAATAGATTTGATGTTTCATCAAGTTGTAGAATATTGTAAAGCTAAGGTATGAGTATAACAGTTTCACAATGCTATAAAAGTGTAACAAAAGAATTATTTTGGCAAATTGGATGACTTCATGGAAAGAAATTCACTTCTTTCATGTTCTTCAATAGTTGACAACATTATAAGTTCTTTCTCATCATTGAACAAGGGATTTGGAAAAGTAAAACTAGTGAAATAGATAAAATAAAATAGTAAAATAATTAAAGATTAATTGGTCTTCATCTGATTGCCTTGTAAAGCAAATTTGGGTGTCTACATATGTCCCTCAAAAAGTTAAATTAATCAACCCCCAAATTAGGAAGACAACTAAATGAGGGCCTCTAATGCCCTTGTTTGGGTGAAAATAATTTGAAGGAAATGGGTGAGGCCAAACAAACAAGCCCAAAAAACCATTTCTAAAAAATTAAAAAATGAATCTCAAAGACTAAAAAGGTTGTAAGTAATGATGTTTGGAAAGTAAAACCTTTCAAAAGCCTTAAAGATGTAACAAGAAGAAATTTTGAAAGTGACAACATGTCTAAAAAGACTTCAAACATGGCAAGTTCAAGAGGACTTTGAGTGCAATAGGTCCAAGTAGACTTGAAAATGTAGCAAGTTCAAAGAACTTGAAGTGTAGCAAATTCAAAAGAATTTGAATAATGTAACAAGTCAAAAGACTTGAAAGGTGTAGCATACCAAAATGCTTTGAAGTTTGCTAGGTCAAAAAGGATCAAAGTGTAGTATGTCAAATGTCATGAAAAATAATGCAAACCAACAAGATATGAAGTGTTGTAGGTTAAAAGACCTGGAAATGCATCAAGTTCAAAGGAATTTGAATTGTACCTAATCAAAGACTTAAGAAGTATAGAAAATTTAAATGGACTTGAAAAATGTAGCCAATTCAAAATAATTTTAAAAGTAAGCAAGCCAGAAAGCTTAAAATATAGCAAGCCAAAAGGCTTGAAAAGGTATAGCAAACCTCAAAGGTTTGAATATAGCAGGTCAAAAGACATGAGGTATAGTAAACCAAAAGGGCTTGAAAGGTAGTAGGTCAAAAGACATAAGATGTAGTAAGCCATTAAGGCTTGAAGTATGTTGCGAGCCAAGAGGCTTTCAATATAACAAATTTATAGATAAAATGTGTCTAGGTATAAAAATGTAGTGTGGACTTAAATAAATAGTGCACTCTATGGCATGAATCGATGCTATGTCCAATGGAATGGAATTATTGCACAATGCAATTTCCCATAGTTTATTTTAGTGCAGTTAAGGGTAAAAGCATCTACAAGATGTAAATTTTGGTAGATAAAATAGTAAAAGGAGAGTTCTGTTTTTAGAAAAGGATGAAGGTAACTTTTTGAAAAAAAAAAATATGGTTTTGTTGTGGAAAAATAATGGAAAGAGACAAAGAGTATATAAGGATTTTTAAGAGATATATTAATGATATATTGAAAATTGTGGCATCATGTAGTGGAAAAACTTGATTTTTAAGAGATACATTAATGATATATTGAAAATTGTGGCATCATTTAGTGGAAAAACTTGAAGTGTGACACAAGAAGAGGTGAAATCTACGAACAAAAGAGAGAGGAAGAAAAAGGAAGATCTAAGAGAAGTAGAAATCATTGAAGAAATGCCCATAACCATGATTCAATTAGAGACAAGGATGAAACTCGTGCATGGGAACTCTATCATCCTCATCAATTGCTAACGTAGTTCCCCTTATATTGGTACAAAGAATATCTACTTCATAAAGCTCATGAAACTCATCTTTCAAATTTGGTATGAATAGGGAGGTAAGTTTAATAGACTTCTCATTGAAATAGGAAAAGTGAACAGTAAAATAGTCTATTGACTAGAAATTACTCTTGAAAAATAAAACAAAAGGAATGATACATTTCAAAGATAAAATATGTTATTGACTAACTAGTTAGTTAATTAGGTTAGTTAAAATTAGTTCAACTAGTTAGTAGATTCACTAATTAATAAATTAGTTGTAAGTGAGATCTGAATTGAGAACTAGAGTTCATAAAAAGAAACAATCAAGAAACTAGTTTATTAATACTTAGTAATTAGGAATAAATGAAATTGAATGGAAAGAAACTTTGAATTGATAATGAATTCTAGATCTAAAAACATCTCCTTCAATTCAAAATTCAATTTAAATTTAGATATGGAAATGCTATTCAATCCATATTTGAAATAAATTCATATCCAACCATTTTTAATGTAGGATGTCCAATCTAAATTCACGAGATCTGAACATCCAAGGGATAATCAAATCCAAATAAAAATACAAACAAAGTTTTAGTTCATATTTCAAATTTATCATCATTTAATACTAATTGATTCAAATGTGTGATCTCATCAATGATCCAAAATTAGCTAGATGTTATGGGGCATTGGATCTAAAACATTTTAGAAATATAAAAAGACTAAGATAGTTTTGTAATTGAGGAGACGTCCATTTTCAATCATCTCAGTGACTCATTTAAGCTTTCTCTATCTTCCTAATATCTTGATCACTCATCTTCACCCAAAATCCTAAGTTAGAAAACATGACTAATAGTTAGATCTGAAGGAGATGATGAGATCATCAAAAAGATCATACGATAGGAGATTAGTGTGAAAGCTTAGAGGAAGAATCAATATATCAATAGTTAAGTATACTACTATTACTATAGATCTAGAATCCATGTTAGGATCTAATCTTAATTAGAATTATAGTGCTAAATCTAACAAGCAAATACTTATACATGCCTTGATTCTGAAGATTAAAATGATCATCTTATTTAAGTGTAAGATTGTGATGATAGGTTCTTTAATTTCATGTATTTCATATAAGAAAAGTGTAATCTGATAAGTTTGGTAGGTTTACAAATAAGTTTTATAATTTCACTTAGGCTTCTAATGTATAATGTGATCATCTAGAGTTATGTTTATACAACCATGATCGATCACTTAGGCTTCCATGTATCAATGCATGATTGATCATGTAGACTTATGTGTGTTCATGTTTAATTGATGATGTAAATGTTCATGTATCTATGCATGATTGAATAGTATATTTAACATGTTGATTCAATAGTTAGATCAATTAATTCTAGGCTTGTAAGGGTAAATTCTAAAAAAATCAAACCTTTACGCAAGATTTAGTGAGCAAATCTATGCGCCAGATCTAGTATTTAATCCATGTGCAAGATCAAGAATTGAATCTATTATAAATATGTGCATAATCTAATTCTAGCTTTTATGCATTAAATCTATTCTATGATAAATATGCACATGATCTAAGCTAAATGTCTAGCATTAAATCTAATCTATGATAAATATGTGCATGAACTAAGTTTATATTTCATACTTTAAATCTAGCTTATGATAATCCATACAAATGATCTAAGTTAAATCCATGAGTAAGACTTTGATTCACTTTTAATATGCATGATCTAAGTTAGAAACCAAGTGTAAGACTTAGATTGACTTTTAATCCATGCACATGATCTAAGTTAGAAACCATACATAAGACTTTGACTGATTCATAATTCATATGCAAGATCTAACATATGTATATATGCATGATTTATAAATATCAAGATTGATCTTAATCTTAGAATGTGAATATAATTAATGGATACAATTTTATTAATATGAGTACATACAACCCATAAGAACCAATGCTATAATATTGAAATTATAAGCATGTTTTGTGATACATATTTTCATATTTTTATATATACATAAAAAATTATGTTATTGTATGTGCAAAATAAATTTAGAGCATATGAATGACCTAAAATTATCAAAACTATAAAATATATGGTCTAGATTATAATATGAATGAAAGAACTACTTTGTTTTAAAAGAAAATTAGATATTTATGATTTTAAAATTATTAATCCTATAATTTTTAAATTCTAAAAAATAATCAAAATAATCTTCGTCTTTGATTTCCAATTTAACGATTTTGATATGCAATTTTAAAATGCTTAATTTTGATTTATACAATTATATGTATATATAAGTAATTTTAAAGTACAAAGTTATAAATTCTCTAAATTGAGTATTTATGTTAATATTAAAAATTTATAATAATTAAAAACGAACAAAGATAATTAAAGAAATTATTATTCCAAAAAATTTTAAAATTTAGACAAAAGTTTACAAAGATTTGAAAAGGGCTTTAAAATTTAAATATGAATTTTTAAGTGACATTTCCTCATATGTAAAAGTCTTTATTCACATTTTTGGTTTTTACTTCTGGAAACTAGTAAGATGTTATTACGGATAGGTCTAACTTCAAATGAGACATGTAATGGCCAAGGTTCCAATAGTGTGCATATTGTTTGCTTTAGCACAATGGCCTCATAGTTTTGCTCTTCCCCAAAGGAAAAATGCATATACATTAAGAGATATTCTGAACCCTTATAATAAGCACGGCTTACTTTTCCTTATGCCATGTGGGACTAAATTCTCAGGATCACCTGAACCCTATCATCTTATAGCTCAGCATCCTCCCTTCGGGATCACCCACCAAGATTGCCCTCTAAGCTCTTTCTTTCCCACCTTAGGGAATGCACATTCCCATGTCTTAGTACCATGAGGGGATTCAACTTTGATACCAATTGTAACAATCAAAGTCCTGAAGTGTATGCGCTCAGAGATACTTATATTTTATAATTAGCCAGACTTCTTCTCCCCAAGTGATGTGAGATTTATTCTTGAGCTCCTAGAAAGTCTAGACAGTAATAATTTATAAAATGTGTCAGGATCCCTGCTAAAAAAACTTTGATTTTAAATTAACTAAAAACAAAAACCTGCATAAAGACATTTGTTTCAAATCCCTAGAGTCATATGATGACAAAACCACATTTAATGATGAAATAATATCCATATCTACCGAAAATTTGACAGAGTCTCCTCTGTATTTTGGACCATTACACATCACATGTGCGATACAAAATTACTTGATAAACACAATACATGACATGACAATTGGGAGACTCAATCTCCACTCCCATCCATCCAAATCAAACATGATTTTTAATAAAAATGTATACTCCGACAGTGGATAAGAAATCAAGGTACAACGACATTACCCAAGTTCGTCCATACATAGCCATCGCATCCAACTCAAGCACTTATGCTTACATCTAGGTCACATTGCAATTTATATTAATGTATAGTCCATAAACAATAACTAAATTGAGGTCTTGAACAAACCTTGTCATCTTTGAAATGTCCTCAATACTCCACTAAGAACTATCATCACTTTTGCTTGCTTTATTAGCACGTCAAACCTGTTGTTACTCTTTGCATCTGAGGCATTGTAAACAAAGCAATGCCTATTGCTTGTGTAGGTGATCACATTCAATAAGAAAATACAATGAAATCATGTGGTGTGAAATATCAATATCATGGCGAATCTCATAAGGTAAAACATGTACAAGGCACGTCAAATCATCAGACATTCATAGTGAATAACACATGAAAATCATAAGTCTGAACAAATCGATATCGAATCTAATCATCATGGCATGCAAGACATGAGCAACACATGGATATACATCCATCAAAAGTAATAAGAATCTGTGTCCACAACACATGGATATGCATTCATCAAAAGCAATAAGAATCTGTGTCCATATCATAATATAAATGCACATCATGATGAACAGAACACCGTCCACAATCAAGCCTTATGAGTGTCTCAACTACACTTATGCAATGAGTACTCATTCCAATATCCAGGGTCTTTAGCCTGTAGCTCGCACACCAGGTAGCTCGCCAACCTATAGGCTTGCCAACATCTGACCTCCCACTAAGGCATCACCTAATAATCCATGTCATGGGCTCCTCGTCAACACCAGAACGGGAGACTTCTTTCATCTCACATGGGAGAAGACAAACTCGTAGTGTGGACTACCCATGATCCCACCCCTACGGACATAGCTCCGTCTTACATGGGAGAAGATAGGCTCATAGTGTGGATTACCCATGATACAACCCATACAGACAATGCTTGTGATGACCCAGGTTTTTAAAACACATTTTCATAAATATTTGCAAAGGTTGGGCCTTAATTTTGAAATTTTTTTAAATACAAATAGCGGAAACATATTTTCTTTGAAATTGATTTGTCAAAAACCCGAGTGCCACCTCAAATTACTTATCATACATAGATTTTTGTATAAAATAAAATTTCTATTGAATATCAATAGAAATACTTTTATTAAAATCATGATCAATCTAGTGGTTCACATACACAGCCCTGGTAGTCATTACATACCTTGTCCAAATATTACAATCCAAATTATAAAACAATCCATACAATATTCTTCAAAGTAAATACCCTGAGTAGTTAGATGATGATTATCCTCAAGTCTTGAGCTTTCAATCTTCCTTAACTATATTTGAGATATTGTAAACATTCAAACATTTATAATATCTTAACAAGCTATGCTTGGTAAGGGATTTAAGAAATATAACTAATATATCTCAAAATCAACAGTTCTTAATATCCATGATATAAATCAATTTATACAATTGGATAACCATTTCATCCTTTACTCATCATATGAATTATATGTATATATTACATATAGATAAAACCACTGAAAATCATGAATATAGTCAATATCATCGATAATATCTTATTTCCACATTGATTTCAATATGAATACTAGGTGTTAATATATAATCATACCATATTGGGAATCATCCTCCAATACAACATCTGTAATAACTTTTACTATGCATCTCATCATGCTATAACATAAGGCATCTCATCATGACATAACATAAGCCATCTCATTATGTCATAATCAATTACATTATAATGCAAAAAATAATCAAAGGACTATCATCCTTGTAGTCTAAATCCATACAATGTGCTCGGATAACTGCTCAATACTCCACTAATACCATGGTAGAAAATACAGATCCATGTTCGTATGGAGGGAACCATGGCTGTCACAGTGGCGGCCTTCCATAATTACCCCACCCAACATTTTGCCTCTCTTTAGGCATGGTATCATCATCATAATCAGTTCAGAGAGTGAGTGGCCAAACCCTTATAACTCTCCTAGCATTGGCATCCATAGGCATAAGCTTATCTTAAAACAAAACCACAAGCCTCCATGCTTATATGGAAAATAATATTTTAACTTACAGACTGTGTGTCTGGTTATAATAGGACATGCCTATAATTTATTTCCTTAAGATTTGGGGGTCCAACTTATATATTTCAAATCTTCTCATTCTACCTATTAAGTAATTTCTACTTAATCAATCTCTTTATATGCATTTCTACTTAAGTAATTATGAAATTACTTAATCAATCACTTTGTATTCATTTCAAATCATTTGTTGATTCATAAATAATTCTAAGGAAATAATAATCAATCTATAGTTATCAGGATAAGATCATGTGTAAAATATATGTATCTTATATATTGAATATATTCTTAAGGTCCACCTACCTTTACTTTCAGCAATCCATCTTCTCATTGATCTTGATCATCATATCCTTCATGTATTTGTCAAATCATATATATACAGTCATCCCTCAACTCATTTATACTTCCTAGTCGTTCTTTTGATCATCCTTACATAGGATGATTTAGATCATCTTCGTTAAATCATATTGATCAAGGGTCTAATCTATTAATCTATATTTGAATCTAATATTTATACTACTTCAAAACATACATACAATATTATAATTCTTATTATTCTTAATCATTCAAGATCTCCTTATGGATCTTGTTTGATCTTTGATTATCTTAATTACCATTTTTATTAGGATTAAATAATTTATTATCCTTTTATGATCTTATTATTATTCAACCAGTTAATGTTTTACTAATTGAAGATAATTTATGCACTCATAATTCTAGACAGCTCCTCTTATTTTCAATTGACTAAGGTTTACTAGATAAAATCTATTCACAAAGTGGTTAATTCAATCCTCATGTAAGGAGGCGTTTAGACCTCACAAACGTCTCTAGAAGGTAGGGGAAGAGCAAGGCTCTGTTAAAGAAGCTCCTTAACTACCATGTTCAACATTTACTAGGGTGACCTTAGCTCAACCTTCATAAGGTTCCTATGAGCATTAAACCCTAAGTACTCTTGCTATTTGATTTTAATTAAATCCATGAATATTTAAAATATCATTTATGGCGTTTATTATTCTCTTAATTTGGGCCAAGGATTTATAGTCCTTATATTGTCCTACTAACTATAGCATTTACTACCATTAAGTCCATGTCCATCATTTATTGTAAATGTCCATCTATATTTCATTAATTACATTTTTCATGTATTTTACATAATAGAAAAGCATAAAGATGTAAATTTATAATTCCAATGCTCATGTTATGCTTCATAATGATCCTTTGTTTTTTATTCATTAGATTTAGGGTTTTCATCCCATCAAAGGCCTAGATCTTTATCTTTCATATTTTTGTTACATTATCTCATATAATCTCATCTCCAGATCATTGATTGATTTTTATCAAATGATCTGATCTTTCTTGATCCAACTGATCAACAAGATTTTAAGCCATTTTATCAAAATTAAGGGCATAGATCTGAATCTATCCCAAATGAGTCATATCAAGCTATTCATTTCTCATGATCTTATTATTAGATCATCATCCATACTAATTCATAGTTCTTGATCATTCGTAATCAATCTAATCAAGGAAATTATTATGTATTTTTAAGGATTTTGTTACTTTTAATGGTCAAGATATCAAGATTTGCCAAATCAGTTACATCCAATCTATTTATGCAAGTTATCACATCATTTGGTTACTAATGGATCAGAATTCTAAGCTCTGATCATGTTAGATTTGATTGATCTTGGGAATTAGTATCACATTTTGTGATTTACAGAAATTTATAGTAAATAAAACATATATTTTTATATTATATTCTACTCTTCACCAAAAATTCATAGCTTCTTTCTGATCTTCATTTGGAGTTAAAATGAGCTATGAATTAAAGTTTTAAGCTTCAAATCTATTTTGACGGTTCAGATTTGATCTGGAATGTTAGAATGCAACAAAATGGGGGCAACTTGCTTCACCGTAACAGCGAAGCAATGCACGTTGTCATCCTCCATGACTGGGCACCCGATGCTTCACACACGTGAGCACACTTGAAGGAGCGCCTAGGTCGAGTGTCATTTAGGCCGTCTCCCTGGGTGTGTCTCAGAGTCAGATCTCTGGAAATCTATTGAGATGATCTGATTTGGACAATTAGATCAACGTTTCCCTTGAACTCCCAAATCTAGACCAGCCTTCTTATGAGATTTCATATCCTAGGGTTTGTGGACCCCAGGAATCCATCCAACGGCTCAAAATCTTCAAAAAAATTACATTTTATAGGTGTTTTCCATCTAGTTCACCAGTACTGGATTCATTGAAAAAATCAAGCTGAAAAATCTAGTCCGGTGATCTCTATGCATGGAAAATTGTTGAAAAAGATAGAGGGGAATAAGGGGGTACCTACCTGAAGTGTCCAAAATCGAAGAATATAGATGGAAAATAAAAATCCATGCTAGAAAATAATTTCTGCTGCAATTACTATTTTTTGGTGATTTCACCAGTGAAATACACTTCTGATCAATCTAAAATATTGGGGCTTTTGAAGATGCAGATGATTCGAATAATATTAACGGTTAAGATCTTATTTCAATGGCTGAACATTGATGGCTAATTGAAAAACAGTACCCAGGGTGAAACCCTAGGTCCATTGGGGATGACGCGTCTATGGACCTGCCTGATAGATCTGGGGGAATATTCCCCTTCAGTGCGTCCGCAGACGCGCTTTGCAGCTGTAAAGGAAGGAGGAGAGAGAAAAGAAAGAAAAAGAAAGAGAAGGAGAAAGAGAGAGGGAAAGGTAGAGGGAGAGAGTGGAAGCTTGGGAATTTTGTGTGAATGTTAGGGGAGGTATTTATAGGCTTATTTTTGCATTATTTTAATTAAATTCTTAATTATTCTTTATTTTAAATAATTTTTTAACTTTTTTTTTATTTAATTCAAAAGAGATTCCTCTTCATGTTTATTCTTCATCATTGATATTCCCTGAACTGGCTGTCCACTAGCTCACCTAACTTTTGTGGACCCCACATAAAAGTGAATTGAACATTTTACCCCTACGGGTAAATATAAATTCACAAAAATTATGAAAAATAAGGATTTTTTCACATGAGCTCAGATTTCAATGTGCTTATAGTCATTCTAACTAGTTTTCCATGTATGATTCTAAATATCTATGTTTCAAGACTTGATTCTTTTTTTTAAAATTAATATTATTTTAAATATAATATTCCACTTCGATTTTTGTAAAAATTCCAATTAATTTCAAATAATTTCAAAAAAAAATTAGGGGTTTCACAATGCTAGTGTCTAATCATAATTATTATAAAGTCAGAGGATGAGTGGCTAACCCTGCAACCCTCCTAATATAGTATTCACCGGGTAGAAGCACCCATTATAAATCAACAAACCATGAATCAAGAATCAAAATTTGTGCATAATCATTCTTGATAAAACCAAATTGAGAGAATAATTCAATATATCAACATCACGCATCAAAAATTAGTATATAACATCCTCAAATAATCAAATCGATGCAACATAAAATGTATTACGAAGCAGTGCATAAATCATGCACAAAAGGGGTAGCAAACACATCGGCAATGCATACTAAAAAGTAATCTCATGCAAACATGGTAGGACATAAAACTCGTGCTTCAAAGTTCTCAAGTAATACATCATGATTTAACAGATCATGGAAAAATCCTCAATGTAATCACTTACCTTAGACAACGTACTACACGTCTGTGTCTCCCAGTTCATCTAAACCCATTTCTAGCGTAGTCCACCACAATTCCATCACCTAGATACACATCATGCCTAGTCATACTTTGAATCCAATTTACCTAACTTGGATTCTTAATTACACAATATTATATTTTTGTATCCCAATACATTATGCATAGGACTGTCCAATGTTTTCCAAATCATGAAATTTCAAGGTAGGGCCCACCCTAATTGGCTAATAATTCAAATTATAGTCAATTGGCCCACTTATAACAATTAATCCTTATTCTTAATTATGTCAATGCATACTTTAGAGCTATTATGCTTAGATTACATCAATCTTATGTAATTTATTATTTAAATCAACTAATCAAGCATTACTATATGAATCTCATGCATTAATTGTATTTAATTGTAATCAATCAATCCATCAGATGATTAAGGCAGTAATCTTACCTTGAACAAGTTAATCTGAATAACCTCCAACTGTTTGCTTGGTTGAATCATTCACCTATTGCCTCAACTATGCCTGATCATTAAACATCCACACTGATCTCATCAAAGATCCTCACCTAAGCACCTCAGATCATAAAACAATTTAGTAATTCTAACCAATTAATCCAATTAAGAATTCTAAATGGTTCAGATCATCAAATTGAACCCAATTCCACACCAAAATCATCGAATAATCTTAGGCATTGATTAAGATTGACTAGATCATTCACATAAATATGAGATCTAGTACACTTCACTTGGATCTTGATCTACGCATCACTAGGATCGAGATGGACGATTCAGATCTTATGATCTCATCTCACGGATCTCCAATTTGACTCACATCCACATTGGATGGTCGATGATCTCTAATCAAAGATCTAACCTTCCCATGGTGTAGATCACTTGAAGATATGCCTAGGCCGTGATTTTCCCATCATTCCGACGAGTCACTATTGTTGACTGGCCATTGCTGGAGAAGGTGACCAACGGAATCACTATCAGTGGCCCATCAAAAGGGATTATAAATCAAGGTCTGACCTTTGTTCCCTTAAAATTTGGTCGCAATCAGACGTCGTTTGATGCTGGAAAAAGCGAAGAAAAGTTGTGGGTCATAGGATTTCTAATACTTGCCAGGGTCATCTTCAACGGCATGATTCTCCCTCTTTACTTGCCTAATCGCAGTGATTCTTAAGGCCTTTTGATCGTAGGATCATGAAGAATAAATTGATAGGTTCATATCATCAATCTGATTGTCATTTTTCCCAACATGCCTACAAATATAGCCCCTAAAAAAATATCATTTCCCCCCTTTTTTCTCTGTTTCACACAGTAACTAGCAAACCCACTAGCCGATGACTACTTCTCTCTCTCTCTCTCTCTCTCTCTCTCTCTCTCTCTCTCTCTCTCTCTCTCTCTCTCTCTCTCTCTCTCTCTCTTCTTCTTCTTCTTCTTCTTCTTCCCATGTCGAGTCATAGTTGTTGATTGTCACTTAACTAGTTGGTGGGTGGGTGGGGGTTATCAAACAAAACCTCCCTTTTTTATTTTTATTTTACTTTATATTCAAAATTCAATATCTTTATCATTTGGACTTCGATTTCAACAAAACTTGTGCCGTTGGAATAGTCTTTTCGAGAAAAATTCAATTTTGGGGATTTGAATACTTGATTTGATGTTTATCCAATTTCCTACTCATAAAACTCTATTTTCAAATTTCACTCAAATTGGAATTTAAAAAATTTTAGGGATGTTACAAAGGATGTTGAGCTATAGGATGATAAGCTTCGAGTAATCTTGAGACTTTAGTTACACATCACTTGGGGAGAAGTATACTAAGCCAGTTATAAGGGTTCATCGTATCTCTCAATGTGTTAAGTGTTTTCACTATGGGGAAGATCAAAACCTTAAAGCAAATGTTCCATAATGAACAATATACTATTGGAACCTTTACTAATAATTAATATCAGAGTTGGATCCCCTCATGGTGGTGAGGCTAGGTGCACATGGTTGCTCAATGGATCCAAGAGTGGTTACACATGCGGACATGTGTTTCTTAAGGGGGGGAAGAGGGAGTCTAGAGGGTGGGCTTAGTAGGTGGTCTCAAAGGGAGGATGCGGAGTTATGGGATGGAAGGCTTTGGCAGATCTTGAGAGTTTAGTCTCACATCATCTTACAAGAAGTAAGCTAGGCTAGCCATAAGGGTGTGGAGTATCTCTTAGTCCATACGTGTTTTTTCTACATGGAAGAGCAAAACCTTGAGGCAGTTGTGCGAAAGCAGATGAAATACACACTATTGGAAGCTAGGCTATTAGAAGAGGTTAGTAGAGAGTTTGCTATTTGAACTCCATCTGATTAATGGTAGATATAGTGCATGACTTGTCTTAGACATATGTTAGCGAGGGCCTCATTTGAGATGTATATCAGTGGGGTTTTCTTAGAATTTTGGCTTACATTTATTTAGACCAATGTTTGATCAACATAGGGTATTTGTACGTTCCTTATGAGATTTCAAGTAGATATGTTTGGCCTATGTGGATTGTACTTTAAACCACATTTGATCAATGAGGTCGTGAACTTGTCTAAAACATATGTCAACAAGTATCACTTTTGTTGATGGTGTTTGAATAAAAGAACCAATGTTTTTGAAGTTTGAAAATGTATATGATTTGGTTTGAATTATAAATGCTTATGTTCATTGAAATTGAGTTGTTAATGTTATACTTTCACATGCATGTTATTAAAGTTGAACAACTTGTTAGGTAATAAGAAGGGGAGCCTTGGTGCGACGGTGGAGTTGTCATTGTGTGACATGGAGGTCATGAGTTTGAGGCGTGGAAAGAGTCTCTTGCAAAAAAGAAAGGTAAGGCTACACAGTATAGACCATTTGTGGTCTATCCCTTCCTCGAACTCCACAAACCCAGAAGCTTAGTGTACTGGGCTGCCTTTTTTCTTTTCTTTTTTAACTTGTTAATTAATAATAGCAAATTATTCATGTTTGTGTTAACTATAATACATGTATAGTTAGTTTGCTTATTGAATGCAAGTTTTTTGAGATATTTTTAAATATCTTTTTTTATAAAAGATAGAATAGAGAAAGAAGAGTGAGAGAAGAAAAAGTTAGGAGAAAAGAGAAGTTTAGATTGAAGACATTTTAGTCTAGTGTTCCTTAATTTGTTGAATTTCTGGTATAGAAAATATAATAAAAAAAGGAAACACTTATTTGTTCCTTAAAATTTTTAAAATTTTATGGGTCTAATTTTAAAATAATGCATTTACATATTTTGGGGGAGTGATATTAGTTGTTGGAGGTAGACTATGACATATAATAGCATTGCACTTATACTCTTTGCATAGCACTATTACTCGTTGTCAAAAATGAAAATGATGTTATGTTCTTTATGTAGAAGAACCTTGCACAGTGCTAATTGAGGCATGTTGTGTTTACATATTGCATACCATATATGGTCCTCACCAAATATAATAAATGTTTGCTAAATTGCTCCTAAGATCAAAACATCTTGTTCTAAATACTAGATTTGGTAAACTACAATGGTTGAGCTGAATACCATTGATAGAAGTCTTTGTAGTGCATTTTGGAGAGGTGATGGTCAATTTCAAAGAATTCACACATGTTGGGGTTAGAGATGATGAGGACATCCTATGAATTTTTTACATTGACTGGGATCCACTTTGGTGGAAAGAGGTTATATTTCTCTAGCTTGAAATACGATATTGATAGAGCTAAGATGTGAAGCCTTGGCCGATGAGGGCGGGCCAAGAGGGCTGGCAGGCTTCTAGGCAAGGTGAAAGACTGAGAGTTAGTCCCACATCGCTAGGGGGAAAGTTACTGGGCTCTTGATAAGAGTGATGAGAACTTCCCTTGCAACGAGGCCTTTTCCCTGAGCAACTGGGGAAGAACAAAACCGTGCGGGGTGTATGGGCACTCCGGCACGGACAATATCGTTGCAGGGTGTGGGCCCTCGGGCTGTTACAAGTGGTATCAGAGCCAGACCCCGACCCGGTGTGGGTGGCTAGCCGCACGTGGGCGCTCGTGTGTGGTAAGACACGTGGGGACGCGTGTCCCCTAAGGGGGAGAGGTTGTGAAGCCTTGGCCGATGAGGGCGGGCCAAGAGGGCTGGCAGGCTTCTAGGCAAGGTGAAAGACTGAGAGTTAGTCCCACATCGCTAGGGGGAAAGTTACTGGGCTCTTGATAAGAGTGATGAGAACTTCCCTTGCAACGAGGCCTTTTCCCTGAGCAACTGGGGAAGAACAAAACCGTGCGGGGTGTATGGGCACTCCGGCACGAACAATATCGTTGCAGGGTGTGGGCCCTCGGGCTGTTACATAAGAAGTTATTACAAACCTAGTTGGAAAAGGAGAATGGAGGATTCAAACGTGTGAATTTGAATTTGGTATTTTTTGAGATGCTAGTGAGATATGAATATAGAAGAGGAATGTAAGGAAAGAGCATGGGTGAATTATTGTGATGTAAGATTAAAGTTAGTAGTGGGAAAAGGCATATGAAGTTAATGGTGCCTGATAACTTAAGAGAACTGAACTATGACAAGAAGGGGAAAGTAGAAGTACAATGGGTGAGGATCTTCTTACTACAACTATTTGCTAGGATGACTTTTTGACATAGAAATGTAGTAAATTTCGTATTCCTAGAGTATATATGTTAGACTTGGAGAAACTTGAATAGCATGACTTGAGTGATGTATGTTAGCTTTTTTTATTTAAAATTTTGGAGAAGCCTCTAGAAGGACTACAAACTCCCTTGATGGGACATTTATCCTTATTCAAGTATGTCTTTGTAATGTCATGTCATGACTTGCAGTAATTTCATATCTTTGTCATTTAGTATTAGGCATTTGAACATTTTCTAGAGTTTTCCCCAATTCTTTCATAGACTTTCCCATCATTGACCAAGTGGGAATTGAGGAACATGAGGAAGCTAGAAAAATGGAGAATTGAAGCAAGAGAGGATAGATGCACTAAAGAATCAGAGAATTAAATGGGTGGCTTCATTTGGATCAGACACGAGAAATGTTTGGCCTTGTACAAGAAGTGTTGAAGAAAGAAAAGAGGAGATGCCATTTTTATGGTCCAGGTATGGACCATATCTGTTACCTTAAAAGGGTAATTATGTAAATTGAAGACAGGGTACTATTGATTCTAGTTTTTCCATTTATGAATGGAAAAAACATCCAAAGTAGAAAGGCATAAGCTAGACGGTTTGGAAATCTTGTATAAAAGATTTGTGAAGGAAGAAGGAGATTATTTAGCATTCGCTCAAAGGAAATTGATGGGACCTTTTACAGCTCTAAATATTTAAAATGAATGGACATTTTTGTCCATTATATATTTTTTGTTATATTTAGATTAACAATGTATGCTTGACATAGGGAGTAGACGCTAGGGAATTCTACAATGTCCAAGTGATGAGATAGAAACTTGCATTCCATTGGCCTCTTTGAAGCTAGGAAAAGAGTTGAAAAAGAAGACAATTGAAGAGGTGTCAGAAGATCGAAAAAGAAGACAATTGAAGAGGTGTCAGAAGGTCAAGATCTACTTGATGAATTAATTGCAACTAAGCAAAAGATACGCTAGTTTCCAAATTCCACAAGTGTAGCTTTTGTCTTTTAGACACAAAGAAAGCTAATTCTCTATGTTTGTTGCAAATTGTGGAATTGGAAGAGAATATTAGCTACCATCAAAGGAAGCATGGAGATGAACTAAGCTACATGATGCTAGCTCACAAAAACAAAAAGAAAGAAATGGAGAATAAATTTTTTAAAAAAGACTAAATAATAGAAGAAGGAAAAGGGAGAAAAAGAAAAGAAGAAGAAGAGAATTTGATGAAGAAGAAAGTAATGATAGACTCCCTTGTCCTAAAACTAGAATTGGAGAAGAATGAGGATATTAGATATATCATGTCTAACAATAGCATTCAAGAATGGGGTATTAGTGCCTTGGGCATTATTAATGCTCAGGGCCTTGTGATAGGGAATTAGAATGATCAAATAGAAAAGTTTGAGCAGAATGAGGATGATTTATTGAAGTAGAAGGATGAAAAAGTGATCAAGATATATGTACAAGAGTGAGAGAGTTGCAAAAACAAAGTATTGGTAAAGAAAAAGAAGAAGAAGTCAATGAAGAATCTCAAAACATCATAGATGACCTGATGGAGGAGAGAGTCAAGCTATCTAAGATTCAAGACCATCATCACTCCAAGGAAACAGATTGAACTAGGTCTTGAAGATGGTGAGTTGGTAGAGAAAGAATTAAAGATATCAGAGGAAGCAATTCTTGAATCACTATTAGATAAGAAGAATATATCAATGGAGTTGGGCTTAGGCAAAAGAAAGCATGTGATTGAAGTGGAGCATGATGATGACTCAGTGGATGAAGCAATAAACTATTTTGTATTTCACAAGAGAGAATGAATGCAAGTGGCTTTCTTCACCAGAATTATTTTTATTTATGTTATATTTTTGTATGAGAAAACAATAAACACTCGTGAATGGAATGTACTATTTTGTTGATAAGATCAATGCTGTTTGAACTAGTTCATTATTGCAATTGTGTGAAAATGAAATATAGTCAATGGTGTGGATTAATGTAATCTATTTGAATAAAAATATGTCATAAATAAAAATTATACTAGTAAAGAAAGGTAACTTAACATTAAAATATGACGTTCTATGCAAAAGGATGTACAAGATTAAAATATCTTTTAGAAATAATATTTTAGAGTAATTTTTAAATAAGTTAGCACATCATTTGCCATATGGAAGATCTAGCACAAAAAAGGTCTTTTTTGTAAAGAGAAAAAGACTTTTTGGAAAGATTAATTAGCACAATACTAAAATTTACAACATCCTTTTAAATTTAAATACCCAACAAATAAAGACAACCTAACTTGTTCAAAAGATGTTTCCATTTATTTATATTAACCTAATACCAAAACAAATAGCATGGGACTAGTCCCAACAATGTGTTTCCAAAGACTATGATTTTTTAGGTTCAAAGAATGTTTTGTCAACTTAAAATTTTGCAATCCTAGTTAAAGTAGCATAACACTATTTGTGTCAAGGAAGATCAAACAAATTTAAAAAAATATTCTAGTAACTTGCTTTGCTCCACTGAAATTTCAACAGCGTAGGACTGTGTGTCCATTTGTGCTTGTCAAGAATAAAGGCAATTGCAACATCCTTTTAATTTTAAAATTAAAATTTTTTTTTTAGAGAGTTGAGAAAAATGGCTGGAGAGAAGAGAAAGGGAGTCTCTTTGGGAGAAGTTAGTACCTCCTAGAGATTAAGAAACATAAAGGAGAGGAACAATCCAAAAGGAAGGGGAAAAAGCTTTAGGGGAACAAGAAGCAAGATCAATAGGACTTCCCATCATGCAACAATAGAGCAAGATACTTCCTATGAATCCATGCATGTGGTATGAAGGATCAAGCTTGTGAAAGGCACCTAATCCTAATCTTGCAAATGAAGCAAGGAGGACTACTCAGGTAATCTCCCATGAAATCCAAGATTCAATTTGTGTAAATTCTAATTTTGCATGATTTGTTTTGAAAAATAATGCATAGACATGGATTTTCTCACAAGTAATGTTTGTTATGCACTAAATAATTTAAATCTAGGAAGCATGGATAAAATTAATTTGGCACTACTTATTTTGACCTTGCAAAAAACATATAAGTAGTGTTACGTAATAGAAGATTATGCCTTCCATTTGCTGATGATGGAAATGCTTAGTTTTGTAAAGAGTAAAGATTTTTCATAGCCTTCAAGGTAGGCTCAAATGTACTAAGTACTACTAAAAGGTTCCAAAACTTTGCTTCACGGAATCAAGTTTGGTCAATATGTGTAGATGGTGCTTTATAGACTTGATAAGATGTGTGCATTAGCTTTTACAGAGAGATTATGGAAGGAAACAAGTAGCCTGTATATTGTTAACATGGTATACAATTACTCCTTTGAATATACATGTCATGTAATGACCCAAAATTTTAAGTCCTATTTATTTTAGAAAATAATTGGATTGGACAAGTTGAAGTGGGAATTTGTTAGAAAATATACTCATAACTGATTTTACTCAAAAAATGGAATCCAACAATGCAAAGAACATTGAAAACAGAGTTCAAATGAAAAGGTTATGGGCATTTGAAGTTTAAGGGAATTTTAGCAATTTCTTAAATAATATGAAAATACATTTCAAAATTGAAAAAGAATAAAAAAAAGTAGGGGGCTGTTTTGATACTGACACCCCCTCCATCTCCGCATCTATGCCAGAAAGATGGCAAGCACCACCCTTTCTTCGATCTCCTTCTATGGTGCTGAGGGAAACGATTGCACTACTATGAGGGCAACATCACCCTCACCGGTTATAAATACCCATCTCCCCCTCTCTCCCCCATCGCACTTCTCCTCTTCCTCTAGCTACCTATTCTCCATTTTTTCTGGCAACAATGAACATGGTCTTTGTGTAGATCTTGACAATGGTCACCAAAATGGCGGTGGATCGAAGATCAAACACCACTATTGGATTCATTATGAAAAGAGGATCAAAATGCCTCTAATTATGTTCCAATCATAGTAGATTTTATGAGTGATTGAATAAAGGTTCTAAATCTGGTCACTTTGGATTTTTCAGTGACAGTCCAATAGAAAAATCCACATTTTCTAGCATCAAGTGAATGCAAATTGATGCCAAACTTAATGGAAATGAAGGGAAGAGCCTGATCTACATACCCTTTTCATTAGGGATCAATCCAATAAGAAAATCATCACAGGCAACAACGGCGCCAGTCACCTTCTCCGGTGATGGCCAACACCATCAGTGACTTCGTTTTTTCGTGTTCTACATCAATAATTTCAATCTCAACCCTTAAATCAATTTGAAACACAAAATCTCTAATTTTGAGGGTTATATAAGTTTGATTTATGATCGAAAAGGTCTGTTGGATTCGTCTTGATGATGCAAACCCAACTATATAATAAATTTTAAAATCAAAGAATAATTTTAACTGATTATTTCATAAAAACTATGAAATTCTCATAAATATGTAAGATCAAAGATGATCAGACCTTAAGAAGTGATCCATTGGATAACTTAAAAGATCTATATACCTAGATTTACCTTGAATTGAGGATATTCATCCTTGGATTACAAATCTAACCATTAATGGATAGGATCGAAGTCTAGATCGATAATCTAGGGCATTGATCTATGAATTTAATTGATGATCAATAAAGATTGGGAAATAATACTCGGATTTTTGCTCTTAAATTATACCCAAGAGCCCACAAACACATTAAAGGAGATCTAGGATTTGAATTGAAGAAAAATACGAACAAAGTGACATCCTTGAGGTAAGTAGTTTGATGCTACTAAGTTTTCAAATGCATTCGAAAATTTAAATGATTTACTTGAATCTATTTCCATGTTTAATATGCTTTTGGAAATGATATTGAGATATGATATTCTGAGCATTTGAATTGTTCTTGTGATTCATGATCTTGATTTAAAATGCTATTGCTTACATCTTTCATGGACAATTTTATATGTGCATTGCTTGCATGTTTGGAAACAAGTTGCATAAATTGCACTACCTATGATGATTGAGATTTGGAGTATATGTATATGTATGTATGTATGTATGTATGTATGTATGTATGTATGTATGTATGTATGTATGTATGTATGTATATATATATATATCTTTTTTGGGCTAATGAGCTTGGTGGGCATTATGCTAAGAGGTTGTTAGCATGGGTTAGCCTCTTGGCCTCTAACCACAAAGGTGATAGGTATCATTGCCCAAAGTGGCACTTGTCCCTTCCTCGACTACTATAGTGAAGGGACAACCAATGGAGGTTCACGGCACCCTTTTCAAATATGTATCCACAGTTGACTATGGAAGTTGTGGTGGTTGGTCTCTTGATACCAAAGACACACAATTTCAGATAGGTCTTGTCGTGAGCATAGTGAGCCCTATGATTTCTATTTTGTATTACCAAATTGCATTGAGATGGTCCTTGGATGATTACTCATGATCAGTCGGCTTGATGTGTTCTTTGAGAAACCCACATACATGATATCTGCTGTAGGATTGAGATTCTAGTATCCGGTATGACCAAGCACTATTTTAAGATTTTTGTAATGTTTATATTATTGACTGATGGATTTTAATGGAAAATTTCATTATTTGAAAATATACAAATGAGTAAAATGAGTTATGCATGAATAACCATGTTTACACAAAAGGAAATTGCACAATTTTGTTGCCTAAAAAATCCTCCTTGAAATTATGCATATTGCATGCCGTGTTTTCAAATTAGTAGTATCAGATTACCTACTGAGTATGTTAAATACTTAACCAAATGCATTATTTTTATAAATTAGCTCCAGTGGGATTAGACGAAGCATTAGGAAATGTTAGTATTACAATCAAGTGAGTGAAGATAAAGACAAGTATGAATGTAAGTATATGACTTATCCTTTGGACATGTATATGTAATTATTGTAGTTGGACTGGGAGCTATGACTAGTTAGATTTGGGATGCACATATGATCGTCTTAGTTTTAAAAAGTATTTTGTTCTCTTTGAAGTAAATTACACTCGGGGTTTTCAAAATGAATTTAAAATAAGATATTTTTCCATTGCATTGCATTGTTTTTATAAAAGTATTTTCTAATAAGGATCGATCTTGCATTAGGAATTAGTTTGCATTTAAAAATGCATATGAAAACCTGGGTTGTCATATGTTAAGAGGAGTTAGATTTGGTGGTCGAAAGATAATCCCATTAACAAAGAGAAGATCTAGGAGTTTTTGGAGTATGCAAGAACAAAATTTGAATCAGATGTGTTTACTCCATGTTTATGAAGCAGTTGATCCCGTATTAGTATAAAGAGGGTAATGGTCTAGATCTCTTATCTTGATAACAGTGCATGCTTTAGAGGAAGAAGATGAGGAATGAGAGAACAACAAAAGATAAATAGATTGAGAGCTAGGCTGGGAGAGACTGTCCATCTCAATGAAGAAGATATGAAAAGTATGAAGCATACTTAGCAAAATTGTTCTTGTGGCATTGATGGTTTATCTTTGCTCACATATAGAACTCAATGAGTTTTGATTTAGTGGCCTACATCAAAGATTTGGATGGGGTAAATGAGTATGCTTGGGGAGATGCAACATATGCATTCTTAATCTATGAGTTGGGTCAAACTTCTAGCAAAGCCTTTGTGTCCTCTTGTGGTATGCTCTTCTTACTAAAGTTTCTATAGATTTACCTTACCTCTCATTCTAACAAATATTGTTGGACTATAATAAGCTTGGTTTTTTGAACATTTGCTTGAATTGAGACCACTTTTAGTTAACAACTCCAAGACATTTCCTTTGGCTTGCAAGTAGAATGTTAATAACTGCATTAGGCTAAAATACACAAACCTCAATGAATGGAGTGTAATTGATTCTTAGTGTTTAGTAGTAAGCTCATGTAACTCTTTTAGAGCTTTTAAAATGTTAGATTCATAAGTGATTGGCTTTGACCTTGAGCTGCACATTGATTAGAATCCCAAGGAAGGAAGTGTATGGGAAAATAGCACATATTTCAAAGATGCCAAGGAGCTATGTGCTAGAAGAAAAGTTCCAGTATTATGGATGTTATGACCATCTTCATGGGTGGGAGCGTGATAAAGAAGTACAAACCCACATATTCTCAAGTCACTCATATAGCTCCTATGAAAGACATAAGTTCATTGGATCAAGCTACTATTGCTTTGCTAGAAAGAGATGGTGTGCTATACTCATGCCATGTGGATGTCTCTGTTGGATATGAGAGACACCGATAGCAAGAACTCATGGGTTCATTGACTAATAAGGTAATCAATTAGAATCTTGCTCTTCTAAGAAATGGGTGATGTGACAATGAACTCATCTTCCTTTTTTCTTTGAAGTGGGGCTTGTTAGCACAAGAATCTTATAAGGTGTGTACCCAAGTATTATGGATGTTATGACCATCTTCATGGGTGGGAGTGTGATAAAGAAGTACAAACCCACATATTCTCAAGTCACTCTTGTAGTTCCTATGAAAGACATAAGTGCATTGGATCAAGCTACTATTGCTTTGCTGGAAAGAGATGGTGTGCTATACTCATGCCATGTGGATGTCTCTGTTGGATATGAGAGATACCGATAGCAAGAACTCATGGGTTCGTTGACTAATAAGGTAATCAATCAGAATCTTGCTCCTCCAAGAAATGGGTGATGTGACAATGAACTCATCTTCCTTCTTTTTTCTTTGAAGTGGGGCTTGTTAGCACAAGAATCTTATAAGGTGTGTACCCAAAAGGCCATAGTTCCTTGATACAAATTCCAAACCTAAGAAGCCCAGTACCTACTACTACTACCATGATCCAATATGTGTCTATGATCCTAGATCCTTTCCATATGTGTTCTAGCCTTCCTCTACCTAATGAGTTTAATGTGCTAAGAAAAGTCATCATTCCGGTATTCATTTTTGCAAATTGAACTAAATGAACTTTGTTAATGAAGGTTTGTAGGGAAGATATAGAGATGTTTGGTGCATTGAACTCTACAAATGATACATATACATTGCAAATTATGCTTTAAATGACATAGTTGTTCAAGCATTGTATTCTTTTATACGTTCCATTCTTTTCCAAGTGAAATGATGAACTTGTGATGTAGGATAAACATGGTTTTATTAATCAATTGGTGAAATCAATGGAGATGTTATTGATCTAGAAAAGAGGAACATTGAGATGGAAGAAGAAATAGAATAATTGAAAGCAATGTTAAAGGATATAAATAAAAGAATTGATGAACTCATGGAAGAAAAGAAAAAGAAACTAATGGTAGTAGTAGAAGAAGAAACTGAAAAAGAAGCTAAGGGCATTGCTGCTAATGTTAAGGAAAGTGAAAAAGACTCCGGTGACTCAAATGCTAATCTTCGGAGGATGATTGAAGATGAACCAAACAAAGTGGCTTGTGAAAAGGAAGAATGAAAAATGGAAATCCATTCAAAGGAAAAGATTGAGCAGGCTCCTTGAAAGCATGTTGCTTCCACTTCCCACACTATAAATTCTTTGGTGAAAAAGGGAAAGAAGAAATTAGAGGAATATATACCTTTTTGTGTATCTTTGAAAGGCTATGTACTACCACCATATAGGTGATATTTTCAAATGTAATGAAACATTTTTACTAAATGAATAAAATTATCCTCTTTTTTAAAGATTTTTTATGAATTTGAAAAATATAAGTAGTAAAAATGTTTTGGAGGAATAATCTAGTGTGACTTTATTAACATGGGCATGATACCAAATGATTTTCTTCTAAAAAGATATTGATGTGTAATACATTAGTTTGTATTATGCTAAATAAAGCATTATAGTGCATATTATTTCAACCTAAATGAAACAACTCAACTATGGTAGCAAAGTGTTATCCTAGTTACTCGTAAACAAATAGGAACAAAACATGCAATATTTACAAGGGGTTGATTCATGTTCACAAATGATCACCAAGTTAAGAAATTAGCAGTGCTGGAATCTTTAACACAACATTGAATGAAAACCCAAAAAGAGGTTTCCAATTATATGATGTTTTACCTAGAATGACTACATATCTTGCACAAAATTTGAATTATTTATGTAGAGTCCAAGATAAGATTAGTAGTGGTAAGTTACCCTGGTAAAAATTTATTATAAATAAAAGTATTTATTGTGTCATCAAGTGATGTCACTCTTTAAAAATCTTGGAAAAGAGGTATTCTTTTATGAATGTTTGGATCATGGATTGGGAAATCAATTGCTCCTATGGAATTGATTATACCAAATATTTGAAAGATATCAAAATCAACTAGTAGTTTCTCAAGCTTGTATTTCAGCGTTGGGACTTCAAATCTGGCACTTAAGGAGTATCTCCAACAGTGGAAGAATCTGCATCCTAGATAAATAACACAAATTTTAGGGATATAGTTAGCTTGGAGAAGAAGAAGAAGGAATATAAAATGGAACTAGCAAGATTACAAATGGTTGACAAGGTTTAAAGATGGAGAAAGATGGATGTGTGAGGATTACTAGGCAATATAGAAAAATTAAGCTGCTAGTGGGTTTTCTAAAAAATTTATAGTACTAAGCCAATGATAGGAATGGTGATAGACATAATTGTGGGAGGATGGAATGGTAGCAGATTAGAAGAAAGGAAAAAGAGAGAAAAGTGAATACCACTCAATAGAATAATATGAAATGTACATCAAGAACATGTTTGGCTTGCCAACCTTGAGTGAGGAGATCAAAGAATCAAAGAAAAGAGAATTAAGATTGGTTGAAGAATTAAAGTGAAAGAGAGGTGAATGAGTACAACCAACATGTTGAGTCTTTTAATTATGATGATGTTATTAGTTTGAAAAGTCATAAAAAGAGTTCATAAATTTTGAATGTCATACTCCTTTGGTAATTCAATGGAAATGTCCAAATTGAATGATTGAAAGTGCAAAAAATCAATGGGTAAAGGAAAGGTGTGTAGCATAGAACAAAATTTTAATACATATTCTTATGTCACATAAAATAATATTGTCTCTATTTTTCTTCTTATTTTTTAATCTATTTTTGCCCCAATGCCTTAAAAGATTTTTTGGTCTTGCAATTCTTACCCATGGAGGTCTTTAAAGACTTTTTCCCATGCCCTGATCTTTTTATCCAGGTTTGTGAAATAAACAAATGATGTAATCAAATAAAAAGAAATAATATAGTGAAAAAACAACTAAAATTTTCATTAGGTTTTAGGCCACACTTGAAACTCCAAGTTGCCTATGTTCTTGTGAAGCAGAATCATGCACTAATATAGTTTTTTTTTTTTTTTTTTTCCTTCTTTCTTTCTTTCTTCTTCTTCTTCTTTTTTTGCCCTTTCTCTATTTTTAAGCACAAAAGTGGTGAAGTGAAGAACAAAAAATGCATACATCATTGATAAAACTTTTTTTAGCTGATCTATGTTGACAAATCCAAAAACCTCCTTTCCATCATCCATTCCTACGAGTATGACATTTTCTTACAAAATTTCCTTGACTACAATGGATCCTTCCTATACAACATGAAATTAACCATCACATCATGAGGATTCACCATTCATAGTACTAGATCCCGTAATTAAATTCCTCTCAGTCTCACCTTATTATTGAAAGACTACATGTTTCTCTTCTAGTAAATTTGTACCTAGTCATATACTTTTGTTATCTTCCTTCAATGAGACACAAGTGATCATATTGGCTCTTCAATCAGCTAGCCTTGGTAATATTTCCTTCGATGACTACTAAAGTGATGGAGTTTGCATCTCTATAGGCAAGAATGCTTCCATTCCATACACTAATGAATATGGGGTAGCTCTAGTGGAAGCTCTCACTGTTGTTCGATAACCCCATTAAGCTTCTCACAACTTGAAAGCCCATTCTCTACCCTCATCAATGGTCTTACTAAGGATTTAAATTTAGCTTTTTTTTGTTGCTTCAACGATCTTGTTTGTTTATGATTGGTAGGGTGAAGAGAAATGTCACTTAATTTTGTAGTTAGAACTTATCTTATCGACTTCTCCTTTGAAATGAGACAAGTTGTCCAAAACTATTTCATAAGGTACCCCATTTTTTAAAATGATGTTACATTTAATGAAGTAGCATAAGGATTTAAAAGAAGCAACTTTTGCACATTTTGTTAAGTAATCAATGGTGAACAATGTATACTAATGACCATTGGAAGCTTTCGAATTGATTTTACCAATGACTTCAATTCCCCCTACCAAAATAAGCTATGGTGTTGACATTGCATGTAGTTCTTCGAGAGGAATATGGATTATTTTGGTGTGAATTTAACATGTTTTACACCGAAGAACATACTCTCCATAGTGTTTCTCTATGTCATGTTAATAGGAGCCTTGGTGAATGACTTCTCTAACCAAGAATTCCCAGTCATGTGAGGCCCTACTTCCATTGAATGCAACTCTTCAATTATTCTTAGTTTGTCATCGTTTGAAACACATCTTGCTAGACTACCATCCCATTTCTTTCCACACAACATACCATAAAAAATTATTGATTGTGCAAATTGATTATAAATCCATATTCTAACTCTTGCTAGAGTACAGAAACGGTATTCTCTTCTACTCATGTAATACTAGATGGGACAAAACCATGTACTTGAGGGAGGATTATTTACAACAACTTCTACTGAGCAAATGAAAGCATGTTCCATTCTTCTTTCATTTTGGATGGGGCCTTATGATTATGTCACTTAGTTTTTTGGAAACAATAGCAGATAAAGCATCATACTTGTTGTTTCCTCAACATAAGAAATTAAAGGTTATTTCTTCAAATTTATTGACAATTTCTATGAGAAATGTCTAGTATGGGATCAATTTTTCCTCTTTTAGCCTCCAAGTCTTTATTTACCTGAAAAAACATGATCTTAGAATCCTCATAATCATCTCAGATCTTCACCTCTAGAGCCAAAGCATCCTTGAGTCTTGTAATACAAGCTTCATATTTTTCCATGTTATTAGTACAACAAAATGCTATTGAGGTTTCGATCAAAACATGTACACCATGAGGTGAAATCAAATGAACTACCAATTCTTTCCCAATTGGGTTTGAGCCATGGAAATATAAAGACCATCTTCCATTTGCTTGTTTTATTCTCATGATATCCCATTCAAAAATTGATTATGAATGGTGATAGCATAATCAACGGCATGATTATCTTAATAGCTTTTTAGCAAACAAAGTGTAGATCAAACTCTTATAAGCATTAAGGCCCATCTAGAGATCTTGCCTAAAATTTTACTCTTTTAGAATATTCACTTAATAAAATATATTTTTGAGATAAAATGGACCTTGTGTGTGAGCATAAAAAGCAACAAGAAGACAAGTCTTCTCCATTGGAGAATAGCACGTTTCATAATCTAACAACTTGCTTAGAAAATAGACATCTCGCTCACACTTCTTTTCATATTGTTGTGTTAACAAATAGCCCATAGTTTCTTTATTGATATTCAAGAGCAACAACAATGGCCTTCCTTCAATGGGTGGCCCTAATATTGTAGGTTTCAGAAGATATTCTTTTACAACATTCAAAGCTTCCTAACACTTTTCTGTCCACTCTACAGAACTATCTTTTCTAAACACTTTGGTGATTGGTTTGGACTTTGTGGATACTTATCAACAAATCCACTCAATTATTGTAGTTGACCAAATTCTGATCACAATGTTGGAATTTACTAAATTGCCCTAGTTTTAGCTAGATCTACCTCAATAGCTCTCCAACTCACCAAAATCCCAACAGCTTTCCAAAAACACATTTTTGTGGATTTAGATGTAGTTGATACTTCAAAAATCTTTGAAAAATTTGAATGTAAATTTTTTATTTTTTATTTGATAATCATATCATCCACATAAATCCCTATTTTCCCATATCACATATCATGAAGCAATGCATTGCTAGCATGCTAGTATGTTGATCATGCGTTCTTCAAATAGAATAGTATGACTTTGTATTGATACACATCCCATAGTGTAGTCAAGGCAATAAGTGATTTGTTAGACTTCTCCATAATTGTCTAGTTGTAACAAAAAACCCATCAATAAATGATAGCAAAGCTTGACTCATGGAATTGTTAACCAAAATATCAATGTTTGGGAGAGGGAAGTTATCCTTTGGACTTGTATTGTTCAAATCTCTATAGTCAACATAGATTCTCTCTCTTTCATCCTTCTTCATCAATGGAACTACACTTGGCCACCCAATCAGAGTAAGGGCATGCCTCAATGAATCTTGTGTCCAACAACTTCATAATCTCTAATTTCACCTTCTCTACCATATTGAGCTTCATAGGTCGTAGCTTTTGTTTAACATGCTTAACTCCTTTGATTAGTGAGAGTTTATAAGTGACAGTCAATGGGTCAAGACTTGGCATGTCTGAGTACTTCCATGCAAACAATTCTTGAAAATCCTACCTAGAGCTTTCAATTCCATGCATTCATTAAGAGCTAGTGATTTCCTAAATTTGATCTCTTTCTTATTGTTTTTGTGCCAATATTAATCAAATCAAAGTCTCCTTTAGCTGGTTGTACTAGGTGCTATCTCGAGTAAGAAATTATTTTTAGCATTTCAAAGGTAGATTGCTCAAAGGGAACATCTTCATCCTCAGAAATAAAAGAGTATGTGGTATACACTAATGAGAATCATGAGGATCAATGAATATGAATTGAGGGAAATGATGGGTAGTAAACTTTGAATGACCAAAAATTGATCCAAACTCCAATTTTTGAGTGGTTTCAACAAGGTATGAACAGTAAGAGGTTGTAGGGCAATATTATTTGAAGCTATAACAACTAAAAAGTCTGTTTCCATGATGCAATCCTCAGCTACACATGCCAAGGAACCATCATCCCTTCAAAAAACATGAGGAGGGGTATATTTGACATTCTCATCATCTTTTATTGATACTACCAATAAAAAAAAATCTCAAATCCTTGAAGCACTTGCTTAGCCTTTCTATCGAACCAAGGCTCTGAAAACTTTTAAAGTAGAATTAACTTCCTTCCTTCACAAATCGTCCATTTAATGTTGGTATTTAAGGTCTCAAATCATCTTCCATTACATTGTCTATTTAGGGTTGTTCATCTCATTCAGCTCATAACCCAAATTATAAACACCGATAGTTTGCCCATCAGTAGAAAATTCTATTCTTTCTTCCTTTCTCTTCCCAAAGCCATTCCTAGTAAGTAATTCATATCCTTGAAATTTTTTTATACTTCCATATTAGTCATACAAGGTAAGGGGATACTTTTCTTTGAACAATCAACAATTATGATAGGTGAAGGATCCAATGAAAAGCCATGTAATTGGTATGAATAGGGACTAAAGTATTGATGGAGGCTTCAACCATTGCTACATACCCAAAAATTTTAGCCACCTTGATGCAATGCTCCCCTTGATAGGGAACTTCAAATTTTGGTGCAAAGATGAGGTTGCCACTTTGTTAGCTTGCAACTAGGGTTGCTTAGAAGCAAAGTGAATGATGATTCAATATTAAGAATTTGGGATGGTATTCTAGAAAATCTCAAACCAACTATCACCTCCATGTCCAATAACCCCAAAATATTCCTTCAAGTGGAGTTGTGAGCCATGATTGATTGATTCCTGGGTTTAAAGTGAGAGTGACTAACCCTAATAGCCTAAGCCATAATTCAGAGTTGATTCAATGCTATTCAAGACTCCCTAAATCTCTTTGCCATGGCTCACCATAATAAGATGAAATGTTTTTTTTGTGGCCATACCCTCCAGTGGTAAATCCTTATCTTGAAACTAATTTGAGGAAGCTACATGTACTATGCTCACCAATTCAGACAACTTCTCTAGTGTGATATCTGTTAAGTGTTCAATTTCGGCCGAAATACCCTTAATTTAGCATCTAATTAGATCATTTAAGTAATCAATCTTGAGATCTTACATAAAATTTTGCATTTTAGCTCTAATTGGCCATCTAACCATTGAATTGAAAATGTTAACAGTTAGATGATCATCAAAGCTAATCAGAGGAGTAATGAATGGTTTAGATAATTCTAATTTGGTCCTCTGTATTGCAGATCAATTAGATCAGATTGTATGATCTTGACAAATGGATTAGATTAAGATGAGGAAGCTTCTTGGAAAGAGAGGAATTTGAAGATCATCAGGAAACTTAGATGGATAAGGAAGAAGAAGAGGAGTTTGAATCAAAATCAAACTCCTCTAGAAGATCTATAAAAAGGGAATAACTTTGAAGAACTAGGAGTTTTGTAAGGTTGGTAAGGCTAAAAGTTGGAAGGCTGGGAGGTTGGATCTCTTCTCCTCTTCTCTCTCTCACGTTTGCCTCTTTTCTCTACCTCTCACTTTCTCTCTCTTTTCTCTCTGTCACTTCTCCCTTCTCTCTCTTTCTCTCTCTCTCTCTCTCTCTCTCTCTCTCTCTCTCTCTCTATATATATATATATATATATATATACACACACACACATCTTTTCTCTCCTTCTATTCTCTCCTTTCCCCCCAGCTCTCTCATTCTTTCACACTCTCTCCCTCCATTACCGCTCCACCCCAGTTGACACCACCTCATCTCTCCCTCATTCTCTCTTTGCTCTAGCTCTAGCTCTCCCTCACCCCTCTTTTTCTTTTCTTGTCTCTACATCTCTCTCTTCTTCACTGCCCCAACATAGTAGTCTGCCTCCTCCCTTCACTGTAGACCTTAACTCCAAGGAAGCATATAGCTCTTCTTCTTCCCTCTATCTCTCACCTCTGTCTTCCTCTCTACTACACACCCGCAAAACCCTGTCTGCACCACTCCTCATCTCTACCCAACTTCACCAATCACCCATCTTTTTCCCTCTGCTCCTCTTTCTCTATCTCTCCCTTATCTTTTGTTCGCTAACTCACTCACACACACTCTCTCTTTGGTCTTCCCTTCATTAATCCCTCTTCTCTCAGGTCTCTCTCACTCGTGTCTGTTCTCTCTTCACCGACTAGCATCCAAACGCTGGATTGCCCACTGTCACATCCCTCTGCTTCACTGGCAGGCCGCCAATCCACTGGTCGGCCCCTTCCATTGCCTCTCTCTCGAGCCAATTGCACTCGACATAGAGGAACCCAGCACCGCATAGACTGGCCAGAGTTGACTCTTCCTTTGTTTCTCTTTCTCGCACTAGATAAGCCCAATTTCTTTGTCTGTCATTCAATGCTCAACCCAAGGGAGGAAACTTGACACAGGTTTCCTCCATCTTCCCTTTCCCCTACTCTTCTTCCCTCTTCTCTTCCTCTTCCTCTTCTTCTCTTCTCCCCCTATTCACTATTTTCCACCTTCGTCAGGTTTGCTTTCTAAGTTTCCATTTTAAAACAGAAAATTGGATAAATTCTAATTTTACCCTTAGAACAAAAATTAAAATTCCATTGTAATCTTGTACCTATTTTAATTGCAATTTTGCTTTTTCTTTGTTTTGCTTATCCAGGGACAGTGCAATCCAATACTGGGTATTTAGTTTCATTTTTTTTAATTGAAATTTTTTGTAATTTGCATCATTTAAATATATCTAAATTCTCATTTTACTGTTATTTTATTTTTGTTATTTTTTATTTTTAGTCAATAAATTTTATTTAAACTCCATATTTTTTAAGTCAAGTCCTCCTGGGATCAACTCATACTTGCATCAACTATACTACAATAGCCAGTGCACTTACGGTAAAACAATCAACAATGTTAGAAGTCACAACAATGTTTATTAACCCCTCAATTACAACTTTTTAATGCTTCATGGAAGCCACTAGCAAAATTCAAATGAAAATTCTAGCATATTGTCATTTCAACTACTTAATGATATGATGATATTCATCTTCCGAAAAGGTCAAGCTCAATTTTATTTTCATTCTAGCCCCTCCATCTACTTATGGTGGGTTGGGTTCTATCACTAATTGTGTGCACTCAATTGTTCCTTTGTAGCATAGTTTGGCATATAAGATTTCAGAGCATGTTGCTGCTTGTAATGGTTCATATAACTTAGGTGTGATTGAACTAGAACGGTGACCAAATACATCAAAATTTTCTAGGATAGATATTACATTGGGTGAATTAACCAGACCTTTTTCAGATAGTAATAGGAGTTTTAACACTACTACACAGGATACTTTATTGACTTCTATCGAATTGACTATAAAAATGGATAAGAAAAGAAGTTAGTTAAGAAATGACTTTAAAAGTCATGACTTCTAAAATTGGTTACAAAACGACTTTAAAAGTTCTTATTCTTTTCCCTTTTATTTACATTGCAATCACTACATGTACTTTTTCATGCATTCAATGTACCATCTGCTACATTGTTTTTGTAATCTTTATACACATGAAAAAGAAACATATATTCACTTACATGTAGGGCATAAACCTTCTAAATTCATCATCCATCAACATCTATCTTGAAAAGACTTGATAAAAGAAACCACAACCCATTCATTGCAACCTCCTATTCACTTCATTTATAAGTCTATACACATACCCATTTATTTTCACACTCCAAGTTTCCCTCATTCATAGTTCTCATAAAATATGTATACTTCAATGAAAATAATGAAAACTAGAAGAACACATGCATATTAAGGAAATGCAACCTCCACATTTACTTTATTTACAAGTCCATATACACATACCCATTTACTTCCACACTCAAAGTTCCCTTATTTATCGATCCCATAATATACATATATATATATATTTTTTAATGAAAATTAATAATGAAAACTAGAAGAATACATGCATATAAATTAAAATTCAACCTTCACATTCACTTAATTTACAAGTCCATACACACATACTCCTCATTCATCCCATAATATATATATATATATATATATGTCAATGAAAATAATAAAAACTAGGAGAACACATGTATATCAATAAAAAGAATTCTTTATTATATATAACTTAATGTTCATTCATGTGCTCCAATTGTTCTACTTGAAACTCATTACATACTCAGCTCATTTGCTTTATATTTTGTTAAAGTTTGTTTTGGAGTAACTATTCTTGTTTGCCTATTTAATAAGCACAATAGTCTGCAATACAACATATGTAATTCAATTGGCACATTCTTTTAAGCTAAAATCCATAAAAAATTGTGAAAAAAATATAAGATTATTACTAATAAAAAAGTGTCATACCTTTCTTAATTGGGACACACCAACACCATTGAGTATTAGGATCCTTATGTATCTCAATACATAGTACCCTCACTCCTACTCAGACTTGTTTAGGGCACTGTGCAACAAGAAAAACAAAAGGGATTAATAACTATTATTTGTAATATTGTAAGTTTAATTAACTATAAAATAGAGTAATTAACTATTTTTAATACCTTAATATTCTTTCAAATTAGTTTCAGCGGTTGTACAGTCTCAGTCACATTAGCCCATGTTAACCATATTCTACATATTTATACTTCAAATACAATAGATACAAATAAAATATACTTATCTATATATAATACATGAAAATATTAAAAGCTTACTTATTTATAATAAGTTGTGATTAAAGTTTACAATCCTTGAGTATATAATAAGTTGGCATGAAAACAAAAAAATTAAAACTTACACCCTATTGTAGGGAATCATTAAGTCCTATCACTTGGAACACTAGAAGAACCCTGGTAACATATCATCAATATGCCTCTCTATCAGCCATTGCTCCACCTCTTTACAAATGATGTTGCGGTCAAGGAATTGGTAAAGTATATCCTCAATCATAAAAAGGTCAGCCGCATCATTTAGAAAGTTGCATAAAAGAAATAATTGTTGCCTACCATGAAAAAATAACATGTAATGTCAAGTATTTTATAAGTAAATATTTGCTTATATCAAACATTGGAGACAATGTGAGGGTGCTCGAGTTGATCCCATTGGAAAACTCATAATAGGTCCTCTACCATAAGTAGCACTTCAACAACGACAACGGTAAGTACTCCCTCCTTGATTTGTAAGGGCTTGTCCTATCTTCATCAATGAATCTGTAGTGTAACCTTAAGGATCGAGGCATGTTAAGTGGGACTTTGATGGTATCCTTAGATGACTATTATAAAGGTTGTGGAGACTTTTAGTCAATTAATAGTGATCAATAAATACATTTAATTTTGTGATGAAAAGTAAATGCAAATGCTAGTACTAGTTCCATTTTTATGATGAAAGCTAATGGCACAATGGTGGGCAGCCTTGATGGTGCTTTCTTTTGCTGATTAACCTTAGATACATTTAAAAATAATTAAACTGAGGTCTTTAACTAAAAATTATTATTGAGGAAGGTAGTATGAAAAAATATATATCATGGACCCTATGTGAATGACAAATTCCTCCAGCCAAGTGACATGATATGTAACTACCTACCCAATAGTTACAATATTTTCCATTTGTATAGGAATGGAAGGTAAGTAGTCAAAATCAAAGCAATCGTAATGGACAAACATTTAGTATGTGGAGGCATGCCAATCCTGTGCAAAATAGTTGATTCATGCTCATAGCATGATCCAACTATGATGATGTTTTGATGGGTATTCAAGGTTAATAGGAATCCCACTTGCAAATCATAAATACATCATACATGAGAGAGGTTAAGATAGGAGAATTATAGAAGGACAATAAAGAAGTTCTGGTGTTTATATGTATACCTCCTTGGCCAAAATTTCTCTTTTGCAAGACATAGGTTGTCCTTTAGGACTTCTTCAGTAGGATAATTGTAGCTAGCATTTAATGGAGGTACATGAGTGACACGAGAATCATGTATAGGGGGCTGAGAAACTATCACCAAGTCTCCCTCCTACAACTAGTTAATTATATCATTTTTTAATTTTTCTCAAACAACTCAGTGTAGGCCTCCAGATCATCAACTATAGGTGTTCTTTTACTAAAGAATTTAGATGGAACAATATCGCACCTCATGCATTTTTTACTATTTATGTTGCTTATTTTATGCGTGTTTAATGCTTGTAAGTATTTGAAATTGATCATTCTAGATAGCCACCAATGAGTTTAAGGAGACCCATGTCTTAGATTTGGATGTTTCATTCAACAAGGCATGCAAAATATTGCTTGAATATGCATTTTTTTAATGTCTATGTTGCTGATTTTATCCTTGTTTAATGCTTGAAATTGATCATTCTAAATAGACTCCATTTAATTTAAGAAGACCCATGTCATAGATTTTGATGTTTTATTCAACAAGGCATGCAAAATGTTGCTTGACTATGTGTTTTTACCATACATTTTTTACTGTATATGTTGCTTATTTTATGCTTGTTTAATGCTTGAAATTGATTATTCTAGATAGCCTTCATTGAGTTTAAGAAAACCCATGTCTTAGATTTTGATGTTTCATTCAACAATGCATGTAAAATGTTGCTTAAATATATGTTTTTACCATTTTTTACTATATATGTTGTTAATTTTATGCTTGTTTAATGCTTGTAAATGCTTGAAATTGATCATTCTAGATAGCCTCCACTAAGTTTAAGAAGACCTATGTCTTAGATTTTGATGTTTTATTCAACAAGGCATGCAAAATGTTGCTTGAATATGCATTTTTTACTATATATGTTTGTTGATTTTATGCTTCTTTAATGCTTGAAATTGATCATTCTAGATAGTCTCCATTGAGTTTTAGAAGACCCATGTCTTAGATTTTGATGTTTTATTCAACAAGGTATGTAAAATATGCATTTTTACCATGCGTTTGTTATTTTATATGTTGCTGATTTTTATATTCTTTAATGCTTGTAAATGCTTCAAATTGATCATTTATGCACTTAGATGGTGGTTTTTTCTAAACCAATATATATGTTGTTATATTCTAAATGTATTATTTCACTTGTGTAGGCAAAATGGAATATGAAGAGAGTGAGCATCATAAAGAACAATGCAACATAAGTACATCCATTAAGAGAAAGGGTAGAGGGCCAATAAAAATGGAGCATATTATTGAGAAAAAGTTAAAGGGAATAAGAGACATAGTACTGTTCAATAGTAAAGGGCAGATAATAGGTGGCAATGCACATTCTTACACTAGTTTTGTTTGCTACACTATCAGAAGCATGGTGCCAACCTCAGTTATTGATTGGAGACATGTGTCACCATCAATAAAGGATGCAATATGGGATATGGTGAAGGTTTGTAAATGCTTGCCACACACAACATACTATGTGCCTTATCTTGTTTTAGTTTAGATAGACTAATGTTTTTTTTTACTTTGTAGTCTGCTTTTGTTGTCTCTGATGAGTATAAGAAAAATTCTCTACATGGGGCTGGTGAACAATGGAGGAAATGGAAGAATGATTTAATAAGAAAGTACATACTTTTAAATGCTAATGATCTGTCTACACTCTACACAGTCCCTGAGTTGTATTTCAATATCATTGACCAAGATGCATAGAATGAATTTGTACAGACCTACATGTCTTCAAATTTTGAGGTAATTACAAGGTAGCCAAAAGCTTGATTTATCTAATTTTCAAGTCCATTATGCTTCATTACATGTTCCTTTGATGTATAGGCAAACCATGTCAAGGGACAAATGGTGTGTGCAACCAATCATATGTAACACTACCTCTCTAGGATTGGTTATGCACGGTTAGAAGAACAAGAAGTAAGTATATGTGCCATTTTAGTTCTATTCTAACTATACCTAATTTTTTTCATTAATTCTAAAGTAATGTCTCTGTTGACAACAAAAGAAGGCTGGGACCATAGATCCCATTGATTGTGCCCTTCTTTAAAAAATGACTCATTTAGAAGGGCATAACTCCTAGACCTTTACTGATGAAAGTGTTGCCTTAGTTGCTTAAAGAATTGTAAGTGGTTTTACTTGTCTACATGGACTTTGAGTAGCACTGCTTCATAGGGGGCCATCCCGTATATGGCTATGGGCAACAAAGAGGAGCACCTTGGCTGAGTAAGGGGCTAAGGGTGCAATGTGGTTCCTTCCAAATTCTTCTAGAAAATAAGAAATCCACCAATAGAGGACATGGAAGCATGGAAAGAGAATATGTTGAATGAGCTATATGCAAAGCTAAGGAACAATTTCTTGAAGGACCCTTGAGGTTTCAAAGGTCCAAGTCAAGACATTAGACCTCGACCCCCATCTTATAATAGCTGCACTCCTCCATCTAATGAAGAGATGGACGAGCAATAGTTTGAAGGAGATGTCCCAATCAAGGAGGTACTTATTGACATGATTACCTTGTTTCTTTTTCATGTCATAGTAATCTTCATTTATTCTTGTGTATCAATGATGTTTGATTTGCAGGTGGATTAGTGCATGCTGTAGCTTCATACAACTGCTATAGCTACACTGTACGAGGCATTTTCTATCATGCTTCACAGTAAGTTGATGCATCCACATACTAAGCGTATATGCATTACTGGTGTCTTCCAACCAAATGCCTCCTACCATTTTCTATAGAAGTAGATGATATTCATACTATTGGGGATGCAATTAGATATCATGTAGCTTGGCTGGAGAGGTATATCAAAACAATAATTTCCAAGTTATGTATATGGTATCATAGTATCATATTCAATAATAACTTTAATGCATGAACTAAAATTTTAAATATTATTTGCATTGTATTGTTAACCAAAAGAAGCACAAGGAGCCATTGAGGTTGACCTCCTCCCCGGCAACAAACAAAGGAGTACCAATTGCCCCATCCTAGGTATTTATGTCTATTTTTAGTATAAAATTGAATCTCCTTGACTCTTCATATATATATATATATATATATTCTTTACTAAATTCTAGAAAATTACATTTATAATATAGGGATCAAGTGTAGATTCCACCCAACATGCCTCCATTCTTGAGGAGACTATACAAAATGATCAACGAAGATATCAGAATTAGCTCTATAAGGATAGAGGCTGGTGTGCTTGCACATAATGCTGTTGAGGTTCCAATCATGAAAGAGGACCTCTTAGCCATATGCAATATGGCTCAGCTAGAATACATGCATATCATTATCTATATAAGGTATGTCTTGTAATTACTCTATTAAGAATCAAATTAACATTACTTATTCATAGGACAACATGAGTATTTGACATTAAGTTTATGCAGGTCTTTGCATGATAAATTGCAAAGTTTAGAGGTCAAGGACGTTTACAAATTCCTTGACCCTGGTGTTGTCTCTAGCCTAAAGGAGAATTTGCCCAAGGAGAAGCAAATAGAAGATATCATACCTGGGTTCTTAGGTTGTGAAAAGGGGCAAGCCTTACTGATTCCATACAATAATGGATAAGTTATTACATATCTTGCTACCATTCCACATAAAACTTATTATGCATATAAGTTAAGTTTGTCAAGTTTCAATTGATTGGTTATGTATATAGGTCTTATTGGATGCTGCTAGCTTTGGATGTGCATGGAGGAATTACAATGTTTTTTTATTCTTGTGGAGTGCACATTTGAGGCCCGCTAATGGAATTGATCAACAAGTAAGTTTGACTTTTATTTCATTAATTATAATAGTTGGATAACTAATAAATATCCTCTTTATTTATATATAATGCTTGAGATGGAAAATATTAGCCATCTAGCAAAACTGACTTGGAAAAGGGTCAAGGTTTACTACTTCTTTAGTATAACCGTATAACCTATAGACTTATAATTATACATGATATTTGAACCTTATGATCTATTGACTTTATTGTGCAGTGCCCTAAACAATAATCTGATTGGGAATATGGGTATTACGTTCTCAAATATATGAGAACTCTCATTGGAGAAGGATTTACAATCTCTCAATTGAGAAAGGTTAATATAATTGACTGACCATCATTCTTATATTTTTCTATATGTCTTAAAATGACTCCAACAATAATGTCTCAATTGATGCAATATTTGTTGTCTTACAGGTTGATTTGGGGCGCAAGAGTTATTGCCAATTTGACCCAGATGACATTAGAATAGAATTGACTAAATATCTTTTGACTTTTAATTTGTAGATATTTGATGTTATTGAACATGTATCAATTTTATCACAGAAATATAATTTACAATAGCACTAATTGGATGCATGTGTACCTTTTTTAAATTTAAGTCTGTGTATGTTTTCTTTATTTCACTAAGAAGTATGAAGAAGTTCAATTTGGAAATGTTGAATGTGCATGAATGTATTCTGTAAAATGATTTTTAGTCTCCACAAATGAAGTATTGAACTTCAAAAACTACAGGAACAATGTATAAATAGAACCAACAAAAGCTCATACAATTCATGAAGAAAGTATAAGCAATATAACCATCCTATATTTCTTAAAAAAATATAGGACGGTTCTTGAAAAATCGTCCTATATTTCTCAAAAAATATAGGATGGTTTTTCAAAAACTATCCTATATACGAATAAATATATGATGGTTTTTTAAAAACATCCTATATACTAATAAATATAAAATGGTTTTTCAAAAACTTTCAAAAACCATACTATATAGTGATAAATATAAGATGGTTTTTCAAAAACCATCCTATATACTAATCTATATAGGATGATTTTTGAATAACCATCTTATATTTTTTCAATAATATAGGATGGTTCTTGAAAAACCATCCTATATTTAGTATATAGGACGGTTATTGAATAACCATCCTTTAGTATATAGTTTTATAATATGGTTATTGGATAATTGTCCTTTATTAGAAACATATATAGGATGGTTATTTAAGAACCGCCCTATATTTCACAGATACTACACACACTTATAGGACAGTTTTGAAAAACCATCATATATTTTTTCATAATTATAAGATGGGTATAAGACGATTATTCAAACCCGTCTAATAATATCTTTAATATAAGACGGTTCAATATTTATTTTTATTTTATAATATGACTTAGTATAAGATGGTTTTGTAATCGTCTTTTATAGTGGTTTTTAACGGTCTTATAAACCCATCGTTGTAGTAGTGTTTGGAGCTATCTTACAGTTATTCTTGTGGAATCTATGAACACTTTACCTATAACCATGTTGATGACCCAAAACATCACCATAACTTCCTTCATCCTCATCTTCCTCGTCTCCTTCTCCATCTCTCTCGTCTAAGCCCAACAGAACTTTATTTTCTATTCCCCAACTTCTTGACCCATGATTCTTCATGGCTTTTCCTTAGATATTTCATGAGGCCGTCTAAGGTCCAAAGTGATAGATGGGAAGTGAAGTCTATTTCCTATGTAAGCTATTACATTGAAGTCTTTGTTTGAGTTTTGGGATTTTTATAGGGACATTTGATAATCCAATGAAAGGAAAACTTCATGATATTTTGATATTATGAGAATATTAGTGATCATGTTATTTATATGTATTCTCTATTATGCTTTATAACGAAGATGGAACCAACATTCGTTGGATGGGGATGAAGCTCGACCCTATTTTCCTCCCCCTCCATCAGTTTCAATTAAGTATTTATGCATTTTTTAGATGAATTTCTAAGATGGATTTCTAGAATATTTTTGATGGATACGTGGGTTAGTAGATGTTGAATGAAAAACCCTCAAAAGGTAGGACACTAGGTGCTCATATGAAGCCCTAAGAATGGTCACTAGAAAATCTTCAAATGGGGTCTTCCTTTGACCAATTATATCCTTAACAAGGATATGAGAAAATCTCTATAAAACAAGTTATAAATGGAATGGGAATTTTGATCCCTTGCAATTGGTGGTAATTTTTTATGCCAATGGGTGACTTTTCTGGTTTATATTGAGACAACTAGTTTCTTCCACATGAGAAAGAATAGGGAAAAGGGTATAATTCTTAGATTAGTTCCATGTTCCTATCATTTTTTTCATTTCTATTTAGAACTACTTTTATTCATGAATTCATTGTCAAAGATAAAACTTTGGCAACTTGTTGACCTTTTCACTTACAAGATGATTGGTAACAAAATTTCGTCCCCACCATCTTCTTGATCTAACAACCTACATAGGGTGACAGACTTCTCTTCCTATTTGTCGTGATGGACCTTAGATGGCAGTAATATTCATATTCCTAAACTCAAACCTTTAATCCTTTTTTTTTGTGATATATATATATATATATATATAGAGAGAGAGAGAGAGAGAGAGAGAGAGAGAGAGAGAGAGAGAGAGAGAGAGAGAGAGAGTTTTCTTTGTTTGATTAACCGTAGGGTGGTTAGGCTTTACTGGATTTGGGGCTTCTTTGAAAAAGAGCTTGAGAAAGAGATGGAGGAAGGAAGATAAGGTGAGAAAGATAAAAAGTCAAAAAGGGAGAAATGAAGATGAATAAGAAAGCCTTTCATCATTTTCTCTCTTTAATGCCCATACAAAAGAAAGCTAATGAAATTTAAAAATGTATTATTTTATTGCACTGGTCTTAAACGAGCTGTTAGTGTTAATGTTGGCGGATATAGTTTTCTCTTAACCAGTGAGATGTCATCTATACAAATCCCATGAAACTACCAGCACTATACATACAAAAGAGATAGATATAGAAGTTATATTGAAACCATAGTGATATTGAAATTATTTTAATTAATGATATATTGCTCCAGTAAATTGGTCCATCTAAGGTCAACCAAACAAAGTTTCTTATGTGTGTGTGTGTGTGTGCCTGTAAGTATGCAATGTTATAGTCTTTCTAGAGGAGTCCGACCTTGCTTTGGCAAAAGAGCAGACATTCTCAACCGTTTGTTGGATTTTTATATAGTCAAGAATTGAAAAAAGAAAAGCGAAACAGACTAAAAAGCCATTAGTTGGACGAAGTACCTTTGGAGTCTGTCCATTCTTCTTAGCCTCTCATGGAGCCAGTGCATTAATGCCTGTTGTGGTCGCATCCTTCTTATATAGCAAGTCCTTATATAATTGTTGAAAAAGTACCACTCATACCCTCGACCATATGGAATAATGATCCTGCTGCCTCTTAACCAAGTTTTACCACTCTTGATGTGCTTCTTTGCCCTTAACAAGATAAAATTGCCTACGAGAGCTCTCACGAGATATTGCAACACAAACTAAATTTATCATTTTAGTCATCCACAACTAGCCAATGGTAATGCATTCCTTTTTAAAAATTCCTTATATCTCACTCCTCCCACAAGGTCCCTTTTTTGTTGAAAGTAAGACAAACCAACCCACGCACAGCCTTGAACCCTGATTATCCAGGCAGAAGACTCCTTGTGCCAATAAGCTAGAAGGCTTTGGTGCCACAAGGTCGCTTTCTAACTCTTCTATTTTAAATATGGGAAGTTTTTTCAAGCTAAATAATAAAACAAAGGAATCTAGATGAAGATGACTTGGTCCAAGCGAACGGATCAGAGTGTTGTTTCCTTTTAATTGTTTTGCAAGATCTTTGTTCTTTCGCAAGAAGCTTCAGCAAATGGACATCATAACCTTGTTTAGATCCAAAAATTAAGAGCCTGCAATCTATTCTCTTTTTCTTTGGCCACCTTTTAATCTCTCTCTCTCTCTCTCTCTCACACACACACACACACAGTTTTTCCTGTTGCAGCCACCTATGTTTTCATTTTTCTGGATTGAAATAATGTTATTTTCCCTTGGAGAACCTCCACTTGCATATGAGAGAGCTGAGGTGCTCTAATTTAGTGGTTTGATTTATTATTTTTTAATTAATTTATTTTTTGTCCTTTGGCTTCTTTTTTTCCCCTTTTGGCAAAGTGAAGACTTAAAAAGTGAATTGCTGATAAACTCTCGCAGGTCTAATCCCCCCCAAAGGGCAAAGCAAGGACTTGAAGTTGCTATCAATCATGCGTGCTGAAGATGCTGAGTTGTTTGCCACCAATTAACAACATTCATAACTCCATATACAAAAGATATATAAAAGGAGGATTTTTTAGTCTTTTTCCTTTGTGATCGATGTATCCATTTGCTGTTTGTCCAAACCAGAAGCTTACTGTTAGGAAACTTAAATCCATCTGCTGTTTGTCCAAACCAGTAGCTAACTGGTAGGAAACTTAAATCCTTTAGCTGTTTGTCCAAACCCGAAGCTTACTGCTAGGAAACTTAACTTACACTAGAGGGAGATCCAGGATAAAAGTCTAATCATGTAATCAATATGCTTGCTTGTAAGTTGACCAATAAGAAGTAACAATGGTTCCAGTGGGATCAATTGCTTGTTGGGATGCAATTTCTCTAGACAGACATCAGAAAAGAAGAAACCTTCGCTTTAAATCAAACGGCTATAATTTGGTGACTGCAAATTTCTTGCTAGATTCATCAATTCATACTGCATTTTGACATGTCAGGAAATCATCTCATGCACCAATAGAATACATCTTCATGGGTTCCCCATATTGCGGTCATCTAAATAATTCATATAACAGTGACCAACTTAGATAAGTCAGACCAAAAATTTTCTCATGCGTCAAATCCTAACCCTTTGATTTCTCTTAATACCATTCATTATTGATGTTTCTAAGCCATCATCCACTTTATACCTTAGCTAACGCTGGAATCACTCGATAGTGAAGATTTTTAGTGCATAATCAGATAATCTAAGATGGGATTCCGCAGATGAGTGGTCTGGATAAAAAAATCTAGGCCCCCTTAGTATATCACAGAAATAAAACCTTTAACAGAAGCTAGGCCCTTTATTCAGATTATAGAAGTTAGGATACCTTGCCGTACACCCATGCAACAAACCATGCCAGTCTACACTTCTAAGCTAATGCACGCAATATTAAATGAAATGACCCAATATATTAATCTCCCGTGGAGCAATACATAATAAGATATATAGCCTTCCGACAGTGCATATGCCCATTCATTCCATACTTCACAAATCTCCACCTTCATACCATGACCTTCTCCGTGACGAAGTCTGCCGGAGCCACTGTTACTCCAAGCCAGTCGACACCGTCGGGCACGCTTGATCTGACAGTCATTGACCGCCTGCCAGCTCTCAGATGCAAGGTCCAAACCTTACATGTGTTTAGACATGGTGGGCTTGAACCTGCGACGGTCATAAAGAAGGCCTTGGCGAAGGCTTTGGTTCATTACTACCCTTTGGCAGGCAGACTGATTGAGTCGAACCGGGGAGAGGTACAAGTCGATTGTACTGGAGAAGGCGTGTGGTTTGTCGAAGCATCTGCTGATTGTAGCCTCGAACCCATTGATTACCTTGGCGACAATCCAACAACATCAAGTTTTCAACTTCTTCCTGGTCCTCCGGGAGAGAAAGATGGTGTTGATCCACTGGTATTAATGCAGGTATATTCTTAATCTTACCGGTAGAAGTGATGAGTAGCATGCATGACCCAAAAAAAAAAAGGGTGGCAATATCAAAATGCACGCGATATTGATAATGATCTCTCCCTTCCTTTGTGGGGGCTCCCTCCTATCAATGGCATGAAGGAAACCGCAGTTTCTAACAATTGATCACATAACTTAGACATAAACCGTTGGTTGTTTATCTTAACTGGATTGAGCTGGCATAAACAACTGATCGGATAACTTAGACATTTGGTGATCCAAATCATTCATCTGCTTGGTCCCATCTTAGATAGGTCATATATATAGGAATGGTTTGGATCACAAAGAAGTTGGTAATTCCAATCCTTGGATTCAGATATCTATGGAAACAGCCAAAAGGTTTTAAGAGCTATTTTATTTGCTTTTGAATAGTTTTTATCTATTTATGAACACTCTCCATGTGCCAAACAGCCCTTACTTAAAAGCCTATATTGGGTCTTATCTTCAGGTGACACAGTTCACTTGTAATGACTTCGTTCTCGGGCTTGAATTTTGTCACAGTGTTTGCGATGGATTGGGCGCGGCACAATTCCTAAACGCAGTTGCAGAGTTGGCCAGAGGCCTCCAGTGTCCTACCGTTAAACCGATCTGGCACAGAGAAGCCATCTCTGCACCACCCCAGTCCACAAATGCAGCACCAGGACCATCGCGACCACCACTGCCAGTACCAATGCCTGATTACCAACTTGAGCAGGCCACGGTCGACATTTCTTTAGACTACGTCAACAAGCTCAAGCTTGAATTCTTTAAGCTAACTGGTGAAACCTGCTCCTCATTCGAAGTCATAGTTGCCGATCTATGGCGATACCGAACAAGAGCCATTGAGCTCGCCCCAGACACCGATGTAAGGCTTGTATTTTTTGCGAATGGACGCCCTCTTGTGGATCCACCTCTGCCAAAAGGCTTTTACGGAAACTGCTTCTTCCCTGTCACTGCAACTGTTGCTAGTAGGCAACTTGTACAGGCATCAAATGCTGATGTGGTGAAATTGATCCAAGAGGCCAGGGCAAGGCTGCCCCTCGAATTCGCCAAGTGGATGGCAGGAGAAGACGCTGAGATGGACCCGTTTGCTCCACCTCTTCTGTACACTACATTGTTTGTATCAGAGTGGAGTAGGTTGGGATTCGGCAGTGTTGACTACGGATGGGGCAGACCAGTCCACATTAAGCCAATACAGTACTCTAACATCATCCCTGGATGCATAGTCGGTTCGCCACCTGAACCCAAGAAGGGCAACCGATTGATGACATGGTGTGTTGAGGGGGCGCACCTTGGGGCATTGTGTGATCAGTTGATGAAGCAAACTTGAATCTTTCTCCATGGTCCATGGGTAGCACACAACGGTCTTGTCTCCTCCTTTTCCTGAACCACATTTGCCAAATAAGGCCTTACTGAAGATCTGTTTGCTTCTCACCAATACGCCGCATTCGAGTGTGTGGAGGTTGGAGTCTGATTTCTCAGGAGTGTTACCCTCACGAGTATAAATTCATTACGTTTATTTCTTGTGGTATCACGACTAATAATGGTCTGTGATGTTGAACATCTTGATTAACTGAAACTTCTTATAGCAGGAGAATTCTGCATAATCACAACTCTACCGTTGCACCAAAGCTCCTAGTATAAAATCCTAAATTCTGTCATGAAGGTTTATGCTGAGTTCTCCACCAATTCTACTGTAAAATAATTTACACAACTATACAGATCTAAATCAACGAAACCAATCTCAAATAGAGATATAAAATTAGTTGCATGATAATAAGCAAAGTGCTCCTCATATACCATGCTAACTAAAAAGGGGTAGAAAATTGATGAAGAAAGCACATCAGTCTATTTACTTGTTACTAAAGGGCACTAACTGTATGGAGCTCCAGTATCTACAGGGTTTGGGGAAGGGTGGACCATAAAGAGTCTATAATACTCAGCAAGAGGCTGTTTTTACACCTTGAACCCATGATCTCCAGGTCATATGATGACAAATCAACCATTGCACCTAGGCTCTCCTTCAAATCCATGAATGGTATATAATGTACGAAATTTAAAACCCTTGACGTATAAATATCTGCAAACCTGCAATCAGATGAATCAAAGTCTGATAAGGAACGACTTCAAATATCAATTTTCCGAAGGAAAGAATAATGGAACAACTTCAAATGTGACAAAGCTTTCATGTAATGTTTCTTTAAATTTTTAGATGGTGATGAATGACGGGTACTTTCCTATTTTAGAGAGATCAAACCATAAATACATAATCCCTGCTATTCTCAAGTGAAAATTTCTTTGTTTTTTGGTTTTGAATCTTCCAAATCATTCCCTCAGGAGATCTGGTAACTTGATTGGAAAGTATTTCTCTGTGTTCTAAGATTCATGGAGATATAAAATGGCATATAAGTTAACATGATGGAATTATCAAAGATTTTATCTTTTCTAACCTTACCTATCTGTAACTCGCTAGCAGAAGGTTTTCTATTTCTTTCTTTCCCAGATTAGAATGTCATTTTTTTTCTGAGAAATCAAAGTATAAGACTTACTTCTCAAATTTTCTCGTTAAGTGGAATGCTACAATAAGGTATGACAAGGTGAGTGGTCATGTGATGCCCCAGAGTTACATGAAGGGTTTCGACCCATCTTTAGTTGTTCTGGCCGTTCATTGGGTTTGTCCGATATTGAATATCTCGTAGACCAAAGGTCACGGCAATTAGAGGATTCCAGTATCAAAAGAAGCGGTGTGTTTATGTCGTTGAATCTCATGCTGCTGTTTACGCAATGTTTCTCACCGTCCTTTTCCTGTGATCAAAAGTAGATTTTTCTTAAAAATCAGATAAACAAGTCGGATCTACCCAGGGGGAGCCTTTCATGTAAAAGCGAGGAGCCATAGGGCAACCTACTATGTACTCGCCCCTTACCATTGTATTCCGCAATTTGCATTTATATTGCACCCTGGCTATGCGATCGCCTAGGTTGGAAATTTATGGGCTACACTCCATTAGTCTTAATTGACTAAACTGCTAAGAGGCGTGCTCATGTCAAAGTTTACCAAGGTGTCAAAACTCAAATGAGGACGAAGTATGAACTTGGTAGCAATGAGTTGGCTGAGTGTTAAAAAAGGATAGTCTCAGCGCACGAAGTTCTCACTTATGGAGGGTTCTAGAAAGGGCAGACTACAAGGGTTTATAGTAAGCAGTTTTATGTTGTATTTTTACAAGAAGCTATTTTCACGCCTTGAACTTGTGATCTCAAAGTCACAAGACACATTTACCGTTGGGCCTAGGCTCGCCTTCAGTTGACTTAGTGTTAATAAGGTGAAAAAGTCAAATAATGCTAGAAATGTGAAAATATTATTTTTCTAGAGTCCGAAGTGCAAACGTGAAAAAGTTTTGATGAAGTGACAAAGTTTCCTTAATTAGTGGTTACATCACTATCAAGAGGGTCGTTTGTCATTCATCTCAAGAGGGACGCAGAGAGAGGGGGAGGGGAGCCGCAGGGCAACTTACCACGCAGTCACACCTCTTGCCATAGCATTCCTCAATTTGCCTTTACTTTGCACAAGCACTGCCTCATGTTGGAAATTTGTGGTCTGATGTGAAGGTTGGACAACGTGTCAAACTTAAAATGAGGACTTTGTAAAAATAAGTTGAATTAATGTCAATACAGCGGAGAATTTAAGTAAGTACATTAAATGCAAAAATATAATTTAGTACTTGCCACATTGGCGAAATGTGGGGGTCCAAGGTGCAAATGTGAAAAGTCTATTTATAAGGAGATAAAGTTGTTAGATCTAGTGCTCACATCAGTATCTATCAAAAGGGTTGTTTGGTTATTGATGTGAGAGAGATGCCGAGCTATTTTTTAGTGATCCAAGCCGTTTATTTGATTTAGTCCATTTTGGATGACCTGGCTAGGTACCAAAATCTCATCTTTCTTTCTTTCTTTTTTTCTTTTTCTCTATCTTACAAGTTTACAAATACAAAGGTCCAAGAAAGGTTTTAGAGGCATCTAATAGATGAGAGTTCTAGTACTAGGTCATCTGGGAGAAGCTCAAGTGGCAGCATGTATCTTTTAGTAAAGAAAAGTCATAGAAAGCTTTCCAAGATAAAAATTCTTGAGAGAGAGAGAGAGAGAGAGAGAGAGAGAGAGAGAGAGAGAGAGAGAGAGAGAGAGAGAGAGATTTTGAATTTGTCAAACAAAATCTCAAGATATCAAAATATTGTTTAGAATTTATATCATTCAAGAACATAATACTTAGAATTATATATCCAGTGATGGAGAACTTTTCTTTACATATGACTTGTCCACTATAAGACTACTAGATAGTTGGTTTGGATAATTAAACTTTTAATGGGATCATCTGGTACTTTCACCCAATCACATTTTGTAATAAGTCAAAAGGATGTAGCTATCAAGGCGTCAAAACTTAAAATGAGAACACAAATGGATTTTGCCAAAATGAGTCAACTCAGAGTTAATGTGATGGAAAACTCGAATAATTCAAAAAATACAAAAATATAATTTAATATTACTGGCAGACAAATCCACCAACAAAAGCCTTTTTCCTTGATTTGACAAAACTAGGTAAGTCCAAGATGCAAAATGTGTGTGTGTGTGTGTGTGTGTGTAAGGAGTGGTAATTTCAACAAAGAATTGCAAGTGTAAAGTATATGTGACATTTGATTAGCTAAGAAAAAGTTTCTAACTGCCATTTTCTCTAACTTTTTCTATTTTTCATCTTTTTTTCAGCCAATCAAATATAACATGTATCTTGCATCTATATGAAAGTTGTTGTCATGTGACCTTGAGGTCATGAGTTCAAGGCAAGGAATCAGCCTCTTGCAAAATGCAAGGTAAGACTGCCTACTATAGGCCCTTGTGGTCTGCCTCTTCCCCAAACCCCTCATAGGTGTGAGCTTTGTGCACCGAGACTGCCCTTTTTATGTTGCATCTACGTGAAACAGCTGAAATTAATAAAATGTCCGGCAACGGGTTGTAGAATGTGCACTATTTGTTTCTAACTGTCAGCTTTCCGGATTGAAAGTACATATTTTTCTGATGCTAGACTCGCTGACTAATAGACATCCACAGTTTGAGAGATCAGTTAAATGGGGATCAACCAAAGATCGAGCCCTTCAGGTAAAGCTTGGACTGCACCAGGCAAGTTATCATGCAATGGGGCCATTAACATTCTTCCTAGCGATACATGAGCAGCAGACTGCCGGTTAGACAATGCTTGGCTTTTCTCCCGTCAGCGTTGGCCAAAGGAGATTTGTCCCCGCAGCTCAGTCTTGGATATGGGTACTGCTACTAGCAGTTTGCTACGTCAGCACATCTCTCAAAAATTATCGAATAAAAAATCTGATTTTTGTTCATTTTTCTTTCTTTTTTCAACTATTTTCTTTTACTCCATGACAAGATCCAAACCGTAGTATACCACATATTCTATCCCATAGCACAGCCCAATGCATGAAATTTTCTAGAATCCAGGATTTAGGAAAGGACAAACCACAAGGGTCAATAGAATAGTATGCAGTCTTATCTTGTATTTTTTAAGAGGTTGTTTTTACACCTTAAACCCATGACCTCAAAGCCCAACATGTTGGTATTTGTCGCAAAGCACCTATCATGTATGTGCATGCATGTGCACATAAACATATATACGTGTTTATGTGCGTGGATAGGCATGCATGCATTGATATGTATGCCAACGTGTCTCCCAAGAAACTACAACAATATGCCAAGAATTCCAAGACCAAGACTGGAAGGATGGAAAACTTTGACTTCTCCTATACCACGTTGGAATTGAACATTTCAACTTCCAAAATTTACAAGCTATGGAGGCTCCTGTATGCTGATCACGACTTTCGGGGTTTTGGAATAAAAAAAGCCTGAAGATAATTGAGGAATGTTTGAGAAAGGATTGGGGAAAAGTATTACTATAGTTTAACTAGGATGTTAAGTTTGTAATTTGCAATTTGTAATTAGATGTACAAATAATATTTGGAATCTTGTTAGTGTGCATGAACTTGAACATTTCTTTTTCATACATGATGAATTTATTTAGATCTAAGCCATTCATTATGTTCTTCCTATTAAAATTTGGTAACCCAGTAGAAATTAATGTGTTTGAATGTTCCTAATTATTTATTTTGGGCTTTAAATTTTTTTATAAAAATAATGATCATTATTTTTTGTTCATAAAAACATAAGCTAAAAGCATTCAACTAATATTAAACTTGATCTATAGCCTGCATATGTAATTAAAAATGTGATGAATAACTTAGATTTACATAACAAATTTTAACAATGCAAAAAAATAGGTTGTAGGTTTCTTCTCATGCTTAAGGACTTGCATACCCTTTCTTACAAAATAAAAAAAATGCGTGCCGGGACTGCAATATTTGAGGAGTAAACAAATTTTCATCTAAGAGCTTCCACTATGATTGTATCTGATAAACATAAATTCATGACCGTTAGATGATTCTAATGTATATTTTTACATTGAACTAAGACGTTATTAATTAAGACAAAGTTTTAAAGCCGTTAGTTTTGTAGTCATTCAATTCGTGGGACGCTAGAGTCATTGAAATTTTCAACTACCAAAAACCAAAGTAGAAGCAATAAATGAAGACTCGTGATATTTTCAAATTCTAGAATAAATCTAATCTTTTTCTTTTTTCCTTTTTCTAAATTTTTTTCTTTTAGATCTAAGTTGTTAATCTTGTTCAGCCTTGCACGTTTAACCTAGTCATGAAAAGGCAAAGGAGTTTGTACAAGATGCGATATATCTTTTGAAAATAAAAAATTATACCTAAAATAATGAAAAGTTAGTATGTGCGAAATATCAGGACTCTTAACTGTACGTTGGATTATCCAAAGGTAAATTAAAAATACTGGCTGAAAATAAACTATAAGAGTCCATGTAAGAGTGGAACACCGTGTTTTATAATGCATCGTGAAATGCACTTCTAGATTGAAGCTATTAATCATGTTTGGCATACCAAAAATAGGTAACCCATGTCAGAGAAGTCAAAATATTCAAATAATCTTAACTAATTGAAAAAATTAATAAGAAAAGTGATAGTTTTTAACTAAAAAAATTCTATGTTAAAGCTTCTGCTTCAGCCAATATTAACTATGCTTAACATGATAAACGGCTTAGATCTACTGACTAATTTTCGTGAGTATTAAAAAAAGGAAAGCCGAGTTCTTTGGAGTCAAACTATAAAGATGGAAATTCTTTGTCTTTTCTTGTACCAAGAATGCTAAACCAAGACGCTACATACTGCATGTAAAAGTCAAAGCGTCTCACCTTTTCCTTTTCTTTTTTCTTTTTTCCTTTTTGTGTGTGTGTGTTGAAAGTAATTACCTCTGGTCCATTCGAGTCATTAGAAGAATGGATCTAGCTTTGGACGTTAAATTAAGACATTTTGTTATGTAAAGTTTCTAGACCGACTATTTATATGATCAAAAGTATGAGTTTTTCAGATGCTAAAACCATCTAGTCCACACTTTTTGAACATCCACAGTGTGGAGATACCAGATGAACGGGTGAGATCATCCCTAAATATGGAGATTCGGAGCTTATCAGATAAAAAGCAATACCGATGTGTTTATGGGCATGCATATGTTCACCCATGCTGCCATGAATAAGCTGATTATGTATGTATGCAGTTGCCTGCTACCAGGGTTGGGGTATACTAAATTTAGGATGAAGATCTCTTGGTTGAAGAAACAAGCAGCAGATACATTGCACTTATGCACTGCCCTGTTCATATATTATTCTTTTTTGCTTTTGTATTGGAAAACTCCATTCTCATTCTTCTCTTCTCCTCGACAACCGTTGACCGTCCACACCCTTTTCCTGATTTTCTTGCTAAAGTTGGCGGGAATCAAGCAAGATGGACCATTGCTTTGCCTTCGTTCTTTTAATCACAAAAGAATAAACCGCCAATAATTATGGTCCGAATCAAACTTTTTGTCAAAGTTGTAGCCATGGGCATCTACTAGTGGAGACAATAATCGTATAAGTTGGAGAAATAATGGCAACACTCCCTCTTGCATGATCAGTCTATGCAAGGATTTATAGTATCTAGTGTTATCTTACATTTTTTGCAAGAGACTATTTTTATGCTTCGAGCCTATAACTTTAAGGTCACACGACGCAACTCTACCATTGCACCACCTGTTATCATTACCTAGAGACTTCATAGTGGGGCCTAACAGGAACAATTTTGATCGTGAAATGAGGGATGCCCAATAGGCCCATTGAGGGTCCAGAGTAATTATCTATGACTTCTTGGTTACAAGAGAGCCTCTTGAAGCAGGAGGAAGTTAGACAATCAATTGCTTGGTGGCTACGTTCCTCGAAGCCTTGTAACCCACACATGCTGGGTGCCATTATTTTAATTTTTTTATTTTATCAACCTATCCTGTTAAAAGCTTAAAATAAAACACTACCAAATACCGATAACCTAAAATGTTAGTACCTTAATATTTAACTCGCTTAGTTATTCAAATACAATACTTCCTAAAATTTCTTCATAGTCAATATTTAGTTATGTGCTTCTTAGTTCTAATAATAGATCTAAAATTTATTAAATACACTCCAAATTGTCTTTTCATAGTCTTCCGGGACTGTAACATCTTTTAATAAGGCTGTTTGCATACAAAATGGATATGTTCATTGTTAATTGGAGAATTTATTATCATCTAAATTATATCTTAAACAAATTCTCCTCCTATATTTAAGGGTGATTAAAAACTAAATTTGCCAAAGTTTGTTGTTGTATTATTATTTTAAAATAATCATGAGATTGTTGTATGATAGACATTCTCAAAAGCAGTGCAAATTGAGACCAAAGATTTAGACTGAAAATTTCTCCGATTGAGATTCAATCCGAATAAGATCCAAGCAAATATTAAATGTGTTTGTGGATCCGATCCGGACCTGACCCATTGACATCCCCGTAAAAGTAATATAAATCTAAAATGAAAACAATAGTGCTATGGTTATTATATATATAGAGAGAGAGATATAGATATATATGAGGTGTCTTATTTTTAGATGTTTCATGTAGGTATAAAGAGCAGGTGACATTTAATAAACTAAAAAAAAAATAGAAAACAGAAAAGTTAGAGGAAATGATAGTTAAAAACTTTTTCAGTGCCAATGTCACTTGCACCTTACACCTGCAACTCTTTGAAATTGCCTCTCTCTCTCTCTCTCTCTCTCTCTCTCTCTCTCTCTCTCTCTCTCTCTCTCTCTCTGTACATGGTGTCTAAAAAGACAATCAAGTCTGCTGAATGGGTTTTTCTGATAACACCTTTGCATGAGGACACATCGGTGGTTAGCCTTTCTGTGAATTTGTAACAAAATGTCTTTTTATATGAAATTCTTTAACTAGGCACCCTCAATTATTATAATACGTTCAGTAAATTACGTCATGTAATGTTTATCCATTTTGTTTTTTTCACTCGCATACAACAGCACAAGGGATTCCAGCACTGTGTTTTTGGCTGTAGATCAGTGCATGAAAAGTTATATCTGGGTTTAGATGGTTGGTGATCATAACCGTTCATCTTCTAACCACCGTACGTTAAATAAGTAACACGCCAAAATATCCTATGTATAGGAGAATCTTGACCTCTCATCTGCTAAAGGTTTCTTAACATTTGACCCCTCTATTTTTTCATTCTAGAACAATAATAGCGTATAGGATCTTCCCATGAAGATGCATTTTGGTGCATGGCCGACCACAATATGAGATGCAGACGTGAGACAACGGGTGCTTTCGACATGGTTTCCGTGAGACCCTTTATATAAATGGCTTGGATCACTGCTGGAAACATGAACTACGATCCCACAATCCTGATCGATTTGGATTACCAAACATGCGGGCCCTATATGTACTTTTCTCTGGTCGTCTAGATATACTTGTACTTTTACATACAACGTAAGACAGACTTTTTTTAATAATATTGTGCTCCAAGATCAGAACACGAACATACTGCTATTCCCAATAAAGGACGGTCAGGATCATCCCACCACATCCCTCCATGAGGGCATGGTCATCATGCGAGAAGTATGACAAAATGCAGTTGAAGTTACAACTTACAACCCAAACATTGGGTACATTTCAGTGATTTACCAGCCATGAAAAACAGAGTGGCTGGTAATGAAAGCTTAAACAGTTATATTAATCTCTCTTTGATTTTTTAAATTCCAAGATTTCAATGAGAGAGAGAGAATATGACAATGTGAACTCTCATTGTTTCGGGTGATTTCCATGAAGTGTAGGTAGATCCGTGTTTGACTATTATATTTCGGTGCACTCAGCAGGTTGAAGCTTGCTTTCCAAGGAATCCTCAGTTTCAGAACATATATATTTGCTCTGAATAATGGAACGTTTCAGACTGATTGACACGAAGATCAATAGCTCATAAAACTCAGAACCCATTAAACTACAGGGGTGTAGTCCAAACATTTGTGATCTTTTGGTAAGCTACTGCTCCTATGAACCGTACTCTTCAGTTCCTCACTAGTTGGATTTACTCATTCTCTCTGGCTGCTCATTTGTGCCGCTTATTTTGGTCTTTTTCTCAATGGAAGGTGATGGTTTTGAGTACTACCATGTCTGTCAAGTGTTGCAGACTTTGTTTTCAGAATTCAGATTTTAGTTTGGATAAAGATATCTGTTTTATGGCTTCATTTTAAGGTCTCATGGGTCTTTATCTGTTTCTGTCATTATTGGAAATATTTCCCAATGTTATTATGGGCTCTTGGGTTTTGTTGTCGGAGTTCGAAAAGTTGTATGTATATTATGGGAACTGGATTGACCTTAATGGAAGAACAAAAATCATGGATCAGGCTAGAATTTTAGGGTACAACTGGGAGACTTTTGGTTTTTGTTTGTTCAGTTTTATATGTCCTGGCATGACTTGATTGTTTGGTTCTAATGGAGATTAACCCGCCATCTTAGCTAGAAAAATTACAGAGTGCAGTTTCTGGTACATATATTCACTTTCATTTTCCTTTTGGGTTTTGTTTGTGTATCTTGTAAATGATGTTTGACCGAAATTGCCAATTTCACGAGTTCTTTACCAGAAGAAACCATGGGCACAAGGTTGTATGTCTTGTCAAGTTTGCTAAAAGCAGGTTTTTCAGCTGCTGAATAGAGATTCTGAGATTTTCTTCATGTTGTGGTCTCGTCTATATTGGTTGGCAGTCGGTGTGTTTTAGAGGTGATGCAAGAAAAACTAGTTGTGCTCAGAAAGAGGCAGCACAAGTACATTAGCATATCCTTTTACTGGAGCATTATTTTACTTCTACATTCGGGGGATGTTTAGATGGTTATTGCTGCAAAACATAGAATTAATAAATCTGAAGAATGAAAATCTGATGACCTTCATATAATATATTTTGAATCTTGACAGTTTTTAACTGATCCCAGGATAAAAGAGGATAACATTGGAGCTTGCATTCAAAACATGGTGGAGGAGAAAGAATCAGACGGTGACATCGCACTTCATAAACCATCCACGAGCAAGTCACCTGCACCAGATACCAATGGAAGTTTGGAAAAGATACATGCTCAAGAAGATTCTGGGAAGAGCAAAGAAGAAGAGGGGAGCAAGAATAGTGTTCCATTTTACAAGCTTTTCTCATTTGCAGACTCTGTGGATTGGCTCCTAATGACTGTAGGAACAGTTGCCGCTATTGCAAACGGTATTGCTATGCCCTTTATGACTATTCTCTTTGGGCAGCTGGTAAACTCATTTGGAGAAACTGTGGATCGCAGGGAAGTTGTTGACGAAGTTTCCAAGGTGTGTAACTGCTCAATAGGCTTGATCCTTGTTCTTTTTGTGTTCTTGTTTGAATTTTTTAGGACTGCTGCAAACAAATTGCCCGAGTTTAGACTGCATTTTAATTCTAACATTAAATTTTTTTATCTCAGAAAATGGGTGCTTCTTTCAGTTAAAAAAAGGGTTGCAAACTTTTTTTTCCCCTCATTATCGCTGTATTCTCTTTATGAAACATTTCTGTAATTATGTAGGTCATAAATGAGTTGAAATTTTGATGAAGACTTTCCTCCCTTCAGCAAATCAAGTCTTCTTTCTCATTGGTTCTTTCAGCACTCCTGTTCCTTATGGTGTATGGAATCTGATGGAAAACTGTATTTTCCATCTAACACAGCTTTAGTTATAATGGTTCTGTTATCTGCCTTTCTTTTCAGGTATCGTTGAGATTTGTTTATTTAGCCGTGGCAGCAGGGGTAGCATCATTCTTTCGTAAGTGTAACTGTTCTTCTTTGGAATGATACGTGGACTTTGGCTGTCTCATCAAACAGCCTAAGAAAAAGGTTAAACTATTGGAGACTAATACACCATTTTTGTTCTTGTCAGAGGTGGCTTGCTGGGTAGTCACAGGGGAAAGGCAGGCTGCACGAATAAGGAATTTATATTTGAAAACCATATTGAGACAAGATATTACGTTCTTTGACACGCAGACAAGCACAGGCGAAGTTGTTGGGAGGATGTCAGGGGATACTGTCCTTATTCAAGATGCCATGGGTGAGAAGGTAATCTATAGCTCTCTGTACTCCAATCAGTCTCTGCCATGTTGTCCCTTGTTAAGACTAAATAACCGTAGATTCTTGTAAAGAGTAACAGAACTTTTTTCAACTGAGTAGTTTGCTGCTTATTTACTTGGAAGGAGAAGCGGATACCAAACTGGTGTTGGAGAAATGGCATTTATTGCTTATTAGAGATGCTTTTCCAACCAAGTTGTCTTCAAATTAGAGCATATGCAGTCTAGCTATCTCTTGAGTAACAATTTATTTTATTTTCGAGGCTTGAAATATGAAATGATACAAACTCAAGACCAATTGAATCTTTTCTGCCCATGACTTAGTTTAGTTGTAGGCTCTTGGTCTTCCAGTAGATCATCAATAAATATCACTACTCTCTAATTTGACTTTAAATAGAAAAACCAAAAAGTTAGTATTGCCCTTCTTCTATGTTGCCAACTAGTTGCTGTATCATACTTCCTAAATCCTAACACATTTTTGTTTTTCTCCTTCCATTTTACAGGTTGGAAAGTTCATTCAGCTGACATCAACATTTGTGGCAGGCTTTGTGATAGCATTTATAAAGGGATGGCTCCTTACCCTTGTTATGCTATCCACCATTCCTCCACTTGTGATATCTGGTGGAGTCATGTCTGTCATTATTACAAAGATGGCATCCCTGGGACAAACATCCTATGCACAAGCCGGCGTTGTGGTGGAACAGACAATTGGGGCCATTAGAACGGTAGGTAATTTTTCATCAGGGTCTGCATTCCCAAAAGGTTTAGGTTTATTATTCTCACATGCACATTTATTTGTATCTATTACTTCAGCAAAAATACTGTTGACACGGTTTCTGCTCAGGTTGTATCATTTACTGGGGAGAAGCAGGCTATAAATAAATACAATAAGTCTCTCAAGGCTGCTTACAAGTCAGGTGTTAAAGAGGGATTGGCTGCAGGACTAGGATTTGGTTCAGTTATGTTTTTCATCTTCTGCAGCTATGCCTTGGCTATGTGGTTTGGTGCAAAGATGGTACTGGAGAAAGGATATTCTGGTGGCGATGTGCTTAATGTTGTCTTTGCTGTCTTGACCAGCTCTCTGTAAGTTACACTCAACCAGACTTTTAGCTTCAAAAAGCTTGGTGCACTGAATATTACATCTCAACCTACTAATCTTCACGGATCATATATGCTAGAGATGGAAAGATACTGCAAACGTGTATGTGAACACATAAAACATGCACTTATAACTGCATAGATTTATATGCATCCCACATGTTTATTTCCTTCATACCATGCATTACTTACCTGCTGCGTATCTGAATCTAGAAATGGTGGACTTAAACCATTAATACACGCATTCGCTTTCTTGACTTGTCAATTAAATTTGACTAGCTGTTACCAAAAAAAAAATTCACTGCCATATGCCAATTTTAACTTTCAGATGAATGTGTTGAATACTACAGGGATTAATTAGAAGTTAGCGGTTTCATTCATACGCTATTACCAAGGAAACAGGGACAGCAAAATAAAAGAAATGACTAATTAGATAATTGTCACAGCGAAGTAATGGCAATGTTTTGAAAATTGACGTTAAGGAACATATGAACTTCTAATCATATAACTGCACAATCATGTGGAACTCAGGGAAAGTGCTAAGGGGTCCTTTTCTATTGTTGTTTCCATTTGTTAACTCAAGCCACTTGGACATTTTTGGAGTCGTCCTTCTTATTTAACCATGACCACCATAACATTTAAGGACAAGTGCCTTATTCCTCTCTTTATACCCTCGCTCACTTAAGCATAAAGAAACACCTTATTTTCCATCATTCAATTAATTCTTAATGCGTTGCGTATGTAAAGATATGCAGACATGCATTTTCGTAATAATCCTTTTTGATGTGCTTGTGTAATTCAGGAACCTAGGCTCAGCATCTCCATGCATATCCGCATTTGCAGCAGGACAAGCTGCAGCATTCAAGATGTTTGAGACAATCAACAGGAAACCAGAAATAGATGCATCTGACTCCAAAGGCCGGAAGTTAGATGATATACGAGGAGATATTGATTTAAGAGATGTTTCTTTCACTTATCCAGCAAGGCCAGATGAACAAATATTCACTGGATTCTCCCTATCAATACCCAGTGGGACAACTGCAGCTTTGGTTGGAGAGAGTGGAAGTGGGAAGTCAACAGTTATCAGTCTAATAGAGAGGTTCTATGACCCACAAGCTGGCGAAGTTCTTATTGATGGTATTAATCTCAAGGAGTTCCAACTAAAATGGATCAGAAAGAAAATTGGGCTTGTTAGCCAAGAACCCGTGTTGTTTTCTTCTAGCATTAAAGATAACATAGCCTATGGTAAAACTGATGCAACTCTTGAAGAAATCAAGGCTGCAGCCGAGCTTGCCAACGCTGCCAAGTTCATTGACAAGATGCCTCAGGTGTTAAACTTTCACTTTATTTCCATTTCTCTGCTGCTGCTTTTACTTCCATCTTGTGGCATAATTGTCAAACTTATCAAGAAGCTGCGGTCAATGCATCCTTTAATATTTGAAAGTTTATTAACTAACCAGAAAAGACTGCCACAAATACATAGAAAAACCAACCTTTTCAGTTTTTGCCATCATAAAAGCAGCTGCTCTTGTTAGTGATTGTGGCTTATTTTGAGAGAAGTTACTGACGGTCTCTTTCTCTATTGATTTACTTTATAATCAGGGACTTGACACCATGGTTGGTGAGCATGGAACTCAATTATCAGGGGGTCAGAAACAGAGAGTTGCCATAGCCAGAGCAATTCTAAAAGACCCTCGAATTCTACTCCTAGATGAAGCCACAAGTGCGCTTGACGCAGAGTCTGAAAGGATCGTGCAGGAGGCACTAGATAGGATAATGATAAACAGGACCACTGTTATTGTTGCTCATCGCTTGAGTACAGTGAAGAACTCCGATATGATTGCTGTAATCCATCGAGGATCAATTGTTGAAAAAGGTAAAAATCTGGCATTGTCAGTCATATAGGTTTCCATATTTCATGCTCTGAATTTACTATCACAATTGGAACTCTTATACGAGCTGCAGAATGCTTGAGCACAATTTAGGTTGTGAGTTGCAAGAAGTTAGTACGTTTGCCAATAAATACACACTGAAAGGGACATCAAACTTTTTGATGTATGGATGGTAGCACAGAAACATTATTAACTTATATGACTCAAATTGACCTTACTGAATTGTGAACTGTGTTAATTGATCAGGTTCTCATTCAGAGCTGCTCAAGAATCCAAATGGGGCGTACTCCCAGCTTATACACTTACAAGAAGTTAACTCTGAAAAAATTATTGCTGAGCAGGATATTACCTCCGACTCTGGCAGGCAGTCAAGCCAGCGCATGTCCTTCCTGCGATCAATCAGCCGGGGTTCATCTGGTGCTATTGGAAACAGCAGCCGCCACTCATTCAATGTTTCATTCGGTTTACCTACTGGACTTGACATCCAAGGAGCTGCTCCACTAGAAACTGATGCCGCACCACCATCACAACAACCAAAAGAAGTCCCTCTTCGCCGCCTTGCTGCTCTCAACAAACCAGAAATCCCTGCACTTTTGCTTGGCTCTATAGCTGCAATCATCAACGGGAGCATCCTACCCATCTTTGGCATACTCATTTCTAGTGTAATTCGAACATTCTTTGACCCTCCTCATGAACTCCGGAAAGATTCCAAGTTTTGGTCATTGATGTTCGTTGTCCTTGGAGTGGTGTCACTTGTCGCTGCCCCAACAAGAACTTACTTCTTCTCTGTAGCCGGCTGCCGGTTGATTCAGAGGATTCGATCAATGTCATTCGAGAAGGTGGTTCACATGGAAATTGGGTGGTTTGATGATTCTGAAAACTCAAGTGGTGCCATTGGTGCAAGGTTGTCAACAGATGCAGCTACAGTTCGTAGTCTGGTTGGAGATACGCTTGCACTGATTGTTCAGAACATTGCATCACTTGTTGCTGGATTGGTAATTGCATTTGTAGCAAGCTGGCAGTTGGCTCTGATAGTCTTAGCCATGGTACCTCTGCTAGGCTTGAGTGGATGGGCCCAAATGAGATTTATGAAAGGCTTCAGTGCAGATGCAAAGGTTTGTTTCTTAGAATAACAAAAATATGTATTACTTTCAGCAAACTAGGATGAATAGAACTGTTATGGAAGCTGCACCAACAATCATTAAAAACTGAGAATATTTTCTCCAATCATCAGAATTTGGTTTCCTAAGAATATGTTTAGCAAAACAATGATGAATAGAAGTGACTAGGAAACTGAGCCTGACAATCTTTAAGAACTAAGAATATTTCATCTAAGCAATATCATCAAGTTTTCTTGCTTTATTGTTTGTTTAGTAATATCTTGTAGATCTTTTAATTTCCTTAAAGCAATTTGTTAGACTGCAAGTTTTGGTGGTTTGTGTTCTGTCCTCCATTATCATTCATGTTTCATCAATTTGCAATAAATTGAAATTTGACATTGTCTCAGATGATGTACGAGGAAGCAAGTCAAGTAGCTTGTGATGCAGTTGGAAGTATAAGAACAGTTGCTTCTTTCTGCGCAGAAGAGAAGGTGATGGATTTGTATAAAAAGAAATGTGAAGGTCCTATGAAAAATGGGATAAGACAAGGGTTGGTCAGTGGAGTTGGTTTTGGGCTCTCATTTTTCTTGCTGTTCTGTGTCTATGCGACCAGCTTTTATGCTGGAGCCCGCCTTGTTGAGGATGGGACGACAACATTCAGCAAAGTCTTCCGGGTATGTGATATTTACATCTTCATGCAAGTCGTGTGAATATTTGAACTTAATAAACAAACAGAGAAGGAAATAAAAAAATGACGAACTTTATCATTGGTAAAATTTTGTTAATTGGGTTTAGTTCTAGACAACAAGCTGTATGTTATTTGTAAAGATTGAGGGGGAAAATTTCATGTGTTGAACCCACTGAAGATAAGTAATGCTTCTGGAGTGTATTTACAGACAAACAAATTGGTTTGTGATTTGAAATCATTGAATTGATTACTGTCTTCAACATCATCAACTCTTTTTTTTTGTTGCCTGAATTTGCAGGTTTTCTTTGCTCTCACTATGGCCGCTGTTGCAGTTTCTCAGTCAAGTAGTCTAGCACCTGATGCCACCAAAGCCAAGGATTCTACAGCTTCCATATTTTCAATTCTTGACCGCAAGTCAAAGATAGATCCTAGCGATGATTCTGGAATGACACTAGAAAATGTAAAGGGCAATATCAAGTTTCAGCATGTGAGCTTCAAGTATCCTACAAGACCAGATGTTCAGATTTTCCGAGACCTCTGCCTCGCTGTTCAATCTGGCAAGGTAATTCTCAGACTTGAAGTTTGTTGCATTCTGAAAAATGTTTCAATTCTTGCTAGTTTGTGATTTTTATATATGAGTTGCCGATGGTAATCCTCAGAAGTTCTAATGAACTACTTCGAGATCAGCTGCAATTTAGTTCATTACACTTGATAACAGACAAAAAAGAAAAAAAGCAGGAAAATTAATACTTTTGAGTAGAGAGATAATGATATAGAACACTATGCCAGTAGTACACAGGTCACGCATTGGTGCACATGATACTAGAGGATGTAAACAAATATTAAGTGCTCCTGCCTCGATGACAGCAGTGGCTCCAGTCTAGTGCTAACATCTCTTCTTCATCTGTTTTCTAGACGGTTGCTCTCGTTGGAGAAAGTGGTAGTGGGAAATCGACTGCAATCTCATTGTTGCAGAGATTTTACGATCCGGATTCTGGGCAAATTCTACTAGATGGAGTTGAAATCCGAAAGTTCAATCTAAAGTGGTTGAGACAGCAGATGGGTCTGGTGAGTCAAGAACCAGTGTTGTTCAATGAGACAATCCGAGCCAATATTGCCTATGGAAAGGAGGGAGATGCAACCGAAGCAGAGATCATAGCTGCTGCCGAGTCCGCAAATGCCCACAAGTTCATAAGTAGCTTACAGCAGGTTGGTAATTTTCCCAAATCATTTTCATGCTCTCTCAATTACATAATTGAATCGGTTGTTTAAGTTGAACAACCAGGAAGTGTCTTCTTATATAACCATGCAGCCCACAACACGAGTCATTGTTCTGATGACAGAGATTATAAAGCCATTGCACATGAGTATGATGAATCAAATAGTGTGGCATATGATTGAATGGTAAACTCCTTCAAGCATCAGTATGCATTGAAGTCTTAATCAAAATGAAGCCATGTTGTTGATGATGTTAACACTTGATTTTCATATCGCTGAAAATGGACTACAGGAGACCTTTCTTATGGAAGCTTCAAGTTATTCTTTGAGCAACTGACAGACTGACCCAAATTGCAAAATGCACCCATGAATTGATATATGCGTTGATTGTGACTTTCTCCCCTGCTTTTTGCAGCCTTGAACATAGACAAATTAATATATGGACTGAATTATACAAAATTTGATCAATTTTATCTTTCTATTTCTTTGTTAACAAATTGTGAAAACGCAGGGCTATGACACATTAGTCGGAGAGCGAGGGGTCCAACTATCAGGTGGGCAGAAGCAAAGGGTGGCCATAGCCCGCGCCATAGTAAAGGAGCCAAAGATCCTACTACTTGATGAGGCAACAAGTGCGCTTGATGCTGAATCCGAGCGAGTTGTGCAAGATGCACTTGATCGGGTGATGGTGAACCGGACGACGATGGTGGTGGCCCACCGATTATCCACAATCAAGGGGGCTGATCTCATTGCAGTCGTTAAGAATGGCGTTATCATCGAGAAAGGAAAGCATGATGCTTTAATTAATATCAAGGATGGAACGTATGCCTCGTTAGTGGCACTGCACATGAGTGCTGGATCTCACTGATCTTCATTTATATTTTCTCCCACATTTATGAAAATGTAAGATAAGACAGAGCACTATAAGCCCTCTGTTGTCTGCTCCTTTCATCGACCTTACATCTGGGGCAGCTTTGCGCACCGGGCTGCCTTTTTTTCGTTTTTTTAATTTCCTAATTTTGATGTCACGGGCGGGTTTCTCTTGGAAGCCCATTTTTGCTCTTGTTTTATACCGTTTTGGGTAACGTTTCTTTTGTTGTAATATGTACTGTTATTATTATTATTCTCTATAGAGGAATGAAAGAGTCAGAGTGCAAGCTATACTTTTAACGGGTAATGTCATTCATCCCTGGAATTGGTACAACATTTGGAAGTTTTAAATGGAACATCAAAAGTTCGGTTCAGGCAAAATTTGCAATTATTTTAAAGATTTCCTAACCAGAGGCTAGAACTTAAAAAATCATCAAATTGGGGTGAACTTTGACCTTCTGGATATCTACAGCTGAATAAATCAGATGAACGGCCAGATCAACCAATGGTAGGCGCCGGCGGTCATGGAACCCAGTTTAGAGTGAGAATCTATGTCATGCAGACATCATGTGTGCAAAGTTTGCATGTGCGGTCTTACTGATGTGTTTTTAAGTGGCAAAGTGAACACTCCTGATCATTATCACATGGATCATAATTACATTTGTGGTCGCCAGGTTTGAAGCTTGAATTACCAATTCTGAGATTGGAATTCTGTAACTGCAGTTTATCAACAGAGTTCTGCAAGGCTGCAAGGGACATTTTAGAATGATCCTCGTCAAACCTAACGACCAATACCACCCCCATGAACTGAAAATCCGCAACCCAATTACTATAGTTTGCGTACATGCTAATCTAAGTTGTATTTACAGACTGCAAGTCAGATTCTTCTCAAATGTAATTTCTCAAACAAAGGCTACACATGGGCTGCTGGTTCCACTCGGCTTGGCAATTAGCAAATCTTGCAGAAGGATGCTTGTCCATATCCTAAAGAATAAGAAGTTATATGTATTGGAGTATTGCAGTAGAATATGCAATGCACTCTCTTTATTTCATTTTTTTTCCCCGAACACAGATTGAATCAGTGATATGACAGCTACTATGTGATTATAATGAAAGGTTCTGTACTGTATGTTTCTGACATCAAATGCTTGAGGTAAATACTTTGGGGTGGGAGTGGGGAAGAGTGGGACCTCCTATATTTATGAAATTGCCATCTATTATCAAATCCAGTCATCTTCTTGCAATTCACGTCCATAAAATAACCTGTTTATATACGGCAAGACTCACTCCTCTACGACAACTCGAGTTTTCACATGCATTTTTAAATACAAAACTAATTCCTAAGGTGGGATCGATCTCTATTTGAAAACAATTTTATAAAAACAATGCAATGCTGCGAAAAAGTCTTTTTATTTTAAATTCATTGTCAAAACCCCGAGTGTTATTTGCTTTCAAGACGAACAGAGTAGTTTTAAAAATTACGGTAATTATGAATGTCTTCCCAAGTCTACCCAGTCACAGCTCACAGCCCAATTGTAATAATTACAAATACTTGTCTAAAAGGTAAATCATATACTTACATCTATACTTGTCTTCTCTTTATTCTCTTAAACGTAGTACTAACATTTCCTTATGCTTCTTCTAATCCTGTGTAGAGCTAATCTGTAAAAATAATATATTTTAGTAAGTATTTCTCATACTCAGTAGGTGATTTGATACTACTATTTTGAAAGCATGGCATGCAACATGTATAAATTCAAGGAGCTTTTCATGTAAAACATTAGTAATTCCTTTTTATGTAAACATGCATAAAATGTAAGCCCATTTATGCATTTATCAGCCATGGAAGTCTTTACCGAAATCTACTATTCAACAATATCGATATAACTCAAATCATAAAGTAGAAATCAATAGATCCAAGTAATAAGATCGCAACAAATACATCAAATCAATGAGTCAAATATAATAATCATGAAACTCATAAAATAGTCATCTTTCAAAGCAAATGCTAGCATCACTGTAAGTATCATGTACATGAGTCTTTCAGCGAAGACATCACTCAAACTGGTCACGAGTACTTGTATATGACCATCTCAATGCTATAAGCATATCGATAACACTGAAATCATATGGCCAACTATGCTCATGATCAAAACACATTTGGAATCGTGTGTCTCCGGTATCTAGAGACTACCTAGCATAGCCCTCCACGGCAACTATGGATATGTCCTCGAAAAGGTGTCGTGAACACCTATAGTGGTCGTCCCTATTTACCACAATAGTCAAGGAAGGGATAATGCCATTTTTGGCAGTAATACCATCCACCTTTTGTGGTAGCGGCCGGGAGGCCAACCCTGTACAACCTCTTAGCATAGTGCTCACTAGGCTTAATAGCTCAAAAGGCATATATGAATAACTCAAATCTCAATCATTGTAAATTAGGCAATTTATGCAATTATTTTCAAAACATGCAAGCAATATATAAAATCTATTCATGCCAATAATTGCATTCAAGCCATAAACCATGGAAACAATTCTGCATGCTCGTATAAGACATTATATCTCAAAAAGCATACCAAATACGTCAAGTAAATCATTTAGGGTTTGAAATGCATTTGAAAACTTAGTAGTATCAGACTATCTACCTCGATGTCTCTTGAATTGCGTTTTTCATTACTCGTCCCTAAGTTACCATTGTAAAACCCTGAATATCAATTGATAACAAGGATTCAAGTATCAATTCCTACCCTTTATAGATTATTACTTAGACTTGTAGATTAACTGCTAGATCTGCCTTTTAGGATCATAGATCCTTGCTTAATGCGTTTCCAGGCTAGATCTTACGTATAGATATAATGTTTAATGGTTAGATCTCATATATCGCCTGTCATGATGCTTAGAACAGGTCTATACTTGATTTGAACGGTCAGATCTATAATTCAAGGATGAGTGCATATAATTTAAGGTTGATCTTAAGCTACTAATCTTCTAATGCCTCTAATGGATCCATTCATGAGATTTGATCATCTTTGTAAATCTACGAGATGTCTATAGTTGTTAGGCTATAGTAATAATAAATAGTCTTCTGATCATAACTTTTATAGTATCATTGGGTCTATGTCGTCAATAGAAACGCAACGGTTCTTTCGGATCATCGATCGGAGTTATATAACCTCCTTAATTGCATTTTTAGTGTTGCTAATCCATGGACGAGCTAGATTCATCCATACCGGGCTAGTGCATCACGGTTCCCAGGACGCATGCGGGTCCTAGTCGAACCGAGACCACCCTTGCACACTTACGCATGCCCGAACGATGATCTAGGGCACGCGTCTTGGACGACGTCCTAAGGATGTGTCTTTGGCGCTAGCGCGCACATTATGGCTCCCGGGGCGCTCATGCGTCCCGGTGGAACCGAGACCGCACCCGCACAGTCGCACGCTCCTGAAGTCCGCGCCATGGAGCTCGTTTTGGGAGCGCGTTATGCACGGCGTCCTCGGGTGTCTAGTTCGAATGGAGCTGGATTTGAACCCGGCTTTCCCCGGGGACTTTTGGCCAGGAAATACCATATCCAGCATGGATCTGGGCCAGAAGAGAGGGGAAAACCAGAGTGGGGAGAGAAAGAAGGAAGAGGGTCTTACTTGGGCAGCCAGAGATGGTGCCCTTTTTCTGGTGGGTGCAGTTTCATCGTGGTGCTAGAAACCCTTCCGTCGAAAGTGTAGAAACAGAGTGAAGCCATAGGGAAGAAGAAGGAAGAGAAGATGAAGAGAGAGAAAAGAAAGAGGAAAAGAGGCATACCCGATTCTAGTGGGTGCCGGTGCCGCAGAAGAAAAGAAGAACAGAGGGGGAGAGACTTTCCAACGAAGGAGAAACCCTTGTTGGAGATGGGGAAGGTGATGATCGGATAGAGGGGGAGAGGGCTTTTATAGCCGTTGAAGGCGGTGCCACCCCATGGTGGTGCCGCCAAATTTTCCGGTGCCGCACTGCAAGGGCGGTGCTGGAAGTTAGCTAGAGGTGGGGGACGACCGGGGGGGTTGTCGTTAGTAAAAGGACCCCCTGTGTTTTTCGTCCCTAAGCTTTAAAATTTTAAATTATAGAATTGCCCCTCATCTTGAAAAGCCTATAATTTGGTCATACGAACTCCGTTTTCAGTGTTCTTTAAAGCGTTGGATTCCATTTCGACCATAGAATCTAATTATGTAGATATTTCTCATAATTTCCTTTGCTTCATAGGTTAATTAAAATAAGACATCCAACCACCTATTAATATGATTAAATATCTATTAATCTCTAAAAATTTTCAAAATAAATAAGTTATAACTAATTAGTACATGGAAACCATCATGATCGATCGTTGTTATAAAAGTGATATAATCATATTAAAAAATTTGAGTCATTACATCATCATCATTCCACTCTTCCGAACCTTGCACAGTGCTAATACACTATATTAATGGATATCAACGAATAGCAACAAGGAACGAGATTACAACTAACATTTCTTCATCAACTAGACCTTCTATTTAGATCTTTCTATTTGTTTATAAACATCGCAATCCTTTTTAAAAGTGCATGAACATATTGAAGGAGAGTTATTGATGTATATTTATCTGGACCTGTATATTTATTTTATTAATCAGTTACCAAATTATTGTACTATCTTTGGTCCATTCGACTCACTAGAAGAATGGATCTAGTTTTGGACGTTAAATTAAGAGATTTTGTTATGTAAAGTTTCTAAACCGTCTATTTATATGATCAAAAGTATGAGTTTTTCAGATGCTAAAACCATCTAGTCCACACTTTTTGAACATCCACGGCGTGGAGCTACGAGGTGAACGGGTGAGATCATACCTAAATATGGAGATTCGGAGCTTATCAGATAAAAAGCAATGCCGACGTGTTTATGGGCATGCATGTGTTCAACCATGCTGCCATGCATAAGCTGATTATGTGTGTACGCATTTGCCTGCTACCAGGGTTGGGGGCATACTAAATTTAGGATGAAAATCTCTGGGTTGAAGAAACAAGCAGCAGATACACTGCACTTATGCACTGTCATGTTCATGTTTTGCATTTGTATTTGAAAACTCCATTCTCATCCTTCTCTTCTCCTCGACAACCGTGACGGTCCACACCCCTTTCCTGATTTTCTTGCTAAAGTTGCCGGGAATCAAGCAAGATGGGACGTTGCTTTGCCTTCGTTCTTTTAATCACAAAAGAAGAAACCGACAATAATTTTGCTCCGAGTCAAACTTTTTATTAAAGTCGTAGCCACGGGCATCTACTGGTGGAGACAATAATCATATAAGTTGGAGAAACAATGGAAACCTCTCCCTCGCAGCTATGCAAAGATTTATAGCATGCAGCGTTATTTTATATTTTTGTAAGAGACTGTTATATTTGGAGCCTATAAAATTAAGGTCAAGCGACGCAACTCTACCATTGCACCTCCTGTTATATATATGTATATCAAATGGTTGACGTTTGCGTGCCTTTTGAGTCATGACCTAGAGACTTCATAGTGGGGCCTAACAGGAACAATTTTGATCATGAAACAAGGGATGCCCAATAGGCCCATCGAGGGTCCAGAGTAATTATTTATGACTTCTTGGTTACAAGAGAGCCTCTTGAAGCAGGAGGAAGTTAGACAATCAATTGCTTGGTGGCTACGTTCCTCGAAGCCTTGTAACCCACATGTTCTGGGTGTCATATTTTTAATTTTTTTTAATTTTATCAGTCTGTCCTGTTAAAAAGCTTAAGATAAAACACTACCAAATACCGATAACCTAAAATGTTGGTGCCTTAATATTAAGTTAAGTGCTTCTTAGGTCTAATAATAGAACTAAAATTTATTAAATACACTCCAAATTGTCTGTTCATAGTTTTCCGGTACTGTAAAATCTTTTAATAAGGCTGTTTGCATACAAAATGGATATGTTCATTGTTAATTGGAGAATTTATTATCATCTAAATTATATCTTAAACAAATTCTCCTCCTATATTTAAGGGTGATTAAAAACTAAATTTGCCAAAATTTGTTGTTATATTATTATTATAAAATAATCATGAGATTGTCTGTGTGATAGACATTCTCAAAAGCAGTGCAAATTGAGACCAAAGATTTAGTCTGAAAATTTCTCCAATTGAGATTCAATCCGAATAAGATCATCATCATCATCATCATCAAGACCTTATCCCAATTAGGGGTCGGCCACATGAATCTTATTCCTCCATTCCACTCTATTAAATACCATGGCTTCATTTAGTCCCAAAGTTTTTAAATCTTTCCTCACCACTTCTATCCACGTTCTTTTGGGCCTTCCCCTTGCCCTTTTAGAACCTTCAACTTGTATTGCCTCACTCCTTCTAACTGGTGCCGTTGTTGGCCTCCTTTGAACATGTCCAAACCATCTAAGTCTAATCTCCCTCATCTTGTTACCTATTGGTGCTATCCCTAAATTTCTTCTAATATTTTCATTTCTAATTCTATCCTTTCTTGTCTTACCACTCATCCATCTCAACATCCTCATTTCTCGCAACACTCACCTATGAGTATGATGTTCCTTAAGCCGCCCAACACTCGATCCATAGAGCATGGCCGGCCTTATAGCCATCCCTATAGAATTTTCCCTTTAGTTTGAGTGGCACCCGCCGATCACATAAAACCCCGATGCACATCTCCATTTGTTCCAACCCGCTTGGATTCTCCGGGTAACCTCCTCTCAATCTCTCCACTCTCATGGATCAATGATCCTAAGTATCGGAAGTGGTCTCTCATGGGGACCTCTTGGTTATCAATCTTATTTGGTGCTCCACTCCTACTCTCCTTGCTAAAATTACATTCCATATATTCTGTCTTAGTTCGGCATTTAATTTTAAATCCTTTTGATTCTCTTGCTTCTCTCCATAGCTCTAGCTTTATGTTGACACCCTCCCTTGTCTCATCAAGTAGGACTATATCGTCTCGCAAATAGCATGCACCAGGGAATCTCCTCATGCGATGTTTTGTTAACTCATCCATAACTAATGTGAAAAGGTATGGACTTAATGCCGATCCTTGGTGCAATCCGAAGCCGGTGACAGAAAATCACCGATCACGCCACTAGTGGTCTTAGCATTTGTTCTTTGCTCCCTCATACATATCTTTAATTATGTCTATATACCCCCGAGAAACCCCTTTAACACCTAACACCCTCCATATTAACTCTCTGAGGACTCTATCATAAGCCTTCTCTAAGTCAATAAAGACCATGTGTAGGTCTTTTCTCCTCTCCCTATATTTCTCTAATAATTGTCTTAGTAAGAAAATAGCTTCCATGGTAGACCTCCCAGCATGAAACCAAACCGATTCTCCGATACACTTGTTTCATGTCGTAGCCTCTTCTCAATGACTCTTTCAAAAGTTTCATGGTGTGGCTCATAAGTTTGATCCCTCGATAATTAGTGCAACTCTGAATGTCTCCTTTATTCTTATAGATTGGTACAATAGAGCTTTTCCTCCACTCATCGCATTTTCTTTGATTTTATAATCTTGTTAAACAACTTGGTCAACCAAACTACCCCAATATCTCCCATATGCTTCCAAACCTCTATTGGTATACCATCGGGCCCCATGGCCGTTCCTGATTTCATCTTTCTCAAGGCCTCTTTTACTTCAAGCATTTTAATCCTACGTTCATATCTATAATATCCGGTGTTATTTAGATTTATAGTATTTTTCAATTCCTCTATTCTCGGGGCCATTGTCATTTAGCAATTTTTGGAAGTAGATTTCCCACCTTTGTTTGATCTCGGCGTCTTTGACTAATACCCTTTGATCATCGCTTCTAATGCACCTAACATGCTCTAAGTCCTTACTCTTGTTTCTCTTACCTTTGCGAGTTTAAACACATCTTTCTCACCTTCTCTTGTTCCTATAGTCTATTATAGAGCTCATCATATGCTTTAAGTTTAGCCTCACTTACTATTCTCTTAGCAACGTTTTTAGCATTCTTATATTGTTCATAGTTTTCATTATTTCTAATCTTCTCATGCTTTAAAATGCATTCGTTTTTCTTTAATAGCTTTTTTACCTTTGTTTCATTCCACCACCATGTTTCCTTTGTTAATAGCCTTTTACCTTTAGATACTCCTAAGACATCTTTTTGCCACTTTCTTAATGGACTCACCATATTAGTCCACATGGTATTTACTGCTTTCATAATTCCAATTTCCTTCTACCATCAACTTATTTTTGAATGAGGTTATTTTCTCTCCTTTTAAGTTCCACCACTTAGTTTTTGGATGTGTATTAAGTTCGGTTCTTTACTCCATCTTTTGATATGAATATCCATAACCATTAACCTATGTTGTGAGGTTAAACTCTCATAGGAGTATCACCTTACAATCCTTACATATAGATCGTTCATTATTCCTACAAGTAGAAAAAAGTCTATTTGGCTTTTATGAAGTCCACTTTTTAAAGGTTATTAAGTGTTCATCCCTCTTCTTAAAGAGTGTATTTGGTAATGGATAGATTATATGACAAAGCAAAATCGAGGATATTCTCCCCCATCTCGCTTCGTTTCACCTATACCATACCCTCCGTGTATTTCTATCATATCCTTCCTTATCTTTTCCTACATGGCCATTTAAGTCTGCTCCTATAAATATTCCCTCGGTGTTGGGAATTTCTTGCATGACTCCCTCCATATCTTCCCAAAACGTCTCTTAATTATATCTTGTAGCCCTACTTGTGGTGCATATGCACTTATAATATTTATAATGTTTGCTCTCCCAGAATCATTTTTTATTATTATTATTCTATCACCCATTCTTTTAACATCCACAACTTTATCCTTTAATTCCTTATCCACTATTATTCCTACGCCCATTTCTATTATTTTCCTTTCCCTACGTACCATAATTTATACCCATCTATTTCTCTGCCTTTAGCCCCTTTCCACTTGGTTTCTTGGATACAAGCGATGTTGACTCTCCTACGTTTTATCGTGTCTACTAACTCCAAACTCTTACCACAATGTCCCTATATTCCATGTAGCGATGCGAATCTTATGATTTGGAGATTCCCTATTTACTATCGCCTTTCTCGACCTCCATGGTATGAACCCATGTCCACTTTTCACCGCACTGCCTGGTTACGATGCGGCGTCGCTTCGAGAGACGCCTAGCGACCCTTGCCCATTTTTCACTACACCAGGATCCGATGTAGCGCGTCGCTTAGGGAGAACGCCCAGCAACCCTTGCCTATTTTTCACCGCACCGGATCCGATGCAACGCGTCGCTTATGGGGAACGCCCTAGCTTGAGCGAATTTCGATTTCGATTCATGTCAATGTTGGGGTTGCCATAGTTTTAAGCCGAAGATGATTTTCATTTAAAATCATGGAAATCATTACAATCATTAAAATCATTAAAATCATCTTCACCACCCTTGCTTGGTGGCTACCCGATGAGGTGGCCATATTTTAGAAAAGCCGAAGATGATTTTCATTTCTCCCTCACAAACTAATATACAAATGTATATTTATTTGTAAGAAAGAAATAATAGAATCATCTTGACTTCACTCTCTTGGTACGCAATTGATACAAGGGTTGCCATCTTTTAAGAAGCTGGAGATGATTCTCATTTCTTCCTCACAAACTAATATACAAATGCATATTCATTTGTAAGAAAGAAATAATAGAATCATCTTCACCTTCCCCCTTGCCGGCTGGCACCTGACGCAAGACCCTCCTCCTTTTTTATCCTGACGCAAGATCCAAGCAAGTATTAAATGTGGTGTATGTGGATCCGATCCGGACCTGACCCATTGATATCCCCGTAAAAGTACGTAAGACAGACTCTTTTTTTAATAATATTGTGCTGCAAGATCAGAGCACGAACGTACTAAAAAGGGCCGCTGGTGGGAGGGGCAGGCCACAATGGCCTAAATAGGCAACCTTCGCTTGTATTTTGTAAAAGGCTGAACACGAACGTACTGCTGTTTCCAATAAAGAACGGTCAGATCATCCCACGACATCCCTCCGGAGGGCATGGTCATCATGTCGAGAAGTATGACAAAATGCAGTGGGAAGTGACAACTGTCAACCCAAACATTGGGTACATTTCAGTGATTTACCAGTCCAAGATTTCAATGAGAGAGAGAGAGAGAGAGTAAATGACAATGTGAACTCTCATTGTTTCGGGTCATTTCCATGAAATGCAGGTCGATCCGTGTTTGACTATTGTATTTCGGTGCACTCAGCAGGTTAAAGCTTGCTCATCAAGGAATCCTCAGTTTCAGAACATATATATTTGCTCTGAATAATGGAACGTTTCAGATTGATTGACACGAAGATCAATAGCTCATAAAACTCAGAACCCATTAATCCACAGGGGTGTAGTCAAAACACTTTTAATCTTTTGGTAAGCTGCTGCTCCTATGAACCGTACTCCTCAGTTCCTCACCAGTTGGATTTACTCACTCTCTGGTTGCTCATTTGTGCCGCTTATTTTGGTCTTTTTCTCAATGGAAGGTGATGGTTTCGAGTACGACCATGTCTGTCAGGTGTTGCAGACTTTGTTTTCAGAATTCAGATTTTAGTTTGGAGAAAGATATCTGTTTTATGGCTTCGTTTTAAGGTCTCATGGGTCTGTATCTGTTTCTGTCATTATTGGAAATACTTCCCAATGTTATTATGGGCTCTTGGGTTTTGTTGTCGGAGTTCGAAAAGTGGTGTGTATATTATGGGAACTGGATTGACCTTAATGGAAGAACAAAAATCGGGGATCAGGCTAGAATTTTTGGGTACAACTGGTTTGTTCAGTTTTATATGTCCTGGTTTGACTTGATTGTTTGGTTTTAATGGAGATTAACCTGCCATCTTTGCTAGAAAAAATACAGAGTGCAGTTTCTGGTACATATATTCACTTTCATTTTCCTTTTGGGTTTTGTTTGTATATCTTTTAAATGATGTTTGAGCGAAATTGCCAACGTCACGAGTTCTTAACCAGAAGAAACCATGGGCACAAGGCTGTATGTCTTGTCAAGTTTGCTAAAAGCAGGTTTTTCAGCTGCTGAATAGAGATTCTGAGATTTTCTTCCTGTCGTGGTCTCGTCTATATTGGTTGGCAGTCGGTGTGTTTTAGAGGTGATGCAAGAAAAACTAGTAGTGCTCAGAAAGAGGCAGCACAAGTAAATTAGCATATCCTTTTACTGGAGCATTATTTTACTTCTACATTCGGGGGATGTTTAGATGGTTATTGCTGCAAAACATAGAATTAATAAATCTGATGACCTGCATATAATATATTTTGAATATTGACTGTTTTTAACCGATCCCAGGATAAAAGAGGATAACGTTGGAGCTTGCATTCAAAACATGGTGGAGGAGAAAGAATCAGACGGTGACATCGCACTTCATAAACCGTCCGCGAGCAAGTCACCTGCACCAGATACCAATGGAAGTTTGGAAAAGATACATGCTCAAGAAGATTCTGGGAAGGGCAAAGAAGAAGAGGGGAGCAAGAATAGTGTTCCATTTTACAAGCTTTTCTCATTTGCAGACTCTGTGGATTGGCTCCTAATGACTGTAGGAACAGTTGCCGCTGTTGCAGACGGTATCGCTATGCCCTTTATGACTATTCTCTTTGGGCAGCTGGTAAACTCATTTGGAGAAACTGTGGATCGCAGGGAAGTTGTTGACGAAGTTTCCAAGGTGTGTAACTGCTCAATAGGCTTGATCCTTGTTCTTTTTGTGTTCTTGTGTGAATTTTTTAGGAATGTTGCAAACAAATTGCCCCGAGTTTAGACTGCATTTTAATTCTAACATTAAATTTTTTTATCTCAGAAAATGGGTGCTTCTTTCAGTTAAAAAAAGGGTTGCAAACTTTTTTTCCCCCACATTTATCGCTGTATTCTCTCTTTGAAACATTTCTGTAATTATGTAGGTCATAAATGAGTTGAAATTTTGATGAAGACTTTCCTCCCTTCAGCAAATCAAGTCTTCTTTCTCATTGGTTCTTTCAGCACTCCTGTTCCTTATGGTGTATGGAATCTGATGGAAAACTGTATTTTCCATCTAACACAGCTTTAGTGATAATGGTTCTGTTATCTGCCTTTCTTTTCAGGTATCGTTGAGATTTGTTTATTTAGCCGTGGCAACAGGGGTAGCATCATTCTTTCGTAAGTATAACTGTTCTTCTTTGGAATGATACGTGGACTTTGGCTGTCTCATCAAACAGCCTAAGAAAAAGGTTAAACTATTGGAGACTAATACACCATTTTTGTTCTTGTCAGAGGTGGCTTGCTGGGTAGTCACAGGTGAAAGGCAGGCTGCACGAATAAGGAATTTATATTTGAAAACCATATTGAGACAAGATATTACGTTCTTTGACACGCAGACAAGCACAGGAGAAGTTGTTGGGAGGATGTCAGGGGATACTGTCCTTATTCAAGATGCCATGGGTGAGAAGGTAATCTATATCTTTCTGTACTCCAATCAGTCTCTGCCATGTTGTTCCTTGTTAAGACTAAATAACCGTAGATTCTTGTAAAGAGTAACAGAACTTTTTTCAACTGTGTAGTTTGCTGTTTATTTACTTGGAAGGAGAAGCGGATACCAAACTGGTGTTGGAGAAATGGCATTTATCACTTATTAGAGATGCTTTTCCAACCAAGTTGTCTTCAAATTAGAGCATACGCAGTCTAGCTATCTCTTGAGTAACAATTTATTTTATTTTCTAGGCTTGAAATATGAAATGATACAAACTCAAGACCAATTGAATCTTTTCTGCCCATGACTTAGTTTAGTTGTAGGCTCTTGGTCTTCTAGTCGATCATCAATAAATATCACTACTCTCTAATTTGACTTTAAACAGAAAAACCAAAAAGTTAGTATTGCCCTTCTTCTACGTTGCCAACTGGTTGCTGTATCATACTTCCTAAATCCTAACACATTTTCGTATTTCTCCTTCCATTTTACAGGTTGGAAAGTTCATTCATCTGACATCAACATTTGTGGCAGGCTTTGTGATAGCATTTATAAAGGGATGGCTCCTTACCCTTGTTATGCTATCCACCATTCCTCCACTTGTGATATCTGGTGGAGTCATGTCTGTCATTATTACAAAGATGGCATCCCTGGGACAAACATCTTATGCACAAGCAGGCGTTGTGGTGGAACAGACAATTGGGGCCATTAGAACGGTAGGTAATTTTTCATCAGGGTCTGCATTCCTGAACGGTTTAGGTTTATTATTCTCATATGCACATTTATTTGTATCTATTACTTCAGCAAAAATACTGCCGACACGGTTTCTGCTCAGGTTGTATCATTTACTGGGGAGAAGCAGGCTATAAATAAATACAATAAGTCTCTCAAGGCTGCTTACAAGTCAGGTGTTAAAGAGGGATTGGCTGCAGGACTAGGTTTTGGTTCAGTTATGTTTTTCATCTTCTGCAGCTATGCCTTGGCTATGTGGTTTGGTGCAAAGATGGTACTGGAGAAAGGATATTCTGGTGGCGATGTGCTTAATGTTGTCTTTGCTGTCTTGACCAGCTCTCTGTAAGTTACACTCAACCAGACTTTTAGCTTCAAAAAGCTTGGTGCACTGAATATTACATCTCAACCTACTAATCTTCACGGATCATATATGCTAGAGATGGAAAGATACTGCAAACGTGTATGTGAACACATAAAACATGCACTTATAACTGCATAGATTTATATGCATCCCACGTGTTTATTTCCTTCATACCATGCATTACTTACCTGCTGCGTATCTGAATCTAGAATTGGTGGACTTAAACCATTAATACACGCATTCGCTTTCTTGACTTGTCAATTAAATTTGACTAGCTGTTACCAAAAAAAAAATTCACTGCCATATGCCAATTTTAACTTTCAGATGAATGTGTTGAATACTACAGGGATTAATTAGAAGTTAGCGGTTTCATTCATACGCTATTACCAAGGAAACAGGGACAGCAAAATAAAAGAAATGACTAATTAGATAATTGTCACAGCGAAGTAATGGCAATGTTTTGAAAATTGACGTTAAGGAACATATGAACTTCTAATCATATAACTGCACAATCATGTGGAACTCAGGGAAAGTGCTAAGGGGTCCTTTTCTATTGTTGTTTCCATTTGTTAACTCAAGCCACTTGGACATTTTTGGAGTCGTCCTTCTTATTTAACCATGACCACCATAACATTTAAGGACAAGTGCCTTATTCCTCTCTTTATACCCTCGCTCACTTAAGCATAAAGAAACACCTTATTTTCCATCATTCAATTAATTCTTAATGCGTTGCGTATGTAAAGATATGCAGACATGCATTTTCGTAATAATCCTTTTTGATGTGCTTGTGTAATTCAGGAACCTAGGCTCAGCATCTCCATGCATATCCGCATTTGCAGCAGGACAAGCTGCAGCATTCAAGATGTTTGAGACAATCAACAGGAAACCAGAAATAGATGCATCTGACTCCAAAGGCCGGAAGTTAGATGATATACGAGGAGATATTGATTTAAGAGATGTTTCTTTCACTTATCCAGCAAGGCCAGATGAACAAATATTCACTGGATTCTCCCTATCAATACCCAGTGGGACAACTGCAGCTTTGGTTGGAGAGAGTGGAAGTGGGAAGTCAACAGTTATCAGTCTAATAGAGAGGTTCTATGACCCACAAGCTGGCGAAGTTCTTATTGATGGTATTAATCTCAAGGAGTTCCAACTAAAATGGATCAGAAAGAAAATTGGGCTTGTTAGCCAAGAACCCGTGTTGTTTTCTTCTAGCATTAAAGATAACATAGCCTATGGTAAAACTGATGCAACTCTTGAAGAAATCAAGGCTGCAGCCGAGCTTGCCAACGCTGCCAAGTTCATTGACAAGATGCCTCAGGTGTTAAACTTTCACTTTATTTCCATTTCTCTGCTGCTGCTTTTACTTCCATCTTGTGGCATAATTGTCAAACTTATCAAGAAGCTGCGGTCAATGCATCCTTTAATATTTGAAAGTTTATTAACTAACCAGAAAAGACTGCCACAAATACATAGAAAAACCAACCTTTTCAGTTTTTGCCATCATAAAAGCAGCAGCTAGAGAAGTTACTGAGGGGACCTTTCTCTATTGATTTACTTTATAATCAGGGACTTGACACCATGGTTGGTGAGCATGGAACTCAATTATCAGGTGGTCAGAAACAGAGAGTTGCCATAGCCAGAGCAATTCTAAAAGACCCTCGAATTCTACTTCTAGATGAAGCCACAAGTGCGCTTGATGCAGAGTCTGAAAGGACTGTGCAGGAGGCACTAGATAGGATAATGATAAACAGGACCACTGTTATTGTTGCTCATCGCTTGAGTACAGTGAAGAACTCTGATATGATTGCTGTAATCCACCAAGGATCAATTGTTGAAAAAGGTAAAAATCTGGCATTGTTAGTCATATAGGTTTCCATATTTCGTGCTCTGAATTTCCTATCACAATTGGAACTCTTATATGAGCTGCAGAATGCTTGAGCACAATTTAGGTTGTGAGTTGCAAGAAGTTAGTAGGTTTGCCAATAAATACATACTGAAAGGGACATCAAACTTTTTGATGTATGGATGGTAGCACAGAAACATTATTAACTTATATAACTCAAATTGACCTTACTGAATTGTGAACTGTGTTAATTGATCAGGTTCTCATTCAGAGCTGCTCAAGAATCCAAATGGGGCGTACTCCCAGCTTATACACTTACAAGAAGTTAACTCTGAAAAGATTATTGCTGAGCAGGATATTATGTCCGACTCTGGCAGGCAGTCAAGCCAGCGCATGTCCTTCCTTCGATCAATCAGCCGGGGTTCATCTGGTGCTATTGGAAACAGCAGCCCCCACTCGTTCAATGTTTCATGCGGTCTACCTACTGGACTTGACATCCAAGGAGCTGCTCCACTAGAAACTGATGCCGCACCACCATCACAACAACCAAAAGAAGTCCCCCTTCGCCGCCTCGCTGCTCTCAACAAACCAGAAATCCCTGCACTTTTGCTTGGTTCTATAGCTGCAATCATCAACGGGAGCATCCTACCCATCTTTGGCATACTCATTTCTAGTGTAATTCGAACATTCTTTGACCCTCCTCATGAACTCTGGAAAGATTCCAAGTTTTGGTCATTGATGTTCGTTGTCCTTGGAGTGGCGTCACTTGTCGCTGCCCCAACAAGAACTTACTTCTTCTCTGTAGCCGGCTGCCGGTTGATTCAGAGGATTCGATCAATGTCATTCGAGAAGGTGGTACACATGGAAATTGGGTGGTTTGGTGATGCTGAAAACTCAAGTGGTGCCATTGGTGCAAGGTTGTCAACAGATGCAGCTACAGTTCGTAGTCTGGTTGGAGATACACTTGCACTGATTGTTCAGAACATTGCATCACTTGTTGCTGGATTGGTAATTGCATTTGTAGCAAGCTGGCAGTTGGCTCTGATAGTCTTAGCCATGGTACCTCTGCTAGGCTTGAGTGGATGGGCCCAAATGAGATTTATGAAAGGCTTCAGTGCAGATGCAAAGGTTTGTTTCTTAGAATAACAAAAATATGTATTACTTTCAGCAAACTAGGATGAATAGAACTGTTATGGAAGCTGCACCAACAATCATTAAAAACTGAGAATATTTTCTCCAATCATCAGAATTTGGTTTCCTAAGAATATGTTTAGCAAAGCAATGATGAATAGAAGTGACTAAAAAACTGAGCCTGACAATCTTTAAGGACTATATTTCATCTAAGCAGTATCATCAAGTTCTCTTGGTTTGTTGTTTGTTTAGTAATATCTTGTAGATCTTTTAATTTCCTTAAAGCAATTTGTTAGACTGCAAGTTTTGGTGGTTTGTGTTATCTTTCCTCCATTATCATTCATGTTTCATCAATTTGCAATAAATGGAAATTTGACATTGTCTCAGATGATGTACGAGGAAGCAAGTCAAGTAGCTTGTGATGCAGTTGGAAGTATAAGAACAGTTGCCTCTTTCTGCGCAGAAGAGAAGGTGATGGATTTGTATAAAAAGAAATGTGAAGGTCCTATGAAAAATGGGATAAGACAAGGGTTGGTCAGTGGAGTTGGTTTTGGGCTCTCATTTTTCTTGCTGTTCTGTGTCAATGCGACCACCTTTTATGCTGGAGCCCGCCTTGTTGAGGATGGGACAACAACATTCAGCAAAGTCTTCCAGGTATGTGATATTTACATCTTCATGCAAGTTGTGTGAATGTTTGAACTTAATAAACAAACAGAGAAGGAAGTAAAAAAATGACGAACTTTATCATTGGTAAAATTTTGCCAATTGGGTTTAGTTCTAGACAACAAGCTGTATGTTATTTGTAAAGATTGAGGGGGAAAATTTCATGTGTTGAACCCACTGAAGACAAGTAATACTTATGGAGTGTAATTACAGACAAACAAATTGGTTTGTGATTTGAAATCGTTCAATTGATCACTGTCTTCAACATCATCGACTCATTTTTTTGTTGCCTGAATTTGCAGGTTTTCTTTGCTTTCACTATGGCCGCTGTTGCAGTTTCTCAGTCAAGTAGTCTAGCACCTGATGCCACCAAAGCCAAAGATTCTACAGCTTCCATATTTTCAATTCTTGACCGGAAGTCAAAGATAGATCCTAGCGATGATTCTGGAATGACACTAGAAAATGTAAAGGGCAATATCGAGTTTCAGCATGTGAGCTTCAAGTATCCTACAAGACCAGATGTTCAGATTTTCCGAGACCTCTGCCTCGCTGTTCAATCTGGCAAGGTAATTCTCAGACTTGAAGTTTGTTGCATTCTGAAAAATGTTTCAATTCTTGCTAGTTTGTGATTTTTATATATGAGTTGCTGATGGTAATCCTCCGAACTTCTAATGAACTACTTCAAGATCAGCTGCAATTTAGTTCATTACACTTGATAACAGACAAAAAAGAAAAAAAGCAGGAAAATTAATACTTTTGAGTAGAGAGATAATGGTATAGAACACTATGCCAGTAGTACACAGGTCACGCATTGGTGCACATGATACTAGAGGATGTAAACAAATATTAAGTGCTCCTGCCTCGATGACAGCAGTGGCTCCAGTCTACTGCTAACATCTCTTCTTCATCTGTTTTCTAGACGGTTGCTCTAGTTGGAGAAAGTGGTAGTGGGAAATCGACAGCAATCTCATTGTTGCAGAGATTTTACAATCCGGATTCCGGGCAAATTCTACTAGATGGAGTTGAAATCCAAAAGTTCAATCTAAAGTGGTTGAGACAGCAGATGGGTCTGGTGAGTCAAGAACCAGTGTTGTTCAATGAGACAATCCGAGCCAATATTGCCTATGGAAAGGAGGGACATGCAACCGAAGCAGAGATCATAGCCGCGGCCGAGTCCGCAAATGCCCACAAGTTCATAAGTAGCTTACAGCAGGTTGGTAATTTTCCCAAATCATTTTCATGCTCTCTCAATTACATAATTGAATCGGTTGTTTAAGTTGAACAAACAGGAAGTGTCTTCTTATATAACCATGCAGCCCACAACACGAGTCATTGTTCTGATGACAGAGATTATAAAGCCATTGCACATGAGTATGATGAATCAAATAGTGTGGCATATGATTGAATGGTAAACTCCTTCAAGCATCAGTATGCATTGAAGTCTTAATCAAAATGAAGCCATGTTGTTGATGATGTTAACACTTGATTTTCATATCGCTGAAAATGGACTACAGGAGACCTTTCTTATGGAAGCTTCAAGTTATTCTTTGAGCAACTGACAGACTGACCCAAATTGCAAAATGCACCCATGAATTGATATATGCGTTGATTGTGACTTTCTCCCCTGCTTTTTGCAGCCTTGAACATAGACAAATTAATATATGGACTGAATTATACAAAATTTGATCAATTTTATCTTTCTATTTCTTTGTTAACAAATTGTGAAAACGCAGGGCTATGACACATTAGTCGGAGAGCGAGGGGTCCAACTATCAGGTGGGCAGAAGCAAAGGGTGGCCATAGCCCGCGCCATAGTAAAGGAGCCAAAGATCCTACTACTTGATGAGGCAACAAGTGCGCTTGATGCTGAATCCGAGCGAGTTGTGCAAGATGCACTTGATCGGGTGATGGTGAACCGGACGACGATGGTGGTGGCCCACCGATTATCCACAATCAAGGGGGCTGATCTCATTGCAGTCGTTAAGAATGGCGTTATCATCGAGAAAGGAAAGCATGATGCTTTAATTAATATCAAGGATGGAACGTATGCCTCGTTAGTGGCACTGCACATGAGTGCTGGATCTCACTGATCTTCATTTATATTTTCTCCCACATTTATGAAAATGTAAGATAAGACAGAGCACTATAAGCCCTCTGTTGTCTGCTCCTTTCATCGACCTTACATCTGGGGCAGCTTTGCGCACCGGGCTGCCTTTTTTTCGTTTTTTTAATTTCCTAATTTTGATGTCACGGGCGGGTTTCTCTTGGAAGCCCATTTTTGCTCTTGTTTTATACCGTTTTGGGTAACGTTTCTTTTGTTGTAATATGTACTGTTATTATTATTATTCTCTATAGAGGAATGAAAGAGTCAGAGTGCAAGCTATACTTTTAACGGGTAATGTCATTCATCCCTGGAATTGGTACAACATTTGGAAGTTTTAAATGGAACATCAAAAGTTCGGTTCAGGCAAAATTTGCAATTATTTTAAAGATTTCCTAACCAGAGGCTAGAACTTAAAAAATCATCAAATTGGGGTGATCTTTGACCTTCTGGATATCTACAGCTGAATAAATCAGATGAACGGCCAGATCAACCAATGGTAGGCGCCGGCGGTCATGGAACCCAGTTTAGAGTGAGAATCTATGTCATGCAGACATCATGTGTGCAAAGTTTGCATGTGCGGTCTTACTGATGTGTTTTTAAGTGGCAAAGTGAACACTCCTGATCATTATCACATGGATCATAATTACATTTGTGGTCGCCAGGTTTGAAGCTTGAATTACCAATTCTGAGATTGGAATTCTGTAACTGCAGTTTATCAACAGAGTTCTGCAAGGCTGCAAGGGACATGTTAGAATGATCCTCGTCAAACCTAACGACCAATACCACCCCCATGAACTGAAAATCCGCAACCCAATTACTATAGTTTGCGTACATGCTAATCTAAGTTGTATTTACAGACTGCAAGTCAGATTCTTCTCAAATGTAATTTCTCAAACAAAGGCTACACATGGGCTGCTGGTTCCACTCGGCTTGGCAATTAGCAAATCTTGCAGAAGGATGCTTGTCCATATCCTAAAGAATAAGAAGTTATATGTATTGGAGTATTGCAGTAGAATATGCAATGCACTCTCTTTATTTCATTTTTTCCCCTGAACTCAGATTGAATCAGTGATATGGCAGCTACCATGTGATTATAGTGAAAGGTTCTGAACTGTATGTTTCTGACATCAAATGCTTGAGGTAGATACTTTGGGGTAGGAGTTGGGAAGAGTCGGAGCTCCTATATTTATGAAATTGCCATCCATTATCAAACCCAGTCTTCTTCTTGCAATTTGCATCCATAAAATAACTTATTTATATATAGCAAGACTTACTCATCATCATTCCACTCTTCCAAACCTTGCATAGTGCTAATACACTCTATTAATGGCTATCAACATATTGCAACAAGGAATGAGATCACAACTTACATTCCTTCATCAACCAAACCTTTTGTTTAGATCTTTCTACTTGTTTATAAACATTGCAATCCTTTTTGAAAGTGCAGTTGCACAGACATATTGAAGGAGAGTTATTGATGTGTATTTATCTTGACTTGTGTGTTTATTTTATTAATTAGTTACCAAATTATTGTACTATCATTTAATACGTAGTAGCGGCAAGTACAACGGTTGAATTTTTCAGATGCTAAATTATTTAACTAATTTGTCTTTTCTGGCACGAATTTTGGTGTCTTATTCTCTACACCCATGGACCAAAATACCCTCGCTTTACTTATGATGAGACCAATCACAATGTGACCAGTGGCAATAGTGAAGGCCAGTTTCATTACCAACATTTCTCGCATGCACTTACCTCCCATGATTGTAGATGTTTACATTCTGAACGATTAAAAAAACCCTCATACTTGCACCCATGAATGGAGGACAATTCTGAACCGAACTCCAAATACCTCTTCAAAGGCAGCCTTGCTAGCGTTGGCGAGACCATCATAAATGGATTCTTTCTCGTACTCCAGGGCATTTGCATACATGACTATATCACTAACCAAACGCAGATACAATACACGAAGATTACGAAGTAGGTTACACTTGGAATACTTGCGCACAAGATGATGCAATTGACCCAGGTCAGGCGGTTCCATTCAAACACATATTGGTATATTTACCTGGGTTATTTATATACACTCACCGTGATTTGATAGCATATGCTTTACACATCACACGCTATAATAGTGGCAAGTACATCGGTCGAATTATTCAAATGCTGCATTATTTACTAATTTGTCTTTCTGGCATGATTCTTGGTGTTTTATTCTCCCCTCTTGTGGACCAAATTAGCCCCACTTTACTTTTTGCCAGGCCAATTACAATGCGACACGTGGCAAAAGTGGAGGCTAGGGGAGGCCTTGTAATATTAAAGGGCTCCCCCAATCTATTTAAGTCCCACTCTCCCACCCTTGAGGGAGATATTTTGGGGTGGGAGTTGGGAAGAGTGGAAGCTCCTATATTTACAAAATTGCCATCCGTTATCAAACCCAATCTTCTTCTTGGAATTCACATAAAAAAAAAACCTATTTATATTCAGCAAGACTCACTCATCATCATTCCACTTTTCCAAACCTTACATAGTGCTAATACACTCTATTAATGCATGTCAACATATAGCAACAAGGAACGAGATCACAACTAACATTCCTTCATCAACCAAACCTTTTGTTTAGATCTTTCTATTTGTTTATAAATAGCACAATCCTTTTTGAAAGTGCAGCTGCGCATACATATTGAAGGAGAGATATTGATGTGTATTTATCTCTACCCATGTGTTTATTTTATTAATTAGTTACCAAATTATTATACTATCATTTAATACGCAATAGTGGCAAGTATAGTGGCCGAATTCTCCAAATGCTACATTATTTGGCTAATTTGTCTTTTCTGACGTGAATTGTGGTGTTTTATTCTACGCGCCCGTGGACCAAGATACCCCCACTTTACTTTTGGTTAGACCAATCGCAATGCGATGTGTGGCAATAGTGGAGGCCAATTTCAGGACCAACATTACGAGCTAATGGGTTGTCCGGTGTAGGGTTTTGTTTGCATTTCTCACATGCACTTACCTCCCATTAATGTAGATGTTTACATTCCAAATGATTCAAAAAACACTCATACTAGCACCCATGAATGGAGGACAATTCTGAACGAACTCCAAATATCTCTTCACGAGCGGCCTTGCTGGCGTTGGTGAGACCATCGTAAATGGACTCTTTCTCGTACTCTAGGGCATTTACATACTGGACTATATCATTAACCGAACGTAGATTCAATACACGGAGATTACAAAGTAGGTTATGCTTGGAATGCTTGCATACAAGATGACGCAACTGACCTAGGTCGGATGGTTCCATTTAAACACACATTGGTATATTTACCCGGGTTATTTATATGCACTCATCGGGATTTGATAGCATATGCTTTCCACATCACCCACAATAATAGTGGCAAGTACATCAGTCGAATTATTCAAATGCTACATTATTTACTAATTTCTTTTCTGGCACGATTCTTGGTGTTTTATTCTCCCCTTTCGTGGACCAAAACACTCCCACTTTACTTTTTGCCAAGACAATCACAATGCAACGCATGGTGAAAGTGGAGGCCAAGGGAGGCCTTGTAATATTAAAGGCCTCCCCCCAACCTATTTATGTCCCACTCTTTATAACACCCCTAACTTTTGTAAGAAAATTGAATAAATAATGAAATTAAATTTTTTAAGGAAATTCATGCTTGAATATTAGTGAAACTAAAAATGCACTTCTCATAGAAGTGGAATCAAGAGATCAGACATGTATAATTGAAAACATAGTCAATGAACCCTTCAAAATGATTGTAAGCACGACAAATTCTGAATTTAGATGAAAAACCTTTATTTTTCTCCATTTTTAAGTATAAAAGGCTAAAATGGTAATTTTAGAAGTAACCAAGACCTAAGACATCAAAATTTGGAATGTAATAAAAAATACGAATCCAACGCCACAAAGTACGCTTAATTCTGAGCTTGAAAAAATAAAACAAAATTTTCTCCATAAAAGGCTAACAGGGTCTTTCCACATATCCGTGGGGCCCACAAGGGACCACCAAAGGAATCCAATGGCCAGAAAAACATGCAATCATCAGTCAAACCACTACTACCTACTAGTGGAAAAGGAGGTGGTAGTGGAAATCCAAAGACAATTTAATATAAAAAGAAATGAAACATTATAATTGCATATAATCACGAAAAATACCCAAAATGCCTATAAATACCTCAAAATTTTTTTTTCCAAAAATGTTCAAAAAATTCACCACAAAATTTCCTAGCCTCCCCCAAAATCTCAACTCAAAACTTCCCCCCCTTCTCTCTCTTTCTCCCTTCCTTACACACACACACACACACACACACACACACACACACACACACACACACACACACACACACACACACTCTCTCTCTCTCTCTCTCTCTCTCTCTCTCTCTCTCTCTCTCTCTCTCTCTCTCTCTCTCTCTCCCTCTCTCTCTCTTCCAAGTTGAATCTTAAAAATCTCACCATCCATACAATCCTATACTCCCTTATCTACAAAATTCCCAAATCAATTTCAAGATCCAATAGTGAAATCAACGGAAAATTACAAAACAAAGGACTATCGGGCAATATCATCATCAACAGGTATTTTTCTCAAATCGGGCTTCAATTATAAATTGTTCCTCCAATTAGGTAGGTGGAATCACTTCTTAGAGTTATTTAGTGTTTTTTTATAAAAAATTTATTTTTTTGTAATTATTTTTGGGTTAAAATTTGTAAAAATAAAGTAAGAACTAGAACCCTCAATTCTAGATGATGGAGGTTCAGATGAAAAATCTGAGCCACCCAATCGATCTAGAAGGGTCCAAAACCCCTAGGATAGAAGTTTCAATAAATTTTGTAGAGTTTTGAGCCCGTATGCCTAGATTTGATCTCAACCATTCAATTTTTAACTAAAATCTTAGTTTTTCAATTAAGAGCTCAATATTGCTTTGATTTTAGATCAGAAATCTTATCTAGATTCCTTGTCATGTGCTTTAGGCACTTAACTCATGACATGCATGTTTTAAATTGTATTTATTGGTTATAATAACAAAAACCCATAATAACATTATTGGATCATGATCAAGATGATCCCGAAATAGAAATCTAAACTAGAGGGTCCCAAAACCTTAGGGATCATGATCACAGTAAAATTTTTGGGTTTCTAGATCAAGTAAATCACAAAAACAGTAAGATCAAAAATTGACCCTTAAAATGGACTGAAATCTAAAAATCCCAATTCTGATCTCAATTTAACTCCAAATTGAGATTGGAAAGTTGAGATGGATTCCCTGTGATGAGGAGAACCTACTGAACCAATAAAATCATAATTTTTCATTAAATTTTTTGAAATTAAGTAGATAAGTGTACTAACATCCTTGATCTACAAGATCTGGGATGATCATACCATTCAAATTATGTTGGATGATGATCTAATAATATAATAACCTAAATAAATGGGTTAGATGTAATTAAATTGGCAAATCTTAAGAGATCTAGCCTTAAAATTAGTAAAAACCATAAAAATAAATGGAAATCTCCTTTATCAAGTTGATCGAGGATGATTGGATAGTATGAATATGTTTTGATGATGATATGAAATTAATATCATATGGAATTATGGATTAGATGATGATGATGATGATTTGGGATAGATCAAGATCTATGCCCTTAAATTGGATAAAATAACTTAAGATCTCCTTGATTGGTTAAATCAAGGAAGATCAGATCAATTGATGAGGTGCATCAATGATCTAATAATGAAATCACATCAAGAATATGTGTTAGATCTAAAGTAAAATGAAAGATCAAGACCTAAACCCTAAAAGAGATGAAAAATAAATAAGAATCAACTAAGACCGTTGAATCATGATGGATGGTTATGGCATATTAGATTTTCATTTAAATTGTTGAATGTTATTATAATTGTCTTTTATTGCTTAGTAGATCTAATTGTAGATTTATTTATTTATGCTCTATTGCTTATGTAATGGAAATTACATTGAAAATGTATTTAAATGAAATTAGAATAGAAGGACAATTACATGAAATATATGATATGAACTTAATGATAGTAAGCACCATAATTAGAAAGAAGTACTTAGGGTTGAAATGCTCATAGGAACCCTATGAAAGGTTGAGCTAGGGTCATTCTAGTGGATGATGAATATGATGGTTAAGGGAGTTCTCTAATAGAGCATTGCTCTTCCCCCACCGTCCGTTGACGTTTGTGATGTCTAAACGCCTCCTTACATGAGGATTGAAGTAACCATTTTGTGTTCAATCATTCAACAGTAAGCTTTAACCAATTTGACATAAGAAGAGCTGTCTAGACTTAAGATGAAAAAAGCTACCCTCAATCAGTAAAACATTAACTGGTTGAGTAATAATAATAAGAGCATAAAAGGTTACTAAATCATCTAATCCTAAGAAAAATTGTAATCAAGACAAGGATGATCAGACAAGATGCAGAGGATCTTGAATGGTCAAAAACAATAAGAATACTAATGTTGTATTGTATTATGTACATGTAGAAATTATGTATGTAGAAAAATGTAGATAGAAAAACCAAACCCTTGATCAAACATAATTGAAGGAAATAAAAAATAAAAAATTAGGGCATCCCTTATAGGAATATATACTTGTATAGAGAAATAACCTTATACATATGGTTTGACAGATGGATGAATCCAAACTACGATGGACAACGTGGAAGAATACCACTTGAGATGTATGAAGCAAGATACTACTTTGAGGTAGGTGGATGTATAAGAATGTATTAATGATTCATGTGTATACATACATGATCTTTGACTATAATTATAGACCTTCATGATATAAGTATGCTTAGTACCTTAACATAGTCATGATCCAATTAAGTAAACCAACCATATGATCCAACTAAGTGATCCAACCATATGATCTAACTCAGTGATCTAAGCTAATAATCTAATTCAATTGATCCAATCTATGGATCAAATCAAATGAGGTGAAGGTAATAAGATGTGAAGACTATGGAAACCCTAAGAATAGGGTATAGAAAATATTCCAGCCTTAGTTAAACAGACACATCGTCTGATATGTACAATGTATTTTACATATAAGTATGGTTGCTTGTGATTTTGTTTTACACAGCCCTAGAGACTGGGGATGCTATGCTAGGAAAGTTATGAGGGTTTGGCGACCCGTTTCCTGAAACTTATATGATGGATACCATGCCCAAAGAGAAGCTAAATGTTGGGTGAGGCAATCATGGGAAGGTCACCACTGTGACAGCCAGGATTCTCTCCATGCGAACTTGGATTTGTTATTTTCACAATTGGTATCAGTGGATTATTATACAGTTATCTGGGCACGCTGTACGGATTGAGACTGTGACATAGTAATCCTTGTATATTTTGCATTATGATGCATATATGATAGGCATGTATAATGCCATGGCATGATGAGATGCTCCTATATGAGTTCTTGGAAAGAAAATCCCCGTATGAGAATTGGCTAGATATTGATTTCCTAAGAGAAAGTATAGCCAGGGGAAGGAACAAGTTTTGAGCAATCTTCTCTATTTTAACTAATTTATCCTATACTACATAAATAACATATATACTTTATGTTGGGATAACTCATGAGTTGGTAACCATGATGGAATAATGACTGATGTATGCATTCTTATATTAATGAAGTAGTATATTTTTGTACCCCTACTAAGCATAGCTTGCATTGTAAATGTTTCAATATTTACAATACCTCAGATACTGAGAAGGAGGGTTAGGAGCTCAAGATTGGAGAAGACTTAAGAAGATTAGGAAGAATAATTAATCGGAGTATTTTCTTTGAAGAAATGTATTTTTATCTGAGAGCACTGTACTGTATTGAGAGTTTTTAATGTATGGTGGGGATTGAAATTTGGATTATGTAATTTGGACAATTACTGTACTGATATCGGGCTGTACTGTGAACCACTGGCTGGATTCTAAAATTTAATAAAAATATATTCCTTCAATGAAAATTTATCTTGTATAAAAATTCTACTTATGTTATGTATGAGGTGATGACTTGGGTTTTTCAAAACAAATTTTAAAGAAAAGAATTTTCGTTGTTTTGTTTTGTGAAATTTTTAACTAAGGGTGCCGTACGTTTGAAAAATTTATTACAAAGTGTGTTACAAAAACCGGGTTGTCACACTCTCCCACCATTTAGGGAGACACTTTGGGGTGGGAGTCGGGAAGAGTGGGAGCTCCTATATTTATGAAAATTGCCATCCATTATCAAACTTAGTCTTCTTCTTGCAATTCGAGTCCAAAAATAACCTATTTATATACAACAAGACTCACTCATCATCATTCCACTCTTCCAAACCTTGCATAGTGCTAATACACTCTATTAATGGATATCAACATATCGCAACAAGGAACGAGATCACAACTAACATTCCTTCATCAACAAAACCTTCTATTTAGATCTTTCTATTTGTTTATAAACATCGCAATCCTTTTTGAAAGTGCAACTGTGCATACACCGGTCGAATTTTTCCAATGCTACATTATTTAACTAATTTGTCTTTTTTGGCGCAAAATTCTGTGTTTTATTCTCCACGCCCGTGGACCAAAATACCCTCACTTACTTTTGGTGAGACCAATCACAAGGCGACGTGTGGCGATAGTGGAGGCTAGTTTCAAGACCAACATTAAGCACTAATCGGTTGTCTGGTGTAGGGTTATGTTTGCATTTCTCGCTTGCACTTAACTCCCATGAATGTAGACATTTACATTCCGAATGATTCAAAAAACCCTCATGCTTGCACCTGTGAATGGAGGACAATTCTGAATGAACTCTAAATACCTCTTCATGGGTGGCCTTGCTGGCATTGGCGAGACCATAGTAAATGGACTCTTTCACGTACTCTAGGGCATTTGCATATTAGACTATATCATTAACCGAACGTAGATACAATACATGAAGATTATGATGTACGTTATACTTACAATACTTGGCACAAGATGACGCAACTGACCCAAATCAGACGATTCCATTCAAACACACATTGGTATATTTACCTGAGTTATTTATATGCACTCATTGTGATTTGATAGCATATGATTTTCATGTCACCTGCAATTATAGCAGCAAGTACATTAGTTGAATTATTCAAATGCTGCATTATTTACTAATTTGTCTTTTCTGGAACGATTCTTGATGTTTATTCTCCCCTCCTGTGGATCAAAATACCCCCACTTTACTTTTTGTCAGGCCAATCACAATGCAACGTATGGTGAAAGTGGAGGCCAAGGGAGGCATTGTAATATTAAGGGCCTCCCTCCAACCTATTTAAGTCCCCCTCTCCCACCCTTGAGGGAGATACTTTGGTGTGGGAGTCAGGACGAGTAGGAGCTCCTATATTTATGAAATTGCCATCCGTTATCAAACCCAATCTTCTTCTTGCAATTCACGTCCATAAAATACCCTATTTATGTACAACAAGACTCACTCATCATCATTCCACTCTTCCAAACCTTGCATACTGCTAATACACTCTATTAATGGATATCAGTGTATCGCAAAAAGGAACGAGATCACAACTAACATTCCTTCATCAACCAAACCTTCTGTTTATATCTTTCTATTTGTTTATAAACATCGTAATCCTTTTTGAAAGTGTAGATGTGCAAACATATTGAAGGAGAGTTATTAATGTGTATTTATCTTGACCTGTGTGTTTATTTTATTAATTAGTTACCAAATTATTGTACTATCATTTAATATGCAACAGCGGCCGAATTTTTCAAATGCTATATTATTTAATTAATTTGTCTTTCATGGGAAAATTTTCTGTGTTTTATTCTCCACGTTCGTGGACCAAACTACCCCCGCTTTACTTTTGGTGAGACCAATCACAATGCAATGCCTGGCAATAGTGGAGGCTAGTTTCAAGACCAAAATTACGCGCTAATCGGTCGTTCGGTGGAGGGTTATGTATGCATTTCTCGCCTACACTTACCTCCAATGAATGTAGACGTTTACATTCCAGATGATTCAAAAAACCCTCATGCTTGCACATGTGAATGGAGGACAATTTTGAACGAACTCCAAATACCTCTTCATGGGCGTCCTTGTTGGTGTTGGCGAGACCATTGTAAATGGACTCTTTCTTGTACTCCAGGGCATTTGCATACTACTATATCACTAATCGAATGCAAATACAATACTCAGAGATTATGAAGTAGGTTGTACTTAAAATACTTGCGTACAAGATGACACAACTGACCCAGGTTGGACGGTTCCATTCAAACACATTGGTATATTTACCCAGGTTATTTATATACACTCATCGTGATTTGATAGCATATGCTTTCCATGTCACCCGCAATTATAATGGCAAGTACATTAGTCGAATTATTCAAAACTTGCATTATTTATTAATTTGTCTTTTCTAGCACAATTCTCAATGTTTTATTCTCCCCTCCCGTGGACCAAAATACCCTTGCTTTACTTTTTGCCAGGTCAGTCACAATGCGATGGGTGGTGAAAGTGGAGGCCAGGGGAGGCCTTGTAACATTAAAGGCCTCCCCCCCAACCTATTTAAGTCCCACTCTCCCACCCTTGAGGGAGATACTTTGGGGTGGAAGTCGGGAAGAGTGGGTGTTCCTATATTTATGAAATTGCCATCCGTTATCAAACCCAATCTTCTTATTGCAATTCGCATCCAAAAAATAACCTATTTATATACAACAAGACTCAGTCATCATCATTCCACTGTCCCAAACCTTGCATAGTGCTAATACACTCTATTAATGGATATCAATGTATCGCAACAAGGAACGAGATCACAACTAACATTCCTTCATCAACCAAACCTTCTGTTTAGATCTTTCTATTTGTTTATGAACATCTCACTCCTTTTTGAAAGTGCAGCTACATGGACATATTGAAGGAGGGTTATTGATGTGTATTTATCTCGACCTGTGTATTTATTTTATTAATTAGTTACCAAATTATTGTCCTATCATTTAATATGCAATAGTAGCAAGTACAATGGCCAAAATTTTCAAATGCTACATTATTTAACTATTTTGTCTTTTTTGGCACAAATTTCGGTGTTTCATTCTTAGCTCCCATGGACCAAAATACACCTGCTTTACTTTTGGTGAGACCAATCACAATGCAACACTTGGCGATAGTGGAGGCCTGTTTTAGGACCAACATTACGTGCTAATTGGTCGTCCGATGGAGGGTTATGTTTGCATTTCTCGCCTGCACTTACTTCCCATGAATGTAGACATTTATATTCCGGATGATTCAAAAAATCCTCATACTTGCACACGTGAATGGAGGACAATTTTGAACGAACTCCAAATACCTCTTCAAGGGCGTCCTTACTGGCGTTGGCGAGACCATTGTAAATGGACTCTTTCTTGTGCTCCAGGGCATTTGCATAATGGACTATATCACTAACTGAATGTAGATACAATACATAGAGATTATTTATATACACTCATCGTGATTTGATAGCATATGCTTTCCACGTCACCTGCAATAATAGCAGCAAGTACATAAGTCAAATTATTCAAATGCTGCATTATTTACTAATTTGTCTTTTCTGGCATGATTCTCGGTGTTTTGTTCTCCCCTCCTGTGGACCACAATACCTCCGCTTTACATTTTGCCAGGCCAATCACAATGCGAAGCGTGGTGAAAGTGGAGGCTAAGGATGTAAAAACCCCAAAATTTTAAAATATAGATATTTGGAATCACACTTAGGAAACAAGTCAAAATGACTTTAAGCACGCTAAAATCTGAGCTTGGGGGAAAAATTCCTATTTTTCTTAATTTTATGAATTTATATTTAGCCATACAAGTAAAATGGTCATTTTAATTTTGTGTGAGGTCCACACAAGTTAGGTGAGCTGGTGGACTACTAGCTCAGGGAATATTAATGATGAAAAATAAACATGATGAGGAATCTCTTTTGATTTTAATAAGAAAAGAATAAAAATTATTTTTTAAGAAATAATAGAAAATTTTAATAATATAATACACAATTAACCCTATAAATAGCCCCTATGGGCTGCACGAAATTCCACTGACCCTTAAACTCTCATGCTGTTTCCTTCTCTTTCCATCTCTTTTTCTCTTTTTTCTTGCTTTTTCTTTTCTTTTCTTTTCTCTCTCTTCTCTTTCCAGCCATAGCAGCGGTCCCCACAAGCGCCTGGCATGAGAACCAACCTGTGCCAGGCTGGAAAGTCAAGGATGCGCCTTCCACACTATAGCTTTGCCCGATCCAACCAGCTCAGGTTTTCCCCAGCCTGGCAAGATCTTCAAAATGACTTTAAGCACTCTGAAATCTGAGCTTGGGCAAAAAATTCCTATTTTTCTTAATTTTATGAATTTATATTTAGCCATACGAGTAAAATGGTCATTTTAATTTTGTGTGAGGTCCACACAAGTTAGGTGAGCTGGTGGACTACTAGCTCAGGGAATATTAATGATGAAAAATAAACATGATGAGGAATCTCTTTTGATTTTAATAAGAAAAGAATAAAAATTATTTTTTAAGAAATAATAGAAAATTTTAATAATATAATACACAATTAATCCTATAAATAGCTGCCTATGGGCTGCACGAAATTCCACTGACCCTTAAACTCTCATGCCGTTTCCTTCTCTTTCCCTCTCTTTTTCTCTTTTTTCTTGCTTTTTCTTTTCTCTCTTTTCTCTTTCTAGCCATAACAGCAATCCCCACAAGTGCCTGGCATGAGAACCAACCTGTGCCAGGCTGGAAAGTCAAGGATGCGCCTTCCACACTATAGCTTTGCCCGATCCAACCAGCTCAGGTTTTCCCCAGCCTAGCAAGATCTTCACCAATCTACCTTCTTTGGCATAAGAAACGTGACTGAAACTGAAATCCTATTCTCCTCACTCCCTTCTCCATTTCCCCTCTCCCAATTTCTTCTCCAGCACCGACAAACACCTCAGTGGCGATAATTCACTGGTGAGCACAGACCACAATCTGCACCCACCGGAATTTAGCCAAATAAACACCTCTTCGGCTTTCTCCACTGCTACAAACGGGATCCAAGTAGGTCTCCCTCAACTCCCCTTCAAAACCCCCTTGTTTTCCAACCAAAAATCAAACCCTAGATGGGAACCACCCAAGAACAGCACAAATGAGAATTCTGAGCCATTGGATGGAATTGTGGGGTCCCAAAACCCCCAAATATAGGTTCATTGTAAGATTTCATGAAGATCTTGACATTGATTAGAGAAGGATTAGACTGGACCATCCCATCGAGTCAAAACCCAGCATGCATGGAGCGTAACACACATGGAGACACACCCTCTAGGCATGCCTTCGCGTGTGCTCATGCATGCGTGCTATTTGGTGCATTGTCATGAAGGACAATGACACACGTCACTTCCTGATTAAGGTGAAGCAGGCCATCCCCTTTTTTTGCATCCTCACTGTCCAAATCAAATCTGGATCATCTATTGTGATCTGAAATTTAAAACTTTAATTCAAAGCTCATTTTAACTCTAATTCAAGATCAGAAAGAAGATATGGATTCCTGGTGAAGATTAGAATCTAATGGAAACATAAAGTTTAGTTTTTATTCATTGCAAAATTCTATAAATTACAAAAAAGTGGTACTAATTCCCAAGATCAGTCATATCTGATATGATTAGACCTTAGATTTCTGATCCATCAGTGATCTAGTGATGAGGGAACATGGAATCAAGAGTTAGATGTGACTCACCTAGGATGAATTAAGAAATTCGACCTTAATGGAAGAGAAATCTTAAAAATGATCTTAGATCTACTTGATCTGAGTAATCAAGCATGATTAGACCACGAAAATTAGTTTAAATGATGATTTAAAGTTAAGATCATATGAATTGATGAGCCTGATAAGGCTAATTTGAGATAGATTGAGATCTATTCCCTTGATTTTTATAAAATAGCTTAAGATCTACTTGATCGGTTAGATCAAGAAAGATAAGATCATATGATGAAATGTATCAATGATCTAGTGATGATATCATATTAAGAGAATGTGATAGATCTGAATAAAAATGAAAGATCAATATCTAAAAGCTTAATGGGATGAAAAATGAATAGAAATCAAAATACGATCATTGGATCAAAATGGACAAATATGATATATTCAAATGAGCATGTGAGTTATTATATTCTATTGTAAATGTTCTTTTATTTTTTTAGTAGATTTAATTGTTATATTTATTTATTTACACTTTAATGTTCATGTTATGTAAATTACATGAAAAATATAATTAAATGAAAATAGATATTGATGAACATTTACAATGAATATGGATATGGACTTAATGATGGTAAGGGCTATATTTAGTAAGACAATATAAGGAATATTATTTCATTGGCCCAAATTAAGAGAATAATAAATCCCATGAATGACATTTTAAATGTTCATGAATTTAATTAAAATCAAATAGCAAGAGTGCTTAAGGTTTAATTCTCATAGGAACCTTATAAAGGTTGAGCTAAGGTCACCCCAGTAAATGTTAAACATGGTAGTTAAGGGGGTTCTCTAATAGAGCCTCGCTCTTCCCCAATCTTTTGGTGGTGTTTGTGAGGTCTAAACACCTCCTTACACGAGGATTGAATTAACCACTCTATGAGTAGCATTTAACTAGTAAGGCTTAGTTAATTCTGAAATAAGGAGGAGCTATTTCCCAAGCATAGCTTGCTGAGATATTGTAAATGTTTGAATGTTTACAATATCTCAGATACAGTTAAGGAAGATTGAAAGCTCAAGACTTGAGGATAATCATCACCGAACTATTGATTAGGGTATTTACTTTGAGGAAGATTGTATTGATTGTTTTGTAATTCGGATTGTAATCTTTGGACAAGGTATGTAATGACTATAGGGGCTGTGTATGTGAATCACTGGATTGATCCTAATTTTAATAAAAGTATTTCTATTATTATTCAATGGAATTTTATTTTATACAGAAATTTATGTATGATAAGTAAATTTAAGGTGGCACTCGAGTTTTTGACAAATCAATTTCCAAGAAAATATGTTTTCGCTGTTTGTATTTAATTTGTTTGGGAAGAATCGGAGCTCATATATTTATGAAATTGCCATCCATTATCAAACCCAGTCTTCTTCTTGCAATTTGCATCCATAAAATAACTTATTTATATATAGTAAGACTCACCCATCATCATTCCACTCTTCCAAACCTTGCATAGTGCTAATACACTCTATTAATGGCTATCAACATATCGCAACAAGGAATGAGATCACAACTTACATTCCTTCATCAACCAAACCTTTTGTTTAGATCTTTCTATTTGCTTATAAACATTGCAATCCTTTTTGAAAGTGCAGGTGCACAGACATATTGAAGGAGAGTTATTGATGTGTATTTATCTTGACCCGTGTGTTTATTTTATTAATTAGTTACCAAATTATTGTACTATCATTTAATACGCAATAGCGGCAAGTACATCAACCGAATGATTCAAATGCTACATTATTTAACTAATTTGTCTTTTTTGGCTGGAATTTCAATGTTTTATTCTATGCAACCATGGACCAAAATACCCCTGCTTTACTTTTGGTGAGACCAATCACAATGCGATGCGTGGCAATAGTGGAGACTAGTTTCAAGACCAAAATTACACGCTAATCTGTCATCTGGTGGAGGGTTATGTTTACATTTCTCACTTGCACTTACCTCCAATGAATGTAGATGTTTACATTCCAGATGATTCAAAAAACCCTCATGCTTGCACACGTGAATGGAGGACAATTTTGAACGAACTCCAAATACCTCTTCATGGGCGTCCTTCTTGGTGTTGGCGAGACCATCATAAATGGACTCTTTCTCGTACTCCAGGGCATTTGCATACAGGACTATATCACTAACCAAACACAGATACAATACACGAAGATTACGAAGTAGGTTACACTTGGAATACTTGCATACAAGATGACGCAACTGACCCAGGTCGGGCGGTTCCATTCAAACACATATTGGTATGTTTACTTAGGTTATTTATATACACTCGCTGTGATTTGATAGCATATGCTTTACATGTCACCCGCTATAATAGTGGCAAGTACATCTGTCAAATTATTCAAATGTTGCATTATTTACTAATTTGTCTTTCTGGCACAATTCTTGGTGTTTTATTCTCCCCTCTCGTGGACCAAATCTTTACTTTTTGCAGGCCAATTACAATGCAACACGTGGCAAAAGTGGAGGCCTTGTAATATTAAAGACCTCACCCCCAATCTATTTAAGTCCCACTCTCCCACCCTTGAGGGAGATATTTTGGGGTGGGGGTTGGGAAGAGTGGGAGCACCTATATTTATGAAATTGCCATTTGTTATAAAACCCCGTCTTCTTCTTGCAATTCACGTCCATAAAATAACCTATTTATATACAACAAGACTCACTCATCAGCATTACACTCTTCCAAACCTTGCATAGTGCTAATACACTCTATTAATGGATTTCAACGTATCGCAACATGGAACGAGATCATAACTAACATTCCTTCATCAACCAAAGCTTCTATTTAGATCTTTCTATTTGTTTATAAACATCGCAATCCTTTTTGAAAGTGTAGCTGCACGGACATATTGAAGGAGAGTTATTGATGTGTATTTATCTCGACTTGTGTGTTTATTTTATTAACTAGTTACCAAATTATTGTTCTATCATTTAATACGCAATAGCAACAAGTACAGAGGTTGAAATTTTCAAATGCTACATTATTTAACTAAATTGTCTTTTCTGACATGAATTTTAGTGTTTTATTCTCTGCACTCGTGGACCAAAATACCCCCACTTTACTTTTGGTGAGACCAATCACAATGCTATGCGTGGCAATAGTGGAGACCAGTTTCAGTGCCAACATTACGCACTAATCAGTCATCTAGTGTAAGGTTATGCTTGCATTTCTCGCTTGCACTTACCTCCCATGAATGTAAACATTTACATTTTGGATGATTTAAGAATCCTCATACTTGCACCTATGAATGGAGGACAATTAAGAACAAACTCCAAATACCTCTTCACAGGTGGCCTTGCTGGCATTGGCGAGACCATCATAAATGGACTCTTTCTCATACTCCGGGGCATTTGCATACATGACTATATCACTAACCAAACGCAGATACAATACATGAAGATTACGAAGTAGGTTACACTTGGAATACTTGCTTACAAGATGATGCAACTGACCCAGGTTGGGCGGTTCCATTCAAACACACATTGGTATATTTACCTGGGTTATTTATATACACTCACTGTGATTTGATAGCATATGCTTTCCACGTCATCCGCAATAATAGCATCAAGTGCATCAGTTGAATTATTCAAATGCTACATTATTTACTAATTTGTCTTTTCTAGCATGATTCTCTGTGTTTTATTCTCCCCTCCCATGGACCAAAATACCCCCACTTTACTTTTTGCCAAGCCAATCACAATGCGATGTGTGGCGAAAGTGGAGGCCAGGGGAGGCCTTGAGAATATTAAAGGCCTCCCCCAACCTATTTGAGTCCCACTCTCCCACCCTTGAGGGAGATACATTGGTGTGGGAGTCGAGAAGAGTGGGTGCACCTATATTTATGAAATTGCCATCCGTTTTCAAACACAATCTTCTTCTTATAATCCGCATCCATAAAATAACCTATTTATCTACAGCAAGACTCACTCATCATCATTCCACTCTTCCAAACCTTGCATAGTGCTAATGCACTCTATTAATAGCTATCAACATATCGCAACAAGGAACAAGATCACAACTAACATTCCTTCATCAACCAAGCCTTCATTTTAGATCTTTCTATTTGTTTCTAAACATCGCAATCCTTTTTGAAAGTGTAGCTGCGCGGACATATTGAAGGAGAGTTATTGATGTGTATTTATCTCGACTTGTGTGTTTATTAATTAGTTACCAAATTATTATGCCATCATTTAATACACAATAGCGGCAAGTACATCGGTCAAAATTTTCAAATGCTACATTATTTGACTAATTTTTCTTTTTTGGAGTGAATTTTAGTGTTTTATTCTCTAGTCCCATGGACCAAAATACCCATGCTTTTACTTTTGGTGAAACCAATCATAATGTGAGTATGAGGGTTGTTTGAATAATCCAAAATGTAAATGTCTACGTTCATGGGAGATAAGTGCAGGTGAGAAATGCAAACATAACCCTACCCCGGACGACTGATTAGCGGGTCGCATTGTGATTGGTCTCACCAAAAGTAAAGCGGGGGTATTTTTGTCCATGGGCGCAGAGAATAAAACACCAAAATTCACACCAGAAAAGACAAATTAGTAAAATAATGTAGCATTTGAAATTTAGCCACTGTACTTGCCACTATTATTGCGTATTAAATGATAGTACAATAATTTGATAACTAATTAATAAAATAAACACATAGGTCAAGATAAGTACACATCAATAACTCTCCTTCAATGTGCTCGTGCAATTGCACTTGTAAAAAGGATTGTGATGTTTATAAACAAATAGAAAGATCTAAACAGAAGGTTTGGTTGATGAAGGAATATTAGTTGTGATCTCGTTCCTTGTTGCGATACGTTGATATCCATTAATAGAGTGTATCAGCACTATGCAAGGTTTGGAAGAGTGGAATGATGATGAGTGAGTCTTGTTGTATATAAATGTAATATCCTCAATTTAAGGTATAAATTATTAATTTATTAAATAAATAAAATTAAAATTTTATAAATGAAATTTGGTCTTGAAAACTAAAAAATTAGAAAGTATACGTCGATAGGATTCCAACACCATAAAGAATTTGAAAAACAGAGCTCAAACGAAGAAGTTATGAATTGTTGAAATTATAAGGGTATTTTGGTAAATTAGTAGAGACGTAAAACATAGGAGCCTGAATTGACAATGGCACCCCCTTCTTCTACACGTCTCTATCTGATTCGGTGATTTCGCCTATGAAATCATCGGAGGAGAAGCTTAAAAGGGGAAGAGTTTCATTCCCCTTCCCAAACGCAAGCTCCTCCCCCTAACCTAATCCTCAATCACCCTCGCTCCTCTTCATCGCACTGTTCCTATTCCAAAACCCTAGCCTCTGCAAAAAATAAAAAAAATAAAATCCAACTTTCCGGCAAGTAGGGCTCCGGCAACATCCACAAACGCATAGTAAATAAAGGTAAGCTTTAAATCCCTTAATTTTTATATTATATATGTATATATATATAATAGAAATACATGAAAAATCAGGAAAAACTACTGTTAGAGCATAAATCCATTGATGAAACCATGTTGATTGCAAATCGGACTCTTCATCTAGATCATAAGAGACCTAAGATCAAACCCATTAAATTTGGGAGAGATCCAACGGCTGGTTTTGTCGGAAAACGTGAAGAACAGTACCTAGGGAAGTTTTAGGAACATGGAAAAAAAAATCCTCATAAAAAACATAGTTTTTTGGAAAAATCAATGCAAAAGGAGGGTAGAAATGAAATCTAGACAAAATTCTGAGCAAAACGGTGGAAAAATCAAAAGATTTGGACACCTGTAGGATCGCCGGAGAGGACCGGAATCCAGTCATCTTCTCCAGCGACGTCAAGAGCGTCGGTGCCCTGGTGCTGACACCGAGACACCCAACGGGGACGCACAATGAGTGCACGACCTTGTATGCGTGTGGTGTCCGCACGCACGGGAGCGCCTATAGGCGCTGTCACAGGGAGACAAGACGCACTGCGTCTTGGCTACCGCGACGCACGCGGCGCATCCCTATTGTGCGTCACAGAGATAGACGTCCTCGTGATGTTGGTTTACGCAGGTGTAAATGGCCTGGCCGACCCTTTTTACAAAGTAATACTATTAATTTATGAGGTATTTTTACATAAAACTTGATTTTAAGAGCTACAGAGGTCCAAATCGCGATCCGAAAGAGGTGTTGTGACCGTATTGATGACGCAGACCTAGATTTAACCTAAAAAATTATAAATAACCACTTTTACTTTAGAAATTTTTTAAAATAGTGATGTGACATTGACAAGTACATCAAAACATATAGTTTAAAGGAATTTTTTGAGCGAACTGAGTGATCTCACGTCGAGGTAGGTGACGACAATTAAGGTTTTATTTTAATTTTAAAATCATGCATAATCCTAGCATCATGAGTGATTGTGATTTAAATTGCATTTATTATTAACCATTGATTTTATGAGATTTAGAGTTACGCTATAATTATTATAAATTGCAATCATGTATTGAATAAACATATGACAAATGATTTTATGGGCATGATATTATCTAATTATGCATAGATATCAATTTGTTTCTTTATTTCATTATTGAAATGAATGGATTTGAACGAGAAAGAAAGATAGAGGCTTGGTGGCTGGTCCTTTTAGAGGCTAACCCTGGGATGAGGGGCGTGCCTTGGGGATTGCGAGCTACGAGTACTCTTAAGTTTTGACATATATATGATTTCTGTGTTTTTGTGTTTTATGACGGGTGCTCTCACCTGGTGGGCGTCATGCTAGGAGGGATAGGGATGGCCACCCACCCTCTGAGATTTGTGATGTGATGAGATTTTGATATGATAGACACTTGCCCGTAGATGGCATTCGGTAGGGATTTGGTAACATGGATAGTCCACATTACCGATCTGGGCCTTTCCATGGGGATGGACATTAAGTCTCTCGTTATGGTGTCGACGGGGAGCGGTGGTGGTTGAGATCTATGGAGGGTTGCCACTGCGGCATGACGACCCATACTCTTATTATATGTGCTTGCATGATGAGCATGATGATAAGATGATATGCCTGGGTGTGATGACACTCAAAGGTTGGATATGAGTACTCATGGTCAGTGATATTTATTTATATGATGCTTTGCAGACACATGTTGCATCAGGTCACCAACCACAGGCTAAGTTTAAGAGAGATATAGAGAGGAAGAGATGTGATAGGTGTAAGGGTTGGCACCTTGGGTGAGGGTACAATAGATCCTACAGGCCACAGCATCAGAGGCAGCTCCAACCACAGCAACAACACCATGCACCTTTCCAAAGACACCCATACAGGTGTTTCAACTGTGGAGACATAGGCCACTTCATTAAGGACTGTCCTAAGGGGCAGAGAGAAAGGCAGACCGAGGTGGGCACAGAGACAGCTATCACGTCACGTAGCTAGGGACGAGTGTTTGCCATCACAATAGGACAGGTGCAGGCATCACACCAGGTCGTTGAAGGTACTCTTCTAGTCTTAGATCGACATGCCAGGGCTCTTTTTGACACAGGGTCTACACATTCTTTTATATCATGCATTTTTGCATCTTGCCTTGATGTATGTGTGCACAAATTATCATTTAGATTAGATATTATGATACCTATGGGAGAAACAGTAGAGACTACCGAATATCTTTGAGAGATACCCATAGAGATATCAGGCGTGAATATGGACATTGACTTCATCTTACTAGACATGGTAGACTATGATATTATTCTTGGAATGGATTGGTTAGCCAACTATTGGGCTACAGTAGACTGCCGAAAAAAGCGGGTCAGTTTTCTTATACCTGGCCAACCAGAAATAGTGTTCTAGGGTAGGAAAGATTAGTTAGGTACATGCATCATTTCTGCTATGAAGGTGACACGATTTTATGCCCGAGGGTATAGCGCATTCCTCGCGTATGTGACTATTGAGGACAAGCAACAACCATGGCTTGATGATATTGAGGTTGTTCGTGAATTTGCTGATGTCTTTCCTGAGGAATTACCAGGATTGCCACAAAGCAGGGAGATTGACTTTACCATTGGCTTGGTATCGGGTACATCGCCTATCTCTAAGGCAGCATACCGAATGGCTCCAACAAAGTTGAGAGAGCTTAAAGTGCAGTTGCAAGAGTTATTAGACAAGGGTTTTATCAGGCCGAGTGGATCACCATGGGGAGCACCAGTCCTTTTTGTGAAGAAAAAGGATGGATCACTGAGACTATGCATTGATTATTGGTTGTTAAATAGTGTTACTATAAAGAACCGATACCCTTTACCACACATATATGATTTATTTGATCAACTCCAATCGGCACGAGTGTTCTCCAAGATAGACCTGAGGTTAGGATATCATCAGCTGAGGGTTAGAGAGGAGGATATCTCCAAGACTGCTTTTAGGAGTCGCTATTGCTATTATGAGTTCTTAGTGATGCCGTTTGGATTGACGAACGCACCTGCAGTGTTAATGGATCTAATGAACAGTGTTTTTCAAGCTTATTTGGATAAGTTCGTGATTGTATTCATTGATGACATCTTGACTTATTTGCCTAGTCATGAGGCACATAGATAATATCTTCACACGATATTGGACACACTTCGTCGACATCAGTTGTATGCTAAGTTTAACAAGTGTGATTTTTGGTTAGATCAGGTGCAGTTCTTATGCCACATCATATCTAAAGATGGAGTGGCTGTGGATCCAACAAAAGTTGAGGTAGTACTACATTAGGAGCAGTGTTGATGCAACATTGGAAGGTAATTGCTTATGCGTCAAGACAATTGAAGACACATGAGGTAAATTACCTAACACATGATTTGGAGTTAGCAGCGGTGGTATTTGCGTTGAAGTCCTGGAGACATTATCTTTATGGTGAGAAATTTGAGGTATTTACTGATCATAAGAGCCTCAAGTATTTCTTTACTCAGAGTGATTTGAACATGAGGCGGCGTAGATGGATGGAGTATCTCAAGGACTTCGACTTCACCATATAGTACCATCCTGGCAAGGCTAAAGTCATTGTAGATGCCCTGAGTAGGAAGTCTGGAGTAATGATTGCCAAATTGTCTACTTGGTCTAAGTTCTTCGACAGGATCTTAGAGGCACAAGACAAAGATAAAGAGACACAGGATCTGGCAGATAAGGCAGATTTTATGAGGGGACCAAATGGAGGAGTCAGATTTAAGGGAAGGTTGGTAGTACTGGCAAATGATGAATTGAGACGTGAGTTACCTCAAGAAGCATACCAGTCCCCGTATACAATTCATCTTGGAGGTACAAAGATGTATTAGGATCTCAAGAGGCATTTTTGGTGGAATGGTATGAAGAAGGATGTTGGAGAGTGCATTGCACGGTGTTTAACTTGTCAGCAAGTCAAGGCTAAGCATCAGCGTCCATCAGGGTTACTTCAGACATTGGACCTTCCTGAGTGGAAGTGAGATCATATTACCATGGACTTTGTTCTGGGTCTTCCGAGGACTGCTGGCGGCCACGACATGATATGGGTTGTTGTGGACAGGTTGACCAAGTCTGCTCATTTCCTTCCTATCAGACATAATCAGATTGTGGATAGTTTAGTGAAATTATATGTTAAGGAGATTGTAAGTCTACATGGAGTTCCTTTGACAATTATATCATATTGAGATACTCGATTTACCTCAAAATACTAGAAAAGCATGCAAGAGGCGTTAGGATCGAGACTGAAATTTAGCACAACATTCCATCCTTAGACATACAGACAGAGCGAGAGGACCATCCAGACTATTGAGGATATGCTGCCAGCTTGTGTTATGGATTGGAAGGGTAGTTGGGAAGATCATTTACCATTGGTGGAATTTGCCTATAATAATAGTCATCACGCTAGTATTAGCATGGCTCCATATGAGGCACTTTATGGCAGACCTTGTCGGTCACCCTTATGTTAGAGTGATGTAGGAGAAAGACACATGGTGGGGTCTGAGTTAGTGGAAGAGTGTGTAGAGAAAGTCTGACTCATTCGAAGGAGATTATTGATAGCTCACAGTCGACAGAAAAGTTATGCAGATAAGAGGTGAAAAGACTTAGAGTTCTTTGAAAGTGAGCATGTATTCTTGAAAGTTTCACCTATGAAAGGAGTGTTGAGGTTTGGAAATAAAGGGAAGCTTAACCCCAGGTATATTGGACCTTTTGCGATTTTACGCAGAGTTGGGTCAGTGGCATACCAGCTAGCCTTACCACCACAATTGGCAAATGTACATGACATCTTTCACGTGTTGCTGAGAAAATACGTGCCATATCCCTCACACGTGTTGGAGTAGATCCCAGGAGAGCTACAGCCTAATATGACGTTTGAGGAGAGACTAGTGCGCATACTGGATACGAAAGTCAAGGAGTTAAGGAATAAGACTATTACATTAGTCAAAGTCTTTTGGCAGCATCATTCATTACAGGAGGCTACCTGGAAAACAGAAGAGGAGATGCGAGAGATCCATCTAGAGTTATTTACATAGAGGTATGTAGCTAAATTTCGAGGGTGAATTTTTTATAAAGAGGGAAGGATGTAATATCCTTAATTTTGGGTATAAATGATTAATTTATTAAATAAATCAAATTAAAAATTTATAGATGGAATTTGGTCCTGAAAACTAAAAAATTAGAAAGTATACGTCGATAGAATTCCAATGACATAAAGAACGTGAAAAACGGATCTCAAATGAAGAAGTTATGACCCGTTGAAGTTATATGGGTATTTTGGTAAATTGGCAGAGCAGTAAAAACATAGGGGCCTGAATTGATAATGACACCCCCTTCTTCTACATGTCTCTATCTGATCTGGCGATTTCATCGATAAAATCGTCGGAGGAGAAGCTTAAAAGGGGAAGAGTTTCATTCCCCTTTCCAAACACAAGCTCCTCCCCCTAGCCTGATCCTCAATCACCCTTGCTCTTCTTCATCGCACTGTTCCTATTCCAAAACCCTAGCCTCTGCAAAATAAAAATAAAAAATTCCAATTTTCCAGCAAGTAGGGCTCCGGCAACATCCATAAACGCATAGTAAATCAAGGTAAGCTTTAAATCCCTTAATTTTTATATTATATATGTATATATATAATAGAAATACATGAAAAATCAGGAAAAACATAGTTTTTCTTGGGAACCTTGTTTACGCTACTGTTAGAGCGTAAATCCATTGATGAAACCATGTTTGATTGCAAATTAGACCGTTCATCTAGTGCATAAGAGACCTAAGATCAAACCCATTAAATTTAGGAGAGATCCAACGGCTGGTTTTGCCGAAAAACGTGAAGAACAGTACCTAGGGAAGTTTTAGGAACATGGAAAAAAAGTGGCATAAAAACATAGTTTTTGGAAAAATCAATGTAAAAGGAGGGTAGAAATGAAATCTAGACGAAATTCTGAGCAAAATGATGGAAAAATCATGAGATTTGGACACCTGTAGGATCGTTGGAGAGGACCAAAATCCAGTCATCTTCTCCGGTGATGTCAAGAACGTCGACGCCTTGGCGCTGACGATGAGACCCCCGACGGGGACACACAACGAGCACACGCCCTTGCGTGCGCGGTGTCCGCACGCATGGGAGCGCATGTAGGCGTTGTCACAGGGAGACGGGACGCACTGCGTCCTGGCTACCGCGACGCACGCGGTGCGTCCCTATCGTGCATCGTGGAGATAGACGTCCTCGTGATGTCAGTTTACACCGGTGTAAACAGCCCAGCTAACCCTTTTTATAAAGTAATACTATTAATTTATGAGGTATTTTTACATAAAACTTGATTTTGAGAGCTACAGAGGTCCAAATAGCAATCCGAAAGAGGCGTTGTGACTGTATTGATGATGCGGACCTAGATTTAACCTAAAAACTTATAAATAACTACTTTTACTAGAAAAATTTTAAAATAGTGATGTGACATTGACAGGTGTATCCAAACATATAAGTTAAAGGGATTTTTTGAGCGAACTGAGTGATCTCACATCGAGGTAGGTGACGACAATTAATGTTTTATTTTAATTTTAAAATCATACATAATCCTAGCATCATGAGTAATTGTGATTTAAATTGAATTTATTCTTAACTATTGATTTTATGAGATTTAGAGTTACTTTGTGATTATTATAAATTGCAATCATGTATTGAATAAACATATGACAAATGATTTTATGGGCATGATATTATCTAATTATGCATAGATATCAATTTGTTTCTTTATTTCATTATTGAAATGGATGGATTTGAATGAGAAAGAAAGATAGAGGGTTGGTGGCTAGTCCTTTTAAAGGCTAACCCCGGGATGAGAAGCGTGCCTTGGGGATTGCGAGCTACGAGTACTCTTAAGTTTTGACATATATATGATTTCTGTGTTTTTGTGTTTTATGACGGGTGCTCTCACCGGGTGGGCGTCATGCTATGATGGATAGGGCTAGCCACTCACCCTCCGAGATTTGTGATGTGATGAGATTTTGATATGATAGATACTTGCCCGTAGATGGCATTCAGTAGGGGTTTGGTAACATGGATAGTCCACACTACCGGTCCGGGCCTTTCCATGGGGACGGACGCTAAGTCTCTATTAAGTGTTCAATTTTGGTCAAAATACCCATAATTTAGTGTTCAATTAAAGCGTCTAAGCCATCAATTTTAAGATTTTACATCAAATAATTGGCCATCCAACCGTTGAATTGTAGAATTTAGTGGTTAGATGATTATTAAAGCTAATGAACGGTTTAGATTGCGCTAATTGGGTCCTGTGCATTGCAGATCAATTGACTTAGGTGTGGATGCTCCAGATCGAATCAAGAATATCAGACGAGGATAATGAAGTTTCATGGAAAGAGACTGAAGACTTTGAAGACTTGCAAAGTTCTAGCAAGACCAGGATACTAGTGGACCCCACCTATCCCTATCCCACTATCTTCTCTCTTTTATTTTTTTCTTATTTTTTTCCTCTTATCTCCCTACCTCTCTTCAATCTCTCCCTCCTTCTCCCCTTCTCACATGTCTTTCTCTGTTCCCCACTATTCTCTCTTATCTCTCCCCCTCTCTTTTCTCTTTCCCTCTTATCCTCCTCTCTCTCTCTCTCTCTCTCCCTCTCTCTCTCTCTCTCTCTCTCTCTCTCTCTCTCTCTCTCTCTCTCTCTCTCTCTCTCTCTCTCCCTCTCCTTTTTATTCCCCTTCCCCTCTCTCTCCAAGGACGTTTTTCCCTCTTGGGGGAACTTCCTCATCCACTGTTGGGCTAGCTGGATCACCCACCTTCCTCCTCTCTTCTCCCTCCTTATTTTTCTCCTCTCCAATCTCTCCTCTTGCACGCTCCTTCTCCTCTTCTACTCTCTCCTTCTCCTTCCACTTTCTTCTTCTCCCTTGGCTGAACCGTAGGTGAAAGTAGAAACAACTCTTCCCTTCACTGGCTAGCCTAGGTGCGTGACACACCAAGTAGGCTAGGCATCAAACCCAATTCCTCTTCTCTCTCTCCAACCTTGGATCCATTGTTAGACTGGCCCAAGCATCATTCTAATACTGCCCAGCATAGCATTAAACCCAATTCACCACCCTCTGCCAATCTTCCCCAGCGTCCACGCATACTCAACACTGGCTAGATGACGCCTCGCCAAGCCAGGTCCACAGCATAGAAGACATCTCTGAGCAACATCGACCGGTCAATCTTCCATCGTCTCCGGCTCACTCTCTCTCCCGTTCCTCTGTCGCAACATCAGATGACTATTTAGCACCAGAACCCACTTCTCTCCTTCTCTACCCTCTTTCCCAAGTTCTAACTCTCTCTCTCTCTCTCTCTCTCTCTCTCTCTCTCTCTCTCTCTCTCTCTCTCTCTCTCTCTCTCTCTCTCTCTCTCTCTCTCTCTCTCTCTCCTCATCTTCTTGTCTTCTCTTCCCTTCATCCTCAAACCCTACTTCCATCGCCCTTCCTCTCCGTCACCGGAAGATCCTGGGAAAAAAACCCAGAACGGGTTTTCTCCCGCGTACCCACTTCTCTCTTCTTTCTTCTTTCTTCTCCTTCCTCTTTTCCTCCCTCCTTCTTCCTTCTTTCTCCTTCTCTTCCGGTTTTCATCGTCTTCTTGGTTTTTTTTCGTTAAAAACCAGAAACCCCAAAGAATTACAAATCTGCCCCTGGCAGATCTCAGTAATCCCATATGAGTCCCTGTTTTAATACCAACTCTGTCCCTTTTCAGAAATCCCATATGTGTCCCCAGTTTAATTCCATCCATGTCCCCGATTTAATTCCAACTGGGTCCCTATTCTATTTACATCTATGTCCCGGTTCTGTTTTATCCTCATTTTGACTATTCAGGGACAGTGCAATCCAAGACAGGCTTATCCAGGACTGATTATTTTGTTGCAATTTCTATGTTTTTGGAATAAATAATTGTGAACATTGCAACAATTGAATAAATATGGATTTTATTTTATTGTTAGTTGAATTTTGCTATATTCTTTGTTTTGATTCTTTTATTAATTGAATTTTATTGAAAACTCCATCATTTTAAATCAAGTCCTCGTGGGATCGACCCGTACTTGCATAAGCTACACTACAATAGCCCGTGCACTTGCAGTTAAATAATCAACAGTCTCCCATTATGGTGTCAATGGAGAGCGGCGATGGTTGAGACCCATGGAGGGTTGCCACTGCGGCATGACGACCCATACTCTTATTATGTGTGCTTGCATGATGAGCATGGTGATGAGATGATATACCTGGGTGTGACGACACTTAGAGGTTGGATATGAGTACTCATGGTCAGTGATATTTATTTATATGACGCTTGTGAGACCCATTACCTTAGGGTGCCATTATTATTGTATGCTCATTTACGTTGATTTGTATCATGTTTTAAATCCATGGAATGCATGTTTAAGCATACTTGATAAATGGATATTATGTTAGCATGAGTTATAATGATTTTATCGTCATAAATGATAGGTATTTTATTTTGTCATTACTGTTATTTCATTAATTGTCTATGTACCTATACAAGCAATAGCTTGCTGAGGCATTGCTTTGTTTTGCAATGTCTTAGATCTCGAGCGCCACATCAGGAAGGGCAAGACCATTGAGAAACCGTGATAGCAGTGGGGGATTCCTTTACTTGATTGATAGATAGTGATATGAGTGATATGAGTTAATAAATAGGATTATCATTTGAATTTCTATATGGACTGTATACTTTTATTTTAAGGATTTGATTAAGATAGTTGAACATATGATGGACATTTAGATGAGATGTTATGATGGATAGACCCTGAGCCATATTATTATCGTGTTTTAGATATTTATTGGTTTGAAAATAAAGGTGCTGATGCATTTTGACGTTGATTGACATGTCTATTATTTCAATTCTAGTATCATGAAATTATACTTATGTTGTGAATTAAATTGCGATATTTTGGAAAAAGAAAATAGCACCCGGAGGTTTTCAAGAAATGTTTTAGTAAACAAATAATAAAAGACTTTTTCTCATGGGATCCCAAATGTTATTATTATTATTATAAAAATAAAAAAAATGTCAGAAAATCCCAAGGTTTACAATAAATAGGTTATTTTATGGATGAGCATTGCAAGAAGAAAACTAGGTTTGATAATGGATGACAATTTTGTAAATATAGGAGCTCCCACTCTTCCCTTCCATATCTCCCCCAAGGGTGGGAGTGTGGGACTTAAATAGGTTGGAGGGGAGGCCTTTAATATTACAAGGCCTCCACTTTTGCCACGCGTTGCATTGTGATTGGCCTAGCAAAAAGTAAAGCCGGGGTATTTTGGCCCATGAGAGGGGAGAATAAAATACCGAGAATCGTGTTAGATAAGACAAATTAGTAAATATTGCATTGTTTGAATAATTCAACTGGTGTACTTGACGTTATTATTGTGGGTGACATGGAAAGCATATGCTATCAAATCATGGTGAGTGTATATAAATAACCTGGGTAAATATACAAATGTGTGTTTGAATGGAGCCATCCGACTTGGGTCAATTGCGTCATCTTGTACGCAAGTATTCCAAGTATAACCTACTTCATAATCTCCGTCTACTATATTTGCATTCAGTTAGTGATATAGTCCAGTATATGAACGCCCTGGAGTACGAGAAAGAGTCCATTTACAATGGTCTCGCCAATGCTAGCAAGGTAGCCCATGAAGAGGTATTTGGATTTCGTTTAGAATTGTCCTCCATTCAGGGGTGCAAGTATGAGGGTTGTTTGAATCATCCGGAATGTAAATGCCTATATTCATGGGAGGTAAGTGCAGGTGAGAAATGCAAACATAACCCTACCCCTGACAACTGATTAGTGCGTCGCATTGTGATTGGTCTCACCAAAAGTAAAGCAGAGGTATTTTGGTCCACGGGCGAGAAGAATAAAACACTGAAATTTGTGCCAAAAAAGACAAATTAGTTAAATAATGTAGCATTTGAAAATTTTGGCCGCTGTACTTGCCGCTATTATTGTGTATTAATAGTACAATAACTTGGTAACTAATTAATAAAATAAACACACAGATCGAGATAAATACACATCAATAACTCTCCTTCACCATGTAGTTGCACTTTCAAAAAGAACTACGATGTTTATAAACAAATAGAAAGATCTAAACAGAAGGTTTAGTTGATGAAGGAATCTTAACATGATAAACGCTTAGATCTCCTGACCAATTTTCGTGAGCATCAGATGAAGGAAAGCCGACTTCTATGGAGTCAAACTATAAAGATGGAAATTCTTTGGCTTTTCTTCTACCAAGAATGCTAAACCAAGATGCTACATACTGCATGTAAAGTCAAAGCGTCTCACCTGTGTGTGTGTTGAAAGTAATTACCTCTGGTCCATTCGGCTCGAGCTTTGGACGTTAAATTAAGACATTTTGTTATGCAAAGTTTCTAAACCGTCTATTTTATATGATCAAAAGTATGAGTTTTTCAGATGCTAAAATCATCTAGTTCACACTTTTTGAACATCCACAATTGGAGCTACCAGATGAACGGGTGAGATCATCCCTAAATATGGAGATTCAGCGCTTATCAGATCAAAAGCAATACGGATGCGTTTATGGGCATGCATTTGATCACCCATGCTGCCATGCAGAAGCTGATTATGTATGTCAGTTGCCTGCTACCAGGGTTGGGGGTATAATAAATTTAGAATGAAGATCTCTTGGTTGAAGAAACAAGCAGCAGATACATTGCACTTATGCACTGTCCTGTTCATATATTATTCTTTTTTGCTTTTGTATTTGAAAACTCCATTCTCATTCTTCTCCTCCTCAACAACTGTTCTTGCTAAAGTTGGCGGGAATCAAGCAAGATGGGACATTGCTTTGCCTTCGTTCTTTTAATCACAAAAGAATAAACCGCCGATAATTATGCTCCGAATCAAACTTGTTATCAAGTTGTAGCCATGGGCATCTACTAGTGGAGGCAATAATCATATAAGTTGGAGAAATAATGGGAAACCTCCCTCTTGCATGATCAGGCCATCGACTATGTTAAAAAAGGTAGCCCGGTGTACGAAGCTACTGCATATGCCAACTCTGTAGAAGAAGTGAACTACAAGAATTTATAGTATACAGCCTTATCTTAACTTTAAGGTCATGCGACGCAACTCTACCATTGCACGTCTGTTATATATATGAAAGGTGAGTTTCTATGAAAGTTGCGTAGCAGTACCAAAGGGTAACTGTGTTTGCATGAATCTGACCATGACCAAGGAAGAATATTCCCACTGCTAAAATAAGAAGGGATCACAGAATTCATCTTGTTGATCAAGCTTGTAGCTTTTTTCGAATTGCTCTGCATCTGAACTTGGCTAGACATTGAATCCTTTCTTGGCTCAGTACGATTAAGCTTACAATATAGACTTTTTAATTTATGGATTTCCTTAACTTGCTTTCTTGTGTGTGCTTATATGATTGAACTCCAGTGGATTTTCTGTTTTGTTATCTTCTTCTAGTTTGGTCCTGCACCATCTCAGCCAATTCAGGTACTTCCTTGGCACCTTTTGTTTGGGTTCTTTGTTTAGCCACTGCTGAATTAGGTTTCCAAGCTAAACTCACCTTTCGTGAGTATTCTGGGCTGTACAAGTATGAGCTTGAACTTGCAGATGCATTGAAACCAGCAACAGGAAAGAGACTCTTCCAACTCCTTACAATGCTAGTGACACTGGAATTGAACCGGAAAGTAGCATTTCAGAAGAGGAGCATTTGCTACTTGGTGAGTTCTTGTTCATAAGAAACTAATTTATTGTTTGATGTTGCTAGTCTTTTTCATGATGCTGTGGCAGAATATTTTTGGCAGTTCGTGCTTCGGAAATATGGTAGGTTACTTTCTTTTTTTTTAATGAAAAGGGGAAAATATGATAAGTTGTGTTCTTGTTTCTTCATTTTCTGTGTTTCTTTTCACCAGCCTGTTCTGTCCTTTGTCTTGTTATGCTTGCTTCTTCGAAAATTGGCCAACTTAGGAGAGCAACTTCAACTATGATCGGCCATTCAAAAAAAAAAAATCTATATTTTAGGTTATAACTACGCAATAGTTTCAAGTTCTCACAACAATATTTATCCATTATCTTTCAGAAAAAATCGTAATGAAAACCCTATATTCTTCTCTTGTCTTTCATTTTCACCCTAAAATTTTAATCCGCTGAAATTGCATCTCCAAGTTGATACTTTAGATCAATTACACTCCAATTTAGAACTTTAGATATTGACCTATATTATGTGGGTCCCCAGTTTCTGACTTTGGATGCCTCTCTTTCTCTCTCTAAGCATACAGTTACCATTTGGTTTTAGTTACTAAAGTTAGTCGCTACCATGACTAAGCCAAGATCCAGACGGCAGACAAAATCTGTGAGTGAAAAGAGCAAACAATATGCGCAAATAGCTGCTGAAAAGGTCCGAAAAAGCTTATATTATTGGGGATCAGACGTACAGTTGAATGGGTACATAAGCTTAGATGTCCAAAGCAAACTTATAGAAGTGAAAGTGGACTGCACAAAAACTCCGAGACAAAAATCTTACCGTTTCTGCATTTTTTCAAACAACACTCGTCACTTACAGTTGTGGTCAATTCCATCGCATCATATTCCATGAACCCAGATCAAATTGTCTTCCACATTGATGAAGTCAATTATGTTCCTACGAAGGCTTGGTTCTCCATGGGCTGTCCCGGGAAGCACCATTGAGGTTTAGAAGATTGAAGATGCTGGATACATGCTTCTAATGTCCATATTCTTAAGCAGCTCCAAGATGCAGACACTTAGAGCTACACTTCTCCAGCAACATTAATGATGGGCGTTCTCCTAAATACCTGTCAATGCTAAACCATCTAAGCTTCTAAATTCCAGAAGTTTACCCTGGATGGTAATTATAGACGTCGATGTTGTTCAGAAGAATCTCTGGGCCCTCTTCTCCATACACCCTTTTCCGTCGAAAAGGATGGGAGAGGGAAAACTAGCATATCTTCTCTGTTTTTCTTTCTCTCCTCTTTGTCCTCCTCTTTCTTCCTTCCCTCTCTGCAAAAACCTATTGAACAACCTTCTTCTAAAATAGCTCTCTGTCTGCGACAAAAAATCTATGTCCATATTTGCAACAGCAAGCTCATCTTATTTCTGGGAAAAAACCCATCCTCTACCCCGCAAAAAAACAAAAAAAAATCCCTAAACGCCACCTTATTTGGGTTTTTTTTTCCCCAAATGAAAGCCCGTTTCCCCTTCTTCATCTCTGCAACAGAACCCTATTTGAGGATTTTTTCTCCGCTTTGCCTCTACAGCAGACACTTGTTTGAGGATTTTGGTTAGGCTGCAGAGGAGTCACTCTCTCTTGCGTGCACTATGGTTGATCTAAGGGAAAACGTAGAAAGCATAGGTATGTTAAATCTCTATTTACCTTGAAACAGGCTGGGTGAGGTTCTCCCACTGGTTTTAGATTCTGAATCATGTCTCTGGAAAGAAACACTCAAGGTTTTGTTGTTGTCTGCTTAACTCTTAGATAGGCAATGCCCAAAAGATTTCAACCACTGGATCATTTTAACCTTTGTTTCTTCTAGTTTAAGGACTATTTAATGGATGAGACTTCTATACTAAGGTCTATCCTAGAGTGTCATGAAGATGAACGGCTGGATCAGCCAGTCTTGTGTTTCTAGCTGTATGTGTTCTGCAAATATTCCACGCTTCAAAAAAAGAAGACAATAGGCTATATGGCTTTAGAAGTTTGGAAGCCTCAAACGAGGGACTAATGTAAGCATCCTACCAATTCCTAACGCCTACTGCATCAACGGTAGAGATCATTAAAGTATGCAATTAGGAGCGTACTTTTTCGATGGTCCAAATCTTTAGTTGATTCCGACTTAACATGGATGGATCATAGACCAAAAAAGTGCTCAAATGGGAGCTTAGAACTTTATTATTCAACTGATCTATTGTCATCGGTTGGGATTATTGGAAGTTACCAGCTTACGGTTATTGTCTGCTGCATTTTCTTAAGAGTTTCTTACGAGCTTCATTTTGAGCTGCGTTTTTGCAATTTCTATTAGATCTTCAGCTTAATTTGGTAGAGCACTTGGATATTTTCGCTACAGGATGGTGGCTCGAATACACCAAGATCCTTATTAACTAGGATCGCTTCATAAATGGCATCGTGCTTGTGTTAACAATGTGGATCCTTTAGTTCCTTGCTTGCAGCAATAGTTAGGAGAATCTAAGCTTGTGGATTGCAGCAATAGTTAGCAATAATTGGTAGCATCTAAATAATAAAAGGGCAGCCCCAGTGCACAAAGCTCCCGCCTATGCAGGGTCTGGGGAAGGGGCAGACCACAGATTGGATTGATGTATCTAATATTTCAAGTGAAGTCCACAAAAATTACCATAAACACAACATTGTGCTTGATGAACCTCCAAATTGAAGAAATATTTAGTCACAAAAGTGACTTCATCCTCAAATGTGAGGAACCACCAATCTCAAATAAGTATTTCATTGTCTTCAAATAAAGGGGGTAAATTTTGTTGGTTAATTCAACTTCCTCAGATGGATAGTTTGAGTTTCATCAATTATTCTCTTGTTAATGTTGATATCGAATTAGGTTTATCACATCAACTTTAAGATTGATGGCTTCAATGCTGTCATTATGCCCTTGGTTCCTTATGAAGAGGATCCCATATAACTTTTTCATTGACTTCGAGTAGAAACTATTTCGATGATTTGAAATATTTTGCGGGTGAGTTTGATCAAGGGATTGGAGAGGAGTGATTGGAAGGGTTTTGAGCGATGGATTTTAAATATTTGAAGGGAAAATCAAAGATTTGAGTTTGGATGAAAAAGGTGTTTTCAATGAGATCTTAGTCAAATTTGCATGAAAACACTACAATACAAAAGTTTTGAATTTCGTTGACTAAAATTAGATTTTAGTTGGCTAAATCAAAAGTGAAACCACTTTGAAAATTGTTTCAAAACTATTTAGTCAATTACTTTTGACTAATAGTTGAGTAAAAATGTGAAAGAGGGAAAATTTTGAGCCTTTCAAAATTAAATTCGACTATATATGAAAGTAGTCAGCTAAAAGTTACTAATGTCATTTAAATAGTTTGAACAATCGTCAACTAGATGCGCAACTATTTTGAAGTAAAAACAATTTCTTCAAAATAAATATAATGAAAAGCATGGTAGTTGAATAAATGATTTTGGAATGCATTAGGCATTTTTTTAAAATTAATAGTTGATATAGAACTCGACTGGATGTGCAACAATTTGCACATAGAAAATTTTCTTGTAGGAGAGCATACTAAAATTTTCATATAGGCGATTAGATTTTGAGAAAACATGTTTAGTTTTTTTAATCTCCAAATAGATAAAATAAGTGAGACAATTATTCATGAACATTCACTTGTGCCTAAAGCTCTTCTAATTGAACAAAATATTTCTTTTGCTAAAGGTTTTGTAAATATGTCAACCAATTGATGTTCTATTCTAACAAATTCAAGTGTGATGTCACTTTTTCAAAATGATCTTTATGATTTTATTATCCTTTTATGTCTAATTTCTATGTGTTTTGTATTAGAGTGTTGAATAGGGTTTTTAGGAAGATTAATTGCACTAGAGTCATCACAAAGATATGAATGTTGTCACAATGAATACCATACTCTTTGACTTGTTGTTTTATCCAAAGTATTTATGCACAATAGCTACCTATTGAGATGTATTCAACTTTAGTGATATAGAGTGAAACAAAATTTTGTTTATTTAAAAACCAAGAAATAAACGTATAAAGAAATTGCAAAGTTCCACTGGTGTTCTTTTTTTATCAATTCTCAAGCCACCTTATTCACCATCATTACATGCATTTAAAGTGAACAAGCTATTGCTATCATACCATAATCTAAGATATGGTGTGTGAACAAGATATCTAAATATCTTTTTAATAGCAATAGTATGTGATTCCTTATGGGCAAATTGAAATATAGCATATGCACACATACTAAATTGAATATCATGTCTAATTGCAATAACTTATAACAAAAAGCCAATCACACTTTTATATTGCTTAATATAACATAGTTACCTTTTGCATATTTATCAACCTTTAAACATAGGCTCATGGTATACCTATTGGCTTTGCTTTCCTTTTGAGTAGTTTTTTTGACATACTCAACTTGGTTGATGAAAACTCCCTCTTGGGTTTGCTTAGTTAGGAGTCCAAGGAAGAAATTGAATTCTCCCATCGTACTCATTTTAAATTCATCCCGTATATCCCTACAAAAGTCCTTGCAAATATCTTCATCAGTAGCTTCAAACATAATACCATTAACATAAATTTAAACTATCAAAATATCTTTGCCTTATCTTTTGTAAACAGTGTTGTGTTAGCTTTTCCTCTTAAAAAATTATTTTCTAAGGGAAATTCGTACAATATTTCATATAAAGTTCTTAATGCTTGTTTCAAACCATAAAGAGATTATGAAAGTTTAAAAACATGATCAAGAAATTTAGTATTTTCATAACATGGTGTTTGATCAACATGCACTTCCTCATCTATCAAACCATTTAAAAAGGCTCTTTTGGCATCCATTTGATAAAGCTTAAAACCTTTTAGACATGCAACTATAAGAAGTATTCTAATAGCTTCAAGTTTAACAATAGGTGTAAAAGTCTCATCAAAATCAATTTCTTCCTATTGTGAGTATCCTTAAGCCATAAGACTGGTATTGTTATGAATAACTAAACTAAGTTCATCGAGTTTGTTTCTAAAAACCCACTTAGTTCCTATAAAAGGATGGTCATGGAGATTAGGAACAAGTGTTCATAACCATTCCTTTCAAATTGGTTTAGTTCTTCTAACATCATCATAACCCATTTCAAGTCTAAAAGTTTATCATGTGTGGAGTTGGATTCAATTTGTGACAAAAATGCAACAAATTCATAGACATTCTTGAGATCTAATCTTGTTCTCACCCCTGCAAATGGATCTCTAGTAGCTTGATTTATTAGATGTCCATATGCATATTTTTAATCTTTTGACAATGGTTGAGGCTGCTATTCTTATTGAGGTTGAAAAGTATCTTCATCCTTTGGACCATCTTCTCCATTAGTGTTGAAATTCTCCATGTGGTACCCTAGATCATCCTCATCATCTTCCAAGCTAGGTTGCTTTCTCAGAGAGGAAATAGATTATTAATACAACATGAGTGGACTCTTCTACTACTGGAGTCCTCATATTGAAAACTATAAATGTTTTACTATGCAAAGAATAATTAAAAAATATTCCTCCATCAGATTTGCATGAAACTTGCTAAGGTTATCCTTTCCATTGTTCAAAATGAAACATTTGCAACCAAATACATAAAAGAATGAAACATTTGGTTTTCTTCCTTTTCAAAGTTCATATGGAGTGTTTTTTCAAAATGGATATGATGATGCTTCTATTCAAAACATAGCAAGCTATGTTTATAGCTTCTGCTCAAAAGTATTTCAATGAACTTTTTCACAAAATATTGTCCTAGCAAGCTCCTCACGTGATTTATTTTTTCTCTAAACAACTCCATTTTGGTGACGAGCCCTAGGTGTAGAAAAAATTTAAATTATGGTTAATATTGTGATGATCTAAGTTTTTAAAACACTTTTTCATGTTTATTTTCAAAAGATGGCATGCTTAATTTGGAATTTTTTAAAAAATTTAAACAGAAAAAAAAAATGTTTTCTTACAAATTCATTTCTAAAAGCCTAGATGTCACTTTCACTTTCTTACGATATATACATATTTTGTATATAAATAGATTTCTACTAAATTAACAATAGAAATTCATTTATTTAAAATAAGACCTATCCAGTGGTTCACACACATGGCCCTTTATATTTATTTCATGAAATGTCCAAAGTTCATAAATCTAAATAACTAACTACACAATACAAGAATTTCAATAAGAGTATGTACGTTTGATCAGCAGTATGGTTGATGTATTCACCTATTGTATCCATCTACTCATGTTTATTTGTAAATGAGATATTGTAAACATTCAAACATTTACAATATCTCAGCAAGTTATGCTTGGTAGGAGATTTAAGAAGCATATAGAATTTAAAACATAACTTATAATACAATAATTCTTTCATAACTCTAATATTCATATCCATCATGTTATATATGAATCAAGTAATTCAATTTCTATGAATATCTGTGAAATCTTCTATGAATATATTCTACAATAATTCATAATCATATATATATATATAAACTGTTAAAATTGTGAAAATAGTTAATGTCATTAATAACAATATCACAATATTCACACCCAGACTATACTGGGTTCAATATCCATACTCCTCACATAGGGGGTCCATAATCATGTTTAATAACCATACCCTTCATATACGGGGTCCATAATCATGTTGAGTAACCATACCCCTCATATACGGAGTCCATAGTCATCCAGCCTCTGTTGAGAAATATCTCTTCATGGGAATTATTGTTAATGAGCTTACATCAGGCATCTTATCATGCCATCACATAAGACATCTCAGAATGCCATACACCATAGTACAAAATACATAAAAGACTACTATGCTGCAGTTCAATTCATATCAGCACACCTGGATGACTATCTAGATACTCCACTTATACCATGATGGAAATACATTATGTCACTGCCTATATGGGGAGACAAGACTTTCATAGTGGCAGCCTTCCCATAGTTGCCTTACCCACCTTTTAGCATTTCATTGGGCCCGATATCCATAACATCTTCAATTCGGAGAGTGGGCGGTCAAACCTTCACAACTCTCCTAACATAACATCTCTAGGCCTATGCTTATCGAAAACAAAATCCACAAGCCTCCATGCTTGTATGAAAAATAATAATAATACTAGCAGGGTATTTCCCTATACATAAATTTTTTGAAATAATATCATCATCCTCATTAATTTGGTATTCATATACCGAAGATATAATTTCACATCTAAGTTTAAGGATAAACATGTTATGTAAATGGTACTCATGTACCAAGTATGTAATTTCTTAACTAAAGTAGATAATGTAATTTCAACACATGCTTTTCAAATAATGAAAATATAATTCTACGTATAAGATCATTATATCATTCTAATTAAATCACTAGACATTTTAAATAATTAATTTCATAACCTTAGATCATATTTAGAATATAGATCTTGCAATTATATAAATGCATTCTTAAAGTTCCACCTACCTTAAACGCGATAATCCCCAATACTTAGTATAATCAATGATCTTGATTGATGTAGAAATCTGTATCTGTAAATTCATATATACACAATATGCCATTGTCTATCTCTTGATCATCATAATTTTGGATGATCTTGTATTTGTCTTTCTTTGATCATATCTATCATCTTTTAGGATTTGTCTGATCATTTCATTCTAACCCTTGATTAACATTTAAGGGTCTAGATTTCTTTGTATTCCTTAATCTTAACTAATCTATCTCTTATAGATAGTTTTTCTTAGATTATAATAGTTGATCAATAAATCTAACAGTTGGATTGACTTCTAATCTATCAAATTTAAGTTTTTGAATTATTTTCTAATCCTAATTCTTCATATGCATTTCATTGATCATCTCTAAAGTTGATGATCTTGATCTATATAGATTTTTTTTATCTTTTTGATACATCATAACTTCATGGATGTTGATCAAATCAATGGCTTAGATCTTCTAACTTCTAATTTCCATTGATCTCACTTTGATCTATAATCCATTTCATTTTTCAAGGCTTGATCATCAAGATCTTACATTTGATCTTCCTTAATCATAGTCATCATACTTAAAGGCTTTTCTTAATCCTTAAAATCTACCCTTTGATTCTCAATCTATGGTTTAGATCACTTTTCCTGAGTTCAATGATGCACAACCAGTCTTAGTATGTTGCTAATTGAGTAATGTATTGATTATCTTTCTTAAATCTAGATAGCTCCTCCTTAATTCCAGATTTGACTATTGTTTACTAGTAAGGTTCTGCTCTAAAATTAGTTAATATAATACTCATGTTAGGAGGCATTTAGACCTCATCTAACGTCAATGGAAAGCGTGAAAAAATTACTTGGATTTTAAGGCACCCACTATAACCACAATGTTCATAAGCTACTAGAGTGACAATAGATCACATCCTTCTAAACGAGTCTTATGCGCTCAACACCCTAAGTCTCTTTCTACTTGATTTTAAGTTAATATCCAAGAATTATGATCGTGACATTCAATGATGTAGATTGATTTCCAAGTGAGCCAAGGATCTGGTAATAAAATCTAGTCCTTATCTTATAAGGTTTCATATGAGCCCTTACTAACATTAGTTCTATTTCATCATAAAGTTGTAAAAATGTAATTATACTTTAAATTAATCAAATCTTGAATTTCTGACTATTTTTTAATTATTTCATATTATGCTAAATCTGACCATTGATTAAGTTCAATTGATTAATCTATTAGCAGATCAGATGTAATTACACTATGATGTAACATTTTCAATTATCTCAGTACATATTTAAAGTTTATGTATTGATCTAATGGTTAGATCTAATCTAGATCTTTCAAATCTAGGATTTTGATCTTAATCAATGGTTCCAATCATGATTTATCATTTCTATGTAAGTTTGAACAGTTGATTTGTTTCATCTCATCAATATATAACTTATTTAACAATTTCAGATATCTTATCATATTTGATCTAGCTAATCAACAATATTTGCATGATTTTTGGTGTTTGATCAACATAAACAGTCCTCAAATAATAAATTTCATCATTCCATTAGATTTGACATGTCAATATGATTCCAACGAATGTGTCAGATCTAAATTTGGAGTTGTTTTGACTTCTGAATTGAAATTCTAAATTTCAAATCATTTTAAATGGTTCAAATTTGATTTGGATCTAAAATACGTTAAAAACGACTTCACCAGGACACACTGGAGAGGAACACCCGCTCCAGTATGCTTCGGTGCATCTTGGAACCTGAAACTCACGCGAGGGGCATTTGCGTCACTGGGAAGCTGTGGCATCGTGGTCATTCTACAACTGCATCGCATGCACAACGCATGTGCGGGGACATGCCTGGAGGGTGCATCTCCATCGTGCATCCTTGATGCAGAACTTAACAACCGGAATGAGACGGTCCAATCTGAACTGTTAGATCATTCATGTCCTAGATCTATGTCAAAGATCACTTTAAAGTTTATCATTTTTTATAGATCTAGGGGTTTTGGGATCCCACAAATCCATACGATGGCTCAGATTTTCCATTGGAGTCATTTTTGGGGTGGTTCCCATCATGAGCCATTGGATATGGTTCATTGGTGATTCACTGGTGGGTGAACCAGATTTGGGGGGAATCATGCCTGAAATTGAGGGAAAATGGAGGAAAAAAGAAAGAGGGGTAGCCTACCTCGTCTGCCAGGGAGGAGAAGCTACCTGAGATAAACCTGTGGTTAGTCTGTGCACCTCGTTGTGTCGGGCTGGTCTTGTTAGGGTTTAATCTCGCCAATGATGGAGTTGCTAGAGAGGGAAATATAAGGAAAGTGCTAGAGGTAGGGAAAATGCTAGAGGGAGAGGATGCTGAGAAAATGAAAGGGGCTGGTGAGTAAGACCCCAGGCCTATCTGCACTGGGTTCTTACCTAGCAGAAGAAAGGCAAGGCAAAGGGCGAAAAATGGGGAAGAAGGGAGAGAGAGAAAGGGGATTGTGATGGAGGGGATTGCTAGCAGAGATCGGGGAAGAGGGAACATGGAAACAGGGTGTCAGGTGAGGGGACCTAGCCAGGAGCTGGGTTCAAGGATGGCACATCCATGGACTAGCAGTCTTCATTTCTAGTTCCTGGCAATCGGGCGTGTCAGTAGACAGGCTGCCGAGAAGAGCGAGGAGAGAGAGAAAGGTAAGAAAAAAAGAGCAAAAGGGGAGGAAATAGGGAAGAGAAAGAGAAAGGGAAAAGAGGGGGAGTTCGGGGAAAGAGAGTATAATTTTTGAGGTATTTATAGGAAATTTTTTTAATTTTAATTTTTTATTATTTATTCCACTATATTTAATTTAATGGAAGCAGAAATTCCATTTTCTCCACTTCTAGCTTTGTGCTTAGTGACTCATGTCTTACCTCATTGCTAACTTCACCTCTTACCTAACTTTGTGGGCCCCACACATAGGTGAAATTATCATTTTACACTTACAGGTAAAATTAATTTCTAAAAATAAGAAAAATATGAATTTATTTTTTTTGGACTCCGATTTTAGCATGCTTATAGTCATTGGACTCAAATTTTCATGTACTTTTGAAATATTCATGTCTCAACTCCTGATCTCATTTCTATAAAATGTTGGTTTTCTTGGAACTTCAATTTCTAGTTCTATTTTCAAATTTTCAATTTCTTACTTTCAATCATTCAAATATACTTATAATAATTGGGGTTATTACAAATATCATGTTTCTCATACCATTTTTCACATGGTTGTTAAATTCTCCTTCATTATCACTTTTAATTGAAGATATGGGGTAATCTTTTTCACTTTGAAGTCTTTTGCAAATTTTTGAACAAACTTTGAAAGTTTCATCTTTTTGAGCCAAAAATTTCATCTAAGTAAATCTTAAAAAGTCATCCATAACCACTAATGCATACATTTTCTACCAAGGTTAGAGTATTTTGATGGACTAAATAAATCCTAATGCAACATTTATAAAGGTCTTTTAGTTAAAACTACTTTCTTTGGTTTGAAAGATGTCTTTGTTTGCTTGCCACATATCTTATCTTTCTCAAATGAAATCTTCGATAGGTCAACTCAAAGATCTTTCTTTGACAAATTTATGCAAATAATCAATGCAAATATGACCTACTCTTCTATGCCAAAGCCAAGAATCATCATTCTTCATAACAAGTCATCTTTTTCTATAAGCAAACATCTTTTTCAAATCAAATACATACATATAACCTTATCTATGACCAGTATGCTTGATATTTTCTTTCCATTTATCGGTAACCAATCTCATGCAATTAACTAACAGAGAGCAACTTATGATTCAAACCTTCAATGTGCCATATGTTTTCAATGCAGGCATGGTGTTTTTTAATTGTTCCAATACATTTTAATCTGCTTTTTTGAAACCCACCAATGAGACAAAGTCTCCATCCTTTGGTATCAATTTTGTAGATGGGCTCTTATCTCCACTCATGTATAATGAACAATCACTATCCAAGTACCAAATTTTGTTTGAAGCTTGGGATGTAAGACACATATACATTAACAAATTAAGTATTTTTAAATATCCAAGCCTGAAGCTCCGGTCCTTTAGAGTTACATGGAACAATTATACTACCTTTAATAACCCATATATGCCTAACTCTTCTTCATCGCTCGAAGAATCAATCACTTCACTACCACTCCATGTGGCAGCAGGTGCTTGTTTCTTCTTGGGAAACAATCTTCTCTTCTTCTTTAAGAGTCGACAATTAGGATTCATGTGTCCTAGATCTGTCATGATAACAAACAACTAAATCCTTCTGGAATCTTAGACCTATTCATGATGTAGCCCTCTTGACGAATTTGTGCCTTTCACCACAAGCCTTTCCCTTGACCATTTTGTTAAACCTTTTAGTAAGAAGAGCAACCTCTTCATCATTTTCTACAGCTCCACTTCATCAACCTTGCAAGAAATAGATTTGTCTCTTTTGTTATTGGACTCTTCCTCCAATAAACACTTCTCACTAATCTTATAAGTCATTAGAGAACTCATCAATTAATCAAGTTTCAAGGTCTATAAGTCCTTGGCTAATTGGATTACATTGACTTTAGGACTCCAAGACCTTGACAAAGACCTTAGAACTTTTCTTACAGGTTCTCTATTTGTGTAAGTCTTTTTAAAATACTTTAAAGAATTGATGGTATTAGTGAATCTTGTAAACATTTTAGTGATTGACTCATTCGTCTTCGTGAAAAATAATATGTAAGTTTATTCTAGCCTCCTTAACTTGATTCCTACCTTCATGAGTCCCTTTCAACATTCTCCATGTCTCTAGAGTTTATTCGCATGTAGAGATTCAATTGAACTTGTTTTCATCCAGAATATAATAGAGCAAATTCATTGCCTTATCATTTATTTGTGCCTTCTTGAAGTCTTCATCATTCCATTTGTTCTTTGTTGTATTTCTATAGATCTCTACAGCGTGTACCCTTCAGATTTGATGAAGATTATTGTTTGAGCTTTCCAATAATTGTCATTACTGCCATTGAAGAAAGGTGGTTTATGAGTAGACTAACCTTATCTAGGAATTGGTCTTATGAGTATTTATTACACCATTTTGAACATATTTTAGAAAATGGATCTTGATCTCCTTTTGAAAAATGAAGAACACCTACTCTAATGCCAATTGATAGGTTCAAAGAGAAGGGGGAATTGGCCTTTTAAATAATTTTTGAAAATAATTGCAACATTGTGATCAAAGACAATGAAAACATATTTGAATTAGTTTGGCACACAACAAAAATTAGGCTTAAGAGATTTTATTGTGGTTCTGCTAGTCAACCATGATGCATGCTTCCACTATCTTAAGGTAAGCCCTATCTTGACCTTCCACTAATTTTTGCAAGATTTTACACTCTAGTTAACACTATGCTGGCTCACAAATGAGGAATACATTACTTGCAAAAACTCTACCTTCTTACAAACACTTGAAATACTTTTCAAGATAAGACAGCTACATGCTCTCTTACAACACAGAACCAAAGAAGAAGAATCTCTGTCTTGAACAATAAAATATCAATACAATGAATATATATATATATATATATAGAGAGAGAGAGAGAGAGAGAGAGAGAGAGAGAGAGAGAGAGAGAGAGAGAGAGAGAGAGAGAGAGAGAGAGAGAGAGAGAGAGAGAGAGAGAGAGAGAGAGAGAGAGAGAGAGAGAGAGAGAGAGTTTATGATGCAAAGGCTTAAAAAGAATTAGCACAAGACTTGAGGAAGCTTGCTTGAGGAGAGCTTGTTGGCATGCTATTGATTTTCAAGTTCTTCACTTGTTTTTCCTTTTTCCCTTCTAATGGCTCATATATATAGTCTCATTTCAAAAAGATCTAATGTAGACTAATCTTTGACCATTGAAGAGCATTTTTATCCATTTAGGAGACCAAATTTCAAATTTGAATGGCTAGTTAACATGTTTGTCTTTCTTATAGTTGTCTATTTTAAAATTCTAGTGATTATATTCCCTATGCAATAAAATTGCATTCTTACTATTGAGAAATTGTTGCATGAATTTTATGCCTTAAATGACTCTTTTTCAACCTAAAAATATAGACCCATTTGGCTTGTTTGATAGTCGACTAGATTTTGGAAATAGTCGGCTACTTTCTCAAGTAAGCCTTAACTCCCGTCATTTAGCAAACTTGATTTGAAAATAATCTTATACTATGGATAAGTCAATTTCATTCACACCTACTGGAATGAAATAGTCAACCCACTTCTAGGATAGTTGGCTATTTTTCTACAAGTGAGTTAATTTTATGTGACGTCTTCAATTCTTCAATCCAATTGCAGTCCTATCTGAAATAGTAGGCTAAAATCATGATCTTTAAGATTTTGAACTATTACTCAATAATAGTTTACTCTTCTTTAAAGATAGTTGGTTCCTTCTCATTGAAGAGTTAATTTAGTATTCTGTTTGAAATAAGTTAGCTGGATCTACTTCTAAGTCTTGCCAGTCAACTAAGATCCAATTATAGTAGGCTGGTTGTGTGACTTAGACATTTTCAATTGAAAACTTTGCCAAATTAATTTCTATTTATTTCTAAACAAAGATATTCAACAACACTCTTGAAAACAAGTTAGCATCAAGCATAAGTAATGTTTTGTTATAATTGAAATAGTGACTTTAGGTCAACAAAAGGAACACCAAATGTCTAAAAACCTTAGCATTCCACCTAGAAAGCAAAGGCAATGGTTAAAGCAAATTAACCCAAAAAATCAATGAAATGAATAAATAATAATAATAATAATGTGTTGAGATAGTGCTGGTATTTAGATGCTTTAAAAGTTTTAGACCAAACGAACAATCTTTGGTTTTTGTATTTGAGGTTGTATTTTTGAGATTTTTCATATGAAGGAATTTTTACCTATAAATTCTTTTCATTACCTGGAGCCATCTTAGATAGGTCATTCCCCAAATTTTCATGATGAAACAATTCTTAATGCAATGATTTTTTAGAGAATTTACTTCATTCAAGTCAGTGTACATTAAAGTAGATAGGGTAATTAGTGTGCAATTCATAAAAAGAACTATTAGAATGCAAGGGGGCACTCAAACACAACAGAAGAGTTAAGGGAAGTGTAATAGCCTTATTTATTTATTCCATTTATGTAAATCATATTTTAATTTGAATATGAAAAAATAGAAAAATATTTCTTACTTAAACAAGGGGGGCAAGAGAGAGAGAGAGAGAGAGAGAGAGAGAGAGAGAGAGAGAGAGAGAGAGAGAGAGAGAGAGAGAGAGAGAGAGGAGAAAACGTCAACAAAAAAGCCAGAGTGCGTCGTAGGACAAGGAGAGCACATGTGAGCTGTGCTCACCATAGACCAAGTAAAATAGGAAAAATCATGATTTGATTAGTGATCCAAACCAATCATCTCATTCCTTTCACTGTACCAACCTATACCCTCTTCTAAATTGTCGATCTGTCTCCATCTTGCAAGAAAAATTGAAGAAGAACAATAGAAACTAATGACAGAGGTGATTGTAGGTATTGAGAAAGAGGGTAGATTTTGAAGATCTAGTCCATCCATCTTGTTCCTTGTTGCAAGAGCAATAAAAGCCTTCAAGAATAGTGGAAATTTGATAAGAAATGGTGACCTATTGGAGCAAATATAGTAAGTTAGGTTTTTGTCAAAAAATTTCAAAATTTTGATTAATTAAGTAATATATCAAGTACTAATGTAATTATTTGATTAAGGAACAATGACGACATAGATAGTGATCACCAGACATCAAAATCCAAACAAATTTCAAGCCCAATGATCGACTGATCTAAACCATATGTTTTAAGTAATAGATTTTGAATGAATCTCCTTTAATTATGATATTCATGCAAATATAAGTATTAGATCTATTCAAATTTGATTCAAATTCAAAGATTGATAACTGAAAATTCAATTTAAGAATCTTGATCATCTATTATAGATTGATTTGACTGTTGGATGTTCAACCAATCACTTTAAACTTCTAATCAATCATATCTAAACAATTATAAATATTTCAAGAATCTGAAAATCAGTTAAGGCTCTTTGAATTGTCAAATTTGACTATCCATGATCAAATTAGAGGTAAAATTTGTTCAAATTTAATAAAATAAAAGCATGCGACAAAGATTTGACAATAAGTAATCATCAAATTAAGGTCAAATGCATTGACTTAGATGGATGACATTGTTTTGACAATACTAATTAGATCATAACCATAGGATCATGATCATATAAATTTAACTAGTAGTACTCTTTTGCATAGAGGATTATATCATGGCCGTCATATAGCAATCAAATGAAAATCTTACATGTTTTAGAGGATGATAGTGCATATAACACAGACTAATTCACAAATAAGATCAGATTATAAATTAGTACTTGGGAACATTGGTCCAAAGATTCGATCATTCATTTACGAGGATCGATGATTCTAGATCATAAATTATCTTAAATTTATGTATGTGTATTAAAATAGACATTGTACGTATTATACAAATCTAGGCATGGTTGGACCAACTTAAAATTAGTGTACAAGTGCCACCAAGGAAAAAGCTTGTGGAAATAGATAGATTTGCTTGCTAAGGAAGGTGTTCTGCTATTACATACTTTCTGCTTAATTTGCTTTCTAAAATAAAGAATCATGTTCAAATAGATGAAATCCTAATTTGATTTATGAGAATTGTCACTTTTAGAATTATTATGACTATTGTTGAGATCTTTGGAGCTTCATCATAATATTTAGCTATAAATTGTATAAAGTTTGGGTTTATGCCATTATATGTTCTAATTATAAACTCTGGTAAATTTAGCATGATCTCAAATGACACTTTTTCATAGTATTAATATAAGCATTCTGAGATTTGATTTTAAGATTGATTAGTACACGACTGATTAATTGCATTTGTTATAGATGTATCAGATTTATCACTTGTTTTTCTAAGGATTTGCTTTAGACAGGCACTTTCCCTCGACATATACTATTTTAGAAGAGTAATAGGTTCACTCACCCACTCTCCAAAATTTAGATTCTTGTTAATCCCATAATTGGCTTTCTTCGGTGTGGGTATCATGGGAAGGCCTCACCTGGGGTTGATCCACATACCTCAGGTGGTCTGGATCGTAGTATCGATGGTTGAGTACGTAGTCGGATTGGTTCTGGATCACACATGCATATTAGTCCCTGTGTTTCTTTCTTTTATGTGGATGTGACACGATGCTATGAGCGTGATAGGGTGATGATTTCTAATACTGTTATGGCATGACGACGTTTGGATATTGGTGTGAATACTCATGACCAAGGTGTGATTGTTAAAATACTCTTGAAAGCTTGTGAGATAGAGTAATTTCCTAATGAGGAATCTTTATACTCTGATAAATAATGTATGAGTTTTGTAACTTCTTGAGTGCATTATTATACTAGAGTGATTTTGCAAAGAATATGAACTTCAATGATATGATGCTATTAGAAATCTTGTATTTGAATAATGTGCACCTTCGCATGATTTAAATTAGCCATTTTGCTTTCATGATAATGATTATTTAAACTCATCAACTTTTACTTTTGTATTCTTACATTGAATATAAATGCGTAATTGAGTTTATTAAGAATTAAATGTATTTTTAGACACCTACACAAGCATAACTTGTTGAGATATTGTAGTATTTACAATATCTCATATCCGAAGAAGTAATTGGGAGTTGCTTTTAGTTTGAAAGATGCAGATGAGATTGACAGTGCGGATAGTTTGGCGAGGACTATAACAATACGACCTATCTTTACTGATATATATTTCTAAACACACTTTGAACTATTGGTTATGTCTGGATTGTATAATTATTCAACTTTGAACTTTCTTTATGACTTTGCCTTATATACATGTGGGGTATGTATGATGGACTATGACTATCACTAGAGGAGATTAAGGTAATTGGTGAGATTTAAATCTTCTTATGTTAAAATTTTTATTTCTTTAAAATTTTTTGGAAGTTTGAGTGTGTAGGAACAAAGTATCCAAGTATATCATTGATAATTATGAAATTTTCAAGTGTTGTCTCATTGCATGCGTTAAATGAGGATGACCGAAAAATAGATGCAACTCTACTGAATTTTTGGTAGAAATGGAATGTCCATTTTGTTATTAAATCCTTCTTTTTTTCCTTCTTTTTTTTTTTTGCGAAAGGTATGATAATTAGAGTTTTGAATAAGTGTTTTCTTAAAGAAAATTTTGCTATTTGTTTTTCAAAAAGTAATTTTCATATCAGGGATCTTGACTTTTAAATAATGACTTTAAAATGTATTTAAACACCTAGGTCATCACAGTTGATATCATAGCCTAATTTACATCATTCACAATTAGTTTAACAAGTCCATAAAGTCAGAATAGTCCATAAAGTGTTGATATAAAGAGTGAGTTGGATAGAAAACTCACACAAATTGTATTGATTTTAGAATAGATGGCTCCTCAGAGAAGGACTAGATCTACTCTTGCCACGCCGGCCACTGTACCTGCCAAGTCTTTAGGGTAAGGGAATCAGGTAGCAGAGATAGAAGCTCAAGTTATTCAAGGCCTTTTGCCACATCTTCAGTAGCATTATACCCATGCACAGCTTGTGATAGTTTCTAATGGGCATTCACACACAAAGCCTGTATCAGTATCTAATGAATAGACTAAACACAGCCTGTAATAGCATCTGATGAGCAAATTCAAACTTAGACTCAGACAGAGATCTTATCAAGTAATGTGGAAGGTAGCTCGGTGAAGGATTCTAGCAGGGCTAATAAGTTGTTGGATTAGTTTTATGGGTTGGTGCCATTATTCTCAGGTGAGGGTGAGTTAGAGTTATTGAGAGAGAAATTTTTGAAGTGGAGAAGGTCTTTAAGGTCATGGAGGTACCTGCAAATAAGCAGGTACAAATTGCGATATATATTCCAATAGGAGAGGCTATATTTTGGTAGTAGACTACAAAGAAGACTCATTTCTCAAGAGGCATAATTACTTGGGAAAGTTTCAAGAAAGTGTTCAACAACAAGTAATTTCCACTTCACGTATAGAAGGCAAAAGAAATGGAGTTTATGGCCTTAAAGTAGCACAATCTCTCAGTTCAGCAGTATGAGAACTATTTCACTCATTTGAGGAGGTTTGTTCACAGTACGGGCATGGTTGACTCTTAAGTCGTAGATTGATTTGCTTGTGGCTTGAGTCCTATGTTGAGACATCGGGTTTTGTTGAGGCAACATACCACAATGGCTTGAGTAGTAGAGATATTGGCTATTATGGAGCAAAATCTCATCCGGGGTAAGGTAGAGAGGAAGAAGAATGAGCAAGATGGTAATAGTTCCACACAACCTAGTAAGGGTAAGAGGCTCTTCTCTTCTATAAAGTCATAAGGAACCCTAGGTGTAACACCCCGGATTTTTAAGACAATTATTATTATTATTTATAATAATGGCATTTTAAATAAGAGCATTTTGAGATCCCATGAGAAAAGATTTATTTAAAATTTTACTAAACCTATCTTAAAACTCAGGGTGTTAATTTTCCTTTCTCAAAATGGCGTACATGTAATTTAAACATAAATAAATAATTCGCGTATAAATCAACGTCAAATAAATAGGCGCCTTTATTTTAAATCAAATAAACGTCCAAAAGACAATAATAATATGGCCCAGGGTCTATCCATCATAACATCCCATATAAATGTCCAACATATGTCCAAAGATTTAAATCACATTCAATTATAAAGTATGCAGTCCATAATAAAATTCAATGATAATCCACTCTAATGACTCACATTACTGTCTAAAACTATAGGGAAAACTAGTCTTCAGCAGCTCTTAAGGTTTATCAACCGCTTTTCCTTTCCTGGTGTCGCGCTCGAGATCTAAGGCATTGCAAAACAAAGCAATGCCTCAACAAGCTATCGCTTGTGTAGGTACATAGACAATTAATGTAATAAATGAAAGAAATAATGAACAATACTGATGAAAAATCTAACATTTATGAAAATAGTGATATCATAATGCCATGTTCAATAAATGCCAATTTATTCCATATGCTAAAACATAAAATTCAAGGAGTTAAAACATGACATGAATCAATAAAATGGAGCATACAACAAGAATAAGGGCACCCTAAGGTAATGGGTCTCACCACATCGCACTAACATCCCTGATCAGGAGTACACGTAGTCAACCTCTGAGTGTCGTCACACCCAGGCATATCATCCATAACCATGCTCATCATACATGCACACATAATAAAAATATGGGCCATCATGCTGCAGTGGCAACCCTCCATGGGTATCAACCACCGCCGCTCTCCGTCGACACCATAACGGGAGACTTAGCGTCTGTCCCCATGAAAAGGCTCAGACCGGTAGTGTGGACTATCCATGTTACCAAACCCCTACCGAATGCCATCTATGGGCAGGTGTCTATCATATCACAAACTCATCACATCATAATCTCGGAAGGTGGGTGGCCGGCCCTATCCCTCCTAGCATGATGCCCACCGGGCGAGAGCACCCGTCATCAAATATAAAACACAAAAATCATATGTATATGCTAAAACTCAAGAGTACTTATAGCTTGAAATCCCCAAGACATACCCCTCATCCTGGGGTTAGCCTATAAAAGGACCAGCTAATAAGCCTCTATTCTCATTTCCATGTAATCCATGCATTTTCTATATATATAATAAGAAATAAGTCTCTAACTAAGCATAACTAATTAACATCATGCTTGTAAAAACATTTTAAATAAGTTTATTCAGTAAAAGATTTCAATTTGGAATAACCATACTGTACGCAATGTCGCATGAAATCCACGGTAAATAATAATTGCATTTTAAAACACAATCACACATGATGCTATGTTTAAACATGGTTTAAAAATCAAGGAAAAACATTAGTTCTCGTCACCTACCTCAGTGTGAGACCACTAGCTTGCTAATAACTCCCTTTAACTGGTATATTCACGTGCACCTGTACATGTCACATCACTATTTTAAAATTTTTCTAAAGAAAAAGTTGTCATTTCTAAGTTTTTAAGTTAAAACTAGGTCCGCGTTGTCAATACGGTCACAACGCCTCTTCCGGATCGTGATTTGGACCTCTCTAGCTCCCAAAAATCAAGTTTTAGTGAAAACTACGCTTAAATGGGGCCTGCCGGACCACCATAAGGTGGTTTATACTGGCGGCGCCCCTTTTCTGCCGGTTTACACCGGTGTACACTGGCACACGAAGACGCACGCCAACGCAGACGCCGCACGAGATGCACGCCATGATGCGCCGCGTCCCGGCCCCGCCTCGACCGCCATTTGGTTTCTCCCCCGCACGCGCGTGGCGCCGCGCCGCACGCGACGACGACGTCGTGTGACGTCGTCCCTCGGGCGTCACCGAGTGCGTCCTGGCGTCAGCGCCAGGGCGCCGACGCCGAAGAAGACGACCGGATTCCGGTCGCCTTCGGTGGAGCTACAGAGCTCCGTTTTGCGTGATTTTTGCGCCATTTTCTTCAGAATTCTCTCTAGAATCCATTTATGCCCTCCTTTTGCATTGATTTTTCCAAAAACCATGGTTTTTAAATGATTTTTCCCAAGTTCCTAAAATCATCTCTAGGTAATGGTTTTTGGGTTTTCTGGAGAAATCCACCGTTGGATCACTCCCAAATTTAAAGGGTATGCTCTTGGGTCTCTTGTGCACTAGTTGGACGGCGCGATTTTCAAACGGACTAGGTTTGATCTATGAAATCACGCTCCAACAGTAGCATGCACACAGGTTCCTAAAAATCTGATTTTTCCTAATTTTTAAAATACTTTCCTAATAAATTTTCTAATTAATAAATACATAAAAACATGGATTTGAGGCTTACCTTGCGCCTGGCTGGTGTTGCTCGTGTTGCCGGGGTTCCACTCGCCGGAAAATCCAAGTTTTGTAGGGCTAGGGTTTTGCGTAAAAACTCAGAGAAAACGCTCAAAGTGGAGCGTTTTGGCTCCTAGAGGAGCATAGATATAGGGTTTTAGAGTCTTGGGGAAGAGAAACTCTTCCCCACACGTTTCTTTCCCCGTCTCTCCGGCGATTTTTCTGGCACTGGTAGAGACGTGTGGAAGACGGGGGTGCCAGTATCAATTTGGACCCCTGTCTAACACGTCTCTATCAAATGACCCATTTGCCCTTCCAACTTTGACGGCTTATAACTCCCTCGTTTGAGCTCCATTTTTTGCGTTCTTGGTGGCGTTGGATTCGTATCGACGAGCACTTTCTAATTCTTATGTTTTCAGGAAAAAATTTCATCCATAAATTTTTATTTTAATTTATTTATTAATTTCCTATTTTATCCTAAAAATTAAGGATATTACACTAGGACAGCAACAATAGGTTATTAAACATAGCAAAATTTTTGAGTGGAGATGATATCCTAGATGTAAGAGGAACCATCTTGGCTAGATATGTCCCAATACTAGAAGGCAATAGTTACAACAGTAACCACATCAAAGACAACCGTTATGTTGTTTTGATTACATAGAGCCCAGACATTTCTTTAGAGATTTTCCCAGGAAATGTACATGCAAACAGACAAAAAGATAAACATACAGACAGTGGATTTAGGATAGATATGGTGCAACGTAGTCGAGGCGTATGTTTGCTATCATGTCGAGGAAGGAACAGACCTTGAATGCCTTTGTGGAAGGTACTTATCCAGTTGCAAATAGGCATGCTAGAGTCTTATTTGATTCAAGATTCACCTATTCATTCATTTCTAGTGTTTTTGCATCTCACGTGGATTTGCTTAGACACATCTTGGGTTTTGTATTAGAAGTGATGGTACTAGTGGGAGAATCAATTGAGATTAGAGAGTTTCTTCAAGATGTACCCATAGAGATCATGGGAAAGATGATGAATGCTAACCTCATCATCCTTGATATGATTGATTTCAATGTTATTTTGGGGATGTATTGGTTAGTGACACATTGGGCAATAGTGGATTGTCCTAGGAAGAAGATTATGTTCTGTGCTCTAGGACAACCAATGATCTCATTTCAATGTAGGAAGAACACTACATGAACTTGAGTAATTTCTACCATGAAAGCAGTGTGACACTACTATAAGGGGTGTTGGGTTTTCTTAGTGAGTGTAGTTGTGGTAGAGGTCAAGCAACAACATATTGAGGAGATAGATGTTGTTCAAGAGATCCAAGATGTTTTCCAAGCAGAGCTTCCTAGATTACTGCCACATAGGAAGATTGATTTTATGATTGAGCTTATACTAGGCACAACTCCTATCTTTAAAGCACCTTCTTCAATGTCCCCAGCTAAATTGAGATAGCTCAAGATCTAGTTATAAGAGTTATTTGATAGAGGTTTCATTAGATCCAATGGAGCACCATGGGGGGTGCCAATCCTTTTCATGAAGAAGAAGGATGGATTTATGTAGTTGTGTATTGATTATTGTTGGTCGAATGGCATCACAGTGAAGAATTGGTATCCTCTGCCATGAATCAAGGATCTCTTTGACCAACTTCAGTCTGCATATATCTTTTTGAAGATTGATCTAAGGTCAAGGTATCACCGGCTGAGGATTTAGGAGGAGAATGTCCTTAAGACAGTTTTCAGGACTCGATATGGCCAATATGACTTCTTAGTGATGTCGTTTAGGTTGGCTAATGCACCAATAGTATTTATAGACCTCATGAATCGACTCATTCGAGCTTATTTAGATAAGTTCATTATTGTGCTCGTGGATGACATACTTGTCTATTTTATTAGCATAAGAGAAACATAGGGAGAACTTGTGTATCATTCTTGAAACTTTGCAAAATCATTGTTTATTCACAAAGTTCAGTAGGTGTATTTTTTGGTTGGAGTAGGCAAACTTCTTATGTCATGTTATATCTAAGGATGGTGTGGTAGTAGACCCGGTGAAAGTTGAGGCAATTATGGTTTAGGAGTAACCCAAGATGGTAACAGAGATTTATAGCTTTCTTAGTTTGGCAGGCTATTATCATAGGTTTATTGAGGGGCTTTTCAGGATTGCATTACTACCAACCTCACTAACTAGGAAGGACATGAAGTTTGTCTGGACTGATGATTATGAGGCAAGCTTTCAAGAGCTCAATAGGTGACTTACCTCCGCACCAGTGTTGGCCTTACTAATAAGTAGTAGTGGTTTTGTAATTTACTGTGATGCATCTAGTAGGAGACTTGGATGTATGCTGATGCAGCATGGTAAAGTGATTGCTTATCCATTGCTATAATTGAAAACATATCAGGTGAATTACCCCACATGTGATTTGGAGTTGGTAGCAGTGGTCTTTGCATTGAAGATATGGTGTCATTACCTCTATGGAGAGAAGTTTGAGGTTTTCACTGATCATTAAAGCCTCAAATACTTCTTTACACTGAATTATCTGAACATGAGACAGTGGAGGTCGATGGAATATCTCAAGGATTATAACTTCACTATCCAATACCATCCCTAAAAAGCTAATGTGGTAGCTGATGCTTTGAGCATGAAATCAAGGGCAATAGTTTCCAATCTATTAGTAAGATCAATGTTTATTGATAGAATCCTTCAGGTGCAGGTAAAAAATATAGAAATACATGCCTTATGTGACAAGGTAGGTTTCACCAGGGAACAGGATGGAGGTGTAAGTTTTTAAGACTGATTGGTAATGCCAGCAATTGATGACTTGAGATGATAGCTACTTCAAGGGGCACACTAATCACGGTTCACTATTAATCCTAGAGGTATGAAGATGTATCAGGACTTGAGGCAACACTTCTAGTGGAATGGGATGAAGAGGGACATCGATGAGTGTGTAGCATGATGTTTGACCTATCAGTAGGTTAAGGTCGAACACCAGAGACCAGCTAGGATGTTACAAACTTTAGAGCTTTCTGAATGGAAGTGGGATCATATCCCCATGGACTTCATTATGGGTCTGCCTAGGATAATGAACGAGCATGATATGATTTGGGTGATTGTTGATAGGCTAATGAAGTTTGTTCATTTCCTTCCCATTTGATAGAGTCAATCTACTAACAACTTGACAAGACTATATGTTAAGGAAATCATGAGCTTGCATGGGATTCCTATAGCTATTATTTTTTGCATAGACAGTGTATTCACATCTAAGTATTGCAAGAGTGTTTAAGAGGCTTTAGGATTGACATTGAGATTTAGCATTGCCTTTCACCCATAGAGTAATGGTTAGTCTGGATATGTTGCGAGCATGTATAATTGATTGGAAGGGCAGTTCAAATGAGCACTTGCTACTTATCAAGTTTGTGTACAACAACATCTTTAATGCTAGTATTGACATGGTTCTTTATGAGGCACTTTATAGAAGACCATGCCTATAACCATGGTGTTGGAGTCATGAGGGTGAGAGACGATTGTTGAAATTCAAGCTAATTGAATAGTGCAGAGAGAAAGTTTGGTTAATTCATCATCATCATCAAGACCTTATCCTAATTAGGGGTCGGCCACATGAATCTTATTCCTCCATTCCTCTCTATTAAGTACCATGGCTTCATTTAGTCCTAAAGTTTTAAAATTTTTCCTCACCACTTCTATCCATGTTCTTTTGGGCCTTCCCCTTGCCCTTTAAGAACCTTCTACTTGTATTGCCTCACTCCTTCTAACCAGTGCCGTTGTTGGTCTCCTTTGAACATATCCAAACCATCTAAGTCTAATCTCCCTCATCTTGTTACCTATTAGTGCTACCCCTAAATTTCCTCTAATATTTTCATTTCTAATTCTATCATTTCTTGTCTTACCACTCATCCATCTCAACATCCTCATTTTTGCTATGCTCATCCTATGAGCATGATGTTACTTAACTGCTCAACACTCTAATCCATAGAGCATGGCCGGCCTTATAGCCATCCTATAGAATTTTTCTTTTAGTTTGAGTGACACTTGCTGATCACACAAAACTCCAGATGCACATCTCCATTTGTTCCAACCTGCTTGGATTCTTTGGGTAACCTTCCTCTCAATCTATCCACTCTCATGAATCATTGATCCTAAGTATCAAAAGTGGTCTTTTACAGGGACTTCTTGGTTATCAATCTTGATTGGTGTTCCACTCCTACGCCTCTCCTTGCTAAAATTTCTTTCCATATATTTTGTCTTAGTTCATCTAACTTTAAATCCTTTAGATTCTAATGCTTCTCTCCATAACTCTAACTTTATGTTTACACCCTCCATTGTCTCATCAAGTAAGACTATATCATCTGTAAATAACATGCACAGGGAATCTCCTCGGGTAGATGTTTTATTAACTCATCCATAACCAATGTGAAAAGGTATGGGCTCAATGCCTATCCTTGGTGCAATCCTACAGTAATAGGAAAATCACTCGTCTCTCCACTAGTGGTCTTAACATTTGTTACCACTCCCTCATACATATATTTAATTATGTCTCTATACCCTTGCAAAACCTCTTTATCACCCAACACCCTCCATATTAACTCTCTAGGGACTCTATCATAAGCTTTTTCTAAGTCAATAAAGACCATGTGGAGGCCTTTCATCCTCTCCCTATATTTCTTTACTAATTGTCTTAGTAAGAAAATAGCTTCCATGGTAGACCTCCCAGGCATGAAACCAAACTAATTCTCCGATTCACTTGTTTCATGTCGTAGCTTCTTCTTAATTACTCTTTCAAAAAGTTTCATAGTGTGGCTCATAAGTTTGATCCCTCGATAATTAGTGTAGCTCTGTATGTCTCCTTTATTCTTATAAATTGGTACAATAGAGCTTTTCCTTCACTCATCAGGCATTTTCTTTGATTTTATAATCTTGTTAAACAACTTGGTCAACCAAACTACTCTAATATCTCCCATATGCTTCCAAACCTCTATTCGTATACCATTGGGCCCCATGGTCTTTCCTGATTTCATCTTTTTCAAGGCCTCTTTCACTTCAAATATTCTAATCCTATGTTCATATCTATAATATCCAATGTTATTTAGATTTATAGTATTTTCAATCCCTATATTCTCAGAGCCATTGCCATTTAACAATTTTTGAAAGTATGTTCCCCACTTTTGTTTGATCTCATCATCTTTGATTAATACCCTTTGATTATCGCTTCTAATGCACCTAATATGATCTAAGTCCTTACCCTTATGTTCTCTTACTTTTGCAAGTTTAAACACATCTTTCTCACATTCTCTTATTCCTAGTCTATTATAGAGCTCATCATATGCTTCAAGTTTAGCCTCACTTACTATTCTCTTAGCAATATTTTTAACATTCTTATGTTGTTCATAGTTTTCATTATTTTTAGTCTTCTGCCATGCTTTAAAACACATCCGTTTTTCTTTAATAACTTTTTGTACTGTTTCACTCCACCACCATGTTTCCTTTACTAATTGCCTTTTACCTTTAGATACTCCTAAGACATCTTTTGCTACTTTCTTAATGGACTCGACAATATTAATCCACATGGTATTTACTTCTGTTTCATAGTTTCAATTTTCTTCTACCATCATATTATTTGTGAATGAGGTTATTTTCTCTCCTTAAAAGTTCTACCACTTAATTTTTGGATACCTATTAAGTTCATTTCCTTTCTTCCATCTTTTGATATGGATATCCATAACCATTAAGCTATGTTGTGAGGTTAAACTCTCACCAGGTATCACCTTACAATCCTTACACATAGATCGTTCATTATTCCTAAGTAGAAAAAAGTCTATTTGGCTTTTATGAAGTCCACTTTTAAAGGTTATTAAGTGTTCATCCTTCTTCTTAAAGAGTGTATTTGTAATGGCTAGGTTATATGACAAAGCAAAATCAAAGATATTCTCCCCATCTCATTTCGTTCACCTATACTATTCCCTCCGTGTATTCTATCATATCCTTCCTTTTCTTTTCCTATATAGTCATCAGATGAGCTACACAGATAGGCACCTTAGAGTCATTGAGTTTATGGTTAGAGATCATGTATTCTTGAAGATTTCTTCGATGAAGGGTGTGAGGAGATTTGGAGTTAAGAAAAGTTGAATCCCAGGTTCATTGACCCATTCAAGATCCTAAAAAGGATCAGAGTAGTAGCTTATCGGTTGGCTTTACCACAACAACTTGCAGATATACATGGTCTTCCACATGTTGACGTTATGAAAGTATATAGCTTATCCATCACATGTGCTTGAGTAGGTACCTACAGAGTTGAGACCATACCTGACTTTTGAGGAAAGAGCAGTACATATTTTGGATCGTAAAGTACAAGAGTTGAGGATTAAGACAATTCCATTGGTAAAGGTTCTCTGGAAGCATCATTTAGTGGAGGAAGCTACATGAGAGACTAAGCAAGAGATAAAATAGACACATCTTGAACTTTTTAGGGATTCATGTAAAGAGAATTCAAGGATAAAATTTCTCTAAGAGAAGAAGAATGTAACAACCTTAATTTTTAATTATTTGTGTTACTCTATTTAGGTGAATTATATTTTAATTTTGATAATGGCACCCCCCTTCTTTAAAACATAATAGTTAAATAAATTTATTGTTACACGGGGGGTGTTGGGGGTTGGAGGAAATGTCACCAAAAAAGCCATAGTGCGTTATTGGATAGGAAGAGTGCATGTGAACTGGGATCGTACAAGACCGCGTAAAATGGAGAAAACAACGACTTTGATTAATGATCCAAACCAATCATCTCATTCTTTCATCATAAAAACTTATTCCCTCATCCAAATTGTTGATCTGTCTCCATCTTGCCAAAAAAAATTCGTGGTGAACAATACAAAATCAACAAAGGAGGTGATTGTAGGCATTGAAAAAATGGGTAGATTTTGAAGATTCAGTCTATTCATCTTGTTCCTCTTTGAAAAAGGAGTAAAAGTCCTCAATGAGAGTGGAAATCTGATAAGAAATGGCAATTGATTGGAGCAAAAACATTAAGTTAGGTTTTATCAAAATTTTCAAAATTTCTATCAATTAAGTGATAAATAAAGTATTGATGTAATACTTTGACTTGGGAATAGTTACACAGCATAGATAATGATCATCTAGTATCAAAATCCAAACAAATTTCAAGCTCGATGATCAGTTGATCTGAACCATATGTTTCATATAAGAAGATTTTGAATGGATCTCCTTTAATTATGAATGTTCATGCACATATAAGTATTAGATCTATGTTTTATAGCTTAGATCAATTTGGATCTAATTAAAATACATAGATCAATGATTGAAAAGTCAATATAAGAATCTCAATCATCTATTATAGATTGATCTAATTGTTGGATGTTCGATCAATCACTTTAAACTTCTAATCAGTCAAATATAAACCATTACAAACACTCCAAGAATCTAGCCAATGATAAAGGATCTCTGAATTGTCAAATCCAATCATCCATGATTAGATAAGAAGACATATTTGCATAAGATTTATAAAATAGAGCATGTAACAAAGATTTGATGATAATTAATTGTCGGATCAAGGACAAATACATTGATCCATAAGGATGACATTATTTTGACAATATTAATTAGATCCTGACTATAGGATCTCAACTAGATACATAAATTTAACTATTGTAGTACTGTTTTGCATAATTGATTAGATCCTGATTGTCAGCTAGTAATAAAATTCAAATCTAACATGTTTTAGAGTATCAGTGCATATAACACAGATCTAATCCACAAATAAGATTAAATTATAAATAAGTAGTTGTGAACATTGATCCATAGATTGTTGTCATTTACAGGGATCAATGATTCCAGATAATTTGAATCATTGATAAAAAATTCAACAGCGTGATATGAAATTATATGAAGTAATGAAGGTTACATTTGCTTATAAAAAAAATAGATGCTGAGGCCAATATTCTAAGAATTCATGTTGATATAAGATGGAATTCCAAAGTTCTAATGGTTTTATGATTTTGGGATAATCTGGACCATTAGATCATAAATTAACTTAAAGTTTATGTATGTGTATTAAAATAGAAATTTGATACACTATATAGATCTAGACATAGTTGAACCAGCTCGAAATTAGTGTACAACCATAGCCAGTAAAAAAGGCTTGTGAAAATAGATAGATTCGCTTTCTAAAGTAGGTGTTCTAACATTACATATTTTCTACTTAAATGTGAATCATGTTCAAATAGATGAAATCCTAATTTGATTTATGAGAATTGTCATATTCAAAGTTATTATGATTCTTATTGTGATCTTCTAAACTTCATCGAAATATTTAGCTCTAACTTGTCTATAGTTTTGGTTTATTCCACTATATATTCTGAATATAAACTCTAGTAAATGTAGTGTGATTTAACATTATACTTTTTCATGGTATTGATATAAGCATTTTGCAATTTGATTTTAAGAATGATTAGTACGTGATTGATGAGTTGCATTGGATATAGAGGTATCAGATTTATCACCTTGTTTTTTTGCGGATTTGTTCTAGATGGATGCTTTCGCTCTGTGGACATTGTGCTAGGAGAGTAGTAGGGTTGGCTACCCGCTCGCTGAAATTTAGATATTTGTTATTGCCATGATTGGCTTTTTCTAGTGTGGGTATCATGGGCAGGCCTCAGCTGGTGTTAATCCACACACCCCATGTGATGTGGATCATAGTCTCCTCGCTACGGTATTGGCAGCTGAGCACGTAGTCAAACTTGGTCTGGTTTGCAGATGTATAGTAGTCCACGTGTTTCTTTCTGTACGTGAATGTGACACATCACTAGGAATGCGATAGGGTGATGATTCCCTGTACTGTTACAACATGTTGATGCTTGAATATTGATGTGAATACTCATGGCCAAGGTGTGATTGTTAAAATACTCTTGAAAACCTGTGAGATAGAGTAATTCCATAATGAAGAAACTTTGTTAAATAATATATGAGTTTTGTAACTTCTTGAGTGCATCATTATTCTAGAGTGATTTTGCAAAAGAATATGAACTTCAATTATCTGATGTTATTGGAAATCTTGTATATGAATAATGTGCACCTTTGCATTATTTGAATCAGCAAATTTGTTTACATGATAATGATTATTTAAACTCATTAGATTTTACTTTTATATTCTTGCATGAAATATAATGCGTAATTGAATTTATTAATTATTAAATATAATGTTAGACACCTACACAAGCATAGTTTGCTAAGATATTGAAGTGTTTACAATATCTGATATTCGAAGAAGTAATTAGGAGGGGCTTTCAATTGGAAACAGGCAGACGAGACTGATAGTATGGAGAGTTTGACGAGGACTATAATAGTACGAGCTAGTTTTACTGACATATATTTCTAAACACACTTTGAACTATTGGTTATGTTTGGATTGTGTAACTATGAAACTTTGAACTTTCTTTATGACTTGGACTTATATACATATAATGTATGGTGGACTGTGATTAGAGGAGACTTTGGATAAATGGCGAGATTTGAAACCATGGAAGTCAATGGTAGCCTTGGGTGTATTATTATCACTGTTCTTGCTGACTTGGAAGTACTCACAACTCTGCGAGTGATATACTAGCAAGACAAATGGGATTACAACCAAGAGGAGACGGCCAATTTCAGTTAATGGTAACAACAGGAAAACAGTTAACAAGTCCAGGAAAATGCACAAATGTCATTCTTTATTTGCAAGGCATCCCTATCTATGTTGATCTGTATTATCATTTGAAGGCTATAACGTAGTGTTAGGGACTCAATGACTACGTACACTTGGAAAACATTATTTGGGACAGTGAAGTTTCATGACAACAATAAGGAGGTGGTATTACAAGGTTTGTCTAAACTACAAAATAGGATTGTGAATGAACTTCAAATGGTACGTGGGGGTAAGAAGAAGAAAGAAGTTATATTGCAGCTGTTTTCCTTAATGATCCCTCCAATGGAGCCTAGATCTCTAATTCCTACAGAAGTGCAACGACTCAAGAAGAAACATAAGGAGGTACTAATGGAACCCAAGTACATGTCTGTCACCACAAAGGGCGCAGGATGATAAAATTCCGCTACTGTCAGCATACGGCCCAGTTTGTATTAAGCCATACAGATACCCACACTAGAGATTGAAAAACTATTGGCTAAGATGTTGTCAACTGGGGTGATCCTTCAAAGCAATAGCTCGTATTCCTCTCCGGTTCTCTTGGTGATCAAACACGATGGCTCATGGAGGATGGGCATAGACTACGGGATCTTGAATAAAATCACAATTAATTTCGAATCCAAGGTAATCGATGAGCTCTTAGATGATTTAAATCGTGCACAATTTTTCTCAAAGTTAGATTCTACTCTCCAGATCATCAAGTTCAGGTACACCCCTATGATGTTGAAAATAAAAGACAACCTTTAAAACCTTTCACTGTCACTAGGAACTCGTGGCGATGCTCTGGCAGTCACCAACATGCCTTTAATATTTCAATCCCTCATGAATCAGGTATTCCAAAATCATCTGAGAAAATTTATTCTATTTTTTTTTTTGTAATGATATCTTAGTATATAGCAAATAAAGGGCCGAACATGTAAAGAATTTAAAGATTACTTTTTCTATCCCAAGGTCTAAAGCTAACGAAATGCCAATTTCACAAAAGGAAAATTAAGTACCTAGGCCACATTATCACTAATGCAGATGTAGCTGTGGACCCAGACAAAGTCGCAGCCATGGTAAGTTGGTCCAAGCCTAAATCCCCTAAAACCTTCCGTGGCTTTCTTTGGTTTGACTGGCTACTATTGAAAATGTATCAAAGATTACTGAAGAACCATTTCAACAGCTCAAGAAGGTGATGACATGTGCACCACTATTGGACTCTCCCGATTTTATGAAGGGATTTATTGCAGAATGTGTTGCCTCCAGTTATGGGATTGGGGCCGTGTTGATGCAAGAGTGTCCAATTGCATTCTACGTCCATTCCCCTCAAGGAAAGCATAGAAAGAAATACTACACCTAGTTCTGGCCATATAAAAGAAGGGGAGCCTTTGTGCAATGGTAGAGTTGTTATTGTATGACCTTGAGGTTATGAGTTCAAGACATGAAAACACTCTTGCAAAATACAAGGTAAGACTGCGTACTATTGACCATTATGGTCTGCCCCTTCCCCGGACCCTGCATATGCGGGAGCTTCATGCACCAAGAAGAACTTAGTTCCACGAGCTACTTCTTTGAAGTCTAGCGCTTGATTGGGTGATTCTTCCACAATGAAATCTGATATTTGAGATTTCAAGTAAGTGTTTACAGGATCTTTGTATGGCAATAATTTTAGTTTCAGCTCAGCATGTCATCCTCGAAGGATAGACAAAGTGTAGTGAATTGAACTATTTGAGATGTACTTACGCTACTTCACAAGTTCTCAACCTAAGAATTGGACCATGTGGCTATCATGGGCTGAATTTTGTTATAATATTAGTTGGCATTCAACCATTGGAAGAACACAGCGCACCTACACTCTTAGCCTACGTACCTGGAGCAACTAAGGTAGCTGCAGTTGATCAAGAATTATTAGATAAGGATGAAATTATCAAGGAGTATATGGGGAGAAAATCAAGAAGGCTCAAGCAAAGATGAAGCGTATCTACGATTCCAAACATAGAGAGAGAGAGAGAGAGAGAGAGAGAGAGAGAGAGAGAGAGAGAGAGAGAGAGAGAGAGAGAGAGAGAGAGAGAGAGAGAGAGAGTTTTCAGCTGGTGATTGATTATACTTGAAATTACAACCCTATGGACAACTTTTTGTGTCCATGAGGAAAAATTTTAAACTATCTCCCAAGTACTATGGACCACTTAAAATCATGAGCTAATTGGAGAGGTGGGTTACGAGTTAGAATTGCCAAATGATTCACGCATTCATCCGGTCTTCCATGTTTCATTTCTCAAGAAGGTGATGAGATGATAATTCCAAACCTTCAAGCCGTTAGGAAGTAAGAAATTTTAAACCGTTGGTAGGGCTTTCACCAGCTGCCGCAACTGGGAGATCATGATTTTATATAAAATCAGTTTTCTAATTTTGACATTGTGGACAAGGGTAATGTTTAAGAGGAGAGGAGTTTTAACCATGCACTCATATGATGGCACTTAAGTTGAATAAATTAATGTGCTAAGAGCCCAATTGAAGTGGGAAATTTAAGTTTAAAGTAGCTGTTGACTGTTCCCGTTTTGTAGTATTTTGTTTTCCTCGTTTTGAGGTGTTTAATGTTGCAATACTCCTATCTTAATGGAGATCAGTGTTATAACTATGCTTATTTAAGAAGTGAAATGAGAAAAGGAGTCTTATCTTGGTCATTATCCTACAATAACATGTATTTATTAGAGGCATTGGGTCCTTCGAAGTATCCAAATGCATTTCTTTTCTTTCCCAACTTATTTCTTTTTTATTTACGATAGGGGAGAGTAAAACCAAAGCCGTTGTATCACCCTTTTACATGTGGTTGTTATTATAATTCTATGGTTCTTGCAGTACGTTTATAATATGGTTTTGATTTTTAGGTAGTTGGCTTCAAATTGTTATTTTGACAGCAGCTTGAATTGAACTTCTAAAAACCTATAAAAATTTCAGTATGTTCTTTGATGAAACAACATTTGCATTCAATATATCGCTATATAATATATTTTACCACAAGTGAAATTTGGTAGTGGGTCTACTAATGTCCAAATGGACATTATTGTACAAGCTATCATGCTAATTAGTCAACATGCTAGAGTAAATATTAGTGCTAGGCATCCACATAGTTAAGGGATTATTGTTGCTAGGTGAATGTAACAAGTAAATATAGGTGTTGGGCCACAAATAGGATTCATATATTGTTGAATGTTTCTTTTAGATGTGAGCCCTTATACCTGGCATTCTATTTTCTTTGTTTTAAGTTAAATTACTATAATATTAATTTAATATTAACAGTTAATTAGACACTCTGTATGTAGACTTTTTCTTTGTTTTATTGGTTTTACATAAGGCTTGAAAACAACAAAATAATACCAAACTAGAAAAACAACAGGAAAACAGAATTTATTATGAGAAATAACAAGGGAACAAATTTCGATTTTGATAAGCAAGGAAACCAACAAAATAAAGAAACCAACTTATATAATCATCCCATGTTTGATAAATTAGCATCCTACTAAATTTTTTAGACGGCTACAACTCTAAATGGGTCCAATTTTATGAAGATCCAAGTCGTTCATATTGTTATCCTTGACTTACGTTGGTTATAGTTCAAATTCTCACCCATTGGATAATCTTAGCCACTATTTTCTTGAATTGTGAAATGAATGGAAAGAAATGTAATTGTTTATTCTATAACTAAAAAGATTAATGGCTACGATCATCCAACAGATGAGAATTTCGGACTATATCCCATCTAAGTTAAGGGCAACATTTTAAACAACTTAGATATGTTGACTAGGCCCACATAGAGTTGTAGCCATCTAAAACATTGATAAGAGGCTAATTTATAATAAAAAAGGGGGGGGGGGGGGAGAGGGGGGATTGTTATATCACTTCCTATAGAATAATTGGACTCATTTGATTAATATAATAAATAGTAAAGTAAACTTTAGGCCCTGAAGCTATTCACTTATAACATTTTAGTCCTTAATGTTCTAGAAGAATAGTTTAGTCTTTGGAACTATTTTGAGTTGCATTTTAGTCCTTTTGTTATTTTTTATTAACAGAATTAAAGGTTGTGCCTCACAAGCAATAACTTACCCTCATAACTAAATTGCTTTTTTGGAACTTTAAGTAAAGTCGGTAAAGTGTAGCAATTTAAACATCCCTCGTCAACATGCTTAAAGAGATGCAAGAATTGGCAGTAGAGGATGTTGGACCTAATGAGTTTACAGTATTGATTGTACTTTTAGCTTATGAACAGTTTGGAGCTCTCGAGCATGGAAGTGGGTTCATGCTGACATTGACAAGTATGGAATGAAGGTTGATGTCGTGTTGGGGACTTCATGGATGGATATGTAGGTAGACTATGGGAGCATTGAGAGGGCTCAACAAAAGTTAAGTAAATTGGGCTGTTTATAAGGATGTGATGCTTGGAATGCAATTATTTCAAGTATCACAATGTGCGAGCATGGTGAGGAATGCTTGAATATGTTAGCAGAGATGATAGATCAAAGAGTGAAGACTAAATGCAATTATGTGCTTGTGTTCTCGAGGGTATGATGAATGAGGGTAGGGGGTACTTTGAGAAGATGAGTCAGGAAATCAGCATTACTCCAATGATCCAACATTATGGGTGCCTCGTGGATCTTTATGGGAGAGTCAGTTTAATAGACAAAGCATGGCAAGCAGTGAGATCTATGCCTATGCAGCCTGATGTGCTTGTGTGGGGAGCTCTTCTAAGTGGGTTTTCTAGAATGCATGGTAATATCATTAGTTGTGAATTTGCACCCATGTAACTTATCAAATTAACTAATGAATAGTAGATCTTATGTGTTTCTATCTAACATATATGCAAAAATGGGTAGGTGCAAAGATGTAAGATATGTGAGAGATGTTATGAACTCTAAGAGAATCAAGAAGGTGCCTGGATGTAGCTTGGTTGAGGTTGGTGGTGTCCTACATGAGTTTTCTGTGGGAGAGGAGTCTCAACCAGAGAGTAGTAAGATATATTTAATGCTTCAGGAGATTATGGAGAGGATAAAGATTGTAGGTTAGTTGGGGAACAACAAAGAAGTCTTGTTAGACTTGGATGAGGAAGGAAAGGAGTTTGCTTTATCACTTCATAGTAAGAAAATGGATGTTGCTTTTGGCTTTATCAAGATGGTCCTAGAACACAAATACATATTGTTAAGAACCTTCGTACAAGTATTGATTGTCACAACATCATTAAAATCATATCCAAATTTTACGAGTGGGACAAATAGTGAGGGATTGTAGTTGCTTTCACCATTTTAGATATATATCTTACTCTTATAAAGATTATTGGTGATTCAACATCTTTATGTAATGTATTTGAAGTCACCCAAAAGGAATAAGGTATTCAAACAATTATTGACTTAGTTTCTTTTTTATTTTGATAATAAGAAAAACTTTTGTGTAGTGATCTTCCATGTTTTCTTGAGCGTGTTGAGTTTATAGGATCACCTTAAGCTATGTCTTGAGAACTCTCAAGTATTCTCAAGCATTCAAGAAGATTTAAGTGTTTATCTTTGTAGAATCAATATAGTCAAAGAGACACATGATATTCATTGAAGAAATCAAGATTTCACAAGGTTACATGAACCATTTGAAATGATTTCAAGAGTTCACAAAACTAACATATTATTACTTGAAATTTTTATGTGTTCAAGAAGGATCGTGTTCTCACTTTGAAGATCTCAAAATTTTCAAGATGCCATGTATCATTTCTTGAAGTTCTACACATGCTCAATAGTTAGAGCATTTATAGATTTTTCCAAAGCATTAAAGATATCCAAATCCAACATTGGACGACAAAGTGATGACAATTTGAAAATTCCAACATATATTTAAGAAGTGTGAAGTAATCACTTTAAAGAAATATGAATTTTAAGATACTAGATAACATATCTTGAAGATTAACAATGATCGTTGCATAGAGCACTAAAATAGCTTTTCAAAGCACCAAAAAGCACTAAAATCCAACATCGAATGATAAAGATATGTCTATTTGAAGATGGAAGATTTTCAGCATGCACAATGGCTAGAGGTTGACGGACATAGTAGAACAAAGAGTATATCTGTCAAAGAACATAGTGGTGGAGACGGATATTTATAGATTATCTTACTGACATTGTAAACTTTATTTTAACTAAGTTAAAATTTTGCCAGTACTCAATTTACTTTAAGATGAATAGAATGGGTCTAAATTTTGGATGATTGGTTATATAGTATTTTATCTTCAAATGTTAGTTACAAAAGTCAACAAAATATCTCAACAGCTATATTTGTATCCAAAGTCAATATAACCATTTCTAATGGCCATTTCACTCTAAGAGACATTGGAGGAGCACCTAAATTGATCTACAATGGATCAATAAGTCCCAAGTATAAATTAGACACTTAGATGAAGCAATTCAAGCAAAGGAAAAGAAATACATTTAAGTTATTCATCAAGCTCTTCAAACAAACTCAAAGAAGCTATTGTGCTATTATTGAAGATTAGTTTTCAAAGGTTGATGGCTCTGAATCTTGTGCTAAAATCTTAGTAACAAAGTTGTGATTCATCCACAACCACTTTCAGAGGAATTCTCCCAATTTGTGTTTGGTAGAGTATTCCTTTTCTTCTCTTGTATCATATACTATCCTGAGCATATTTCTGTAAAAGAAGGTTTAGTTTTTAGTTGATTCTCCAAGTTGTAAGAGACAAAGGTGTATCTCTTGAGGAATGGGTATTGTTCCTTTTGAATTTAAGATGGGTATGTTCCTTTTTACAAAGCTCAAGTATAATGGGTGCATAATCTTGATGTGTCCAAGTATGAATTCAACTTAGGATGTAAATTCGTACTGGAACTAAGTGAAGGAATCGAGGGGATATCCTTGAGAGAGATGAAGTAGGTGCCAAATAAAGGCAGACCAAGCCTCTATAAATCCCGAGTGTTCACGTCTAATTAATTCTTGCCTTGCATTTTTTTATTTATTTTACTCAATCACTACTTAAGTATCTTCACTTATCTCATTGGAGTTCTACTACCACTTCACCTTAAGATATCATTTAAAATCTATTTTTCAACTCATATCTTATATCAAGTAATTTAATTATCATATCATCTTGAGAACTTTAGAAAGGGAGTCTTATCACAATGGTTGAGTTGTCACGAGTTTGAGGCATGGAAATAGCGTCTTGCAAAAAATGCAAGGTAAAGCTGCATACTATAGACCCTTTGTGGTCTACCCCTTTCTCAGGCCCCACATACATGGGAGCTTCATGCACTAGGCTGCCCCCTTCTTTTTCTTTTTTTTCTTTTTTCTTTTTTTTTATCATCTTGAGAACTTGATAAAGATTTGAATAGAACTCTTCAGTTTCAAATTTTACAAAAGTTCTCATAGGGCCCAATTTTATTGTACCCCCTCTTGGGACCACAACAACTTAATGTGTTCTAACTTTTTTTGTCATCACTGCCAAGGCTTGTTACTCTAGTGCTACTGGAATACGAGTGGAAGGAATGTAACCCGTCCTTGATACTTTAGCACTATCATCTTGAGAACTTGATAAAGATGTAAACAAAATTCAGTTTCAAATTCTACAAAAATTCTCATAGGGCCCAATTTATTGTTCCCCCCATTGGGACCACAACAACTTGCTGAATTCTAATTTTTTTGTCATCACTGCCAAGGCTTGTTGCCCTACTGCTACTGAATACAAGTGGAAGGAATATAACCCATCATTGATACTTTAGTACAATAATAGGATTTTCCATACAAAAGAATGTTAATACTTTGGTTACTAAAATATTCTTTTTATAATTCTTGCAGAGAATCTTCATGAAAGGATTAGATGCTCCAACATCAGATACCTATCAATATTTCATGAGTAAATCCATGGTGATTTTTTTCATAAACTTTTCTGCACTCAAGACCATTGAAGAAATGTGTTTATCCATTAGTTTAGAGGTTAAGGCTAATAAATTGTCGATGAGAAAGGTAATTCACCTGATTCAATTGGGTTGCAGAAGAGAATGTCTCCAAGTGAGGACACAATACATCTAAGTCCACTATCTTGCAAAAATTAGTTCCTTTTTCCTTTCAATAGTACCATCAAGTTGAACTTGTAAGTATTCTTGAGCACAACATGACCATTTCCTATTCCGTGACGGCCTTCCATGTGAGATGTGAAAGAGCTTCTTCATATGTTCTTGGGATGATAGAGAAGAAGATACAAAGCAAAACTATCAATGGAAGTTAGGATGGGCAGATGATAAGTGGAAATGGAATTACCAACGAAAGGGTGCATTTAAGTATACTTACCTTTTTGAACAACAATGAGGTAGTTAAGTATGAAAAAACAAATTGATGAATAGTGTTGGGGTAGGCCCGCATGTGATCCATACCCATATGAGAGAAATATATATATATATATATATATATAATATAATTGAGGGAGGCTTTGGGCCTCCTCTCCTCACTATGTAATCTAATCAGATAATGAAGCACTTCTTCATCCTATCTTATAGATATAGGATTGATAGCCAAACCATGTATATCCTTACATCTCTTTTTTAGTGTACTTGTTTGATTATATATCTTGACTATCAGATTTTTCAAATTGTGAGATCTAACCTCAACAAGTGGTATCAAAGCTAGAACCAGATATCACCACCAACACTCTAGCAAGATTCTCAACTATGATTAAATCTTGATCAATCCTCATAGTTAGATCTCCAAACCATAGGAGATATTACTGCAATAGATAAAGTAATTCTGTTGAATTTTTGGCCTGGCCCTTTTGGTATGAGAGCTAGAATTGGCTTGGTAGAAAAAGGTATTGAATATGAATTTAAAGATGAAAATCTATGTGAAAAGAGTGACTTGTTGCTAAAATCAAATCTTGTTCACAAGAAAATCCCTATTTCGATCCACAATGGGAATCCTTTATGTGAATCTTTCATAATTGTAAAGTATGTGGATGAGGTTTGGAGTGAGAGATCCCCTTTAATGCTTAAAGATACTTATGGAAGGGCCAAGGCCATGACTTAGGCCAATTTCATTGACAAGGATATATTCAATTGTGTGGGAGGATTTGGAAGAATAGAGGGGCCCTCAAGAGCAAGCTAAGAAGCAATTTGTGGAGTGCTTGGAGCTATTAGGAGAGCTAAAAGAGAAGTTATACTTTAGTGGTGATGTCTTGGGCTTCATTGATGTTGTCTTCACTCCCTTCATTTGTTGGTTTTACTCGTATGAAACTAAAGGGAATTTGAGTATAGAGAAGGACTGTCTCAAGATTATGGATTTGGCAAAGAGGTGTATGTAAAAGGAGGAGAGTGGACGGGAACCGACCGGCGGCTATGGTGCCATCATCAACAAATACGGAGTAGTCGCCAATCGGAGGAGGAGATTAGGCAGTTGGGCTGCTGCACCCATCAATCAGCGATAGAGTAGCCAAGTACTAGTGGAGTGACAAAGACGACGAAGAGAAAGAAAAGAAAAAAGGGTAAGGAGAAGGGGAAGACATGTGTGATAGTTGAGTGAGAGTCAAAAGGGGGAATGAGTTGTTGGTGGAGATAGCTAGAAAAAAAAAAAAAAAAAAAGAATTTCTTTTGCAACCATCCCCCCCTCCTAAAATTACACCCAGTGGATAGTAGTGCTAAACCTAAAATTTGATACAAGCACCCCTGGTAACGGTATCCCTAAAAATTGATGACAACACCTCTTATTTAGGAACACAACTACCATTTCCAGTGGACTTTGTGACAGTTGGAAGAAGACTCGATGACAACTGGGAAAGGACTAGGCGAGAGGTGCAAGTAGATGACTCAGTGACTACTGCGAACGGAAGACTCGGTGATAGTAGCAAGTAGTTGACATGATGACTACTGCAAGTGGAATTAGGAATAGTAGTGAGTGGACTTAGTGAGCAATCGGCTAGATTACTCAGTGACCATTGGAGATTGAACTCGGATGACTGTTGGTGAGTAAACTCAAGGACCATTGGTGAGATGACTCAGTGACTAGTGGTGACCGAACTCGGGTGACTAGTGGCAAGTGAACATAGGTGACTAGTGGCTATTAGATTCAATGAACTAGTGAGCAAAAGATGAGAGCAGTTGATGATGGCAATCGATGAGGTCAGGTGTAAGAGGCATTGTTAGACTTTTAGGTAGCAAACTTTTAGGTGATAGGCTTCTAGGTATTCATGGTATGCTTGGTAAATAGTAGTACTTTAACTTAGTAGAGGGTGTTGAGTAGGGGGAGCAGCAACTCTTCAAGGAAAAGTCATATATACATGTAGACGGATGATGGAGCCACAAGAAAGTAGAGATGATTATTAGACGGGGAGTTGGATCAAGGCTATGCTTGTATTTTGGGAGAGTTCAACCAAGTTGTTAAGGAATTTAGTGTATTCTCCTCTTGTGGGCATGGATGGGGAGATAGTTAGAGTGGGTCTGCATATGGTCCATACCCATGTGAGAAAGAAATCATTATACATATGAGATATTAGGTCATTGTAAGTATGAATGAGAGCAAGAGATGTAAAGACATAGAATAGAGTTGGGGGAGGCTTTGAACTTCCTTTCCTCACTATGCAATATGATCAATGTGAAGCACTTCTTCCTCCTCTCCCATGGATGTTGGCATGATAGCCGAACAACGTATATCCTTGCCTCTGTGTGGGTGTGTGCGTCTGTGCGTGCTTGTCCGCTTACAAATTCATCAGGTCCTCAATTTCAAATCTCCAAACCCTAGGAGATATGATAACAACAAATAAGACAAAAGTTGGCAATGAAAAATGTGGTCCAGTCTGCTAACGTTTATTCCTCAATAGGGATGTCTACTGACTTGATCTATGCTTATAAAGCTCAATAATCTTTGTAGGGTTGGTATGAGAACTTGGATAACCATCAATAACAACTAGGAGAGGAGATAAAGATTGATAAGGAGGAATTTAATCCAGCATTTATAACTTCACCTTCATGAAAAAATTAATGGTTACTTGTAGAGAGTGTAATGTTTGCACTACTAAGAAATCAAAAGATACTAAGAGAAACCTACAAGGAACTCTTGGGAAATCTTTAATCATATAGAACAAGCTCGTTGTGAAGGTTGTCCATGGTTTCCCAAGTTGTTAAGGTAAAGAAGGTGTTTCTCTTTTGTTAGTAATTGTGGGATCATAATTGGATTTTTATTTATACTTTTAAACAAAAATAAAATAAAATTTTCAAAATTAAGAGAGAGGAGTGGGGTTTGTGGGTGGAATAGCCTTAGTCCATGCTCCACTGCGGTTAGTAGATCTACCACAAGTAAGCAGCTTCAAATGGAGGCCCACTAAACACTTGGAGCATCCACCCAATTCCTCCAACCAACGCTTTCTCAGGGCCTATGTCTTCTACCTCTACAAAATCCACATAGTTGTAAGATTTTGATGCTAGATGCTCTCTTAGCAGCTCAAATTATCCCTGCATGGTGGACACACGCACATTATCACAAGACATTATATGACTTACATTGACCTTTCTGACGCAGCTCCAGTTATCCTTCTCCAACAACTTTGCATCTGAAGATCCGTTTGAACCAAGATTGTTATTTTTGTCTAGAAAGAAAATGATAGTCTTTCCCAAGTTCTTATATGGTGTCTACACGTGCAGATCAGTTTACGAATTTGGATGCATATTGAGTGCATGTAGGGAACGGATTGATGTTTGATGATCTAACTGCTCATTTCTGGGCCTGGAATGACTTCATTACACTTAAACAGAATTTGTCAAACAACGTAATTGTTTTCCGGGAACAAATAAGGTAAAAGCTTATCCAAATAGCTAATGAGTCACATATTTAGAGAGAAAAACAGGGCAGTAGACTGAATCAAAGGACTGTAATGTTTGAATTCATCAATCTATCAAACATTTTACTTAGTTATATTTCTATGGATTATAATGGCTCATGGGTGACTATTGTACTTCTTAGCTCTATTTATAATGTTAGCTCTTCCATAAAAACGATAAGAGCCTATACATATAAATTAAGTGTTTCCAATCACGACACTAATCTCTTCGTATATTTCAAAACCAACAAATTTTGGTCGAGATCGACTTTGCTGATTATCATTGAAATCTTGTATGGTCTATTATCAGTATAAAGGAATGATGCTATGCAACACGATAGGAGGAAAGCTTTCCTCATAGGACCCCACTTTTACATGGTGGGCTCCACTTTTGGTTTATCAGACCATTCGTCTGCTTTTCCTTCTTTTCATCCAGTGTAACACCATCACTACTATAACAGTGTCGGAGTAAGACTACTAATTCGGTTCACTCTTTTGAAAGTTCCAAAGTGTCTGCATTTCCGATCATCCTGTGGATGAGCCATGCACCGATATTGATTGAAACCCTACCACTGAATATTTTATAATTATGATCAATAAACAAAATAATGGTCTCGGTTGTCATATCGTCAGAGCTGAAGTCCTGGCAAATCAGCCATATTAAATGTATAGCCAAAACCGTTTGGATTATTTAATATAGGTTTAAAAAGAGCAGCTATGGTGCATGAAGCTCCCACGTATGCAGGGCTTAGGGAAGGGTTGGACCACACGGGTTAATAGTAAGCAGCCTTATCTTGTATTTTATAAGTGGCCGTTTTCATGCCTTGAACCCCTGATATCAAAGTCACACGATGACAACTCTACTGTTGCACAAAGACTATTTCCAATATATAGGTTATAAAGCTGATATTTTGTTCCATGCGGATGATTTGAAACCTTCAAAATTTAAAACTGACGGTTGAATGAATAATTTGGATCCCCACCCATCTCGGCCCCATAAAATACAAATTGTGCAAGATACAAACTCTAAATCACTTATGGGGTATGCTAAAATGACATGGACCTTTCTTGGTGCTACAGCCACGCTTTGAAGATCGGCATAAGTGGTTGGTGGGGATCCTGTAGAAAGGGCAGCAACAATGTTACCCAAATCTGATCCCAAGTTCTTGTAAATGGTAGCATTCCATTGCTGTTGATGGATTGAAAGCCAGAATCCAGCGAGTGCCAAGTTATCGGTCATCATCTTGGCTTACTTAGGAACCCTTTTTTTATTTTGGAATGGCATATGAAGCTGAACTATTTTTGCTTTATTTAAAATTCCATAAGATTGTTCTAATAGAACAAATGCATCTTTGGAAGATTTGATCCGATAAGCGTTGGAGAGCCACTTCGGACAATGTTGCGATGATCAAGCTTAGGGTCTGCTGATCATGATTGACGCCAAGCAGCAAAATCTAGGTTTGTTGTCTTCCATCCATTCGATTCGGTGGAAAGAAATTATGGGGTGGGCTTTAGGAGTGCCATCAATATATGGCAGCATCCCCTGATCTTCGAGAATGAGCAGAAACTGCATTTACCATATATAGTACGTAGTTATCCGGGGTTAATTTGAGAGTGACGAAATGATGTATTGTTCGCACGTTGAATGGTGAAGGAGAGGAGAATAGGTATTAAGGATTCATAATGTTTGTTGTTTCAGACATGGAGGATTGTTGGTAGACATAAAAACCAGCCGAAAGCAAGGAAGATGATAGAGTCAAAAGGCAGCGGATGAGATTGTGAATAATGAAGTGTTAAGATTGATTTCAATTAAACAAAATAGAAGACAAGTAGATTTATATGGTTTGGCCAAACTCAGCCTACATGTAATATCCTTAATTTTTAGGATAAAATAGGAAATTTTTAAATAAATTAAAATAAAAAAATCTATAGATGGAAATTTTTCCTGAAAACATAAGAATTAGAAAGTGCTCATCGATACAAGTCCAACGCCACCAAGAACGCGAAAAACGGAGCTCAAACGAGGGAGTTATGAGCCATTGAAGTTGTAAGGGCAAATTGATCTTTTGACAGAAACGTATTACACAGGGGTCCAAATTGATAACGACACCCTTGTCTTCCACACGTCTCTACCAGTCCGGAAAAATCGCTGGAGAGACATGGAAAGAGACGTGTAGGGAAGAGTTTCTCTTTCCCTAGGACTCTAAACCCTATATCTATTCTTCCCTAGGAGCCAAAACGCTCCACTTTAAGCGTTTCTCCAACTTTTCACTCAAAACCCTAGCCCTACAAAGCTTTGATTTTTCCGGCGAGTGGAACCCTGGCAACACGAGCAACCACGGCTAGGTGCAAGGTAAGCCTTAAAACTATGTTTTTTAGTATTTATTAAATACAGAAAATAATTAGAAAACCATTTAAAAATTAGAAAAAAATTAGATTTTTTTAGGAACTTTGTGCACGCTACTGTTGGAGCGTGATTTTACGGAACAAACCCCGTCTGTTTGGAAATCGCACCATCCAACTAGTGCACAAGAGACCCAAGAGCAAACCCTTTAAATTTGGGAGTGATCCAACGGTGGATTTCTCCAAAAAATCCAAAAACCAGTACCTAGGGATGTTTTTAGGAACTTGGGAAAGACCGTTTAAAAACACATGCTTTTTGGAGAAATCAATGCAAAAGGATGATAGAAATTGAAACTAGACAAAATTTGGAACAAAATGGCTCAAAAACCAAGTGATTTGGACACCTGTAGGGTCACCGGAGATGACCGGAAGCTAATCATCTTCTCAGGCGCCGGTTTTCGCGTTGCCGGTGTAAATCGGGCTGCCCGTGTAACCCAGTGTAAACTGGGTGCCGGTGTAACCTGGTATAAACCGGGGCCGCCGGTGTAACCTAGTGTACATTGAGTGCTGGTGTAACCCGGTGTAAAGCAGGGCCGCTGGTGTAAACCAGTGCACCCGCCAAACACCTTATAAATTAATATATGAAGTATTTTCACTTAAAATTGATTTTTGGGAGCTAGAGGAGTCCAAATTACGATCCGAAAGATGCGTTGTGACCGTATTGATGACGCGGACCTAGTTTTAACTTAAAAACTTATAAATGACCACTTTTTATTTAGAAAATTTTTTAAATAGTGATGTGACATGTATAGGTGTACTTGAATATACCAGTTAAAGGGAATTATTAGCAAGCTAGTGGTCTCACACTGAGGTAGGTGACGACAACTAATGTTTTGCCTTGATTTTAAACCATGTTTAAACATAACATTATGTGTGATTGTGTTTTAAATTGCAATTCTTATTTACCGTGTATTTCATGCGACATTGAGTACAGGATGGTTATTCCAAAATGAAATCTTTTACTGAATATACTTATTTAAAATACTTTTACAAGCATGATGTTAATTAGTTATGCTTAATTAGAGACTTATTTCTTATTATATATATAGAAAATGCATAGATTTACATGGAAATGAGAATAGAGGCTTATTAGCTGGTCCTTTTATATGCTAACCCCAGGATGAGGGGCATGTATTGGGGATTGCAAGCTATAAGTGCTCTTGAGTTTTAGCATATACATATGATTCCCGTGTTTTATATTTGATGATGGGTGCTCTCGCCCGGTGGGCGTCATGCTAGGAGGGATAGGGCCGGCCACCCACCTTTCGAGATTATGATGTGATGATTTTGTGATATGATAGACACCTGCCCGTAGATGGCATTCGGTAGGGGTTTGGTAACATGGATAGTCCACACTACCAGTCTGAGCCTTTCCATGGGGACAGACGCTAAACCTCCCGTTATAGTGTCGACGGAGAGTGGCAGTGGTTGATACCCATGGAGGGTTGCCACTGCAGCATGATGGCCCATATACTTATTATGTGTGCATGTATGATGAGCATGGTTATGGATGATATGCCTGGGTGTGACGACACTCAGAGGTTGACTACGTGTACTCCTGATCAGGGATGTTAGTGCGATGTGGTGGGACCCATTACCTTAGGGTGCCTTTATTCTTATTTTATGCTCCATTTTATTGATTCATGTCATGTTTTAACTCCGTTACTTGCATGTTTTAGCATATGGAATAAATTGGCATTTATTTGAACATGGCATTATGATATCATTATTTTCATAAATGTTAGACTTTTCATCAGAGTTGTTCATTATTTCTTTCATTTATTACATTAATTGTCTATGTACCTACACAAGCGATAGCTTGCTGAGGCATTACTTTGTTTTGTAATGCCTTAGATCTCGAGCACGATAACAGGAAAGGCAAGGCTGTTGAGAAGCTGTGAGAGCTACTGAAGACCATTTTTCTATAGTGTTAGATAGTGATGTGAGTCATTAAACAGGATTATTATTTGGATTTTATTATAGACTGCATACTTTATATTTGGATGTGATTTAGATGTTTGGACATATGTTGGACATTTATATGGGATGTTATAATGGATAGACCCTGTGCCATATTATTATTGTGTTTTGGACATTTATTTGAATTAAAATAAAGGTGCCTATTTATTTGACGTTGATTTATATGCAGATTATTTATTTATGTTTAAATTACATGTACGCCATTTTGAGAAAGGAAAACTAACACCCGGAGTTTTTAAGATAGGTTTAGTAAAATGTTGAATAAATCTTTTCTCATGGGATCCCAAATGCTTTTATTTAAAATGCCATTATTATTAAAAAAAAAATTTGTTTTAAAAATCCGGGGTGTTACACTACATCCACGGGAGAAGAAGTTTCACTATCTAATTAGATGCAATAGAAGAGGAGGAGGAGGCTCCTTCAACATTTCTTTGTTTCTTTACATACAAACTCTCATTCACTCACACATCCTAACCCTAACACTACATATGTATAGGATTCTCATTCACATGGTATAGACTACACGTGAATCCACCCCAACTTGAAGTGGATGATGTACGCGAGGATAAGAAAGAAAAGAAAGATAGGATTCAAATGGGATGGCAGGGAAAAGAAAAGAAGGATCAAAACGGTACCATGTTAAAATGACTCTTTCACATAGAGTGAGAGTCTAGTTGTATTGTATTTACATAAGTGCATTAAGTATAAAATTGCAAAAATAACCTTAAGATAAGTACATAGTCAACATATAGGAGAGTATCGTGTTAAAGAAAGGAAGCAGACACCAATGAGAACAAACACCCATCTCAAACTGTTAAAGACGAGAGAAATGACAGAAAATTTACAAAGATGCAGCGGTTTGAATTGCTACTAAGGATGCATAAGCCCCATCCTTGATATTTATTAAGGCCTCATGGCGTCCTTTCTCTATGATTATCCCATCCTTAACCACTGCAATTAGATCAGCCCCTTTAATCGTAGACAGCCGGTGAGCCACAATGATCGTAGTTCGGTTCACCATCACTTGGTCCAGTGCCTCTTGAACCACTCTCTCAGACTTCGCATCAAGTGCACTTGTCGCTTCATCAAGTAATAAGATCATGGGGTCCTTCACTATGGCACGAGCTATGGCTACTCGTTGTTTCTGCCCTCCGGAGAGCTGGACACCTCTTTCTCCAACTAATGTGTCGTAGCCCTGCAAATGATAAGATTTTATGTTAGAAAAGAACTAAACATCTAATTCATTTTCTTAGAAATTTTCAATTTTATGGTCCTTAACATTTAAAATTCAAAATCAATCGTAGTATCATGATGATAACTGATTCCTAATCGCTATTTTAAATGCTGTGAGTTGTAACAGTGTAAGAAGTGGACAACACAAGAAAAACTAATTTTACACAGCACATATTTGATAACTGTAATAAAATGTTATTTAAGGGTCCCTAATTTTAGCAATTCCGACTTTGTTAATTTTGTCCATTACCCTGAATTGCTTATGTTTTGAAGAACTCTTAAACACTGTTGGATCCCCCGTGACTGGAGTCAAGTATCCATTTTTAGCTCGCTTCCGATTATTTTTCTAATTTTGTGTAAACATGTGGACTTCAGAAAAGGTTTACACGTGGTATCAGTGCTTGCTCTGCCTAGCAATTCTATGTTACTTACATATCTGTATGTAAAAAGGAAACCAAACCTTGAAAGATAAAATGAAAAATCAGAGACCTCACAACTCTAGTTTTTCGTTGTATATTTAAAGAAGCATAACTGTTCTGAAAGCTTCATGGGCAAAATAGATAACACTGCACTGAAGATCTAGAGGACACACCCGGCAAATGTTGTGTTTATAGCTAAGAGTTTGGGTATTCATGACTTATTGAACTTTGATTTTATGGATCCACCACCAACTAGGGAGAAACCAGTGGTTCATCCCCGAGTTTTCAAAAAAATAAAAAAAAATGGAGTTAATTTGTCTACTGTCAAACACAAAATGGATGGAGATTCCGGCGCCACGTCACCGTCGGATGTTCATCAAGGAAGGCTGATCTTCTCCCTACTTTCCCCTCTCCCCGGCACCGCCAATCTAGCGTCCTGCACCGCCTTCTTTTCCCGTTTTATTTTGCCCGATTAGCGGAACCAGCCCGACAGGTTGGCCGCACCGCTTCTTCGCGCCCAGTCTTTCTTCCTCCTCCGGCACAGCCTGACTTGCACACCAAGACGGCCGCGCTGGATCCCTATTTCCCCGTTCTTTTCACTTTTGATGAGAAGTGTTCAGAAAGCTCGTAAACCATTGGCCTCTTTTTCACTCCCTTCTTTCTCCCAGTGCAGCCGACCGGCACGTCTCCTGCAGCCAATCTACTCTCTCCTTGTATGCTTCATTTGGGTTACCTAATCTGGGGGCTGCGGTCAATCTACTCTCTCCTTGTATGCTTTAATTGGGTTATCTCCGGACTGTCTCAAGGAAACGGAGAGTAACGGCTTGATATTTCTGGACGTGGGAGGCAGAGATTCTGAAGGGGTTTATAAACAGTGTTTGGAGGTTTACTTGATATGCAAAAATGGGTAGAAAGAGAACAAGGGAGAAAGAAAATAAAGGGTTGGGAACTTTTTGATCTCTAAATGTTTACACAAAATCAGAAAAACAATCAGAAGCGAAATAAAAAACGGATACTTACTTCCAGTCATTGCAGATGATCCAACAGTATTTAAAAGTTCTTCCAATCCTAAGCAATTCACGATGATGAAAAACAACGACAAAGTCTAAATTGCTAGAATTAGGAACCCTTAAATAACCTTTTATTTCAGTTATCCTTCCATCAAAGATATCTTAACTGTCTCAAAATAGTTTTTCTTGTATTGTCCACTGCTTAGACAGTTAAAACTTGCACGGTTTAAACTAGTGATTAGGCATCAGCATGATACGCTGATTGATTTTGAATTTTAAATGTTAACAAAATTGGAAAATTCTAACACATTTAGGGGTCCGATGTGGATGCAATACCAACGGTTTGAGTCGCAATGGGAATGATTATTATGAAACCCCATTACAAGCAACAAGCAACCAATCTTCAACTTGTGAAGCAAAGTACCAAAAGAGTATTCCATTAAGAATGATTCAGTCATAGAGTTCCAACCTGTTGTAAGCTGCTTATGAACTCATGTGCATTTGCAGATTCCGCTGCAGCTACAATCTCCGCTTCGGTTGCCTCTTCATCCTTGCCATATGCAATGTTGGCTCGGATTGTCTCATTGAACAGAGTTGGTTCTTGACTCACCAAGCCCATCTGTTGTCTCCACCACCTCACCTGAAGCTTCTTAATATCAACTCCATCTAGTGTTATTTGACCAGAATCAGGATCATAAAATCTCTGTACCAATGAGATTATGGTCGATTTCCCACTTCCACTTTCTCCAACGAGAGCAACAGTCTAAGGGAAAGAACAAGATTGAAATTGTTAAGACTTAGAAAAGTAGCTTAAGGGAGTAAGATGATCAGTTTCAGTGTTCATGCAAATTATAACAGCATAATTAATTTTCATTTACAAACATGTACATTAATGAGCACCAATGATCATTACTCCGCGGAGACACAGTATTGTCTTGGGTTTAAGGACTTTGCTATATATGCGCTCTGGTCACGTCCGTGCGGAGGTAAAATCTGTACTTGTAGTGCAACGAATAAGTGGCTCAGAAAAAATTTCGGGGAAGTGGGCAAAGTAAGCATTTTCCAAGGCTGCTGTGATCTTTTGGGAGTTGGATAAATTGAAGAAAATAAAAATAAAAATTCATCCACAAGTGTCCAGGTGTAACAAAACTAAGGACTTCCGCTGCTCCGCAGGAACCGTTCCCCGTCTCTCTCGCTCTCTCTCAGAACACTCCTCCCTCTCGCCTCTGCACCATCGACTCACCCACGACACCAGGTAATCTCTCTCTAGTAGTTTCTCTGTGAATTTCCTTTTGCTTTCTTCGGGTCTCTCTCTCTCTCACTCTCCCCCCGGACCTTTGTCCCTTGTTTGCTGAAACTCTCTCTCTTTCTCTGTGTGCAAACTTTGATTTTCTCTGGGTCCTTTTTCCTTTCCTGTGGAAAACTCTCACTCTCTCTCTCTCTGGATCTTTGTCCCTTGTTTGCTGAAACTCTCTCCTTTTCTCTGTGTGCAAACTTTGACTTACCTTCTCTGGGTCCTTTCTCTCTCTCTCTGTGGGCGTGGGTGCAAACTTTTCTTCTGTGGCTTCCTTTCTTGTTGCACGACAATCTTTCTTTTTCTCTCTGGTTTGCACTGTAATGTTTTTTCTTTTATTCTTATGACTTTTTGCCAAAAACTCTAGTCCCTTCTTCCTGTTTCGTCTTATTACCTGCAAAATAGCATGCAAAAAGAGATGAAACCATTCTACTGATGCCTCAGCGCAAAAATATCCGACAGTAAATATCTCTGTTCTTGTCTCTGTTTCTCTATCTGGTAGCCGCTAACTAACACCCATATCCTGCTTCTAGTTTAGTCTTTTGCATGTAACAAGAAAGCCAGACAAAATCTATGAAGAAAAAGTCATGTTAAATTTCATTTCTTTATTGGCAAAATGCTGAACTGAATCTCTCCTTTTTATCTGGTTACCTTCTGCTAGATATAAGAAGGGCCAAACCAAAGAAGAGAAGCAGAATAGTTGAAACGTCTGGTTTTCATTGTGCACTTGTCTGCAACAGATAAAAATGTCTGAAGGAGTTGGGCCACCCAGTGAAATTGGCCTTCCAAATGAAAAAGAACAACACTCAAGTTCTGATATCATAACGCCAAAGTCATATTCTGGCCGCCAATTCCTTACTTTCCGTCAACTCAATGTCCTCTCCATCATCATTGTTTTTGCTGCAAGCGGATTGGTCAGCTTCGAAGATTTTGCCTTCGTGATCTTCTCTTTTGCCTACATTTTTGTCTTGTCAAAATTTGCCTTCCCTTCTTCAAGTGACACTCCCGGTCCATTGGTCTTCGGTGAAAACAACCAGCTACTTGGTCTTTATGTCTGGGTCGGAGCCTTTGTCGGATTGATCTTCCCAATTGCATACATTTTTGAAGAGATTTATGAGGGCAAAACCAAAGGAATCAAGGCAGCTGCTCCGCATGTGTTCCTTCTGGCTAGTCAGGTTTTTATGGAAGGAGTGACCTTCTCTAGAAGCTTCTCGCTTCCGGTTCGGGTGTTCGTGCCAGTGTTTTACAATGCCAGGAGGATTTTTACACTAGTCGAGTGGTTGGAGAATGAGTTTGCCAAGGTGGAGGACTCCGGTTCAGTCAGAAGATTGCAGATTGGGCGAGGACTTGCTATTGCAAATATGATCTTCTGGTCTTTCAATCTGTTTGGGTTTTTGCTACCTGTCTACTTACCGAGGGCATTCAAGATATATTATGGAGATAAGGTAAAGGATCGAAAACTTTGGATTATCTTTTGTTGTCTACTTTTGTTGTTTCTATGTAAATGGTAAATACATTTGAATTTTTAATTGTATCTATCAGGTGATTTTATTTTGATTGATGGATTCCAATGAATGAAGTTTATGTTACCTAGAAGACATTCTATGCCAGTTTAAGAATGTAATCAAATTTGGAGGGTTCCTTAAGCTGATTCGTTACAACATTAGTCTAATTGTTGGTTTTCATTGTTTTCCTTTTTGCTTTTACTTTGACTGGGTATTGTTCCTTCTTTGTGATTCCTACTCATGAGTCTTGACTGTTGGGCTTTGATTTAGTCTTCTTACGTCATGGTCATGCATCTGGTTGTTACTAGAGGGATTGAATTTTTGTACGTTTTGCAAGAATGTGATCGCTGAGTTCAAGTTTACATTGGCTAGAAAAATGTCATATTTAATTTTGATTTTTATTGGAAGGTTCAGGAAAGAGTGATTGAGAAGAGACTACAACTTGAGATGAGTGTATTGCAAAACTAGTTTGGTTTCATGTCTGGGAGATTTACTATAGAAGCTATTTTTCTACTTAGACAATTAATAGAGAAATATAGGAAGAGATAGAAGGACCTTCACATGGTCTTTATTGATTTAGATAAAGCTTATGATGGGGTCCGTAGAGAGTTAATATGGTGGGTGTTGGGTGAGAAAGGGGTTTCAGGGAGGCACATAGACATAATTAAGGATATGTATGAGGGGGCGGTAACAAATGTTAGGATCACTAGCAGAGAAATTGATGATTTTCCTATCACCATAGGATTGCACTAGAAATTGGCATTAAGCCCATATCTTTTGAGGTTAGTTATAGATGAGTTAATAAAACATCTCCATGAGGAGATTTCAGGGTGTATGTTATTTGCAGATGACATAGTTTTGATTGATAAGGCAAGAGAGGGCGTCAACACAAAGCTATAACTATGGAGAAATGTTATAAAGTCTAAATGATTTAAAATTAGCCAAACTAAGACAGAATATATGGATTTGCATTTTAGCAAGGAGAGGAGTGAGAATGAAGCACCAGTAAATATTGATAACCAAGAAGTCCTCTAAAAAGACCACTTTTGATGCTTAGGATTGATAATTCATGAGAGCAGAGAGATTGAAAGGGATGCTATCCAGAGAATCCAAGTAGGTTGGAACAAATGCAGATGTACCTCTGAAGTCTTGTGTGAGAGGCAGGTGCCACTCAAACTGAAAGGAAAATTCCATATGATGTCTGTAAGGCTGGCTATGCTCTATGATTTAGAGTATTGGCAGTTAAGAAACAACATATACATAGGATAAGCGTAGTCGAAATGGGGATGTTGAGATGGATGGGTGGCAAGACAAGAAAGGATAAAATTAGAAATGAAAACATTGGAGGAAACTGACGAGTAGCACCAATAGGTAACAAGGTGAGGGAGAGTAGACTTATATGGTTTGGACATGTTCAACAGAGACTGAAAATGGCATGGGTTAGATGATGATGATGATTGGAAGTTTCAACATGGATTATTTTGTAAATATGTAGCTTGTCAAATTCTTCTTGTAGTACAACATTGTAGATGACCTGCTGATGGAGCTACGGTAGAAATTTTTGTGGAACAGCTTAAGAAATGAGAAATGGAACTCGATTTATTGATGAAGTGGATGAATTACAGGGAACCTTACAATCACTCAAGCAAAATGAAGACTACTGGAACTAGTAGGAAGTAGGAACCTCAGTTCCTCCTCTGCACTTCCCACTCCCTTTTTACTTCCTTCCTCTTCCCTCCTTCTTCACCTCCTTTTATCTTTTCTTTTTCCTTCCATTCCCGTCCCCTTCTCAGAATGCATCGGATATCTCAGATATCCTAACTTTGTAACAGATCGGATATCTCGTATATCCTAACCGACTTCCCCGACTTGGTTGTTAACCGACTATATCACAACTAATTATATCCTAACCAACCGCCGGCCCGGATCTTCTTCTCGGAGAATTCTTTTGCCAACCAGTGTGCTTCTGTTTCCTTGCAATTATATCTTCTTTCTGGAATACGTGTGGTGTATGGGAGGTCTAACATTACCCCCCCCAAGTAGGTTCACCTTGTCCTCAAGGTGAAAGGAGGGAAATTGAGTGTCCAAATCCCCATAGAGCTCCCATGTGCTATCACATTCAGGTAGGTTTTTCCATTTCACCAAAACTTCGGTGCATCCATTTGGCAATGACCTGATTTCCTGGACGGAGTCAGGATATAGGACAAGTTCCATTTCCTCAGTGAGTCCAGGAGGTAGGGGTTGAGATTGGGCTGAATTGGACAGGGCAGCCTTGAGTTGGGAGACGTGGAAAACAGGATGGATCCGGGTGGTGGAAGGTAAATCAAGGCGGTAGGCTACTGCGCCAATGCGCTCCAAAATAGTGAAGGGGCCGTAAAACCGGGGGCTAAGTTTTTCATTGGGTCGTTTAGCCAGTTTCTTGAACTTAAAGGGCTGGAGTTTCAAAAAAACTCTGTCCCCTACCTGGAACTGGATGTCCCTGCGACCTTTATCTGCCTGGGATTTCATTCGGACTTGGGCTTTTACAAGATTACTTTTCAGTTCTTGTAAAATTGTATTCCTATCGTGAAGTTGCCTGTTGACTTCCTCCACAACTGACCCTTCATTCGAGAGCCGTAACACAGTAGGAGGATCACGCCCATAAAGTGCTTTAAAAGGGGTCATGCCAGCACCTTGGAATGTAGTATTATACTGTAATTCAGCCCAAGGAATCCACTTGGGCCGCAGCTTAGGATGGTGGTAGGTGAAGCAAGCAAATAGGTTTCGAGACGGCGGTTGACAACTGCTTTGGCCATCCGTTTGAGGATGGTAAGCGACTCATCTTTAACTCAGTCCACCCGCCATTTTGAATAGTTCAGTCCAAAATTGGCTAATAAAGAGACGGTCCCTGTCGGATACAATGGATCGCGGGTAACCGTGTAACCGTACTATGTCCTTGATAAAAAGAGCAGCCACCTCTTGAGCGTAAAACGGATGGCCCAAGGGAAGGAAATGGCAAGATTTGGAAAGACGGTCTACTACCACCGTAATAGTATCCAGCCCCTTAGATTTGGGTAAGCCGCCAATAAAGTCCATAGAAGTGTCATCCCGGACTTGTTCGGGAATGGGTAAAGGCTGAAGAAGACCTCCAGGTTTAAGAGCTTGGTATTTATTCCTCTGGCATACCTCACAAGAAGCCACAAATTTCTGCACATCCTTTCGCATTCCCTTCCAAGAGACCACATTAGAAAGCCTTTTGAATGTCCTAAAGGTCCCTGAATGTCCACCTGCTGGAGTGGAGTGAAATTCCCTGAGTAGGATGGGAATTCGGACAGAAGTTTTAGGGATAGCGAGTCTATCATAGAAGAGCAAGTGGCCATGACGCAGAGAAAATCCTTTGTGATGGTTGAGGCCAGCCAATAAGTCCTGGAGGATGGGGCCTAAAGTCTCATCGAGTCTGATCTCCTCTTGTAAAACTTGTAAGGCTGAATGCTGGACTACTGAAAGAGCCATGAAAGGAGAAGGGTGTATCAGGTCTGATGCATGCTCGTGCGAAGTGTTGTGTGCATCGTTGAAGCCTTTGTTATCTATTCGGAGAGGGCATCGCCTGCCCGATTATGCTTGCCTGGTTTGTAGTGAATGTCAAAGTTGAAACCCAGTAATTTGATTAGCCACTTCTGCTGCTCACTGCTAAGGACGTTCTGGTGCAGGAGGAATTGGAGGCTCTTTTGATCTGTTAAGATAGTGAACTTCTGGCCTAACAAGTAATGGCGCCACTTCTGAACAGAGAACAACCGCCATAAGTTCCCTTTCATACACCGATTTGACCGAGCACGGGAGAGAGTGATTGGCTGAAGAAGGCAATTGGCCTTTCCTCTTGCATGAGAACTGCTCCAATGCCTTTACCCGACGCATCCGTCTCCAAAATGAATGGCTTGTTAAAGTTGGGAATAGCTAATACGGGCACCGTCGTCATGGCGTGCTTTAAGTTGTTGAAGGCTTGTTGTGCCTCCATCGACCAATTGAAGCTATCTTTCTTGAGAAGATTGGTCAGGGGTGCAGCAATAATGCCATAGTTTTGTACAAATTTGCGATAGTACCGGTGAGGCCCAAAAAGCCCCTTAATGTCGTAATATCTTGTGGAGTAGGCCGCGGAGCATACAGCCTATCTTTGAGTTATCGCCGCGACTCCATCTCGAGATTATATGGCCTAAATATTCCAATTGAGGTTGTGCAAAGCAAAGACTTCTTTTTGTTAACAACTAAGTTATGAGAGGCCAACAATTTCGGTACCATTTCCGGATGTCAGTAAATGTAGTTGAATATCGGGGCGAGTATATCATCAAAGAAAACCAGGACGAACTTACGGAGATAGTGGCGGAAGATGTCGTTCATAAGAGCCTGAAAAGTGGAGGGTGCATTGGTCAGTCCGAAGGGCATGACCAAAAACTCGTAGTGGCCCTCATGCGTCCTAAACGCCGTCTTGGGAACATCCTCTTTTTTGATGCGAATTTGATAGTAGCCGGATTGAAGATCCAGTTTAGAGAAAACAGTAGCTCCACCTAGTTCGTCCAATAATTCATCAATTGTTGGGATGGGAAATTTATCTGGAATGGTGATCTTGTTAAGGGCGCGGTAATCTACGCAAACACGCCACCCTCCATCTTTTTTCTTAACTAAGAGTACTGGGCTGGAATAGGGACTAGTGCTGGCCTGAATGATGCCCGCCTCCCATAATTGTTTGATGATCCGCTCAATCTCGTTCTTTTGCCAGTGTGGATAACGGTATGGCCTGATATTAGGTGGTGTTGTATGGTCTGGGACCCTGATGGCATGATCTTGTAGTCGGTTAATAGGCAATTTCAATGGCTGATCAAAGAGATGGGCATACTTGTCTAGTAGAAGTTTTAGACAGGGTTGGTCCGAAGGTGGTGGTTGCGTGTCCATTTCTAGCTGAAGGCCTTGATACTCAACCATGTAGCTTGCACCGGAGTAGGGGATGGCACGTTGTAGTGCTTTGAAAGATAAGAGTGATCCTGGACAGGATGGGTCGCCCTTAAGAGTAACCCTCTGGCCCTGCACGATGAACTCCATGGTGAGCTCGAGGTAGTTGGCCGAAACGTTGCCAAGAGTACTCAGCCATGCCATGCCAAGAACCATGTCTGTTCCACTCAGTTCGAAGGGATGGAAATGGTGTTTGATGACCAACCCAGAAGGTGCAGACTGTGTTGCGGCATACCCCGTAACCACGGATGCAAAATCCATCTCCCACCCGTACTCTCGAACGACCGAGTGTTGGTGATCGGAAGGTGCAGTCGTCAACCAATCTCCGGATATGAAATTATGGGAAGCCCCCGTGTCGACAAGGACCACCACTTCCCTGTGTTCCAGAAGCCCACGCAATTTCATAACGTTGGCGACCGACATCCCGACTAGAGCTTGCATGGATAGCTCAAGGTCGTTTCCTCCCGCACCGGCCTTCATCGTCGTGTCTCCGGTGTCCCGATCTTCCCCCTGGTCGCCATCCTCGCCTAAAAGAAGGACCTGCAACTGGCGATTCTTGCATCGATGCCCCGGAGAAAACTTTTCGTCGCATCGAAAACAAAGCCCCATAGCTCGTTCTCGCCGAAGCTCTTCTCTCGTAAGTCGCCGAAAGTGTCCCGCCCGGCCGGGAAGGTTCTCCCATGCGGGATGGCCGTTCTCCCCGAAACCCTAGCTCCTTCGTCGTCTCCGGAGAGCGGGCGTAGGTTTGAGTGGGAAAATTACGAAAGTGCCCTTGTGGGCTAGTTTCAACGGCAGGGCTCTTTTGGGAAAGCCCATGACCCCACGATGTTCTTGGACTATTGTTCCCTTGGGCCCGTACCCGCCCAAGGGCTTCATTTTTTTCCTCGATCTTCCGGGGCCAGTCCATAAGCCCAGATAGTGAAGCGGGCCGGAACATCTTCACCTCGGCCTTTAACTCCTCCCTTAGCCCATTTAGAAAAGCCCCTTTAGGACCGCTCGGCAGATCCACCAAGGGCCCTGATAGTAGCTCGAAGTCCTGCCTGAAGTCGGCAACGGAGGCGACCGCCCGATCGAGCGCAAGGCCTCACACCATCGTCGGATTGTGAGGGCCACCGTTGAAGGAGGGCCGTCCAAAGTGGTCCATGACCGGAACGGCGATCTCGCATCCGACCACAGAACCAATGGAGGGCTTCTCCTCCAAGCACACGTATGCGGCGGTCACCTTCTCCGTCTCCGACAAGTGGTTCAGCCGGAAGTAGCGCTCCGCCCTGCATAGCCACCCCAGTGGGTCCCGTCCGTCAAATGTGGGAAGATCCAGCCGGCGATGTTCCAGTCCAGGGTTTTCTCGACTCACGCAGCCGAACCGCGGAGATCTCCGCCCGATGCTTCTCCTTCTTCGGATACCCCGGTTCTACCTCGGCCTCCACTTGATTTGGTAAGGGTTCATTACTTTCGGGCCTTTGTCTCATCCAAACCCTGATCTCAGCCATAAATTCTCCGATCGCAGCTACATTTGTTTGCAGCCTCCCAATATCTTCCTTCATGCTCCCTACCTCTGCTCTCACATTCTCCATCTCTTTCTCCATGTCTTCTGCCGTCTCTGACCTAGTTCTTACCATACCCCAAAATCGGATCGAGCTCTGATACCATTGATGGAGCTACGGTAGAAATTTTTGTGGAACAGCTTAAGAAATGAGAAATGGAACTCGATTTATTGATGAAGTGGATGAATTACAGGGAACCTTACAATCACTCAAGCAAAATGAAGACTACTGGAACTAGTAGGAAGTAGGAACCTCAGTTCCTCCTCTGCACTTCCCACTCCCTTTTTACTTCCTTCCTCTTCCCTCCTTCTTCACCTCCTTTTATCTTTTCTTTTTCCTTCCATTCCCGTCCCCTTCTCAGAACAGCATCGATATCTGTATATCCTAACTTTGTAACAGACTGGATATCTGTATATCCTAACTGACTTCCTGACTTGGTTGTTAACTGACTATATCACAACTAATTATATCCTAACCAACTGCTGGCCTGGATCTTCTTCTGGAGAATTCTTTTGCCAACCAGTGTGCTTCTGTTTCCTTGCAATTATATCTTCTTTCTGGAATACGTGTGGTGTATGGGAGGTCTAACACCTGCTATAAAATCAGAAGCAACAAAAACCTCAATTCAGGCAGGATTTTGCCAAACCACCTGGAACATTCTCTAACCAGACACTTGCAGTACAATCAAGGCTAATTTTGTTGTCTGGGAATCTAACAAGGAATAAAAAATAATTAATCTTCTATCAACATGGCACACACATGATTTGCAGAACTAATCATTGACCAAAAGGATTCAGTGTTCTTATATGGCCAACACCGTTGAGGTGTTGTTTTGGTTCTCCCGATGTAACTTGAGGTAAGCTTAACAGGTTAACAAGTTCTTAGACTATAGTAGTCCCTGCAAAATGCTATTATGTGGGAATGCATGTGTTAAGCCCTTAATAGGGAGGTTCTTGCATCCGAACTAGTATAGAACTTTGACCAGTTCGAGTTGATGAAAACTTCATTGCATCAATTACTACTCTTCTCAGTCTAACTGATTTTGTATTTTCCATGTTCTCATCAACTCGTCCAAGTCCAAGTTTTAAATATTGAGTTAACCAGGAGAATTAAGCCTGATTGGATAATTGGAAAAAAAAAAAGAAAAAAAAAAGGAAAAAAATGTCTTTTAGTTTCACATTTTATTTTACAAGAAAACATATCTTCTGGTTATTGAAGAGCTTAGTTGTCTCATGCACTATTTCTTTCTATAATTTGATTGCATGTTATGTCTGCCTGTAATGCTTTAGATGTTCCCAGGATTTTACCTATGCTAGTTAGCAGATGTCGTAGTTGTATCAAATTATATACTAACATCAAATGTATATTGGCATTTGATAAACATTCAAGTGCAATTTATGGAGTCAAAATGATGGATTTGGCATCTATTACATCAACAGAACCTAAACAGAAGTTGGTTTACTAGCTGTAGAGGTAGTTAATCTGTTGGAGCATTCAAAAAGGAGTTAAGTCAGTTGGACATTTCAAGAAGTGGTTAGGTAGGGAAGGAAGAGACATAAGAAGAGAGAGGAGGAGAATTGAGGGGGGGGGGGATTTTGGAAGAACTGAAGTGGAGGCTCTAGCTCCTCGAAAGCTAGAATTTATGAAAGTTAGACAAACATTCCAGTATTGTATCAGTCCTTACTTTGTATTCATAACAGAACCTACAGAGTTCTGTATTTTTTTCCTTTCTGAGTGTACTGGTAAATCAGTGTTGTAATCTGTTGAATTGGAATACCATTGAAGATTTCTATCAGCATCATTTACTGCATAAAGGGAAAATCTTACTAAAGATCGATCTTCAACAAATTGAGTGCAGTCCATAAGTTGATTTATTGAGAATCACCTTGCCAGAATGAATAGCTAGAGAGAGGTCTCGGAAAATTTGGATGTCTGGCCTTGTAGGATACTTGAAGCTGATATGTCGGAACTCAATCTTGCCCCTCACATCTTCTAATTTCATCCCAGATTCATTGGTTGGATCTATCTTCGAGATCCTATCAAGAATAGAAAATATAGAAGCTGTTGATGCCTTAGCTTTTGTACCATCAGGTGCCAGGGTGCTTGTTTGAGTGAGTCCAATGGCTGCCATACTAAGAGCAAAGAAAACCTGCAAATCAAGCAGCACAGCAATGAACTCGTTTCTGGTTAAACCTGGAACTTATTTAATGATTTAAAATGGTCTTAAACATGTCTATTTTATGATACAGGAAAAGTGTTACTCGCATTAGTGGGTTTAGTCTCTGAATTTCCACTTTGGTATTTGCATCTAATTGAGTGATCTATAATAAGGACTTGAAATGTTCCTTTGGATTTGATTCCAGTAAAGGGGAGACTAATTCTATAAATAACATAATTCAAAAATCAGTTTTGAAATGTGTAACAATTGTTTTAATATTTTCTTTTTCTTTTGGTATTTCAAACATCAGTTTTGAAATGTGCAACAATTGTTTTCATATTTTCTTTTGCTATTCAAACAAATTTTGTATTTTTAGTCTAGTATAGCTATAGCTTGTCTGGTTGATGAGTGTGAAATGTGACCTTGGGAAAAGTCTTTTTATCATTTGTCCTGTAACCTTCAATGTTTAAGTGGATCAAGAAGCAAAGATGCGTATGCGGAAAACCATGTGGAATGTCATTTTCCCATCCTCGACAAGCCGGGCTCCAGCATAGAAACTGGTTGCATAGACACAAAAGAGGAAGAAAAATGAGAGCCCAAAACCGATACCACTAATCAATCCTTGCCTCATCCCTGCCTTCCTAGGACCTTTGCATTTCTTTTTGTATAGTTCCATCACCTTCTCTTCTGCGCAGAAAGAGGCTACTGTTCTTATGCTACCAACTGCATCATTAGCAACTTGACTTGCTTCTTCATACATCACCTACAAACATCTTTTTACATGTCATCTTGATTGTAAAACGGAATATTCAAGAGAGATACTGGAAAAGAGATGATGAGAAGAAAACCAGTTTCCAGCAAAGACCAAAGTCCCAATTTCAATCTTTCAATTCTAAACACATCAAAGAAGATTTATCAATTTTGGTGATATATTTAAGACAGTCAATAAAAGGGGAGCCTTGGCGCAACTGTAGAGTTGTCGCCGTGTGACCTTGAGGTCACAGGTTCAAGTTGTGGAAACAGCCTCTTGCAAAATGCAAGGTAAGGCTGCAAACTATTGACCCTTGTGGTCCGCTCCTTCCCCAGACCCTGCATACGTGGGAGCTTCATGCACTGTGGCTGCCCTTTTATTTAAGACAGTCAATGCTCTCTGTAGCATCCTAGTATCTCAACAGTTACATTGTCCTGGGGTGTCAGCAGTTTGTCATGATTCTTAAAGTGTAATTGTTTATACTTGTAGCCTTGTACCCAACAAATAATAATTTTCAGGGAATGTCATGACTTTAAAAAATAAATATCTCCCAAAACTTATCAAGTTCCTTGTGTTAAGATGTACTGCATTCAAGGGCTTATTCTATTTATATGGTAATTCTTTATCAGTTAGAAAGAAAACCTTAGGATCTGCGCCGAATCCCCTAAGGAGTTTCATTTGCGCCCATCCATTCACCCCTAATAGAGGTAACATGGATAAGATTATCAGAGCCAATTCCCAATTTGCTCCGAAAGCAATTGCCAGTCCAGCAACCAGTGTTGTAAGGTTCTGAACAATTAGTGAGAGAGTGTCCCCAACCTAACCACGAACCATTTGTGCATCTGTTGATAGTCTTGCACTGATAGCACCGCTCGAGTTTTCGGCATCATCAAACCATCCAATTTCCATATTCACTACCTTCTCAAAGGAAATTAACCGAATCCTCTCTATCAGACGGCAGCCAGCCACAGTGAAGAAGTATGTTCCAGCAGGAATAGCCACCAATGATACGATACCAAGGACAACAAACATTAATGACCAAAACCTGGCATCTTTCTGGAGTTTTGGGGGTGGCTCAAAGAATATTTTGACCATACTAGCAAGGAATAAGCCAAAAATGGGGAAAATGATACCACTGATGACTGCAGAGATGCTGCCAAGTAATATTATGGGGAGCTCAGGCTTGTTGAGATAGGCAAGGCGGCGGAGTGAGACATCTTTTGGTTTTGACGCGTCAAGCTCCACTGCTTCAGTTTCATTTATATCATATTCAGATGATAGAGCAAATGATGCAGAGAATGAGTGATAACTGCTATTTATGCTGCCACCAGGTGAATCCCAATCGAAAATGTTCTGGCAGGACATACGTTCTGTCAACCTCCTGCTAGATTCCATTCCAATTTCCCTCGTCTTGTACCATCATAGATGCTTTTGCGTGTTGGTTAGTTTCTTGCATGCGTACAAGTTGAGAGTATGCTCCACTTGGATGCTTGATTAGTTCTGCATGAGAACCTGCTCAATAGATCCAATTGAAAAGTAAGCTAAAGGCAGTTATGAGTTATGATAGTCAACAACTTTTCTTGTCTCTCTCTCTCTCTCTCTCTCTGAATGTAAATAGTTAACAGTTACATTATTTCACAGGATCATATATTAGAATGTTGATTTTCATCTCAAACCCTTTTCCATTTGTGACATAATGCAAGAGACCAACCCACAAACATAACTCACTGAGAGATAAATTGAGTCTCAGATAAGAACTCTGCTCTTGGCTGTTGCTTCACTGAAAGTAAATTTCAAAGCTAATACGGTACTTGCTATTACCTTTTTCTGCAATGGATCCATGATGAATCATGGCAATCATATCAACATTCTTGACTGTACTCAAACGATGAGCAACAGCAACTGTAGTTCGGTTGACCATAATTCTGTCTAGTGCCTCCTGTACAATTCGTTCAGACTCTGTATCTAGCGCACTGGTGGCTTCATCTAGAAGCAGAATGCGTGGATCTTTTAGAAGTGCTCTGGCAATGGCTACCCTTTGTTTCTGGCCCCCTGACAGCTGAGCTCCATACTCACCTACCATTGTATCAAATCCCTGAGTAAAAAGAGATATTTCAAATGCAAAAAATAGACTTAAATTCTTTAATGCTGACTAGAGTTTATAAATTGACAAACCATGCTTAAATTCTGTCTGATATGGCACAACTAAAGAAAATCAACCAGTAACCATTTGCTTCGGATGCAGGACTGTATTTTAGTAGACACAATGATCTGAAAAAGAATCTTTCTTTGTTTATTTTTTCATGAGTTCTCTATATTTCTAATGGCGGATAGCTGAAACTTGACATAGGTACCATAATAAGGAAAATAAGTGAAGATGTTGGTATTGAAGGCAACTAACCATAGGCATTTCATCTATGAATTTGGCAGCATTGGCAAGCTCCACTGCAGCCCTGATATCTTTAAGAGTTGCACCATCCTTGCCATAGGCTATGTTAACTTTGATGCTAGAAGCAAATAACACAGGTTCTTGGTTAACAAGACCAATGTTTCCTCTGATCCATCTTAGCTCAAACTCCTTGATATTTATACCATCAATAAGAACCTCACCAGCCTGTGGGTCATAAAACCGCTCTATCAGACTGATAACTGTTGACTTTCCACTTCCGCTTCTCCCAACCAAGGCCATAGTCGTGCCGCTGGGTATAGAAAGAGAGAATCCAGAGAAAATTTGCTCATTTGGTCTGGCTGGATAGCTGAAATAGACTTCTCTTAGTTCGATATCTCCTCGAAGCTCACCCAGTTTTCGTCCAGCAGTATCATATGCATCTATTATTGGCTTCCTCTTGATGGTCTCAAACATCATGGATGCTGCAGCTTTTCCTGCTCTAAATGCACTTATGCATGGAGATGCCTGGCCTAAAGACCTGAATCATCCAAGCTTGTATGAGTGGATCAACTACTTGTTTAGTTATCAATAATCATATTTCAACCATTGAGGTGGACACGACTACATGCATGCCTGCATTTTTACAATCATATTTGCACATGAGTGACATGAATTCAATCATTTGATTAGATATAAGTTCTTCTAGATGTTAGAATATCATTGAGATCAAAGTTTCATGAACCATGGAATATGATTAGAAGAATAAAGGCCTTGTCTCGTTTCTGTTCCATGCAAATTCATAGCCTTGATCATGCTTAAATAGGGTGATACAACTACAGCATACAAGGTATGAACCAGGAAGAGAAACAAACTAGTAACAAAATTGATAGGTCAGCAACAAAGCACATGAAAAAGATTATTTCCTACACATGACAATTCCGGGTTAGTTTTCTTTCCATCAGGCAATTAGATGGTTGCAAAGGTAAGGATAAGAAAAACAATCAAGAAAGGAGGAAGAGGAGATTTGTGGTGTGTGATTGGAGGTAGCAGCTCCCTCAAAAGGCTGCATGGCCTTTTTTTTCTTTTTGTTCTTCCTTCTTCTTTCTTCCTTCTTGCTTCTCTTCAGTTTTCCCTGTGTAAGATGTAACTGTGTAATACCTTCTAAGAATGAATCTATCAATTGTGTTCCAGCTCATCTTGTTTGGTTGAATTCATCCTTACTTCAAGGAATTGCAACAATTCGGTATCAGAGCCACTTCCTGGGCATGGTCAGTACAAGAATGGAAGGAAGACTAGAAGCATTGGACCAAAAATAAGAACATCTATAAGCCAATGTGCAATCGATGAAGGACTACTTACCAGAAATGAGGGAGATGATGAAGAGTAGAGAGACTGAAGGGGTAAAGCAAAAAACCGAGCTCAGACCCTTCTAAGCAAACACCAATTGGCTGGATCCTGAATGCAGGCCATTCCAGCAGTTTGAATGGAGACCATCAAACCTTGATTATGGATTTTCAAAAGGTGGAATCCAGAGGTCGAAAGCTGGAACTACCCCTTTTTAGTGGTGAGGATCCACACAGGTGGGTGTTCAATATGGATCGGTACCTACAGGCAAGTGGGATAGTCTGCCTGGAGGGAAGTGCCTTGGTGTGGCATTAGTGGGTTAAAACACGGGAGCCGATCAGGGATTTACCAGAGTTTAAAAGGGTGATCATCCAACTATTCAAGCCATCTCAGCAGGGAAACTCCTATGAATTGTTGATGGATCTTCACCAACAAGGATCAGTGACGGAATACAAAGAGATTCGAAAAAATCACTGCACCCATGGTTGGAGCTTCCACTGAGCTGCTGATAGGAGCTTTAGTTCACTGGCTGCAGGGAGAAATCCAGGCGGAACTCCGGTTAAATCGTCTAGCAACCCTAACTGCGTTGATGGAGCAGGCACATCGAATAGAAGAAAGAAATTGGGTCTTAACCTGAGCTCGAGAGCATAAGTTACAAAGCAAGGGAAGTGGGCTGGGCCGTCCTCTTGGTCCTATGGATATTACCCACTCACGGGTGTCCACCAATGACCTTCCTAAGGGGCCAATAACCAACTTACCACTGAAACATTAGGAATCCTATCGTGAACAGGGTCAAGCGTCGCAAACTACCTGAATGGACAGGGAAGTGAAATCTCACTTTTGGCAACCAGAAAGAGAGATCCTAGTGTTCTAAGATTGACGGATGATGAGGTATGATACAAATGAGAAAAAAGGGTTGTGTTTTACTTGTGATGAGAAATTCCATTCGGGTCACCATTGCCGTAATTTCACCTTGCAAGTTTTCATGGTTTCTACTGAGGAAGAAGATACAATAGCCGTTGATCTAGAAGACAACCAAACAAATGACCCGAGTGTTGCAGGTAACCTGATTGAACTCTCCCCCAGTTTCCTTTTAGGCATGAATCCTACCAAGGCCATGATCATTGGGTAACCGTGAGGTTTTAATCCTGATCAACTCTAGAGCAACCCATAATTTCATTCCCAATGACTTAGTCGAGGAACTACATTTGACAGTCACCCCCACTGGATCCTTCACTATTTAGGTGGGGGATGGCCATGAGATCCACAACCAAGGGGTTTGTAGAAATATTGTATTAGAGTTCCAAGGGATCACCATCACACAGAATTTTCCCCCCTTCTATCTAGCCAGTGCAGATGTAATCCTGGGAGTTGCCTGATTAGAATCCCATAGTGATGTGTGTTCAAATTGGAGAAAGCTCACCATGAAATTCTTGTATGAAGGACAAACAGTATGTCTACAAGGGCATCGATCCTTTGTCAAATCCTTGATCTCACTCAAACGCATGATGAAGATGCTCCATACAACAGATGATACTTATTATTTGAAATTGTCTGCTATCGGTGATGATCATCAATTGTTTGCCATGTCCACCGTCCCAGAAATTTTGTCTGTGTTACACAACTTTTTTGACCATTTTTATTCTCCCATTGGGTTTCCACATTTAAGGCCACAGGATCATGCGATTGTACTAAATGAATGGACCCAACCACCCAATATTCGGCCATACAGGTACCCATATTACCAAAAATCTGAGATTGAAAAAAATCATCAAGGAATTGTTGTCAGCAGGGGTCAACCAACCGAGTGTCAGTCCATTTTCAAGTCCCATTTTGCTTGTAAGAAAAAAAGATGGGAGTCGGCAAATGTGTGTCAATTACCAAGCACTAAATCAAGCGATAGTAGGGGATAAATTTTCAATTCCAGCCGTTGACGAATTATTGGATGAGCTCGGGGGGTGGGGGGGGGTGGGGTGCTACCGTATTTTCAAGCCTGGACCTAAAATCTGGGTACCACCAAATCCGAGTTAGTGAGCAAGAAATCATAAAACAGCTTTCCAAACGCATGAAGGATACTATGAATTCAAGGTAATGCCTTTCGGATTAACCAATGCTCCTACTTTCCAAGCACTTATGAATTCAATATTCTGCACTCATCTATGCAAATTTATTATAGTATTCTTCGATGATATATTAGTATACTCCTCAGATCTAACTAATCAAGTAAAGCACTGAGGAATTACTCTTCAGATTTTGATTGACAATAAGCTGGTGTTAAACTGAAAGAAATGTGCTTTTGGCTAAACCCAACTCACCTATTTAGGCTATATTATTTCTTCGCAAGGGGTAGCTGCAGATCCTTCAAAAATTAAGCATATGTTACAATGACCCCTTCCATGAACTATCAAAGACTTGCGTGGTTTCCTGGGATTAACGGGTTATTACCGCAGGTTTATGAAGGGATGTGGAATCAGTGCCAATCCTCTTAAAAAGGATTGTTTTCAATGGAATGATCAAGCCAGGGATGCATTTGAGGCCCTAAAATCAGCCATGACCACAGTTCTTGTTCTAGCACTACCAGACTTTACCAAGACATTTCTCATTGAAACTTATGCATCTGGCACAGGTCTTGGCATGGTTTTGATGCAAGAAGGCTGATGCATAGCATTCTTCAGTCAAGGGCTGTCTGCACGAGCACAATTGAAGTCATTATATGAAAGGGAACTCATGACAATTGTCCTTGCTGTACAGAAATGGAGGCACTACTTGATGGGAGGCCATTTTATCATTTGGACAGATCAAAAGAGCTTAAAATTCTTGATGGAACAGCAGTTATTGGAGGAAAACCAGCAGACGTGGGTGCTAAAATTGATAAGCTATGGCTTTTAAATACAATATAAACCCAGTCATGCTAACCAGGTGGCTAATGCACTGTCATGGACATCTCAGTCCATGCAACTCCTCGGCATATCTATTAACAAGTTCATCAGCTGTGATGAACTAGAACAAGAGGTGCAACAAGATCCAAAATTGCACACCCTTATGCATGACTTGATGATTGACTCCAGCAGCCACTCGAGATACTAGCTGAAATGTGGTTGCCTCATTTACAAGGGTCGACTGGTTCTACTTAGAAATTCTAAGTTGATTCCCCGACTACTACATGAGTTCCATTCCACTCCAAGTGTGGGACACTTGGGTTTTTACCGAACTTACAAGCGCATTTCTGCGTTACTATTGTGGGAAGGATTACTTAAGGATGTCAAGTCATTTGTCACGGCGTGTACCACTTGCCAGCAAAACAAATACTCAACATTGATGCTAGCAGGGTTATTACAACCATTACCAATTCCCCAACAAGTTTGGGAGGACATTTCCATGGATTTTGTGGTGGGACTCCCTGAGGCACATGGCTTTGACACTATTTTAGTAGTGGTTGATCAACTTACAAAGTTTTCTCACCTCATTCTACTATGTCACCCTTTCTTAGCCAAGATAGTTGCCACACTCTTTATCAAGGAGATTGTACGTCTCTACGGATTTCCTCGTTCGATTGTCTCTGATTGAGACAGGATTTTCATTAGCAGTTTTTGGACCGAACTGTTTAAGCAGGTTGGCATAGCCTTCAAGATGAGTTCAGCATATTACCCTCAAACAGATGGCTAGACAAAAGTGACAAACTGGTGACTAGAAACTTACTTGAGATGCTTCATTATGGGAAAGCCCAAATCTTGGCCTAAGTTAATACAACTTTCCAAGGAGGAGTAGGATGACCCCATTCAAAGCACTCTATGGTAGAGATCCCCCTATTCTACTTCGTTTAACCAAAGAACCCTCTCTTGTTGAAGATGCTAATCTCCTATTCAACGAAGGAATTTAGTACTACAAGAGCTCAAGGACAATTTATGCAAAGCACAGTCACGGATGAAAAAATACACCAATTCAAAGATGCGTGAACTGCTATTACAACCTAGTAAACTAATCTTCCTCAAGGTTCAATTGTATTGTTGGAAATCCTTAGCTAAAGAACTCAATGAGAAACTCAGTCCTAGGTTTTACGATCCCTATAAAATACTAGAACAGATTGGTCACTTACCGCTTGCAATTACCCTCCTCTATCAAAATTCATCCTGTTTTCCATGTATCCCACCTCAAATGTGCAGCTCAAACTTCTGCTCCTTGTCAGAAACTCCCACCTTTCCTTACTGATAAACTGGAATTTCAAGTACAGCCAGAAGCAGTAAGACAAGTCCGCAGATCACCAAATGGAACTTTAGAAGTTTTGATTAAATGGCAAGACATGCCTACTTTTGAAAATACTTGGGAGGACGCAGCAGTTATTAGTTCTCATTTCCTAGAATTTCACCTTGGGGACAAGGTGAATCTGTTGGGGGGGGGGGGGGCTGTATTGATACAACTACGGCATACAAGGTATACACCAGAAAGAGAAATAAGCCAGTAACAGAATTGACAGGCCAGCAACAGAGCACGTGAAGAAGTTTATTTCCTATACATGACAGTTCTGGGTTACTTTTCTTTCCAGCAGGCAGGCAGTTAGATGGTCATAGAGGTAAGGATAAGAAAAACAATCAAGAAAGGAGGAAGAGAAGATATTTCTAGAGTGTGATTGGAGGTAGCAGCTCTCTCGAAGGGCTGTATTACATTTTTTTCTTTTTGTTCTTCCTTCTTGCTTCTCTTCAGTTTCCCCTGTTAGCTGTAACTGTGTAATACCTCCTAAGAATGAATATATCAATTGTGTTCCAGCTCATCTTTCTTGGTTGAATTCATCCTTACTTCAAGGAATTGCAACATAGGGCATCTGACACATAAACTTGTTATGCAAGTTAGAAGAAAATTACTTTAGAGGCAATGATTGTAATTATATAAGACTGCACAGTGAGTTAAGATAAGGTACATTCATTTGTTAAATAATTGTGCATATGATGTCACTGATTGTGTGTGTGTGTGTGTGTGTACATGCATGCATGCATCCGACTCTCTGTGTGTACATACACAAACAGAGCTTCCCAGAAATCGTGTGTGTACTTAGGGTATTCGTTTGTTTCATTGTAAGTTGAATATATCTGCATTTCTTGCATATGCTTGAAAACGTTCGGCTATACAGTATTTTTGTTATTTTTCAGCATATTCGCTAGTAGCACTCTTTTTACAAGTTCCGTAACAATTAAATCTTTTGGAAAATTCTGAACTATTTATTTATTTATTTTCAGTCTACTTTTCTGGTCTTATTGTTACTAATAAAGCTTTACAAACCAAAATTAGAGAAGTATAATATTGAGCTCACTGCAGGGGTCTCACCATTTTGGGAAGGATGACTGAAGTATATGTGGCAAATGATAATAAGTGGCAGAAGCAAAGTGCACCAGGCAGCCAAGTATTTTGAGTGCAGTTATTAGTGGTTAAGGTCAGTATTTCCACAATGAGTTACACAAATCATTGCAGTACTTAAGCAAAACAAATTCTCTATAGCTAGGAAATGTATATCTATGTGCATCTCCTTCTCTCTGCTTCTGTTTCATTCTCTTATCTCTTTCTTCCCCTCTCTCTGTGTCGATTTTGATCTGTCTATGTATGTATGTGTCTGGGTATATATATTCACATGTATACATAAATATATGGATGTTCATACTTACCTGGAGAAAGTGTTAGTGGTTATAGAATACAAGTCGGGAATACTTCAGTTATATGAACCAATTCTGTGGGATATCTTGCTATGCACGTGTCATGTGCTGAAATTCAATTGTGAAGAACTCGATGACTTTATGGCCTTCAAATCGATGGTTGAAATATGACAATGGCAAAAACAGTGGTCTACGTTCATTAGCAAGGTCCACAGGAGTCAAAGGATTAGAATTGTCCCTTAACCGATCCATGGCTTGCCTAGCAAAAGTGACTTGGATCATTGAACTAGTGTGCAGACATATATTGCCAGATCATTTCAGGGCAAGCAGATGATTTCTTATGTAGAGGATGAGCTTAAAGGGTATGATTTGGAGTTATTTCAGAGTAGAACCTTGCAATACAAGAAGCCACATAGGTCTTCTTGAGAGCAAAGCTTTTCTTGAATAAGTGATTCATTTGGTTTGTCCAATTCCGATATTCACGACCGAAAGGTACTACATTCTCTTTCTTTTAGGCCTTAAGAGGAGGATGATTGGAATGCCAGCGGAGGTTTATTATCTACTTTCCCCAATCCAATAGTACCCATGTTGGGATTGTTCAGTGCCAGAGTCACTGGGGAAAGTAGTCAATCCTTAAAACTGAAAACGTACTTCATCAGCTGGGTGCAGTGCAGATGATTTCAAAACGGACTCCTTGTTCATTACATAATGATGCCCAACTTGGAGTCCTTGTAAAGCTTAGCTGGTAACCGAAAGCTAGTTATTAGTCAGAACTCAGCTTAGACAAGCTATGTCACAAAATTTCATACATAAAGTAGTCCTAACTCCTGACCATTTTGTTACTTTTATTATCAAATTTTCTGAGCCATCCATATTAAGCCCCAGAATCATAACAATTAGGATATTAATGAAGAAAAGTTTTACTGGCATGGCCTACCTAAAGATAAGACTCGTATGATGATCCTGCTACCAAACAATTAGCATTGAGAACTTAATTATGTCATGAGTAGGGCGTGGTGATTTTATGATCCAAACTATTTGTCTGCTAGACTAGGTTATGAATGAGCACTGCACCACAGTTCTACCCCATCCAATCCATTCATGACTCTTCAAAAATAATGGTTACAAATTAAGGGCAAATGCCTATATCGAAAAGATTTCCCTGTCAATTAAAAGGCTCAGATTTTTCCAATTTGGTGTACTACCCATTGGTAACAAGCTGCCAGAAATGGATGGTTTTGGTCATTGAACAAGTTGACCTTGTATTTCTACTAGGCCTTCACATGAATTTTCCTTGGGAAGTAAAAAAAAATGTGTAGGAGATCTGTGCAGGATCTTCAGTACAATGTTTTAGGGCTCTCTATACAGATTAAAGAGTATGAAGTTGGGTAATTTGATGCAACAAGAGCTTGTGAAATTAAGGAACCAGAATTTTGCAACTTACAGTGAGCCAGTCATAACAGCAAGAACGATCATGATTACGTCTCCACCCAAATAGCCTTTGGTTAGTATCATCTTTGCACCAAACCACACAACCAATGCATAGCTGCAGAATATGACAAGCATAACTACACCAATACCTAGTCCTGCAACTAATCCCTCTTTAAGGCCTGATTTGTATGCAGCTTTCAGTGATTTTTTGTATTTGTCTATAGCCTTCTTCTCCCCAGTGAATGATGCAACCTGTATAAGAATCCATCATTAAAACCAAGGACATAGTTGCATAGTTTGGGCAAGTAACAATCTAGCGATGTAGATGCTCACAAATTTTGGGAAATCTTTGGAAAGAGTACTTAATTTTTCAAGTTTGTGATTAAAAAGTATACTTGTTACTACCAATACATATCTTTCTAAATAGTATGTAGAGAAGGATCAAGTTTACCATGGAAGCTAAAAGTGTAAGTAGGCATGATTTCTTGTGATCCAACTGCAAGGAGGATCTTCAATAACTCATATCTCAAGAATCTTCTACATTATATAATCCTAGCCTTTGCTTGTCTGAGGTGTGAAATGTATATCTAAAAATTCTTCCAATGGAAGTCTTAAAATCTTGAGCAATCAGAGGGGCTTGACATTACAATTAAGCCTAGAAGATGAATGGTTGGATAAGTGTATGTGGATGACTGGATTAGAATGTGAATTTTTCGTATTTTTACATCAAAATTATTTTGAGTTAGTCACTTTGCAGTTGTGAAGTTCTGATTTTAATTCGTGTAGTCATAATTTTTTCGGAACTACTTGGACTACTTATGAAGGAGAGTCTTGGCGCGACAGTAGAGTTGTTGTCATGTGACCTTGAGGTCACGTGTTCGAGACCTCAGCTTCTTGCAGAACACAAGGTAAGTCTGCGTACTATAGACCCTTAGTGATCTGCCCCTTCCCTGAACCCCACATATGCGGGAGCTTTGTACACCGAGCTGCCCTTTTTTAGTTGGGATTACTTATATTTCAGAGCACAACACAAAAACTTGGGTTGTTTCAAAAAGATTTTAGTTCTTTGGGGAATTTAGTTAACTGTCCTTTTACTAAAAATAATCTACAGTTATATGTAAGGGGGGATGAATGATGCTGAAGATTTGACTTACTGTTTTAATAGAGCTAATAGTTTGTTCGACAACAACTGCTGCATTTCCATAATGTGTTTGTCCCCGGCTAGCCAGCGTTGTTATACTGATAGATATGACTGACCCAGAAGCCACCACAAGAGGAATTGATGATAGCAGAATAAGGGTAAGAAGCCATCCTTGGGAAAATGCTACCACAAAACCTGATACGAATGATGACATAAGCTGAATGAACTTGCCAACCTGCGAAATGGAATGAGACAAATCAATAATTGATTGGTACTTGTTAAAGGGTTGTGTTGGAAGGAGATAACGAGTCATAGACAAAATTTTCTGTGAACAGTGATCTTGTCCCCTCCTATTGGCAGCAGTAACATGGGACAGGGGATAACATCACAAATCCAAATCTGCTGTCCCATGCACTAAAGTGTGTGATGTTGTTTGGCACAGGGACAACACCAGGGACTTCATCAATTGATTTTGTCCCTTGGTATTTGTAGCCTTAAAACATAGAAAACTACTTAAGAAGGCAGAGCCCAAGATGTCAGGGCCTTTATCTAGTTTTAGGCCCCCAGTAGAGTGATCTATCATGGATAAGGTTAAGATCGTATGGAAACTCTGAGCAGGAACAAGAAAACACCAAATTTGATCAACGCCATTGGTATGCGACCAACCAACAAAATCCTCATTAACCAGGACGAGCAGGTGCCAAATTTCCACTACATACATAATCTGACGCATTTATAAAAACAGGTGTATTTTGTGTGTCACCCTCTGGACATTATTATCTCAATCCCATGTTAATTGATTGAACCACGGATCTTCAGAATGTCATTTACAACAACTAAGGGAGTTATGCTTCCTACCACAGACCTTTTTTTTATATATATATTTATCAAGAGCAAGGAGCATTATAGTTACCTTCTCTCCCATGGCATCTTGAATTAGGACAGTGTCTCCTGATATTCTCCCAACAACTTCTCCTGTATTTGTTTCCTCATCAAAGCATGCAATATCTTGTCTCAATATGGTTCTTAAATACAAGTTCCTTATTCTTGCAGCCTGTCTTTCACCCGTAACCACCCAACAGGCTAGTTCTGCCAAATTACAAACATGATATCTTATTATTCAACCATTTTGTTGGGGCTCTGTATTGAGAAATGGCTCATGAGCATGGGGATAACAAGCCGTGATAAATTTATATCTATATACCCATGGATACTGGTCTTCTCTATTGAGAAATTATCCAAGAACCAAGAGCCTTTTATCTTATTTAGGCTCCCAATAGAAGGAGCACATCCATGACTAATTTTATCAGAAATTTTTTCTCTCTTTTGGGATACTTAGACGTCCACCTCACACAGTCGCAAACTCTGGTCACCCAAGTGGAGAGGACTTCTTGGACCAAGAAGGCATTGGGACAGAAGCTTGTTATTCCCATGAAGAAGCAGCTCCATTCTACAGGTAGAAGAGCGATACTTACGCAAGAAAGACGCAACAGCTGCTCCCACAGCCAAATACACAAACCTCAAAGACACCTAAAGACAAGCAAATAACAACATTAGTAAATTCTTTTTTTTTTTTTTAGGCAAGTGGCGTTTAGAAACTAATATTTAATCAATTTTATTAATTGAAGATGATAATAATCATAATCAGTAAGGGTTTTCCAATGCAATTGTCATAGACAATACAGTAAGATTCAGTGTGTAAGGAAAGATCAAAGGGCAGCCCTGGTGCACAAAGCTCCTGTGTATGCAGAGTCCACAGAAGGGACGGTCCACAAGGGTCAATAGTATGCAGCCTTACCTTGCATTTTGCAAAAAGCTGTTTCCACCCCTTGAACCCATGACCTCGAGGTTACACAATGACAACTCTACTGTTGCACTAAGGAAAGGTAAACTCAGTTTTATCACTTGAGCATCGTTAAATGGGAAACTCAATTTTCAAAGTCCACAGAACCGCAAACCTATCGTTCAACATATCAATGACTGCCGATGAAATTAGATAATTAAGTTGGGAAAACAATTTAAACTGCAAACAGGTCACTAGGTTGGTGATAGCAAATCTTTGGCGAAACTATCCAGGCATGGTTACCTTGTCACTGATATTGGCATTGTAACATATATGTAAAGAAAACAATCCACAATCTATGCTGGTTCTGAGGGTTCAATGTGCATCTTTGGTCTAAATTTTTCCTTGTTACTTATCCCCACACGACACAGCCACAAACACTAAAGGAACAAGCACCAAGGTCCAGCAAGTGTGTATTAATCAGTTTCTTACCTTGGAAACTTCATCAACCATATGGTTAACGTCTGCCACTCCGAAAGTATTTATCACTTGCCTAAGGAGAAAAGACATAAGGGGTGTAGAAAGGCCATTTCCGATTGCTGCAGTTGTTCCTACGATCATCAGCACGATGTCTTTTGAATCTGCTAGCGAAAACTTGTAAAATGGTATGCTGCCGTCGCTTCCATCTTTCCCTCTTGACTTCTTAGAGTCTGGCTGATCATGGACTTCATCTGAACTTTTAGACTCTGCCATATCATCAGTGTCCAGGACTTGCGATGGTCTCTGCGTCACTCAAATCCTGTATCAAGTTTGAGTTCAACAGCTTAGGAGACGACTCTATACGTACAATGACAGTGGAAGAGAGAACAAATGAGTCAATTGTTGCAGACTGAAAATTCCAGATTAAGAGATCAACTAATAAACGATCACTCGTCCAACCTGTGAACTAATGGGTCTGAAATTCTGTGTTATTTCATCTATGATCACTCCCTTAAACGTGGATATGTATGATCCAGAGCTGGAGAATTGCTAGAGCAGCTTATTGTGCCCAGTCTACTTTGCGTTCCAGAGCTGGAGAATTGATGGAACAGCTCATTGTACCTAGGCTAATTTGCCAACTAGACTGGGTGCAATACACCGTTATCTTATAGCAAGCAGAGTTCTGGCTTTCTTGAATTCTAGCAAACTCAGTTTTTCATCTACGTAAACTAGAAAGTATTAAGGGTGTTAGTGGTGCTTGAGATGAGATGGTCTGAAGTGATATGAAATTATATAGATCATATCACTGCTTGTGATGATTGAGCTGATCTGAGATGAAATAATATCTACTCATCTCAATGTTAGTGGTGCTTGAGATGAGTTGACATGAAAACCATCTCATTTTAACTCATAGTTAAAATTGAATTTTCAGTTATCTCAAGTCAGATTAAGTTATCTCAAGCTAGATCTCATATAATCACATCTCACGTTAGCTCATTTCATTTAAAGAATCACTAACAGCATATAAGATAGGACTAAACTGCCATGGCGGAAGGCGCCAAATTTTGGGATTTTTTTAAAAATTATCTCGTGCCGTGTATTAATATTTATATGAAGAATTAGTGGATGTATTAGTATTTAAATAAATTCTGAATGAGTTAATTGGATAGGACAAAGTAACTAATTACAAATTAAATACATTTGGGTGTATCTTTCTTTGTAGTGAACGGACATGATGTGTGAGAATAGAAGAAGTAGTCTTTTTCCACTAAAGAATCTGTCGCACCGATGACGCCAGGCTTTTGTCTTCAGTCTAAAATGGTGCAGGCATTTGGGCTGGACATGAACATGACATGGGCGAATCCAAATGTAACTAGTTCAATCACAGATTAACAACTCTTTCTCACATTTAATTATGGTTATGACTGGCAAATTATGTTTATCCTACACAGCAGGCTAGTCTAATGGATCTTCTCCCCTTAACAGAAGTATACTTGAAAATAGAGACGATAGCTCATATAAATGTACTAAAATACCTTCTTAAGAGACCAAAACCCAAATTGTTGGATGCTAGATGTGACCTTCTGACAAGATTTTCAGGCCATTATATGCCCAAAGGTTGGAGCCTAGGGGTGGCGTTGGGTCGGGTCAATTAAGGACCTAACCCTAATGACTCGTAATGAGTCAAGGTAAGGGATAGAAATTTTGTGGCCCAAGCAGGGTTAAGGCAAGAGTATCTGTGACCCGAGGAGGGCTAGATTGGGGTCAGTGGTGAAAAAACTAGAAGATCCAAGTAATTTATATAGTTTATTTTAAATGACAAAAAATGTAATCATATGCAACTTTTGCAAAATACAAATCTGAGGGTATTATGATAATTGTCGCAATACAATAATAAGAAATCGTTTGTACAAGTACATTATGGTATAGGTTTAGAAAATGTTTTTGAATGTTGTAGCAAGCTAAGTCAATTAAGAGACCTGACCACAATGACCTACGAGCGGCAAGGCTAGGAAACAGTTGCTAGTAATTGGTAGCCATCGGGATTTATGGAGATTAACTTGGAGCTGATGCAGCTTATTCCAGGTTAACCACAATGAGATGAATCCGATGAATTCCAAAGCCATTTTTTCTTTTTTCGTCCGAAGATCTTACGAAAGACGAAGCAAAAACAGAAGATAATGACAATTTGAAAGTGATAGGCGGGTTATGATTCGTAAAAGAAATGCATGTAAAGGATTATGAGCATCTCACCTACAGGGACTCTAATGGAAGACTCTTTAATATGTTAGCAAGGAAAAAATTCACAATTCAAGAATAACTTGGTTTATTCCCATGCCAATTAAACAACCCCAAAGAGTAGAGACTGAAATTATCAGTTTAAGAGGGCCTTAGTTGTTTGAGTTAGTATTCCAGTAATCGCTTTTTCTTCCAATCCAGCTCTGATAATCGTGGTTCCTAGTCATGGAGCAACTAACCTTTGAAATTAAACATGCTCGTCGAGAAAAATCCGCTAGCCTTCTCCCACCATCATCTCAAATCCTTCAGCAAGTAACCCAAAAAGAGAAAAATGGAGGAAAGGAAGAAGCAGAACAATGAAAAAGAGAACAAATAAGTCAACTGCTACTGCAAATTAATAGTTCATACGTGAACAGCCATCAACTAATAAAAGATGAAAAGGACTTGAATTCGAACCTGTGAATTAATGGGTTTGAAGCAGCTTGTGTTATTTCATTCATGATCTCTCCTTTAATATGCATGTCTCAAAGCAGACAAGTGGTAGAACAGATTATTGTATAAGATCACAGTTGATGAAATGCTCTGTACGCAGAAGTTTATGTTATAAGAGCAACCTCTGGCACTACAAAATTCCAGCAGAGACAGTTTGGCATTTACGCAAACTAGAAATGTATAAGATAGTACTAACTGCCACCTAAATATGTTAAAAAGGTGCCCATTGTACGAAGCTCTTACGTATGCAGGATTTGGAGAAGGAGTGGACCACAAGGATCAAAATGTGCCACATATTTTGTAGAGAGGCCATGAGTTGGTCATGGCCCATTTTCTTCAATCACATGTTCTTGGCTTCTTCTGCTTGCCCTTTGTTAGAGAGGGAGGGCGTAGTCATTTCATTTCTCTGCGTGCTCTAAGAGGAATACGCCAAACCCCCTCAAGAATCAGTTTTTCCCACTGAATCCAAGAGAATTTTCGGCCGGCATTCGGTTCCTGTATAACCGATGACTGGATATGAGATGCATCGACATGGGCAAATCCGCGTTGGCGCAGAAACTATTATCTTTTCCACCAGCTGCATGTCGTCCATGCAATTATTTTTCTAGGGACTAAAGGCAGTTCCATTGCGCAAAGCTCCTGTGTATGCAGCGTCCAGAAAAGGAGCAGATCACAAAGGTCAATAGTACGCAGCCTTACCTTGCATTTTGCAAGAGCTGTTTCCATGCATTGAGCCGGTGACCTTAGGATCACACTACCAACTCTACCATTATGCCAAGGCTTTCCTTCTATCTTTCTACTATAAGGTAACAGCTGGATGACTACCCCATTATCTTGGTAACGTCAGTGATTGTTGGTCCATTTCAAGGTATATACCCAATAGGCATACAAACTCTTGAGCTGGAGGAAGTTCACTCTCGACCTTTTTATGTTTGGTAGAGCCTTGTTCTACAAATCTAAACAGTTCGTGTTCATTTATGTTTTTAGCCTATGTTTTTATATGCAGAAAAAATTGTGAGCTTTTATTTTTATTAATTTTTTCAAAATCATGGTAGAATTATGGGAGTAACTGACAACAACCATGGTACTTAGGATGCAAGGTTTATAATAGGAAGCTTGAAAATCATGCTAGAATCATGAAATACCAGCAGCGTCACTCTACAGTTAGTGGTTTTGTTTGGAAGTAAAGTCTATTGATCACGCTGTAAAAAATAGTACAAAAGCTCATGATTTAAGGAGAATAAAAGCACAGAAAATACTAAACCAAGAAACCGCCAAGCCTATGTTAATTAAGGTGAGCAAGGCAGATTCAACGGCCATACATTAAGTGAATCATCAATACTAAAAACAAGAAACAAAGAAGAACATCACCAATTTGACTATTTTTATGGCCAGAAAATAACTGCCACAAAGTAGGCCTGGCAATTTGGGTTGGCGGGTCGTGTTCGTGACGACATGAACACACACAATTAATAGTCGTGTCAAAAACCTTTGACTTGAACACGACGCAGTTCTTAAAAAATTGATGAGACACGACTCGTGTAACGTGATTACGTTACTGAGTTGTGTTTGGATAACACGAAACGACATGATTCGTTAACACAACCTGTTTATTAAACGAGTCAAAATGGCCTGACTCGGTAACGCGATAATTAGTGACCCGTTACGACACGAAATGACCCATCTGACATGACACGTTTTAGTATTAGACAGTTAGAGTCTATTGGTGAACCTTGATCCATACCAATGAAGTTCACGTAATATTTTATTCAAAAGCAACATAGAACTTTACACCACTCACATAAGGTCCTAAAAGAGATTCAAATAAATCAAATAACTGCAATAATAGTAAATAGCTGAGGATTAAGTAGTACATGAGAGAAATCTACTTCTATCAATATATCAAACACAACAAATTAATATAAGTTATGAAAGTTATACAAATTAATCAAAATGAATTGTTCCAAAGTCTTCAGTTGGTTGAGGTGGTCCTGCACTGCTACTTATGCTTACAATGTCCTCAGTAAGCTTATCCATGGCAACTGTAATGACAGAGTCTACAATCATATAGAATCATATAGAGTCATTACTAAGCTCACATAAAATATAATTTAAATATAGAATCATAAATTATTACCTTTCAATCCATATAGCCAATCTCTTACACAAATTAATGCTTATACTGTATCTAGCTTTAAAGCAGTTCTACATTGGTCAAGAACTCAACCATCAATACTAAAAGCAGACTCTGATACAATTGTAGATATGGGAATGCTCAAGACATCACGAGCCATAATAGCAAGTTCAAGATACCTAAAATCAATATTTGAATCAACTATAAATGCAAATAAGATTATAAAAAATATTGTTTTTATGAGACAAGAGATTATTAATCCACCAACCTATATTGATTGCCTTTCCAAAATGCAAGAATGTCCAGCTTTGACTCTTGCAACCTTGGTTTATCCAAATAAAGCCTCAATTGTCATTTTTACATAGCCAAAGAACATTCTTCACTTTCAAATGAATCAAATTCCTAATGCAAATGCAATTATATTATTCAACTTAATGTAAGACAATTCATAGTAAATTTTAATATCCCAAGCGACATATAATGAAAGATATAATTATAAATATAATTACCTTCATGACATCTAAAACCTCTTGACTATATGACAAGTTTTGTCTATCATCAGTATCAAGAGCACTACCTCTAGCCATTGGGGAAGATGAGAAAGGATTAAGAGAACTTTTAACCATATATTCATTGAAGAGAGAGAATAAATTTTCCCGAACTTAAGCAAACTCTAAGCAACATTAACAAACAATTTCTTGTATGAGAATTCCGCAAAGGAGAGATTATATCGAAGATCCAACACACATGCAATTGCCAAAATAGTGCTAAATTCAAATCAGTACTTTGAAAACTTGGCAAACATTTGGGTGGACATATGCTTCATATATGCATCATCATTTTTCATGTATTGTGTTAAACTCAAATAAATTACAAATGCTGCATGAAAGTAGAGATTTGGGATCCAGAAAACATGCAGATACCATAATAAAAAAACAGCCAAAAACTTCAAAATTTTTGTAGCCTTTTCCCATTCATCAATAGAAGGATAATGCTTATAATTTGAGTCACTTAGTTCTAAGTGACAAAATGCACGTTGGTAACAAAGAGCACTTTCGAGCATCACATAGGTTGAATTCCATCTTATAGCACAATCTTGTCTTAAGCCCTTTTTTGTCTCAATTGACATGTGATTTGCACACTCTAAAATTTTTTGTTTTCTACCTTGAGATGCTTTGACATACTTGATACTCTCTCAAAATTTTTGAATAACATCATCTATTTCTTTCAAACCATCTTGTACAATCAAATTCAAAACATGACAACAACAACAACAACAACAACAACGAAGATAAAGGAACTTTTCACTACAAACAAGAGTGTTTCTGATGTTTAATTGATGCTTTAACAGCTCAACAGAAGAATCATTAATAGAAGCATTATCTAAAGTGATTGAAAAAATCTTTTTCTCAATTCCCCATTCTACCAATAATGAGTATACCTTTTCTACTAATGATATTCCATTATATAGAGGTGGTAGGAAACAAAAATTTAGTATGCTCTTGTGTAAGACCCACTTACTATCTAAAAAATGTGTTGTGAGACTTATATAACCATCAGTAATACAAGAAGTCTACAAATCAGATGTTAAACTTATCCTACCAGGTGCCAACTCTAAGATCTCTTTTATCTTTCCTTTTTATCTTTTATGCATTCTCAGAACATCTGCTTTTACTGTATTTCTACTAATCAACTGCAAATCTGCACGCAAGTATTTTAGTACAGCTCTAATTCCATCAAACTCAACAATTTGGAAAGGCAAATCATGCATAACAACTACAACTGCTACTAACTCACGAAAAACTTCTGGATTAAACTTATCTGAACTTAGTGACATACTCCCTTAACTTTGAGATAAAAGCAACTAGCCTATATCACGAGAAGAGCTCAGTTGACAAGTCTTTATATGACGTTTTAAGTTACTTATACCAAATTTGCTATCGCAAATATATATCGCAGAGCACTTCTTACATTTACACCTTTGCCTTCCATCTTCTGATCCCGAAAGGTGTTCAAAAAAATTCCAAACTGGAGACATTAGCTTCTTATGCTTTTTACCTCTGTTGGATTTTAAAACTAACTCGACGTTCTCCAAATCACAAGCTCATTATCGTCGTTGTTGTGCAGCATATTCAAATTATCAGAAACATCATTGCTCCCAACTTGTGCCTATATTGCAATTGACAAGAAAATTTTAGTTCACAGTAAACACCAATTACTAATAAGGAAGTGAGTAATGAAAAGAGAAATAGAATGATAAAGAAATAACAAAAAAGATACACATACCTATGGTGTTGTAGGTGTGGTGCTCATTGTGCAAGAATGGTTAAAGTCTTGAAGATATCTGGGAAGAAAAAACTGAAAAAGATGTAAAACTAGTGAGGGTTTCACCGTTTCACGCAAAAGATCTAAGTGTAAACTGGAAATGTATTATTCCTTTCTCTCTCTCGCATCGAGTTAATAAATAAAAGGTAAATTAAAAACTTAATACAAGACAACTTGATAACAATAGTCCTATAATATCACAAAATAAAGGACCGTTACAACATAACCATACTATATTATTGGAAAGTATAGGACGATTAATGAATAATGGTCCTATTTTAATAAAAAATATAGGACGGTTAATGAATAGCAGTCCTATTTTAATTAAAAATATAAGATGTTTAAGAAATAACAGTCCTATAATTTGACAAACATAAAGGACGGGTAACAATAAACCGTCCTATATATATTTAAAAATATAGGACTGTTATTTCGTAATCGTCCTTTAAGTATGTATAACTATAATATAGGATGGTTATAATACAACTGTCATATATATATATATATATATATATATATATATATAGGACGGTTATTGGAAACTTGTCCTATATTATGTATTGTATATTTATCTAATATAGGACCATTATGTACAAACCGTCCTATATTTTTAAACATACAGGATGGTTAATTCATAATCGTCCTATATTTTATAATATTTCTTTAATAAAATATAGGACCGGTATTTCTAAAATGTCTTACATTTTAAAACATAAAAGACGGCTATTTTGTAACCATCCTTTATTTATGTTACATCACACTATGATGTGCCTGTGTCCATGTCTGTGCCACCTAGCTGCAGGATTGTCGGACAGCCTCCTCCAAACTCTAATTAATGAAACTTCAAACATGTTGTAAAACATTTTGACATTCAACGTGTGGGCCCCTTGCAGTGGCAGCAAAACAAAATCAAAATGTAAAAACCCTAAAAGTTAAAAGCAATGTATGTGTCAGTCGGGCAAGCGCGCATGTCGTGCGATGAAAAAACCTTGTCAGGGAGGTGGTTTGAAGACTAGACCTCAACTTTGAAATGTTTAATTGGGGACCACTTAGCTATACTTGGCTTTGGTTGTCTAATCTTGCACATATGACTATAATGATAATGTTACTTTCTTTAGTCTAACTCTACATTTACTTACACAGTTACACTTGCTAGATAGTTACAAGTTTTGTAAGTGTCATACATTGTATAAATGCTTATGATTTTCTTATACTAATTCCATATGTCATCACCAATTGATCTAATATATCTCATTTTCATCAAATTCATGAATATCATTTATTCAACTCATATAACTCAAGATTTGTTTTGATTTCTTACTAATGTTTCTCATTTCTAACTCCCAATTGATGATAATAGACTGGGAATAACTCATCCATGTAGAGTAAAAGGTACTCACTCTTAGTAATATCATTCAACATTTTTACTTTTTTATGATCATTTTACCATCAATGCCAAAATGTACTTCTTTTCACTATAGACTACAGTCCATAATTATTTCTAGTTTCACCAAAGTTATCATATCAATATCCCTGTAATTCTTGATAAGCTTTTGTGCTAATTCAACAATTGAGTTATTATACCAATATAGTTTATAACTTGGTAAATTCATATCTTTTAGCATTATTGCACCATATGTATGAACTAGAATTTGTTTCCTAACCAAATATTATCATGGTATACTTGTTTTTCCTAATATGTTTGGGAATTTATTTTCCCTTTTCCATATATCTCTATATCTCATTTTCTTTGTCATTTTATTCAAATTTTAAAGATCACTTCTTCATGCTCTAATTTTTTATCATATATTTTTTATCATTGTCAAACTCTTCTCCTTTACTAAACTTATTTATCTCTTGAAATTCTTCCCAAATAATATCATTCCTATTTTGAAAATTTTGCCATATTATTATCTCTTATGTAGAAATTTTAACTCTTACATTTATATTCATTATTATCATTTATTATTATTTTCAAAGTTTATAATAAGTCTAATATTTTCATTTATTTCTACATTATTTCCATCATATTTTGCAATTCATCACTTCTTTCTCATAAACTCCACTATTTCACTTACTAAAGATCATATGTGTGTGTGTGTGTGTGTGTGTGTGTGTGTGTATACAAGTATTGGTGTATTTTATTTCTATACATGTATATTTACTTAAGACTTTAGGTTAGACCTGCATATTATTCATTACATCTTTACCCATTGCAATGTTTTTCACTTTTTCTTACTTGTTTCTTACTATTCCCTGTATTGGGATTCTTAACTTACTAAGTAGTATCCCTAGTTATTTCACTAAGTAATACCTACTCATATTCTACTATTCCTTCATGAGTTAATTACATTAACTGTTTCTATTCTCGTTCTCACCTAATGAGTTAATTACATAACATTTTCTATACTCATTTTCAACTAAGGAGTTAATTACATAACTCCTATTCTCATTCTCACCTAATGAGTTAATTATATAACTCTTCTCTTTCTATACTCATTCTCAACTAATGAGTTAATTACATAACTCCTATTCTCATTCTAACCTAATGAGTTAATTACATGACTCTTACTTTACTTATCCTTAACTAATGAGTTACATACTCATCCTCAACTAATGAGTTAATTACATAACTCTTTCTTTACTCATCCTCAACAACTAATGAGTTACTTACATAACTCTTTTAAGCTCATCCTCAACTAAGTTTCTTTATGCTTTAAGGCTTAAGCAATATCAATTATTCAATTTCATTGTGCACAACTGGCTATAGCCTAGTAGCCTACAGTCTACTGCTATATTAATTATTCAATTTGCTATATTTAGGAACTACCTGACGGTTAATACAAAATCGTCCTTTATAACAGAATAATATAAGACGGTTATGTAATAACAATCCTATATTTTGTATAAGTATAGGATAGTTATTTACTAATTGTCCTATATTGTGAATCTGACGCTTGTTAGTTATAGGACTATTATTTAGAAACCATCCTATGATTATTACTAAATAAAGGACTGTTAATTAATAATCGTCTTATATTTATCATAATATAGGACAATTTTCGTAGAATGGTCCTATATTGTTTTGATGATATAGGACTATTATGTTAGAACCGTCCTATATTTATTTTTCTATTATACATTATAAACCTTTCTTTCTCCTGCCTTTCACTGTTTCACTCCACATTTGTGCCTTAACCCCTAAGGAAATTCTTTCAAAGTCCAAGCTCCCAAACCGGCCAAACTCCCTTCAACTAGAATTAGGGCAAAAACCATAAGAGTGAGAAGAAGAAGGAGAGAGAAAGCATGATAGCCGATCAAGGGGAGAGAAGAACTAGAAGTAAGAGAGCAAGGGAGAAACTCAGAAATCAACAACTCACCACACCTAGAAGTAAGAGAGCAAGGGAGAAACTCAGAAATCAACAACTCACCACACCTAAGTGCTTGCTACACCTCAAGGTCCTCAAGGAAGAAGAAGAAGAAGAAGAAGAAGAAGAAGAAGAAGAAGAAGAAGAAGAAGAAGAAGAAGAAGAAGAGAGACATGGAAGAGAAGAAGAACTGAAGAAGAAGACAAATATAAGAAAAACGATAAGAGGCAATGGAAGGAGGTTCATTAGGTAACCTGGTTCTGCTCTTGGAATCTCTATGTTGCCATTTTCTGCCCTATTTTTGTTATGTAACACTCTTATTACAATACATCTCACAAGATAGGCTTAAACTATTAAGGTTAATAATATTCTTCATCTGCAATTTGCATGGCTACAAACTTATACAACTTCGATATACATCTGCATGATTCATGATTGCATCTGACACGAGTTATTTCACTTACACTTTTCTAATTGTAGTCATTTCAGTTTTTATTTGTGAAGCAAACATGGAACATGAAGAAGTAGAACTAGAACAATAACATGAAGTAGTACAAGAACACTTAGAAGAGGTAGAAGTAGAACAAGAACAATAGTTCAGCACACAAAAGAAGAACAATCAAGGCTATCGAGCACATGTCCACTAATAACACCACCTATCAAGAGAAAGCCCAGGGGGCCAACACAAATGGAACATATAAATAAGAGATTATCAAATGGAATAAAAGAAATTGTACAATTCAATAGTAGAGGCCAACCGATAGGTGGTAGTGCATATGCTTATGCTAGCTTCATATGTTGCACTATTAGAAGACTGATGCCAGTCTTAATGACTGATTGGAGACTTGTATCGCCAGAAGTCAAAGATGCAATATGGGAAATGGTCAAGGTATGTAAATTCTTCCTACATATAACATAATATGTCCCTTATATATATTATTTTTGTTTGCATATGATACATTAAGTCACTACTCACTAGTCAGTAGTCACTAACCTGCTTCTCCTTTTGTTTTGAGGTTTGCCTTTACCGTGTCTGATGAGTGCAAGAAGCAAACATTGCTAGGAGCTGGTGAACAATGGAGGAAATGGAAGAGTGAGCTTGCAAGGAAGCACATACTTCTAAATGCCAATGATCCTTCTAGGCTTAAGATGGTCCCTTAGTTGTATTCCTGCTTCATTGACTAGGAAGCATGGAATCAATTTGTACAGTTCAGGCTATCTCTTGATTTTGAGGTAATCACAACTTGAATTAGCCAAGCTAAATTTTGATTCTTGTAATTATTATAGTTGATTGTATTTTGATTACATTACTTTAATGTCCATGCAAAGCATATAAAAGGACAAATGATGTGTGCAACTAATCATATGCAACACCACCTTTTAAGGGTTGGTTACACATGATTAGAGGTAGAAGAAGTAAGTATATCATGTGACATTTCATTTCTGTCTAATCATAATATATTTTTATTTTATTAACTCTGACTTAGTATTTCTCTTAATACAAAAGAAGGCTGGGATAGCGAAGCTCATCGACCATGCTCTTCTTTGGAAAATGACACATTGGAAAGGGCATAACTCATAGAACTTTACTAATAAAACAACTGCATCAATTACATTAAGAATTGTAAGTGGTTTAAGACTTTAAATTTTATACTTTTACTTTATATGCCTACTACCTAGTTAACTAGTTTTATATGTTTATACTCTTGCATTATATAAATATTACATATATAATAGGGATTTGATCATGTTATGATATTTACATGTGCAGGACTAGTTGACCCAAGAAAGTGCAACTACAGGGACTCTTAGCAGCACTATTGCAAAGGGGGACATCTTATATAGGGCAATGGGCAACAAGGATGAGCACCCTGGCCGAGTAAAGGGCCAAGGTCGCAGTGTTGTTCCTTCCCACTTCTTCCCTAAACAAAAGGCTCCTACGCTACAAGATTTGGAAGAATGGAAGAAGCAAATTGTTGTGGAGATATATATCAAGGTGAAGGATCATTTGTTGAAGGAACTCCAGGGTGGCGGAAGAACCTCGTGTTAGGATGTTGGCCCTCAAGTTTAAGTTCAACCACCCCAATCTAACAATAGTTGCACTCCTCCATCAGACAAAGAGGTGGCAGAGCAAGTACTTGAAGGTGATGTCCCAATCAGTGAGGTGTGTATATTAACATGTTTACTTTTACAATGTTTAATTATTTAATAACCTCTTCAGTTTACATCACTAATCATCATATATATATATATGTTATTTCTCAAATGTAGGTGGGTTAGTGCATGTTGCAGCTACATACATCTGAGAACTATGTGGCCATGGCAACACTGTACGAGGTTCGACCCATAACTTTCGCCACCTTGCATGGCAAGTTGATGCATCCACACACTAAGCGCGTGTGCATTACTGCTGCCATTCAACCAGATGCTTCCCTTCCATTTCCAAAATAAGGGGATGATATTGAAACTATTGGGGATGCAATTGGATATTATGTGAGTTGGCCAGAGGAATTTATCAAACCAATGATATCCAATTCAAAGGTATATATATTCTAATTGTAGTCATGACATCATTTTCTGCTACCTTTTTTAAGTCATCCTAAATTGTTAATTAATTAATATTGTCTGTAACATATCGGATCACTAGAAGCAGCACAAGGCACAATTGAAACGAACCTCCCTGCCAACAAATTCTGGCATAGTGGCTAGTGTAGCCCCATCCCATCCTTCTGAGGTAATTCTATATATTTCCATAGTTGTATCATGTTACATATGGACTTGAACAATGCAACAACTAACAAGTTCAAAGCACTTGAAATGTAGTAAGTTCAAAAGAACTTTACCAGTGTAGTAAGTCCAAGTGGACTTGAAAAATACAACAAGTGAAGGAAAAGAAAAGCACTACACTCATTGTAAACATTTGTTAGGTGCCCACAAGCTCAAAAAGTTTTATTATTTTATCCTAGGTTAGAATTTGTGATCTTAGATTCTTACTTGAAGTAATGATTAGAGATGAAAAAGTTTTATTACCTTATCCTAGGTTAGAACTTGTAATCTTACTTGAAGTAATGATTAGAGGTGCTTTATGGAATTCATGTGTTTCTTTTAACTTTCATCATCATGATCATCAAGACCTTATCCCAATATATGATAAAATTTGATCTCACTGTCTCTCTTCTTTTATATATGCTAGTATACTAGTATATGTTGTATATATTTATTACTAATTTCTGAAATGTTACATATACAATGTAGGGATCAAGTGGAGGTTCCACCTAACACGCCTCCATTTCTAAGGGCACTGTACAGACTGGCTAATGAAGATAAGAAAATGAGCCCCATAAGGATAGAGGCAGTTGTGCTTGTAGACGATGTGGTTGAGGTTCTACTCTTCAAGGAAGACCTCTTAGCCATATGTAATATGGCTCAATTGGAATACATGCATATCGTCGTCTATATAGGGTATGTCATCGTGTAACTGCTCTATTAGAGTTAGACTATTACAAATCAAAGTAACATTACTTGCTTTTTTAATAACACTTGATAATTATTTGACATTAACTCAAATTTATAATGCAGGTATTTGCATGATAAGTTGCAAAGATTAGAGGTCAACGACATTTACAAGTTCCTTGATCGTTCTCTTGTCTTTTGATTGGACTATTTGCCCATGGACAAACAAAGTGAAGATATCATTCTTGGGCTTATGAGTTGTGCGAAGGGGCAAGCCTTACTGATCCTCTACAATAGCAGGTACACTGTAACATATGTTGCTAAATTATGTCATTTCAATTTCATAATTCATACACATGAATATCTATATCAGTTAAGATTTGAGAACATATAATTGAATTATTATTTTTATAGGTCCCATTGGATGCTACTAGCTTTGGATGTGCACGGTGGCCATGCAATGTTTTTTTATTCGTGTGGAGCACACATTCAGGAACACTTGATGGAAATTATAAACAAGTAAGTCTTTATTATTTCTTTCATTATAATATAACTACTCACCTGATAAGTGGCAACTATCATAATATTCATAATCTAATCCTTTTCAATTATATGTGTGTAGTGCATGGCATAAATGGGCTGAGCAAGAAGGTATTGACCACCCAGCAAAACTCAATTGGAAGAATGCCAAGGTAAGGTTTACTAATTACTGCTCTTTAGACTCTTTACTATAATTTTAACCCTGAACTTATTAGACATGATATTTGAACCTTTTCTGTTGTCTTTGATGACATTGATGTGCAATACCCTATACAAAAATTCGATTGGGAGTGTGGGTATTATGTTGTTAGATACATGAGAACCCACATTTACAATGGATTTACAATTTCACAATTGAGAAAGGTAAGACTTACTGACCAATGTTACATTTTTGTTTTGTATATTTCTTGACTGAATTCAAGATTATGTGTCTGAACTAAGTTATTATATGTTTCTTGCAGGCAGATTTGGGAAGCAAGAGTTACTCCCAGTTGGATCTAGACGATATTAGAATGGAATGGACAGATCATATTATGAATTTTAATTTGTAGTTCAGTGATGTAAATGAATGTATCAATCATGTATATACATTTTACTCAAATATAATACAATGATCAGTTCATTTATATGGATGTGCTCTATTTTTCTTTTGATTGAAGTACACTATGTGTCAATGTATGTACTTTCTTTGTTTCAAACTTTCAATGATGGGATTGGGAAGTTGGTGTCTTGAACCAGACAAATGATATGGGATGTGGCTATCCATGAAGAAGAGTGAATGTATCATGTATGGGTGATTGGGTGTGCTTTTATTTGTTCAATTCAATGTGAACTGTATGGAGAAGTTATAGAATGTTGGAAGTGAATGTGTACAATGACTATAAATATAGTAGGTTACAGAATGTGAATGTGTTATTTTGTCACATCAGTCCATTTCTATGGATGTATTCCATTTTTCTTTTGATTCAAGTATGTGTCAATGTGTGTGCTTTTTTTATTTCAAATTTTTAATGATGGGAGGTTGGTGTGTTCAAGGCTTCAAGCAGACAGGGTTGTGATATGTAAGGTTGTGTATGGAGAGAATTGTGTGTGGACACAATAGACACTTGGACAGTAATACTGGATTGGTTATGCTTTTTAACTAATATAGGATGGGTATTTAATATCGGTCCTATATAGGACGGTTACTTAATAACCATCCTATAAAAATTTAAAATATAGTACAGTTACTTAATAACCGTCCTATAGAACCTTAAAATACATGATGGTTACTTAATAACCGTCCTATAGAACCTTAAAATACAGAATGGTTATTTAATAACCGTCCTATAGAACCTTAAAAATATAGGACGGTTACCTAATCACTGTCCTATAGAACCTTAAAATATAGGACACCTACTTAATTATTAACCGTCTTATAGAACGCATAAAAATATAGGACGATTTTGTATTAATCATCCTATAGAACCTATAAAAATATAGGACTGTTAAAACCTTTAATTATATAGGACGGTTACTTATTAACCGTCCTATATAACATATAAAATATAGGACGGCTATTTATTAACTATCTTATATCAGTTTAAATATAGTATTGTTAATCAGAAATTGTCCTATTTAGTGTAAAAGAATATAGGATAGTTATTCAGTAATTGTCCTATATTTATAAGATAATTCAGCACGACAGTTTAACATGTCGCGACTCGCAAGTAGAAAGGGTCAACACGATGTGTTAACATGTCACGTGTCATACGGGTCAACACGAAGTTTTACTGGGTCATGTGTCAGACGGGTCAACATGACAGGTCCTAATGGTGGACACAAACACGACTCGATTTTGAGGGTGTATTTTCCGGGTTGACCAATCAATGACACGAACACGATAGGACTCGGCCCTAACCCGCTAAATGCGTGTCATGTTATTGTGTCATGTCGTATTTTGCCAGGCCTACCACAAAGTACAAAAAATTTCTCTACCCCCAAGATATCTAGGTTTATGAGAATGCATAAATAATTTCACCCATTTTATGCAGGTACAAAGAAGGGCTGAAAAAAAATTTAGAAAACATAAGAAGTTAGAAGAAATGGCAGTTAAAAACTTTTCCTTGATCAATCAAATGTCACGTGCACTTTACACCTGCAACTCCCTACTTAAATTACTGTTCCACTATAAAAGACACAATTATCGCCTCATATTTTATTTAGCAAAACGTCTTTGTTTTTTGGGCCAGGGGTTCTGCCCTTGTACCCCCTGCAGGAGTGCGCCGCCCTATGCACCTTCTGCGAACTAACTGCTTAGTTTGACCAGTGCCGGGGGCTTCGCCCCCAGACCCAAGGCTTGTAGCATAACATAATTCAGTACAAGTACAATAGAATCAAGTGAATGAGGCTCCACACTCACAACAGAATTCTTATGGACCTCTTCACCTTTATTGTAAAGATCATAGAAAGGATGATCAAATATCTAGGACCTATACGTGTATCCACGTTGAAGAGACAGATGAAGCCAGACCATGTAGGATGATGACTCTAGTGTAGATAATGAGTAGTACCAACGATACATCTTGAAGGGCCTTTTACGTGAAACACTTTATGAATACACTTCAGCCCCTTCACTAATTAAATTACATACACCTTCTAACAAGTCGGCCCCTTCTGATTTCTTAAATGCTACTTTGAGTGACAAACCGTCAAAGAAGAGGAAAGGAGTTGTAGAGCACAGCAACACCTCAGGAAATATGCAACTCCAATTTTGTGTAGTGGGCCTGATGTATCATTGATGACACCGGTCATCTGACTCTCTAAGCTCTAGTATCTCATTGAACAAAAATCATACGGAGTCAGTAGCATCAAATAAATTCTATTTTAGGTTGTTGTTTATGGTCTTTGATAAGTGTCAATAAGAACAGTATTTCCAAGAGATTTTTTTATTTATAGGTATTTAATTCATTGACTGCAAAGCGTGTACTAAGTATATTCCTTGATATGTGAATACTCCATCATACCAAAAGAGGGTGCAGCGTAATTTATTTAGTGACTGGCGCTTTGGTGTAAAATAGAGGACTATTAAGGAAAAACCTCATCTTGAATAAATATATTTAGGTATTAACTCGTCCGCGTCAAAAGATTCTATCATGCATGTAGTCTAGAAACTTGGCATTCTTTGGCTATTAAGTAGTGCATGACGAATTTGGTATTCAATTAACTAGGATCGGATAATTCTGAAAGAAAGACAAATAAATATCTATCATGATATAGCTTATCTAATTCCGTATCCAATCACACTTAATTATGGCTATGTTTTGCCCTCATTTGTTTGATTTATAACATGGATCAACTAGCTATTCTTGTCGCAAAAACAAACCTTCATCACCCTTAAGAGAGCGGTCCCTCTCTCTCTCAAAAAAAAAAAAGTGTAATATTTTATATATAGCAATGGTATTTTCAGCTATTTTATATATGTGAAGAAACATATGACATTTGATTAGTTGGAAAAAATTAGAGAACTGAAAAAGTTATAGGAAATGGTAGTTAAATTTTTTTTATTGACCAATCAAATGTCACATGTTTTTTTCAACTTCAAAATGGTAGTTAAAAACTATTTTCTAGCCAATCAAATATCATCTGTCTTTTGCAATTATAGCTCTTTATTGAAATTATTGAAGAGGAGTCTGGGCGCAATAGTAGAGTTGTGTCGTGTGACCTTGAAGTCATAAGTTTTAGGCATGAAAATAATCTCTTGCAATGCAAGATAAGACTGCACCCTTTGTGGTCCACACCTCCCCGGAGTGGGCTGCTTCTTATATATACATTGGGAAGTGTTAATCTCAGCAAGGCCCTGGCAGCCCAAGCTGGAAAAATCAAGGCACTGAAAATATTAAATTTTAATCAGCTGTGTTTGACTGATATTTCTGTGAAAATCCACGGCTTTTGTTTGTTTGGGTTTTTTATGTCTTCTCCGGTCTCTCCGACCGCTTTCTTTTCATCTCTCTTCTCGTATGTCTGTCTCTCGTTGACAAGGGAGAAACTCCCCTTCCATTTTCTGCTTTGCACCAGTGAACCCGCAAACCCACTCTATTTGCAACCGTCTCTCTCTCTCTCTCTCTCTCTCTCTCTCTCTCTCTCTCTCTCTCTCTCTCTCGTTTAACAGCCAGTTCGATCCAACATAGGCCTGTGAACATAGCATCTCTCCCTATCTAAGAAGGAGAAGATCGGAGGTTCGGAAGAAGATACATTCCTCATCATTTCCTAACTCATAAAGTCTATGTAGTTTCAAATATGTTTTCATGTATAAATTATGCTAACTGCGTAAGTCAAAGTTCTTGTCAATGTTGAATAATAGATTAATAAGTACAAAAGAAATCTGTTTTAATTAAAGCCTGATGGTTTAGATTATCATAAACCAACTAATTTTCTATTGATCATAGATTACGTACGAGAATATATAAACTTTTAAAACCATCTTCTATCCAGCCATCTTAGAAAAGTGGTAGAAAATAAGACGGTTTTCAAAACCACCTTAAAAAACTTTTCAAGAGAAGATTTCCCTAATGCTATTAGCTTCTTCTACTCAAACCTGAAAAGAAATGAAAATGGTTCCATTTTCCCTTTAGTGAATAGTTTTGAATTCATAATCACTGGTAGAAAACTTGGACACTTGTTAAGTATTCCATTTCAAGGATTAAGTACAATACCCAAAATTACATTTGCAATTTCAGATGGGAGATGGTCCAATTTGATCTTGGAAGAGAAGATGTAAATGAGAATGAAAATGTTTGAGTGAGCGAGCTCACTTTGGAAGCATGCCTTTTGCACATGTGTGCCTGTAAAATCTTGCTTCCTAAAAAGATCAAAATCACACATTTGCCTCCTTGGTCGAGCTTGATTTTGTATACCACATTGCAAGAGGTACACAAGTAAATTATGCCAAATTCATTATCGATCACATGCTAGTGTCAAGAGAAAGCCATTTGATATTCCTTTCATGCATCAACATTCCCTTGGCTTTTGGAAATCTTGTTCCTTTCAAGCACTCCAACTTCATAAACGCTCCATCATTCTAGTTCCTTGGTTACGAGTTAATCAACAATTGATGGACATACACTCGAGATTGATTTAACTCTTTCTGAAGCTCTTCAATATTGCCTGCTATTTGCATCTTCATTTATGATTTTGATTTGCTTATTTCTTGTGAATGTTAATGACAGTGTGTAGATTTACTCATTTTCCCGAATGTTAACGATGATGTGTAGGCACTCAAATTTGCACCTTGAAGACAATCAAATGAGGACCTATTTACCTGTTAATGGTTGTAACTACATCTTTAATAAGTTTTAATATGTTTTACTGGTCTGAATCCCTTGCCGAACAGCATAATGTGCTAATGAACAACTCAAAAGGAGTTAATTGATTTCCACAAAGTAATCAATTTTTTATAATGAACCCTCGCTCACCATTTTATAATGTCACGTAGTTATTATGCTTAATCTTAAGTTTTGCTCTATTTGATAACCCATTGATGATAGCATATTAGAACTGTTCCTACTTGTAGTTTTTCCTATGCGTCATTTTGATCTATTTTCAGTTTTTTCATTACTTTTATGATCTCCACCCGTTTGAACTTTCAATTCTAGCTAGTACTATTGTTGTGCAATTTTCTATGGAGAAATTGGCGCTATGCTAATGCATGTATAGAAATTAGAGTTCATATCTTTCACGTTTCTTAAAATCTTTCATATACAATTCCCATGGTTACTCAGTTATCTTCATGAAGGACTTTACTAATCCATCATGGAGGGTGTAAGAACCTTAGAAACCTAGTTATTCTTGTTATAGATTAGGACTTTTAGCCTATTCCACAATGTGTTATAAAAGTTAATCATATTTAGATTTTTATTTATTTTTTATAGAGCAAGTCACTCACATGTATTTCTAAACCTAATCTCCAGCCAAAGAAAAAAAGGACAATTCAAACCCATGACCAAGCATATTCCAAGGAAGACACCAAATTGTCGCCTGAAATTTGTTGGCAATTAGATTTTGATTGTTGCTTAGTAAGTTTTGTTAATAGGATTTGGGTTTCCTACTTATGGTCTTTTTATCCCTTGACGGATCCCTTTCATGGCTAATGGAGGTAGATGAAAGCTAAAGATGTAAGCTGTCAAATGTCAGATATGGGTTCTTACTCCTTAAATTAGATAGAAGTTGGGAAAAAAGTTCCTAAGAAGAAAGGCATGGTCTTTTGAATGAATGAGCACCAGTTTTGGATTGTCTGATCGCCCCTTTCCATATCTTGTCTATGAAAAATCTCATTATTCCAGACGAAGGGCTCAGATCATCCAAATATTGTGCATGCACAAAATGTCGCGCACCTTTCTTGGCACACATGCCCTTCTGCTTATATTTTTAAGACTTATGCATTCGGCTCTTTGGATTTCCCTCTTTATTATCAAAAATAATCTTTTTTTAAAAAAAGATGGGTACCAAAAATCTGATCCATAGTCCTCAACAATGATTCCCCTTTATGTTAAAACGGCGCCCACTTCAAGGGACCTGGCCCCACTATAATACCCTTGTATGAGATTTCTATTCCCTCCCATCTTGAGAAAGAGCAAATCTTATGGAAATCATCACATAAAGAATGAAGGGATGGGCCCAAGCACCCGGCTTATTATTTGTATGGAATGAACCACCCTTCCGTACATCTCATAATAACCAGGATAATGCTAAATCAAAGCGCTTTATACCATAGTAATCCCACTTTTTGCATGATGGGGTTTGCCTATGGATAATCTCCTGGTTCAGTTAATTGCTTTGGCTTTGGATGTGTCGTAGTTAAAAAATCATGTAAATTAGATGAATCCAACATTTAAAGAAATCTTCTTTCATGGACACAGAAATATTCTAAATAACAATTTATATCTAAATGCAAATATACAATCTATTAACATGCCAATTTGCAGGATTTGTGTACTAGGAGACATTCAAAGCCGAAATAATTAGATTAAGTAAATCATGACTAGCTAGTCTCCATCATGCAAAAAGTGAGAACACTTTGATTTAGGAGTCATCTAATAATTAATAACAAAGACCTTCTGCTGCCAATTGTACCATGCGGACACATCAAATCATGATATGGCCTTGCCTTATCAATGATCCTAGACCCTTGATCTACAAGTCTTGTTTGAGGATCAGTCAACAAACGCGGACCCAATTGTTTTTTATCTTTTCTGAATGGTAAAGTAGATTCAAAGCCACTCTTACATGGGGGGTTAGTGATTCTTGAGATGACTCTAACCTGGTTTGAGACGGCCAAATTTTGACGCTAGATGACCGAAAATTCAACCAAACTGTACATTAAACATGAGATGATAATCTCCACTTATCTCGAGCACCACTGCCAGTGAGACGATGAGATACTATGTCATCTCAGCTCATCTCAAACATTACTAATAGTGCTATGGTCCATATCATCTCATATCACTTTAGATCATCTCATCTCAAGCGTTTCTATCTAACTTTCGGTTAAACATATATATTAAGTACTAGTCTTGGCAAGTGCACTGATAAAATCACGGGATTTTGGTTTCTAAACATTGCTTAAATAGATGTTTCTTGTAGTCTCCCAGAAGACGCCAACATCATTTCACTCCATAGGAACTTGTTTTCCATTTCAAGGAAGCATTCCTTTTTATAAGAAAGATTATTTTTGGACTTAAGACCGAACAATGATGGTGGAGGAACACTGACTGTCCACAATTAAAGGGACAGTGCTTAAAACTGGAATGATCATGCAGAAAGGAAATCATGAGGCTTTAGTGAATATGAAGGATGGGGCTTATGTCTCCAACGCTCAATAGTAAAACTGAACATGAGTACTGCATTATGTGATCTTCGTGTCAGTTTCATCCTTTACAATCACTACATTGGAACTGTAAGCCATTAGATAATTGGAATGGATTGAAAGATTTCAAAATTTTGCAAACCTGATGGTACAGCATTTCCTCAAAACAGGCTGGGAAAAACTCAAATGAACCTGAGATGGCGTTAATTATCATCTTCTTCACTTTCGTCGCTGTATGACACCAAACCGCCAAATGCCCCATTATTGTCAGCAGGGGCATTTTCTACATCACAGATTGATACTTTCAGCCTGTCCACAGGCTTCTCTTGAGATGCTTCCGCTGTTTTTGCCTTCTTAGTTTGTGGTTTCACGGTAATAATCACACCCCCTGCTGGGCGTGATTGCTTTCTAGCAACTGGCTTCTCCTCCTACACAAGCAAGAAAACACGATTGTAGAAAGTGATGCGTAAAGTTCAATTCTAAGCGACAGGGTAGTCTTGCATTTCTTTTTCTGAAAGGCAACTGATATAACAATATAGATCCTGACCAAGATCTGCAACTGAGGTTCAAGCTAGGATCCAAATCGACAGAAGTATCACAGCAGAGTGCATGTGTTTGTTGACTTGGTGTCTCTATTGTGCAGGTTATTAATTGATGACTAACCTCAACTTTTGGGGCAGAAGGTGGTTCCTGTATCTCGTACACAAGAGAAGAACGGGCAGCCACAGCTTCCTGGAAAACTCAAACAAAATCACAAAACATATATATCTACATAGTAATATCAATAACAAACAATAATCATACCAACCACAGGTTTCTATCAACACTCTGACATGAGGATGCTGGTTGATTGAAATCTTTCAGAAAATGTAATACTTGCTAGGAAAAGCAATAAATTACCAGCTTCAGTGTGATTATAGACTGTTTTATGAAAAATGTTCAAGCCAAATATCATTCAGCGAAACCAAAGGGGCACCATTGATTGAATTCTCACGAACTTGAAAATCTCAAGCAATAACAAGGTTGTGCAAAGCTAATCTTAGTTAGAGGTAGGGGAACAACACACAAAATACAGGATCTGAAAAAGATTAGGACTTCAACCAGGCATCATGCTGCAGGACGCAAGTAAACAGCAGCTAGGTAAATCAAAACTCTTAAGCAAAAAAAATGAAGAAGTAAACGAAAACCAAGTTATAACACTAGCATTAAGGGCTCCATGAGGTTTTCCAATAAACTTCATACTCACTAGGGTTTAAGAAATTACCTGGAAACTCCGAAGTTCTTGAGCTTCTTCTTTGGCTACTTGCTGCTCATATTCCCTCCTTGACTACATAAGAGCAATTTAAGCATCATGGCTACAGTTAATTGACAGATTTATTACACTCTGACAGACTGACACCACAATCTAGCAAAGAAATTCTCAGAAGCAAACACATCAGAAAACAGAACACTGCCCTGTTCAAGCCTTGAACCAATGACTAATTTTGAAATTCCCTCACCAAAATATAATCCAGCTCATACATTATGAATAAGCTATATTACATCATTCCATACCAGTAAATAGTGTCAGTCCCAAGACTTGCTAAATCCATATAGAACAACTAGCTTGATATGAAATTCTCCTTAGAGGATAATATCCTCAGCCCATGTTTGAACATTGTAATTTTTCTTTATTTACTTTAAGTCTCTGCTACCTTATCGGTAAATTGTACCAGGTGAAAAACAATTTTTAAAACAATAGGAAGCACCATCAGTCTCCATGCTTTTACATTTTCTGAGAAATTTGGTTTGTTTTCCAAGAGAAACATCAATCTTTAAAACATGCTAGAAACTTTGAAAAGAAGGAAGATAGGAAAAATGTAAAAGTTTTTCTCAAGATATAACATCATGAGCATTAATCATGCACCAAAGATGTAGAATAGCTACCAGACACTCTAAAAGGGCAGCCCGGTGCATGAAGCTCCCTAGTATGCGGGCTCCAGAGAAGGGGCGGACCACAGGGGTATTTCCACGCCTCGAACCCATGACCTCAAGGTCACACGACAACAACTCTACCATTGTGCCAAGGCTCCCCTTCAAGCTACCAGACACTCTATCAGAATGCAGAAAATAAAGAGAACGAAATTGGAGACAACAGGATTGGACCCTAATATAATGAGCCCTGACCCTGGGCCAAAGAAATGGACAGGTAGCAAACTATTAGAACAGAGAAAATAAGGAGAAGGGAATTGGAGCCAACAGGATTGGATCCTAACAATCCACAAGGTCACTGCTGAACTTCTGAATTTCATTCTGATACAAGATTCAAGTCTCATAGATTGCTGGGCCAAAGAGATCAATTGACAAGAAATTACCAGAATAAAGAAGATATGGTGAAAGGAATTGGAGCCAATAGATTGGACCCTTACAATCCACAGGACCGCTTCTGAACTTCTATATTTTAATCTGATACTAGATTCAAATATGATGGATAGGTCAGCCTTCCAGAAATAGGATGGCCTACAAGGAACATGTATTGCAATAATGACCAATGCCATCTATTGCTGAACAGACCATACAAACAGGTGGACAACGTATCATATGTGACCCAGAGCAGACAGGCACATGGCTAAAATCAATCAAGTCCATTGAAGACAAATCATTTGTGATTCCAAAGCTTCCACAATTTCATATAAAACTTGCTATGTTTCAGTAATTATGTGATACCAGCCAGAAACCAGGCTATGAGTTAAAGAGACCTACATTGTCAAGGAGAAAAAATTCCACAGCCCATAAATATGCTAAAGACACTAAACATGGTCATAGTAGGTCATATAATATACAAACTCCTCCAACTTATAAACGGCATACTGGAATTGCAGTCTTAAACCTTTGGTGCTTGCAGTTCACAGGCAGTAAACAGCTTTAGAAGACATGCTCACCATCTCTAATTTGTCTAAAAACTCTGTTTCATCCTCGTCCAGAGCTTTCGGTGGTCCTGAAAAATAAATGTGTAACCAAACATCCATTTAACTAAGTGCATTATACATGTTAACACAATCGTGCTATTCAACCTTGAGTTGAGAAGTTCTCATTGTCGGGATTTATTACCATAGGGTTTCCACGTGTCTTAACAGAACATACTTCACCAAAAGATGACAATAGGATGGGATACTAGAAAATGCCAGTTTGAATCACAGAAAGTATTTACAAGACCGCACAATCAGTATCATGTTCCTCAAAGGGAAAATTCAGGACACATGAAAAGAAGTTATAGATCATATCAAAAGAATTTTCATGGTTGAAACATAAACAGGAAAACAAAAAAATCAGTTGACATTAGCTAATACAAAAACAAGTTGTTGGCTGAGGTGCACGCTAATGAGTTAATAAAGTGAAGTCTAGCATAAAAGAAACCACTTTGAGATCTTTCTGATATCTATTTTAGGACCCTTGAACCATATAATTCTTTTCCTGAATCACTAGGATAATAACTGAAAGAAATGAGAGGATACAAAAACGTTTCATCCTGATCAATCAAAAGAAAATACCAAAACCGATGCCTGAAATGCAGAGCAATTATCAAATAGAAAACTGTCTGATCCCACAATTACTGAAAGATAAGAAACACCTTCCTTGCCTAAAGAATTTGGAAAACCATGAATTTCCTTCACTATGAACTAGTACTGTGTCATTATAAGACGTCGTGACTGTTCCTTGTTTAGGTTGCTTCCATATCTTTGGATGTCTCACTTTTGCTCATGAGTTAAGTCTTGATAAACTCTCTCCTCGTGATATGAAGCGTGCCTTCCTTAGTTATTCTTGCATAAAAAAGGATGCATGTCTTAATCAAGCTTCTCGAAAAGTTATACATAGCTGCAAATGTTACACTCTCTGAAAAACAGCCATTAATTTTCTCATGAAGGTGAAGTTATAAGCGCTGAATTAAGTTCCTCCTTGTCAATTTTTACCTCTTACGCTCCCTGTTGATGTTGATGGTTCTCCTAGCAACGCTGCAAAGATTATTATAAACATAGTACCAAATCAGTAGTGCCAATTGAGATATACACGTCAGCAGTTCAGACTACTTTTTCCATTGCCAACTTCTGTCCAATTTATGAACTTGTTTCTTCATATTTAACTTTTCACTTTTCTGTTTGGAAAGCTAAGCTTACTTATATGAACCATCCCATTGGTAGTTCTATTTCCATTGATCATCTGTCCTTTCTGACCTTCCATAGACAGTTTGCCTTATATCTTCTTCTCTGTCTATCCCAAGAACCCACGAGGAAGCTCTTTCACATCTAACGTGGAAAACTGTTATGGACGAGGAAATGGACGTGTCATGCTCCAGAATACTTGAAAGTTCAATTTCACAAGAGACAGGCATTGTGGCTGCCATTGGATGTTTGAATAAAGGATCAACTTAAAGGTACTATCGAAAATCAGAAGGCACTACTTGTAGCAAGGCAGTGTACTTAGACCCATCGTGTGATTACTTGAGAGTTGCGACATTCTCCCTGTAGACTGACTGAATCAGGTACAAGTACTTATCTCACTGGCAGTTAATCAGCTGTGGCTTCTATACCAATATGTAAATGCATTTCTTTTGGTGTCTTGCATAAGAGGTACTTATGGAACCATCACCAAGGTTTTGCTCATGAAAGACTAATAAATATCCAAACTAAAAAAGCTGCAAATAGCCTTAAGCACAGCCTTAGAGCATGGTTTTGCACAGCCTTGAAGATATGGCTTTTGGCCTCCACAGAATCTAATCATTCAGTTTTCATCCACAAGCAAGCATCAAAGAAAGAGTTGTTGATCATTTATGATGATGATGATGATGATGCTCTGATCTTTACAAGCAATGATGCAGGTGAATAGATGCAAGTAAGAAGTAGCTAATACACAACTTTCAGAGAAGTCTTATCCAAGAATTTGGATTTCTTATTGACGGACCCATGAGATGTATTCATACAATCAGACAGCCAGTTTGTTGAATTCCAGTGCTTCTTGTGAGGACAAACATATTGAGGTGGACTCCCACTTTGTCAGGATTCCATTGTAAGGACATCTACCACTTACACAAAGAATGATTTATCAGCAAACAGATACATTTCCTGAGGCTTTAGCTTGTGGCTCATTTCCACCTGCATGTTCCAAGCAGGAGAGACACATATGCTGCAGCTTGGGAGTGGAAAAAGAGAGGTCATCCCTAATGCATTCTACATCAGTTATTCTTTATATTATATTCATGTAGGTCTAACTCTTTAAGTCATAAATCACACAGTTGTTACAGTTGATATTGATAGGACCCATCACTTAAATAGCAGCTTATTAATTGTTGTAAATATTCAACTGATCTAGATAGGACCATCGCTTCTGGAGCAGCTTATCCATTGATGAAAATCATTCACTGTAGCTCTTCAATACTCAATAATACAATAATATTCGCAGACCAAGTCTCCATCTCATGTTCATGCAGTTTCTATCCTCTTCTTTTTTGTTCCTTAGCTAAATCTTGAGAGCAATCTTATAGTGCAATCAACTACAAGTCATCTAAGGTCGCCTAGGCTCCTCTTCTTTTGTTGGAGCAAGAGGAATCTCAAGCTCATTCATTAACTTTTCTAGTTAGAAACCAATGTCTTGGGCCTGGATTTGCTTAAGGACAAGTTCCTCTATAGAGTCTTGAGGTGGCCGACAAACCAAGGTGTCAAAACTCAAAATGTGGACTATGAAAAAAAGAGTTGACTCAGAGTCAATGCAATGGAGAACTCAGATAATGCGGAGATATAATTTAATATTCATCATCAGCAGCAGCAAAAGTATTTTTCATAGTCCTCTGGAGGCATTCAAGTTGCTTAACAATACTAACTGGTACTAGTAAAGATATATAACATAACTACTAAATAAGTAAAAGAAGATCTGTCTAGACCATGCCTTACTCAAGTGAACCTCTTCTCCAAGTTCATAACTTCTCCGTAACCATCCTGCAAAGCTGCTGACAACTTGTCAACATAAAATAGAGGGTAGGATGCATCACAGTAAGCAGCTTCATCTCAGAGTTTCAGTAACCCTCCTCCCCTCTCATTTCCCATAATCATAGATTTTGCAGAGTTTGATCCATCCTTGGGCTCTTTCTTATATGTCAGCACTACTATGAGGTTAAAAGCTTGCTTCATTGACAAAATCCAAAGGAAAAAGATATCGATGCAGAAGATGATGAGGCAATCTGCTTAGCATTTCCACCATGACTTTCAACAGAAAATGGGACAAGGTTTACCTAGCTTCAATCCCCATTTAGCTTTTCAAAAAGGCTTCCAGTGTCCAATATTTGATTAGTGTATCAAGCAGGTGAAATGCACATCTTTAAATACGATCAGTCAAACCAAATGCAAAGGTAACAAAAATATATATTTTCTTCTGGCGACCTTCTTTTTCCAGTGAACCATTAAGTTCAGAAAGGTCATTGCAGAATGAACAGATGTGATGGCATAAAACCTAATAAAGTTCGTCAATGACTCTATGCTACAAATTCAGTATAAATGCATGAATTGTGTTAGGCAAATAAGCAAAGATTTAGTCAAAGTAGAGTGCATTCCAACAACCCCGACCCCATATTATTCTTTTCCAACAACTTGATATATTAACCTTTTAAATCCAGAAAGACATACATATGAGGTCTTAAAACAACTCACTAAAGTCTGGAACATCAAAATAGCTAACTGAAGTATAAGCAAGCCAAATAATTCAAAATCAGCAAAGAAATAAGGTCTTAGTTAAATAAGATACTCACTATGCTTGAACCGCTCATTGAACTCTGCGTCTTTCTTATCTTTGTTCTCCTTTAAAATCTGCAACAAAGAAAGATCAACTCAAACAAGAAAATCCAAAATGGGCACCCAAATAAGGCTGTCAAATCAACATATAAAACGGAAAACATTGCAACAAATTCAAGAAGACCACCAATTTAAATTCAAACAACAAGTTATTGTTCTCTAACACGGGTGTAACAGTTGAAGCACAGTTACAGAAGACTCCAAATATTTGATTATTTTTCCAAAAATTCACAATTCCTTTTATGCCCCAATTTAGTCATGAATAATTCAACAGCTATGATATTTTTTTCAAATTGAACACCAAATTCCTATTAACATGAACTGATGAAATGAAACTCAAGTTTCACAAGGTATTTAATAACATTAGTTACAAATCCAAATTAAGGACTTAAATTCACATCCTAATACTGCTTTTCCCTTCTTCTTTTTTCACGACCTTTTCACAAAGACATAGCGGACTAGACGACTACTTGCCTTGCAATTCAAATGCATATTCAATAAAGAAGAGATTTTTCTACTTGCCAACAAAATCAGTTCTGTTCAGAATAGAGGAAAACTGTTAAGATTCAACTACAGTACAAAAATTAAACAGAAAAATGAATTAAAAAGTGATATTACCTCAAACAAGGGTTTGTCTCTCTGAAGGGTTCCATCGTCAGCTCGTTCTCCTCTGGTTTTCTTGGCTTCATCCAACTGCAATATGAAAACATAAAAGAAAAGATAATTTAAAATCTGAATTTAGGGCTTGTAACGAAAATTAGAGAATTAGCGCAAAAATCGAGAACCTGTTGTTCTGAGACGAAGCTCATCAACCTAACTGGGGGTGGAGCAATATCTGAATCTTCCGCCATTATTATACTCTTCTTCCACAAGCCGAGTTTTACAGGGAAGGGTGTTTGGCGAGTGTGGTTTATGGACGAAGAAGAAGGATGGAAAGGCTGGAGGAGTACTTAGTTTACCCGCCTTCTTCAGATATAATTTGATCTTTCCTTTCTCCTGGCAGGAATTGAGAGACCGCAGCCGTAGATCTTATTTTTAGTCCCCACCAGATCTAATACTAAACGGATGTAGATCGGAACAATCGGGTCCATTTAAAAATAAGTAAAACAATCTACGCCGTTAAAACTCAAATCCCAACGCATTTATCCGCGGATGTCTGTTTAGAGGGGGCAAAAATCGAATTTAACACGAGTAACTTGAAAAGAAATGCAAACGTTTTTCAGATTAATTGGTCTAGAGAACCAATTGATGCAGCCTATCACCGATTTCCCTGTAAAAGAATTAGATGATTCAAATCATAAATATTACAAAGAAAATGAGCGTATGACAGAATGCCATGGTGTGCTTAGGTGGCTCCTAAAATGTTGGGCACATCTTTAAGTAACCCTCATTTTTAGTCTCCGGGTGGACCTAAGGCTTATCATTTCAATCTCTTCTCCCTCTTAAACCTTGAAAAATGCCTATTTGAGTTGGGGTTGAAGCCGAACACAACCATGAACCCTAATTGTTGTTGGGGTTCAAAATGATGCCAAAAACAAAGAAAACGTAGTGAAATAGAGTAGGATTTGTTGCTGGGACATACAAAGCAAAATTTGCATTTTTTCATCTAGATAGTTGGGCAAGAACGGATTTTGAGGAAGTGGTGGAAGGTTTGGCCTCTTTGAAGAAGCCATCGAGGGTTTGATCTCTTCAAAATGGTCAACAGTTTCTATTGATTTCCCTTTGATTTTATGCTTGGTTGGGATAAACCGAATTGTGGTCCACTCATTCTCTGTAGACTACGGTTCATGAAGTTTCCCCACTTTAGACTGCATGTAAGTGTAAAAAACTTGAATCATAAATCACCTCTAAATTTGATTTTCTTTACTACAATATTATTTTAGGGGTTAAATAATTTGGGCTTTAGATGTTTATCTTAATTACTTTGCACAATTTACTATTCGGCTGCCATCTTTTTGTCACAATCATTTTTTTAGATGTAATATACTGTTTGATTGTAATATCCAGCAACGTTTCCTCTATAGTGCTCCCCAAACTCAATGAGTTTTTCTTTTTTTACACTGTTTTAGGTTGCTGGTGTCATTTGTAGGTTGCTAGAGAAGAGGATCATTTGGGTCTCTCCTTTTTTTTATTCTTTTCGATCAATCAACAACTGTGGGGAAGAAGGAAAAATGGGGTAAAGCCGTTAGGCGGTGGCCTTTTCCCTATTTTTCTTCCCTAACATGTCAAAGCGAATCTCCACGTGGTGAGTCTGACTCCCACCTGTCGAGCTGCTCTACATGACTCGCTAGGTTATGATAGTTAAAGGGGGTGCCATTATCAATTTGTACCCCCTTCTTTTCAATTGTTTTTGTTTTTTGCTTTTTGTTTTTTGCAACTTAGGGTCCCAATCTCCATTTCTCGTGTTTTTAGTGTTGTTGGAAAGCTCTCGTCGAGCACAATCCAATAATCAACCTTTTATCATCAAATTTTAATATTTTTTAATTTATTTTTTAATTACTTGATTATGATAAATTTGTCATTTTAAAGCAAAATTCCTTAAAATATGCTATGAATCTAAAATAAAATTTTAAGTAATTTAATTCTTAACAAGATATACAATTTAATAATTTTTGAGGATTCAAAATTGTATTCGATTTACAATTGAACTCATATAGCACCCACCTGCTCTATCCCACTTTGGTTGTTCTGTTTCACAGAATTTAAAAAGATTAACAAGTTAATTCATCTTTAACCTAATTTTTTAGACACGAGTATGACAACACTTCCCCCTTTAAGAAATTTCATCTTTGAAATTTAAATAAATACCTGAGTTCTTAAATAGTTCTCGGTATTTTTGCTAGATTTTCGACTATGGCTCCCATGTGGCTTCTTTTGCTAGAATCTTGAATAGTCCAATAAATCTAGGAGATAGCTTCCTGCTCTTGCCAAAATATGTCACTCTTGATCTTGGCCGAGCTTTTAGGAACCCGTGATCTCCTACCTCAAACTCCAATGATCTCCTCCTTCTATCAGCATAGCTCTTGGTTCTACTCTAAGCTGTCAATAGCCGTTGTCTGATTCACTTCACCTTTTCTGTAGTCTCTTTGACTAACTTAGGGCCTGACAATGATGTCTCCAACCTCTAACCAACAAATTGGGGATTGGCAAAGTCCACCTTATATTGCCTCAAATGGTGCCATCCCAATACTGGACTAAAAACTGTTATTGTATGAGAATTCCATCAACAATAGATGTTCGGCCTATTTCTCTTGAAAGTCTAATGCATAAGCTCTTAATATATCTTCGAGCACCTGAATCACTCTCTCAGTCTACCTGTCTATCTAGGGTTAAAATGCATAGTTAAAAGTCAACTGTGTACGCATTGCTTCCTATAAGCCCTTCTAGAACTGGGACGTAAACCTCGAATCTCTATCTGACACAATAGATACAGGCACCCCATGTAACCTTACAATCTCACGTACATATAGTCGACTCAATGTCTCAAGTGAATCAGTAACCTTCAATTGTAAGAAGTGCGTTAACTTCGTCAATCTATCAACAATTACTCATATGCTATTCCAACCTTGAGGAAGACCTATCATAAAATCTATGATAATATACTCCCACTTCCATTCTACCACTGGTAAAGGCTGTAGTAATCCTACAGGTTTTCTGATGTTTTACGTTAACCTATTGACATGTCAAACATTGAGAAACAAACTCAACAATGTCCTTCTTCTTGCCGTTCCACCAAAAGTGTCTCCTGAGGCCATGATACATCTTTGTGCTACTAAGATGTATTAAAATTTTAGATTGGTGTGCCTCACATAACAATTCTGTCCTAACCTTATCAACTGGCGGTGCCAAAAGTCTACTCAAATGCTGTAAGCCACTAGAAGAGTCCACAATCCAATGCTCGATACTCCCACCATCTTCTAGTATGGCTTTAATACTCTTAGCCTCATCATCATCTATCTGAGCATGGCAAACTTTTTGTAGTATAGAAGGATGGGCAATCATTTGACATAAAAATGCACAACTTTTGGATGAGCCAATGTGTAGGTCATACTCTGTCAATGACTCACATGCCTTCCATTTGAAACTTCAAAGTCCTACCATCAAACGTCTAGACTTTCTACTCAGTGCATCTGCAACAATGTTTGCCTTTCTTGGGTGGTATTGAAGTGTGAAATCAAAGTTCTCCAAATATTCAACTCGTCTAATTTGCCTCAAATTTAAATCTTTCTGAGTAAAGATGTACTTCAAACTTTCGTGGTCAATGAAAACATCAAACCTTTCATCATACAAATAATGCTTCCAAAGGTTTAATGCAAACACCACTACTATTAGCTCTAAGGCATGAGTGAGGTATCTCTTCTCATTTGACTTCAACTGACTAGAATCGTACACCACTACTCTTCCTTCCTGCATCAAGAAAACATCTCAATCCTAAGTGTGAGGCATCACAATACACGACATAACCCACATCTTGCTCAAGAATAATAAGCACAAGTGCCGACACTAATCGTCTCTTTAATTCCTGAAATGACTACTCACATGAATTGTCACATTCAAATACCACACCCTTTTTTTGTTAGCCTTATCATGGATACTACGATGCATGAGAAGTCCTTCACAAAAGTCCTATAATAACCTGCCAACCCAAGGAAACTCCTAATCTCGATTATGATCCTCGATCTTTCCCAACTAAGCACTACTTCAATCTTTGACAAGTCGATTGAAATCTCAACACCAAAAACTACATGCCCAAAGAAATTTACCTTTGTTGCTCAAAACTCACACTTGCTAAGTTTCGCATACAATTGGTGTTCCCTCATCAACTACAATCTAGTAGACAAATATTGTTCATGCTCCTCCTTAGACCTCGAGTATATCAACAAATCGTCCACCGACATGACAACGAATTGATCCAAATAAGGGAGGAAGATTTGATTCATCAGGGTCACAAACATTGCTATAGCATTTTTCAACCCAAAAGGCATCACTACAAACTGGAAATGGCCATATCGAGTCCTGAATGTCGTCTTAGTGATATCTTCACCCCTTACTCGTAGCTGATGGTATCCAGATCACAAGTCAATCTTGGAAAAACACATAAATCCCCTTAGCTAACTATATAGATCATCAATCCTTAGCAATGGGTATTTGTTCTTGATCATCACCCTATTCAATTGCCGATAATCAATACATATCTACCATGTCTTTTCATTCGAACAACACTGGTGCTCCCCATGGTGAAGTGTTGGGCAAATGAAACCCTTATCTTGTAACTCCTCCAACTCCACCTTTAGCTCTTGTAATTCAGCAAACTCCATTCGATGTAGAGCAATTGAAATTGGAGAAACACCAAGATAAAAACTCAATAGCAAAGTCAACTTCCTTCCTTAGTAACCCTAGTAATTCATTAGGGAAAACATCTGCAAATTCCCTTATGATTGGAATGGATTCACTATTGGCATTAACATCATCACAACCCACCATGCTTGCCATCCACCACTATAGTCTTTTTGGCATTTGCAGCCAACATAGACTTGTGGGCAACCATAATCCTTTGTGGCAGAGAAATAAAAATGAACTCCATTAGGTAAGACAAACATAATCCTCTTTCGACTACAATCAATAATAGCATGATACTTAGACAGAAATTCATCCCCATGATTACATCATAAGGAGTAATATCCATCACCACCAAATCAAGCATCACTCCATGACTTTTCATGTTAATATCAAATCCTCGATAAACTCTATTTGAGGCAATACTCATTCTTATTGGCAACTCAACTTGCAATGTCAAGTTTAGTGGTTCTATGTCTAGGCTTAAGTCATGAATAGTTGAAGATGAAACAAAAGAATGTGTCGCACTAGAATCGAACAACAATCTGACTCAAGTATAAAATAGTGAAAATATACCTTCTATAATGGTGCGGTCAAGCTAGGTGGCTGATTGCATCAGTGCATAAACTCTACCATGTGTCATCTACTCAAAAGTAGGATCTATTCCTCTAACTAGTACATTAGGCCTCTATTCTGGTGGCCGATCCTAAGTACGTGGCCTACTACTATTCTGTACATTGCTCTGTATTGCTCTCAGCCTAGGATAATCTCTCTTAAAATGACCTTCCTAACCACAAACAAAACAAGTCTTATCAGCCATTCTAAGAGGTATAAGATGTGTTTGAACATTTTGTGCATGAGGAGGATATACTTTCCTCCTCTTGTCCTTATTACTAAGTAAGTGAGATTTCACAAAACTTCTCTTCCCGAACTCTGGTGCACCTAATTTTCCTACCCTGATCCTACTCAATCAGTTGGGCTCTATCTATAGCCTCCTCACAATCTTCCAATTTGAAGGGTACTAAGCTCTATAGAATAGAAGGCCTTAGGCCTTGAATGAAGCGATAGGCCTTATCCCTAGACATGAGGATCATCAATGGTGCATAATGTGACAACAGGTGAAAACCTGGTAGCATACTATCCCACAGTCATGTCATGTTGTGTGAGCCTTAAGAACTTTGCAACCTTAGCATTTCTATGTGTACTAGGAAAATATTTTCCCAGATAGGCCTCCTTGAAAAGTTCCTAAGTCCACTCCTCATCAACTTTAGCACCCTTTATCGATTGCCACCAGTGGATAACTTCACCTGTGTACTGAAAAGTGGCCACCCTCACCTTCAGATCTTTGTCGATATTTAGTACCTCGAAGATCCTTTGGATTTGCTCTAACCAATCCTCTGCCTCAGTGGGATCTGACATGTAACACCCCAAGGATGTGAAGCCCTGGGCCAATGAGGGTGGGCCAAGAAAATGCTGGCAGGCTTTTAGGCTGGGGTGAAGGACGAAGAGTTAGTCCCACATTGCCTGGGGAGAGGAAACTGGGCTGTTTATAAGAGTTCAGGGAACTCTAATGGTCATAACGAGTTTTCGCTAAGAAACTAGGAAAGAACAAAACCGTGAGGGATGTATGGGCACCCCAAAGCAGACAATATTGTGATTATTGGAACTCTGGAGTGTTACAAATGGTATCAAAGCCAGTTCCCCTTGTGGTGTGGTGGCTAGCTGTACGCGAACGCCTGGTCATGGCTATCACGAGGGGACGCGTGTTCCCTAAGGGGGGAAGATGTGAAGCCCTGGGCTAATGAGGGCTAGCCAAGAAAAGGCTAGCAGGCTTTTAGGTTAGGGTCAAGGACAGAGAGTTAGTCCCACATTGCCCGAAGAGAGGAAACTGGGCTGTTTATAAGAGTTCGGGGAACTCTAATGGTCACAATGCATTTTCCTTATGAAACTGGGGAAGAACAAAATTGTGAGGGATGTATGGGCGCTCCAAAGCGAAGAATATTGTGACTATTGGAACCTCGGGGTATTACATGACATCCCACTGAACTTGGGTGGTCCCAACTTCTTGAACTCTAGTAGTGCAAGTGTTTCCTTACGCCCTCTCTAGAAGCTCAAGGGACCGCTGCAACTGGGGGTAGAACTTCTGCTCCCCTACTAATGGCTTTTGTGATTGCCTATGCCATCTATCATATAGCGTCCTGGATCGGATCACGTGTACGCAAATGCTAATCCTCTAGAACTTCATCCATTGCTCCTAGTCTCAACCATGACTGTGCCTTTCAAAAAATATTAAAGAAAAAGAGTTAGTCACGTATCAACAAGCTAATAGTAATCAACAAAACTATTTCAAAAGACACCAAGTATATATATTTTCTCTATCACAGGCAATTATAAAATAAGTTCTTTCCAAGTGACCTACCACCTAACTCTAATACCAAGCTGTTACAAACAAATCCTCGTGGCTACAATTTAACATAATCAAACATAACAATTGGCTCAAGTGAAGCCTACGTGGCTCATTTATATATATATATATATATATTATCACAATGGAAGTATTGAAAGAGCTAAATGCTCCTCCTATGCAAGTCATGGTTTATATAGTAGAATTTTAAATACTTAATTATACCAAAATTTTGGCAGAGTTGGTCCTTTGTTTTTGGACTTATGCATTTAACACATGCTATGTAATTCACCTGATAAATAGTATAATGGTTTTAAAATGTAATAAAGGAGACTCAATCTCCACAGTAAATTTACAACAATTCCTAATTTCTAACTTGAAGTTTTAGCTGAATTTCATACACATACCATCAACTTAAAAATATACAGAATGTTAAAAACATATGTATAGGGCTCCTCATCAGATAATAGAACACAACTCGTATTCATCACCAACATACATATACAATACAAAATATGACATCATTAGTTAGTCAAGCTCCATTCATTCCCATCAAGAGCCTTGCCTTTGTCAACTTGATTAATACCTGAAAAACAATAATATGAGTTGCAAAGCCCAATAAGGAAAAAGAACTAAACCCATGCATATTCTATAATTCTTGTTGAGCTCAGCTCAACTCCATATTTATATCCAACCATGGAACGTTCATTTCCATTTTTAACTAACAATTAACATAGTAAGTAGCAAATTTATGAACATGTCATATTGTGCATAACATATGGACATGTAACTAAAATGATAATTTATTCCAAATTCAAATTGTAAGACCATAAGCATGGCATTTAGATAAAACTGTATATGAATGTATTTTATTTAATTATTTTCTTAGCAATAATAAAGAAGTATGACATCATCACACTAATCAAGTAGTCATCTCCCTCAAGTTTACCATCTTGGGTAGCTCACCATGAGTATCTTATAGAAGTTAACCAGTTCCCCAGGATTTATTATCTTGGGCGATTCTACCATGATTTCAAAGAACCAGGCAACCCTTTCCCTCAGGGTTTACCATCTTGGGTAGCTCCAATATCAGGTTCCCTTAGGATTTACCATCTTTGATGGTGCCACCATAGTCATAATTAACGAGGCAGCCCTTTCCCTCAAGGTTTACCATCTTGAGAGAATCAATGTCTGACAGCTCATCCCTCAGCAATTACCATCTTTAGTGGCTCCACCATGATCCCAAAAGACCAAATAGGCCTTTCCCTCAAGGTTTATCATCTTGGGAGGCTTAACACCTGACACCTTATCCCTAAGGATTTACCATCTTGGGTGACTCCACTGTGATTACCAAAGAGCCAGTCAGCCCTTTCCCTCAGGGTTTACCATCTTAGGAGGCTCAATAATCGATAATCCATTCCTCAAGGTTTACCATCTTCGGTGGCTTCACCTTAGTTGCAATCAACTAGGTAGCCTTTCCTTAAGGGTTTACCATCTTGGAAGGCATTATCATAGTCTACCAGGCAGCTTACTATCTTGGAATTGATCATTTTATCACAATTAACATCATCATAAGTATGGTTAATTAGAATATCACTTGACAATTTCAACAAGTAATTACAATTCATATTATCCACTCAATCAATACAATGATCTATATGTTCTATACATCTATAGTGTTAATTACAAAGTGAATTGATTAATAATAATTTAAGGATAAAGAAGGGTTTAGGGTCCTTACTTGAGTTTTAAGTACAACTCATAACTCAATTACCAACACTATCCAAATTGTATGTTGAGAATACAATTCTAAGTAAATTTCAGCATTCTTTGCAAATTACTACAATTACTTCTAGATCTCTAGTTGTAATGTCATTGATTTAACCTATAATATCTAGATTGATGATTGGAATACCAATTGATTGTTATTTACTTAGATCAGCACCATTGGCCTCCAATCAACTGTCTAGATCGACGTGCGTATGTCTAGAGGTTTTAATTTCCATCATTAAAGGTAATTTATCCACAAGTGCACGACTGTTGTAGTCTAGCTAGTGCAAGTTTAGGTCAATTTCTACGGGGACTCGACTTAAAAGGTAGAGTTTGCATAAATTTTAACTTAGAAAATTTCCAAAAAGAACATTCAAAATGATTAACCCATGAGTACATTGTTCTAAATTTAAATAAATTAAATACGATAACAATCCGAATACAAATTTCGTGTCTTGATTGTTGTGTCACACACAAATAAGGCTTGAAATTGCATAACAAAGGGATTAACTGAGAATAAGATAAAACATGGATAAAATAAAACATAGATAAGAATGAGACAAAATAGGCTAAGAGACAAAACATGACATGAAAGTAATTAGAATTAAAGTCCAATGGGCATTAGAGGAATTTTGTTAGAAAAAATTCCCTTTTTCTCTTCTTCTTCCACCTTCAACCCATAAGGGAGAAAAACCATGGAGCGAGATGGAGTGAGCATGGGAAGAAAGCTAAAGCAACTGGAGGAAAAAGGTAGATCAGGAACATTGGGAGGAAACCCAAATTGGGTTTTCTTTAGTTGATCTTGCAAGCACTGGTGATTGGAGAGGGAGCAGAAGGTTTGCAGAGAATGGGAACAAGGAAAATCGGAGATGGGAGATCGGGTGAGAGTGAATGAGGGAAGTGGAGACGAATACTGTCTGGCCGGTGAAAGTGTGTCACACACCAACGCCGACTAGTGGGTGATGATGGGGGTGAAGGAACGAGAGAAATGGAGGAGAACTGTTGGGTCGTGCCAGTATGCAGAGACAAACACTGGTTTGCTCTGCATTGGTGTGTCACTCACCAGTGGTTGGCAGTTGGGGACCCGAGAGAGAGAAGAGGGATGAGAGCATAAAGGAGAAGAGAACATGAGAGAGATGGGAGAGGAAGAGTCCTTCCCCTCTCTTCGTGAGGAGAAAAGAGTGAAGAAGAAGAAGCCAAGCAGGTGGGAAAGATGCATTTTATAAGGGGGCCCCAAAAGGTAGTTCCTATTTTATTGGGTTCCCATGCTTGCCCATGTTATGATGTCTCCCATACGGTGGTACCATGAGGTGGCTCCCATGTGATGCTGTCTAGGTGTGAGAGCTGTTTAATCTCCACCGTACATCACCATCTACACCATGTATCGCCATCTTGACCATGTATCACCGGGACCATGAAGAAAGGCTCTTTATTAGCTTAATCTACATAATCCTAGTTAATTTGCAAAATAAGAGACTATTTTAGAATAATCTAAATTACATATTTAATTAGTTCTAATGATCATCTAATTATTAATTTTTCAAATCAATGGTTGGATGATCAATTAGAGCTAAAATTAATGTAAAATTACAAAATTACCCAATTAGATGATCTAATCAAATGCTAATGAAGGGTTATTTTAGGTAACATTGAATACTTAACACACCCCCAACCAGCATTTTCTAGTCTTTAGCAAAAACATGCGAAAAACCAATTTATTAAGTGTGGTGCAATTTGTCATTTTCGTAGGTACTCATGGTTGCATTTAGCATATGCAACAAGCCCTTAAACCCCTAGGTTACCCCTAGTGGACAAGTTATGCCTCATGAGGGTATGCAGTGAATATACCCACAAAATTCTCAAAAATCCTTTGTTCTTCTAAGAAAATTTTCTCCTATTCAACTTATACTTTAGCTGATAATAAAAATGAACAAAAAGGTTCAAAATCCTACCCTTATGATAAAGATATCCCATTATTACATTTAAACTTTGGAAGGTGAATATGTGTTATAGCTGATATGTAATAATTTTCAAGTCAAATATAACTAAAATTATCATCCAATTGCATGCTCTGACTTCAATTCTCACAGGATGTTTCATGTCACTCAGAAAGAAGTCACTCAGAAAGGTGTACTCTCATTAATATGTGAGTAGAATGTTTTTTTTATCAAATCCAAAAGTCTCACATATTTCCTATAAAAGAATGATAACTTAGAAAGAATGATAATAGTCTCATGAAGGGATATTAACTATTAAGAACATTATACTCTACAGAATGTCCTATTCATTTATAACCATTTTCAAACCATATTTCTCCTAAGATCAAGTTAGGACTTCTATTAGGACGAAATGTAGGCTTAGGTAAGGCTTATAAAAAAGATGGATATAAAGGTAATCAAAGGTTGTCTGAAAAATATGTAAAGATCTTCTATCAATGTATTCACAACTCTTGCATTTTTCGTGTCAAGAATGAACGTTCTTCTTTTTCATTGACTTTTTTTTTCACTTAATTTTATATATAGCCTTTTTGAACTTTTCTTCTTTTTTACCTTTTTAGTGTTCATCTCTTAAATTGTATTATTCATACTTTTTCTCAAGATGTTCTTCAATCTTCTCTACATATTTCCAAAATAAATGGGTGATGGATATTTTTATAGGGATTTAATATAGGTAAAGGTTTTTTGGCTAACAAAGAAAAGGCTAATATTTAAAAGGCTTGAGGGGCTAACTAGGAAAAATTACTATAGGAAAGGCCAAAGGCTTTGGGTTTTTCCATGGATGGCCTCTATCATTTCCTAGGTTTTATATGACTTAAAGATGATTATAAACTTATGAAGTATAGTATTTTGTATTTCTCAATAATCGACCAAGATGAAGAATAATGAGACCAACTACAAAATAATGTACACTAAAGAAAATTTTGAATTTATGTATAACCCTCACAAAAGGAAGAATGGCTCAAAACTCACTTGGGTTATAAGTCTCCACAAATCTTCTTCAGGATCTTTAAGTTACATCTTCTCTTCAACTTACTATATATAGCTATTTTGTGCAATTAATATTTCAAGTTTAATTTTTCATGAGATACTCTAGAAAAAGAATAAAATTGTGAGCTAATTGTATACAACTCTATTAATAAGCTGAAGTTCAAAAATTTTAGTTGAATATTCAGAAAATCTAAATTTGGATCTTCATAAAGGAACTTAATAAAAAAATAATTTCAAAAAATGAAAGAAAAGTTATAAATCTCATGTATATCTACACCCCCAACCTAAACTAAACATTGTCCTCAATGGTTGGAAATATAGGACACCTAAATGATGAATGGAAGATATAAACGACTGAGATTTGAAAAACCTATAGGTTGCCTCCCAAGAAGCGCTAAGTTTTACGTCTTCAACCAAACAGGTCCTATAACTATCCTAATCATCTAAACCTAGACGTAACTAATTTAACTAATTCTCCTAATCCTAAGCCAACAATGAAATGGCAAGATTTCTCATGCCACTTTAGAATCTCATAGTAGTCTATATATTTCCTTCACCCTGAAATTTTTGGTGGTGGTAACATTAAAACATAGTAGACCACCAAGATTTTGAGTTGTGGGGAATCATATTGATGATCCCCCATTTTTAGAATTTCATGGTAGTCAATATAATTTCTCCACCCTGTATTTTGAGGTGGTGGTAATGCAATGACATCTTGACCCACTGTGAATTTATTGGGATCAACTTGAGGTGAATTGTCCCATTTTGGATCAAATTTAGGGGAAATAATGACTATTGCATTCATTTTATCTTTTTCCTCCTATTTCCTAACATTTTCCTGAAATATGGATATAAGTTGACTATGCCCTTCCCTAAAAGGTTGTTCTTGTATTACTAGAGGCAGAGACATGGTCAGACTTATGCCCTTATTCTCTTCTGATGTGTACGTTAAAGTTGGTTGATATAGGACCACTACATCAATTGTGTCTTTTCCTTCTTCTTCTAGCAGAATAGGTTAGGTTTCAAATAGGCCTACATGATTGTCTTGTGAATGTTCAAATAAAGTTTGTAGGTCCCAATGAGTTACATCATTTACATTGCATGGATCAAATTGTATTTTAGGCCCCGTAGGGGTTTCTACTTTAGCTTGCCATTGAGAAGTGTCCATTAAAGGCACAGTATCCAACAACGCATTTACCTCCTCAATGGATGTGGCTTCATCAAATTCACAAAAATTAGTAAGACACAATTCAAGAGGATATGGGTTGGATATTTCTATGACTGCATTGACTTCATCAATGGAGGTCTCTTCATCATAATTGTAACAAGGGATAGGACATGGCCTAAGTAGATATGGGTTGGACGTTTCTAAGGATGGTTGTGGACTTTGTGGCCCAGAAGAATCAAAAGAAATTTCCATCCTATTGTTATCATTAATGGTTAGGGTTGGGGCGAAAAACTCTGAGATTTAGTAGGAATTGGTAATTCCCACTTTGAAATTCTTTCAAGTGTCCTTTCACTCTCCTCCCAATTTGTTTCATTTCTTCAGCCCAATTGGTAACTTAGCCAGCTTTTGATCAATTGACTCACCAAGTCATTACGTGCTCTCTTCTAACAATGGCTTATCATATTGTAGAGAAAATGACTCATATGGTTGGTATTGTTGTGGCATTAAGGTATTGAATATGGGCTGATTAGGTTGAACCCATGATGGTTGAACCTGATAATCTAAATAATCATGGTAGTGTTGACTAGCCCATCTATTATGGTCTTAGACCATGGTTGTTTGTGATGCCTAGCCCATCTATTATGGTCTTGATAATCTGTCTTAGGATAGTAGTTGTTGCTAGGTTGTGTAAATGCACTAGGTATATCTATTGGCTCTTGATAATAGTTATTGTATGTGGAGCTTGAAGCCATGAATTAGTGGGATGTGTGTCATTAGAATAGGTGTATGAACTCTCGTACTGAGGTTGTTGAAATGTCTCAGTATTTTGCATATAAGCATATATCCTATCCATCCTATCTATTGATGTATGAGACGGATTAGGATTTTAACCTATTTTTGTTTCAAGTACACTCTTATAATGTACCCACTTGTCCTTCTTTCTTTCTTTTTTGGATGAAAAACTACCTAACTAATGCAACTTAAATACTAATGATAAGGCACCACTATATATATATATATATATTAAGAAAGTTACCTAACTAATGCAACCTAAATGCTAATGATAGGATGCAAAGATTGAAACACCCCTAAGGCTAACAAGCAGACAATCTAACCGACCACTTCACATCCTCCTCAGCTAGCCGTAGGTAGTCTGAGTCATAGAATGTGCTGGCAAAGCTAGTCGTTTAAAAACTAGTGTAACTGGTTAAATATGGGCCACTAGAGTGGCAATAGGTCGCCTCCTTCTAAGAGGGTCCTATGAGCATGTGGTGGGCCCTATAGGTCTCTTCTAATTAATTTTAATTACTTTTCAAGGTCAAGTTACGTGCTTGTGGTGATTATCCTATGTAGGCTAAGAGGTGGTGATGAAATCTACCCTTGATCTTATGGGGTCGCATGCCTTACTAATTGTTTCCATTCCATGGCAATTCGATTAACATATAATCACCATAAAACAATTAAACGTGCCCTAACAATGCAATAAAAATTAACAACTAATGCAAATCCTAAAAATGCAACATATATCAAATGTGTTCTATATGCTCTTACACTAACAACATAGTTTTAATCTAAAATGCATCACCTAAACTAGAACTTTAAGGAGTTTAGAAATTTCTCATAGAGGGGTCTAGAAAATGTCTTCTCATACAAGGGTGGTACCATTTACATTTCACCTCCACTTCCAGGTTACGATGGCCCACCCTTGACCTATATTATTACAGCCTTTTAAATGAATTGTGAAAATAAAATAATTACATGAAATCCTCACTACAATTCACTCAAAAATAAATTACAATTATCTTAATTAAACTCTTTGCATTTCTCCTTTCTTTTTCAAATTTCCTGCAAAATAAAAAAAATATCAGTAAGTACCAAAATTTGGAGAAATTGAATTTATGCACTAACAAAATTTTAGAATGCACCTAAAATTTCCTAAAATGCTAAAAAAAATACAACTCCTAAAAAAATTTATTTTCTAAAATTTTATGATTTTTTTTTACTTTTTAATTAAAAATTATAAAAATTCCATTGCGAGTCCCCAGCAACGACGTCAAAAACTTGTTCAGCTTTTCACAAGTGCATAGCTATTGTAGTCTAGTTAGTGCAAGTTCTAGTCGATTTCCATGGGGACTCGACTTAAAAAGGTAGATTTTACACAAATTTTAACTTAAAAAATTACCAAAAAGAACATTCAAATTGATTAACCCATGAGTACATTGTTCTAAATTTAAATAAATTAAATACGATAATAATCGGAATACAAATTTCTTGTCTTGATTGTTGTGTCATGCATAAACAAGGCTTGAAATTGCATAACAAAGGGATTAACTGAGAATAAGATAAAACGTGGATAAAATAAAACATAGATAAGAATGAGACAAAATAGGCTAAAGACAAAACATGACATGAAAGTAAATAGAATTAAAGTCCAATGGGCATTAGAGGAATTTTGTTACAAAAAATTCCCTTTTTCTCATCTTCTTCCACCTTCAACCCGTAAGAGAGAAAACCATGGAGCGAGAAGGAGTGAGCACAGGGAGAAAGCTAAAGCAACTGGAGAAAAAGGCAGATCGGGAACATTGGGAGGAATTCCTCCAGTTGATATTGCCAGCACCAGTGATTGGAGAGGGAGTAGAAGGTTTATAGAGAATGGGAACAAGGAAAACCAGAGATGGGAGATTGGGTGAGAGTGAATGAAGGAAGTGGAGACGAAAGTGAGATGGGGAGGCTGGAGGTGCGATCGTCACTGGTTTCAGGCATGGAGCTGGAGAAGGAAAAGGTAAGGAAGTTGGAGATGGGTATGGCTCCAGTTACTAATAGAAAATGAGCAGAGGTGGGGGGAATGGCTGATGTCGGTTTTAGCGAGGAGCGGTGGTCAAGGGTGATGGAGAACAGGGAAGACATAGAGGTTGCCAGTGCAGTTTGTGTGGAAAACTTAGGCTGGGGGAGGTGTGTCACTCACCAAGGCTTTCTGGTCTGATAGAGAGATGGGGATTAAGAGAAGGAGAGGGGCAAACAACGACTTGACGTCGGAGGAGGTGGAGATGATGACTTGACGGCGGTCTAAGCAATGGGCTGGGAATGTGGTAGACTGGGATGCTGTAGGCGGTGAAGTAAAAAGGAGGGGAAGAGCGCGAGAGAGACTAGAGAGGAAGAACTCTTCCTCTCTCTCGTTGCGTGGAAGAGAAGAATGAAGAAGGTGGAAGCCAGCTTGTGTTGCTGGTGAACAGAACAGAGAAAGAAAATGGCAAAGAGATGATGGGTTAGGCAGAGTGATGAAGGATACGGAGTTAGCTACCTACTGGTGATGCAGATATGAGGAAGAGGGAAGAGGTAGAGAATGTTGATGAATGGGGAAGAGAAAAAAAAAAGGGAAACAGAGAAAAAATGAACCTAGGTTTTGCTTGGGCTGGCCTGCGGTGAGGGCTGAAGTAGAGCTTAGAAGGTTCTTTACAGTGTAGCCAAAAGGTTGAGGAGGGGTTCAGTTGGGTTACTGATCAGCGATGTAGAAAAGGGAATGAGCGGGAGTGAGCGAGAGAAGAGGAATGATATAGAGATCAAAGAGTGAGATGGAGATGAGGCCAGGCCTGCTTAGTGTGTCACGCACTTGTGGCTGGCTAGTAGATACGATGCATAAGACGAAGAGAAGAGAGTGTGGGAGAGAAGAAGTTGGGTGATGCCACTGCGTAGAGACGGATAGAACATCTGCTCTGTACCGGTGTGTCACTCACCGGTAGCTGGCAGGTGAGAAGGATGAGTGTGAAGAGGAGGGGTGAGAGCAGAGAGAGAAAGAGGAGGGGGATTGATGAGATGGTGAGGTTGGTGCAATGATAGTTGTGTGGTGACGGACTGGGTAGTGGGAAACTAGTAAGAGGCGTGCGATCTAGAGAGGAAACACGGGTTGGGTTAGTGCTAGGAGTAGAGTGAAAGTAGAGGTTATGAGTTGGGATGGAGCAGTCTGGGCTGAAGCAAATGACGCCGGTACTGCAGAGAGAGAGAGAGAGAGAGACGAAGACTGTCTTGCCGGTGAAAGTGTGTCATGCACCAACGCAGACCAATGGGTGATGATGGGGGTGAAGGAACAAGAGAAACGGAGGGGAACTATTCGGCCTTGCCAGTATGCAGAGACAGACACTGGTATGCTTTGCATTGGTGTGTCACTCACCGGTGGCTGGCAGCTGGGGACCCGAGAGAGAGAAGAGGGATGAGAGCAGAGAGGAGAACAAAACGCGAGAGAGATGGGAGAGGATGAGTCCTTCCCCTCTCTCCATGAGGAGAAAAGAGTGAAGAAGAAGAAGCCCCATGCGGGTGGGAAAGATGCATTTTATAATGGGGGGCCCAAAAGGTGGTTCCTATTTTATTGGGTTCCCATGCTTGCCCATGTTATGCTATCTTCCATACGGTGGTGCCATGAGGTGGTTGCTGTGTGATACTGTCTAGGTGTGAGAGCTATTTAATCTCCACCATACATCACCATCTACACCATGTATCGCCATCTCGACCGTGTATCACTGGGACCATGAAGAAAGGCTCTTTATTAACTTGATCTACATAATCCTGGTTAATTTGCAAAGTAAGAGACTATTTTAGAATCATCTAAATTACATATTTAAATAGTTCTAATGGTCATCTAATTATTAATTTTTCAAATCAATGGTTGGATGATCGATTAGAGCTAAAATTAATGTAAATACAAAATTACCCAATTAGATGATCTAATCAAATGCTAATTAAGGGTTATTTTAGGAAAAATTGAACACTTAACAGTAAGTTATTCAAAAATTCGATGATTTTAACGATAACCATGATCAAATCACCTTTCCTAACCATCAATCATCACCAATTGAGTTTTGGACGGTTGGATCGAAGCTCGCATTAGCTAGTCTATAATTGGTCTATCATTTTTGTCTCAATTCATTACTGATATATAATTAAAGTCATAAATTGCATGGATCTACCTTTAGATCATGTTTTCAATGATCGAATATAAGATCTCAATTTTTCCCTACACACTACCAAGTTTCTGATTAAAAATTCAAGGATCAATTGATTCTTGATCGAAGATCTGTCTTTAGGAATGAATAGATTAGGTGTGATTTATTTAAATTACAAAAATTCTATTTTTCAATTTTTAGGGTTTCACCAAAAAAGTTCACCCTACTAGAGAAGGTGAAATTTTGGTCATCGCTAATGATGTATACAATATGAAAACTTCACTAAATTACACAGATTGATTTGGATTTTGATGAATTAGAGTCCTATCTAGTTTTTCTCTATAATTTCTATCAGAATCTTGGGTTTTTGGCCATATTTTATCTAACTTTTTAAAGTACCTAGATTCATGGTTTTTCTCAATTTTTGGTGTCATTATTTGATGGATTTTCATGAAACCAAAGGCAATTTATTCATAATCACTTGAGGAACACAATGAACAATTCTGATCATTGATCACATGTTGTTATATTGACTATGGTTTTTTCAATAGTAGACTTCCTCTATAGGTTTCTTTCAACCATCGACAATGATGATCAGTCACTAGTGAGGGAGGAACGAAAGGGAAAAGAGGAAATGAAAGGGGAGAGAGAAGTGTAGTGGGCTATCTACCTATCATCCATCGTTCAATGATAGATAGTTGATCCAACAACCTTTTCTCTATGGTTCTCACTAAACTTGATGGGTTTTTCTTGCTTTTTTTTCCACTCTTGTAGGTCGCTGGTGTCATTTATAGGTCGTCAGAGAAGAGTATTGGTTGGATCTCTCTTTTTCTTTATTCTTTTTAGTCAGTCAACACTAGCAGGGGAGAAAGGGAAATGGGGGAAAGCCATCAGGTGGTGGCCTTTCCCATGTTTTCTTCCCTGACATGTCAAAGTGGAGCTCCACGTGGTGAGTCTGACTTTAGCATGTCGAGCCGCTCCATGTGACTCTTCGGGTTACAATAGTTAAAGGGGGGTGCCATTATCAATTTGGTCCCCCTTCATTTCAATTGTAAAATGTTTGGATTTTTGGGTCCCAATCTTCGTCTCATGCATTCTTAGTGTCTTTGGAAAGCTCTCATCAAGTACAATCCAATAATTGACCTTTCATCATCAAATTTTAATGTTTTTAATTTATTTTATAATTACTTGATTTATGGTAAAAAAAATTATTTTAAAGAAAAATTCCTCAAAATATGCTATGAATCTAGAATAAAATTTCAATTCATTTAATTCTCAACAAGATATACAATCTAATAAGTTTTGAGGATTCAAAACTTACCCAAAACTATGTTTGATTTATGACTGAACTCATGCAAGGCCCACCTACTCATTCCCACCTTGATTTCATGTTTCACCAAAATTGAGAAGATTAATAAGTTAATTCATCTTTAACCTAAGTTTTTGGACATAGGTGTGACACATATTAAGTGTATTAGAAGTGATGACCAAAAGGTACTAGTCAAAGTTGACGAGATCAAACAAAGATTTAAAATTACTTTTAAAAATTGTTAACTAACAATTACCCTAAGAATATATGGATTGAAAGTATCGTAAACCCAAATAACATTGAACAGTGTAGATATGATCATAGGATTAGAATACTTGAAGTGAAAGAGACCTTAAAAAGACAAAATTAGGAAAGGCTAAAGGTTTTGATGGTATACTGATAGAGGTTTAAAAGTATATGGGAGATATCGGGATAGATTGGTTGACAAAATTATTTAATAAGATAAAAAAATTGAAAAAAAATGCTGAATGAAAGGAGGAAGAGCTTTATTGTACCAATTTACAAGAATAAAGGAGACATATGGAGTTGCACTAATTATTGGGGGATCAAATTTATATGTCATACCATGAAATTTTTTGAAAGGGTGATAGAGAAGAGGGTACGGCATGAGACAAGTATATCGAAGAACCAATTTGGTTTCATGCCTGGGAGATCTACCATGGAAGCTATTTTTCTGCTTAGATAATTTATAGAGAAATATAGAAAATGAGGAAGACCTCCACATCGTCATTATTGACTTAGAAAAAGCTTACAATAGGGTCCCAGATAGTTAATATGGTGGGTGTTGGCAAGAAAGGGGTTTCACAAGGGTATATAGACATAATTAAGGATATGTATGGGGGAGCAGTAATAAATATTAGGACCACTAGTGGAGAGATAGGTGAATTTTCTATTATTATAGGATTTCATCAAGGATTAGCATTAAACACATACCTTTTCATGTTGGTTATGGATGAGTTAATAAAACATCTGCAAGAGAAGATTCCATGGTGCATGTCATTTGTAGATGATATAGTTTTGATTGATAAGATAAGGGAGGGCATAAACACAAAGCTAAAATTATGGAGAGATGCATTAGAATCTAAAGGATTTAAAATTAGTCGAACTAAAACAAAGTATATGGAATGCAAGTTTAGCAAGGAGAGGAGCAAGAGCAGAGCACTAGTAAAGATTGATAACCAAGAAGTTCCCCTAGAAGAACGCTTTTGATACTTGAGATCGACAATTCATGAGAGTGAGAGATTGACAAAGAGGTAACCCAGAGAATCCAAGTGGGTTGGAACAAATGGAGATGCACCTCTGGAGTTTTATGTGATTGGAGGGTGCCACTCAAACCGAAAGGAAAATTCTATAAGATGCTGTAAGGCCAGCCATGCTCTATGGATTAGAGTGTTAGGCATTTAAGGAACAACATGTACATAGGATGAGTGTCGTTGAAATGCGGATGTTGAGATAGATGAGCAGCAAGACAAGAAAGAATAGAATTAGAAATAAAAATATTAAAGGAAACTTAGGAGCAGTACCAATAGGTAACAAGACAAGGGAGATTAGACTTAGATGGTTTTGACATGTCCAATGTAGACCAAAAAGGGCTCTAGTTAGAAGAAGTGAGGTGATCAAAGTTGAAGGTTCTAAAAAGGCAAGGGAAAGGCCCAAAAGAACAGGGATAGCAGTGGTGAGAAAAGATTCAAAAACTTTAAGACCAAATGAAGTCAACACTTAATATAGGGGAATGGAGGAACAAGATTCGTGTGATCGACCCCTAATCGAGATAAGGTCTTGATGATGATGATGTTGATAATTTACATATCTTCTTTCCTTTTTATTATTTTCTTTAAACTTTGATAGTAACTATAATGTGCATATCCATGTGCACATGCTGGTACAGAAAGAGAATGAGAATGTTAGATAGGGCTTTCCATTTCCAAAAAATTTATTAATATCTTTGTTATGAGAGAGAGAGAGAGAGAGAGAGAGAGAGAGAGAGAGAGAGAGAGAGAGAGAGAGAGAGAGAGAGAGAGAGAGAGAGAGAGAGAGAGAGAGAGAGAGAGAGAGAAGGTGTGAGTTTTAGTCTTTCCAAAATGCACTAATAGTTACCATAAAGTGAGAAAGGAAATGGACAAATGTTAGAAAAATGATATACCCATCCCTTCAATGACCTTACTTCCCCCCTTTTTAGTGGGTTTTGGTCATTTACACTTGAGGCTTTGAAACATCAAAGTCAACATTTTTAGAAGTGTAAATATGGAGGGGAGTGTGGTCTTGACAAGAGGTGAGAATATCATTTTCCTAAATGTTATTTTAGTAAATATTGTGTAAGCTTTTTATATGAAATTATATGATTTTTTTGGATATTAATTGGTAGTTACATTTTAGACAAATGGAATTTTTCATTGAGTTTTACATCCTTGCATGTTTTTAAAGTAGTAAATTTCATTTTTAAAAGAAAATAACAAATGGTTTGGGATGCTGCTTGTTCCCCTACTTGTCCTGAGCTGAGATGTATAGGACAAGATAGGACAATGACCTTGTTTGGGACAGGATCAAACAAGATTTTTTCAATACCTATCCATACCATCCCATGGTCACCAACATTGGTACCCCTTATAGTAGATGATACAAATGATAAACATGTAGTATTAGCTAACTTAGATTATGCAAGTTAGACGACTTATACTCCTGTGGACTCACAGGATGATGGAGAGATGATGAGCTACCCTCACTCTAATTTTTTTTTTTTAAAGGTCACCCTCATTCTATTATTGTGAGGGATATGTTTGTCCTAGAATCAATCATGGTATATCAAAATGCAATAAAATTTAGAATAGCTAGTAAGAAATATGGGATTAAGTTTGGCTAGACCATTAAGCATGTAACAAATGAGTCAAGTAGATAAAGAGTTAAATGTGATCTACCTTGTTAATGGCGTATCTTTGCTTCAAAGAAGCATAATAAGGACAATCTGTAAGTAAAGACTTATGTCCCCACACACACATGGGACAGGCCTGAGATGAATGCATAGACCATTTCAAAAGGGTTGCAGATGAGTTTTTTCTATTTCTTGCCAAACGACCTATATATTAGCTGTGATAAGTTTAGTGATATTGTCTATCATATATATATATATATATATATATATATATATATATAGGCAGAAGTTTCTCTAAGGAGATGATTAAAGGATTAAAGAGAGATTAGTATCTTAAGATCTATGAGTATTGTGAAGAGATTGCTCACATTAACTCTGGATCTTCAATGCATGCATTGGTTATACATAAAGAAGATGAAAATACATGTGTTTGAGAGGATTTACTTGCATTTTGCAATATTGAAGAAGGGGTTTCACACAGGCTGTTAGCCTATCATAGGCCAGATTTTTGGCTAATTGTTAAGTGTTTAATTTTGGCTAAAATATCATAAATTTAGCATTTCATTAGATAATCTAACCAATCAATTTTGCAAATTTTAGATAAAATATGAATTTTAGTTTCAATTGATCATACAACCATTGATTTGTAAAATTTAATATATAGATGATCACTAGAACTAATCAGATATGTAATATATGATTTAGATGATTCTAATTTTGTCTTATGTTTTGCAAATCAACCAAAATAAGCTTGGATAACTCAAATCAAAATTCAACGGTAGCAGATCATCCTAAAATCTTTGAATGGTTGGGATCAAATCAATGAACTAGATCACCATCAATGCAAGATGGATCATGAGAGAACTTCTTAATTGGGAAACAAATTAAAGAGGAAACCAAATAAAGAAATGGAAAGCTAGCAAAGTGAGGGAGTTTGGAAAGAAAATCTGACGTGGGTTTTTCCTTTTTGATATTGCTTCTAAGTAAGGAAAGGAATCTTTGGAAAGAGGAGAGTTGGGACATTATATAACAAGAGGTGCTAGAGAAGAAAAAAACCCCGAAAAGAGTAGCTGCAAGGAAGAGCTGTAGCACCCACTTCTTTCTTGCATCAAACTCTCTCTCTCTCTCTCTCTCTCTCTCTCTCTCTCTCTCTCTCTCTCTCTCTCTCTCTCTCTCTCTCTCTCTCTCTCTCTCTCTCTCTCTCTATAACACCCTTCTCTTTCTCACCCACTGCTAGCTGATGAAGCCTTTCTGTCCCACTAGCCCAGACCCGTACCCACCTCCTTCTTTCTCTCCTTTGGTTTAACAACTTAGCACCATTCCTGCCCCACCTTCTTCTCTCTTTCCCCGCTTCTATCTCCTTCCCAGATCTCTCTCTCTGGGGAGCTCTTTACCGAAGTAGATGAAGATACAAAGAGGAGAACTAGAACCAAAACCATCATTCCCAATTTTCCTTCTTTCTTTGTGTTCTATTACTCATCCATAGTTCCTAATTTTCCAAGTTTGGTTTGTTCCAATCAAAACCCAACTTGGGTTTTATTTAGAATCCATCTTTCCCCCTTCATTTTGGTGTTCAAACAACATAGGAAGTTGTTTGAAACAGCTCCCTATATTTTATGATTTTCTCCTCCGTAGGTTGAAGAAGTTTTTTTTCCCAAAAAATCTAGAGTTACCCTTTAACCCTTAATTCTAATTACATTCATATCTCATTTTCATTTGTTTCCCTAATTTGTTTGATTCCTATCCTTATTTTACCTTATCTAGGTTTTTATCCTGTTCTCAGATTAATTGTAGGAATCGGTTAATCTTACCCAATTTGATTAAGCTTAACCTAACCAACAATTTAGCTTTAACAAACAGAATCTCTTTATTTCCTGATCTATTTCTTATCAGATTTTCATTTAATCTTTAAATCTTGTTTTTAGAACAACTCTTAGCTTATCCATCAACCCTGATCTTCAATCTGAAATTCAAAATTTTGATCTAAGCCATCCAAAACCCAAAATCTTTCCTTAGTTTAGATCATTAAAATTTTGGGGAATCTATTTAGTCCAGCTATTGAATCCTTAATCAGAAGTATCGATGAGAGATTGATGAGAGCCAATTGACTTTGATGACATCAGATTTGAAGAAATTTTCCATAATCAAGCTAAGAAGGTGAATTTTATTTTTAGTTAATTTTCTGTCTTTTTGAACTTGGATTGGTGTAATTTTTATTAGTTAAATAGATTTGAGTTTACAATTCATTATCATTTAATTTTTATTTGTTTCAATTAGTGGCTAATTAAATTTTATTTAAACTCCAAAATTTTAATTTAGTTTTCATGGGAACGAATCATACTTGCAGAAGCTATAGTACAATAGCCCACGCACTTGCGATAAACAATCAACAAGTTTTTACGCTATTGTCGGAGACCCATAAATGAGTTTTCATAAAATTTCATAAAAAATCAAAAAAATATTTTTTTTTAGGAATTGCATTGTTTTAGCATTTTAGGCATTTTTTTTGTTCATTTTCAATTTTTCTTAATGCATAATCACTCTATTTTTTGAATTTTGGTACTTATTGCTATTTCTAATTTTTAAAGAAATTTGGCAAATGAGTAATGGCAGTGATCTTATGGGCCAAAGCTTCTCCAAATTAGGATTTATTTGCTTTCCTAGATTAGGATTTTCAAATTTTTAACAAAACTTGTAGTGAGGCCCCATTGTAACATGCAAATTTATTTTAATTCAATTTTAAAAGGGTTGTATTAAAACAGATCAAGTGTGAGGTAAGGTGGCCCACACTTGATCTTCATCAGAAACCCCACTACAAGTTTTCCTCACTCTTTTTATTTTTTAGTATAATTGTATTTAGAATAATTTTGCATTATTTGGTAGTGTAATTGCATATTTGATAATTGTTGTAGTTTTAGGGTTTGCATTAGTTTATTATTTTAAATTGCATTCTTAGGACATGTTTATCACTTTAAGGTGATTTATATGTTGATCCAACTATCATGGAGTGTGAAAATTAATTAGTAAGGGCACATGACTCCACAAGATTAAAGGTGAATTTAATGACCACCTCTTGGCCCACTTAGGATAATCACTACAAGCACATAACCCAACCTTCCTAATTAATTTAAAATTAATTAGAAGAGACCTATAGAGGCCATCACATGCTAGTAGGACCCTCTTAAAGAATACAATCTATTGTCACTCTAATGGCTTCTTAACACTATGGTTATAGCGAGTGTCTTAAAATCCAAGTGATTTTTCCATGCCTTCCATTGATGTTGATTGAGGTCTAAATATCTTTAAACATGAGGATTGCATTAACAACTTTAGAGCAGAACCAAACTAGTAGGACCCTCTTAAAATTAATTAGAAGAGACCTATAAAGGCTATCACATGCTTGTAAGACCCTCTTAAACGGACGCGATCTATTGTCATCTTAAACAGACGTGATCTATTGTCACTCTAGTGGCTTCTCAACACTATGGTTATTGCGGGTGTCTTAAAATCCAAGTGATTTTTCCACACCTTCCATTAACCAAACTAGTAAGTAGTAATCAAATCTTAAAGAGAGGAGCATCACTAGATTAGGCTAATCTAAAAGCATCTCCCCCACACAAATTCAAGAAAAACAAAATATTTCTACTTGTTAGCCTTAGGGATTATTTGATTGTGACATTTGTATATGTATCATTCTAAGAATTTAGGTTACATCATTTAAGGTATTTTAAAAAAAATAAAAAAAGAGCAAAAAAGCTTTCATTGTATGCACTTTTGGAGATGCGACAAAATTGGGAGGTTAGTCCAGTACGACCAAAACAACATACAAGTAGATTAGTCCATGTTAATGACTAATCAATGATCAAGAGGTAACTCACCCCGTGGTAGTCAAGGCCCTCCACTCATCATGAATGAGGACCCACCACCTCTAATGTATGATGAATATCAACCTCCACCAAAGAGAAATAATCATCACCAAATATAGATTGGAGAAGAAATAATAATATGGAGTGGAATCAATAGAGTGAACATGAATGAAATGATTAGGGATTTCTTGAAAAAGTTTTTTCCTATGCATAAAACAAATACACTCCACCATAAGACCATGAACTTTACTCAAAAGAATAAAGAATCATTCTACTAATGCTGGGAAAGGGTCAAAGATCTTTTACTCACTTGCCCACATCATGGCTATGAACTATGACACATCATTAGCTTCTTTTATGAAGAACTTAATTCTAACATGCATCAATTTATAGAGATGATGTACAATGGTAACTTCTTAAATAAACAACCAGATGAGGTGGAAGATCATTTTGGATGGCTAGCTATAAGTGCATAGACCTGGGCTGACTTAGAAAGAGTAGAACATGTAGATAGACTTAAGCCTACTACCACTCATGCTAGGGTAGGCATGTATGTCATGTTTGACAAAGATGAACTTAATGCCAAAGTAGCATCCCTAGCTAAAAAAGTAAAAGCCATAGAAATGGGAAAGAAAAACTTGAATAAGGATGAACACGTGTGTAGTATATGTGAAAGTACTACCCATCTTACTCAGGAATGTCCTACCATTCTAGTCAAGAGGTACTTCATGATCAAGCCAATGTACTTGACACTTATAAAAGACCTTTCTCCCCATACTCAAAGACTTATAATCCTAACTGAAGACACCATCCAAATTTTAGTTGGAAAAATGGACCAATTGCCAATGTCTCACAAGTAGGCCTAGCGTCACCAACAAAATCAAGGACTTCTTACCCTCCTCTCATACCAAACTCACCAACCTCCTGCTTCTAGACCTCACTTGCCCCTACTCAAAAGGCCTATAGATGACAATATCCATCAACTCATTCAAAACCAGGAGAGGACAACTTCTCAATTAGGAGTTCAATTAAAATAAAACTAATCAGTTTTTTAATGAAATAAAATATGATGAGTCAATGGACGTAAAATATGGAAAAAGGAAAGTTTCTAGTTCAACTACAAGCAAACCCTAAGGGAGTGCATGCGGTTAGCAATAATATATCTAATGCATCATCCAACTTTACCATGGAATAGACTAAGGATGTTACCATTCTTAGGAAGTGGTAAAAGAATTGAGAAGGATGACCACAAAAGACTAAAAAGGTAGAAAAATTGACTAAAGTTAAGGATAATTCTAAATAGAAGGAGCCCACTTCACTTGTTGACACATGTCCCATCCCTACTCTATTTCCCTAAAGGTTGGGCCAAGCTCCTAAGTCCACCTCTAATGATGAGATTTTAGATGTTTTCAAAAAAATCAAGATCAACATACCGATCTTAGACACAATGAAACAAAGCCTATCATATGCCAAATTCTTAAAAGACCTTTACATCATAAAAAGAAGACTAACTGTTCAAAAGAAGGCATTTTTTACTGAACAAGTTAGTTCCATTATTCAACATCATACACCAAAATACAAGGATCCAAGTTCCCCCACTATTACTTGCATTATTGACAACTATAAGATTAATCAAGCTTTGCTTGATTTGGAATCTACTATGAACCTAGTATTGTCCTTGGTATATGAACAATTATGTCTAGGTGAGCTAAAACCTAGTTCTACTACACTCTAGCTAGCTAATCATTATGTAAAGATACTGAGAGGGTTAATAGAAGATGTACTTGTCCAAGTAGAACAGTTTTACTTCCCTATTGATTTTTTAATTCTAAATACACAACCGGTGGTGAATGAGAAGAACGAAATACCAGTCATCCTGGGATGACCATTTTTTGCTATGTCCAATGCCTTAATTAGCTGTAGAAATGGTGTCATGAAGTTGTGTTTTGGTAATATGACATTAGAGCTAAACATCTTCAACATTTGTTAGCAACCTAGTGAACTCACTGATGACTTGCATTGTGTCAACATGATAAATTCAATTGTGCAAGATCATTTTCAATCATCTTCCTTATCAGACCCACTTGATGCCTGTTTGACCTACTTTAATGAGTTTAATAAGGATGCATTAATATAGGAAGTTAATGCCCTCCTTAATTCTATTCCAATCATGATTATAGAAAAATGAAAACCTCCTTTTGAGGAACTTCCATCGAGGGAGTCCACTCCCCTTCCATCATCAGTAGAACCTCCTAAGCTCGAATAGAAATCTCAACCTTTAGATTTAAAATATGCTTAAAGAGACTTTTCCTATGATAATTTCCTCCCAATTAGAAACATCTCAGGAGGAAGAATTAATAGACACTTTAAAGGAACACAAATGTGCTATAAGATGGACCATTGTTGATATAAAGGATATTAACCCTTTAATCTGTACCCATAGGATATATCTAGAGGATGAAGCTAAACCATATTGTCAAATGCAAAGAAGGTTGAATCCTAATATCAAAGATGTGGTTAGAGCAGAAGTCCTTAAATTGCTTGATGTGGAAATCATCTATCTCATAAGTGATAGCAAATGGGCAAGTCCAACTCAGGTAGTTCTAAAGAAGTCTAGAGTGATAGTGATCTTTAATGCTAACAATGAATTAATCCCCATTAGGGTTACCACTAGTTGACATATGTGTATTGACTATAGAAATTGAATGCTATCATAAGGAAGGACCATTTTCCTTTGCCATTTGTTGATCAAATGTTAGAAAGGATTGTAGGACATTAGTACTATTGTTTTCTAGATGGTTACTCAGGGTATAATCAAATAGAAATTGTACTTAAGAATTAGGAAAAGACCACCTTTACATGTCCTTTTAGCAATTTTGCTCACAAAAGAATGCCATTTGGATTATGTAACACTCTTGCCACATTTCAATGCTACATGTTGAGTATATTTAGTGCTATGGTAGAGAGAATGTTAGAAGTTTTTATGGATGACTTTTCTGCTTCTGGAGATTCATTTGACTCATTCCTTGAAAATCTAAGAGAAGTCTCAAGTCATTGTAAAGAAAACCTAGAGCTTAGTTAGGAAAAGTGTCATTTCATGGTTCCTAAGTGAATTGTCCTAGGCCACATAATGTCATCCAAAGGTATAGACGTACATAGAGTCATAGTTGACCTAATTCTCAATCTACCCATCCCAAAATATGTTAGGGACATTCGCTCTTTCCTAAGCCATGTAGGATTTTATAGAAGGTTTATTAAATATTTTGGTCCAATATCCAGACCATTGTGTCACCTCCTCACAAAGGATACCCCTTTTGAGTGGACTGATGATTGTCAGGAAGCTTTTACAAAGCTGTTAGATAAATTAACCACTTCACCTATTATGCAACAACCACATTGGAGTTTACCCTTTGAAATCATGTGTGATGCTAGAGATTATACTATATGAGTTGTATTAGGGCAAAGAAAAGAGAAAAATCCATATGTTATCTACCATGCAAATAGGGCCCTAAATAGCACTCAGTTGAACTAGTCCACTACAGAGAAAGAACTCTTAGCAGTTGTCTTTGTGTTGGATAAGTTCAAGTCTTACTTAGTTAGATCTAAAAAAGTCATATTCGCTGATCATTTGACCCTTAAGTATCTTCTTTCTAAGATGTTAAGGCCAGACTAACTAGATGGATTCTTCTACTCTAAGAGTTCTACATTGAAATAAAAGATAAAAAAGGAGTAGAGAATGTTTTAGCTAACCACAAGTCTCGTATAGTCCTATCAGAACCTTTGGATGAGTTGCCAATTAAAGACACTTTTCCTGATGAGCAACTTTTCCATGTTTCCCATCCTCCCTGGTTTGATGATATTGCAAATTATTTATTCACAGGAAAAATTCCTAAACATTAGAATAAATGAGAAAATAAAAAATTCTTTTCCAATGTTAAGCAATACTTATGGGATGATCCATACATGTTTAAGTACTTCCCAGATCAAGTAATTAGAAGATGTGTACCTGACTTAGAGCAATGTAATGTTATATCCTTTTGTCACTTAGAAGCATGTGATGGACATTTTTCTGCACAGAAAGCAGATGCAAAGATTTTGCAGTGTGGTTTCTAATGGACGCCATTATTTAAAGACACCCATGTATTATGTAAAGCTTCTAAGCGATGTTAAAAGTTAGGAGGAATAAACCTTAGGAATATGATGCCTCTCAACCCTATACTTGACATAGAAGTTTTTGATTGATGGGGCATAGATTTCACGGGCCGTTCCCACCTTAATTTGGCTACATTTATATCTTAATGGTCGTAGACTATATTTCCAAGTGGATTGAGGCTATCCCATGTAAGAATAATGATCACAAAATAGTTGTTCAATTCTTAGAAGAAAACAAATTTTTTTTTTTCTATATTTGGGACCCCTCGAGCCATTATAAGTGATAAAGGTACACATTTTTGCAACAAGCCATTTGAAGTACTCATGAAAAAGTATAACATTACACATAAAGTTGCAACACCATATAACCCACAAATAAGTAGACAAGTTGAAGTATCTAATTAGGCCATAAAACAAATTCTACAAAAGACTATTAATTCGAATCATAAGGATTGATCTCTTCGACTAATTGATGCACTTTGAGCTTACAAGACTGTACATCAGACACATCGCACCCCAGTTGGTATGTCTCGCTGTCGTATTGTATATGGTAAGGCTTGTTGCCTCATGATAAAAACATAATGAGAAAATCCTTTACTTCAAATCAGAAGGTTCTGCTTTACAATTCTAAGCTTCACCTATTTCCAAGTAAGCTTAAATCTTGATGGACCAGTCCATATATAGTAAAAGAATTTTTTCCATATGGGACCATCAAGATTGAAGATGCTAGGACTCCACATACTTTTAAAGTGAATGGTCAATGTTTAAAGCCTTTCCTAGAATATGAGAACTGTTAAGTGTTTAATTTTGGCAAAAAGACTCTAAGTTTAGCATTTAATTAAATCATCTAATCATTCAAATTTGCAAAATTTAGCTTGATTTTTTAATTTAACTCAAATTGACCATCCAAACCTTAATTTCTCAAAATCAATGATTAGATGATCATTAGAGTTTATTAGATGATTAATGTGCAATTTAGATGATTTTAATTTAGTCTTTTCTTTTGCAGTTCAACTAAAAGAAACATTAATGGCCACGGATCAACGATGCAAATCAAGTGAAGATCAAGAAGGCAAGAGTCCTAATGGAAGAGGTTTCCTAAGGAAGAAGAGTCCTAATGGAGGAAGAATCCTAATTTAGAAGAGAGGAAGTCCTAATAGGAATCCACCTCTTAAATGAAAGAGGTGGAGGAAGTTATAAAAGAAGGAGGACGTATAAGGCTGGGGGGAGTTTTTTTTAGTTGGAAGTTTGGAGTTTGGGTTGCCTTTCTTTAGTGTTCTTTCAATTGATTGCCATCGTTTTTTTTTTTTTTTTTCTAGTTCTCATTTTGTCTCCTTTCTGTATTTTGAATCTGCTCAAAAGCATAGTTTTCTTTCTTTTCTTTTTTTCTTTTTCCAATTCACCCGCCACTCTCCTCCATGCACCAAACCCAGTCACTGGTTTTATGCCCTGGTCTTTAGCACTTCATTGTTTCGGTGTCCTACCCAATCGTCTTCGGGTTAGCATCGTTTTCACCCTACTACTCTTCATCGTCAACATCCATCGCACTTCCTCTTCCTCTGGTCCAGCATAGCCAGACCAGAAACTGGACTACGCACAGACCAAAGATGCCCCATACCTCTCTCCTCTATTCATTCGATTCCCAGTCAAGCCTTTCCAGAACCGTGTGAAGTCCCTCTAACTCCTCTGCTTCACGTCGTTTTCCCTCTTCCCCATTTCTTCCCAGCCATCTCCTTTTCACTATCTCTCCCATACCCTCTCTTCCTCACATTCCATGTTCCAGACGACACCCAGACTAAAGGCATCGTTTTCTTTCATCTCCACCTCTCCACCACTAATATACTTTATGGTCCAATCCATCGCAATTTTTTTCCACCGGCTAGCCTTGAACCCAACTCTGCTTCTAGCTTTTCATCGAGATTTGGCATCATGCCCAATGGCCCTAAACCAGACAATGCCCATCTCCATTGATGTTCGGCCAGATAGACTAGTCCGGTCAACCCAGGGAGAAAAAACCTAGATTGGGTTTTCCCCACTCTCTTCTCCTCTCCCTTTCCCTCTTTTCCCTTCTTTCCTCTCTTCTTTTCCTCCTTTCCTCTCTTTCCCCTCCTCTCTTCTTCCCTTCTCCTCCATCTCCTCCCTTCTCCGGTCCTCATCTTCGTTGGGTTTTCGTCTGGTTTTTTGTTAAAAACCAGATTTTTAAATATAATTTCGTTTTTGCCCTTCCTCTTTAAATACAATTACATTTTTGTTCTTTTCCATTAATTACATCTGTGTCCTCAGTTTAATTACATTTGTATCCCCGTTTTAATTCCATCTAAATCCCTGTTTTATTTATAGATGTGTCTATGAATATTCTGGTTTCACCTTATCACTATTCTGCATGTCCAGGGACAATGATATCCAAGGCTGCTTATTTAGTTTTATTTTATGTTTTCTTGGATTTAGAAATTCTGTAAATTGCAACAATTAAATAAATTGAGAAATTTTATTTTATTGTTAGTTTATTTCTATTATATTCTTTATTTTTATTTTTATTAATTGAATTTTATGTAAAACTCCATCTTTTAAAGCAAGTCCATATGAGATTGACCCGTATTTGCATAGCTATACTACAATAGCCCATGCACTTCTGAAAAACATCAACAAAATCTAGAAGTTGAGTCCACAACTCTGGAGGATCATGTTTATTAGGATTGAGTGGATCTGATCACTCTGCATCATGTTTTTTTTCCCCATTGTTTTCTACATCACCCATATTCGTTTTAGGTCCTACTTTTTAAACATTGAGGATATTGTTTCTTTTAGGTCCTAGTTCTGTTAGTTTTTTCTCTTAATTTTAAAGAAAAAATTACAAAATTTGCAAACAAATTTCTAAATTTTTTTTGAAAATATTTAGGTCAATTCCTACACTATGATAAGAATTGGATTTTTCGAAGTATAGTTTAGATAATTTTAGCTTATTAATGGAATTGAATATAATTAATTCATTATTTTACTCATTTTCTAAAGTATTCCAAGAAAGCAAAGTTTCAAATCACATTTGTACACACAGTTGCATATGACTAGTCTAAATTGATAAGTAGTTATAACTTAGAGATCTTGAAGAAATTTAGTGGAGACTTATATCCTGAGTTTTAGAGCCATTCATTCTTTTTGAGAGGTTATAAATGTTCCTAATTTTCTTCAGCATGCTTAAACTAAAATTTGATCCCACCAATTTTTAAATTTGGCTATTTACTTGAATTATTAAAGTATTGCCTATAAATTTCTAGAAGTTAATTGAATTTGATAGATTATAGGAAATTTAGAAAATGATTTAGGCCATATTTATTGTTAATCTAGAAATATAAAGCCTACCCAAAAAATATTTTTACCACTAATTAGCCAATTTGAGCATTTTACATAAGCCTTTTCTTTTGTCGCCCAAATAAACTTTTACCCATATTAACCTAGTATAAATTATCCATTACCTATTTTCTTCAAAAGATAAGTTAGAGATGAATGAAGATATATTTTTTGGTTGCAATAAAAGTAGAAAGTGAATATAAAGAAAAGAAATATTCTTCAAAGAAATTCAAAAGTGTTGAAAAGAAAGAAAAAGTACTGAAAAAAGAGTTTGAAGAATGCAAAAAAATGAAAAAAAAGATATTCACTTCAGGCAAACAAAGTAAAGAAGAATTGTCAAGACCTTTACTTATTTTTGAAGAATTTTGAATACCCTCTCTTTTCTACGTTTCATCTTAGTTGAAGACCTATTTAAGAATAAATATAATCTTGATGAGGATATGAAAAGATAGGATTTAAAGAATAATATTTCTAAATATTCAAGGGTAATGCATTTTATCCTCTCTAAAGGGATCAAAAATTAAATTCCTTAATAACTTTCTTTATTAATGAATATATGTGAAATAAATTTGTTTTTATTGACTTTGCTCACATATTTAAAAGAGGGATATCATTTAAACCCTTTATTTGAGAGATTCTATTTCTGATTGTATGTCATTAGTGAGGATTAAGGTCAAAACATATTTCACATAGACTTTAAAAGTTAAAAATCTACTTAAAGATAAAGATTATTCTATATGTAGACTATACACTCACATACTCATTTTAAGATCTGAGCTTAAATGGAATATATTTAGCATATGGATAGGGTTTTGAATTCTTCATTCATTTTTATTAGTTTGCTAAATTTGATAGACTCGTTGGAGATAATTCTCTGTGAAAAAGTGTGAGTTGATTTGAAAATAATTTTTTGGAATTTGATTTTTCACATGTTTTGCTCGAAACTAGCAAAATGTTGGTTGGGGCATGTGTTAAGATTTAATCTTGGCTAAAATACCCTAAATTTAGCATTTTATTAGATAATCTAACCAATCAATTTTGCAAATTTTAGTTTCAATTGATCATCCAACCATTCATTTGTAAAATTTAATAGATAGATGATCATTGGAGCTAATCAAATGTGAAATATATAATTTAGATTATTCTAATTTTGTCTTATGTTTTGCAGATCAACCAAAATAAGCTTGGATAGCTCAAATCAAAATTCAATGGTAGCATACCATCCTAAAGAGCATTGAATGGTTAGGATCAAATCAATGAACTAGATCACCATCAATGCAAGATGGATCATGAGAGAACTTAATTGAGAAACAAATTAAAGAGGAAACCAAATAAAGAAATGGAAAGCTAACAAAATTAGGGAGTTTGGAAAGAAAATCCTACATGGGTTTTCCCTTTTTGATATTGCTTCTAAGGAAAGGAATCTTTGGACAGAGGAGAGTTGGGACATTATATAAGAGGAGGAAAGGCTGGAGAAGAAAAAAACCCTAAGAGGGCAATTGTAAGGAAGACTTGCAGCACCCCTCTCTTTTCCACATCAAACTCTCGCTCCCTTCTCTTCATCACTCGTCTCTTCGCATATCCCTCTTCTCAACTACCCCAAGTCCTCTCTCTCTCTCTCTCTCTCTCTCTCTCTCTCTCTCTCTCTCTCTCTCTCTCTCTCTCTCTCTCTCTCTCTCTCTCTCTCTCTCTCCGCATTGCAACAACCCACATCTTTGCAGCACCCTTCTCTTTCTCACCCGCTGCTAGTTGATGAAACCTCTTTATCTCGCTAGCCCATACCCATAACCACCTCCCTCTTTCTCTCTTTCGGTTTGACAACCTAGCACCATTCCTACCCCACCTTCTTCTCTTTCTCTTACCTCTCTTTCCCTGCTCCTATCTTCTTCCCAAATCACTCTTTGGAGCTCTTGACTGAAGGAGGGGAAGCTAATCATTGGTGAAGATATAAAGAGCAAAACTAGAACAGAAACCATTGTTCCTTGTTGATTGTCTAATCGCAAGTGCACGGGTTATTGTAGTGTAGCTTATGCAAGTACGAGTCGATTCCACGAGGACTTGATTTAAAATGATGGAGTTTTCAATAAAATTCAATTAATAAAAGAATATAAACTAACAATAAAATAAAATCCAGATTTATTCAGTTGTTGCAATGTACACAATTATTTATTCTAAAAACACAGGAAAATGCAACAAAATAAGCTGTCCTACATTGCACTGTCTCTGGATAGTCAAAATGAGGATAAAACAGAACCGAGACATAGATGTAAATAGAATAGGGACCCAAATGCAATTAAATCGAGGACTCAGTTGGAATTAAATAGGGGACACAGATGGAATTTCTGACAAATGACATAAGAGGAATTAAACTGGAGACAGAGTTGTAATTCCTCAGATCTGCCAGGGCAGACTTGTAAGTTTATGGGGTTCTAGTTTTTAACGAAAAACCAGGATAAAAATGATGGAGAAGAAAACCGTAGAGGGGGAAGAAGAGAGGAGAAAAGAGGAAAGAAGGAGAAGGGAAGAGGAAGGAGAAGAAGGAGGGAGAGGAAAAAGGTGAGGAGAAAACCCGATCTGGATTTTCTCTCCCGTGGCCATCTGGTTAAGATGGGAACGTGGGAAGGAAATGAAGAAAACCTAACTTGGGGTTTCTTCTCATAGTTGAGCAGTGAGCAGGGGCAAGCGAGGATTCACCAGCCAGGGTCGATAGGAGAGAAACAGAGGGTAGGGCAGAGCTGGTGAAGGCCGGCTGGCAGAGGCTGGCCGGTTATTGGGATGAGCAATGAGAACGAGAGAGAGAGGGAGAGGGAGAGAGCCGGTTCTGTTCGGGTGATGTAGAGTAAGATGGGGGAGAACAGGGAGGAATAAGAAAGGGGAAAGAAATGGAAAACCCTAGTTGGTTTTCTTCCACGGTGAAGGAGAGTGCAGGGGAATGTGAAGTAGAAAGAGGATGAGGAAACCTATGCTGCATAGTGGATTGGCTTCTGGGCGTTGTCTGGGAGAGGCGTGAATAAGCCGACGATGGGGAAGAATGTGAGGGAGAAGGAAATCTGAGAGAAGGAGAAGGTGCGGGTGCGGGTGGAGAGAGGAGTGAGAGAGAGAGAGAGAGAGAGAGAGAGAGAGAGAGAGAGAGAGAGAGAGAGAGAGAGAGAGGATGAGGAAACCTATGCTGCATGGTGGATTGGCTTCTGGGCGTTGTCTGGGAGAGGCGTGAATAAGCCGATGATGGGGAAGAATGTGAGGGAGAAGGAAATCTAAGAGAGAGAGAGAGAGAGAGAGAGAGAGAGAGAGAGAGAGAGAGAGAGAGAGAGAGAGAGAGAGATGCAGGTGGATTGGCTTCTGGGCGTTGTCTGGGAGACGCGTGAATAAGCCGATGATGGGGAAGAATGTGAGGGAGAAGGAAATCTAAGAGAGAGAGAGAGAGAGAGAGAGAGAGAGAGAGAGAGAGAGAGAGAGAGAGAGAGAGAGAGAGAGAGAGAGAGAGAGAGAGAGAAGGAAAGGGTGAAAGAGAAATAGTACGTGAGAGAGAGAGAGAGATTGGAGAGGAGAAGAATAAGGAGGGAGAAGAGAGGAGGAAGGAGGGTGATCCAGCCAGCCCAATAGTGGATGAGGAAGTTCCCCCCAAGAGGGAAAAACCATCCTTTAGAGAGAGAAGGGAAGGGGAATAAAAAGGAGAGGGAGAGAGAGAGACGTGAAAGAGAGAGGAGGATAAGAGGGAAAGACAAAAGAGAGGGGAGAGATACAAGGAAAAAAATAAGAAAAAAATAAAAGAGATAAGATAGTGGGATAGGGATAGGGATAGGTGGGGTCTACTAGTATCCTGGTCTTGCTAGAACTATGCAAGTCTTTAGTCTCTTTCCATGAAACATCATCCGATCTCCATCTAATATCCTTGATTCGATCTAGAGCGTCCACGCCTGAGTTGACCGATCTGCAATGCACAGGACCCAATTAGCACAATCTAAACCGTTCATTATTCCTCTGAGTAGCTTTAATGATCATCTGACCACTAAATCTTTCAATTCAGTGGTTGATGGCCAATTAAAGCTAAAATGAAATATTTTATGTAAAATCTTGAGATTAATGGCCTAGATGCTCTAATTGAACACTAAATTAGGGGTATTTTGACCAAAATTGAATACTTAACACACCCCCAAACCAGCATTTTGCTAGTCCCTAGCAAAAGATGCGAAAAAATCAACTCAAATTTTTTTTATTTTTCAAGTCATCTCCATTTTTTTCTGAGAGAATTATCTTCAATAAATCCATCAACTTTAGCAAACTAATAAAGATGACTGAATAATTCAAAACCCTACCCATATGCTAAAAATATTCCACTTAAGCTCAGATCTCAGAGTGATTGTGTGCATATACAGTCTATACATAGAATAATCTTTATCTCTAAGTAGACTTCCAACTTTTGAACTCCATCTGAAATATGTTTTGACCTTAATCCTTACTAATGACATACGCTCAGAAATAAAGTCTCTCAGATAGAAGGTTCAAATCATATCTCTCTTTTGATTATGTGAGAAGAGTCAAGAAAAGCAAATTTAGCTCACATATACTCATGAAGAATGGAAGTTACTTAGAAATTTACTTGTTTTGATCCCTTTGGAATAGATGCCATTACCATTGAATATTTAGAGATACTATTCTTTTAATCCTATTCATTTATTTCCTCATCAAGACTATATTCATCTTAGAATCAATAGGTCTTTAACTAGGATGAAACATAGGCTTAGGACAGGGTACAAAAGAAAGGGTATAAGGGTATTCAAAGTTTCTTCAAAAAATAAGTAGAGGTCTTCTACTAAAGTTGACAATTCTTTCTTTTCTTTGCTAAAGTGAATATTTCTTTTTCTATTTTTCTTTTCATTCTTCAAACTCTTTTTTTTTTTTTTTCCACTCTTCTTTTTTCACACTTTTGTATCACTTTGAAGAATATTTCTTTTCTTAATATCCACTTTTCTAGCTTCATTTCAACTAAAAGATATTCTTTCATTCTTCTCTAAATTATTTTTCAAAGAAAATGGGTACTAGATAATTTATACTGGGTTAATATGGGTAAAAGGGTATTTTGGGTGATACAAGAAAAGGCTTTATATAAAAGGCTCAAGTTGGTAACTAGTGGTAAAATACTTCTGTGTAGGCTTTATGTCTCTAAGTTAACAATAATGATGGCCTAAATCATTTTCTAGGTTTCCTATAATCTATCAAATTCAATGAATTTCTAGAATTTTAAAGGTAATATTCTAATTATTCAGGTAATTAGCCAAAATTTAAGAGTTTAGGATCAATTTTCTTTAAGCACACTAAAGAAAATTTAGAAACATTTATAACCTCTCAAGAAGGATGAATGGCTCTAAAACTCACTTAGGTTATAGGTCTCCACTGAATTTCTTCAGGGTTTCTAAGTTATAGCCACTTATCAATTTAGACTATCTATATGCAACTGCATGTACAGATGTGATCTGAGACTTTGCTTTCATGGAATACTTTAAAAAATGATTAAAATAATGAATTAATCATATTCAATTCCATTAATAAGCTAAAGTTATCCAGATTATACTTCAGAAAATCCAATTCTCATCATAGTATGGGAAATGACCTAATTTTTTTATTTTTTATTTTGAAAAACCAAGGAAATCACCTAAAATCTAAAAGAAAACTAAAATTTGCAAGAATTCTACACCCCCCAACCTGACAGAAACATTGCCCTCAATGTTTAAAAAGTAGGACCTAAAATGAATGTGGGTGATGTGGAAAACAACAAAAATGAAAAACTCTGGGTTGCCTCCTAGTGAGCGCTAAGTTTAACGTCTTCAGCTAGACATATCCTCATTTATCTTTGAGTTTTCCTGATTCCAATAATGAAATGGCAAGATTTCTCATGCCACTTCAAAATCTCACGATAGTCTATATATTTCATCCACCTTGAAATTTTTGGTGATGATAGCATTATAACACAATAGACTACCACAAATGTAAATTGAGTGGGACCACTCCGATGATCTCCCATTTTCAAAATTTCACGGTAATCAATATAATTCCTCCACCTTGAAAATTTGGGTGGTGGAATCTCTATAACAATGTGAACTACCATGAATTTAAATTCTTTTGGACCATATAGATGTGAATGGTCCTCCTTTTCCCTTACATTTTCCTGAGATTGAGGTATGGACAGTGTATCAATGGACTCTTTTTCCTCATGTTCAATTGGCACATGTAATACTTCAAGTGGGCCTAATTTCTTATCTAATGGTTGTTCAAATAAAGTCTGTAGGTCCCAATCATAGTTTGTATTAACATGCTTATTTGGAATTTCAGGATCTATTAGGGGTTCTACTGATGATGGGAGGGGAGTGATCTCACGTAATGGAAGCTCCTCGAAATGAGGTTTCCATTTTTCTGTATCCATGATAGGAAATGAATCAAGGAGGGCATTAACTTCCTCTATTAATGCATCCTCATTAAACTCATTAAAATGGGCCAAACAGGCCTCAAGTGGGTTCAACAAGGAAGATGATTGAAACTGATCTTGCACAACTGAAGTGATCATGTTAACATTGTGCAAATCATCAGTAGTTTCACCAGGTTGGATACAGATATTGAAGATGTTGAGCTCTATTGTCATATTTCCAAAGGACAATTTCATCACACCATTTCTACAATTGATTAAGGCATTGGACATAGCCAAAAATGGTCATCCTAGGATGACTGGTATTTCATTCTTCTCATTCACCACCAACTGTGTATCTAGAACTAGAAAATCTACAGGGAAACAAAATTGTTCTACTTGGACTAATACATCCTCTATTACCCCTCTCGGTATTTTTACAGAACGATCAGCTAGCTAGAGCATAGTAGATGTAGGTTTCAATTCACCCAGACCTAACTGTTCATATACCGAGTATGGTAATAGGTTCACACTAGATCCTAAATCAAGAAGAGCTTGGTTAATCTTGTAGCTGCCAATAATGTAAGTAAGAGTGGGGCAACTAGGATCCTTGTACTTTGGTGGTGTATGATGTTGAAGAATAGAACTAACTTGTTCAGTCAAAAACGCCTTCTTTTGGACATTTAATTTTTCTTGATGGTGCATAAGTCTTTTAAGAATTTGACATATGATGGGATTTGTTTTATAGCATCTAAGATCGGTATGTTGATCTTGACTTGCTTGAAAATCTCTAAAATCTCATCATTAGATGCATACTTTGGGGCTTGGTGCAACCTTTGAGGGAATGGAGTAGGGAATGGACATGGGTCAATAGGTGAAACATGGTCCTTTTCTTTAGATTTTTCTTTAGGATTTTCTACCTTTTCAATCTTTTGAGGCTCATCCTTCTCAATTATTTTACAGCTCCTAAGAATAGTAACAGCTTTAGTCTGTTCCATGGTAGAGCTAGATGTTTCATCAGATGCATTAATGTTAACTGCATGCACTCCCTTAAGGTTTGCTTGTGGTTGAGCTGGGAATTTTTCTTTTTCCATATTTTGCATCATTTGACTCATCATGTTTTTTAATTCATTCATGGACTGGTTGGTTTGTTTTACTTGACTTTCTAATTGAGAAATTTTCCTTTCTTGATTTTGAACATATTGATTATCTTCAACATGCCTTTTATGTGGGGGCAAGTAAAGTTCAGGAGAATGAGGTCGATGAGTTTGGTATGGGGGTGGAGCAAGTAGTCCTTGGTTTGGTTGTTGATGACTTTGGTATGGGCCTGGTTGTGAGACATTTGCATTAGGTTCATTTCTCCAACTGAAATTTGGATGGTTTCTCCAATTGGGATTATACGTCTCTGAATATGGGGAGAAAGGTCTTTTATAATTATTAAGTGCATTAGCCTGATCATGAAGTACATCTTGAAATGCAGGGATGGTAGGACATTTCTGAGTAAGATATGACGTACTTTCACAAATGTTATACACTTGTTCATCATTAGTTAAGGTTTTCGTTCCCATTTCCAAGGCTTCTACTTTTCTAGCTAGGGTTGCTACTTTGGCACTGATTTCATCTTTTTCAGTCATGGAATACATGCCTCCCCTAGTAGATGTTCATCATCAATGAGAGGTGGTGGGTCCTCATTCATGATGAGTGGAGGACCTTGATCACCTCTTGATCAGCCATTATTGGTCTGTCTTTTTGGTCGTACGAGACTAACCTACCGATTTCGTCGCATATCCAAAAGGGCATACAATGAAACATCTTTTTGGTTTTTGACTTAAAAAAAAAAAAAAAAAAACCTATCATAAATGATGCAACCTAAATGTCTAAAATGATGCACAAAATAGGACACAATCAAGCAATCCCCTAAGGCTAACAAGCATAGATATTTTGATTTTCTTAATTTTCTGTGGGGACAATGCTTTTAATTAGCTTGATCTAATGCTCCTCCTCTCTTTAGGAGTTGACTACTGCTCACCAGTTAGGTTCTAACCAAAGCGGTTAATACAACCCTCGTGTAAGGAGGCGTTTAGACCTCAACAAACGTCGACAGGAGGTGGGGGAAGAGCGAGGCTCTATTAGACAACCCCTAATAACCACAAAGATCAAAAGCAACCGGAGTGATAGTAATTCGTGTCCTATTAAGAGGGTCTTACGAGCATGCGTTGACCCTATAAGTCTCTTTTAATTGATTTTAATTTAAAGTGAATGGTGGGGTTGCGCGGTTGAGGTGATTATCCTAGGTGGGCCAAGGAGTGGTGATGAAATCCACCCTTGATCTTGTGGGGAAGGGTGCCTTTACTAATTAATTTTCACACACCATGGCAATTTGATCAACATGTAATTCACCTTAAAGCGTTGGACGTGTCCTAAAATGCAATTAAAAACAAAAAACTAATGCAAAATCCTAAAATGCAACAATTATAACAGATGCTTTCTATATGCAATTAACTACCAAACAATGCAAATTATTCTAAATGCAAACCCTAATCTAGAAAATAAATGAGTGAGAAGACTTACAGTGAGGTTTCTGATGAAGATCAAGTGTGGGCCACCTTGTCCCACACTTGCCCTGTATTATTACAACCCTTTAAAATTGAAATTGAAAATGCAAATTACAAGGGGCCTCACTACAAGATTCACTCAAAAATAAAAAATTCCTAATCTAGGAAAGCAAGGAAAATCTATCTAATTGATGAAGCTCCACTCCAATTTCCTGAAAAAGAAAAATAATAATTAGTACCGAATTCAGGAAATAAAGTGGTTATGCACTAAAAATGCCTAAAGACGCACCTAAGAATGCCTAAAATGCAATTCCTAATTTTTTTGGATTTTTTATATTTTTTTCTAAAAAAAAATTTAATTAAATTTTATAAAAACTCCATTGCAAGTGCACGGGCTATTGTAGTGTAGCTTATGTAAGTACGGGTCGATCCCACGAGAACTTGATTTAAAATGATAGAGTTTTCAATAAAATTCAATTAATAAAAGAATATAAACTAACAATAAAATAAAATCCAGATTTATTCAGTTGTTGCAATGTACACAATTATTTATTCTAAAAACACAGGAAAATGCAACAAAATAAGTTGTCCTGGATTGCACTGTCCCTGGATAGTCAAAATGAGGATAAAATAGAACCGGGACATAGATGTAAAGAATAGGGATCCAAATGTTATTAAATCGGGGACTTAGTTGGAATTAAACAAGGTACACAGATGGAATTTCCGACAAAGGACATTAGAGGAATCAAACTGGGGACAGAGTTGTAATTCCTCAGATCTGCCAGGGGCAGACTTGTAAGTTTATGGGGTTCTGGTTTTTAACGAAAAACCAGGAAAAAAATGATGGAGAAGAAAACCGTAAAGGGGGAAGAAGAGAGGAGAAAAGAGGAAAGAAGGAGAAGGGAAGAGGAAGAGGAAGGAGAAGAAGGAGGGAGAGGAAAGAGGTGGGGAGAAAACCCGATCTAGGTTTTCTCTCCTGTGGCCGTCCGGTTAAGATGGGAACACGGGAAGGAAACGAAGAAAACCCAACTCGGGGTTTCTTCTCAGAGTTGAGCACTGAGCAGGGGCAAGTGAGGATTCATTAGCCAGGGTCGATAGGAGAGAAACAGAGGGTAGGGCAGAGCTGGTGAAGGCCAGCTGGCAAAGGCTGGCCAGTTATTGGGATGAGCAATGAGAACGAGAGAGAGGGAGAGGGAGAGAGCCAGTTCTGTTCAGGTGATGTAGAGTAAGATGGGGGAGAACAGGGAAGAATAAGAAAGGGGGAAGAAATGGAAAACCCCAGTTGGTTTTCTTCCACGGTGAAGGAGAGTGCAGGGGAATGTGAAGTAGAAAGAGGATGAGGAAACCTGTGCCGCACGGTGGACTGGCTTCTGGGCATTGTCTAGCAGAGGCATGAATAAGCCGGTGACGGGGAAGAACGTGAGGGAGAGAGAGAGAGAGAGAGAGAGAGAGAGAGAGAGAGAGAGAGAGAGAGAGAGAGAGAGAGAGAGAGAGAGAGAGAGAGAGAGAGAGAGAAGGCAAGGGTGAAAGAGAAATAGTATGTGAGAAAGAGAGATTGGAGAGGAGAAGAGAGGAGAGGAGAGGAGGAAGGAGGGTGATCTAGCCAGCCCAACAGTGGATGAGGAAGTTCCCCCCAAGAGGGAAAAACCATCCTTTGGAGAGAGAGGGGAAGGGGAATAAAAAGGAGAGGGAGAGAGAGAGACGTGAAAGAGAGAGGAGGATAAGAGGGAAAGAGAAAAGAGAGGGGAGAGATAAGAGGAAAAAAAAATTAAAAATAAAATAAAAGAGATAAGATAGTGGGATAGGGATAGGTGTGGTCTACTAGTATCCTGGTCTTGCTAGAACTTTGCAAGTCTTCAAAGTCTTCAGTCACTTTCCATGAAACTTCATCCGATCTCCATCTAATATCCTTGATTTGATCTGGAGCGTCCACACCTGAGTTGACCGATCTGCAATGCACATGACCCAATTAGCACAATTTAAACCGTTCATTATTCCTCTGATTAGCTTTAATGATCATCTGACCACTAAATCTTTCAATTCAATGGTTGATGGCCAATTAAAGCTAAAATAAAATATTTTATGTAAAATCTTGAAATTAATGCCCTAGATGCTCTAATTGAACACTAAATTAGGGGTATTTTGACCAAAATTGAATACTTAACACCTGTCTATCCCAGGTTCTCAGTTTTCCTTCTTTCTCTGTGCTCTATTATCTCATCCATAGTTCCTAGTTTTCCAAGTTTGCTTCATTCCAATCAAAACCCAACTTGGGTTTTACTGTAGAATCCATCTTTCCCCCTTCATTTTGGCATTCAAACAACATAGGGAGCTGTTTGAAATAGCTCCCAGTGCTTTGCAATTTTCTCCTCTAAGGGTTGAAGAAGTTTTTTTTTTTTTTTTCAAAAAATTCTAGATTTACCCTTTACCCTTTAATTCTAATTCCATTCATATCCTTAATTTGTCTTATTCCTATCCCTGGTTTACCTTATCTAAGTTTTACCTTGCTCTCAGATTAATTTTGAGAATTGGTTAATCTAATCATATTTGATTAAGGTTTAACCTAATCAAAAATTTCGCTTTAACAAATAGAAACTCTTTATTTCCTTATCTATTTCTCATCAGATTTTTATTAATCTTTAGATCCTATTTTTAGGACAACTCTCATCTTATCCATCAATCTGATCTTCAATTTGAAATCCAAAAATTTGATCAAAGGCGTCCAAAACCCAAATTCTTTCCTTAGTCCAAATCCTTAAAATTTTGGAAAACTTGTTTAATTTAGCCATTGGATCCTTAATTAGAAGTATTAATGAGAAATTAATGAAGGCCAATTGACTTTGATTACATCAAATTTGAAAAAATTTGCATAATCAAGCTAAGGAAGTGAATTTTATTTATTTATAGTTAATTTTCTGTCTTTTTGAAGTTAGATTGGTGTAATTTTCATTGGTTGAATAGGTTTAAGTTTATAATTCATTATTGTTTAATTTTTGTTATTTATTTTAATTAGTGGCTAATTAAATTTTATTTGAACTCCAAATTTTTAAGTCGAGTTCCTATGGGATTGACCCGTACTTGCATAAGTTACACTACAATAGTTCGTGCACTTACAGTAAACTATAAACATTGACCCTATCGTTGACCATATTTCTTTTTTCTTGTTGATCCAACCCCAACCTTGCTCGGTCAAAAAACTTTTTACCCTAGCCCTACTTAGCCCAAGAATTTTCTACCCCTAAGCTTGTCCCTTACAAGTCATGTTAGGTCCCCTTAATTGGCCTTAGCTTCCTACAACATTCAAAAATGGTTTTCAAACCAACTGCATAATTTACATGAAAGCTTTGAATTATTGATCAATTTCTTATTATTGTAATGATATCAATTTACCATGATATCCTTATATTTGTATTTAATTTTTTTTTTTATATGAGGGCATTTTTTGTCATTTAAAATAAAATTATATAAGTTTCTCAATTTCGCAAGCTTTGTACCTCTAACCGTAAGCATACCTTGGACCTCCTCATGTCATATATTTTACGATCCTAGCCTTGCTCGAGTCATAAATATTCTGCCACTACCTTGACCCTTGCAAGTCATTAGAGTTGGGTCCACTTAATTGACCCAATCCATTGCAATCCCCACATAAGGTCATTACATCGATAGTTGGAGTGGACGGGAATGATGGGATTTTCCCATTAGTATTGTGTGTAGCTGAGAAAGTGAAACATGAATCATGAACTTGGTTTATGAACATCTTATTAGAGACATTGTTAATGGTCTAGAATCTAGATGGTGGATGGACATTAATGTCTAACAAATAGAAGATAAGTTATCGCATTTATCTGTTAGGCATCTTTTACTTGACTATTTACATGTGGCAATGCTTTGAAAATTGTCGCTTGGTTGCAAGGTTTTATTAATGCAGTGGAAGCCTTCCAACCTCATGTAATAAGTGAGGAAATTTGTTGAAGGATGAGAAAGGTAGTCAAGGCAACAAAAAAGTTGAACTTGAGTTCTACATGATGAGGATTAAAGATCACACCCTAGGTCATGGGAGTGGCTCATGGATGGTCCATCTCACTAGTGGTCAAGGGATGCTTTCATGGAAACTTATAAAAGTGATATGATGTTGAAAAATATATGTGACTACTTCAGTACTCAAATGATGAAAGCAAAGGGCAAGTTAATTTTCATTTGCTTGGAGGAGATTATGGAATATTTGTATGAAGAGGCTTACAAGCAAGAGAAAGGTAGTTGCAAAGCTTAGTCCCATTTTGCACTTAGGACTATTAAGAAGTTAGGGAAGGTCAAGGAAGCAAAAAGAGATTGCCTAATGAATAAAGCATCTGCAAATATTTTGGAGGTAAGATGTGGAGCTAATTAATTTAGAATTAACATAGACGTAAGGACTTACAATTGTATTTTTTAGAAATTAAAAGACATCCATGAAATTGTTGCAATGAGGCATATTAGGCGAAGGCCTAAAGACTTTTTGGGAAGGCGTTATTCAAATGAAATATGTGGGAATGTATATGCACATGTAATCATGCCCACAAGGGGAAACATTGGCCAACGAGTTCTTTATAGCCCCTTTCCCCCACCAGTAGGTAGTTGGCAAGAGAAAGAAAGGCCCTTCTAAGCCAACTACGAGTAAAAAGAATCTATATGTTAACGAACATTAGGGCATAGTTAAATGTAATTTCTGTCAATAGTTAATGCACAACTTTAGGATATAACAGTCTTAGGCCAAGGTGGCTATTGAACATACAATTTAGTTATGCTTAAATTTCTCAACTTAACACTAATTGACTGTTTATTATGTTCTCAAGAAGTAGGAGATGAAGAGTGCATGCATCAAGGACCTCAGCAGGGAGACATTAAGCTATTTATAGGATACCACATTCCTTTGAATGAGATTATTGTACAACTTTATTTTGAAACACTTGTAAGAGTATTCATTACTGATTTGTGATATAAACACCCATATTTTTTAGTTTCTTGTGGCTAGGACACTACTGAGCAAAGATGCACTAGTAGAGGTAGAGTAAGAGTTGTAAGGAGGGGAGGATGAACATTTCTGATGAAAGTTCAAGCACAAGGTAGTACTAGTAAAGATTGAGGAAGAGTTCCAATGAGGGGAAGGAGAAGAGGAAGATGGATGACCATCAGAAAGTCAAGCCTCTATTAATGGATTTGGGATTCGAACCAACTAGATGGTTCAAGGCATGCTGGGCCTAGAACCCAATGATCTAGTGTTACCATTGTTCAGTTGTAATTTCACCTTTTGTGAAGCATGTGTTAAGGAGACTTGGAATGGTTCCTGTATTTAGAGACCTTTTGTAAAGAAACAATTGTAGAAACTTACAAATTTTTATGCATTTAGGAACTTTTGTAAAGAAATAGTTGGGCAATTGGGGAGACTTAGCATGGAAGATGTATTTAGAAACTTTATTGTAAAGAAACAGTTGGCGAGACCATGCTTGATGTATTTAGAAACCTTTTGTGAAGAATCAATTCGCCTTGCTCTCACATGAAATTCTATTTCGCATTCTAAAATCTATAACAAGTCACACTTCCACTTTGTAATTTGCTAAGCTCCCTTTAAAGCAAACTTAGACCAAAACTTTTCATTTCATTTATTTAACAACAAACATAACAAGTGGGAAAGTAGGCTATTTTGTGTTGCCCAATTACATCTTCATTGTAACTAAAATTAGAGACCTAGAATGAAAATAAATAATGGCAACTAGAACACAAGGATGCTTAGGATTTTAGCATCCACATTGTTTTTCACAACATTTTGATGTTCCCTTCTAAAGCCTAGTGCTGATCACGATCTCTTAGCAACACTCTCTTAATGGTCTTCCCTTCATCCATCTACATTTTTCCTTGAAAATTTCATCTACCCATGAAAAGTTTGATACTTCCTTTGTCAAAATCAAACACAATTAATCTATAATTGTTGTAAAATTTGTCAATTAGAATTGATTGCTTGCACTTACCTATATGTACAAAATACTTTTGCACAACATAATGTATGTCTATGGTCTATCTAAGAGGACAGAAAAAACATCGTCTCTATATAAATGGCAATATCACATACTATAAGTACTGTATCACAATATAGTTTTTCACTCTCTTCTCACTTAAGAGCTCTTTAAGGTCTACAAGAAATAAGGTGTAACACCCCGGGGTTCCAACAGTCACAATATTGTCCGCTTTGGGGTGCCCATACACCCCTCACAATTGTGTTCTTCCCTAGTTTCCTAGGGAAAACGCATTGTGACCATTAGAGTTTCTCGAACTCTTATAAACAGCCCAATTTCCTCTCCCTAGGCAATGTGGGACTAACTCACTGTCCCTCACCCCAACCTAGAAGCCTGCTAGCCTTCTCTTGGCCCGCCCTCATCGACCCAGGGCTTCACATCTTCCCCCCTTAGGGAACATGTGTCCTAGCATGATAGCCACGACCAGGAGCCTGTGTGTGGCTAGCCACCACACCATGAGGGGAATTGGCTCTGATACTAGTAATATCCTTAATTTTAGGTATAAATTAAGAATTTATTTAATAGATTAAATTAAAAATTTATAGATGGAAATTGATCCTAAAAAATTAAAAATTAGAAAGTACTCGTCGATAGGATTCCAACGCCATAAAGAACACGAAAAACAGAGCTCAAACAGAGTTAAGAGTCGTTGAAGTTATAAGGGTATTTTGGTAAACTGGCAGAGACGTAAAACACAGGGGCCTGAATTGATAGTGGCACCCCTCTTCTTCTACACGCCTCTATCAGATCCGATGATTTTGCCGGAGAAATCATCGGAAGGAGATGAGAAATCATCAGAAGGAGATGTGTAAGGGAAGAGTTCCTTTTCCCTTTATCAACTCGATCTATATATCCCCCCTCATGATCTTAATCATCACCTTCTTTCCTGTTTTCATTGATTTTTTTTCCCCATATTCTAGCCTCTACAAAATTCTAGTTTTTCGGCAAGTAGGGCTCCGGTAACATCCACCAACGCCCAGCAAAACGAGGTAAGCCTTAACCCCTTGATTTTTATATTAAATAGGTATATTTGAAAAATAGGAAAATACATGAAAAATCAAGAAAAACGTAGTTTTTCCTGGAACTTTAGGTGCACTACTGTTGGAGCATAAATCCACTAAGGAAACCATGTTAGATTTCAAATTGGACCATCCATCTAGTGTACAAGAGACCCAAGATCAAACACTTTAAATTTGGGAGAGATCCAATGGCTGGTATTGCCGAAAAAACTGAAAAAAGTATCTAGGAAAGTTTTAGGAACATGGGAAAAAATTACATAGAAAACATAGTTTTTGAAAAAATCAATGCAAAAGGAGGGTAGAAATGAAATCTAGACAAAATTCTGAGAAAAATGATGCAAAAATAGCAAGATTTAGACGCCTGTAGGGTCGCCGGAGAGGACCGAAATTCGGTCGTCTTCTCTGGTAGCGTCAACCGCGTCGGTGCCCTACGCTGACACCGGGACGCCGAGTAGGACGCCTCAACGAAGATGGAAGGCGGGCGGGTGACATCACAGGTGCATGCGGCACACTCGCGTGCGGGAGAGCTGGCGGGGGCTGTCGCGGAAGGTTGGGACGCGCGGCAACTGTGACGCACGTAGCGGTGCATCACGGTAATGAGGACGCACGCGGCGCGTCCCTACTGTGCGTCGCGATGTCGATCATCATCGTGACTCCAGTTTATGCTGGTATAAACCAGCATAAACCTATGTCGCCGGTGCAAATGGGCTGAAATGGGCGGTCAACCCTATTTTTTTGGAGTATTTTCACTTAAAACTTGATTTTTAGAGCTACAGGAGTCCAAATAGCGATCCAAAGGAGGCATTGTGACTGTATTGATGACGCAGACCTAGATTTAACATAAAAACTTATAAATAACCACTTTTACTTTAGAAATTTTTTTAAATAGTGATGTGACATGTACAGGTGCATTCAAACATATAAGTCAAAGGGATTTTACGAGCGAACTGAGTAATCTCACGTCGAGGTAGGTGATGAAAATTCATTTTTTATTTTGATTTTCAAACTCTGCATGATTATAGCATCAAAATTGATTCTGAATTTAAATTGCACTTACTAGAAATCATTGATTTTGCTAGATTTAGAATTCAATACTATGATCATTACTTAATTTTCAGTCATGTATTAATTGGACTTCTTACAAATGATTTCATGAGAATGATATTATCTATTATGCATATTTAGAAATTCCTTTTCTTTATTACATCACTGAAATTGATGGATTTGCATGAGAAAGAAAAGTGGAGACTTAGTGGCTGGACCTTTTATAGGCTAACCCCAGGATGAGGGGCGTGCCTTGGGGATTGTGAGCCAAGAGTACTCTTGAGTTTTGACATATATATGATTTTTGAGTATTGTGTTTTATGACGGCTGCTCTCACCCGGTGGATGTCATGCTAGGAGGGATAGGGCCGACCACCCACCCTCTGAGATTGTGATATGATAGACACCTGCCCGTAGATGGCATTCAGTAGGGGTTGGTAACATGGATAGTCTACACTACCGATCTGGGCCTTTCCATGGGGACGGACGCTAAGTCTCCCGTATGGTGTCGACGGGGAGCGGCGGTGGTTGAGACCCATGGAGGGTTGCCACTATGGCATGATGACCCATACTCTTATTATGTGTGCTTGCATAATGAGCATGGTGATGAGATGATATGCATGGGTGTGACGACACTCAGAGGTTGGATATGAGTACTCATGGTCAGTGATATTTATTTATATGACGCTTGTGGGACCCATTACCTTAGGGTGTCATTATTATTGAATGCTCATTTACATTGATTCATATCATGTTTTAAATCCGTGGAATGCATGTTTAGGAATACTTGATAAATGGATATTACGTCAGCATGAGTTATAATGGTGTTATCGTCATAAATGATAGATATTTTATTTTGTCATTACTGTTATTTCATTAATTGTCTATGTACCTACACAAGCAATAGCTTGCTAAGGCATTGCTTTGTTTTGCAATGTCTCAGATCTCGAGTGCGACATCAGGAAGGGCAAGACCGTTGAGAAAATGTGATAGCAGTGGGGGGATTCCTTTACTTGATTGATAGACAGTTATATGAGTTAATAAACAGGATTATCATTTGAATTTCTTTATGGACTGTATACTTTATATTATAGAATTGATGGACATTTAATGGGATGTTATGATGGATAGACCTTGGGCCATATTATTATTGTGTTTTGGACATTTATTGGTTTGAAAATAAAGGCGTTGATGCATTTTGACGTTGATTAACAAGTCTATTATTTCAATTTTCTTATCATGAAATTATACTTATGTTGTGAATTAAATTGCAATGTTTTGGAAAAAGAAAATAACACCCGGAGGTTTTTAAGAAATGTTTTAGTACACAAATTAATAAAAAAATTTCTCATGGGATCCCAAATGCTACTACTACTATTATTATTATAAAAAAATGTCATAAAAATTTTGAGGTGTTATAGTTGGTATCAGAGCCCAATCTTGTCCATCATAATCTTTACAAATGTCCATTTATATGTGAGTAACAGTCCATAAATTGTAGTAGAGAGAGAAACTAGGAGAGAGGAACCTACACTTAGTGATATTTAAACTTTTGACAGATGGCTCCTCGAAGAAGGATAAGGTCTACCCCTGCTACACCAGTTGCCTCACCTACCGAGTCCTCTGATCAAGGAGATCAAGATGCCGAGTTATTGAATCGAGTAATGTCAAAGCTAGTATCGCTTAGTAGCAGGTTAGGACTGCTATTCACGCGGCGAACCCTAACCCTATTCCACCGCCTCAAGTGGCACCTATGGTCTCGTCAGTTCATTCCTCCCAACCATTATAGGAACCACCAGCACTTAAGACCACTGAGGGCGATGCTACTAATGACTCTAAGAAGACAGATAAGCTATTAGAGAGATTTTAAAAGATGGTGAAACCCTTTTATGGAGATGGTGACACTGAGGAGGCCAAGCGATGGCTATTTGAGGCTGAAAGGACATTTGACACTATGAAGATTGCACCAGAGGATCAAGAGTAGCCGCCTACCTACTGAAGGGTGAGGCAAGCTTTTGGTGGCAGACCTTTACACTTACCAGACCAGATCCTACCGAGACGATGACATGGGCAGCCTTTAAACAGGCTTTCGACACTCAGTACTTCCCACCCCAGCATTACAGTCATTGAAGAAAGAGTTTGCCACCTTGGAGCAGAGAGACATGACGGTTCAGTAGTATCTGAACCGATTTACATGACTAAGGAGATTTGCACCTCATGCGCTTGCCTCAAACGAGGAGGCAATAGACAGATTTGTGGATGGGTTGACACCTTGGTTAAGAGATCAGGTGATTACCTCACGACCCACCTCTGTGCGAGATGCAGCTAACATGGCTTCCATGCATGAGAAGAACTCTCTCAGGACTAGAGGGGCTGTGTTCCAGCCCACTAAGGGCAAGAGACCATTTGGTGCTATGCAGAACATGTTGCATCAGGTCACTAGCCACAGGCCAAGTTTAAGAGAGATACAGAGAGGAAGAGATGTAATAGGTGCAAGGGTTGGCACCTTGGGCGAGGGTGCAATAGATCCTACAGGCCACAGCATTAGAGGCAACCCCAACCACAGCGACAGCACCATGCACCTTTCCAGAGACAGCCATACTAGTGTTTCAACTGTGGAGACGTAGGCCACTTCATTAAGGACTGTCCTAAGGGATAGAGAGAGAGGCAAACTAAGGTGAGCACAGAGACAACTACCTCATCACGTAGCCAAGGACGAGTATTTTCCATCACATCAGGACAAGTGCAGGCATCACACCAGGTCATTGAAGGTATCTTCTAGTCTCAGATCGACATGCTAGGGCCCTTTTTGACACAGGGTCTACACATTCTTTTATATCATGCATTTTTGCGTCTTGTCTTGATGTATGTGTGCACGAATTAGCATTTGGATTAGATATTATGACACATATGGGAGAAATAGTAGAGACTACCGAATATCTTCTAGAGATACCTGTAGAGATATCAGGCATGATTATGGACACTGACTTCATCTTACTAGACATGGTAGACTACGATATTATTCTTGGAATGGATTGGTTAGCCAACTATTGGGCTATGGTAGACTGTCGAAAGAAGCGGGTCACTTTTTTAATACCTGGGCAACCAGAAATAATGTTCTAAGGTAGGAAAGATCAGTCAGGTACATGCATCATTTCTGCTATGAAGGCGGCACGATTTTATGCACGAAGGTGTAGCGCGTTCCTCGCGTATGTGACGGTTGAGAACAAGCAGCAACCACGGCTTGATGAGATTGATGTTGTCCGTGAATTTGCTGATGTCTTTCCTGAGGAGTTACTAGGATTGCCGCCAAGCAGGGAGGTTAACTTTACCACTAACTTAGTGCCGGGTACATCGCCTATCTCTAAGGTACCATACAGAATGGCTCCAGCAAAGTTAAGAGAGCTTAAAGTGCAGTTGCAAGAGTTATTGGATAAGGGCTTCATCAGGCTGAACGGATCACCATGGGGAGCACCAGTCCTTTTCGTGAAGAAAAAGGACTGATCACTAAGACTATACATTAACTATCAGTTGTTGAACAGTGTTACTATAAAGAACTGATACCCTTTGCCACGCATAAATGATTTGTTTGATTAGCTCCAATCAGTACAAGTGTTCTCCAAGATAGATCTGAGGTCAGGATATCATCAACTGAGGGTAAGAGAAGAGGATATCTCGTAGACTGCTTTTAGGAGTCGCTATGGTCATTATGAGTTCTCAGTGATGCCGTTTGGATTGACGAACACACCTGCAGTGTTCATGGATCTAATGAATCATGTTTTTCGAGCTTATTTGGATAAGTTCGTAATAGTATTTGTTGATGACATCTTGATTTATTCGCCTAGTCATGAGGCACATAGAGAACATCTTCACACGGTATTGGACACACTTCGTCGACATCAGTTGTATGCTAAGTTTAACAAGTGTGATTTTTTGTTAGATCAGGTGCAGTTCTTAGGCCACATCATATCTAAAGATGGAGTGGCCATGGATCCAGCAAAAGTTGAGGCAGTACTACATTGGGAAAGGCCTAAGACAGTGACTGAGATACGCAGTTTTCTCAGTTTTGCAGGATATTACTGTCGTTTCATAAAGGGATTCTCTAAGATTGCGTTACCATTGACCACCCTGACCAGGAAAGACACTCAATTTACATGGACCGAGGCTTGCGAGGAGAGCTTTCAAAAGCTCAAGAGGAGACTTACTACCACTCTGGTATTGACTTTACCATCAGGTGCAGGCGATTATGTGGTTTATTGAGATGCCTCTGGCAAGGGATTAAGAGCAGTGTTGATGCAACATGGGAAGGTAATTGCCTATGCGTCGAGACAGCTGAAGACACATGAAGTGAATTACCCAACACATGATTTGGAGTTAGCAATGGTGGTATTTGTGTTGAAGTCCTGGAGACATTATCTTTATGGTGAGAGATTTGAGGTATTCACTAATCATAAGAGCCTCAAGTACTTCTTTACTTAGAGTGATTTGAACATGAGGCATCGTAGATGGATCGAGTATCTCAAGGACTTCGACTTCACCATACAGTACCATCCTGGGAAGGCTAATGTCATTGTAGATGCCCTGAGTAGGAAGTTTGCAGTAATGATTGCCAATTTGTCGACTCAGTCTAAGTTCTTCAATAGGATCTTAGAGGCACAGGACAAAGATAAAGAGACACAGGATCTGGCAGATAAGGCTGATTTTTTTAGGGGACCAGATGGAGGAGTCAAATTTAAGGGAAGGTTGGTAGTACCGGAAAATGACAAATTGAGGCGTGAGTTACTTCAAGAAGCATACCAGTCACTGTATATGATTCATCCTGGCAGTACGAAGATGTATCAGGATCTCAAAAGGCATTTTTGGTGGAATGGTATGAAGAAGGATGTTGGAGTGATGTAGGAGAAAGACACGTGGTGAGGTCTGAGTTAGTGGAAGAGTGTGCAAAGAAAGTCTGACTCATTTGAAAGAGATTATTTACAGCTCACAGTCGACAGAAAAGTTATGCAGATAAGAGGCGAAAAGACTTATAGTTCTTTGAAGGTGAGCATGTATTCTTGAAAGTTTCTCCTATGAAAGGAGTGTTGAGCTTAGCCCCAGGTATATTGGACCTTTTGAGATCTTACGCGGAGTTAGGTCAGTGGCATACCAACTAGCCTTACCACCATAATTGGCAAATGTACATGATGTCTTCCACGTGTCCATGCTGAGAAAATACATGTCAGATCACTCACACGTGTTGGAGCAGATCCCAGGAGAGCTACGGCTGATATAACGTTTGAGGAGAGATTGGAGTGCATACTGGATATGAAAGTCAAGGAGTTAAGGAATAAGACCATTACATTAGTCAAAGTCCTTTGGCAGCATCATTCATTACAGGAGGCTACCTGGGAACAGAAGAGGATATGAGAATGATCCATCCAGAGTTATTTACATAGAGGTATGTAGCTAAATTTCGAGGACGAAATTTTTATAAGGAGGGAAGAATGTAATATCCTCAATTTTAGGTATAAATTAAATTAAGAATTTATAGATGGAAATTGATCGTAAAAACTTAAAAAATAGAAAATACTCGTCGATAGGATTCCAACGCTATAAAGAACGTGGAAAACGGAGCTCAAATGAAGGAGTTAAGAGCCATTGAAGTTATAAGAGTATTTTGATAAACTGGCAGAGATGTAAAACACAGGGGCCTAAATTGATAGTGGCACCCCCCTTCTTCTACACGCCTTTATCAGATTCGATGATTTCGTCGGAGAAATTGTCAGAAGGAGATGTGTAAGGGAAGAGTTCCTTTTCCCTTTATCAACTCGATCTATATATCCCCCCTCATGCCCTTAATCATCACCTTCTTTCCCGTTTTCATTGAATTTTTTTCCCCATATCCTAGCCTCTACAAAATTCTAGTTTTCCTGCAAGTAGGGCTCTAGTAACATCCACTAATGCCCAGCAAAATGAGGTAAGCCTTAACCCCTTGATTTTTATATTAAATAGGTATATTTGAAAAATTAGGAAAATACATGAAAAATTAGGAAAAACGTAGTTTTTCCTGGAACTTTAGGTGCGCTACTATTGGAGCATAAATCCACTTAGGAAACCATGTTAGATTTCAAATTGGACCATCCATCTAGTGTACAAGAGACCTAAGATCAAACACTTTAAATTTGAGAGAGATCCAATGGCTGGTATTGCCGAAAACGTGAAAAAAGTACCGAGGAAAGTTTTAGGAACATGGGAAAAAATTGCATAAAAACATAGTTTTTGAAAAAATCAATGCAAAAGGAGGGTAGAAATGAATCTAGACGAAATTCTAAGAAAAATGGTGCAAAAATCATAAGATTTGGACGCCTGTAGGGTCGCCGAAGAGGACCGAAATTCGATCATCTTCTCTGGCAGCGTCGACGGCATCGACACCCTACGCTGACGCCGGGACACCGAGTAGGACGCCCTGATGAAGAAGTAAGGCGGGCGGGTGATGTCACAGACCATGCAGCACACACAGGGGCGAGAGAGCCGGCGGGGGTTGTCGTGGAAGGTCGGGACGCGTGACGTCCTGGCAACCGTGATGCACATGACAGTGCGTTATGGTAACAAGGACGCACGTGGCGCGTCCCCGCTGCTTGTCGGGATGTCAGACGTCTTTGTGACGCCAATTTACGCAGGTATAAGCCGGCGTAAACCTGCACCACCAGTGCAAATGGGCTAAAATGGGCGGTCAGCCCTATTTTTTGGAGTATTTTCACTTAAAACTTGATTTTTAGAGCTATAGAGTCCAAATCGGGATCCGGAGGCGTTGATACCGTATTGACAACGCAGACCTAGATTTAACATAAAAACTTATAAATAATGACTTTTACTTTAGAAAAATTTTAAAATAGTGATGTGACATGTATAGGTGCATCCGAACATATAAGTCAAAGGGATTTTATGAGCGAACTAAGTGATCTCACGTCGAGGTAGGTGACGACAATTAATGTTTTATTTTGATTTTCAAACTCTGCATGATTATAGCATCAAAATTGATTCTGAATTTAAATTGCACTTACTAGAAATCATTGATTTTGCTAGATTTAGAATTCAATAATATGATCGTTACTTGATTTTCAATCATGTATTAATTGGACTTCTTACAAATGATTTCATGAGAATGATATTATCTATTATGCATAATTGGAAATTCCTTTTCTTCATTACATCACTGAAATTGATGGATTTGCATGAGAAAGAAAAGTGGAGACTTGGTGGCTGGTCCTTTTATAGGCTAACCCCAGGATGAGGGGCGTGCCTTGGGGATTGCGAGCCACGAGTACTCTTGAGTTTTGGCATATATATGATTTATGAGTTTTGTGTTTTATGACGGCTGCTCTCACTCAATGGGCGTCATGCTAGGAGGGATAGGGCCGGCCACCCACCCTCTGAGATTGTGATATGATAGACACCTGCCTGTAGATGGCATTCAGTAGGGGTTGGTAACATGGATAGTCTACACTACCAGTCCGGGCCTTTTCATGGGGACGGACGCTAAGTCTCCCATATGGTGTCGACGGGGAGCGACGGTGGTTGAGACCCATGGAGGGTTGCCACTACGGCATGACGACCCATACTCTTATTATGTGTGCTTACATGATGAGCATGGTGATGAGATGATATGCCTGGGTGTGATGACACTCAGAGGTTGGATATGAGTACTCATGGTCAGTGATATTTATTTATATGACGCTTGTGGGACCCATTACCTTAGGGTGCCATTATTATTGTATGCTCATTTACATTGATTCATATCATGTTTTAAATCCGTGGAATGCATGTTTAGGCATACTTAATAAATGGATATTACGTCAGCATGAGTTATAATGGTGTTATCGTCATAAATGATAGATATTTTATTTTTCCATTACAGTTATTTCATTAATTGTCTATGTACCTACACAAGCAATAGCTTGCTGAGGCATTGCTTTGTTTTGCAATGCCTCAGATCTCGAGCGCGACATCAGGAAGGGCAAGACCATTGAGAAACCGTGATAGCAGTAGGGGGATTCCTTTACTTGATTGATAGACAGTGATATGAGTTAATAAATAGGATTATCATTTGAATTTCTTTATGGACTGTATACTTTATATTAATAGACCTTGGGCCATACTATTATTGTGTTTTGGACATTTATTGGTTTGAAAATAAAGGTGCCGATGCATTTTGACGTTGATTAACATGTCTATTATTTCAATTCTCTTATCACAAAATTATACTTATGTTGTGAATTAAATTGCGATGTTTTGGAAAAAGAAAATAACACCTGGAGGTTTTCAAGAAATGTTTTAGTACACAAATTAATAAAACTTTTTCTCATGGGATCCCAAATGCTACTATTATTATCATTATTATTATTAAAAATGTCATAAAAATTTCGGGGTGTTACATAAGGAATACGTTTTTTCATCTTATGGTTCTCATTTATAGAGAATCCTTGCAATGACCTAAGGATGTTGTTATTATCTCGTGATTAACTTGCCAAATATTGTTAATGAATGACTTACTTAAATATAAGAACCATGTAGTGTATAATTGGTTAGTGATAATAGGGAAATGTATTATTTAATTGCTAGAGTGAGAATAAATATTATACAAAGTGATAAATGATGGTTATTAAGGGTATATAACTCAAGCTACAAAAAAAAACATGCATATAACTCTAAAATATTTTTAGAAATAGAGAAAATCATGCTATGTCTCCTAATTCACAAATTTTCTAAAATAAAAGTACAAGTTATTTTTTACAAAATCATTCTTAAAATTTTATGGCTGTCTATCTTGAGTCTATGGAAAAATGCAGAAATGAATTAAGAAACAAAATTACCCTCAATGTTTTTAAAAGGCAACCAAATATAAGGGTATTTACCCAATGGGTGGCAAGTCTTTTGGATAAAACAACCTCCTTGATTTTCTCTTTGAGTTAAAAAGAAAGAAATATAAAATTAAAAGTTCCCTTATACACACACATACATAGTCACACACTAAAATAATACATTTTACACAAACTATCTATTGTGTTTGTCATATTGCACTTTTTCCATTTATCTTTATCCTTATTTTTTTTTATTTTTAAAGGTTTTCCCCTCTCTTTATATCTACTACAAATCCCTAAAATCTTTCTCTCTTTCTAACTTTTCCTACTTATCTTCTTCTAACTTTTAGTTATTCTCATATTATAAGTTTAGCTCCAATGCTTGTTTTTTACATAAATGGGCTTCACTTGGATCCCTAAAATTTTTCTCTCTCTAACCTATCCTATGTGTCTTCTTCTAATTCTAAAATCTCCTACTATATTGTATCATTTTCCAAAATGGCAATCAAATCTGTGAGGGTATTTTAGTTAATAGGAGAAAACCATTTATATTTTGTAGACATTGTCCATATTAGTATAAGCAAATAAATTTCTATATAAATGTAAACAAAAAATTTGAACCTCATATTCATGATCAAAGTCATCCATCTGATATCTAAATTAAAGTAAATAAATCATCTCTCTCTCTCTCTCTTAAAATATTTTTCTTTCAACACTTAGAACTCTATTTTTCTTGCACGTGTCAACATTTTTAAAATTTTAATTATTTTTATAGGATTGATAGATCTGAGTGACACTTGGATTTCAATAATATACATGCTAGTTGTTTACCTCCTACTTATCTATTTTTGCATATCTAAGCCATTCATTATGTTGGGAATACTTAAATAGGCCAAGTGCTAAACTTTATGCCTATTAGATTATTTATCTTATGTATTTATCTTATCATTTTTAAGTTAAGAAATATAGGATAAAGTGTTGCATTAGTCATCTACATCATTTCTCACATGATGAACAGCTTATATTTATAGAAACAGGTAAGTAAACACTTGGATTGTGAAAATCCAAGCGTCAATTGGATTTATCATTCCTCTTAATTTTAATATCTTATCACCCAGGCTTGGGCTCCTTACTAGTTGTTTTTTATAGACAAAATAATTTGTGAGGGCATTTTGGTTAATAAAAATTTATATAGAAATGGCCAAACTTATGTATATCAAAATATTTTAATGTTTAAATTATTTTTAGAGGAATCCAAGTGTCCTTTACTTACCTCCACTTACCTATTTTTGTAGATCTAAGCTATTCACCATGTCAAGAATGGGTTAGATGGGCTAAATGCCAAATTTTATGATAGTTAGATCATTTATCTCATGTTTTTTCATATGATTTATAACTTAAGAAATATAGAATAAAGTATGATTGTAGGTATGACATTTGCTACTTATCTCATCTCCGTAAGTAAAGGGCGTCTGGATGTGAAAATTCAAGTGGCATTTGGATTTATCATTCCTATTACTTATAATATCCTATGGCATTCACCCAGACATTTTTTTAGCCTAGGGTTATTTGCTAGTTGTTTCCTATAGACAAAATAATTTGTAAGGGTATTTTGGTTAAAAGAAAAATGTCATCTATATTTTGCATAGAAAATATCCAAACTTTGTCCAGATTTAAAATAATCATGATTATTATTTATAAATTTTTAATAGCATGATATACAAATTATGATTTTGAGTCTTTGACTTATCACAGTGTAGCACACTGGTGCAACAGTGAGTTTCAATAGTGAAGGTCACAAGTTCAAAACTCCTCAACAGTGTGTATAAGAGCACATGTGACCACCATTTGAAAAAAATAATAGTTTTACACCCAATCTAGCCCTAATAGTTAAAATGAATTAATGGCAATTGGATGATTTTAGCAATTGAACGATTGGAAGATTTTAGGATGCTAAATCATCCCATCATAGTGATCTTTTTTGTTTAGTGGACATCCAATCCGGAGCAATAACATGAATGGATCGGGCTGGGATCATGGGACCTCTCCATACGTCTGTTCAGCATTCCACTGAGCAACAAATTCATGGAGATTGCCCCATGTAGTCAACTCTTATATGGTTTTTAATCTAAAACAAACTATCAACATGCCAAGATTATAGAATCCTTGTTGACATCTGAACATTCCGCTTAGGAACAAATTCATAGAGATTGCCCCATGTAGTCAACTCTTACGTGGTTTTTAATCTAAAACAAAGTATCAACATGTCGACCATGCCAAGATTGTAGAACCCTAGTTGACACCTGAACTCCAAAACCAATTCGCGTTGGCTTGAAGGCCAAACCAAACCACCTACTTGGTGCACACATCTTTGCTTATCATATTTAAAAATGAGGGTAACGGTTCAAGGGTCTATTAGTGCTACATGTTGAAAATATATTAATAAATCGAAAGGTATTGGTGTTTTCACACCTAAAATAAGTGCACATATTTATTTTTCCCTTTTTGTTTTGATGCAGGAGTAAAAATTACTCTTTTATATGACCTTGCTTCCAAGTGTCCCACTACCAAATTTCTCTTTTTGGAGCCTATATGAACATCATAATATATGGATTGATTGAAAAAAAAAAAGTTATATTAATAACTGGGGACATGATCTGGTAATGGAGCTCTACACTTTTCTAATAGTGATTATTGATATGCTAACTAATGAAAATAACACTATCATCAAACAAATTAAGGTTGGGTGCATGCTTTATTGATATTCATTCCGGATTATCTTCGACGACCTATGATCTGACCCACCACCAATCACAATCTTATGAGCTTTCCAAGCGTTGGTGCATGCTTTATTTATTGGTTTATCAAGCTTCGTAGGAACTCCAAATCCTAGCTTTAACTCTTTAACTAAGGATTTGCAAGGGAAAGGTCTATTGTTCCCAACTTTATCAACACCCTTGGGGAGTGAAAAAGCTCCATAGGAAATGAATCCAAGGAAAAAAGGAAGGAGACAAATGAAATGTAAATAGAAAAGCTCCCTTCCCTACCAACTACAAGCCACTTCTCAACAACTTTAGCTTTGTTTTTGTAATGGATCTATTAGATAGTCTTTGTTGTTTATTAGAAAATTGAGTAGAAATCAGTCTAAGGGAGCCTTGGCGCAACAGTAAAAGTTGTCGTCATGTGATCTTGAATTCACGGGTTTAAGGTGTGAAATCAGCCTCTTGCAAAAATGCAAGGTAAGGCTGCCTACTTTAGGCCACTGTAGCCTGCCCCTTCCTCGGACCCCGCATAAGCAGGAGCTTCGTGCACCGGGACTGCCCCTTTTAGTAGAAATCAGTCATTAGATCATTTGGATACTATATGAGGAAGTTGCAACTTCATATCAGATTTTGAAGGGAGACAATTGAAGACACTTCTATACTAAAGACCCAGACAAATGCCTACAGACATAGTTTCAGAATTCAGCGAATAATTGAAATTTGAAGGAAGATATTGCATTTCTTATATCCTATTTTAGACTGTATATTTTCCAATAAATCCAAAAGTTATCGCATCTTTTTTACTTTTTTATTTTCTTTTCGAAAGTAAAGGTTAATGCACCTTTCATCTTCGTTATTAACTGAGATTTCTTCAAATTAATTTTTTATTAAATCAAATTTTATTTTACTAAAATTGAAACTTTTTTTTTTTTTTTAAGCCTCATTTCATCCAAAGTTAACGTCGAAGAACAAATAATAGATCATAATAAAATTTGCCTTTATATTTGATGTAGGTCACAATGACCCATAAGCCTATGAGTTGAGTTCAACTCAAGTAGATTCCAAAGAGTAGACCATTTTAGAAATAATTAAAATATAGTAAAGTAGAAAAAGTCTGGAAGTGGTTGAATATGTGGTGAGTTCTAGGTTGTAGTTCAAAGAAGAGTAGATGGTTCTAGATCACGGACAATTCTAGATATGTATTTGCATCTTCCTTATGGTTCTAAATATAGGCATGTCAACCCATGAGAAAGGCATCGAAGCTTGAATCAAATTCTCTAATTTCTTGAATAGAATTTCTTTCTCTCTTTGAGTAATTAAGTTCTATCTTCTTGCCTTGTAGATTCAAGGCTCTTTCTACTACGCTGCCTACATCAATATCCTAATATACTAAAAGCATACAATTGGGTATCATTCGTGCCTACACATGTTCAATACCTGCAAAATATGTATACAAGATACCACTATCATATATACTTATGTTAAGCAAGTCTACTAGTGAGTGTACAAAATACATATACAAGGTACCTACATCATATATACTTATGCTAAGCAAGTCTAGTATACGTCTCTAGACCACACGGGGTCCATGCTTAGGTTCGTCTTCTTCTTTTTATTATTTTATTACAACAAAGAGTTACGAAGCAAACTACTTAAAACCTATTATCCTAATTCCTAGCAATACTTAGAGATGTCCCCGACAAGAGGGAAGTACCACCTCAAAGCTCCACCGAGCGTAACGAGGAGAGACATCACGTTGACACTAAACGCTAATAATGTGAATAAATAACAAAATTTTCATCATTGGCTATTCATAATCTATCCTCTGTACACAATTTATTAGATGTTCACGCGAAAAGCTATTTAAACCAAATCATTTGAGGCTTGTTTAGTCTAAATAAATGTCGTGCTTTACTTTATCAGAGGAGATATATTGTTTTCATATTAGAATTAGCAAAGATAGGGGATGCAACTACGAAAGTAACCATATGAAATAATAATCATTTCTCCTTCTTATGCTTCACTCTAAAGAAGGGGAGCCTTGGTGCAGCGGTAAAAATTATCGTTGTGTGACCTTGAGATCATGGGTTCAAGGTATGAAAACAACCTCTTGTAAAAATATAAGATAAGGCTACATATTATAGACCTTTATGCTTCAGATTAAAGTATTATGTATATTGCAATGAGTAGTAAAATGAATCACATGTTATAAACAGACCCAAGAAAACAGCGACCGATATGAATGTCTTCCTAACACATATGGGTGGATTGCAATTTCAACATATTTCATGATTAAGAGGAATGACGCTGCTGCTGCTTTTCCCTTTTGTCTTTTTTAAAATCAGTGGAAAAAAGAAATGGGTGGTAACGATTAACGTAGATGGATCAAAGTCATGTTGGTGGGTGCTACACCAGATGTTAACGGCGAGATTATCGTTCCATTCTGGAAGCCATTGATCTGCCACGGTTCGATTGTTGCACTAAAAAATGACCCTTTATCCCATCGAACTAAGTGGTGCATTGAGTCAAAGCATAGGAACATACCATATGCTTATGCTTTAAGAAACACACAAACTCGTTTTCATATCGGCACCTTGCTTGAGGCTTGACTAGTCCTTGAGATGAATGGTTAGGATCATATCAGTGTTCTCAAAAATCAAGCGATTGAGATGAGTAGCTGGATCATATCGGTAAGGCAACCAAGTAGATAAACGGTTTGGATCAACCAAAAACAAGGGTGGTGCCAATATCATTAATTTGATAAGAGAAAATAAACCCAGTTTAGATTAGAGTGAACCGTCTGTCGAGTCCTTCCTTTTAATGCATGCTCCAGCAACCTCCAGAAGACGTTCTCTCAAGGGAGCTGCTCTCTTCTCTCCATCAACCACCGCTTACAAAACAAACAAACGGAGAATATCAGGTAAAGAATCTTTTATACAGCAGATACCAAGTTGGGCGGCCATTAAATTCGGGTATTTTTCTGGATGAAAAGAAAGCCCAAGTTATTTTCTCGTTGATTTTCATAGAAAATGGAAAACCAACATGAAATCTGGTTTGATTTTTCATGAATAAGAAGTTAGCTTTTTCTGTGGATTTTCGAAGCTTGAATACGGCTCAAGATTCCATTTTCTTGTGCAAGCAAATTGAGTTCTTCTGGTTTGGTTTTGCCATCTCTGACTATATGCGATCAAGGATCTAAGTTCGACCACTAAATCACGATTTTCCAAGCTATTCTTCGTTGATTTTCATGGCAAACATAAGGACAGCTCTTCGTTTGAGCTTTTTATTTCTGCAGATTTAATCATGAATGCAATTTAAAAAAATTATTTTGAACAATCAGAGTCGAGACTTGATTCTCCAGCTCTGGGTTTCCTGATCTTCAGAGATGTATGTGATTTTCACCTTTTTTATCATTCTACAAGCTCTGAAGAAGAAGATGATGATCATCGAAAGCTTTTCATTTCTTAACAAATTTGGGCAAATTTTTCCGTGAATAGCTAATTGTTTGTGCTGATCTTGATGTTTAACGATAAATGTGTGACGGTCACGTCATTATCTATCTGGTTCAAGAGAAACTGCCACTTCTTCGTTTAATTTAGATGCCTACCACGAAACCAGAGACAAAGTTAGGTTTCCTGGACAAAATACCAGGAATTTCTTGCTTTGATTTCACAGTAGAATTCAATTCCGTCTTCACTGACCCTAGTTAATTAAGATCCACCGTCGAAAGCCAACTACCAAACAGTGGAACCCATCATAGAATTCAATTCCATCTTAACTGGCAGTACCTGACGTGGTTTCAGAATGAACAGATTTCAAGTTCTGGTTTTTGGTTGGATGAAGATGAGTTTTTGCTCTCTTCTTTCCAAGCTTTCAAGGGTGGTATAATGGTGTGTAATTTCAGGTTATATAGAAAAATGGTTGGTTAGTCGTTGGATTTACATTTTCTGCTCTGATTTTCTTCTTTGTTATAGGGGTTGGATTTCATTGATGTGAACAAGGACGACTGCATTACAACTCTTTCAGGTAATCTAAGCCGTGCCCTTTAATTTGCCATCGGTCAGCCGGAATTGAATTCCATGGTGGACTCACACTTTCGTGGAATGCACTCTTGAAGTCCACCTGGACACCTGCAGGTGAAATGCATTCCGCATACATTCGATTCCAAATGTAGAATTCATTTCTGTCTTGACTAGCAGCTCCAAAACGCTCTTGAATTCTTCTGGATCCTCCCACCACCAAGCCTCTGCTGGTCCGGATCAGTCGAGGCTGCTAAGCTATTGACTATGTCATGATTAAAAACTAGGATATAACAAGTAGAAGTTTGTGTTCGTGATTGTGTTGTTCCTTGATCAAACGATTAAATCCCAACCATCAATTTTCTAGTCACATGCTAGAGGGTTTTCTGGCGTAGGATGGATGACTCTAGCATACAGGAGATGCATTCTTGGCCACCGGAAACGTACTAACTTGGAATTAGCAACGGTTGAAGAAGTAAAACACAAACGAAGAGAAGTTGTGAAGAAGAGTTCTGAACGCTGGAGATTAGTTAATTAAAGGAAGTTAGAAGCGCCCATAGATCAGAACCTTCCCCTTATATTAATGATGGCAAAGCGCCTCTTGGCAGGGAGAGGGACGGGAATAAGATTTCGTGTTACGTGCTGCTGTAACCCCTGTAATGATCAAAGTGCACAGAGGGAGAGAGAGAGAGATGCAATGAGATCATACGGTCTGCTAGAAAGTAAGATAGGAACTTGGATTGGCACATGATACTTGGAGAAATCAAATCATAACCATCCAATTCAGGTTGTCCATTCGGTGGACCCCATTTTTATGCTGATAGGATTGGAAAGTTGCCCTCATCAAATGATCCACATATCCAATTAATGACTTGCAAATTATAAGCGTCCACATCTAAGTGTTGTCATTGATGATTACAAGAGAAAATTCTGGTATTTTTTTAACTGCTAATTCACACACTTCATAGGTCTTTATATGCCCAGCAGTTTTTATGTATACAATTCTCTCAAACGTATTCGTGGGACCCTTTTCCTACCTCCCCTAAAACATGGGATACGCCTCAGCCTAATCACCAGAGTTTGAAAATAAGACACTGCCTTAGCATTTGAAAACACTAGGGATCATGAATCATGTAGCTAGACGACCTTCTCAAACTACGAATCTCCTTTTGCTGTACTGTGAGTTGAATAATAGAAGAAGATATTGGGTGTGGAACTGCAGCTGCTTGTCTGAGCTTGCTTATGCATCATCATTTTATATTTGAACTGCCTGGGATGGGTTAGATCTGGATTCTGGCTGCTTTAGCTGTAAAGGTAAGAAAAGGAGTGGCAATCCACTTGGGGGGTGGCATAGCAAGGGCTTTATTCTCTGAGTCTTCCAACCTCTGGATATGGGTCATTATGTCATGGCATAGCCAAAGTTGAAAAAATAAAGTGGGAGAAACAACAGAGAGGGAGATATTTCAAATTTCAAAAAGTTGGTCACTTTAGGCAAGCTACCAAGATGAATTGATTGAAATGATCACATTCCCCACATATATGCTTGTATGATCAGAGTATGTATGCTACCCCACTGTGGTGGTCCCCACTGATGGGCCATGAGGGGATGACATATAATCCGTTAACCAGTCATTCACTAGACCGTAACTGTCCTATTCAACTGCCTTTCCTTTTTCATTTTCACCATCCAGCTGGTTCAATGATCGGTAATGTATGTGCTTTTCCCACCGTTTGCCATCAACAATTGACTAGTAAGCTACTGGATGATCTGTTCTATATACATACCAACAATCTTATGCATGGCGAGGATTATCTCATCATATGGTTACACCCCAGCTGCTGTCGTTACAAGTATGGGCCTCCTTATTGGGCCATCTTTGCTCTAGTAATGCCTTGCGTAGTCCTCCCAATTAATAAATTGGGCAATGCCATTGCAGCTAGATTAGTAATTGGGCTTGTTTTTAGGGGAGGCAAAATATGACATGACACGATAACATGACTCGAACTCAACACGGATTTAGCAAGTTAGGGTTGAGTCTTATTATATTCGTGTCATTTTTTAGTCAAACTGAAAATAACATATTAAAAATGGTGTTGTGTTTGGATCAACCCACATTGATCCATCGTGTTGATCTATCCGACTCGCTACCTATTAACCCATTGTTCTAGTTGTGTCATGTTGACTCGTTTAATATAGGGTCATGTTTGAGTTACGCCGTATTATGTTTGTGTCAACCCATATACTCTAATGAGTCAATCTCGACATAACCCACCAACACGATTTGCCACCCCTAACTTGCATGCGTAGAACCAGAAGCCAATTCGAATTGCCGTAGGCCCACCAGAATTACATATTTAAATGATACTAGCCCTTGGCCAAAGTTTCAAAGCTTTTAGCCCCTGATCTTATGCTTGAGGTCACCATTTTCACTAAATTAAGGTCAACATAAAAGCCACGAATTAACGAGATCAAAGTACTCTTAGACAAAGAGAATCTACTTTGATCCACCTAGGCCTATCAACAGGATCCGGATCAATTTATCTTTAGGACCCAAAAGTGGTACAATCAGAGGGTTAGCACATAAACGCAATAGAGAAGAATTCTTGGCCTCCCATGTCAGCTGAGATATATGTAACTAAGAAGATGAGCATTTGGATCACCCCACTATCTGACCCACACATGCGTGTAAATCAGTATACAACTCATCGTTGAAAAGGAGTCCTAGGAGAAGCTCTCGGCTCTTGTTAATGGAAGTGGTGGTGCCACAACATGTATGCCTCTTCAACCCTCACATCATGGTCAAGAGAGGCAACCCAGCGCCTCTTGTCTCTACCTCACTTTTAATTTTTCCCCTTTTAGCTGTGTTCTTTTTTAAGCATCTGGTAATCCAAGCTATTTTTTCACCAATTCCTTTGTTATTTCCTATCTAAGTAATTCTATGAGTTTTTTTTTTCCTTCCTTTTTTAATAGAAAAAATCAAGTAAACTACATAGAACTTATTATCCTAATTTTTAAATATACGTGAAATCTCTCCAAAAGAGAAAACTGCTATCTCGAACCTTCAACTAAACATAACAAGGAGCGACATATTGTCTGCAATGAATTACGCTAGATGGCTTTTGACATATAATAGAATGTACATGAGTTGGTAATTGCGGTCTAGCCACTAATATGCAATGTTGGAACCTGCAAGATAAAAGAAACGCATTTAGCTGTGGGCCAAAACGGTAACTCTGGATATGCAGAGGGATTATAGAGCCATTTACGTGGATTCGGAGTAATGCTGGTGGCCACCATGGGGCAAAACCCGATCGGTGCAAGATGCTATTTGGCCCTGTAAAACGTAAAATTAGCTAGATTTCAATCCTAAGGTCTAAATCAAGTAGCAATCTAATGCTATTATTTTGACGCCTTTCCATGTTTTAGGTGGTCATTTTACGAGTAAACTGAGCTTATTATTGTCAAACTCACAAATTAAAATTTGGGTCTACATCCAAATGCATCTTAGTGCAACAGTAGAGTTGTCGTCGTGTGATATTGAGGTCACGAATTCAATACTTGAAAACAGCCTCTTGCAAAATACAAAGTAAGACGGCATATTATTGACCCTTATGGTCTCCGCATATGCGGGAGCTTCGTGAACCAGGGCTACGCTTTTTTTACCCAAATGCACCTTAGTATAACAACAAGGACAATGAAAACCAAATGAATGATCACGACTACCATGATAGTGATACAAATGGCATTAAGTTGGCCAGCCATTAATTAAATAGTTCTCCTTTCCTGTTTCTTTTTAAATACGTGTTTGTTATTTTGTAGTGAGCAAAGCCGTCCAAGGTATGTTTTACGCTTTGGAACTCCAATATTCTGGTTGAGATCACAGTTTGCTGAACCAAAATTCAGTTTTCCTTGTTCTACAACATTCACGGCAGTAAAGTATTGAAACCACAAGCCTGATGAAATGTATTTGTGTCACGAAAAATCTGCCGAGGAGCTTCCAACAAATTTCTGGTTTTCGCTTATCAAATTTCACATAGATTTGGTTTCTGCCCAAAGGCCCTGCTCGTAGTGTGGCTCATACACCTTGGCCTTCTAGTTGCAGGACATGTAGAAGAAAATAAGTTGCCATATCTCAAGCTTACACTCCACATATTTATCATAGATCAAACTTAATCCCATGCACTTGCTGTTGGGTCAGTGAAATTTTTTCCATTTTCTTTGCTTCTTTTCTTTTGAAATCATACACAAAGAAGAAAGAAAAGGGTCAACATCAGGAAGTATTAATTAGGAAAGAGGTGCCAACAGGATAGGCAGGCTTATGTGGGGAGCTCCTACAAAAGTCCGTGAATCATCCTCTTAGCATTACTTGGTGAAAGTTCGATGATGACAAAGAGATGGACCCGTTGGAATTTGCCCTTGGCAAAGGTGATAAGAACAGAACGAAAGAACAATCATCTTCTCCATAGACTTCTACCATAAGTTGATCATCTTCATCTTTAAAAGCAGCTCATGCTCATGTTCACGTCCATGGCTATTAATAGTACTGAGATAGATGGAATAAATGACACCCATCTGTACTTCCAACGTTAATTTGCAGGCTTTCAGCTACACAATTTCACCTCATGTTCTGATATGATGTCCGTCTAATTAAATATTCTGTACATATTTTCAGTTGTATCGGCTGCTATGAAATCCCACTGCACTTTTGTCTTGTTTGGTTCTGATGCGTACAGAGAATAATAAAACTTGGTGGTGATCCTCCCAGTTAGTCAACTCTTTGAGTTGCTCACATGATTCCTCTCCCTCTGCACACCTTTCCCGTGTCTCAACAGCAACCTTCCTCCCTTGCTGCAACCAGGGAGAAAGCTTCATAATTCCAACCAAACAGTCACATCCATTGCTGTTTCCGAAGAAAGCCATGAAGCAAAATATTCCAACGGAAAACAAGGGGAGTTTCTCACAGTCCCCAATACCACCTCGGTTTAGAGCTCCAAGCAGTAAGGAGAGCCTAAGATCAGAAGCTGCAAATGGGCTCTCGCCGGGTCTGAAAACGAGGCCCAAATCAGTTGCCCCAGAGACAAATAACGGTCAGAAAGCTAGAAGATCTCTTGGGTTGAACAAGGTGAAATCTGGTGAGGATTTGGGAGCTCAAAAAGGTAGGGGAATGGACGAAATGAAGCCTATTGGTAGACCTGGAAATCGTGTTGTTGAGCAGTATGCTCGAATTCGGAGACGGGCTGACCCCAATTGCAAGAAAATGGAAGATGACCCAGAGGGAAAGAGAAAGGGATTGCAGCAGAGGCTTGAAGTAAGCGAGAAATTGGTTAAGGACCTGCAGTCGGAGGCTTCTGAGTTGAAAGAACAGTTGAAGAAGCTTCAGAGCTTTAATATGGAGCTTACTTCTCAGAACAGGCAATTTGCAGAAGATCTTTCTGCTGCTGAAGCAAAGATCTTGGCTCTTTCAAGTCAGGTAAATTGAACGCCATGGGTGATTATTGACCACTGCATATGTCTCTCTTGCTGTCCGCCCACATTAACACGCAGAACCACATACTTTCTTTTCATAATATTATCTGAATTTCCCTTCTTTCTAGTTTTCTTCAGTTTGTCATTTTGGATAACACATTAAGTTCTGAAACACCTGGAACTGAATTTCCAGAAAAATTGGGCTTCACCTGATTTCTCCAGAGAATTTTGGGCGGGTAAAGGATGAAACTATTATCTCTAGAAATCAAGTTCTGTCTGTCTTATTAAATTTTGTAGTTTTAACTTGGGGAAGATTGCAAGTATTCCTTGGCATTATCAAGGGTCACTAAAACCTTCGACTTCCCTGAGAGAAGGAGAAACTGAAATGCAAACCATTAGGCCACACTGCTCTATAACCAGTTTAAATGTGTATTTTCATGAACGTATCCCTCTGGTAGATTTTTGTTTCTCTATTAGCCGTAGTTTCAGTTACCTATCCAATTTAAATGCAAACATGCTAAATTGTTTCCTTTTTGAATTGAAGAAGAGGGAGTCAGTTGTGGAGGAAGTCCAGAGCCCTGGATTCAGAGATGTACAGAAACTCATTGCCAGTAAACTGGAGAATTTTGGAGCAAAGAAGGAAATTAGCAAAGAAGTGAGGGCTGTTGAGATGAAATCTATTTCATTTCAGCCAGTGGCTAAAGCTGCAGAGGTCCAGTCAATGGTTTCAATCAATGTGCACCCTCCACCTCCTCCACTCCCACCTCTGCCTTGGCATGCCACCTCCAGAGCAGGGACCACACAAAAAGCACCAGCACTTGTGGAGTTTTATCATTCATTAATGAAATGTAACGGACAGAAGGATGCTAAAGAAGCCACAATTTCCAACAAATCCACAGCTAGTAGTGCACACAGCAGTATAGTTGGAGAAATTGAAAATCGATCAGCCCATTTGTTAGCTGTAAGCATTTAGATTTTTACATGACATTTATTACTTGCTTTACTTATTCTTAAATCCGTTTTGACAGTTAAATGAACCTTCTTACAGATAAAAGCAGATGCTGAAAGAAAAGGGGACTTCATCAAGTTTCTTATACAGAAAGTTCAGACTGCAGCTTATACAGATATAGAAGATGTCCTGACTTTCATTGAATGGCTTGACAAAGAACTATCTACCTTGGTAATCCTAAAATCTTAACAGAGAAGAGTGATCCAATAGGATCATGATTCCTGGTTATATCATTATCTTCATCATGCATCTGCCAACACTGGGCTGGACACCAAAGTAGAGTCATAGGGCT